>OZ020251.1:10142752-11479679 GCA_963971285.1 Astropecten irregularis | reverse complement strand
GTGCATCATGAGTCTTACGATTAGTAGTAAGTTACGATGAAATCGGTGAAATCCACCTCAATACCCATCATGTATAGATGGTGTTTTACTTAATTACATGTCATGAAGTACAATGTAGATGTTTGAATATCCAAGATTATATACCTTTAGTCATTCACGATTAAAGGTAATATCATACTTTGGTTTTTGTTAAAGAAATACAGATTCATGGGCAAAAATATACAGATACAGTAGCAGCCATCTGTGAAAATGTCAGTCCCATACAGTGCCCATTTTTTTTTTGAGAAAACAGTGAAAAACTGCCACAGTAAGTCTTTTCTCTTTTCTTTTTGATCTTTTAAAAGATCCAAAAAAAATGTTCGGTCGTTGTTTTATTAATTTCTGGATAACTACGCCATTTCAGGCGGAAATATTTTAACGGTATAGGTTTCTACTAGCATCATCTTCATACCCTAAAAGTTATACGTAAATCTGTGAACATTTCTGTTTTGGTCTCTTACCAAAGTATGATACTACCTTTAAATCGTTTGCTCTTTTTTCTTTTTAGCAAAGAGGCGGGCTGAACAATTTCACAACAGGCTCCATCTTAGCGTGAGGCTTGGATAATTGGCATTTTCCTTTGTCCCAAATACTTCCTGGAAACTAAAAAGCCTTTTGAAAATCAAACTCCATCGGCTAGTGGAATCGCGTGGTGTTAATCCCGCTCTCAAAAAAAGTCTTAAAGGTGATATTATTCTAACCTAATACGCCGTGCGAAGTCGGCAGATAGCAGCTTTGATAAATGACATGTCTTTTAATACACGGCTGAGGGCCTTACGGGGTAACGACCGGTGTACAAGTCAGGATTAAAACTAAACAAAACGATAGAAGGAGAGAAAATAGGGAGAGTTTAGGCTACACGTGTATATGCACGAGGAGGTTGCAATCCCTATTATGAAACAGGGCCGACAGGATACACATCATTGGCTTAGCAAAAAAAATCCAAAGAAAATAGCACAAGAAGGAAACAAAATGTAGCACATGGTGAACTGGCTCACGACACGAGAGCTGCAGAGAAGCTTACAGGCGATTTTGACTGACAAGTAAACAAGATATATAACAAGGTGCAGTGGTAGCCTATAGGTCCTGGGGTCGATTTTACGAAGCCCTACGATCGATCGTAACTCGAGTTACGAAGGATATACTGTCCGGTGTCCTACATAAGGCTACAATTCACCATTATGTCATACGACCGTAGTAAGTTACGATGAGTTTAGTGAAATCGATTCCTGAAATGGGAGACTTTTGAGAACCGTGCCCGATTTCACGAAACTTTACGCAGTTGCGTAAGTCCACTTACGCTACGAAAGTTGTGGCGTAAGTAGACTTACGCAACTGCGTAAACTTTCGTGAAATCGACTGTAAGTCAACAGCCCAGGCGCACGCACAACAGTGCAGGCGCAAAACAACGTGCGCATGCTCACAATTGCGTGCTCACTAAACTCATCGTAACTTACTACGGTCGTATGACATATGATGCATTGTAGCCTGGGGTTTTTAGGAGAAAAAAAATGCATGAAAAGCATTACTTGGACATTTCGGTGTTATCAACATTTTCTAGAAATGACGAATAATTTGTCGGTTCTTGGGGTCATCGTACCTTACTATAAATCGTAGGACAGTATGATGCATTGCAGTCCTACGTAGGAAACGATGGGTTATCCTTCGTAACTCGAGTTATGATCGATCGTAGGGCTTCATGAAATCGACCCCTAGCTCTTTTAACGGTGAATTTCAACGCTCGCTCCTTTTGTGGAAAATCTCTTTTCCCCAAATCTTAAATCAAATGTTTGGAGTTATCAAGGCCTGACGTTTCGATCCTAGCAGGATCTTTCTCAAATGCTAAATGACAAGAGCACAAGAACATCCAAGTAAAGATACACATTAAATGGATGAGAGGATCAGAACAAAGGGGGCTAGAGTGTTTCCAAAAAGATTGTTTAGGTTTGACAGTTTTCTCGACAGTAAAACAGACAGTATTGCAGTGGAAAGTTACAGTTCTTTGGTGGACTTTGGTGATTATAATTATACACACGTATACCTACCTGGTTTCCTGCTGTGTCCAAAATCTCCATATTTACGGATTCTTCGTCAATAACAGTTTGGTGACGATACGTGAATTCTGCAGACACAAAACAAGATGCATCAATATTATTTGAAGATTATTATGAATTCACAGACAGTTAGAAACGCCCTTGGAGTTATGACAGAGCTATAGGGTCTGACGTTTCGATCTTTCTCGAATCCTTTGAGCCTCCTACCTTCAAGCATTTCTCAAAATTTCAGGCCTTTATTTGGTTGGTGAGCATTTTGCAGCAGTTTATCATTGATTAAAAAGTATTTCAGTACAAAAGCTTTCCGCCACGAAACCTGTGTAAGCGACGTGATAAGTAAAAAAAAATAGAGAAACGCTAAGACCAGTTATCGTTTGAAAGTGAACAATGTGACAACCATTGGACTCTAAGGCGATATTTCGAGGTCACCTTTGGCAACCTTTAAAGACATTTGGAAGTCCAAATTTTAATAGAAGACAGAGAATGCTCTCGTTACAAGCACAGGGGGTTTATGAAACGGGGGCTCAGGCTCAGGCTCGGGCTCAGGCTCAGGCTCAGGCTCAGGCTCAGGCTCAGGCTCAGGCTCAGGCTCAGGCTCAGGCTCAGGCTCAGGCTCAGGCTCAGGCTCGGGCTGCATGAGCCTGAGCCTAAGCCTGAGGCTGAGCCTGAGCCTGAGGCTGAGGCTGAGCATGAGCATGAGCATGAGCATGAGCATGAGCCTGACCATGACCATGACCATGAGCATGAGCATGAGCAGGAGCCCGAGCCCGAGCATGAGCAGGAGCCCGAGCCCGAGCCTGAACATGAGCCTGAGCCTGAGCCTGAGCCTGAGCCTGAGCCTGAGCCTGAGCCTGAGCCTGAGCCTGAGCCTGAGCCTGAGCCTGAGCCTGAGCCTGAGCCTTAGCCTGAGCCTGAGCCTGAGCCTGAGCCTCCGTGTCGCAAACCCCATGTCAATTTCAAGTTCATTGATGGTGAGGATGTTTAGAAATAGTAACATTTGAGCACAACCCTATGAAGTGGTCGCTCTATTGGTGAAAAAGGTGTACAGCCTATATCAATAATTAAAGAAAGCACAACAACAATGTAGGATAATAATAACATAATTGCTTATTGGATTGCATTGTTTACTTACCAAGTGTCGGATCATACTCCCAAATGAAGCGCCCCGTTAGAAACCGACAGATCGTTGCTGTAACAAATAAAAGGAAAATTGCGTGATTGGTCAAGGTTTTTTAGGGAGAATTTAATTCAATCACAGCTTTTCAAAATACATCGCCACTACGAACCTGTGAAAATCTCATCACAGCAAGTGTTCACATTCACTCGATGTATTAAATTGAACGATGGTTGATATTTGTTTTTCATTTGGCCTGCCGTGTTTAAAGGTACAATACATGATTGGTAAAGGTCACAGGACAGCACTCATACTTTGTCTGACCAAACATGTACATGAAATAATAAACCTGTGAAAATTTGAGCTCAATCGGACATCTGAGTCACGAGAAAATAGCGAAAACCCAACTCATTTTTCTTATAAGACAAGAAGAATGATTTTGATCTTAACCCGAGATTTTGTATAGCTTATTATATAGCTTTCCACAAGGAGTTTTGGCTGGCATACTGATTCCATTTACCAAGGATTTTGGTGCTTAAGCAAAATTTGGTGCTTAAAGGTAATATGATTATACTTTGGTTTTATCAAAGAAAAACAGATTCGTGGGCAAATATATCAAGACCGATACAGTAGCAGTCATCTGTGAAAATTCCAGTCCCATACGGTGCCCACTTTTGGAGAAAACAGTGAAAAACTGCCACAGTATTTCTGAAGTCTTTTCTCTTTTATTTTTGATCTTTTAAAAGATCCAAAAGATTTTCGGTCATTGTTTTACTAAAATTTCTTGATAAATACACCATTTCCGGCGGGGGAAAAATGTTAACGGTATGTTTCTACCACCACCATCTTCATACCCTGTAAGTTATACGTAAATATGTGAAAAAATTATGTTTTGGTTTCTTATACCAAAGTATGATACTACCTTCAAGCAGCTCTATGAAATTAGCCCCCGATGTTAAATCTCTCTACGAATAGAGTATGCTTCGCTATTTTAAACAAAAACATCTTTAGATGCCTAATCAAAGTATACGACAAGGATCATCATGGCACATTATTGCTATCAACCCTAGCCTGCGATGTTCAGCTGCAGGTCATGCAAAGCCCGTGTCACATATTTCCCCAGGCTAGAACTATTTTAATTGCAAGTCAAACATTTTGATGACACGAGCCGTGTCAGATACCGATGTCTTCACGATGATAATTTACGTATGTGCATGCCATTACCTTTCACAATGTGCATCTTATATAATTATACATACTGAAGGATAACTGTATAGTACGAAGCTGTATTAGGGACATCCTGACAAAAAGAAATTTGTACGAGACATAAGTCGTACGTACGAGATAAATCTCGTACGTACGACATAAAATAAATTTGTACCAGACATAAGTCGTACGTACGAGGTGTATCTCGTACGTACGACATACAACTCGTACGTATACGCAGTGGCGTCGCCAAGGGGGGGCCAGGGGGGGCACGTGCCCCCCTGGAAAACCTCGTGCCCCCCCGCGTGCCCCCCCATTTGAGATTTGGGTTGGTGAAAAAAATAATAATATATATTATTGTAGTGCCCCCCCAACAATTGCTAGTGCCCCCCTTGTGCCCCCCCAGACTCAAAAGTCTGGTGACGCCACTGCGTATACGACTTATATCTCGTATACGTACGACTTATGAATCATATCTCGTACGTACGAGATATAAGTCGTTTACGTACGAGTTGTAAGTCGTATACGTACGAGTTGTAAGTCGTACGTACGAGATGTGAGTACGTACGAGATACATCATTCGTACGTACGAGATATGATTCATAAGTCGTACGTACCACATAGAAGTCGTACTTACGAAAAACATCTCGTACGTACGACATATAACTCGTGCGTACGAGTTAGGTCAAAGAGAGTGAAATAATTAATACGAGTTGTAAGTCGTACGTACGAGATGTGAGTACGTATACGAGATACATCTAGTACTTACGAGATGTGATTCATAAGTCGTACGTA
Source organism: Astropecten irregularis (assembly GCA_963971285.1). NCBI lineage: Eukaryota > Metazoa > Echinodermata > Asteroidea > Paxillosida > Astropectinidae > Astropecten > Astropecten irregularis. The sequence goes on along the minus strand of OZ020251.1, from coordinate 11,474,471 downwards.
CCACATACGTACTTACGAGGAATATATCGTACGTACGACATATTACTCGTACAGTACGAGTTAGGTCAGAGAGAGGCAAATTTGAAGAGTTAATTTGCAAAAAAAAAACTCCTTTAAAAAAAATGTACATTATCATCACGATTGCTTCTATTTTTTTTTATTGAAGGATACACCAATACATTCTTCTTCTTTTTCATTTTCTGTACTTTGATAAATTTGCAATAAATTAATAAGTTTGATATGTTCAAATGTACGCGGTTTCCATGGATACTAAAATGTAAAGCATGATTAAGTTAATTTTTCATAAATAGAGTTATCTGTTTTTGCAAAATGAACTCTTTTCAGCATATTTTTTCAGCATGTCCCTATTACAGCTTCGTAGTATAGGCCTAGATGAGCTGTAAAAATGATGCCAACTTTGATTGATTGCTCCCAGCCTTATACTTCCGGTCACTATACACCCTAAATCTAGATTTATGCCCCGCCCTTCAAATAATCACAACTCCCTCAACACCGATGAGGCAATAAAATAAGAACAGATAGGCCTAGGGCATAACCGAGTCTGGCACCCGCCAATTAATATGATACAGATCGCCACTTAGGCACTCTAGACGAGCGGTGGTGATGTATTAAGCCATAAATCACAGCATAATTCTGAGGTCGATTTCACAAGACACATCGTAACAAGTTACTATATATCAATCGTATAGGACTTATGATGCAATGCAGTCCCACTCTGAAGAGTCGTAACATACGATGGGTCATCATTCGTAACTTGAGTTACGATCGGAAATCGACCCTAGATTGGGTTTAGGCCTGGTTTTTTTTTTACAAGTTTGGATAGCGTTCGTGAATAATCATTTTATAGATGTAACGAGGTGAATAAAATGCATACTGCATAATTCTAAAACTGAAGCGAAGATTCTTAATAATAAACAAACGGTTAAGTTTGGGTTATGTCGTCCGGTGTGTGAGGTAACTTCATACTTTGGTTTTGGTCAAAGATATACAGATGCATGGGCAGACATATCAAGAAAGATACAACAACAGTCATATGTGAAGTCCCAGTCCCTTACATACGGTGTCCACTTTGTTTTACTTATAGAAAACTGTGACAAAAACGGTATTTTCAAATTCATTAACAGGAGTTTTGATCATACGAGTCCGAGACCAAATTGGTAATTGGTTTTCCTCTTTAATTTCTGGATAAATGTAGCATTTCAGACAGAAACGTTTTAACAGTATGTTTCTACCATATCACCATACCCTGTAAGTTATAGGTAAATCAGTGAAGATTTCTGTTTTGGTATACTACCAAAGTATGATAATACCTGTAAACTTTATGTAGTTGATATCCTATGATAACATTTAATTACTCTACACATTATGGGAACAAAATTACTAACTCTGGGAAATTATTTTGCCTGACGATTCAAGGGTCGAATTTTCAAAAAAAATAATAAATCCGAGACGGACTAAAAAAGACTAGTAAAGATTGAAATCCAACCGGGTAACTTAATATTAAAGCTTTATCGTGGCTGTCACAGACACGCAGTCAGACACATGCACAAAAAGAATGTTGACATAAAATACACGGCATAACTGCACGCAGTGTGCACCTGCATAGCTGGTATGGCACATGCTGGGAACCAACGTGAAAGAAAACAGTGTAGAACCAACGTGTATACAGAAATGGCATACCAGTCACCCTGTCATTCATAATAACGCCACATGCTGTATGAAGATGGAGAATTATTATATTATATACACATGTGATGGGAGAATGGGCCGATGGTTAAATATAATGCAGAACATTATTAAAGATAATATCATACTTTGGTTTTTATCAAAGAAATACAGATTCATGGGCACAAATATACCAAGACAGATGCCGTAACAGTCATCTGTGACAATTTCAGTCCCATACGTAAGGTGCCCACTTTTTGAGAAAACGGTGAAAAACATTCACAATATTTCTCAAGTCTTTTCTCTTTTATTTTTGATCTTTAAAAAGATCAAAAAGATTTTCGGTCGTTGTTTTACTAATTTCTGGATAAATACAGCATTTCAGGCGGAAACTTGTTAACGGTATGTTTCTACCACCACCATCTTCATACCCTGTAAGTTATACGTAAATCTGTGAACATTTCTGTTTTGGTCTCTTACCAAAGTATGATACTACCTTTCTGAAAGAAATGGTACAGAACTGGTTTTTGCGACAAAACCGTTGCTGACAGTGAAAGCACATTATGTAATCCATCATATACCTTAACTGACAAACCTGTACAGGTTTGAGGTCAATCAGCCATCTGGGTCACGAGAAAAATAGTGAAAACCCGTTTACACATTTCAACGATATTATGCGTTCATAATAAAAACGCTTCGAAGCGATTTATTCCAATTTATTTCTCAACGAATATGGCATTTCAGACAAAAACATTTCATGGGATGTTTTCTCCTATCATCACCATTATACTGTGTAAGTTTTATGTGAATCTGTGATCTTGAAGTGTATTTTGTCTTACCAATTCTGCACCATCCCTTTAAAGATAACATCATACTTTGGTATTGTATACCAAAGCAGAGATCTTCACAGATTCACATATAGCTAAATATACTGATGGTATAGAAACATATCGTTAAAATTAATCTGCCTGCGCGGACATGCATTCTAGGCCTATATTTATCCAGAAAAGAGTACAACCAAAGACCCCCCAAAACGGTTTTGATATCGGGGTGAGATCAAAACTCCTGTGAATAGATTTAGAAATACCGTGGGCGTAGTTTTCACTGTTTTCTCAAATAGTGGGCATCGTATAAGGGACTGGGAATTTCACAGATGACTGTTACCATATCTGTCTTGATAACTGAGCATTGCATCGTGTGCACAATGTGAGTATAAAACCAGCATACAGGGTGTCCCAGAAAAAAACACTGTGTCGGGAACCAGTATGTTAAAATTAAACTGTTTATCACTGCAAGATTCAGATAATAACAATGTCTTGGCTATCACCATGTAGAATATGAGCAAAAGTGAAAATTGAGTGAAAAAACTAAGACTGAATTACCCAACCTCAAAACCCGATTTCCATCTTTCTTTCATACACATTATATAGGCCTATGTGTTTTGACCACTATGCGTGTTATCCTTGCAAATTTGTTTTTAAGGAGTACTCATTCAATTGGTCATATTTTCGCCAATTTCAGTCCGATTTTCTTTAAATTATACAAGGTGATAGCCAATACATGGCTGTATTACATATCTGAATCTTGAAAAGATAAACAAGCTTCAAAAGCAATCAACTAAAATGTACTGAGATTTAAATAACAATATTTTCAAATGCTGATTCATGAGATAACACTATGCAAACAACTCCAACCCCATCACGCATGCAGCCAACCAAGAACAACTTCGCTGCTTTATTAAAAAAAAAAGTCAGGGGATCATTGATATACGAAAACAAGATCTGTGGAAGTGAGACTCTCAAGTTGTGTATTATGGGACAAGCTCGACTCAACTACCCTTTGCCTGGAGCAATTCCTGCCCCCCTGGTCAAGTGAAACCCATTGCAAAGTGACACTCATATATAGCCGCTGACCTCTTTATCCAAGATCGGCAGATACATTACTAGAGCGGTGTTTTCGTCAGTCTGCAATATAAATATACTATTTTGATAACCCGGTGGACTGTGGGTAGCGCCCGGAGGCAAGAGTGTCCGAATACAGGTATAACACGGAATCACGGATTGAGTTGATGTCACGTCTACACGGTTTCTGTCTCGGCAGAAATAGAGCGTCTCTAAGCTCATATAACGCAACGGTATATTGGACCTTAAAGGTAGTATCATACTTTGGTTTTTATCAACGAAATACAGGTTCATGGGCAAAAATACCAAGACAGATACAGTAACAGTCATCTGTGAAAACTCCAGTCCAATACGGTGCCAACTTTTTGAGAAAACAGTGAAAAAACAGCCACAGGAGTGTTTTCTCTTTTATTTGTTATCTTGAAGATCAAAAAGATTTTCGTTTGTTGTTTGACTAATTTCTGGATAATCTACCAGCATCATCTTCATACCCTGTAAGTTATACGTAAATCTTTGAACATTTCTGTTTTGATCTCTTACCAAAGTATGATACTACATTTAAAAAAAAATGAGTATTGCAACTCCTATAAGTCAACAGACAGAAAACATTCAGCGAAGTTCAACGTTTAACTTGTGAAATGAACTGTGGAATTGTCATTGATAATCTTGATCATTTGAGAACGTTTCTGTTATAGGATCGAAACGTTTTCGGTCTGGCCCTCCTACAACTAAACCTTCATAATAATGATTTCAGGTAACGATCGACTCTCCTTGGAGTTAGGAGAGCCTGACGTTTCGACTCCTAAATTACCAGAATCTTCCTTAAAGGCTAAAAATAGATCCTGCTACGATCGAAACGTCGGGCCCTCTTAACTCCAAGTATGTTTGTTATACATGTATATTCCATGTCATGATTTAGGTTGATTAGAAGTTTGCAGCAGTAAATTATAATTGCATTGAAACGATATAATAATGTGGGGACGAATAAAAACCCGTTGTAGCATTTGTGCTGGTTTGGGCTGTCCGGTATTTGGGCACATCTACAAATGATTGTGGGGAACTTTTGGACAGGTCCTTATGCCAAGGAGTTACAATTTCGTAACCCCTTGACTGGCCTAAGCATAGAGCTATAGGCCTAACCCCTTGACTGGCCTAAGCATAGAGCTATAGGCCTAACCATGGCCTAACCATGGCACCCAACAACATGTATAATATTCAACCACATTGACAGAGTTTTAAGACACTAATTGTTTCTGACTTGCAACCCCCACTGAGGGTAATTCAAGTAGCGGTATTTTCCCCAAGTTGATGTTGAGTCTTGATCCCATTGCCTAAGGCAGGGTCGCCTATCTGGTACGCTAACCCAAATACCACACACATCACCTCCTTGACAATACCTAACCACTGGTTAGGTATTGTGCTGGGCAACATCGGGTCATTTCGTACCCGGTTACTGATTGGAATAAACGGTTAACGGTTAACCTTTGTAATCACGAGCAACATGTGCGATTTTATGGTGTATACGTCTTCTTCAATATTATGGTCGTCGCTTTCAAAATGCTCTTTACGGTGTTATTATTAAAGGCACTATCATACTTTGGTAAGAGACCAAAACAGAAATGTTCACAGATTTACGTATAACTTTCAGGGTATGAAGATGGTGCTAGTAGAAACCTACCGTTAATTTTTTTTCTGTCTGAAATGGTGTATTTATCCAGAAATAACTTGAGTAAAACAACGACCGAAAATCTTTTTGATCTTTTAAAAGATCAAAAATAAAAGAGAAAAGACTTAAGAAATACTGTGCCCGTTTTTCACTGTTTTCTAAAAAAGTGGGCACTGTATGGAATTGAAATTTTCACAGATTACTGTGACTGTATCTTCCTTGATATTTGTGCTCATGAATCTGTACTTCTTTGACAAAAACCAAAGTATGATACTACCTTTAAAATCAAGCACATTTAGATCAAGTGCACAATGTTTCTTTAGCCTTATATCCAGTATGTGAAAAACGTCTTTCTTCTTGTCAAAATGGACAAAAGTAACTCACTGAAAGTCTACAGTTTTACACTTTTTTGGTTGTTGAGCATGAGCCAAAGGTTCGTCCCTTTTTCCCTATCAGTTTCGGTTAACGGTTAGTGGATTGTGTGTCCGGGTAATTAAATCCGGGTATGTTAACCTTTAACCGGATACAAAACGGAACTACTAACCAGACTACAGTCCCCTACCTTCTAAAAGCCTTAAAGGGTTCATGCAGTGCTTTTTTCAGTCAGGTTATTTTATTGTCTTCATACAGAGAATAAACTGACAGATAATTGATGGCAAGTCTTATTTTGGTTTCAAACCAGCATTTGGTTTTCTTTTGAACGGCTTTGCAAAATGGGGAATTTTCATGCATACTCATGTAGAGAACCAACAGCCAAAATATAATGAAAAACTTTAACAGATGAAGAGGCAAACATGACCAACAGAAATGGTTGGTCAAAAAAATTACACCACCAATTGAGTGAGAGGAATATATTCAGCACAATAAAACCCATTCAGCACAATAAAACCCATTCAGCACAATAAAACATATTGAGGGGGAAAGGTTTGTCAGAAAACCTATAAAACAACTTTTTGTGCAAAAAGCAATTGAATTACTGCTCTCAGTTACCCAGATGACATCACAGTTTTGCTCATGAATATGGAAATTGTAATTAGCATACAAAAACAAAAAAACCTGTTGTTAACCCTGAAACAGTGCGAGGAAGTGGGTAAAATCAAATGCCCATGTAACAATTTATATTTTGCACATGTTCAAGCCATAATATTCATATTGCGTAGACCCTTTAAAACAATCAAACAGATCTAAGTATACTGAAAGGCGTTGCTAGAGACACCTTTCAAAATTCATGGCAACTTGTTAATAGTTAATGAAACGACGTTAAACTGCACCTGCACTTAACAGGTTGATTAAAAAAAAACACCGCCCTGACCAAATTGCAATTTTAAATATGGATAAGGCAGGGCTTGGAAATGGCTCCGTTGTTGCTACACGGAGAATATGTAATATGGAACTATGTATGCAATTTCTTTTTACCGGGATGGTCTGAGGCGAGTGTACGTGTATAATACACAAATTCCCATCTGGGATATCACCTTGTGTAGGCCTATAACCATGGAATAAGCAAGTGCGACACACACACTGTCCAACCTTTACTGTGTGCTCTTAAAGAGGATGTTCAACACGCATCAAACTTCGCTTTATTTGTTAGAACTATAATCATTAAATTACTTGACATGAGAAAAAAATATTTATCTCACACTGAACACGGAAAGAGAGTCTTTTTGATGATTTTTCTCTCCACATGCTCAACCCGCAAGCTAACCCAAAATTGAAACTGTCTGAATTTCGTCATTGGGGACAGCAGACATTTAATGAAAAGGCTCCGTAATGTGACGTAATGAGCCTTTTCATTTAATGAAAAGGCTCCGTAATGTGACGTCACGCAATCGCACAGATTTACTTATAACTTACAAGGTATAAAGGTGGTGATGGTAGAAACATACGGTAAATATATTTCGGCCTGAAATGCTGTATTTATCCAGAAAAGAATCAAAGCAGTGACCAAAACAATTTTTGATCATTTAAAGATCAAATTTTCACTGTTTTCTTAAAAGGTGGACACCGTATGGGACTGAAATTTTCACAGATGACTGTTACTGTATCGTCCTTTATGAATATTTTTGCCCATGAATCTGCATTTCTTTGACAAAAATCCAAAGTACGATATTACCTTTAAATGCTGTATGACAAGAGGACAAGAACATGCAAGTGAAAGAAACACACTGATCCATTCGTTTGTGTTTCTTTCACTTGAATGTTCATGTCCTTCGATCGTCATTTTAGCCTTTGAGAAAGTTCCTGCTAGGATTGAAAAACGTCAGGCCCTCCTAACTCCAAGCAAAAACAAAGAAAGGTATACATTGACTATTTTGGGATATCGCGAACATAGGGCTGGATTGCTCAGATTGTAGGGTATGGTATTTAAGAGATCGCCGGTTCGAATCCCGCTGGAGTCAATATTTCTTTGTTCACTTTTCAATGACATATCAAGTCAGTTTCTCTTGTGGTTATTTGATGAAAACACCATTGTCTTAGATCTCTCCTTGAAGTATGATATTACCTTTCAGTTAAGTTTACAAAGAAACGAAAAAGGCAGGATCATACACAAATACAAACAAACAAAACAGACAGACTGATGGCAGCCCCACCGGCAACCAAACAAACAAACACCCCGACAGATGGACAAACAAACAAACACCCCAGACAAACCTTACCTGACTTGCCTACTCCTGGGCGGCCCAGCACCACTATCTTGGTATCTGTCTTGGACGGAGTGCCGGCTCGACTAGTCATGATACCGCCGTCAAAATATCCACACGATATTCAACACACGAAATCAATACACCAGCGTACTACTACCATGGAATCTAAAAGAAAATCAAGAGAAAATTCAGAAACGATCACCAATCAACTGGTACAGCAGTTATATTCAGTGAAGCTATACGATCTTCCTTAGTAGTCCAATTTCGTAGTGTTGTCTTTGCGAGACTTCAGTTGGTCATTCTTGGTTGGCCCTACGTGTTTAGCGTACACTGACTTGGATGTACATGTACGTTACCAATGACTTCTGTCTACCGAGAATTGGCATACATGTATTTCTACACGGAGTTAAAGGTAGTATCATACTTTGGTAAGAGACCAAAACAGAAATGTTCACAGATTTACGTATAACTTACAGGGTATGAAGATGGTGGTGGTAGAAACATATACTGTTAAAATTTTTCCGCCAGAAATGATGTATTTATCCAGAAATTAGTAAAACAACGAGCGAAAATCTTTTTGATCTTTTAAAAGATCAAAAATAAAAGGGAATACTGTTGGCGTTTTTCGTTGTTTTCTCAAAAAGTGGGCAACGTATGGGATTGAAATTTTCAGAGATTACTTTTACTGTATCTTCCAGTGATATTTTTGGCCACGAATCTGTATTTCTTTGACAAAAACCAAACTATGATACTATACCTTTAAGTTGTTTCTAACCAAGAGTTCGCCCTCACACCATGGAGGTAGAAATAGTCTCAATGCTCACGCACACACACAGGGATTATAAAATAAATTCCTCTTCGGCTGACTTTCATGCACTTCACACTGTGATTCTAATACCGCTACGGATGTCAAAAAACACGCAGGGGGCTTATCACTATACTATACCAAAATGCATACCTGTACATTCATGCACGTAATCGCCCTGGTAAATAACAGCGATGATATCTTTTTACATCTCTGGCCCGCGTGTATAAATCACCATGAGGTAATAGGTAGATCTATACTGTATTATAATATTCCAGTCTCAGTATTCGTGGGAAAAATCCAACTTGACACAACCAGGTGGAGAGTGTCGAAGAACTATAATGACTTCACGCAACACGGAGCAGTTATTGAACGGATGAATGCGATATTCCCGATGAAAATAATTGAAGATCCTGATCCTGATTTTTCAAACTCACGTCCACTGTCAAAGCACGAAGCTAAATTGCTGCCTAGACGGCTACGGGCTCCATTCGTCTTTAGTGCAATCATGTAGTGCAATCATGTAGAAACACAGCTCGACCAGTTTCCTTTTTTTTTTAAGAGTTATGTGTCAAAAAAAAATTGTTAATAGAAGTTTAACCCCTTGGGTGCCATACGTTCAGATATGCGATGTAGGCCCTATTCCATACACGGAACCGATCAGACAATTTGACTTGGCAAGAAAAAAAAATGTTTGTATTAAATCTTCTCCGTTGATCTGATGCATGCCCTAGCAAGGAAAGCTCCACACACTAGCAGCGTGATTGTTCCTCGACACGGTACCGAGTGATACTGACTTCTGACGGTAGGCTCTGTTGTCAAATTCCAGGCACGGCAGGGAGTACGGTCTCATGGAAAGATCGGCGTTAAGCCCCCTCTGTCGTTCTCAAATTATACCACCGAGACAATACCACACAGAATATAATGGTGTGGTTTTTTTTTTATCTAGGGGGCAAAATAGACATGTACGTGGAAATGAAAGTTTGCACTTTGCTTTTATTCACGTTTTGAATAATGACAGGTTTGGATCAGAGAACACGTGACGCGCATGCTCGTGAACGCTCAGTGCAATCAACATGCGCACTTACGACTTGTCCAACGGCGCACGCGCGCAAAAGAACAAAATACAGTGCCGTGTCGATGTCTGGCTGCTACCGCAAATAACACACAAGTCTATGGAAACGGCTCATAGTCACTGGCTAGTGGCTGTCATAGGTGCATGTGTAATTTGCAGCCGCAGCCAGAGATTTGGGACACGGCCCTAGACTTAAAGGTAGTATACTGTAGTGTAGCATACTTTGGTATCATACCGAAACAGAAATCTTCTTAGATTTAACTTACAGGGCATAAATATGGTGATCGTTCACGTCCATTTTTCTGCCTGAAATGCTGTATTCATCAAGAGTGAAAACCAATGACTAAAAAAAAAAAAACAATTTTGAACTATAAAGATCAAAAGAAAATTACCGTGGGCGTTTTTTAACTGATTTCTCAAAAAGTGGGCACCGTATGGGACTACCAATTTCACAGATGACTGTTACTGTATCCTCCTTGATATTTGTGCCCATGAATCTGCATTTCTCTGACTAAAACTATGATATTACCTTTAAGTCTAAAGCTGGGACGGAATCGTATGCGCGTGATGAGCTAACGTAACTAACAAAAGTACAACTGCATATCGGTGATGCATTGTTTTGGATATTTTATTTACCAAGACATGTTCGCTTGATTTCACCGAAACTGAGGAAAACGCGGGTAGCTGAAAGCTTAATGAACCTAAATATAGAATCAAGGTTTAGTTCTTTTGTTTGTCCAAGGTTTGAGAGTGAGCTATTTTTACCTGTCTTTTTAAGACATCGTCAGATGCCGAATATAAAAATGCCCCCAGTGGTGCTGGTTGTTGATTGTTGATTAGCGACTATATTTATCACTCATTGAAATGAGGACACCGCCGCGGTGTGAGATTACACAGTATTTGTAAATCTCACCGCTTTTAATGATTAATATCTGATAGGGGAAATATGTCGAATCTTCGCATTGCAAACCGTGATCGTGATGGTAAAGCATTGTGAAGATTTGCCAGCTATTAGGTTGTTATATGATAATACACCTGTTTATAAGGGGCGGGGCTAGCTTTCAGGAAAGGGGGGGTTGACAATCAAAAGTGTCATTTCGATGGAATCGAGTCCCAAAGTCTGCAACTTTGTGTCCGTGGAAGCGAAGTAACTTTCTGTTTCAGATTTGAAAAATCACTAAAAATTGTCATTATACCATTATTTTGCATCGTTGTAAAACAAGAGATATGATATGATATGATATGATATGGAATTATTGGTAATTGTTTGTAATGATTTAGGATTGCAATCCACGGGAGGAAAGTTGTAAATCAGAATTAAAGGTAATATCATACTTTGTTTTGTTTTTTCAGAAAAATACAGACGCATGGGCAAAAATATCAAGACAGATACAGTAACAGTCATTATGTGAAAATTTCAGTCCCATACGGTACCCACGTTTTGAGAAAAACAGTGAAAAGCAGCCACAGTATTTCTTAAAGTCTTTTCTCTTTTATTTTTGATCTTTTAAAAGACTTTTGGTCGTTGTTTTACTAATTTCTGGATTAATACAGAAATTCAGGCGGGAAACTTATTAACGGTATGTTTCTACCACCAACATTTTCATACCCTGTATTAATTATACGTAAATCTGTGTACATTTCTGTTTTGGTTTCTTACCAAAGTATGATACTACCTTTAAATTCTACATGGTGATAGCCAAGACATGGTTGTATCACATAACAGAATCTTGAAGTGATAAACAGTTTAATTTTAACAAAATGGGTCCCGACACAGTGTTGCGTTTTTTTTCTGGGACACCATGTATAGGTCATTTACCTGGATTGTGGATTGTTTGCAATGGCAAACAATCAAATCACATGTACGAAAAAAAAGTGTTTGAAATATTCACTTGAACGAATTCTTATTTTGTATAACGGTATGCACATCCTCTTCAACATTTTCCTGACATTGGTCTGTGAATGAACTGGAGGGGGGGGGGGGGGGGGTGCTGCCCCCTGCATGATCCGCTATACCGTCTCATAGGCCTATACTGTAGAAACCGTGTCGGGCTGTTTTCGATTTTCCTGGGTGGAAGAATTACATTTGGCGGGTTTCCTAATTAACGACCATTACATTAAACACCATTGTGACCCATGCATTCCATGACCAATGTATACCGGTCCTTTCTCAAAACCACTGAAGGCCAGACAACTTACAAAGGACACCAGTTTCGGAACTTTGGGTTCATCGGTATCAGTGATCAGATTTCAGTAAACATTCATTGCATGGAAAATATGACATTTTGGTGTCATATTATGACATTTTTATTGATCGCTTTTAATTGACGTTTCGGGCTTTGCTCTTAAAGGTATTATCATACTTTGGTAAGAAACCAAAACAAATATTTTTACACAGATTTACCTATAACTTACAGGGTATGAAGACGGTGGTGGTAGAAACGTATAAAGTTAAATATTTTCCGCCTTAAATGGTGTATTTATCCAGAAATTAGTCAAACAACGACCGAAAATCTTTTTGATCTGTTCAAAGGTCAAAAATAAAAGAGAAAAGACTTAAGAAATACTGTGGCTGTTTTTCACTGTTTTCGCAAAATGTGGGCACCGTATGGGACTGAAATTTTCACATATGACTGTTACTGTATCTGCCTTGGTATTTTTGCCCATGAATCTGTATTTCTTTGATAAAAACCACAGTATGATACTACCTTTAAGCCCCGCCCACCTTAGTAACGCTACGTGATTTACATTATACAACGTGTGACCAAGTTTGACCCGAAGTAATGGCTGACAACGACCCCAATTGGTCAATGGGCACAGTTTGATTGACAGGTCGGAAGGGTCCCTCATTATCCCCTTGACAACCCCAAGTACATTGTTGTTGGTGTTTTAGTTTTGATTATGGATGTCAACAAACTTTAAAATGAAAATGAAAAGATTCAAAACAATAATCAATAAAATGCAATGGAATGACTTAAACTTCGTGCCGATTTATTATTTTTGTAAAGGGTTCATGCAGTGCTTTTTTCAGTCAGGTTATTTTATTGCCTTCATATAGAGAATATACTGACAGATAATGAATGCCAAGTCTTATTTTGGTTTCAAACCAGCATTTGGTTTTCCTTTGAACGGCTTTGCAAATTGGGGGATTTTCATGCTTGCTCATGTAGGGAACCAACAGCCAAAATATAATGAAAAAAACATAAACAAATGAAGAGGCAAACATGACCCACAGAAATGGTTGGTCAAAAAGAAATTACACCACCAGCTGAGTGAAAGGAACATATTCAGCACAATAAAACCCAATGAGGGGGAAAAGGTTTGTCAGAAAACCTATATAAAACAACCCCAACTTTTTGTGCACAAAGCAATTTGATTACTGCTCTCAGTTACCCAGATGACATCACAGTTTTGCTCATGAATATGGAAATTCTAATTAGCACACAAACAAAAAACATGTTGTTAACCCTGAAACAGTGTGAGGAAGTGGGTAAAATCAAAGGCCCATGTAACAATTTATTTTTGGCAAATGTTCAAGCCATAATATTCCTATTTCATAGACCCTTTAATTAAATAGCAGCAGAACCTTCCATATTAATATTATAGCCAACATTTTAAGCTTAAAGGTACAATGTACTTTCATACTTTAGTAATGTTGATAGAACAGCTGCGGGCTGTTCATAATTTGATCATTGTCATGGAATAAAAAAAACCTGTGCATTTTTTTTTTTCAGGAAAAATACAGCGAAAAACCGTTGCAACTGTTACGCAAAATTGTAAAGTAATCGTTATTGTTTCGACTCATTTCTGGATGAATACAGCATATCAGGCAGAAATATTTTAACAGTTTGTTTCTACCAGAACAATCTTTATACCACAGTTATACGTAAATCTGTGAAAGTTTTGGTCATGTCCTACCTTTAAAGGTACATAAATCTTCACATATTTATCTATAATTTACAGGGTTTTAAGATGGCGATGGTAGAAACTTACCGTTGGAATATTTCTGCCTGAAATGCTGTATTTATCCAGAAAAGAGTAAAACCCATGACCAAAATTATTTTTGATCTTTTAAAGATCAAATATAAAAGAGAAAAGACTTTTTTACTGTTTTCTCAAACAGTGGGCACCGTATGGGACTGACATTTCCACAGATGACTGTTACTATATCTGTCTTGATATTTTTGTCCATTAATCTGTATTTCTTTGATAAAAACCAAAGCATGATACTACCTTTTAACTGGTCGCCAACAGTCAATATGTTCAATATGCACATTCTCATTCAAGTAAACAAATGCAATGTCCCTCCGAAAAAAATCCAAATCAACAAACAAACAAACAAACACCAGACAATCAAAGATATAGCCATCACAACTTGAATAAGTTGCTTTTTTTTCGAGATAAAAATTTAAACAAGTTTCATGGCCTATCATAATGCACATACAATTTTATATACGAAGAAACCGAACTATCCAGTTAACCTTGGTGAAGAATGTGTGTATATTTACACACCTTGAAAAAGACGATCATATAATTCTATATAATCAGGCATGACTGACAGCGCGTTCAGACACTGTGTGACATAACCACACGTGCAAGCCAGACAGAGAATGTGTGTATCATAGCTTTGGCCATTCCAGGGTGTCCCAGAAAAAACGCAACACTGTGTCGGGACCCATTATGTTAACATTAAACTGTTTATCACTTCAATATTCACATATGTGATACAGCCATGTCTTGGCTATCATCATGTAGAATTTAAGCATATTGGGTCTGAAATTGGCGAAAATATGACCAATTGAAAGAGTACTCTTTAAAACAAATTTACAAGGATAACACGCATCACAGTGGTCAATACACACATATTGTGTATGAACGAAAGATGAAAATCGGGTTTTTGGGGTTGGGTAAATCAGTCTTAGTTTTTTCAATCATATGCAATTTTAGTCCAGTTTTGCTCAAATTATACATAGTGATAGTCAAGACATAGCTGTATCACATATTTGAATTTTGAATTGATAAACAATTTAATTTTTATTTTATAGTTCTGGACACAAATGTTGCAGTTTTTTTGAGGGACACCTTGTACATGAACAGTACACAGGGTGTCCCAAAAAACGCAACACTTTGTGTCGAGAATTATTATATGAAAATCAAACTGTTTATCAATTCAAGATTCATATATGTGATACAGCCATGTCTTGGCTATCACCATGTAGAATTTGAGCAAATTTTGACAGAAATTGAGTGAAAAAAACTAAGACGGATTACCCAACCTCAAACCCCGATTTTCATCTTTCTTTCATACACATTATGTGTGTATTGACCACTTATGTTCTGCATGGAAAAAAATGCAAAGAGTACTCTTTCAATTGGTCATATTTTCGCCAATTTCTGCCCGATTTTGCTTAAATTCTACATGGCGATAGCCAAGACATTGTTGTATCTTATAGTTGAATCTTGAAGTGATAGACAGTTTAATTTTAACATAATGGTTCCCGACACAGTGTTGCGTTTTTTGTCTGGGACACCCTGTATATAAATAGGCCCCATACCTTTCTTTTGCAACCAACGTCACAACCAGAGTTTTTTGCCAACCAAGATTGCAAAAATAAATTGAATTTGGT
The DNA here is from genome assembly GCA_963971285.1 of Astropecten irregularis. Taxonomy (NCBI): domain Eukaryota; kingdom Metazoa; phylum Echinodermata; class Asteroidea; order Paxillosida; family Astropectinidae; genus Astropecten; species Astropecten irregularis. Next base: position 11,459,066 of record OZ020251.1, on the reverse strand, counting down.
CATGCCGTCTGTCAAGAATACGAAATGATTTGCAACCTATGGCCGCCCATGCCAACCACCACCAGCGATTGTTTGTAAACAAAAAGAAAGGTCTATACCTAAGCAGAATTAGTCGACAAGCCAAGATGAGACAATAGGATGCTAATGACCAACCTTCTCCATTGTTTAGTTCTTCTGCTAAACATCTTTACATTTTTACCGTCCTTCGCACGGTGGCTTAACGGACCACAGTGGCACTCCTTGCACGCTCTACTTCACACCGTTATATTAATGTAATTGAATGTTGGATCCATTGATATTCGCTGGTTGCCGTCCGTTCACGGTAAGTGTTACTGTCTGGGCGTGAAATGAACTCCGACGTTTTATTTGGTAATATCCAGGGCGGATGAATTCTGAAGGATGATCGTATAGTGTCACTTGAGCCGATCTTTATAATACGGTACTAATCACCCTTTATAACAACCTTCACAAATTGGAAGCAAGCATGTTGGACGTATCACCAACATATTCGCCTTTCTACGATTTGAAATCCCCTCAACAAAACGGGTTTATATTTCTTTATATCCATGACAAATGGAATAGGATTAGTCGAGCATAATCACCTTCGGGAATTACACGTTTCAGAGCCGACTGAGCATAATGATATAAAGACTAAACTTGTGCACCGTTAAGCTATACCTAAACTGATTATAATCTTAAAAGGTTTCAGTCGTGGATATTTTCAAACAGCGTATTAGCTTTTTGCCCTCCAAAGGTAGTATCATACTTTGGTAAGAAACCAAAACAGAAATGTTCACAGATTTACGTATAACTTACATACATGATATCAAGATGGCGGTGGTAGAAACATACCGTTAAATGTTTTCCGCCTGAAATTGTGTATTTATCCAGATATTAGTCAAACAACGACCGAAAATCTTTTTGATCTTTTAAACGATCAAAAATAAAAGAGAAAAGACTTAAGAAATACTGTGGCCGTTTTTCACTGTTTTTATCAACAAGTGGGCACCGTATGGGACTGAAATTTACACAGATGACACTTACTGTATACCTGTCTTGATATCTTTGCATAGGAATCTGTATTTCTTTGTTAAAAAGTATATTACCTTTAAAGGTATACTATCATACATTGGTAGCATACCAAAACAGAACTCGTCACAAATTTACCTATAACTTACAGGGTATAAAGATGGTGATGGTAGAAAAAAACTGTTAGAATCTTTCTGTCTGAAATGCTGTATTTATCCAGAAAAGAGTAAAAAACATTTTGGTCTTAGGGAGATCCAAACTCAAGTGAATAGATTTTGAAAATGGTGAGTGTTTTGAATCATTGTTTTTTTTTTTTTTTCAAAGTGAATACCGTATGGGACTGGAACTTGTATACAGATGACTGTTACTGTATCTTTCTTGATCATGTGCCCATTACTCGCATTTCTTTGGCTAAAAAAGTATGAAGTTACCTTTAAACCTTTACTGCATGGCTAGCGAACTAAACCTTTCTGAAAGTATTTGTGATTCTTACAACCATGGGCCAATTTCATTAAGCTGCTAAATCACTAACAATTTTGCTTAAGCACAAAAAACCTTGGTAAAATAAAATCAGTAGGCCTATATGCTAGCCAAAACTCCTTGTGAATGTTATGCTCAGCAAACAATGGCCGACCACAAGTCACAAGCAGTAAACATCACATGAACATTTGGTTGGCAATCCTGTTTGATCAAGGAAGACTTTTCATGCTTATTTAAGCAAAATTTTATGCTTAAGCAGCTCTGTGAAATTGGCCCCAAGTTACAAGGAGGCGACTTACCGTTTTTTATGAATGGACGTAATGATGTGTCACGCCGTATAGGGCCGATGAAAGCACAGGATTGAATGTACGATAAATCTCTCTTAGTTCGTTGCACGTTCCATACTCAAATATGACAAGTCGTTTGCGATTGTGCAGTAATACGCACCGTCTCCGTATACGCACGCACGAAATGCTCAGGAAATTTTTCTCACGAATTAGATTACCTTAATTTCTTGGTGCAAAACTGATGTCCAAGTACAAAGTATACATGATGAATGTTGTGAGGACGCTGCACGGGTCTCAAATGGTCGTGGATCACTGTGGTACGATATAGCTAAGGACAGACTAGACCGCTCCATATAATAACGTACATGTATACAATGTTTGTGCACAATGATTGGCATACATCATTATCAGCAGTCGAATAGGATAAGGGCTAATTTGGTTTAGTGACGTAACCACCATAATTCCGACACTTCTCATATACAGTAAACTAACCCTTGTTGGACCAGCGATATCTAAAATCAAACTTTATCTTCAAAAACTTCACAATATTATTGGCGTGCATTGTGGCTGAATTTAGTAGTAGACCTAATTGTCTTAAACGTCCTTAACTTACAGACGTTGTTTCATGTACCTTTCAATGCTTTGCTCATCTAGAAAGCAGAAATACGGCCGAAACAATCTTGCCCCTCCGAATCCGTCACGGTTACACCACGCTTTCGAAATACAACTAAATCATTCGGACCGTAACGATCCTTTTTATAGGTAGTATCATACTTTGGTAAGAGACCAAAACAGAAATGTCATTTACGTATAACTTTCAGGGTATGAACTATGAATATGGTACTGGTAGAAACATACCGTTAAAATATTTCCGCCTGAAAGGGTGCATTTTTTTTTATCCAGAAATTAGTCAAACAAAGACCGAAAACAGTTTTGATCTCGGGGTAAGATCAAAACCATTCTTTATGTTTTATAAGAAAAGTTCTTGTGACCCGGATGTCCAATTGAGCTCATGTTTTCACAGGTTTATTAGTTCATGTACATGTTTGATTAGGAAAAGTGTGAGTGATTTTCTATGACCTTTACCAAATACCTTTAAATCATACTTTGGTAGCATACCGGTAACGAAAAAGAAATCTCGACAGATTTACCTAAACGGTATGGCAATGGTAGAAACATACCGTTAAATGTTTCTGGCAGAAAAGAGTAAAACCATAGGACCTAGACCAAAAACATTTTTGATGCTTTGAAGATCAAATATGACGGTGAATACTGGGGACATTTTCACTGTTTACTCAAAACGTGGGCACCGTATGGGACTGAAATTTTCACAGATGAATGTTACTGTATCTGTCTTGATATTTTTGCCCATGAATCATCTGCATGCATTTCTTGACAAAAGACCAATGTATGACATTACCTTTAGAACCAGTATCATACTTTGGTACGAAAACAAAACAGAAATGTTCACATATTTACGTATAAATTATAGTGTATGAAGATGGTGGCGGTATAAACATACAGTTAAAAATTTCCGCCTGAAATGCTGTATTTATCCAGAAAGATTATTTTTGATCTTTAAAAAAGATCAAAAATAAAAGAGAAAAGACTTAAGAAATACTGTTGCCGTTTTCACTGTTTTCCCAAAAGTGGCCATCGTATCAGACTGAAATTTTCTCAGATGACTGTTAATGTATTTGTCTTGATATTTTTGTCCATGAATCTGTATTTCTTTGACAAAAACCAGTATGACATTAACATTACCTTCAAGTCGCAATGTGTTAGTGTGGCATCATGCATTTTGGGCGATATTTGTCTTTAAAGGGATGGTACAGAATTGGAAAGACAAATACACTTCAAGATCACAGATTCACATAAAACTTACACAGTATAATGATGATGATAGGAGAAAACATCCCATGAAAATGTTTTTGCCTGAAACGCCATATTCGTTGAGAAATAAATGAAACTATTTTCCGATTGGAATAAATCGCTTCGAAGCGTTTTATTCATTCGTTGAAATGTGTAAACGGGTTTTCACTATTTCCTCCTGACCCAGATGACTGATTGACCTCAAACTTCTACAGGTTTGTCAGTTAAGGTATATGATGGATTACCTAATGTGCTTTCACTGTCAGCAACGCTTTTGTCGCAAAAACAAGTTATGTGCCATACCTTTAACACCAAGGAGGTCATTCAGACCACACGATTGCTCTTTTTTCTGTCAACACTCGAGCATCTCGTCTGCTTTTTGAGACTTCGAGAAGAAGGAGACTGTCTAAATTGACACTCCTTGATCATCGGTAGTCCTACTGAGGCCTAGAGTGAAGAGAAATGAAGTAATAATTGTCTAGCCGGAGTAAATTAATGCTTCTCTAACAGCGGGGAAGTTTTGGAAACCTCTTGACATCTTAATCCCACCCCTACTGTGCCAGCTTTTGAATCCGATCACCGAGCCATTTCCCCCTCCCTCAAAAAAGAAAAAAAAAGAAAAACCCTGCATATTCCGACTTCTCTATTGTCCCCTGGTTAATGAGCCGTCCCCCGGGGATTTACAATGTTACCATTCCGTCAGTGGCTCCGTCTTTTGATGTGATTAGCCACAAAAAAAAGACGCCAACTGTATAACTACTGCATGAGTGAGGTATACGTGGATATGCAAGGCTTCGATTAACATCTAAAAAGGCATGGGATGTTATAATAATCCGCTGGGCTGGATGGACACGTCGGGAACCCCGTTAATTAGCCGGACATCATGAATTCGAGCGCGAAATGAGGACAAGAAATCATAGTGGCAAGGTTGTCTGTCCGTCAAGAAGGTCCCTCTGGAGAAATTTGTGAAAGGAGGGAGATCATAAACTACGTATAGGCTCCACAAAAAGGAGAAAGACTAGGCCTAAGGGCTTTTCAGTACACTATACGGTTTAACTTTTACACGGGGTATACTATACAACGTGTCCCCCCCCCCCAAAAAAAAAAAAACCGCAACACTTTGTGTAGGGAACCATTATGTTAACATTAAACTGCTGATCACTTCAAAATTCAAATATATTATACAGCCATGTCTTTGCTATCACTGTTCTGGCGTCTGCAAAGGCGTAGTTTCAGGGAAACGCTAGCCTAGGTTTAACCAGAGAGCGTCAACCGAAGAACAAAGCAATATGGCCGGAGGTCAGGGCTGCGGTTTCCAAATAAACTTTATTCCACGGTGAACTGTAAAAAGAGCATACAATAAATCCTTATAAAATAACATGGATCATGTTAACAATCTAAAGATGAGCGTATAAAAACTCCTACAAGTGCTAGAGTCAGTTTAAAATAACTACTTCATGTAACAAAAGCCAAAACCTTTCATACAGGGATCGCTCCGCCTTATGAGCGTGGGAGACCTATATCACACTTAAGTACAGGTATAGCTCACTTGTGTTATCTACCACAAATGCACAGAAAACTTGTCTTCTAAAAGTTACAGAGTGTAAAGCACTGAACATAAGGAACCTATAATCGTATTCAAGAAAGTAAAGCCAGCAAATCTAACCCAGGACCGCATAAGTCTGATCTAGATGAATCTAAGTCCAAAAATAATAAAGAAAACAATACAGTCGACTCCCGTTACTACGAGCTCGGAAATAACGACAACCCGGATTTAGCGAGCATATTTCCCCAGTCCCGATTAATTTGTGCACATTGCTATGGGGAAATATTTGGTTATTACGAGCACGGGCATTACGAGATTCCGGGTATAACGACGACTTTGGCTGACCTAATGCGAGCAAAAACATTGTTCTCAACCCATTTAGGCGCCTTCTCAAAATTGACTGCGCGTTATTCTGCAGGAAGTCTGCGTTCCGCACGGAGAGTCTGCGGTTGCCAAGGAGGCCGTGATTCTGCAGACTGAACGGGTGTGTGCTCTCAAGCACGGCGAGTTTAATGAGCTAGACCAGCTGTGTGCTTTTGTTAGCACAACAATGATGCCAATGAATAAACATACATTGGGAAGACCTCATGAATACATCCGGTGGGAACGCAGGAAGACGCACAATTGCAAGAGTCTTAAGAACTTGCATGAACGTGCACATTATTTTTCACCTCCAATCTATTCTTTCCCGGACTGAATAATACGTTTTGGGTGGTCTTGGCCGACCATTTTCTCTGAGACCTGCATTATTTTTCACCACCGATCTATTATTTCCCCAGCTTAAAAATACGTTTTTCGGGGACTTGGCCGACCATTTTCTGAGACCTGCATTATTTTTCACGTCCGATCTATTATTTCCCCGGCTGAAAAATACGTTTTTCGGGGACTTGCCGACCATTTTCTCTGAGACCTGCATTATTTTTCACCTCCGATCTATTATTTTCCGGCTGAAGAATACTTTTTGGGTGGTCTTGGCAAACCATTTTCTGAGACCTGCATTATTTTTCACGTCCGATCTATTATTTCCCCGGCTGAAAAATACGTTTTTCGGGGACTTGGCCGACCATTTTCTGAGACCTGCATTATTTTTCACCTCCGATCTATTATTTCCCCGGCTGAAAAATACGTTTTTCGGGGACTTGCCGACCATTTTCTCTGAGACCTGCATTATTTTTCACCTCCGATCTATTATTTTCCGGCTGAAGAATACTTTTTGGGTGGTCTTGGCCGACCATTTTCTGAGACCTGCATTATTTGTCACCTCCGATCTATTATTTCCCCAGCTTAAAAATACGTTTTTGGGGGACTTGGCCGACCATTTTCTGAGACCTGCATTATTTTTCACGTCCGATCTATTATTTCTCCGGCTGAAAAATACGTTTTGGGGGAACTTGGCCGACCATTTTCTGAGACCTGCATTATTTTTCACGTCCGATCTATTATTTCCCCGGTTGAAAAATACGTTTTGGGGGGACTTGGCCGACCATTTTCTGAGACCTGCATTATTTTTCACGTCCGATCTATTATTTCCCCGGCTGAAAAATACGTTTTGGGGGAACTTGGCCGACCATTTTCTGAGACCTGCATTATTTTTCACGTCCGATCTATTATTTCCCCGGCTGAAAAATACGTTTTTGGGGGGCTAGGCAGACCATTTTCTCTGAGACCTGCATTATTTTTCACCTCCGATCTATTATTTCCCGGCTGAAAAATACTTTTTGGGTGGTCTTGGCAAACCATTTTCTGAGACCTGCATTATTTGTCACCTCCGATCTATTATTTCCCCAGCTTAAAAATACGTTTTTCGGGGACTTGGCTGACCATTTTCTGAGACCTGCATTATTTTTCACCTCCGTTCTATTATTTCCCGGCTGAAAAATACGTTTTTGGGGGACTTGGCCGACCATTTTCTGAGACCTGCATTATTTTTCACCTCCGTTCTATTATTTCCCGGCTGAAAAATACGTTTTTGGGGGACTTGGCCGACCATTTTCTGAGACCTGCATTATTTTTCACCTCCGTTCTATTATTTCCCGGCTGAAAAATACGTTTTTCGGGGACTTGGCCGACCATTTTCTGAGACCTGCATTATTTTTCACCTCCGATCTATTATTTCCGCAGCTTAAAAATACGTTTTTCGGGGACTTGGCCGACCATTTTCTGAGACCTGCATTATTTTTCAAGTCCGATCTATTATTTCCCCGGCTGAAAAATACGTTTTTGGGGGACTTGGCCGACCATTTTCTGAGACCTGCATTATTTTTCAAGTCCGATCTATTATTTCCCCGGCTGAAAAATACGTTTTTCGGGGACTTGGCCGACCATTTTCTCTGAGACCTGCATTATTTTTCACCTCCGATCTATTATTTCCGCAGCTTAAAAATACGTTTTTCGGGGACTTGGCCGACCATTTTCTGAGACCTGCATTATTTTTCACGTCCGATCTATTATTTCCCCGGCTGAAAAATACGTTTTGGGGGGAGTTGGCCGACCATTTTCTGAGACCTGCATTATTTTTCACCTCCAATCTATTCTTTCCCCGACTGAATAATACGTTTTTCGGGGACTTGGCCGACCATTTTCTCTGAGACCTGCATTATTTTTCACCTCCGATCTATTATTTCCCAAGCTGAAAAATATGTTTTTCGGGGTCTTGGCCGACCTTTTTCTGAGACCTGCATTATTTTTCACGTCCGATCTATTATTTTCCCGGCTGAAAAATATGTTTTTGGGGGACTTGGCAAACCATTTTCTGAGACCTGCATTATTTGTCACCTCCGATCTATCTATTATTTCCCCGGCTGAAAATACGTTTTGGGGGGACTTGGCCGATCATTTTGCAAACAGGCCAGTCATAACATGGACGAACTACAATGTATTCATATTTAAATGACTTGTCAGCCAGCATTGTTGGATCGGCTGGTCGGCGGAAGATCACACATATTCATACCTATTGTTATTTTAATGAAGCGTTCTGGGCGTGCTGGAACGGGTTGTCAAGGGCTCTTTTGTTAAAAAAGTCTGCAGGATCCTGCAGAAAGAACGCAGGGGGCACGCACAGTCAATTTTGAGAAGGCGCCTTACAACGACATCTTTTCAAACCTTTTGTCGGCGATCTTCCAAGTTCCAATTCTGGCGACGTAGCTTCACGAGTGTGCCGATCTTAAATCTATTCAATGGGATGGCGTGAATTAGCCAACGCAGAGCCATGCGTGTCAAGTCTCTAATCCCCCCGCTGCGGTTTCCTCAGCCGGACTAGGTTCATGACTGCGGCACCATGCCGCTGAGTATGCATTGTAAACGGACAATGGGGGCGCCCAGAAGATAATCAGCGTAACTAAGCTTTGTAAGAAGAGATTTAAAAAGCATTGCCGCTGGAACATCAGCAGAGGTGGGGTGTAATTGCTCTTAATTGTCGTCCGTTGTGGTTATTAAAAATATAAATTTTAAAAATCGCACCCTGTCTTTTGAAAAAGGGTGATAGATACAATGTTCAGCGGACGTGCTACGGTAGGCCTACGGGTCATCTGCGGTTGGCTGGGGGATCGCAGACATCTTTAACGCCGATGAAAATGATATGTTTTCCTGACCCTCGACAAAACCATGGCTTGTAAGGGAGAGCAGTGCCATGGTGGGGGAAAAAACGGTTCGATAAATAATTGAACTATCCCACATAAATCATGTGACGCCAAAAATAATAATAAATAATCAGAAGCGTAAAAAATAATATTCCCCTTTTTAATGTAATATTATAGCGCCCTCTCTTGACTTATTATAGCAAATTAAAACCGGAAGCGAAGTCGCTCGGCACGATTTGTGCGAGTGACATACTTACATACGTCCGTGATTCTTCACAGCAATTCTTCACATCAGTTGATGCCGTCTACTTCCGATTCAGGTCGTCAATTATTATACTCTTAAAGCAGTATTATTTATTTCATTCATTCATCATCATATACATGTACATTAATGACATTATACAAACATAAAATCATGCATTTTGTTCGTGTTTTCATGAGTTCCCACGTGCTTTACACAATTACAAGACGCACATGTACATATAGCACGTAACTTGGGTGCAACAAATGGCGGAAAACTGCGCTCCGGATGTAACGAGGTTCCGGTTATAACGACAAAATTGTGAAAGTCCGACGGACCTCGTAATAACGGGAGTCGACTGTACACGTAATAAGTCTACACACGTGGGAATTATCGACTTCCCGTAAATATCTTAAGAAATCACGAAGAAATGCTGAAAAACTTACATGACTGTGGGACTAGGTGAGGCTAGAAATGACTAGAGTGATCGGCAATGGTGATACAATGGTCTAAGTATGGCAAATAACTGAAAAATGTGGGAAAATACAGCCAAGATGTGTGGCTAAAATGGCTGCCTTGACAAGGTCGTTCGTGAGGTGATCGAGATGACCCCGACCGTGCAAATTGAATAGCGCCCTCACGCGTCTCTTCACGGAAGTGACGGCGACCGCGACACTCCCCGCCTAAAAATACCATAAAAGGATTTTTACAAAACGATAAGAATGCATCACAAATGAATACAGGAAGATTGGTACAGTTCAAGTCTTGTTGTGTCTTAGTCTGCAGGGGGTGCCTTCTCGATGAGTGTGAGCTCTGAAATCGGCCTGAGGTAGGTGCGTCGAGCTCCTCCGCTGCAGGTGGTGACATCCGCCTTCCGTGCTCTTCCGTCATCGCTCAGGTGGACCTCGCTGACGCGGGCGAGTGGCCACTGGCATCTCGGGAGTTCCTTGTCATGTAGAAGGACGACATCTCCTTTGGTGAGGTCCGGGCGTACGACAGGCCACTTCCGTCTGGGTTGCAGGCTCTGCACGTACTCTTTCTTCCAGCGGATCCAGAACTGCTCTGCAAGGTACTGCACACGACGCCAGCGTCTGCGTCCGTACAGATCTTCTTTGATGAAGTTGCCGGGAGGTGGCTGGAGTTGCTGGGTCTTGAGGGTCAACAACATGGAGGGGCTGATGGCTTGGGGGTCGTCAGCGTCCGACGAGACAGTCCCTAGGGGCCGAGAGTTGACTATGGCGCATGCTTCGGCCATAAACGTCACGAGGACCTCATGCGTCAACTGGTGCTTTCCGAGTTGTAGGAACATCGCGTCGAGGACTCGTCTGACTGTGCCGATCTGGCGTTCCCAAACGCCACCGAAATGCGAAGCGTGGGGAGGGTTAAATACCCACTGGCACTGTTGTGATGCTAGGTAGGATGCAACCTGTTCGCGATCAATCTCATTGAAGGCCTCGTCTAGCTCGCTCTTTGCACCGACGAAGTTCGTACCCCTGTCGCACCTCAGTTTGGATACTGGTCCCCTTACAGCTACAAATCTCCGGTAGGCAGATATGAATGCTGAGGTGTCCATTGACTCAATGACCTCCACATGGATAGCCCTGCTGTAGAGGCATGTGAAGAGGACAGCCCATCTCTTGGAATCAGAGGTTCCGCCTCTTGTCTTTCTGGTGACGACCGTCCACGGTCCGAAGACGTCCATGCCGACGTTGGTGAAAGGTGGTGTTTCCGCAACTCTGTCTTCTGGCAGATCAGCCATTATCTGGGTCAGTGGCTTTCCTCTCAGCTTTCTGCAGGTGATGCACCTGTTGATGATGCTTCTGACAAGGTTGTGGGACCCAACTATCCACAGGCCTGCTGATCTTACAGCTCCCAGTGTCAGATGTCGGCCTTGGTGTTGCACCTGGCGATGGAAGTGTTCTGCCAACAGCTTGGAGACATGGCTGTCCTTCGGAAGGACTATTGGATGGCGAGTTGCTAGGTCCATATCAGAGCGCTTAAGTCTTCCTCCCACTCTGATGATTCCGTCACTGTCGAGAAAGGGGCTCAGCTTCAGAAGCGGGCTCCTGCTGCTGATCGTAAGGTTGGGGTCGATTTGTGCTTTCTTCAGCGTCTGCATTTCCTCTCTGAAGGAGTGGTTCTGGACTGCCTTGAAGATAGCTGTTTCTGCTTGTTGCAGTTGTGCAACTGTCGGCGTTGACAACTCTTCTGATCTTTCATCAGGGTTGGATGCTGTGGTTTCGTCCCTTGCTGCTTTGAAGGTGTGCACCTTTTGAATTAGGGTGCCGACTGCTCGTCTGAGGGAGAGCCAACAGGAGAATCTGGAGAATCGGTCACAGCCAAGGGAAGGTTCGACTTCGGGAACACTTTGGTTGCCGGTTTCTTCCCCGATGTCTGTTGAGAGTGTGGTGACCTGTCTGCGTACCTCAGGGTCGTTTTCGTCGAGTGTCTGTCCGTCTGCACCTGTAGTGGTCGCTTCGGTCGATGGGGGGTCTGACTGCCATAGAAAGTCTGGTCCGCAAAACCAGCGTGTGTCCTTCAGCTCTCCTGCTGGGACGGATCTGGAGGCGAGGTCTGCGGGGTTCTGGTCGGTAGGAACGTGACGCCACTGGTTGGGGTTGGAGGCCGCATGAATCTTGTGGACCCTGTTGGTAACGTAGACGTGAAAGCGTCTGGATTCGTTGGCTATGTAGCCCAGGACCACTTTACTGTCTGAGTAGAATGTGGTGCTGTCAATGGCGACTCGGTCTCGCAATTCGGTTTCAACTGTGTGTGACAATGCCGTGCCTAGGACGGCAGCGCAGAGTTCGAGGCGGGGGATGGACACAGCATGTGAAGGGGTGACCCTGGCCTTAGCTAGTAACAGGGACACGTGCGGCTGGCTCTGTTCGTTCAGGAGTCTCAGGTAGGCCACTGCTCCTATGGCAAGTTGGCTGGCGTCGCAGAAGATGTGGATTTCCCTTCTTTTGACGTTGCCAAAGTTGGGGGGTTCGTAACATCTCTGGATGCAGACATCCTGTAGGTCGTAGAGAGACTCTCGCCAGCGGTTCCATTTAGGTAGGCAGTTCTCTGGAAGCGGCCTATCCCACATGTCTTTAGGGGTGCTCGTCTCCTTTTTCATCTCTGTCAGAAGTTCACGAAGGATGAGTTTCCCTTCGATGGTCACTGGCATCACAAAGCCTAGGGGGTCGAAGATGGAGCTGGCGATCGAGAGTACTCCTCGTCGAGAGAATGGTTTCTCCGGTAGACTCACTATGAAAGTGAAAGCGTCCTGCTCAAGGGACCAATGTACTCCGAGGGACCGCTGGATGGGAAGTCTGTCACACTTGAAGTCGAGGTGTTGAACGTCCTTCCCTCTCGCCTCTTCGGGTAGTCTGTTCATCACGTGTATACTGTTTGAGACAATCTTGTGAAATCGCAATTTCTTACTTGCGAGGGCATCCCGGGTTCGTTGTATCAGGCTGACGGCCGCATCTGGGTCTGGTTGGGAAGTTAGCCCGTCGTCGACGTAGAAGTCGCGACAAACAAACTCCGACACATCATCATCACAGGGGGATTTGCCTTCCTTCACGACCATTCTGATACCGAGCGTTGCAACTGCTGGTGATGAAACATTCCCAAACAGGTGGACATTCATCCGGTGGTCGACGATTGGCTTCTCTGGGTCGTTATCTTGGAACCAAAGAAAGCGGAGGTAGTCGCGGTGTTCGGGGTTCACATGAAAGTTGTGGAACATTTGCTCCACGTCTCCCATGACTGCAACTTGGCCGACTCTGAAGCGCATTAGTATGCCGAGCAGGCTGTTCATCTGGTCTGGTCCTTGTAGTAGGGCTTTGTTCAGCGAGATGCCACTGAATTCGGCGCTTGAATCAAAGACAACTCTGATGCCCGTCTTCTTAGGATGTCGCACTGGGAAATGTGGTAGGTACCATACTGTTCCGTTTGGAGCAGGGGGCTCATCGACTGGTACAGGGGCTGCATGCTTCTTGTCGAGTATTTTACCCATGAATGCTCGATAGTCGCTCATCAACTCTGGTTTTCTGATCAGGGTCCGGTGGAGGTTGTTCAGTCGAGCTTCGGCTTGGGACCGGTTGTTAGGGAGATGGGTTGGAGTTTCCTTGAAGGGTAGCGGAAATTCCAGGTTTCCCTCAGCATTAGTGTGGACGTTGTCCGTCATAATCTTGAGGAAACGTTGGTCCTCAATCGATGGGGCCTTGTTGTTATCGTCACGTGTCTCGATGTAGATGCTCGAACCTGTGTCCTGGCGAGCACTGACTACGTCCTTTGCGTTGATATGGTTTTCGCAAGCACCACTGTAGTCGGGTTGAATATCGTTGGTGTCAGAGCAAGGCAGAGGAGAGATCATCTGCGTCAGAATTGTGCGGCTGGCCGAGACGTGTTCTCTGTTCTTGATGCTGCTCGTGCACATACGGCCGGACACGGTCCACCCCATGTTCGTGCGCTGGGCCCAGGGGGTGTCTTTGGGTCCGTTTCTTGATTCTCGGATTTTCAGGGGTTCCGGACAGCTCCTACCGATGAGTAAGAGGATGTCGACGTCGTCCCTTGGGCTGGGAATCATGTCAGCAATCTGGTTCAGGTGGGGAAAGTTCTTGCAGAGGTCCGGGGTCGGTATCTCGCCTCTGTCGCCTGGGATGTTCTCATTTTCTAGAACTGTGGGAAGGCGCTCTTTGTGGCCGTTCAAGGACTCCATGACTAGCCCTTGTGCTCGTCTTCCTTCGGTGAGGATTTGCCGGCCTCCGCAGGTTGACAATTCGTAGTCGTAGGATGGCCCGTGGAGATGGAGTGCTTCAAAAAGCTTAGGATCTCCAAGGCATGCATTAGACTGGTCATCAAGGACGGCGTAAGCTTGGATGGAGACAGATGGCGCGCTCTGATGGTACACCTTGACGAGTACTATCTTGGAGCAGGAACGTGCCATAACACATGATGTGTACCTTGTACATTTAGTGTTAGCTTCGAGTGTGTCTCCACTCTTCTCTTCTGGTTTCTGTTGTGGCTCCCCGCCATTCTGTTTTGTGGGGGGATGCATGAACGAAGCGTGTGATGTACTATCACACTTCTTGCACTTGACGTTAGTCTGGCAGTCTTTGATGATGTGTTTTTGGGCACACTTGAAACATCGACCATGTTGTTTGCAGAACTGTGTCCTTTCTGCCATTGGCTTTCTTCCGAAGGCGATGCATTCAGAGAGGTCGTGGCCGGTTTGGTCGTGGAAGAGGCACCTTGCACTGGTGGGGGGTGCAGACTTCTGTTGCGTAGGTTGGGTACCTTTCGTAGCCATCACACGGAGAGAGGTTCTGCTATGTGGTGGAGTACTCAACTTTTTCTCTGGAACCTTACAAGTTGCGCTACTTGGTGGGTACAGATCTGGGTCGTTGCATGTTCTTGCTTTTTCCTTGAGGAATTTTGCCAGTTCTTGGAACGGTGGGTACTGACCACGGGTTTTCTTGTAGCTAGAGACAAATTCCCTCCATTTGTTGTGGATGTATGGGGGGAGCTTTTCCAGCAGCGGGTGAAGATTGTATGGGTAGTTCAAGATGTTAAGTCCTGGGAGGTCATTCATCTGTGCGGCTGCGTCCACACATGAGTCTGCGAAGTCCAGTAGTTTGAGTCGTTCGTCTGACTTGATTTTCGGGGAGGCAGAGAGTTTCTGGATTATTTCGGCGGCAATCTTTGATTTGTTCCCAAATCTTTCTTCCAACTCCTTCCATGCCTCCTCATACGCAACTTCCGGGTTGGAGACGTATCGGTGACGAAAGCGGTGTACGAGGTCCTTCACCTCGCCCTTCGTGTATTTAGCCAGAAATGCCAGCTTCTGTGTTGCAGGGGTTTGCGCTTGATTGATCATGGCCAGAAAGGATGACCGCCATGGCTGAAACATGATAGGGTCGCCTCCATACACATCTGGTTCGTGGGCTGGCTGTCTTTGGCGGGCTAGCGTCTCGCTGTTTTTTTTCGTCAGGTCTATCAGCTGGTTTCCGGGTTCAGCCTCCTTTTTAGCGTGTAGTGGACTCGTCCATGGCGTACTCGTCTTGTTAGGGACAGGGGCAGGGGCAGCATGACTCACCATAGGTTGAAATGGGGGAGCAGAGATCTGCAGTTGGCTCACAGCGGGTGCATGTATGTCGCTCTCGATTTTTGTGAGGAAGTTCATGGCATGGTCGTTGGAAGACTGCTCCGGTGTCGTTGTGGGTGATGTGTTTTCCTCCTGCTCCACTTGTATGATGGCATTGGAACGAGCTCTCTGTATGGCTGCAGCTTGTTTAGCTCGAAGAATCTTTAGGTCAGCGTCGGCGGCTGCTCTGGAGGCTTGTTGTTCCAGGTCGTATTGGGCCTGTTGAATTTGTCTTTGTGCCTCTTGTTTGGCACGTTCGAAGTCATGCTCTGCTTCCTGGGTGGCCAACTCGGTCATGCGCTTGGCGATAACTTCTTCGAATGCCGCGTTTTCTGCCGCGGCTGCAGCAGAGGCTAGTGCTTCGGCTTTCATGCTGAATGATGAAGATGACGTCTTGGAGGTTCGTGAGGATTTGTGGCTTCTTGATGAGGCTTTGGAATGTCTCGAGACATTCGACACAGTTTCCAAGGCCAGGGAGCAGGCCTTTTCAGTCGCTTTGAC
Source organism: Astropecten irregularis (assembly GCA_963971285.1). NCBI lineage: Eukaryota > Metazoa > Echinodermata > Asteroidea > Paxillosida > Astropectinidae > Astropecten > Astropecten irregularis. The sequence continues at coordinate 11,443,396 of OZ020251.1, read as the reverse complement.
GACGGCACCACTGACGAGGTTAGTGTGCTCAAGGAAGGTTGTTTTTGTCTGGGCTGCACGGTCCTTGTAGGATGGATCCGATGCGTAGAGTCTTTCCAACTCTTGGAATGACTCCGTGTATGCCTGGAGGGCAGACTGGGTAGCGGCTAGTGTGAGCCGTATGACGTCTTCTCGGTCTGTTGGATTTTGAAGCGTTTCGAGGAATTGTTTGGTGATTCCCCATCTGTGGCCCAGTTCTTGTTCAGTGTTCTGTATGTCGGCTGGTAGAGCCACAGGAACAGGAGTTTCCTCCGGTGATTCGTCTTTCGGTGTGGCCATTGCTTTTGAGTGTTCACAGTTGTTCACTGCAAGTCGTTTTGGAAGCGGTCATTTCATCGCCGGTTGTATTTCGAACATAGTCATTTCACTGTTCTGGCGTCTGCAAAGGCGTAGTTTCAGGGAAACGCTAGCCTAGGTTTAACCAGAGAGCGTCAACCGAAGAACAAAGCAATATGGCCGGAGGTCAGGGCTGCGGTTTCCAAATAAACTTTATTCCACGGTGAACTGTAAAAAGAGCATACAATAAATCCTTATAAAATAACATGGATCATGTTAACAATCTAAAGATGAGCGTATAAAAACTCCTACAAGTGCTAGAGTCAGTTTAAAATAACTACTTCATGTAACAAAAGCCAAAACCTTTCATACAGGGATCGCTCCGCCTTATGAGCGTGGGAGACCTATATCACACTTAAGTACAGGTATAGCTCACTTGTGTTATCTACCACAAATGCACAGAAAACTTGTCTTCTAAAAGTTACAGAGTGTAAAGCACTGAACATAAGGAACCTATAATCGTATTCAAGAAAGTAAAGCCAGCAAATCTAACCCAGGACCGCATAAGTCTGATCTAGATGAATCTAAGTCCAAAAATAATAAAGAAAACAATACACGTAATAAGTCTACACACGTGGGAATTATCGACTTCCCGTAAATATCTTAAGAAATCACGAAGAAATGCTGAAAAACTTACATGACTGTGGGACTAGGTGAGGCTAGAAATGACTAGAGTGATCGGCAATGGTGATACAATGGTCTAAGTATGGCAAATAACTGAAAAATGTGGGAAAATACAGCCAAGATGTGTGGCTAAAATGGCTGCCTTGACAAGGTCGTTCGTGAGGTGATCGAGATGACCCCGACCGTGCAAATTGAATAGCGCCCTCACGCGTCTCTTCACGGAAGTGACGGCGACCGCGACAATCACCATGTAGAATTTAAGCAAAATCGAGCACAAATTGGCGAAAATATGACCAATTGAAAGAGTACTCTTTTAAAACAAATTTGCAGTATTCCTGAATATATACGATTTGCATTTGTCAGGATAATGTGGATAACACGCATTGTAAGAATGCACAACTCATTAGAAATATTTTGTCAATGTAAAGAAGGTAAATTAAGATGAAAATCGGGTTTTGAGGTTGGGTAATTCAGTCTTAGTTTCCCCCCTCTCAATTTCAGTCCAATTTAGCTCAAATTCTACATGGTGAATATAGCCGAGACATGGCTGTATCATAATCTGAATCTTGAAGTGATAAACAGGCGGAAAAATGTTAACGGTATGTTTCTACCACCACCATCTTCATACCCTGTAAGTTATACGTTAATCTGTGAACATTTCTGTTTGGGTATGATACCTAAGTAAGATACTACATGTACCTTTTTTAGATTTTTGGAACAAACATAACGTAAACTATTCTTCATGTTTCATAAGAAAATCGAGTCGGGTTTTCGCTATTTTCTCGTGACTCAGATGCCCGATTGAGCTCACATTTTCACAGGTTTATTATTTCATGTACATGTTTGATCAGACAAAGTATGAGTGCTGTCCTGTGACCTTTACCATCCCACTGTAAAAATCTGTCTCTCTTCAGGTGCAAGAGGTGCTGAACATTCTTCACATAAGGCGCTTGAGGCGATAAAAATGAACAACATTCAATATAAATTGCGCTGGCTTGTGCTTCATGTGATGGTTGTTACGATATATGATTTCCTGAAGTGCTTGTTATATCTATTTTCCATCACGTCAAACGGCTGAGGCGTTAATATTATGTTTTTCCCTGGAATATTGTCCTGAAATCTAGGAACTCCGGCACCTCGTCCGTCAGTGGGGATAAAATGTATCTGTGAGCCCCTTTCGCATCAGGTGCATGAGCATGAGGTTGTTTGACTTTTTTGTTTACTCGTCGTTAGCCTAATACTTTGACCACCACCCCCCCCCCCACCCCGAAGTAAATGTAATTATTCATCAAGCCTGGTCCCAAACATCATGCAATAACAACCAAAAGAAATTCAGATCTTTTCCAAGTTTATGTCTGAAATCATTACTGAAGACTCATAGATTTTTCCGAATAATAATATTGATGATTTTTCCCTTTCGCTAGCGACAATCAAGTTGGGTTTGACAATAAGTTATTGATCATTAGTGAATTTATTATTATTCCCCGTGTTCTGTTAAAATTACTTTTAGTTTAAGATAATGTGATTCGTACTCGTCCGGCGTGCGTATATAGTTATTTAGTGCGCAGCTAGTCTGGTTCCCGGACCCCAAAAGCGCCAGACTAAGATTTTTAATAAGAGACGTCGGGGAATCTTTGGGCAGGGAACCAGACTAGTGCGCAGCGAACTTGTTTCCAAATAATGACTTTTGTTGGCAGACATCCAAAATCAGCACAACTACGCGTTATCTTCGCGCGTAAACTTTGTGTCGTGGGTGAGTGTTTTGTGTACACATACTGTACGTACGTACGCGTATTCATTATACGCTGTGGGTTTTCAAGTTCCATTGCGCACTATACAACAACACTGACTTGCAGCTTGTACATAATAATTATTGTCATCACGCGTATGTCAACGTCGATTGGTGAAATCAAAACAAAAACGACGGATTAACATCGTATGGACAACGAAGAATGAATTGATGCCAGGCAGCAGGGGAAGTAGATGAGGACATTGACAACTTCAAAGGTACCGTTAGGGAACATTATCCCGTTTCATGTTACTTGTACAGGTCCTATTTGGGCTAGCTAGGTTTAGTCCCTGTTTTACTGTGAGTGAACATCGTGACTAATAATCAATAGGCCTAGCCTAGGCCAATACAATACGGCTAAGGCCTACTGAGAAATGTTACAGACCAAGTACAGTACCTTGCATCGGTAGTCCTATAAATAATCATGATTATACACACTTCAAAGTTCAAGTAGGCCTAGGCTTAGGCCTACAAACCTTACATTCAACTCTTCAAACCAGACATGTAACGTTACACATTATTGATGTGAACAGTGAAACCCATTTAAGGGCAAATGCATTTGTTACAATTACAAGTCATGGTCATGGTACTCATACTGCATTAACTAGGCCTACTACTACCATCCATGGAGGAAGGAATATAGCCATATTATTAAGTTCAATGGCATCATTACCACCTACTTTTTTGTGAAAAATTAATGATGAATGTTTTAGAATAGAATTGTATTTTGTTTGTATGAAAACAGGATGAGCTGGAAGTGTTGAAGATGAAGTGGCATTAAACAAGAGAACGTCTACTCTATAAAGCAAGTGTGATAAACTTGAGGTAAGTTATTTTAAGCAAACCACCCACCAAAGACAACTAAAAAAATTCAGAATTCATAAACTGACGGTATTGCATGATATAAACAGATAAAGATCCCAAATCATGAAGTTCTTCTTGAGCAATATTAAGTTTTGCAATAGCTCACCATTGCATTATATCATTTTTGTTTCTCTTTGAAGATGAAGAAGTCGTCAAATGTATTTGACAAGCCAGTGACGTCTTCCAAGGCACCGATTCTCATTGCGACAGTGGAGGAGACTAACAACCCAACATCACTCCACCTGACAAGCTTTGGTATGCCAGTCATGGAACTTACAATGGAACTGATTACCTCTATCTCTAGTTATAATACAGATTGCCAGAAGAAGCAAGCGTATACAATGACAATTGAGATGTCAAATCCAAGACCGAGCCCTTACATATTTTATAGGTTTATATATTAGATTGTATCATTTTCTGTTTTCCTTTTTATCTTCCACTTTAAATTGATGAAGAAAATAAAGGTAGCACGTAAAGACAAACTAGAGGAATCCGTACATGGGCTGAAGCTTTCGTAGTAACAAGTTGTTACCAACAACTACTTCATCAGATAAATTATTATAAAACAAATTGAAAAAGCAACAGTAGAGCATCAAGTTGATGCTTTGGAAGGTGATAAGTTTTAAACAAATTTTAAGATGATTGGTTTGATTTGACTTGTGTTTGCGATATTTTTTAAAAGCCAACCTTCCAAACAAACACACAATTTGCACTGAAAGGGCTGCCTTTATCGCATTACTTGTTGTATAATTACTAGATATTGAGAGAGACAGTGTACTTCGAACTGATGGAACTGTTTAACTATTTGTTTAATAAAGATATCTTGTTACTTTGAAATGATGTGTCCATCTTGACTTTCTTGCAGCTCAGGTGCACAGCAAGACACAGATCCTTCAGTTGAAGCACTTCAGGTGCTTGCTGTGCCAGTTTTTTCGGGACAAATTGGCGATGGATTATAATCAGTAATATGTGTCGGTTATGTGCTAAATATTGAGCACCTGAAGCGCCTCACATGCTCAATATGAAGCACCTCATGTGACAGTTTTTTCGGGACAAAAAGGTGATGGATTTTATGTGCAAGAGGTGCAAATCGATTTTACAGTGCAATCTTGTATTGAACCTTTTATTGTAGAATGGATCCACGAAAATGGAGCCGGAGCCTGAGACGGAGCCTGAGCCTCACCGTTTCGTAAACGCCCACAGAAAATGCACTTCAATACCTTCCAATACAGTATCACTGTACTATACTCGGAATTCCAACTACCAGCGGTGTCACGTTTTCCAGGTTTTTTTAAATTTCTTTCCAGATATAGCTGTCATTAATTAACCCTTCACATGGATATTTATTTTCAGCCAATGAGCCTAATGAGGGCTGTCAGTTTTCCTATATCCCGTTAGTTTGAACTCATTTTTACCCCCAGGACGAACAGGAAAACATAAATATTATAACCATTCATAATTATAAACCGTTATTATTAGACCTTAAAGGTAGTATCATACTTTGGTAAGAAACCAAAACAGAAATGTTCACAGATTTACCTATAACTTACAGGGTATATGAAGATGGTAGTGGTAGAAACATACCGTAAAAATGTTCCGCCTGAAATGGTGTATTTATTCAGAAATTAGTCAAACAACGACCGAAAATCTTTTTGATCTTTTAAAAGATCAAAAATAAAAGAGAAAAGACTTAAGAAATACTGTGGCCGTTTTTCATTGTTTTCTCAAAAAGTGGGCACCGTATGGGACTGAAATTTTCACGGATAACTGTTACTGTATCTTCCTATCTTCCTACGTAAATCTGTGACAATTTCTGTTTTGGTTTCTTACCAAAGTATGATACAACCTTTAAAGGATATTGGTAGAATATACCAAAACAGAATTCTTCACAGATTTACCTATAACTTACAGGGTATAAAGATGGTGGTAGAAACATCCGTTAACATTTTTTGTCTGAAATGATGTATTATTTAAAGGGTAAAAACCAATGACCAAAATACAATACATCCCAAGAAAAATCAAAACACCTGTAAAAAGATGTTCAAAATACCGCGAGCGTTTTCCAAAGTTTTCTCAAAAAGTGAGCACCGTATGAGACTGGAAATTTCACAAATGACTGTTAGTACTGTATCTTACTTGAAGTTAATATCTTTGCCCATGAATCTGAATTTCTTTAACAATTAAACACCAAAGTATGATAATTACCTTTATCTGCATGTCTGTCTATCCTAATGCTAACATTAACTACGATTCATACGAAAAAATAATTGTCAAAATCGAACAGACGCACGCTTCTCTACACGTGATGAACTAATAACAGTTTGACGTGTACATAAACACATTGACAGAGTAGATTACATCTATAAAATTCAATTAATCAAGATTGTATAAACGAACAGTTTTTACGACCCACTGTAAGATGCAACAGACATCCAGACCATTGCCAGTTTAAAGGGTCTCTGCAATGGGAATATTATGGCTTGAACAAGTGGCAATAAAAAAAACTGTACATGGGGACTGTGATTTTACCCACTTCCTCACACTGATTCAGGGTTAAAAACAGGTTTTTTGGTTTGTATGCTAATTAGCATTTCCATATTCATGAGCAAAACTGTGATGTCATCTGGGTAACTGAGAGCAGTTACCCAATTGATTTGTGCACACAAAGTTGCGGTTGTTTTATAGGTTTCCTGACAGACCCTTTCCTCCTCAATGGGTTTTATTTTTCCAAATATGTTCCTTTCACTCAACCGGTTGTGTAATTTGTTTACCAAACCATTTCTGTAGGTCAAGTTTGCCTCTTTTTTTAAAATATGTTTTCATTATATTTTTGCTATTGGTTCCCTACATAAGTATGCGTGAAAATCCCCCGTTTTACAAAGCCATTCAAAGGAAAACCAAATGCTGGTTTGAAACCAAAATAAGACTTGCCGTATGCCGTTCGTTATTTGTCAGTATATTCTCTGTATGAAGGAAATAAAATAACCTGACTGAAAAAAGCACTGCAGCAATCCTTTAAGTTCTTTTTATTGATGAGGGGGTTTTTTGTCAAGCGATTCGGTAAATAACTGACGAGACCATGTGATCATTGGATTGGATAAGCCAAACTTAAAGGTACAGTGCAGGATTAGTAACACAACCCAAACAGAAATGTTCACAGATTTACGTATAACTTTAGGGGTAGGCCCTATATGTGAAGATGGTGGTGGTTCAAATTGTTCAGCCTGAAATGATATATTTATCCAGAAATTAGTAAAACAACGGCAGAAAATCTTTATGATCTTTTAAAAGATCAAAAATAAATGAGAAAAGACTTAAGAAATACTGTGGCTGTTTTTCACTTGTTTTCTCAAAACGTGGGCACCCTATGGGACTGAAATGTTCACAGATGACTGTTATTGTATGTGCCTTGGTATTTTTGCTCATGAATCTGTATTTCTTTGATAAAAACCAAAGTATGATATTACCTTTAATGTTTTACACGAAAAATTGATTCGGGTTTTCGCTATTTTCTACGGTGACTCAGAATGATGTCCGATTGAGCTCAAATTTTCACAGGTTTATTATTTCATGTGCATGTTATTCGATCAGACAAAGTGTGAAAGCTGTTCTCAAGTGCTGTTTTGTGACCTATTTACCAATCATGTATTATACCTTTAATCATGGGATCTCGTAGTAATCAAGATGTTGTGTATAACTGTCACTAGTGTCTGACTGTTTATTTATTTTGCAAAATAGATGACTTGGTTGTTCTTCGGAGTCGCCGAACTTAAAGGTAGTATCATAATTTGGTAAGAGACCAAAACAGAAATGTTCACAGATTTACGTATAACTTACACGTTTTGAAGATGATGGTGGTAGAAACATACTGTTAAAATTGTTCCGCCTGAAATGGTGTATTTATCCAGAAATTAGTAAAACAACTACCGATTTTTTTTTTTTTGATCTTTTAAAAGATCAAAAATAAAAGAGAAAAGACTTAAGAAATACTGTGGCCGTTTTTTGCTGTTTTCTCCAAAAGTGGGCAACGTATGGGACTGAAATTTTCACAGATTACTTTTACTGTATCTTCCTTGATATTTTTGCCCACGAATCTATATTTCTTTGACAAAAACCAAAGTATGATACAGGGTGTACTACCTTTAAAGTGCACCTTCCTATACTGAGCAGTTTCAAATGATGGCTTATTTATAACGCCTTACGGTAAGATTGGATTACTGCTTAAGCACAAACATTTGGCTAAGCATGAAAAGTCTTCTATTATAAGCTTGATCAAACATGATTGCCAACCACAACGTTCATGTGATGTTTACTGCTTTTGATTTGTATTCGGCCATTGTTTGCATACAGGGTATATAACATTCACAAGGAGTTTTGGCTGGCACACTAATTTTATCTACCAAGGTTGTTGTCATAAGGGCGCCCCTTTTTATTACTGTGGTTCTCATTTCCGACCGACCCATATTTTGGGCTCCGACCGAAGAAAAAAAAAACCTTTTTTTTGCCGCCGACCCTGTCAGAATGGCATAATATTAAAAAATTTCAGGAGACAAAATTTGTCTTCAAAAATTCTGGGAATTCTTATTTTTTATGTTGCCAATAGGCCTACAATTTTATATTTTTTATCACTGAAATAATACAAAAATATTCAAACGCGATTACAGTGAATACAATGAACATCATTTTCTTTAGGTTTTTGTGTATTCAGCCAGGGGTTTTTTTTCCACCAAACGTTTCTTTTTTTTTTCGACCGACCGACCCTCCCTCAAGGTAAACAAGAAATGAGAACCAAAGTTATAAAAAAGGGGCGCCGTAAGCTAACTTTGGTGCTTAAGCAGCTCTATGTTGGCCCCTGATATCGCCTACAGTCGCACCTTGTATCAGTGCCCCGCCTACTAAAAGGCACAAGACGTCTTTTTTTCTCTTCTTTTTTTTTTACGGACAACGGCTTTTAGTCAATACCCGCGCCGTTTGGGATTAATAAGTCAGTCGTAAAATTTGATCAAGTGGAAATTGAAGGGGTTCGTTTTGTGTATAAACTTTGGGAGCAATAAATTCGAGTCCTTGGTGGGGATATATGCACATCATACCCGCAGGCATGGCTGAGTAAAGTCTGGTGCAATGGTCTGGTACGGTGGCGTCCGATGGCCAGACGATATTAAGCTAAGGATTTGTGGCATCAATGGGCCCCCGTCAGTGGTAATAATCATAAAATGAATCGCTTTTATAAAAACGCATATCGCAATCAATGACGTCTCAATGTGCGCGTAATACTCTAATCCTTGGTCATTGAGCTATACAGTTTTACATTCCTAAAGCAATATGGGTAGTATACAGCTCGGGCTGTTATAAAGCACGCAAAGGTAAATGAAACAAAATCGTAAAGGTATATACAGGGTGTCCCCCCAAAAAAACCGCAACACTTGTGTCGAGAACTATTTATATGAAAATTAAACTGTTTATCACTTCAAGATTAAGAATTTAAGATATGTAATACAACTATGTCTTGGCTATCACCATGTAGAATTTGAGCAAAATTGGACTACAATTGAGTAAAAAAAAAAACTAAGACTGAATCACGTAACCTCAAAACCCGATTTTCATCTTTCTTTCACACACATTATGTCCGTATTGACCACTATGCGTGTCATCCTTGCAAATTTGTTTTTAAGGAGTACTCTTTCAATTGGTCATATTTTCACCAATTTCAGTCCCAATATGCTTAAATTCTACATGGTGATAGCCAAGACATGGTTGTATCACATATCTGAATCTTGAAGAGATAAACCGTTTAATTTTAAAATATTGGGTCCCGACACAGTGTTGCATTTTTTTCTTCTGGGACACCCTGTATAATACATGATTGGTAAAGATCACAGAGTAGCACCCATACTGATCAAACATGTACATTATGATAATAAACCTGTGAAAATGTGAGCTCAATCGGGCATCTGAGTCACGAGAAAATATTGGAAAGCCGACTCAGATTGTCTTCTAAAACCATAAAGAATGGTTTAGATATGATCTTATCCCGAGATCAAAACTGTTTTCGGTCTTGTTTGACCAATTTCTGGATAAATACATCATTCAGGCTAAAATATTTCAGCGGTATGTTTCTACCAGCACCATCTTTATATCCTGAAAGTTATTATGTAAATCTGTTTCAGGTATGTTCCCAATCCTGTAATATACCTTTAAAAACTGAGGTATGAAGTGCAATTTGCGCATGTTTAAAGGTTTACTGTAATCAAAACTCATGTGAAGTTAAAAACATCTGTATTGTTATAAAACTAAACCTGTCTATCATTGTTTGTGCTAAAAAATATTGTATATAGAAAAATTAGGTATTTTATACCCATAATTTAGCACCCAACTTTTCGAAAACCGTGCTTACATCACATGCAGAACGCCAAGCAGTATACTCTGGTGCGAGCCTATACTAGTTCTGTAGGTGACGTCAAACGCTATTGTTGCTTGGATCGCTTCTAAGAAGGACATTTTAGGGGCGGGGCATACTGATTTTGTAACTTTTTGGTCAAAATTAGACACTTACATAGAAATATAAATCCATATTTAGTCAGTAATTATGTATTCAGCAATAATTTTAAAGCACTTTCACCCCTTTCCCAAATTTGATTACAGTAAACCTTTAACCATTTCACAGGCTGCATATTTCATAATAAAGCCGGCGGAGAGAACATGATTGTGTGCTAAACAGTAAACAACACGTCATATACGCATATTGGAGCCTGTTTGGTTCTGAAAGAGTTAACACTAACAAAGCCTTCATCGCAAAATCTATACTTTGCTTCAAATATCATTATTATAAACCCCATGTGCACAACTATTATGGTATAGTAACACGTTTTAATTAAGAATGCACTATACACAACGGTCGATGCACTAACGACGTCAAGATGACGTCATAGCAACAGTTAATAATCTTATCATGAGTTGGTGATTTGAAAACAGTATTCATTATACCGGATGTCATTAAAGGTACAATACATGATTGGTAAAGGTCACAGGACTGCACTCATACTTTGTCTGATCAAACATGTACATGAAATAATAAACCTGTGAAAATTTGAGCTCAATCGGACATCTGAGTCACGAGAAACTAGCGAAAATCCGACTCGATTAAGAATAGTTTACTTTGTTTGTTCCAAAAATCGTTCGTCTTGATTTGCTTGAAAAACCCAGCATCTGATGAACCAAGATTTCCCATGGTGACTGTTTGCACTGTTTACGAACTGTAGAGTCCATTTTCTGTCTCAAACTCAATAAATTGTTTTTGGAGGCCTTGCAAAACCTATCTATATGCTCCCTTTAATTGTCAGAAGATTAGTGCGATCACGACTTATCACACCATCACACCTTAAAATGTAACGACGTCACGATGACGTCATAGCAACAGTTAATAATCTTATCATGAGTTGGTAATTTGAAAACATTATTCATTATACCGGATGTCATTAATTGTCAGAAGATTCGTGCGATCGCGACTTATCGCACCATCATAGTGTCATAAAGATTACAGTTGATCCTGGTGACCATAACTAAATCCTGTATCACAGCAAAACGAACAAAGACAATTTGATACACCGCCAACATAGGGGTTATGCATGTGGTTATAAGTCTACCTTAATATGATTAAGACTTAGGTTAATATAACTGGATTGGTTTTAGAGTCATTAAAAGTAGTATCATACTTTGGTAAGAGACCAAAACAGAAATGTTCACAGATCTACGTATAACTTACAGGGTATGGAGATGGTGGTGGTAGAAACCCACCGTTAACATTTTTTCCGCCGGAAATGGTGTTTTTATCCGGAAATTAGTCAAACAATGACCGAAAATCTTGTTGATCTTTTAAAAGATCAAAAATAAAAGAGATAAGACTTAAGTCAAGAAATACTGTGGCCGTTTTTGACGATTTTCAGAAAGTGGGCACCGTATGGGACCGACATTTTCACAGATGACTGTTACCGTATCTTCCTTGATATTTTTTGCCCATGAATCTGTATGTCTTTTCTCATTTAATTTTGATCTTTTAAAAGATCAACAAGATTTTCGGTCGTTGTTTTACTAATTTCTGGATAAATACACCATTTCAGGCGGGAAAAATGTTAACGGTGGGTTTCCTACCACCACCATCTTCATACCCTGTAAGTTATAAGTAAATCTGTGAACATTTCTGTTTTGGTTTCTTCCCAAAGTATGATACTACCTTGAAACGATTACAAGTAGGACGAACCGAAATATAACATGATCTAATTTCTTATTACGCTCGCAAAGTTAACCTTCAAAACTTTCTTGAAATCAGAACTTTAAAAAGTCACCGGGGGTCACAGTAAAATAGATTTCCCACAACGCGATGTGTGATAAACTGTAGTCGAATCAAAGCTTACAACGTGTGATGATAGTTTGTAACCGGCTACCCGGATAACCGACCGTTCAAAATAAATGGACGTCCCGCCATATTTTCCCGGCTCTTTTAAGCGTCTTTTCTTTTTCAAACAAATTCATAAATGTGCGAGTGTTTTCTTTGTTATATGGGTAACCGTAACCGTATTACTGGCGGGTAAACGGTTACAAAATTATTCGTAAATTCGTAAACAGCCCTATGATCAACCTGCCCATAATTGAACTTAATCCTATTGTGAGTCGTTCTTTTTTAAGGGAAGAATGGGGAGAGTGCTTCCACAAATTCGGTCAGTGGTTTTGATGGGTGTTACCTTGAATTCTATCAGAAGAGCTTCCATGACGATTTGGATTTCTGACAATTACAACAAGTGGGTTCTAAATGTGGATTGTTTCATTACTTCTGCACATCTTGGTAGACACAACAGCCCCAGGGAAGGTAAGAGTGTAGTGTACACGAGAGATATAGGCTATGCAAAGGCGCAAGTTACATTCACGAGTCTATACGGACACTGAGATTAAATGAATCCTTGTAAATGACAGGGCTGTATCATTAAACTGCTGGATACCGTCAATTGAGCAACGATGGACCATGGATCGAGTCGAACCTGCTAAGCAAATAAACACGACTAGTGTGCATTATTATGGTTATTATGACGTCACGACCCCTGCATGCATGCAGGACTCGCAGGGTGCACACCACTTTACACTTCGACAAGTGCGCATGCGTGGAAGCGCCTCGTTTTGAAGTTGCGATCAAAATCTAAGATGGCCGACGAAGTGTAAACCCGTGTATTATTTCCCATATTAGGCTGCCATATGGCCAATTAAAAAAATTAATAAAAAATACTCAGAAGTTTCTCAGACACTCAAGCTATACACCAAAATGAAGCTGAAAACTTCAATATTTTATTTTTCATTTCAATTTTCTACAGGCAATAGGGTAACCAATGACTTTTTAAAAGAAAATACCATGAAAACGGCTATGTTGACTTGTGCCTGACTTAAATATGTACCCCTCCCCTACATGCCAAAGTAGAGCGACTTTAGGGCATGATTTTAGGGCATGATTTCATGCAAACAGCTCAAAGTTGAAAGTCCAAACTCTGGTGACTGGGTTCCACCCATTTTCGTTATATACAAGACTTCTCATGTAGAGCCCATCATGAACATAAAGAGCTTCGCAGACTGATTTGCACCTATTTAAAGGTAGTATCATACTTTGGTTTTTGTCAAAGAAATACATATTCATGAGTAAAAATATCAAGGAAGATGTAGTCACAGTCATCTGTGGAAATTTCAATCCCATACGGTGGCCACTTTTTGAGACACATATTTCACACAAGAATAAAAGCACAGGGAAAGAATTCCACTGATGACCATGACGGAAAAAGGAGAATATCCTTCAAGAGTTAACTTATTGGATACAAATTATGATGAACTTCAATCTCAGATGTGGAAAACTTGGGTAGCATATCTGAAAAGTGAGTTTTACAGGGTTTTTTACCTACAAATTGTACACTTCCAATATAGCGGCAGCCATCTTGCTCAAAACGCCCTCTGTTGGTTCCATAGAGTTGTGTACAAATTATGGTCATCAGTGGAATTCTTTCCAAGCAGAGTAATTTAGATTGATTACTCATGCTGGATTAAAAAGGTAGCAAGTGGTAATTGCATACATGCGATCTGTGTATCCAGTGATATTGCCATGCGTCATAATGAATAAAGTATTCGTTCATGTACGAGGCTTTGCATCAGTCAAGGTACAACAGAGATAAATGCACACTCCACAGGGTCCACCAATCCAGGTGAAAAATGTCCTGAGAATACAACAGGATTTGACAGTGTTAAAGGTAGTATCATACTTTGGTTTTTGTCAAAGAAATACAGATTCATGGGCGAAAATATCAAGGACCATATTTACTAATAATAATCTGTGAACATGTCAGTCCCATCGGTGCCCACTTTTTTGAAAAAAAAAAAACACAGTGAAAAACAGCCACAGTATTTCTTAAGTCTTTTCAACGTTATTTTTGATCTTTAAAAGATCAAAATTGTTTTTGATCATTGGTTTTTACCCTTTTCTCGATTTTTTAGCATTGAGCTTCACCGAAGTGTATCATACTGCACACTCAGTGCCTTAGATTGGATAGGGGCCTCCATAGGCAACGTTTCTATCGTCCTGATGGAAAACCTGAATAACAACGAATAATTGCGTTACTCACTGTGAATGGCAGTGAATGCTGGACCCTGAAGCCAACCCTGCAGAAGGCTCTAGACGGGTGCTACACTAGAATGCTTTATGTAGTGCTGAACATCAGTAAGAGCGCACATGTAACCAACGAGGCTCTGTATACTGGAGTATCCAGGGTGAGCGACAAAATAGCTGCCAGGAGAATCAGACTTGCCGGACACTGCCAAAGACACCAAGAGCTGCCGGCCAGCAAACTGGTGCTTTGGGAACCAGCGCATGGGCACCGGGCACGTGGACGTCCCACAATAACATATCTGGACGTTCTCAAGAAGGACGCAGGAGTGCAAAGCACCAGCGAGCTGGGTGGAAGTTTTGAAAACCGGAATGACTGGAAACGACGATGGAAGGCTCGTCTGAGGACGACCTAGAGAGACTGTGATGTGGGATTCGAATTAACCTGCTGACCCCAGCTATCTCGGTGGTCTAGTGGTATGGCATCTGCACAAGTAAGCAGGAGGTCGCGGGTTCGAATCCCATCTGAGCCAGCGCATGGTTTGTACATGTGCCACTCAAAGCACTGAGTAGTCAGCATAGAGGGCAAGCCTAAGTAGAGGTTTGAACAATTTTTTGTTCACGTATCTTGTGATTGTATCTTCTCTAAGAGGTGGTCCATTTGATATTTGATGATCGGTTGTCCTCGGGGCGTTCGTTTGCTGAGTTTCCTGTGCCGAGTTTCTTTCTTTTCTCGGTACTTACTAAGAGCCTCTTCTCTGGCCTCTCGTCTCAGTTTCTTCTCCTTCAAGACATAATAAAAAGGCGGAAATGAAAGAAACTAATGACGTTTCAAGCTTTCAAACGGACTTGTATCAATCTAAAGCCCCTAATAGCAAAAATCTTTCTTTTAGTACACTGTGGCCTAGTGGACTGGCATGTCGTACTCAAGATCTTGTGGTCAATCTTCAGATTGGGGGTTCAAATCCAGCCATGGGCTAATGGTGCTTGCGTCCTTGGGCAAGACGCTTTATCACACATTTCTCCTCTTCACCCAGGTGTAAATGGGTACCTGTGAGGGTAGAGATGGCTTTGTGTGTTTGATTAGCCCTGCGCGCTTTGCAGGCAGCTGCAGGCTGTATACTCCCCAGGGAGCTGAGATTGTTTCAGGACTGTAAATGGGCCCGATGACCAGGGATAATAATAATGTATATAAAGCGTTGTGATACCCTTCTTGTGTGTAAGAACGCTATATAAATGCCCAAATTATTATTATTATAACAGAATCTGTCTCAAATCCTTCACTCGAGCAAATTCATTTTTTTCCACAATCAGAAGAATTATTGAGCTGTCAATACTAGACTCATGAGGGTACCCGACGGCGCAATGTCCGCACTGGACTTTTCACCTCAGGAAAAGTGTCTTGGGAATTCTTCCTGGGCAGAAGTTGGCTGGTAGAAACGCCAACGCGAGTCGGGAAAGGTAACTGAGAGGAAGACTTCCAGAGACGTGTGTACTGGAAAGGTAGTATCATACTTTGGTAGTATACCGAAACAGAAATCTTCACAGATTTACCTGTAACTCACAGGGTATAAAGATGGTGATGATAGAAATAAACAGTTAAAATATTTCTGCCTGAAATGCTGTATTTCTAAAAAAAAAAAAAAAAAGCGTAAAACCAGTGACCAAAATGATTTTTGATCTTCTAAAGATCAAAAATTAAAAGAAAAGACTTAAGAAATGCTATGGCCGTTTTTGACTGTTTTCTCAAAAAAAGTGGGCACCGTATGGGACTGAAACTTTCACAGATGACTATTACTGTACCTTCCTTGATATTTTTGCCCATGAATCTGTATTTCTTTGACAAAAACCAAAGTATGATATTACCTTTAAAATGGGTCAAGTACCCAGCCGCGTCTCGGTAACTTTGCCCGAAAAAAGTCCAGTACGAACAGGGCTTATGACAGTGCACTCAGGTGGAATGATACTATGAGTAATATTACCTGTAAGAAAGAAGGTAGGTTTGGTGTGACACCATGTAATCTCTTCTGTGAGAGTGTGTGGTTCTGAGAAGAACCGTTGGTATTATCTCGACGTTCTGAACAGTGTGCTCTGTTCGTCCTCAAGAGAGAGACATCTTATCTCTCTTGAGGACGAACAGAGCACACTGTTCGGAAAACGTCTAGATAATACCATCGGTTCTTCTCAGAACCACACACTCTCGCAGAAGAGATTACATGGTGTCACCGCAAACCTACCTTCTTTTAGTACTTCCAGTTCCACCATGCATAGCTTCAAGTTTTACTTAACCCTAACCCACCTCAATCCTCCAAAATCCTTCTGGTAGTTTTGGAGGATTTCGGAGGATTCAGGATATAATGTCATTTTCAAGTGAGGACCACTGGAGGAGTGGCAAGGATTCCGGATAAACGCATTTTTTGAGGTAGGGCCACTGAAAGATACTGAAGGATTCAGGATTCAGGTACCTCTCATTTTTGAGTATAAGTGAGATCACTAGAGGATTGTGGAGGATTCAGGATGAACGCAGTTTTTAAAGTGTGACCATTGGAGGATTGTGGAGGATTCAGGATGGTACACAGTAAAATGCCCCACTAGGGGGTTAGGGTATTACCTGTAGCTTCTGTTGGTGATCTTGTACTTGTTTCTGTCGTTGTCGTTCTGCAACTGTATAACGAGTCATGCTTGCTCCTCCTGTCCGTTGATTGGGTTTCCTTCTGCCAACTCTTGGCGGATCCTGCTCTTTGTGCTTGGTGACAATGTTGGGCTGTGTGCGACCTTGCTTATTTCTGAAAGAAATTAACGGCATTCATTAAAAAATGAACGATGTTTTACCGCTATCTTAGTTTCGTTTCCATAGATATACACTCATCCCTTGTTTCTTAACTTAAATTCTATTGTATTAATTATCATGTATTATCTTGTCATCACTCTGTTTGTCTCTGTTTGATTGTCCAGTCTAGTATCTTGTTTGTCTATGTCTCCTTGTTATTGTTCTTTGTTCTATAGTGTTTTTTTTTTTTTTTACTTAACTTGTACATGTAATGTCTGTGTAGGCTGTTCTCTACAAGTCTTGGCTTAATATGAACAGCCCCGTACTTTCTCCCTGTACAACTTTCAATTTCTTACAGTATAATGTTGTATTGTTTATTCAGTTCGTACCCTCATTCCTATTATTCTTATCATCAGTACTTAACTACTGTATGTCTTACGTTATCCAACCTGACTTGTATTGCCGTTATTGAAAGTATGGAAATATATGTTATTATTAAATTGAATTGATTGTCCCAGTTTTTTTTTTCAATTTAGCATTTTATTCCGTTTACTTGTGATAATGTGTTAATTACATACATGTATCTGTATTGTGCATGCAAATGTTTTTATGTAAAAGACCATCAAATTTCCCTAAGGGCGCCCCTTTTTATTACTGTGGTTCTCATATCCGACAGACCCATGTTTTGTGCTCCGACCGAAGAAAAAAAAACACCTTTTTTTGCCGCCGACCCTGTCCAGAATGACATAATATAAATTCAAAAAAAATAATAATAACAATTTCCAGAATTTCTGGAGACAAATTTTGCCAATGGGAGACTTTTGGAGAGGGCTGTCGAAAGAGGGCAGCAAACTACCAGGCTCCTAAAAACTTTTTTACACGCTGTAAGTACGGCGGTTGTCCAAAAACTCACCGGAAGACGCAGGAAAATACTGTGAACATTAAATTCAGGCCATTTACAATTAATTTTTATATTCACAACAGCCGCCCACCACGATTTCAATGCCCAAAACCACAGTTAGGTGAAATTCTGATGTTTGGCGAGGAATAATGTGAAGGCTTCGCTTGCAAAGTAAAAACTCTGTGCACAAAACTGAATGCTGTTTGCCGTGGGCCACCGTGATCATTTGTAATTCGCCCTTTTAGTGGCCAATCTCCACAAATTCTGCATTTGTTTGTTCTTGGGGAACTCATGTCCTCCCCTGTCACCACAACCGGACACTGCACAGTATTTACCAGGCATTTTCATTACGATTATTTACGCCTGTTGTGTTTACGATGAGCATTCGTGCACAAAAGCAATGACAACAAAATCAAGACACTTTTCCCGAGCCTGGTGAAGCGCGCCCTCTTGTGATTAACAATGGTTAGTCAAAAGTCTCCCATTATAGGCCTTCATTTGTATACATGTACTTTCTATCAACGAAATAATAAAAAGATATTCAAACGAGATTACAGTGAATACAATGAACATTTCTCATCATTTTCTTTAGGTTTTTGTGTATTCAGCCAGATTTTTTTTCCCACCAAACTTTTTCCGACCGACCGACCCTCCCTCAAGGTGAAAAAGAAATGAGAATAAAAAGGGGTGCCCTAATGGGATAATGAAGTTCTTATTCTATTCTATTTATTCAACACAGGAGTGGACAAGCTTATGCTCTGGAAAAGATCATTCATTCCAATCAAGTGGTTTCCGAAAAAAGATTTCAATAGTGAAGTTTACATGCATAAAATCAAAATTCACATTTTGAAGAAAGCAGCAAATAATTTAGGTTTTTATCAAGTGAACTACCGGTATTGTTTTCACTCCAGCCACATTGTCAAGCAGTTCAGTGATCTCGGATCACGAAGCCCAAAATGTGCAACCGTGAGAATAATGAAAAAATGCTGTCGGCTGTCCTGTTTAAAGGTAATTTTTTTCATACTTTGGTTTTTATCAAGGAAATAGGCCTACTACAGATTCATGGGCAAAAATATCAAGACAGATACAGTTAACAGTCATCTGTGAAAATTTCAGTCCCATACGTTGCCCAATTTTTGAGAAAATAATGCAAAACAGCCGTGCACAGTATTTCTTAAGTCTTTTCTCTTTTATATTTGATCTTTTAAAATCTTGATCAAAAAGATTTTTGGTCGTTGTTTTACTAATTTCTGCATAAATACACCATTTCAGGCGGAACAATGTTAACGGTGGGTTTCTACCACCACCATCTTCATACCATGTAAGTTATACGTAAATCTGTGAACATTTCTGTTTTGGTTTCTTACCAAAGTATGACAGGGGCCTACTACCTTTAAATAATAGACATAATTAGCAGAGCATTTTTAATGCGTAATAGTTCAGTATCTGGAAAGTACTAGTATCCCCTGGTCATTGGGCTGCATTAACATTTCTGAAACCATTTCAACTCCCTGGGGAGTATACAGGCCCAGTTTGCTATTTAGCGCACGAAGGCTAATCAAACCACAGAGCCATCTCTACCCTTGCAGGTACCATTTAGACCTGGGTGAAGAGGAGCAACATGTCGCAAAGCGTCTTGCTAAAAGATGCAAGCACCACTAACCCATGGCTGGATCATACAGCTCCGACTGATGTAAGGCGCACAAAGGCTAATCAAACCACAAAGCCATCTCTACCCTCACAGGTACCCATTCACACCTGAGTGAAGAGAAGTGACAAAGCGTCTTGCCCAAGGACGCAAGCACCACTGACCCATGGCTGGATTCGAACCCACAATCTGTAGATTGAGCACGAGATCTTGAGTTCGACACGCCAGACCACTAGGCCAAAGCATCCCAAGTATTAGTAATCTACTTACTTGACATAATGATCAGCCTGTTTGTTGAGAGGATGAACTGCTTTGCTACCAACATCCGTCCTGTCGGTAGAATCTGCTGCTACCGCCCCGCAACCCTTTGCCTCTGCATTTCTGCTTTTGCGAATCAATTTCTTGTACGAACTCAATATTTTCCTCTTCCGTTTATCTGCATATCCTTGACCTACAGAGCAAACAGCAATGAGTAATGTCATTAATAAATTCAGACTGCCCTATAAAACAATGGAAGAGAAAAAAACAAACCTGTCAAATTTTCAGCTCATATTATCATCAGAAACTGCAGAAAACAGTGAAAAAACGTCACACATGGCACTGTTTCCATCCGTGTTACAGTAGGCCTTCATGGGGAATTTTTCGCCAGGTGTTATTGTGAACCAATGCCAAAACTAACAATGCGGGTCTTTAAAGCTGGGCTCCAACGATTTCGAAAAAATAAGATGTTCACGTAAAATTTTGTTCACCTAGCTCCAATTAAGGTAAACATATAATAAACCCTCACTTTTTGAAGTTTCTTGATGTGAATTTTAAGCCACCTTTTACCATTCCACATTCGCCAAGAATGATAAATTTTCTCTCGACTTTGCCCGTTTTTGGTTCATTTACATATCATGAATATTCATCTTTTCCTCAAGTTGGTGACGTAGAAGAGGGGATTCGCTTTCCTTATGAATATTTATACACAGTGTGTTGCATATTACATTCCCACACGCAATACATGCACTCCAATCATTTCGAAAGTAAAATGGTTGAAAATGATACATATGGCGACCGTCCTTGGTAGGAATAGAGCATCGATGAAGAATCAATGTACCAATCGGATATTAATGATCATTCGGGCAGTGATTCGGACAGTTTTAGCATACAAAAACCGCATGTACACAAAACTCATTGGAAATCCCATACAACTCCCGCGCACCGAGGGGATTCGTTCGTGGACCGTATCCCCTCTACTACGTCACACATTGACATGAATTTAAATAGCGCCACCCACGGCCAGTTTGGGTAAAATAGTCCCAAGAATTGACAATTACTATCAAATTTTATTTCCAATATTACTAAATAATGAAAAAACAACAGCCCAATTGTATATTATGAGAAGGTTCTTATACAGTATGTCTTATAAACAAGGATTTGTATTTGTTTCATTTTTTCACAAATCGTTATTCTCCATCTTTAACTAGTAAAAATGGCACAATTGCACTTACGCACACGATAAATATATGAACTGGTTGTCGAGTTTTGGCATTAGTGTCTTTTATGCCACCCATATTATTTTCAGTATTTATTAGGGTAGCCTAAGACACTGTTTTGTTTTTACTGAAATATTGCCAAAATATGTTCATTTTACAAGGGTTTACAGGAAATTAGGAACCATGAATAAATTTGCTTTAAGTAACAAATCTCATTTTCGAACAGAAAAAGTTAAATAAATACTAAAATAAGGGGTTCCTGAAGTTTAGTACACTCAGGTTAGCTGGTACCCAGCTTAGTTCTACTCAACTAGAATTTAGGTGACTAGAAGCTGGGTACCAGCCAACCTGAGTGTACTAAACCTAACCGGAGTGTACTAAACTTCAGGAACCCCGAAAAATAATATGGGTGGCGTGAAAGACACAAACCCCCGGGTTTTTCTCGGGGATTGTGATAAGACGGGTCCAAAAACTATAAAGGAAAGGAAAACTACTTTTTGAAAAGTTACTTAGGCCTACTTCTAGATTTAGAAGGCTAATCCGTGAGCAGCCTTCTAAATCTAGAAGTAACTTAGGCCTACCTAAATATATTTCACGCCTGCCCGAACTGCAAGAACAGTCTGGTTTCCTCTCTGAGATTTTGAACACTCTTGATCTGTTGGGTCTGGGCACTAGACTAACCAGACCAGACAAAATTGCCTCACACGATCAGACGGGCTGTTTTCAAGTTCGCAAAGAACGCGTAAGAAAATTGCATTTTTACACTGAAATGTTGCACAAATTTCTTCAATCTATTATCTAGGCTTTTAAGGACCCAGGGACATTTGCTGAAAGTCAAAAGTATCATTTTTGAGAAGAAGAAGCGATTTAAGGGCTAAAATAATCAATGTGTTTGGGGATCCCTTCTTATCACAATCATCTTTTTCTTTATTTAAAGGCATTGCATACGTTTGGTAATGACTCTGAAAATTTATGGCAATAAAAACTTACTTGGTGAGAAGTACAGCTGCTTTGGATAGTATAATGCATATTGAGAAACGTTCAATTTGAAGTACCGCCGTTATGGAAAAATATGTCACTTTTTATCTCCAAAAATTATGAATCTGAGAAGCGTTATGGCCGTAACGCTTCTCAATCTCAGCTATTGACTTACTGTTCTCTGGCGTGAAAAAACCACTCTAGTTTGTCGCCAAAATCTCAAAAACGCTACCACCTTTTGAATTGAAACTTTCACAGGTTAGTTTTATGGTATATATATACAATAATATTGGTTTGAAACAAACAGTAGGCTCAAATTACTAAACGTATGCAATCCCTTTAAATATAAACAATCTAGCTTTTTCACGAAATGGATGCAGTGCACAGAGTCATAATGATACATGTACACACAATTTCAATTTATGACATTTCCTTACCTTCTGTCAAGTTTCCAATCATTTTCTTGGAGTGATGATGGCTTAATGGTTGCGTATATCTCGTGCCTCTCACGGTGCTCATTCTCGTCCTAATTCGTTTCTTTCCTGGGGTTTTTGACAAAATAATACAAGTCACTCAACTCCAGTCTTGAAGTTGAAAAACGTGCATGCAGGGCAGGTGGATTAAAACAACCGATAGAGGGCGCTGTTGTGTTTACAGCAATCGACCGAAGAATGCACCACACTAAAATAGTGTCCCATTAACTTTAGTGTAAAATTACCTGAACTTCACTGTTCAAAATCATCCAGAAGTCTCTCAGTGTTTGGTGCAATAATGCAAAACGTAGTTTGGACCCTCATCTACATGATTCTTTTAAATTTTTGGTTAGGTAACCGACATGGGGGTTTCGATCCTGGGGGATAATATCCCCCCCCCCAATATTTGAGGTGGGGGCCGGGGATGGCGTTTTTCACCCCCCCCCCCCCCCCCCCCCCCAGTATTTCGAGGTTGAATATCATTCAAGTTTATTGTATAGAAATATTACATTTTCCTTGTTGTTTTAGTCTTTGCAGTGAATACTACATGTATGTTTAATTCTTCTGAATATCGTTTTTAAAAGTTCTAAAATGCGACTTTGCGACTCTGTTTTTATTAAAAAGTCCCCGGTTTGGGAGGGGGTATCCCACCTCCCACAGACTCCCCCCGCTCGGTCGCTTCGCTCCCTCGCATAGGACACCAAATCACCAATCATCCCCCCCCCCCAATCATGAAAATAAATCGACACCAGTGGAAAACCGATCAGATATTTTGCTAATTGCCCCAAGAAAAAAAGCACCCCCAAAATGTCAATTTTTCCCAAACCAACTTGAAGCCGGTTTTCATGAAGCAACCCTCCACGTTAAAACAATGTAGGGCAACATTTTAAGCCAATATTTCTCAAGTCTCCACAACAGGCTGAAACACTGAACCCCCAGGTTGTGATAACCCGTCATAATTACACAATATATTAATTGCACGACCCCCCAAATTGCATATTTTAAAAAAAAATTTGAGGGTACACATTACTATGATAATCAGCTCGGCGCATTGAAAACGCTTCGAAGCGATTTATTCCAATCGGAAAATAGCTTCATTTATTTCTCAACGAATGGCATTTCAGACAAACACATTTCATGGGATGTTTTCTCCTATCATCAAAATTATACTGTGTAATTAAGTTTTATGTGAATCTGTGATCTTGAAGTGTATTTTTGTCTTACCAACTCAGTACCATCCCTTTAAGAAATACTGTGGCTGGTTTTCACTGTTTAATTTCCCCCAAAAGTGGTCACCGTATGGGACTGAAATTATTTTTCACGGATGACAGTTACTGTATCTTCCTTGATATTTTTTTGACCATGAATCTGTATTTCTTTGACAAAAACCAAAGTATGATAACAGTATCATACATGTACAAGAAACTTACGTGTTTCTGTCTTTATCTAAAGCACAGGAAATGACGATTTCCTGAAATTGAATCTAGCTTGTATAAAGTAATAAGTAGGGAGGGGGGTTCGAAGTGCAAAATGAAATTGCAGAAATTAATTTGCCAGATGAATTAAATTTTTTATTCATTTTAAGCTGATCGATAGCAAGTAGGATTAGGCCGGAAAAAAAATTGTTGTGTTGCCCTCAAGTGGAAAAATTAAAATTTTGGGTCGGTCGGTTTTTGTTTAGGGGGTGTGGGGGGGGGGGGGCGACTTTCAAACATTTAAGAATAAATACAGGATGTATGGTCACCAGGACTTATAAATCAACGGTCTTGGGTCGTTTTGAGGAGACACGCTTTCTTACTGCTAAATCTTACATTTTCTGTCAAAAATGGTGAGTTTTTATACTTCAGGACTCGGAGAAAAAAAAAATCCCGACCCAAAGTTTTGGCATTTTACGGTCGGTCGCTGAGGGCAACACAACAATTTGTTTTCGGCCTTAAGGCCTATTTCTTACAGTATAATTTATTTGTATTTTTCATTCAGTTTGTGCTCTCATTCCTGCTATTCTTATTACAAGTATTTACCTACTTATGTCTTACGTTATACAACCTGACTTGTATTGCCGTTTTTGAAAGTATGGAAATAAATGTTATTATTGAATTGAATCAGGGGCCTTTCTCAAAGCTCTGCTCCAGCTCCGGCTTCGTCTCTGTTTTCATACGCTGAAAATATAGGATGTGGTTTGCCATTGAAGCTGAAGCTCTGTTGTCCTTTTCAAACCAGAGAATTTACTTCCTAACTGCAGTCAAAAGCCTCTATTTTGATACCTGTAATAATTTTGAAATGGGATCACGAAATGGAGGCGGAGCTGGAGGCTCTAACCCTGAGCCCGAGTCGGAGCCGAGCTCTGATGACTGAGAAAGGCCCCCAATGAAAATACTACATACAGACTACAGAGATATCCATATTCCACCATTTTCTTTCTAAGTAAAAGGAAATCGGGTGACATCATCGAGTTGTTTCAGATTGTTATCTGTAATTGGCTTTCAAGGTTGCTGCTGTGACCCAAGTCATCCTAACCCAAAGCCAAGGGCAAATTTCATAGAGCTGCTTAGCACCAAAATTTGCTAAGCATGACATTTCTGTCTTAATAAAAACAGGGTTAACAACCAAATTTCCACGTGTTGTGTATCACTTACAATTGTTCTTTGGCTGTTGTTCGCTGACCATGAATATCAAATGGAATTGTCAATGGTGGTTTGTTTTATTGGGCAAGCTATTTTTGTGCTAAGCATTTTTTTTTGTGCTGCGCAGCTCTATGAAATTGGCCCCTGCTTATAAGCACCAAAATTTGCTTAAGCACAAAAAAAAAACCTTGGTAAATAAAACCAGTATGCCAGTCAAAACTCGTCGTGAATGTTATGCTCAGCAAACAATGGCTGAATACAATTTAATATCATAGAGCTGCTTATTAAGCACAAAATTTGTTAAAGCATGAAAAAAGTCTTCCTTGATCAAACAAGATTACCTATACCAAGTTTTCATGTAAAATGTTCTGCTTTTTGACTTGTATTCGGCCATTGTTTCCTGAGCATAATATTCACAAGGAGTTTTGGCTGGCATACTGGGGCCAATATCATAGTCCTGCTTAAGCACAAAAATTTGCTTAAGCACCAAAATTCTTGGTAAATAAAATCATAATGCCAGCAAAAACTCTTGTGTGAATGTTATGCTCGGCAAACAAAATGGCCGAATACACTGTAAAACATTACATGAAAATTATTTTGGTTGGTAATCCTGTTTGATCAAGGAAGACTTTTCATGCTTAAGCAAATTTTGTGCTTAAGCAGCTCTGTGAAATTGGCCTTAAGATACCAAATAATGCCATTATGAATGTTTGACCACAAGGGGGATGTTTTATCATTAAAGGTAGTATCATACTTTGTTTTTTGTCAAAAAAAATACAGATTCATGGGCAAAAAATATCAAGGAAGATACAGTAACAGTCATTTGTGCAAATTTCAGTCCCATACATTGCCCACGTTGTGAGAAAAGTGAAAAACAGCCACAGTATTTCTTCTTAAGTCTTTCTCTTTTATTTTTGACCTTTTAAAAGATCAAAAAGACTTTTGGTAATTGTTTTACAAATTTCTGGATAAATACACCATTTCAGGGGGAAATATTTGAACAGTATGTTTCTACCACCACCATCTTCATACCCTGTTTTGGTGTCTTACCTAAGTATGATACTACCTTTAAGTGTGATCGGGGAGGGGGGGGGGTAGAATCATGAAACAAAAAACAGACAGGAGTCAAATAAAGAATCTGAACGAATCCGCTTAGTACATTTGCCGATAAAATAGCTCATCTTTATTGAAATAATCCCTAAGTAACCCACACACAATTATGGACGAGAGTCAGTCGGTCTACAGAAGTAATGTGGTATGCATACAACCTAAAAATAGTATCAACTACAAAAAACCAGAGCAAAAAAATTACTTTATTAATTTTTCCTAGTATTTTCCCCCTTTTTTTTTTAACTGTTTTTATCTCCGAGTCCATTCCATTCAACTCAATACAGAAAAATTGGCCTTAATTTTTTTTATAACAAATAACACTACATGTAGCTAATATTTAATAGCATGCAAAGCGTAGTACCAGTCACCTACTTGCTGTTTAAAAACTAATACTGATTTGGCTGGTAACCCAACAATGCTGATTATAATAATCATTATGATATCAATCTTATTAAAGCCAATTTTTCTGCAAAGAAAGTCCATGAAATACAATGAAAGACTGTCCTTTGTTTGATTCAACTCAACCACTGGTCACAATTAAACACCTTTTCAAACATATTCATTTTTGGACGTGTGAAAAAAAAAACACAACAAAATTGATTGGTATAAACTTAAACAGACACTAGGACAGTCGCTCTCCATATGCATATAAGCACGATTTGCTGGTACCGATGCAAGTGTATTTGAACTACACGCAGCATGAGAGAAAGAACATGCTTAATACATTACAGTAATTCCATTAAGATTCCCGCTTAGCACATTTACTAACCACCTTTGAGTCTGGCTATTAGCAAAATGAGAAAACTGGATACTTTATTAGCCAATTTCATGCTTAATCAAGGGTCAATTTCACGTACCCTACGATCCACTGTAACTCAAGTTACAGTATTTAAGGATAACCCATCGTACCCTATGTAGGGCTGCAATGCATCACAAGTCCTACAAAAGTTACGATGAGTTTGGTGAAATCGACCCCTGAACATTGTGATACTCACTTTATTCAACAATTCATTACAATTAATTGCAACTCAAGTTGGTTCATTGTTACTCATCATGAAAATTAAAAATAATTAAAATCCAGCACTTTTTTTTAACAACTCGGATCAAAAATCAAATTCGAGAAACCCAATAAGTTTTCAAGTAATTTGTCAGTCAAAATTTTTGTTGTTTTTGTTTTTTCTCGAAATACCAGCAAACCTGCTTATATTCTCCTCACATTGTATCACTATAGCAACAATCACCATAGCAATGAAAAACAAAACCCTCACTCATTCACAGTTATACTATTATGGCAGGAAGCTTCCAGAACTCAATTAGCAAAAAACTATAATCTATTTTTTTTTCTCTTCTTCTATTACATATTGCACGCACACCAAAATATTCAACACATCTACAATAAAAGAAATCAAAACCTACAATTGTTAAAAAAAATTACTGTTAGACAAAATCCAAAGCAATCAGATCGGGAAAAAAATTAAATTAATAAACTATCAATCTAGAAAAACATACTGCAAAGAAATGATTGTGCCTTGTGTATTTGATTTATAAATCAACTTTTGAAGAATTTTCTCAGGGGAATGGCAAAACAAAACATGATAATTTATGTTGTATAATATTGGCGATAGGTTAAATTATGCACACATCAACTATGTGTGAGCTATACTGGCAACAAATCCAATGCATTAGCTAGTACTTGAAACTATTCAACCACTTTACTATACAACGGCAACATATTACATGATAAAGAGCGCCCTCTATTGATCTTGATAATAGCTGGGTATTATACTGGCAACAAATCCAATGCATTAGTTAGTACTTGAAACTATTCAACCACTATACTATACAACGGCAACATTATTAAATGATAAAGAGCGCCCTCTGTTGATCTTGATGATAGCCAGTACTGCATTAAAGAGTGGACTAGTGTACTGCCCATGCTCTATGCAACGCAATGAAAATTCCTTCTTAAAATTGATACAGTAGTGCAATTGCAATGATATCCAAAAATGTACGGGCTCAAATGGTGATCGCCTGATGAAAAAAAGACACAATTTACCCTCAAAAATATGCAATATGACCGGTTTATGGTCGCGGGACAACAATGCAGCAACCGCTTAGAATTAATTGTTAATTGTTCGCTTTTGTGTAATATCTGACTTTAAGATACAAACTTTCAGCAATTCTAGCAAAATATTGTGAACTAGCAATTTACATTTTTAGTTTTTATATTGGCCTTCTCCTAAAGTATGACCAGTAAATCTTAAAAATTCTGATTCTCCGCGTTCAATTAATACATTTACTAATTATTTCAGGTTTATTTTAATAATGGAAGAATTTTTGCTTTTCCAAATTAACAGAATATCAACTCAACTACAAATTGGTTAAGATTCAAAATAAAAGCAACAAACAGAACAAACCTATTAAAATCAAATCAAACATATTTGTAAAATACTAATAATTTCAAATGAAACGCAAAACCACAAATGCATACAAAACTGCATGATTCTATCTGTAAATAATCACTCTATCGATCATCGCCCAAACTTTGAAATTATCAGCCCTAGAATCAAGACGAATTTAAGGACATATGTTGCCATGTTTCTTGTTAAAGACGGGGTTTAAAGGTACAGTACAGGATTGGTAACATACCCAAACAGAACTGTTCACTGAATTACGTATAACTTACAGGGCATGAAGATGGTGCTGGTAGAAACATACATGTACCATTAAAACATTTCTGCCTGGAATGATGTATTTATCCAGAGATCAAAACCATTCTACATGTTTTATAAGACAAATTGAGTCAGGTTTTCGCTATTTTCTCTTGATACAGATGTCCGATTGAGCTAAAAAATTTCCACAAATTTATTAAAATGTGAGTGTTGTTCTGTGACCTTTACCGATCATGTATTATACATTTACTTTTAACTCTTACAATTCATCAAAAAAGAAATGATTGCATTTTCATGTTGTCTCATCTGCTTTGCCAATTAATTGACAATTTTTACAATAAGATTCAAATGTGTAGTGTACCAAAATCGCCATGTTTACATCAAGACAGCTACGTGTCAATGTACACTATGTAAAATACATGTACATGTGCAACGAGAAATAAATTTAATTCTTTGTCTTGCAAATTGTCTTTTGTTTCTTATAGGACTGATAATTTCATCGATCAGTTGACAAATATTTCAAATTATAACTAAATAAAACTGCTTTTGATTAACTATATTCTAGCCAACGAATGACTAAATTTGTTTTTATACATTTTGTGCAAAATAAGTTTTGAAACAAAAAATCCAAAATTCCAAAATTCATTTATAACCACACACACTTGCTAATTATGTTATTTAAATGTCACAACTTCAACCAATAGCATTCACAAAAACCGTACTGATAAATATTCAAAACATAAAATATGAATAATGCATGAACTTGATGAAAAAAAAAATTGTTACTGGTTTCAACGAGCTACTAAAATGGTTAATACTGGTGTCCAATTAATATAAAAAACAAAAGAAAACAAACACACTAAAATGGGTAAATATTGCTCCATAAAATGACCAAAAAACAAAACAAAACAAAACTCCGGAAAAAAAAATTCAAAGAAAATCAAAACAATGAACAGACCCTCACATCAAACTATTTTCAAAAAGTGGTTTAAAGTTTAACCACATCAAACATCATACTCAAATGAAAAAACCAAAACAAAAATAATGTTCAATTGTCAATAATTGAGTTTGTGATTTGTATCTCATTTGTATCATAGTGCATGCAAGTTATTGGGGCAAAAATATGACAAGTTTCTCCAAAATTGATATGACCATGGCAAAAGTGCAGACAAAATCCATGCAGAATTTTGAGTACAGATAACTATCTATCATCGTCTGATGTACAAAATGAAAATGTGCAATTCAACAGTTTAGACTACTTGCACAAAACATTATGGTCCATACAGTTAATCATTCAAGAACATACCATTAACCATGTTAACGCCAACTGCGTGCTTTCATAATTAACCTCAATATCTGCTCAGCCAATCACAAAGCCTTGCTCGGTTAAGTACATCTGTTCCTAACTAATCCGGGTAAATTTGTGAGTTTTCAAACGATCGGGAGACTGCAATTCATTTCAACATTCTTTTTTCTTTTTATAGCAAAAAATCCATTCACCTATAAATTAGCAGGTATTGTGCAGGAAAGATAAATGGATAGTATATATTAAGTATTATACACAATACTTTGGCCTTTTAAGTTTCAACTATCAGTAAATACCAGTAATATTCTTTTTTTATATATATATACAAGTATAAGTACACTTTACGGCACAGTGTTTACCAAAACAAAATTATTAAAAAATACCACAAACAAATCTTTATCCTCTTTCATTGCAAGTATGTGTGAGAAAACCTTGATGAGAGTAATAACTAAAGCATCCCACTTTTTTTTTAGACCAAGTTCCCAAAACAGCCGAAAAAAAGAGTGGAAAATATTTTCGAGAAAAAATGCCGACATCGAGCACAAAAATGCAAGGAGCACTACATGGCTCGTCTCCGATGCATCACATCGTTAAACTCACTTTGCTTGTGTTGTTTCTGTTGCCATGGATACGGTAGTTGCCATGACAACAGTGAGCATATCGAGGAAAAGAAGACCAACGATTCTACAGGGGGGAGTGCTCACCATACGTAATTAAACTACCCAAAAAAACGGACGTCATGGTAATTATATACTAAAACTGCAGATAAATGTAAATATACATGTCTGCTAGATATTACACACTGGAAAGATCTAGCCATAAACTGGAATCAAACATGTATAAAATGAAGAGAGGAAAATAGATTTTAGAGTTAAACTGGCCGAACACAGCATGCAAAGCTACAAGAATAGGACAATAAACTAAACTCACATCACAGTACATGTATGTGTGCATCAAATATACATGTAATGTGCGCTTTATAACCAAACCTAAAAAACAACTCATTATTTTTACGTATCATGTGATCAACTTTCATACAAACTGATATTACGTGGTTAGGTAAATAATTTTTTTTCAAGCACCGATAAAAGTAAGCTTACATCGTATGTATTTAAGCTCAGCTCAAGCAAACTACTGTACGTTTTTTTTGTTCAACCTAAAACTGACACGTACACATGTACGAAAAAGCGTGGAATGAAGAATAGCAATGAATTAGAATCGTACTTTATAGAACACCACTTAAAAATCACAACGTTATTAATTCTGATTGCATCCAATAATTACTCAAAACAATTGTACAAACTACCCTGATGATTCATTACATTATTACCGTGCATTTTGTTTACCTAATCAACTGGACTATTTGTTTTTAATACAATCGACTGCTTACTACGCCTTTGGTTCTCAGTTGTTTTCAGTTTAATAAGCAAATCCGTGCAAAGTTCATTAGATATGTGAATTGACAGACGAAATAGGTGACGTCTAAAATGCCAGATTGTAGAAAAATGCCACGAGAAAACCAGTCAGAATAGATTTTTAGGTACAGTACAGGATTGGTAACATACCCAAACAGAAATGTTCACAGATTCACGTATAACTTTCAGGGTATGAAGATGGTGCTGGTAAAAACATACCGTTCAAATATTTCCACCTGAAATGGTGTATTTATCCAAGACCTAAAAACAGTTTTGATCTCATAGTAAGATCAAAACCATTCTTTTTGTCTTATAAGAAAAATTTAGTCGGATTTTCGCTATTTTCTCGAGACTCAGATGTGCGATCGAGCTCAAATGTTCACATGCTTATTAATTCATGTACATGTTTGATCAGACAAAGTGTGAGTGCTATTCTGTGACCTTTTACCAATCCTGAATTATACCTTTAACCGCCACTGTTCTATAAGTACTCACCGTGAAATAGTACATAATGTTCGGAAACTAACCAATTTGTGAATTATCAAATTGTAACTTGGGGCCTGAATTTCAAAAAGCACTAAGATTTAATATCTTAAGTCAAGATGTAAGAATCAGCATAGAGATTTTGTAATTTGTATTTTGTGTCATCGCACTTTCCTTAATAATTAGGACTGATTTAAAGTTATGATTAATCTTAGTGCTTTGTAAAATAGACCCACGGTCTTGGCACCCAAAAAGGAGAAAGAAGCCAAGCCGTGAATACCTTTTCTGGTACAAAAGTGAGGCCTGTTAGAAGCCTCAATGGCCCATTTCATGGAATCTGTTACTGTAAGTAAAAATCTTTGCTTAATACGATAGTAGACTTTGCTTAGGGTAAGCATATTTCACAGGAGAGTTTTCCCTTTCACCGTACGCCAAGCAAGGACTTTCAGCAAAATGCACAAAACAGTGCTTTAGCGGAAAAAAAAAAAAACAGATTAGCCAAGAATTTTTTTGCAAACTGATGCCAAAAGTCTTGCTTACCGATTCCATGAAATAGATTTCATGCTTAGCAGTGCCCGTAAGCACACAATAAAAAATAGCCGTAACGGACTCCATGAAATTGGGCCACGAAGAATTACAGGAAAATATGGTATGACCATGAAGATAAAATAAATCATGAAGATGTATACCAAAATGGATCAGTTTGCGGAAACACCATGTAATTATCGTTCGTACTTTCGCACTTCTATATCGTTCGCACTTCTCGCAATTAGGTCTCAACGTTTCGACTAGCCTGCTCTAGTCCTCATCAGGACTAGAGAGGTCTAGACGTCTCGTGATGAAGACTAGAGCAGACTAATTGCGAGAAAAGCGAACGATATACATGTAGAAGTGCGAACGATATAGAAGTGCGAAAGTACGAACGATAATTACATGGTGTTTCCGCAAACCGATCCACATATCAATTGTCACCATGCAAAGCCTCAAATCTTTCTCAACATGAAAATGTAGGAAACTTCACGCCAGAACAAAAAATTGCATCCACCAAAAAATTTATTTTTTTGAAAATTTTTGAAATTGAGACATGGTTTCTCGGGCAAATATTCACAATCTGACATTGATCGACGTGAGAAAATGTTCAATTACACACACAGACAACAACCAAAATATCATATTCCATCTAAAATCTATAAAAATCTATGGATAAAATAGTCCATACAGCGAGAAGCACCATACACCTTATAATGAACTGTGATGACTTTTTTTTTTCTTCTTCCTTTTTTAAAAACTTCATCTACAAAGTTAATTATTTATAGATATTTATAAATCAAGATGTTATGTACTGAATATCTGTAAATACTCAAATATTAATGTGTATGTATTATGTACATATATAGAGCCTTCAAATTGTTATGTTTAATATCAAATGTTTTTTTTGTTGTTATTGACTTGGGAGACAAAAAGACGCCATCTGGGATCCAAAGTGAGGCTGCGTTTCACTTAAATATAAACGCACAATATTGATTCTTCATTCTTTCAACCACAATAAGCAGAGGAGCATTACATCAAACGCAAACGCTTCATCAATCGAGTCACCAAGACCTCTCCTTGATAAAATTAAAGCCTCAATTTGGATCCAGTTTGGTTACCACGGTAACTAAGTTTACAGGGGGAAAGACACTGTGAGAGTTTGTCATTTTGTTTTGTAAATACAAACACTTATGGTGACACGTCAACAACAACAACAACAACAACAACAACAACAACAACAACAACAACAACAACAACAACATCAAAGTGTCTAGCAAAAATAGTCACTCTCTCTTTAAAATTGTAACTCCGTTTCTCAAAACGACAATTCTATAAAGTTGTTTTTTAAACAGTTAAACAATTTGATACGGCAAAGACTGCCTGCAGTTGCTAGGTAACATGTAACTACTGGTAACTGTAGCCATAGTAATAATCTGAGAACCGTTGAACAAGACAAGTACTAACTGTTAATAGTACAGTTAATCTGTAAGAAAATACCATGCAATTCTTATACTAGGTTCTGACAATAACCTTACTCTAGGCGTCAAATGCCAACCGTATGACTCGGATAAATTTCTATCTTTCTGAGTTTTGAAATATTTTGATCTCAAAACCAACTGCAGGTAAAATGTAACAATCCTCATTTTGCTAGACCTGAAGTTGAAGGATATACATCAATTACATTTGTGGGATGAATGCGGTTCGTGTGAGTAATGAATTGGAAGGCGACAGTTTTATGTATCAAGATTTGCATATGGCACATGGAAATCACGGCAATTTACCTACTAAAACTAAAACAATTAACTTGCACCAATGTAATATTATTATCATTATTAATTAATTCAAAAACTAACGAGCAGTACCAATACAGGGTAAAATGACTAACATCAGCACACAATACACGACTGGAGTTTGATACACTGCATATTATAATAACAGTATGTTAATTAACTATGGTAATAACACAGCAATAGACCAAAAATCAGCCAAAAAACACACATACATTGTAAACCACATCCAAACATACTTCATCATTACAAGCATTTACTAATCAGTTCCATAGTCATAAAAATAGTAGTCTTCTCTTTGTTTTTTTGCATCTACAAAATGTACAAGAAATCTAAATTTTTTAATCACATTATTATTATTAATAGTTCACATGAACAAAAAGAATTTCAGCTAGTTCGTGTCGTTCTTCTTCTTCATGTTAGCTGTGTATTACATTACAAAGTTTAGTGCTCCAATCTACAAATTGTATGTAATATTTTACAAGGGGGATTTGATTTCTTTTTTTAAATGCGTATAACTGGTCCCAAAAACAATACCAGTGTGCCTTAATAACTGTACAAATTCAAGGGATTGTTTCTAATTGTCAATTTATACAACTCTCACGTGGATGATCAATTAATTACTTTACAAAAAAAAAATCCACTTTATTTCACAATTTGAAGCCATGCATTAACAATTACAGTATGACTGTTCCTTCACCCAAATTGTGCACAAATTGTATTCAATTTGTGCACACGTGTACATCATGTACATGTAGGTGCACATTTCTACATGTACACGTATGTCAACCCGATTACAATGTACTTCAGTACAATAGCCACAGACATGTCAATGCGATAACTTCAAAGTTTATAAACCAATTTCGCCCCACAAAATCAACTTTCATTATGTATTCAAATTCACCTACAACCACACGAACGGTACAATAAAATGTCGGTTTAAGAAACCAAACCACTATAAACTACGCATACACGTAAAATGCTTGCATATCATATTTCACTATTTTTTTTAAGAACGCCTACATGCAACACGAAAAGGTACTGGAATAAAATATATACGTTCAAGTTTTAATAACTTGTAAATATATTCTTAGGTCTACACGCTAGTATTCAAAAAATGAAATGTCATATTAGAACAAAAGTCTTCAATGCTTAAGTGCCCACAAAAGCTCAGACGCTAAAAGTAAAAATAAATTGACTAATAACGAACTATTACCGTGCATATTAAAATACTTCGATTAAAAACCTCACAATCCAAATAACTGGTTAAAAATCCCTTTTCTTGTAAGCAATCCATTCTTAAAACGCGAAAAAAAGGTTAATTCCTAAAAAAAAAGGGAAACCCAATCACTAAAACTCTATACCGAAAAAACATCATGGAAACCAAACGATTCATTGATTCTCTGATAACACTGTACACAGCGTGACTGAGGTCATGGTGTCAGAGGTCAAAGGTCAACATACTGCAACTTCTTACAGATCAATGCAATATCTTGTTTACTAATAAATCAATTCAAACTTTTGTTTCGGAATACATGCACACACAGTTAAAATTTGTCTTTTTTAAAAATCCAACACTTAAAAAAAAAGAAAAAAAAGCATTTTCCCTCGGCCAATTTTGCGGGGGAATTTGCGAGGCAAACTCTCTCAACTTTAAAAAAAAAAAACACCTGACGAAAAAAACAAAAAAGTGAGTGCAGATTCACACTGCTTGTTTCTTTTTGTTTACTGGTAGTGTCGATGCCTGTATTTGATATTGCAAAGAATGAAAATTGTAGGGGATTTTTTTGGGGGAAAAAAATTGCCATCATTTATTAAAAGGGATGGTACAGAATTGGTAAGACAAAATACACTTCAAGATCACACATTCACGTAAAACTTACACAGTATAATGCTGATGATAGGAGAAAACATCCCATGAAATGTTTTTGTCTAAAATGCCATATTCGTTGAGAAATAAATGAAACTATTTTCTGATTGGAATAAATCGCTTCAAAGCGTTTTATTATGAACGCATAATATCGTTGAAATGTGTAAACAGGTTTTCACTATTTTCCCGTGACCCAGATGGCTGATTGACCTCAAACTTCTAAAGTTTAGTCAGTTAAGGTATATGATGGATTACAAAATGTGCTTTTACTGTCAGCAACGGTTTTGTCGCAAAAACCAGTTCTGTATCATCCCTTTAATCGGCAAAAAACAAGATGAGTATTTGAATTAGGATCAGTTTGAAGTCTTAATGGGGGTTTTAATAGGGTTGTAGTAGGTGGTCTAAAATACACATCTTAATTCTGACGCCTACTTGAGAATGCCTACCTACATACGTCTGTACATGTGGATAGTAGAATTGACCGGTCAGTTCAGGACGATTGTCCCATTATCTGACCCTTTAATAGAGTATTGCTTCTGTGCATAACACGCTCAGCACATGGGGACGTAACGTATAGGGACGTAAGCATGGTTATCATATTATGTCTAAATGGCAATGGGATATAAGTATGTCTATTAGCTACAGTGCATAGCTCCAAGTAACCCGTTTTTTGTGTCATTTCCCGGCCAAGCAACCACAGTGAGCCGTCTTTCTTTCGTTTGTTTAGTCTGAATCTACTGGAGATAACGGCCGGCACACCTTCGTGGTTGGATTTACAGACGAAGGTGGACACCACGCCGCAGCTGTTCACATGTGGAGTTGAGCGAATTTGTCTCGCAAGGCAAGGAGTCAATCGCCCGTAAAGCCTTGGTACAAGTACTGGTAAGGTGGGTGGGTCTTGGTCGGGCTGAGAGGGTAGGTACTGTAAATATTCCCCGACGGAGAGCGGAGATAGACAGGCCTATTGTACTGAGGGTGGTAGTGGGCCGGGGGAGGGGCCATTCCCGCTGGATGGTAAGCCGTCGACACTGACGGAATGGTGGGTGAGTGCAGCACGGCCTGCGTCGGCAGGTGACCCGGTAGGGAGGACTTGTAATGGATATGGGGACCTTGCGGGGGAAGGGTAGTCGTGATGGGCGAGTTGATACCAGGAGTGGAACCGTACGAATAGACGTACTGGCCACTGGATGGCGCCGGTCCGACATGATGGGACTGGGTCGTCTTTGGCTTGTGGATCGGACTGCTGTGCTGCTGGAAATAAGGGGGTAGACTGACAGTCGGGGAGGTGTACGCCACGCCCCGGTGGCGATCAAGCCGCTCTTGCTGTGACCTCTGAATCTGCGACGTCATGGGGTCGACCCTCGTCAACCTCTGACTCCTGGACGACGGCTGGGCTGAGATGGTCAAGGTACTCGGTCGCTGCCGGTGGTAGGAGGCGCTCGGGTGCAAGGCGGGTAGCGTGGTCGACGTGGGGTCTTTGGCAGAGCTCTTCTTGGGCTGCGGTTTGGATGAAGACGATGACGGCGACGACTCGACTTCCAGCGGTGGGAGGTTGACGAAGGCTATTGCTGAATCCGAACAGTGATGGGCAGGTCTCTCCTTCTTCAGGGCCAGGACCAAGTCCCGGCCTTGCGACTTCCTCAACGGGTGCAGCATCTCCTGCTGCTGCTGCGTGTCGCTGTGCACCTCCTCTTTCACCCTTTCCTGATAACTTAAATTACCACTCTGCGGACTACTTACAATGACTTGCGAGTTCCTCCGGCCGGCTTTCCTTGTCTCCTGTCTTCTGATGCCGTCCACCACCGCATCTCCAAGATACGACGTCTTGGCACTGTACCCACTGTCCACCACGCGGTCGCGGCTCTCCACCTGCTGAGGACTCCCGTCAGGCGTGTCCCGGATGGTGACGCAGCTCACCACGTTCTGCCGCTGCATCTTCTCCAGGTCGATCTTGAGGGGGGACACGCCCAGGGACGAGTCGCAGGAGGACGAGGAGGAGGAGTAAGGATGCTGTTGCCGCGGCGACGGGGAGAGGATGCTGTTGGAGCTACTGAGCGAGCATGAGTGGGTGATGGTATTGTCGTTGCAGGCCTTGCACATCTTATCTTCACATCTATATAAAACGACCGATTTAAGCATTTTTCTCGCAATTCATGTAATCACGTAATCTTATTGCTCAATCTGAATAAAAAACCCAGTTTATATCAGTGTCAACAGTTCCCTATCATTAACCCCTTCAGCTCGGGATTATTTTCAGCCCTGCTTGTTCCGACCTCATTATCAGCCACCGGTCACATAGAGGTCATCTAACCCGGTTTTGTCTGCAGGGTGCTTGGAGTAAACAATGCAGGCACGCATTGGTTGAATAGCACCGCACAAAAGATCACATTCAAGGCACACTCTAAACCGTTCACGCCCAGATGTTCGGAACTCAGAGATTGCGGTCCACTCAAAAATGTATATCTTTTCAAATGCAAATTATGGAGGTGAATGTACCACAATGAGCGTATCTTTGAGGACAATAAAGGTTCCCAGAACCTCTTGTTTCAGACAATGCCCCCATTCAATGCATTTCAATGGAAATAACAAAGCAATCATGAATATTCTCAGGCCATGACGGGGGACTGCTATGGATGTCCTCCGAGCTGAAGGGGTTAAAGGTACAGTACAGGATTGGTAACATACTCAAGCAGAAAAGTCCACAACATTCATACAGCATTTCAGGCAGAAACATGTTCACGGTATGTTTCTACCAGCACCATCTTCATACCCTGAAAGTTATATACGTAAATCTGTGACCATTTCTGTTTTGGTATGTTACCAGTGCTGTACAAGTCCTTTAAAGATTGTGAATCGTGCGCATTATCAGTCTATCTTGACTTACCCCTTCGACGGCTTCTCGGTTTCTTCCTCACTGTCGCTGCTGATTGTGATCACGCTCGGGTTAGGACTGGGCGAGTCTGGTATGACGATGGGCTCCCGCTTGGCCGAATACGAATCGTCCACGTTGGCCGGCAGTAGCCTCTGGGTACCAGACTCTTGTTTAGTACTGCGATTGTATCTCGTACTTTGCTGGATCGAGGAGTTGTTGGCCAGTGCGGCGGCCGGAGGCTGGGTGATTGTGGACACGGGGGAGCTCCCCCTAACCCGCTTGGACTTCTGCGGCGACAAACTGCTACTGAACGCAGCCGTATGCGTCCTGAAAAAAAAAAAAACATTTATAAAATCAGGGATGAGATTGACCAATGATAAAAATGTCTGAAACCAGCTCACAGGGAGCATAAACGTTATACTTTACACTTTACTTTAACATATACTTTTGTACACAGCCTGTGAGGAAACAAATTTGAAATCCAAAACAAAAAAATCTCAAATAAGATTTTAATCTGAGAAATCTCATCCCTGTAAAATTATATCTCTCAATAAACTGGGCCCAATTTCAAGGAATTTGTAACCGTAGGTAGCAATTCTTCGCTTACGACAGCAGACGATTTTGTTGCTTACGGTTAATAGCGTATTTCACGGGAGAGTTTTCTTTCTCGTTACACTAAGCTTAGACTTTCTGCAGAATACATCATGAATGTTAGCAGAAAAAAAAAAGAATCAAGGTTATTATTTTTTTTTGGTTTAAAATGTTTACGGTCGGGGCATATTTGGGGTCGGGCGGGTTACGCCAATACAACAATTTTTTTTTATGGCCTTTATAGTGTAGTAGTAAATGTGTGTATAATATACAGCAGTGGCTAATGTACACATGTTAGTGTAATATGAGTAATACTCTAGGGAGGTCGCAGTGAGGAAGGTGATAGATTAACCTCAAGACCTGGGAGTCTAGCTCTGACTCACGCACCTCATGCTCATCCTGGTTTGCGGTCTATTTATAGCCCGACACTGCTGCTCTGGACTTGACTTAAGCCACCACCGTAGGTAGGAAGTATGCAATTGCTCAGAATTGTCCCCAAAACGTCAGGGCTCACGTAAAAACTCTCTAATTCAATTGTGAAATGTCAAACGTCTTTTTTTCATTTCTTTTTTGTTTTGTTTTTTAACGTAAGGTTGAATGGGAGGCTTTGGAGCTGGGTTTTCAACTTAAGGCGCAAGCGCACAACAACACGCGCATGATCACAATAGTGTGGTTTCGTATCCAGTGCAAGATGCGGTGGTCGCCATGACACATGACACTTGGGGTGTGCATTACATTATTCACAGTGTAAAATTAACTATGTATATCATGCATAAGACGGCAAAGAATGGTGGCGCAGGAGGAACATCGAACATCACTAATGTCTTCACACATATCTGTGATGTTTGATACATCGTACATCACAAATTCACAAATATCTGTGCAGTTTTGTTATGCGATGTTTGCACATGCATTATAATGACGTATAACAATGCATCGTATATCACAAATCTGCGTACAAGTTTCTTTATGTGTTCTTATAGTGGCATGATTTTTTTCTGAATAATCTATGTTTGCTTTAGCTTACGATAATTAGAAATCAAGTAAAATGTACACAAAAAAGTATCAAAACAGCGGTCAACTATCGCGAAAAGCACAATAATGGTATGCAGTTAGTGGTTGCTACTCGCCCATAATGTCATGCGTCTTGGTAGCCACAAAAATGCTTAAGGACACTTTTATGCGTGTATGCTCAGAGCTAGCAAATAAGAGACTTCAATCTGCTGCCGCCAACGTCTCAAAAGTCTCCCATTGAAGGAGTGGTGTTCATTTCTGTCGAGCGTAACATTGCAGAGACAAGCTTACATGTAATTACTACTGAATGGCTAAAATGGCGCTTCCAAATAAAAGTTTTTCGATTCGAGTAATAAACTGCACTGCAAACTGCTCATCAGCCAAAATAACGACCTGAAATTTATAAAATGCTTGGAGTCAGGAGGGCCAGGGGCCAATTTCATAAAGCTCCGCAACGCGTCGCAAAACGAGTTGCGACGCATCCTTGCTGTGACGCGTTGCATCTATGCGATGAGTCCATATAGTATGGATGTGTCTTAACTCTGCAACGCGTCGTACGTTTCATGAAATCGGCCCCTGATGCATTTCGATCCTAGCAGGATCTTTATCGAATGCTAAACGACAAGAGGACAAGAACATGCAAGTAAAAACTTCTTCTTTTTTTTATTGAGACGGACTTACTTCTGTCCTCCTTGCTTCCGTGCCAGTCTCGTGTGCGTACTCCGGGCTGAGGCCTGTGGTAGATTGGAGCTCCAGGACTGGGGCTGCGGCAGGGCATGCTGGGGAGTCAGGGGCATGATGGGATGGAAGTGACCTCCGTACTGTGACCTCTGTGCGACCAAATTGACATAACAAAGCTTGTAGCATAAACTTAAAAACATAAAACTGTTGAAAAATTTGAGCTTGTATTTTGGTGTAATTTTGGAAAGCTTGATAATTTCAACTTCTTTTGGGACGAAATATTGTCAAATTTGAATCACAATTTCAACTTTTTGTGAAATTGTGGTATTCTTAGCAAGGAATTCTATTTAAAGGGTTCCTCAGTGCTTTTTTTAGTCAGGCTATTTTATTGCCTTCATACCGAGAATATAATGAATGGCAAGTCTTATTTTGGTTTCAAACCAGCATTTGGTTTTCCTTTGAATGGCTTTTTAAAACAGGGGATTTTCACGCATACTCATGTAGGGAACCAACAGCAAATATACATGTAATGAAAAAAACATAAAAAATGAAAAAAGGCAAACATGACCCACAGAAATGGTTTGGTAAAAAAATTACACCACCAGTTGAGTGAAAGGAACATATTTGGCAAAATAAAACCCATTGAGGAAGAAAGGTCCGTCAGAAAACCTATAAAACCGCAACTTTGTGTGCACAAATCAATTGGGTTACTGCTCTCAGTTCCCCAGATGGCATCACAGTTTTGCTCATGAATATGGAAATGCTAATTAGCATACAAACCCCAAAACCTGTTTTTAACCCTAAATCAGTGTGAGGAAGTGGGTAAAATCAGTCCCCATGTACAGTTTTTTCATTGGCACATGTTCAAGCCATAATATTCCCATTGGGCAATTCCAGCGTAACGGACATGACAATTACACAGTTTTTGCCTTATTCAGAGGATCACAAAGTAGGATTGGCAGTTTGCAAACAATTTTAATTAGGCTTATCAGACACATTTATCTAT
Source organism: Astropecten irregularis (assembly GCA_963971285.1). NCBI lineage: Eukaryota > Metazoa > Echinodermata > Asteroidea > Paxillosida > Astropectinidae > Astropecten > Astropecten irregularis. The sequence goes on along the minus strand of OZ020251.1, from coordinate 11,400,904 downwards.
CAGTGACATATGTAGTAAATTTTATGTAATTTAATTGAACAGTTGTAGAGAAAATGCACTTCTTGTGACCGTAACGGACATGACACCAAGTGGCATTTAGTGTCATGTCCGTTACGGTCACATTTTCTCTACAACTGTTCAATGAAATTACATAAAATTTACTACATATGTCACTGATAGTTAAATGTGTCTGATAAGCCTTATTAAAATTGTTTGCAAACTGCCAATCCTACTTTGTGATCCTCTGAATAAGGCAAAAACTGTGTAATTGTCATGTCCGTTACGCTGGAATTGCCCCATTGCAGAGACCCTTTAAAATTAAATACTTTTACAATTTATGCAGAGATGCCAACAGAATTACACCTTTATCCAGCCTTGATGTGTAACTGTAGTTCAACTGTCCCAAACCACATAAAATGTCACAGTGCCTTTCAACAAAGTGCACCAGCACTACTTCCTGTGCAACTGTACTATAGGCCATGGGTATAAACCTTACCCACAAAATATATACCAGTGCACTGCCACAAACTCCAACACTTGTTTCTACAGGTCTCATGCCTTACTTCCCCAAACCTGTCAGAATGAAACTGTGTACTCCTAGGACCTTTGGTACTGACTCAAACAAAGTCCAACAACAGGTCCTTACTGTTTGGTACCAAAGAAGCCAAAACTCAACAGAACTACCTTTGGGAGCTTGAGTGGTTTGGGCTGTTAGGGTTAAAGGGAGCATATAGGATTTGCAAGGCCTCCAAAAAAATAATTATTGAGATTGAGACAGAAAAAGGACTCAACAGTTTGTAAACAGTGCAAACAGTCACCATAGGAAATCTTACTTCATCAGATGCTGGGTTTTTCAAGCAAATCAAGATTAAGTGTCTTTTCCAAAGATCGTTCGTCTGAACGATTTTTGGAACAAACATAAAGTAAACTATTCTTTATGTTTTAGAAGAAAAATCGAGTCGGGTTTTTGATAGTTTCTCGTGACTCAGATGTCCGATTGAGCTCAAATTTTCACAGGTTTATTATTTCATGTACATGTTTGATCAGACAAAGTATGAGTGCAGTCCTGTGACCTTTACCAATCAAGTTTTGTACCTTTAATTAGTAAAAATTATCTTGCTCTACTTCCTACTCGTCTACTGGAAGTCCTTGGCTTATTCTGCCTTCCATACACATTGCAAGTCATTTGTGTATGTCCCAAGTCATCTCACATCAAATGTTGAAAGGCAACATTTGAAACAGGAAACAAACACGAGCTGACTAACATTTTGTCCATTTTTTTTTACCTCAACTACACGGCGGTAAATAGCAGCTTACCTCAACTACATGATCATAAATTCCTTCCACATCCATGTGGAACATGGCAGGACTCTGCTCGGCCGAGATAAAGGCGGGATCATCGGACGGTCTCCATGACATTGTGGCTGTTGGCACATACTGCCGTCTGTGTACGACAAACAAACAAAATGGTGGTTACCAGTTATGTGTCTCAATACTGGATCACTGAAACCAATTTAAAACCAGGGGCCTTAATTAGGCGAGAAAATTGTTGTGTTGCCCTCAAGTTGAAAAATTAAAATGTTGGGTCGGTCGGTCGTTTTTTTTTTTTTTTTTGTGGCTGACTTTCAAACATTTAAGAATAAATACAGGATGTATGGTCACCAGGGCTTATAAATCAACGGTCTTGGTTCGTTTTGAGGAGACACGCTTTTTTACTGCTAAATCTTACATTTTCTGTCAAAAATGGTGAATTTTTATACTTATACTCGGAGAAAAAAGAAATAAAAAAAATCTCGACCCAAAGTTTTTGCATTTTACGGTCGGTCGCTGAGGGCAACACAAATTTTTTTTTTTCGGACTTATGTGCATAAGCACATAATTTACTATTTAAGCAAGAAAAGTCTTCCTTGATCAAACAGGAGTACCAACCAAATGTTCATGTGACTTTTACTTTAAGGTACAGTACAGACATTTTCACAGATTTACGCATAACTTTCAGGATACGAAGGTGGTGCTGGTAGAAGCATACCGTTAAAATATTTCCGCCTGAAATGTTGTATTTATCCAGAAATTGAAACAAAGACTGAAAACAGTTTTGATCTCAGGATAAGATCAAAACCTTTCTGTATGTTTAATAAGAAAAATTGAGTCCGGTTTTCGCTATTTTCTCATGACTCAGATGTCTGATTGAGCTCAAATTTTCACAGATTTATTATTTCATGTACATGTAGGATTAGACAAAGTGTGAGTGCTGTTTTGTGACCTTTACCAATAAAAAAATATACCTTTAAATATTTAAATTACATTTTCTAGGAAGTTTCATTAATTTGGAGAAGCAGAAATTGTGAATTTATCATTGGTATTAAATCAATCATCATTATTATTTTCATTTTCCTAAATTCAGCCTGGTCAATAGGGAGACATTTTGTTTTCACTCTGAAAAAATTTCTTTAAAAAGTAGAAAGCACTTTAATTGCTTTTTACTCCTAGTAGTCTAAAACACCTTTGTCTATAAAGTTTGGTTCAGCTTGGTTTCCCAACAAGGGAATAAAATTGAAGGGTTTATTTTAGGGCACAAGTCTACTGGAATGTCTCCCAAAGTACCCATTCTAGGTACACATTATTATCAATGTGATTTTTTTTCTTCAGATTTGTTGAGCCCAGAAGGCATGACTGTTGTAACTGTGATAGAACTTATAAGTCGCACGGTGTTTGGGTACGCGGTGCTTGGGGACCAAATTTTCAAGGCACGGTTCACGCGAAAAATCGTTAAGAGATCAAACTGTCAAGTACGACAGATTGAAGACACGTGCTGTCGGACGTCAGCGTTTGAATGATGACAGGATTGGGGCGTGCTCCTTCGCTCTTCTGGACCGGAGCTGCAGGGGGAGCCTAGACCGCTGGGAGGGGGGCCTGTGGAGGGCTTGGGTCTCCGTAGGCCGCCAGACAACATTTGGGAGACAGGAAGCCTTCCTGGTGCTGATACCGACGTTAAATCGTCCATCATTCGACTCATAACTTCCTAACATGCACGCAATGCGTCTTGGATTCGTGGAACGTGGAGAATAAAACAAATACGCTGGATGCCAATAGGCCGTTTATGAGACAGCTGACATGGCAAGGAACGAGTTGATGGGTGAAAAGGTCAGCCCATCATTAAAAAGCCTGATAAATATCTGGACGGAGCATTGCATGCAAAAAGCATACTTCAAAGGTGTTAAGTGCATAATTTGTCTCTATTTTGTTTTAAAGACAATAATCATTCCAATTGCTTACTTTCACCAAAAATATTAGTATTAGTATTCCTACAATCAACCTTAAGAGATTTCATCAAAAACATTGATCAAATTTCCGAGAAACCAACGAATAATGGCCAGAGTATTCTATAGTCTGACTTTGTGCATGTTTCTGATTGTGTTTGATTTCAATGGGAGACTTTTGAGACGTTGGCGCCAGCAGACTGAATTTTTTATTTTGTTGCTAGCTCTGAGCATCCACGCGCAATTGTCAGCATGCGCGTGTCGTTGTTATGCTCGCGCTATCAAGTTGAAGACCTCGCTCCAAAGCATTACGGGCGAATACAAAGATTGCGACACCAAGCGTTTGCAATGCGTTGGCCAATTACAACACAATGGAATTTGTCGACCTTATACTCGTCTGTAAAAGGGTTGACAGATTCTGCACATCATGATTGGAATGCGTTACAAACTCTTGGTGGCACACTATTTGGATTCGCACTACTTGAATTCTGGTAGTTTTCATATATGCAGTTTTCTTGATTATGATATCATTCTAAAGGGAAATTATTCAAGGGGAAATTGTTCACAAGAAATTTCGGGCATGCAACTTGGACTTAAAAAAAAACAAGGAAATTCCAATCTTTACCACATTTTGTACAGTGTTTTTCACTTTTCAATGGCATAAGATTGAAGTGAAAAAAGAGGAAATCAGCTGATCCGAGGAAAAGTTGCATACCTGAAAATTGGCTTAAGTACAATCTTCCAAAATGGTGAGCTTTCAGACCGAAAACTAATGCTTTACGTCCTAACCAATTCAGTACTCAACAAGTACCTTTAAGTCAAGCCAAATATCAAATTGCACAGGTTCCCCTATGGACACAAAAACAATGTTGTTGGCATGTTGCCAAACAAAGGTTAAAAGTGATTGACCTCCATGTTTCTTACCAATTCAGTACTCTACAAGTACCTTTAAGTCAAGCCAAATATCAAATTGCACAGGTTACCCTATTTTACACAAAAACAATGCAGTTGGCATGCTGCCAAAAACAAAGGGTTAAAGGTGACTGACCTCCATGTTTCTGCAAGAGGTTGTGTCTCTGGAATGACAGGCGGCTGTGCTACAGCTGCTGCACCCTGTTGCCACGGTGACAGGAACATCTGGCCATTGGGCGGCCAGGATTGGACCGGTGCATTCTGTTAACAGGAAGGAAATGAAAAGTAAAAGAAAAAAAGGTTACAGGATCTGTTCACTTTGAAAAACAACTGGTCTGCATTATTCTTTCTTTTTTTCCCCCGGGGGGGTTTGCGAAACAAAACAAGTCATTGTGTGCAAATCAGAACCAGACTCCATTGTGTTAAATGAAGCATTGTGGGAGTTGCATAGGTCCTACAATGTAAAGGAAATTGAAATTAGAAAGAATTTGTACGCACTGGTTGAACAGTGTGCAGCTACTATAGAAAGAATAGGTCATGGGGTTACAAGTATGGGCTACATGGGTGCTTCTGAGTGGTTTAAGGTTGCCATGGGTAAGAAAATGGGTTGCGGGGGTAGTACTTATGGGCTTAGGGATAACAGGGAGTGTTAATGGGATAGAGGGTTAATAGGTTACAGGGATAAAATGAACTGAGGGAGTAATGGAAAAACGCATTTAGGGGTAGTGGGTTAGAAGGGTAATGGGTTAGGGGTAGTACTTATGAATGAATACTGGTTATAATAAAAGGGGTACATGTAATGTAAATGTATGTTTTTAATGATTGTTTTAAATGCTGTAAAAGACCACCGAGTTTCCCAAATGGGATAATAAAGTATTCTATTCTATTCTATTCTATTCTAAGAGGGGTAATGATTACAGGGTTAATACATTATGGGCTGATGGGTACTCGGTTGAGAGACAGGGTTAAGAGGGTTAACAGACAAAAAGGTGACTGAGCTGATGGATTTAAAGGGGATGAGTCGGGCGTAGGGTAGCATGGTCAAGGTCTTACCCTTAGAAGCACTGTCTGATTCTGTCCGACCCCTGCCGGTCCGGGCCAGCCCTGTTGTCCAGCGTTGCCCATGGACATAGGGAGAGCGATGGGTTGTAAGGAGTGCGTGGGCCCCCCTGGTTGGTGGTGCTGGCCTACGTGGGCAACGACTGAACCATTGGGATGACCATTCAAACCAGAGTTCTGTCAAACCATCAAAGAAAAGAAAAACAAAATCATCAATGTTGAATCAAGAACTGCGAAACAAACCAGACCAACAATAGGGAGCTTTGGATTTTCACGTTGACTACGTCGACTGATACGTGATTCCGTCATGCTGAGTCTTTGCGCATGCGTCAAGTCGTAACCAACGCTGTCCCAATGAGTCGAGGATGCACAAAGTATGGTTTTGACGTTCAGCACGATGCATGGTAGACGTGAACGAGGTCCACGTTCACACCAATCTAAAGCTCCCTAATTTTAACAGACAACTAGACATTTATGGCTGTTGGAAACAGCACATCAGACTTTTCCGCATTAAACTGCTTCTCAACTTAATATTATTAAGATGATTCTTCAGGTTTTACATGTATGACCCTAGTTCTTAAAGCTTTTAAAAATATTTTGTATTGAATAATTGTCGACAGATGCAAGCCTCGCTTGCATCTACATATACGTACAATATGACATGTTGGTCATATGTCGGACACATGTGCGCACATGTACATGTAGGTCACATTTTCAGGCCACAATGTACAATATCATGACATGTTTGTCATGTTTCGGACACATGTACTGCACATGTACATGTAGGTCACATGATCATGAATGTCAACCAAATTTTCAGGCCACTATGTACAATATATGACATGTTACTCACATGTCAGTCACATGCACAGTACAAGTGAGTCACATTTTCATGTCGGCCACAAATACATGTATTTCAAATGTATGTTGTTCAAGACATCTTGCTGTGCATTTTGCACTTAAAAAAGTAAGCATGAGGCGACAATTCGAAAGAGTCGATAAAATTAAAACGAAAAACAAAAACAGGATATCATGGAATTTTTTTTTTCAAAAAGTGTTTTTTTCTAGCTTACCTGCGTAAATACTTGATGTTGTATTGTGAGGGACTGATGCTGGGGAGCTTGTGTTACTATGGGAACGCTGTTTTCAACTCTCAACGGGTACATCTGTAACGACTTAAGATACAAAAAAAAATATGAAAGAAATAGAAACGAAGTTGAGCAGTGGATATTAAATAGATAGGAAACGTGCCTCAATTGAAATACTGATTCGTTCGCAAAATGTCAAACATGTTTATCATATTATCATCATTAAAGGCAACTCCATAATTTGGTTTTTGTCAAAGAAATGCTGTTTCATGGGCAAAAAACTATCAAGACAGATACAGTAAGAGTATTATGTGAGAATTTCAGTCTCCTACGGTGCACACTATTTGAGAAAACATTGAAAGACGCGCTCAGTATTCATAATTATTTTCCCAAGATCCAAATCGTTTTTTTTGTTCATTGGTTTGACTCTTTTCTGAAAAAAAAAAAAGCAATTTTACCAGGCAGAAACATGTTAACGGTTTTCAACCATCACCACCTTTATACCCTGTTAGTTACAGGTAAATCTGATTTCTGTTTTGGCCTGCTACCAAAGTATGGCAATACCTTTTTGCAGGACAGCATGATCAAAAATCCTTCAGGTTTATTTTTAGTAATCGCATACCTATTCCCAGAAAACAAGTAATTAAATTGAAACCAGAAAAGAGAAAGAACTAAAGTTGAAATCCTCACAGCTGATATTAAAAAAGACAATCTCATTAGGGAAACATGCAGAAATTACAAGAATAAAATACTGGTTCGTTAACAAAATGTCAAAACATGTTCGTCAAATTATAATCACAAAAAAAGGACAAAAATCCTTCAAAAATATTTTTAGCAACATAGCATGTATACCTATTTATACAATGTACTCTGATACTGTCTAATTGGCTTGCAATGTACATGTATGTACATTGTACAGAATGCTCAGAGCAAGGCGGCTTCTGGTTATCTGCACAATGGAAAAACTTGATTAAATAACGAACACTGTGCAATCTTCAAAAGATGTTCAGGAAAGCAGTCTCAGTGCAGAGTGATTTAAGGATGCAGAGTGTCAGAGGCCATTTTGAAACAGCGCCCCCTTGTGTCCAACCGAGTGCGCGCCTTTTTTGACAGATAATTTCTAAATGTACATAATTAATTCTCAATTTTGACAAAAATCATACAAATGGGTTGAAACGGCACAAGTAGGCAGCAGCATTTCTTTTAAGTGGCATATTTTCCCCATTTTTGCAAAATCATAAAAAAATTTCTTTTCTCGACCTTAATGTTGGAAGGTTTTGTACACATAAGACTTAAAGTGTAGGACGATGTTTGGTTTAACAAAATGTTTGACCTAAAACAAATGAGAAATGTTGCAACCTAACGAGAAATGTAACGTTATAAAACGTGCGAAAAGTACAAAAGGAATACATGTGTTACATGGTGTTAAATCGCAAACCAATCCACAAAACAAAATGTTCGTTAAAGCAGTGTTCTGCTGTATCATACATTTTCTTATTTCAATCTGGAAAAATGTGACTCAAAAGAAACACATATATATACCGACCAACAATTCAACGCCTGTACCAAGTGAATCAGAACCAATCGCCATGTGTTGACATTTGGAAAACAGGAAATGAAATTAGGTTTTCCTTTGGGTACCGCCAAAGTATACCACTGGTGCAACAGCGAGTACATTAAAGCTTTGCTTGTTAGTCCACTGGGTGTTTCTGAATGATAGGGAATATGTAAACATCGTGTGGGGTGTGGGATTTGATGGCGTTACCGCGACGCACATATCGAAAGGCGCCTTTAGTGTGGGAACACAAATAATCGCGACTTTTTGGGTCGCACTGCAAATCGCGACCCAAATAGTCGCGTTTTTTGGTGTGTGAGAACGTGGACCCATGCAAAGCCCTTGGACCCATGTTGAAACTAACCCTACTCGTGAGGTAGGTTGAGAGCTGTTGATCTGTGTTGGAAATTTCAACATTTGGGTGAACAGAAAACGGGTACCAGACTACTTTGAATCCAAGCCTCGGTTTGATTGCACTGCTTCGAATGTAGGATGGATGCACCTTGAATAAGCGACTATAGTAGTTGAAAAGTAACCGAATGTTATCAGACATTTATAGAGAGTTACAAAGCCATTTTTTCCCCTGGTCTTTAGCAATGAGTGTAGTTGAATGTGACACCCCGGGATCATGAGACAGGAAACAGATCAGGCCACTTACATCAAAATAACCCCCACACCTGGGACAACAGGCACCCACACTGACAGCTCAAAGTACACCAAACCCCCCCGTGTAGGAAATGGATAATCCCTCCCCAATACCAGCAGAGCCAAGGCGAACTAACGGCCGGGAACTTGTTAAGGGGTGTTTGTTTTAAGGGCTTTGGCACCCCCCCCCCCTGTATTTCGGAGCGGATGCGGGTAACAGGCCGGTAGCAGATGAGGGTTTTTCGAGTCAACTGAGTCACAGGTACCTGGCTTTGTTTAGTAGTACAGTGTATGGGGGGGGGGGGGAGGTTCCTTATAAAGCAGCTGTATTTTCCAGCTCTACAGGCAAGTTTGATCAGTGACTCCTGTGAAATTTTTTTAGGGTTTATGCGGTCTAATTTGGTGAATTTTAAATGCTTGACCATAATTATACCTGAATTGATCTGCTTTAATAGTGTATACAGGGTGTCCCAGAAAAAAATGCAACACTCTGTCGGGACCCATTATGTTAAAATTAAACTGTTTATCACTTCAAGATTTAGGTATATACAATGTACATGTATAATACAACCATGTCTTGGCTATCACAATGTAGAATTTAAGAAAAATTGGGCTGAAATTGGCGAAAATATGACCAATTGAAAGAGTACTCTTTAAAAACAAATTTGCAAGGATAACACGCATAGTGTTCAATACACACATAATGTGTATGAAAGAAAGATGATAATCGGGTTTTGAGGTTGGTTAATTCAGTCTTAGTTTTTTCCCTCAATTTCAGTCCAATTGTGCTCAAAATACTACATGGTGATAGCAGACTGTTCATATTAATTGATTTGTCATGGAATAAAAACAAACCATTTCATGGTAGTATCCCAAAATAGTCAATTGTGTTTTGTTCATTATTGATCAATTTTGGATTAATATTAAAGGTTGTATCATACTTTGGAAAGAGACCAAAACAGAAATGTTCACAGATTTACATAATACTTTCAGGGTATGAAGATGATGCTGGTAGAAACCTACCGTTAAAATATTTCTGCCTGAAATGGTGTATTTATCCAGAAATTAATAAAACAACAGCCGAAAATCTTTTTTGATCTTTTAAAAGATCAAAAATGAAAGAGAAAAGACTTAAGAAATACTGTTGCCGTTTTTCACTGTTTTCTCAAAAAGTTGGCACCGTATGGGACTGAAATTGTCACAGATTACTTTTACTGTATCTTCCTTGATATTTTTGCCAATGAATCTGTATTTCTTTGACAAAAACCAAAGTATGATACTACCTTCAAGTTATTGCAAGTTGAACAAAAAAATTTACTTGAGTGGGATTCGAACCAGCAACCTCCAGAATATCGTGTGTAAGATATGAGGACACTTTAATACCAGAAAATGCAAAAACTTCAAAGACCATTGCCCATTCTCACTAAGGAACTAAAACTCACCCACTATGTGAATAAAACACCGAGCAGTGCTCATGTCCCATATTAACATATACATTTATCCCATATTAACCAAAGAAGAATTTGGCGTGAGATTAGGGATGGGAGGGGCTTGTGGAAAAGGGGCGTTTTATGGACCTACATGAGCACCATTGCATTTCACCAGCGTGTGATTGTACTTGTGGTCTAATAGAATCAAAATCATTGCCTTAGAATAGCAGGCATGACGTCCTAGCTTTCATTTCAAGACGAGCATCTTCGTCCCGGTGCTAAAAAGGTTGCGAAATTTTTTTCATAGTGTGCTAATTTGTGTAAATCTAAAAAGTAAGGCTGCAGTTCGTATCCGGTTACCCGTTTAAGCGACCGTTCAAAAGGGTACCCGGGTACATTTTCCCAGTTAGGTTAATCGAAGAGTATCTTTTTAATGGCTTCTTCTTTTTGAAACATAGACACTTCTAGAGTTCACAAAGAAAAACATGTCAAGTCAGGGCTGGTGAGCACAAATTACCATGATCTTTTGAAAATTGGAACAGCAGGCTTATTGAAAGCAAAGGCCAGACATTTTGCTATGTCTTCCACTGCCAAATGTTGTGACAAAAGAATGTTGTCAACCAAGTTCCTAAAAGACCCAAACTTACTATTTCTTTGTTTTCTTTGTTATACGGGTAATCATAAGCGTAACTGAAAAACAGATGGGTAACCGGTTACAAAATTATTCGTAAACGTACAGCCCTACTAAAAAGTTATGGCCCAGGGTCCAATTTCAGGGGACCTACCTGGCACCAAAATGTGCTAACCATGAAATTGCTGTCTGAATAAAAACAGGATAAACAACCAAATGTCCATGTCCTATGTATCACTTATGAATGTTTGTTGACCATGAATATCAAATGAAAATTTTAATGGTGGTTTGTTTCATTAAGGCATTTTTGTGCTAAGCAATTTGTTGTGCTTAACAACTCCAAGGGAACGATCGTAACTCGAGTTACGAAGGATAACCCATCGTAGGGGGCCTAGCTATCCCACGTAGGGCTTCAATGCATCAATATAGTACTACGATTGATAGTAAGTTACGAAGAGTTTGGTGAAATCGACCCTAGGACTAGTATGGACCTTTTAGCACTGATGCGATGATGACGTTACTTTAGAGCACAACGTGATGTGGGAACATAAAAATAATCCGAGTTGAACATACCATGGTACCAGCAAAAGATAAGTGACAACTGAGAGTGTTGGAAAAAAATGTATTACATAATACCCCTGTGCAGGTATAGAGCGGATTATATACAGTGTGTCCCAACAAAAACGATTTTCAAAAAATTATGAAAAGAAATTGTACGTTTGTAGGTATATGATTTTTAGTCTAACGCATTCAATATCTCCCAGGCCATGTTCTGATGGAATTTCAAGGCAATCCATTGATGCATCACCGAGCAAATTACTGATTGTCTGGAAAAGTCCATTTTGCTACCATAACAATTGAGTGACAATGGTGGTCATCTTAACATTCTGAGTTGTGATCTGTAAATCTCCTCTCATTGTGGCCGCCCACATTCACTACACACAGATGATGACCACAACTGTCACTCAGCAAAATGGACTTTTCAAGACAATCAGTGATTGCTCGGTCATGCATGAATGGATTGCATTGAAATCTGGTCAGAATTTACCCAGTGAGATATTGAATGCAATAGGCAAAAAATCAAATAGCTGAATACATAAAACTTCTTCTCATAATTTTATGAAAATGGGTTATCGTTTTTTTTTTGAGACACTGTAGAAAAGCAAACGTGAATGCATGCCGTGGTAATGTAATAGTTACCTGCTGGAAAGGATCCGGTCTCGGATACTGGGTGCCGGCCGGCTGCTGTTGTACAGTCTGCGACACTCGCTGTGCTATCTGCGGAGGCTGATAGGGAATATAGGGACCAGACTGAAGGTGGTACTGGAGAAATGGGAACTCATTACCTTGGGGTCGTACAGAGGTGGTGATGGTCTGTGAGGTACCCTATCGATCAAGGGAAGGGGGGAAAGGGGGTTAACAATAGGTGCACATAATATATATATATACATAATTACATGTATGAACAAAGCTGCAAGTACCAAGAGAATAGCGGTGGCAGAAGTGGGATGTCCACCAAGAAACGTATATAAAAGGAGAACACATTTGGAGAAGATCAAATTGAGACAGATGAAACAAGCTGCAAGTACAGAGAGAATAATGGTGGCAGAAGTGGGATGTCCACCAACAAACATGTACAAAGGAGACCACATTTGGAGAAGATCAAACAAATTGAGAAATATGAAACAAGCTGGAAGTAGAGAGAGAAAAATGGTGGCAGAAGTGAGATGTCCACCAACAAACACGTACAAAAGAGATCATAGAAGGTGATCAAACAAATCGCGACACATGAAACAAGCTGCGAGTACAGAGAAAATAATGGTGGCAGAAGTGGGATGTCCAAAAAGAAACGTACAAAAGAGACCACAGTAGAAGATCAAAGAAATTGAGACAGATGACGTGAGGGAACAAGGGACCTGCTTGTCTGTGACGATTAAAGTCCAGGGCTGGATACCACAAAGCATAAACATTTACCCTAACCCAATTGCATACAACAGTTTACCACAACATGTCTTTCCCTGTGGTAAGTGTGCTATCCTTGATACCACAATACACCACAGTGCGGCTTTAGTGGGGTTTATTAAGGGCCAATTTCATTGAGCTGCTTCAGCACAAAATTTGCATAAGCAAGGAAAAGTCTTCCTTAATCATACAACCAAATTTACATGTGATGTCTACTGCTTTTGACTTATATTCAGCCATTAAAATTTGCTGAGCATGACATTCACAAGGAGTTTGGGCTGGCATACTGATTTTATTTACCAAGGATTTTGGTGCTTAAGCAAATTTTGGTAATTAAGCAGCTCTATGAAATTGGGCCCAGATCTGAACCAAGTACCAGTGAAAAACATTATGCGTGTTAACGTGTTTACATGCAATTTAAGGCAGGGACACCAGTGCTGCTTACTTTACCAATCCGTGTTGGGCTAGCAAATCCATATTAACTTGCCCAAGACCACAAAAAAAAAGACCAAAGGAAGATAGCGAAGAGACAGACTGTGACCTAGAAGATTAACAGTGATATACGAACATGGGAGACAGGGTACCATGCAAGATATTACTACCTGATTCTGCAGGGCTGCATTGAGTTGGTTATTGAAGGCGATGTTCAGGTTGCCCGCCGTGGAGGTCACCGGCATGACTCCGGCAAAGCTTGCCGGAATCGTGGCCGAGTTGGCGTCATAAATCTGGCTCGGTCGCTTGCACACTTCCATACTGCGAACGCTGGACTTCACACTGCATAACCGACCAATCAGATTAAAGCATTTCAAATTACAGACTGATTCACTAATGAATAGGCATGTAACTTGGACTTATAAAAAAAATTAGGAAAATCCAATCTTTACCATACTTTGTACAGCGTTTTTCTTTTTTCAATGTCATAAGATCGAAGTGAAAAAAAAAGTGGAAATCAGCTGATCCGAGGGAAAGTTGCATGCCAGAATGAAAAAAACTTGCTGGTCAAATATCAATCACAGATTACAATTCCAAATGTACTTTTCTAATGTTGACGTTCATGGAGATCTCTTTGTTATATACAGTGTTTGGGATTTTAGAACGTTTCATGAATTCATTGACTTTTCAATTATGTTATGACTGTCAAAAATAAATGTAAATCGTTAAAAAAATACTTGTTTCAACGGACCTTCGCTATAACCAACATTTGGTTATACCAGACATAATCCAAATCTTTGTTAGCAAACATACAAACCATTGTTTTAATGGCTATTAAAAACGAGTGACTTCTATAGATAGGCATGCAACTTGGACTTTCATGGAAAATCAATTTCAAGGCTCGAAATTGTACTAGCCCGGCGTACAATGTCTAGCAAAAACCACTCTGGGCTTGCTCGATTCACTTCCTTGGTTGCCCGGTGGGCTAGTAAAAAAAAAAATAAGAACCTACCTGTTAAGGTATGGATCAACATATGCACGGGCTAGTAAAAATCTTAACGGGCTAGTAAAATCTGAAGTACATGTAAGCTGGCCTGATGGGCTAGCCAGGAAAAGAAGTTAGCACAAGGCCTGAATTATTTATCAGTGTTTTTCACTTTTCAATGGCATATGAGTGAATAAAAAAAAAAACAGAACGAGGAAATCAGCTGATCCGAGGAAAAGTTGCAAGCCTGCGCAAAGGACAATTTTTTGTGGATCTCGAGCTGTGTTTGTTAAAGCTGCCATCCACTGCACTTGTCAGGTGACTTACTTTCGACAATGGCCGTACTCGGCAAGATGTCCGAGCGTCACAAAGGCGTGATTGATGGCTTCTAGTGGTGTCACTCTTTTATCCGGATCAATAGTCAACATCTTCTTCAACAAGTCCACAAACTCTTGTCTGTGCATAAAAAAAGAAACGGAAAGAAGGAAGATGTGTAGTCTTTCACTAACGCTTTGCGATCATCGCTAAAGCCCAAATCCATCGTTAAACGGAAAATTGCTAAGCAAAGTAGTTATCGATTTTCCATTTAGCAAAGGAAGATGCCTTATAGATACCGCAAATGCCCTACATGAACATCATACTTTAATATTGTAAACAGCTGTTGATAATGTAAGTGGTTAATCCCGCTTCCCCAAATTTGTCGCAATCGTGAATTGCCGATAAATTTTGATTAAAGTGCGCGGCGAAGGGAGCATCCAATTCCTCCCGTCCCATTGTGTGGTGGGCGCTGATTAACAACGATTAATGCTCCCAAAATTAGTCGTCATCGGGCGCGATCCACCCTTATCAAGTTACTGACAGCCCTTTCCTTTCATTTCCTTGACAGACGCGGGGGTAATCATATCTGACGTATCAGGAGCATTCAGTCCCTTCCGGGGCAAATTAATAATCCTGTCAATGAAATAAGATAGGAACACTTCATGCTGTAATTCGTCAGGAGTGGATTTTCCGTATATTTTGAGGGGTGAAACTTTTTTTTCATGGGACGGCAGATCGTGGGATTTGTGTCAACCGTTTTTTTTTTTAATGTTAACTTGCATACTGTATATGTTCTTGTTCCTCTTGTCATTTAGTCTTTGAGAAAGATCCTGCTAGAGTCCAAACGCGTCAGGGGCCAATTTCACTAACGCTTTGCGATCATCGCTAAAGCCCAAAGCCATTGCTAAACGGAAAATTGCTACGCAAAGAAGCGATTGATTTTCCGTTTAGCGATGGATTTGGGCTTCAGTGATGATCACAAAGCCCCAGTGAAATCGGCCCCTGAAACTCCAACTCCAAGCATTTTATAAATTTCGGGTCATAATTTGGGCTGCTGAGCAGTTTGCAGCAGTTTATCAATTGTATTGACTGTTTCTTTTTTGAACGTACCTATCAGCTTTCTCGGCGAGTATTTCGGTTCCTTCCAAGTCCGTGGGGAAATTGACCCCGGCAATGTCGTCCAGACAGTTGAAGATGTACTTCCTGGCTTCCTTGGCCTTGATTCCAGTCTCAGACTCATGCTCGTTGGGTTTCTGGGCGGAGGAAGAATTGCAAAATGATCAATTCATTTGAAGGGGGCACCAAGGCCAAGAACCAGGGCAACGAAGGCCATGGCCTCCGTAGCCTCTGTTAAATTCCAGGCTTGCGTTTTGGCCGCGGACTGCTAGCCTGTGTCAAGCTGATGAAGACTCGTGCACGGTCTGAATTGATATCCGTGCTTGGTTTTAGCTGTGTTGTGTCTTGGTCCTTGTTTAGCTTCTTAACAGATTTCTTTTCAAAGTTAAATCAGAGGATTAGGCACAAAAGTTGGACAATATCAAAGAGCTTGTCTAAAAGATAGTTTGGCAATTCATTCCAAAGTACTGATGGAAAATCAAAACCACAAAGAACACAGACTCCGAATTAAAATGACCTGGGACACATAAGTCTGCTGCGGCTCTCCGTATGTTCTACGGTTGCAATTTGTATCCGGTAACCTAGTTAACCCACCATTTTAACGGTTACCCGCCATTTTAACGCTTACACGGTAACATTATTAACCGACCATTGTAACAGTTACCCCAAGCCTTGAATTTAACGGAGGCCACGGAGGCCATGGCCTTCATTACCCTGGTTCTTGGCCTTCGTGTCCCCTTCAAATGTTTCCATAGACATTATAATTTTTCAATGGAAATGCCCCTTGCAATGGAAAAGTGGCCTTGCCCTTTTCAGAACCAAATTCAAGGCCTGTTACCCCCCTTACATTTTTTGGTTTTGGTTAACCAAAAAATGTTTTTTTCTCAGGACCTTTTCTTTTTTAATCCTATAACTTCAGGAGTTCACTAAGAAAAAAACATTAAGTTACGGTCGACAAAACCAAGATCTTCTGAAGATTCAACCAGCGGGTTAAATACAAAATGGTAGACATTTGCTATGTCTACCACTGCCAAATGTTCTAAGGCTGCAGTTTGTATCCGGTTAACCGACTGTTCAAAAGGGTACCCGGGTACATTTGCCCAGTCGAAAAGTATCTTTTTAATGGCCTCTTCTTTTAGAAACATAGACACTTCTAGAGTTCACAAAGAAAAAATGTCAATGATCGTTTGAAAATTGGACCAGCAGGTTATGCAAAGCAAAGGCCAGACATTTTGCTATGTCTACCACTGCCAAATGTTGTGACAAAAGAATGTTGTCAACCAAGTTCCTAAAAGACCCAAACTTACTATTTCTTTGTTTTTCTTTGTTTCCTTTGTTATACGGGTAATCGTAACCGTAAACCGAAAAACAGACGGGTAACCGGTTACAAAATTATTCGTAAACTTACAGCCCTGAAATGTTCTAGTGATGATTTTTTATGGTACAGTAACTGTTCCCACTGGTCCATCCAACTTGCTTTATCCTGTCAGAATGTTTGTGTGGTGTTCAACGTGAACCCTGACCTTAAGCTGTCAGCCCTGTCTTTAGCCAAGCTACACACTCTTAACATTCTTCGCACCAACAGTGTGCTACCATCATTAAACACCTCAGGAAAAGTTCAGCCAGATGAACTTTTAACTCAGGTTTAACTCAGAACACAAAAATCATTCTTTCCCTATCAGGGGCTAATTTCATAGAGCTGCTTAAGCACCAAAGTTTGTTTAAAGGGAGCATAAAGGATTTGCAGGGCCTCCAAAAAAAATTATTGTGTTTGAGACAGAAAATGGACTCAACAGTTCGTAAACAGTGCAAACAGTCACCATGGGAAATCTTGGTTCATCAGATGCTGGGTTTTTCAAGCAAATAAAGATTTAGTGTGTTTTCCAAAGGTCATTCGTCCGAATGATTTTTGGAACAATCATAAAGTAAACTATTCTTCATGTTTTTAAGACAAATTGAGTCGGGTTGAGGACACAGCTTTATCATTTCATGTACACATGTACATGTTTGATCAGACAAAGCATGAGTGCAGTCCTGTGACCTTTACCAATCATGTATTAAACCTTTAGCACCAAAAACCTTGGTAATTAAAATCAGCATGCCAGCCAAAACTCTTTGAGAATGTTATGCTCAACAAACAATGGCCAAATACATAGTCAAAAGCAGAATAACCATCACATGAAAGTGTGGTTGGTAGTCCTGTTTGATCAAGGAAGACTCTTCATGCTTAAAGCAAATGTTGTGCTTTTAGAAGCAGACCTATGAAATTGGCCCCAGGTCTCGATTTCACCAAACTTATCCTAACTTACTTTCAATTGTAGGACTTATGATGCATTGCAGGCCCACGTATGTATCCTTCGTAACTCGAGTTACATTCTAACGTAGGACTTCGTGAAATTGACCCCAGGCACTATCAAGCAGTGATACTGACAAATCGATGATTGAACCTGGATGTACAGTTTCCGGAAAGGACCCTAAGTACCTTGAATCTTCCTAGATGAAATGACAAACTATAAATTATGGGATAGCGGCCTCCATCTTGATTCAATTCTTCCTTCTTCGGAAGTTCCAACTGGTATGACCTACATATCATTTGATGGAATCAGATTAATCACCTGACCTCAACGAGTGACTTTTATTGGACAGATAGCACCCTGTGTGACAAATCAACTCAGAGTTTTATGAGGACGCTACATCAGATTGTGGAGCCACAACTCTTTCACGAACATCGCTTTGTGGCGGTGCAACTGACCAAATATGTCCTTACTGTTCTTACTGTCCTTACTGGCCTTCGTTGCCCTGGTTCTTGGCATTGGTGCGATTCCAGCCTGGAATCGGAATCGATTCTGAATATGCTGGAAGCCTACTGAACATGCAACAAATCTTGGAATTGTTAGATTTACAATTCCGGCGCGACGAAACTAGGAATCCCAGTTTTGTTGACGGATTTTCAAATCAGTTGATGTGTTCAGAGATATTTATGGTCAGGTTAAAAAGGCATTATTTCCAGTATATTTGTTTAAAAATATATTTGTTCATTCTGCTAGCACCATCTTTAATAGACTGGGTCCCAGTCAAACTGTGAGGTTTGGGGCACCGGTCTTGGAGTTAAATTTTTTTTTAAAGTCTATAGGCACCGGTGCACAACCTCCACTGCACGCTGCATTGGTCTAAACTTCTCGCTGCCGCCGATCCGAGGCCGTTGGTCTCAGTTTTTGTCTACTTAACATCAACAATGTGGGGACTGGCAACAAGTCCACTTTTAAAACAGATTTGCAAATTCAGTACCGAAAGTAGGAATCGGATGATAGAGGGCGTTTATGATAGAGTTTCGACGAATTCGTAGATTCGTTGCAACAGGGACCCACATATCCTAATCCCAGAGTTTGGAGACCCTACGGTACCTCCTGCACGGCTCTACACCGTGATTACCCATGACACTTGGAGATTACTCCTAAATTGTGTCTATCCATAAGCTGTATCCTGGCTGAATCTTATCTTCCAAGCGCACACCACGACCTAACCAACGACCGGGCCATGTCAGCCTCTTGCACTGAGCCCAATGGACGGTCTTGTCAACAACTCATTACCCCTAATACCGCTTCATTATAATGCACATCTTCCAGTTCACGAGAAGCTGTACTCACTTTCAGACAAAAACACAAAACTGGTCACACAAATACAGTGTACACATACAGTACTTCAAATAGCATGTAGGATAGTACTGGGATTCTTATTCGGATATACATGTATGGGCAATTCTCCATGGGAGAGGAAAAAATGTCAAAATTAAATCTGTACATATTGAACTTTTTTGTACTTTTTCCAGACCACAATTAAATGGGGAATTCAGATCAAAAAATAAAATTTCAAAAAAATGTATATTTTTGGTAAAAACAGTGATTTTTGCAATTTATGATTAAAAACGTGCAGATTTGGTAAAAAAAATATTTTTTGAGTTTATTTACTTTCTGAGTAACAGGGAAAAGGGTTGATTTATTTTTTGATGTTACATATTAGCAACATTACTGGGGGTCATAAAAATATATATATAAATATATATATATATTATATATATAGTGTAGGCCTCAATTTAAAAATGTCAATTTTTGCACGTAATTCCGTTACCGAAAAAATGGCAAAAGTTACTTATTTCACAGACTTTCTGGATTTTTTTTCTTGAAATCATGGATGTTAAGAAGGGCCCTACTATAAACATGAATGAAAAATTAAAACTTAAAAAAAATAATTTCTTGGCATTTTTCCAAGTGGTAACGGAATTACGAAATGGTAACGGAATTACGGTAACGGAATTACGCATGCACAAAGTGTATGGGTGTTTCTTTTAATAAGGGGGCCAATGCCTTTTTCCATGTAGTGGTGTTGAAATGGCCCAATTTCAACTTGAAGGCTTATTTTCATCCATGTTTGTTTGATGTTTTTTAATAACTGAATAAATGGAGATTTTATTCATTTTTGTTGCAAAATAAAAAAATATTTAAAAAGGTGTTTTTAGCCCCAAAATTGTTGTCGTTTCTCCTCATTTTTGTACAAATTCGCGTGACATTAATGTCTACCAACTTCACATGGCCCTCTCTGATTTGTAAAATGACATGAACAATATATTTCTGCCTCAAGTTGTTAAAAGTATAGAAAATCATAATATTCTTTATGGGTTTAACTTCCAACATCGTATCTTAGGATTTAAGAGAATTTGAAAAAACATGTCACCCTGTAACATTTCGTGTCTCCGGTTGTTACGGCGTGAAAATAGTTTTGTATTGATTTAAACAATAACTAAAGCCCTCTCACTGCAAAAAGAAAACATGACAATTTGTTGCCAACACCAATAACGAATAATTGCAATCGTAATTTATGAAAAATTCAGGATATTTCCACAGATATGGTGGTTTATGTTTACTGAAGATTAGAATCGCGTCTCTCAAAAATGTTACGGCGTGAGATCGCGATGCTGCTTTACCACCGCAAATAATTATCGTCTGCCAAAGCAAGACACCTGGCCGACCAGGGAGTCTGAATGCTTGCCGGAAAGTTGTGTGTTTCCCGCTAGCGCGAATCCGAAAGGAACATTTCAGACCGAATGAATCTTCGTTTCCTCGACATTACGGCGTGATGACGTTACGGCGTGATCGTCTCTGGCTCACCGTTGATCAGGATATTCGAGGTAAGATGGCCATTATCCTTCCATAATTTCCTATAAATTGCAGCTAAAATATTTGTAGGCAATTTTTTGTTTGTGATCAGGGTTTGGGGGTATTTTTACGAGGCATTATTTGTGGTTAATTCATGTCATTGACCGAAAAGTGAAACGAAAGTAGACTGAGCTCTTGTTACGGCGTGGCAGTTTTTCGCACTTGTGCCGCTTTATCGACCGTATAATTATAGAATATGGAAACATTACTCACTATTTATAATACTTGTGTAATTATTCATGCTTGTAACGTTTTAATTTTTAATGACAAATGTGTAATTTTCTTGGAAAATAACCCACCGTAACACGTTGTTGGAGACAGGAAAATCTCAGTTACGGGTGGGTGCAGGTCTGAACATGCATTATGCTCTCCGTGTTGGGCCTTAACGTTAGCGAGTACAACACGGCTTATTCTTGCTTTTTGTTCCGTTTCAAGGATCAATTGCCAATACACATGTGTAATTATGAAGCTAGTGTCCGATTTTCAATGATGACAATCAACAATAACCCATTTTTATCAACTTAAAAACATCGAAAAACATCGAAAGACATCGTAAAATCATGGTAAAATTCAGTCTATGCCGACATGCTTTTAGTTGGATTATTCCATTATAGTAGGGGGTACGCAGATAATTAAATGCGTAAATCAACAACTAAAAATAGTATCCCCAATATTTGTGATGATAACTATGACATAATAAGCTGAAATAAATGTTTCAAAGCCGTTCAATCTTTTTAAAAACTTTTAATTCATGGTTTTATGTGATTGAAATATGTACATTTTGATTTTAATTTCTTGCCACCCCCGAAATTGGCTAAAATGGTTCGGTCCACCATGTTTACTTCCAAGGCAGTGGGAAACCAGTGGGGCCCATGCTACACGTGTAGCTGGGTAAAACACATTGGGCAGCGGTAGCCACTTACTTATTACAACACGATCGCAAAAAGAATAGGACATTGTCATTGACATTGACGATTATGTTTTTATCAACTTTATGATATCAAAGGAGGCATATAATAGACAATTAACAGATTATAGGCTTTTAGATTTTTTCAACCAAAAAAAATCGGACCATATTTTTTTTTTGAAATGATTTTTTTTTTCATAGCTCGGTGTCCTAATTCCTCATTGATGCTAATCACACCAAAAAAACAAAAACATTTTGAACACGAAACAAATCTTAATTACTTTGCAAACATTTTTTTTATTGCCGAGATAAACAAAATAAACATACTGTTAACTCTTGCAAATAAAAATGAAACAATAA
The DNA here is from genome assembly GCA_963971285.1 of Astropecten irregularis. Taxonomy (NCBI): domain Eukaryota; kingdom Metazoa; phylum Echinodermata; class Asteroidea; order Paxillosida; family Astropectinidae; genus Astropecten; species Astropecten irregularis. Next base: position 11,379,031 of record OZ020251.1, on the reverse strand, counting down.
AACTGTTACCATTTAATAACAGTCCTTTCATCTTTTTACCATCATAATTTGGATTTTGATAATAAACTTTTGTAAGCTCCAGCCCTTACAAAACAAAATTCATCGTTTATGAAATACTTATGCATCTGTCCCATAAATGAAAATTATATTGTTGTTTACGGTATACCTTACCATCCGTGAGGGAATTTGTACCATTTTCAAAGATCGAATAAAAAATGTTGATATTAGGCCTATATTATAGTTGATATTAGTATACATGTACACGATATGTATACTGGTAGATGTACCAAAATATGAGTGTTTTTAAGTAAACACATTTTTCTGCCTTTTCTTTACATATTGTACATTTTTGTTTACAATAGCGATCTTGCGATCAAGATGTTGCCCTTCTGTTTGAGACTGCGCCCTGCTTCAAATTCTCCCAAGAAATCTTCCAAAAGACGTCAGCCTAACTGGCGCCAGAGAATGAAACTTTAAGATTCTGCAAAGTACAATCAACTTCTGAAGGAGGCCAAAGCCAAAAAGAAACTTGACAGACTTGAAATGTCCATGACCGAAGACAAACTGGAAGAAAGAAAAATCTCACATAAGGAAAGAGAAAATCTTGAAAAATTAGTTGAAAAGAAAAAATATATAATGAAGGATGTGCTGCAAGAATGAGGGAGAGAAGAAAAAATGCTGGAAAAAAGAAAACCCAAAACCTAAACCACAGACAAGATCTGAAAAAGAAATGAATGAACCAAAAAAGCAGCAACTGCAGAAGTTAAAAAGATGAAATTACACAGCAACGTCAACTTGTGCAAGAACCAAGACCGGTTCTCAAAAGTCTCCCATTAAAACCTGCCTTACACTAAAAATTGACACATTTTCTTTCTTATACCAATTTAAAATACAATAGTAGTTGTTCTTTTGACTTTGAGAACCTTTAAGCAAGCTCTTCAAATGAGTTAATGATTATTACCATGTGCAGAACAATGGTGTTTGTGTCACCCTGTAACGGAGAAACCGGAGTCTCTGTTACAGGTGTGACAATGCAATCATGCCCTGTTCTGTACATATGAGTGCTTTTCATGGCTCAGTGACATTTAAATATGCTTTGTGCCTTGCTAAAAAACAAATATTGCCATATTATTGGATGTTTTGAGCTATGGTTGTTGAGCATTATCAATAAAGAAAATAGAAATACATTGCAGCCGATTTTCTCCTATTTCTTACAAAAACGTAGGTAAATTCCTGAATTTTCTGAAATTTTCTTCAATGCAAATGTACGTTGCTAAAAATGTATGGTTATTCACTTAAAAATCACTCCTTAAGTTTAAACAAATATTGATAAAGTAATGAGTGACATGCAATTATATGTTAGATTTGGTTTCTCCGTTACAGCGTGAAAATGTGTACATGGCCCCTGAGGAAATGAATTGCCACATGAAAAGTAATGGACAAAACAAAAAAAATTACAAAATGGGTTAAGGTGTATACTATACACTACATACCTACCAAATTTGAATTGAGTAGGACCATTTTGAAATTTGGACCCAAATGTCACACTTTGGCCCCCTTATTAAAAGAAACACCCGTATACATTTCCATATACATATCACACAGTTTAAGTTTACGTGGCCAGAGCATGAAGATGTTGAATGTTATTGTGACAGCAACCATCACATTGATTCTACCTGAACCCCAGATGGATCTAGACACATCTCTCAATCTACAACATCCAGTAACCATGGTAACTGGTGTTTTTATCCATCAGATTGTTAAAGTCTTGTTACATTTTCCTTTTCAGAGATGCCAACTAGTACAGTTTGAATGTATTTTGCACGTAGAGCTATTGCACTTTTTCAGAGTAAAGTATGATTTCTGGTGGAAAAACACATTAACTATAAGTATGACTCTTTAAAATGTTCTAAATTGCACAGTTTAGAGCATTTCCCATGTGTACAACTATTCCAAGTACACTTTTCTCTCTCAATTCAGCTGCATTTTCAGGTAAATACTATTTTTGCTTCGAAAAATACTGTTACTCTGTCGGGTACAAGTACACTGTAGGCCTACTCTTTTTGTGGGCATAATGTAGGTTGCCATCTCTGCTTGCTGATCCATCTGATTTTTTTAGAATTCTGTGCAATTTGATAAACTGCTGTTTTCTGAATGAAGTATGAATTAAGCAAATCCTTAACTAAGCTTGAAACATACTACACCATGCATTGTTTCCATTTGCGTGGTAATTAATCATTAAATCTACATGATAATACATTTTTTTTACATGGAACAAACCACAGAGTGTAAAAAGATATGACCAAGAACCAAGCAAATTTGAAACATATGCATTTCAAATATTTCCATTTAAGGCCAGGACACATTAAAGGCAGTCTTATTTGACAATTTTGTTTTCTTTCACAAGATTACAACAGATCAATCCATTAAGCCCGTCCTTATATTAGGCCTAATGCTACCAAAAGTTAGCCAAGGTAAAATTCTCAAACCTGTATAGTGGTGATGTAGGCAATCCTGTGATTGGTCAATATGTAAAGAGTGGGGCTCAATGTCTTAGTCTTAATTGGGCAAAATTTAAAATCTGTAAACCAGCAATTGTACCAGTTATGCAGTCATCACCTGACTGCATTTAACCTTGACCTTTGACCTAAAAAGCAAAGCAAAGACATGTTTAGGCCTAAAATTACATTTTGACCTGTTAATTTTCACCTAGTCTATTATATACATGTGGCTTTCCCCTGTGCCATTTTATAACCTTCTAAAATTTGTATTGTGATGAGTTAATGTTGAATTTAATGTTATGTATTGCGTTTACTGTATAAACACTATATGGCGTAATTCCGTTACCGCCCAGCCGTAATTCCGTTACCATGATTAAAATGCAAATTATGAAAAGAGTGATTATTTTTTCAACTTTGCTCTGCATTGTAGTTAACAACACCCCTGAACTCTACAAATAACAGGTAGTGTCCAATTTTAAAATTTCAGAACTTCAGAGAGTTTTATCAATTTATGCAAGAACTCAAATATGCTTGTCCTCGGTCCGTAATTCCGTTACCGATATTAAGCTCCGCCCCTTAAAGGGTAATCTTGGGGGAATTTTTTTTTTTTAGGGGTCTATCAATTCTATTGGTCCTTGGCTCCCTTTCCATGTTTAGATTAGTTGTCTAGCATAGAACATATTTTCTTGGGAAAGAATAATCCCTGACAAAGTGACAAATGGGCGTAATTCCGTTACCGAAGAATCGCCCACATACATGTAGGTTAACCATCCCAAATTTAATTATCCGGTTACAAATTTCCACTAACCGTTAACCAAAACTGAAAGGGAAAAAACAGAGACCAACGTTTGGCTCAAGCTCAACAACCCAAACAATTGTAAACTGTAGAATTTCAGTCAGTTATTTTTGTCCATTTTGCCAAGTAGGAACAAGCTTTTCACAAAATGGATCTAAAAGAAAGAAATATTGCATGTACTGGATCTAAATTTCAATGCTTGATCTAATAAAAAATAACATCATAAAAAGCATTCCGAAAGCGACGATCACATTGAAGAATCAAAATCAAATCTTTCCACATTGAAGAAGACGTATTTACCATAAATCACACCTACATGTAGATGTCACTCATGTCACACGAGATTATGTACATAGGTTAACTGTTAACCTGAATTTTTTTTTGCAATCAGTAACCGAATATGAAATTACCAGATTTTGACCAGCACGAGTGTAGGACTGTTTAAGTACACTGTCCATCAACAATTCCGCCATGTATTCTAGAAGCTGCGCGCGTACATAAGGCCGAAAAAAAAAAATGTTGTGTTGCCATCAGCGACCGACCGTAAAATGCCAAAACTTTGGGTCGGGATTTTTGTTCTTCTTTTTTTTTCTCCGAGTCCTAAAGTATAAAAACTCACCATTTTTGACAGAAAATGTAAGATTTAGCAGTAAAAAAGCATGTCTCCTCAAAACAACCCAAGACCGTTGATTTATAAGCCCTGGTGACCATACATCCTGTATTTATTCTTAAATGTTTGAAAGTCTGCCAAAAAAAACCACCAAAAAACAAAAACAAAAAACGACCGAACGACCCAAAATTTTAATTTTTCCACTTGGAGGGCAACACAACAATTTTTTTTCCGGCCTAATGTGAATTTGCTAAACAGGCCGGCTAAACAAGCAAGGTTCTAATACAGTTGTTTATATCCACCATCCAGCCTTGCTTTCAAAAATTAAGACGCTAATCCTAGCTTTTTCCATCCCTACTATATCAGTGGTGTACTATTAATAGGTTTGGACTGTGGGTAATTTTCTGATGACGGCAGGCAATCCTCTACGCTTTGTTTGACATCATTACATGTGACAAGTCAAGCAAGCATCAATTAAACACCATCGGACGCAATAGTTAACTACTTAGGGAGATTACGTCTTCCTATGCTGAGCATATGAATGACCTGGGGGCCAATTTTATAAAACTGTTAAGCACAAAAATTTGCTTAGCACAAAAATGTCTCACCCAATAAAACAAACCACCATTGAAAATTCCATAAATTGATATTCATGGTCAGCGAACAACAGCCAAAGAACAATCACAAATGATACACAAAACGTGGACATTTGGTTATTAACCCTGTTTTTTTACGACAGAAATGTCATGCTTAGCAAATTTTTGTGCTTAACAGTTTTAGGAAATTGGCCCCAGTGTATCATATCAATTGAAAATCTCCCAAACTCATTCATATTCAAATTAGAGGAGCGTGTGACTAGCCAATCAAAGCTTGACTTTCGTAAGTGACAGGTGAACACAAAAGTTCAGATGAGCCCTCTCTTGTAAGTTGTAACAAGATGTTCACCATGGACATTTGACAACCTGAAAATCTTTCAATCCTTGAACTTGGCTGGTTAAAGGGATGGTACAGAACTGGTTTTTGCGACAAAACCGTTGCTGACAGTGAAAGCACATTATGTAATCCATCATATACCTTAACTGACAAACTTGTAGAAGTTTGAGGTCCATCAGCCATCTGGGTCACGAGAAAATAGTGAAAACCCGTTTACACTTGTTCAACGAATGAATAAAACACTTTGAACGCTTTGACTCTTTTCTTGACAAATACCATGAATACAGCATTTCAAGCAGAACAATTTAAACAGTAGGCTATGTTTCTACCATAAAATCTGTGAAGATTTCTGTTTTAGTATGCTACCAAAGTATGAACTTTGACCCTGCCCTTGAAGGTAGTATCACACTTTGGTAAAAAACCAAAACAGAAATGTTCAAACAGATTTACGTATAACTAACAGGGTATGAAGATGGTGGTGGTAGAAACATACAGTTAAAATGTTTCCGCCTGAAATGGTGTATTTATCCAGAAATGAGTAAAACAAGGACCGGAAATCTTTTTGATCTTTTAATTAATGCCCATTAATCTATATTTCTTTGATAAAAAGAACGATATTATCTTTAAAGGTGGATACATGTACCTGTACAAGAACTGTACAAGTAACCCATTGATGACAGCTAACAGATGGTATTTCTATACATCAAGTGAGGGGCCCCTTTAAAGCTGTTGCACAGATGTACACACAGCGTCTGTAATATTATTGTATGAGTCATGTGCAGATCAGGATGGATGTGGCAAGTTATAAATGGATCGTACGATCAACTTGAAAAAAAAAAAATATAGAGCAAAGGCCGAAACCAACAAGAGTCCGCCTGGAAAAAAAATCAGAAACTTTGGCGACGAACTCCTAACATTTAGAGTATAGTTCTACTAGATTTTCTGAAATATCGTCCGTACGGGGACATACATGTACATGTATGAGATTATCTTGCAAGCTTATTGTGTCTGCCATGGTACTGTACAAACGTGTATACATGTAACCCTTCATATATTTTTTATTTGTAAATGGCTTCCATATTGTTTTCGGCAGATCATGAGACAGCTGACTTTATTCGGAACGAAGCGATTGTCGCATGAAAGCGACCAGGCAGAAAGATCCATAACGGGATACTTGGTGCGTTCACACACACCATAAGCATGATTATTTTTGTCGCGATTCAAATTGTGACGCAAATAATCGTGCTTACTTGTGTGTTGACACTTATCGCAATTCAAATCGTACCAATAATGCGTCTTTTTTGCAAATAGCCGCGATTACATGTATTTGCCGTGTGAACAGTGCACCCAAACAATCCCGTTTTTTTCATATCCCATCATGCAAGGCGTGTGCGAGGCAGCTGCGAACGATCGTGCGTTACACATTAGAATCGGGCATGCGCAGTTTGATAAGTAATTGTACCGGTGTGATTCGGGTCCCGCTTTTTTCTGCCACAAAATAATCGTGATTAAAATCGCAACGCAAATAATCACGCTTTTTTAGTGTGTGTGAACCATAACCCTCCTCAATACCACAGTTTACCACACATGGTGTTTCCTGTGGTAAGTGTGATATCCTGAATACTACAATACACCAAAGTGGTTTGTGTGGTAATGCATGGCTAATGATCCAGTTCGCCCCTTGGAGAATATGGTATTGGTAATGTGTGGTAAGCAGCTCTTGTTTTGTGTGGTAGGACCAGAGGGCTAGGGTTAATACAGTTAAAATCAATCAAAATCTTTGGTAGTGAAAAATCCCAGGAAATTTACAAATCAAAGCCATCATGACGACCAGCAGTAAGAGCAAACTTGATGGGAATAGCGCTCTGCACTTATGACGTCACAAAACCCCCGATGTCAGACAAACATTGTCTCACACACGTAGTGTACATGCACGCACACGTTTGCATGGTTGCAATGTTTGTCTGAGATCCGGTGCTATTTTTAGCTCAAGTGCGGAGCCCTATTATTTGGTCAGTTGCCAGGGCAACTCGTAACAATTTGGACCCTTTTTCCTCCGAGCAATATGTACCTTTATTCTCCAGAGAGGAAAGTTGGTGTCCTGATCTCTCTTGAAGAATCGAGTCGTCTTCGTCGCCGAGCTGAGTAGATTCTCGGCTGGTAGACCTTGTGTTTGGGAAATGTACCGAATCTAAAAATAAACCAGCAAGAAAGAGATTGAGAGAGAGGAAAAGAGAGACGAATCAGTTACATCATTCTGTCGTGGAAATGACTTTACAAGAATGAAATTTATTATCCTGTCAAGATGATGGGCTCAACAGTTTCATCGCACATTCCAATGTGGCATTTGTTGTTCCTTCAATGTACATACTGACTGTTTGGGTTTGGTTCGTTATTTGTACGACATAACAAAAAGGTATGGTGCAGAATTGGTAATGAACCACTACAATCTTTCTCTTTAGCCTTCGAGAAAGGTCCTGCTAGGATCGAAACGTCTGGCACTCCTAACTCTGAGCATTTAGCTCTTGAGAAAGATCCTGCTAGGATCGAAACGTCAGGCCCTCCTTACTCCGAGTATTTAGCCTTTGAGAATGATCCTGCTAGGATTTAGCATTTAGCCTTTAAGAAAGATCGTGCTAGGATTGAAACATCAGGTCCTTTTAACTTCAAACAATCTTTCCTAATGTATGAGCACCAAATTAGGTACACATTATGGAAACTACATAACTGGAAAGAATGCTCTCTTAAACAAAAATCAAAACAAACAAACAAAAACACAAACAACAACAGAAACAGCTCAGTAACAACAACGACAAAACAAAACAAAAAGTTAAAAAATATACATTGTATCTTTACATACAAACATTATGTAGGTTTTCCATACTGTAATAGTACACGTATGTATTGAACATAACTTGCATTTTATAAATTCTCTCGTCTTTCAACAGCAAAAATGAAACAAAAACAAAGGACCAACTTCCTGTAATTCTAGAATGCTAAAATGTCCCAAAAGCAATGTTGTCCAACGTAATGGTTAAAGCTGCAGTTTGTATCCCGTTAACCGGTTAACCGACCGTTCAAAGGGGTACCCGGGTACATTTTCCCAGTTAGGTTAATTGAAAAGTATCTTTCTAATGGCCTTTTCTTGTTGAAACATAGACACTTCTAGAGTTCACAAAGAAAAAAATATCAATTGATGATCTTGTGAAAATTGGACCAGCAGGCAAATGCAAAGCAAAGGCCAAACATTTTGCTACATGTATAGTATGTCTACCACTGCCAAATGTTGTGACAAAAGAATGTTGTCAACCAAGTTCCTAAAAGACCCAAACTTACTATTTCTTTGTTTTTCTTTGTTTTCTTTGTTATTATGGGTAATCGTAAACCGTAACCGAAAAACAGACGGGTAATTATTTGTAAACTTTCAGCCCTAGTAATGGTGTAGATACATGTATACTGTGTACAAGGGACAGTCTTTGCGTTTGATTGAGGGAATTTCATTTCATATAACGGATGATGATTCGGCCTGCTGCCCTGGGACAAACATGCACACAGGCTAAGGGAAGTGCAAGCAATTGGCTCACAACCTGTCTGCCATAAGAGAAAACACAAGGGCTGCAAACTGAATCAAACTGGGATCTTAACTAAACGCTTCCCTTTTGAGCATATGGCGCATTGTAGCATAGCATTTAAAGGTAGTTTCATACTTCGGTAAGAGACCAAACCAGAAATGTTCACAGATTTACGTATAACTTACAGGGTATGAAGATGGTGGTGGTAGAAACATACCGTTAAAATGTTTCCGCCTGAAATGGTGTATTTATCCAGAAATTTGTCAAACAATGACAGGAAATCTTTTTGATCTTTTAAAAGATCAAAAATAAAAGAGAAATACTGTGGCCATTTTTTCACTGTTTTCTCAAAAAGCGGGCACCGTATGGGACTGAAATTTTCACAGATGACTGTGACTGTATCTTCCTTGATATTTTTGCCCATGAATTTGCATTTCTTTGATAAAAACCAAAGTATGATACTACCTTTAAGCCTGCCTCAGGATCAGACTGACTGCACAAGTTTAACTCACATATCCACTTTCAAACAGAGTTGACAGGAAGGTGAATTTGTTTCATCCTCCTTTTTTCATAGGGGGTGGGAGGGGGGGGGGGCTGTTCAGTTCGGTATAAAATTACATTTAAGCTACAAAGTTTCTAACTCAGAAATGATAAATTAGTCGGAATTTGTAACAATCTTCCTTGTTCAAATGCTTGGAGTTAGAATACATGAAGGAGGGTCTGACGTTTCGATCCTAGCAGGACTTTTTTTTAGCATTTGTGAAAGATCCTATTAGGATCTTAACACCAGGGGTCAATTTCACTAAATTTCACTGGATTTGGGCTTTGGCAATGATCGCAAAGCGTAACTAGTGAAATCAACCCCAGTTCCTCTGAGCATTACATTATATTTGTCAATATTTTGGTTGATGAGCAGTTTGCAGTCTCAGTTTATTTCATAATGTACAAAAGTTAAGATAAAATGCGCTTTTCAGACAAAACCATGTACATGTACATATGTACGGTACATGTACGGTTCGTGTGCAGTACATGTATGCGTAAAAGGCAGTTAATACTTTTTTATATGGTTACGTAAATACACAGTACACACACACAAACAGTGATATGTAGATAACTTGTATTTAGGATGAACTTTTGACTTGTGAACATGTACACATGGAAGCACTGACATGATTTACTGAACAATGGGTGTTGTAATCAACCCTTATCAGATGAGCACAATGGAACAATGTTAACCTCTGACCAACAGATAACGGCAGCCAGTGCTCAGTTAAAGGTAGTATCATACTTTGGTTTTTATCAAAGAAATACAGACATGAGCAAAAATATCAAGACAGATACAGTAACGGTCATCTGTGAAAATTTCAGTCCCACACGGTGCCCACTTTCTGAGAAAACAGTCTTTTCTTCTCTTTTATTTTTGATCTTTTAAAAGATTTTGGGTGGTTGTTTTACTAATTTCTAGATAAATACACCATTTTAGGTGGAAACATTTTAACAGTACGTTTCTACCACCACAGTCATACCCTGTAAGTTATACGTAAATCTGTGAACATTTCTGTTTTGGTTTCTTACCAAAGTATGATACTACCTTTAAAGGAAATATGTGGCTTAATCTTTTAACTGTATCAAAATCACCAATTTATCTTTCGGAGTAAGTAATGGAAAACTACCCTTACAATTGCCAACTCACAGAAGGAAAAACACAAAATCTGGACGTGGAAAAAATCTGTATGCGTACCAATATGAAATTCAAATTGGATACAATCAATCTTTTGTGTTTATCTTTTTTTACTAGATGGAAAACAACTGAAGTACATGTAACAAAATATTCAAGTGCATGTACAGTCCACATGTAAATATAAAGTTACTGGTTGTCAGTTTGTATGTAATATTACATGTACATGTACACTGTAGGTCCACATACAGTGAGTTGTATTAGAACCAGGCTTTATTGTGTACTTATTTTCAAAATAATGTTATATGCTGCACACAGTACGTAATGGTTGAATGTAATTTGTTTTCATTTATCTGGTAATTTCTATGTATTAATGTAATTTACTCTAATTTGTATGACTTATTTTAGGACTAATGTATTATTTGTATAATTTAATGATTTGTTATTTGTGAAGTGCATAGAGAGTCTTACATGTAACTGATTATTATGCGCTATATAAATCTCAAGTATTATTATTATTATTATTATTACATGTACAGTTGTACAATGTACATCAAACATGAAATCATGTCAGCCTACAAGATGCTGGTACATGTACAGTACTGGCAACCCATATTCCCCTTAGGGTGTGTGCAAAATCATACTACAATGGGAGACTTTGGAGAACTGGTCTTCAAGTTAACAGTGCACGTGCACGAAATTGTGAGCGTGAGATTTCTATCAAACTGCACGTGCGCAGTGAAGCGTGAAGTTGGCATGCATCCTGTGCTAAACTCGCGGGCCCGCCTTGTATGATGGGATATAAAAAATCGATATTTTTTGGTGCACCGATCACACAGCAAATAATCGCGACTATTTGCAAAAAGACGCACTAATAGCGCGATTTGAATCGCACTACAAAACAAATAAGCGTGACTATTTGGATTGCGCTGCAAATCGCGACCCCACGGCCCAAACAGTCACACTTTTTTGGTGTGTGTGAGCATGCCTACTTTGTAGTCTGGATGCCCAGACAAAAGCTGGCTGGCTAAGCCATTATTCTTCCAAGCTGTAACCTAGCCAGACCTCCCCACTGCAGGAAGTCAGTTCACCCGAACAAAAGATTTTAATGATTTGCGGTTGAGCCAGTGACTATAGATACAGTGTAGAGTACTTGGGGGGAGTTTATCATCACCCCTGGGCTTTTTAACACATGAACTATGTACAGTGTACATGTACAGTATGTATGTGAAAAATCAATATCAACACAAAAGCCAAGGACACACAAAGGAGTATTGGGATTAATATAGAAGAAAGGCCCTAAGCTGGTAAGCTGATCTGCCAAAAGGGTGGTTAGTGGCAAGATCAAGAGTTTACATACTGTACATGAACATGTGTACAGTAACATGTTGTACATGTAGGTCACTAAATAATTGGGAATTTCACTACCCAAATCATGTACATGTAGGTGTTCCATCTTGCTGGTGATTTTAACCATTTCCACCAGCTTGTTTTCAGGATCCATTCGCCAGTGTTTTGGTTTTATATGCAAATTAGCATTTCCATATTCATGAGCAAATCTGTGATGTCATTGGGACAACGAACAGAAGCAACCCAATTGATTTGCTTGCGCATGAACAAAGTTGAGGTTATTTTGTGGGTTTTGTTTTTATAAGTGCGTCTTTTTGGAAATAGTTGCGATTATTTGCTGTGTGCCCCAACTTCACGCTTGACTGTGTATGCTCAGTTTGATAGAAATCGTACCATTGCGATTTGGGTCACGATTTTTTGCCTGTGTGGACACGACAAAAAGCGCGACTTTTCGGCGCGACCCAAAATAGTCACGCTTTTTTGTGTGTGTGAACGTGCCTATTGATGAGGTTTCATTGTTTGTTTTCTCCATGAACATTCGAATGAAAAACTTTACAGGTTTATGCTTGAAGTTAGGAGGGCCTGACACGTATCGATCATAGCAGGATCTTTCTCAAAGGCTAAATGATCACAGTTAGGAGGGCCTGACACTTTTGGATCCTAGCAGGATCTTTCTCAAAGGCTAAATGCTCAGAGTTAGGAGGGCCTGACACGTATCGATCATAGCAGGATCTTTCTCAAAGGCTAAATGCTCAGAGTAAGGAGGGCCTGATGTTTCGATCCTAGCAGGATCGTTCTCAAAGGCTAAATGATCAGAGTTAGGAGGGCCTGACACGTTTCGATCCTACCAGGATCTTTCTCAAAGGCTAAATGCTCAGAGTTAGGAGGGCCTGACACGTTTCAATCCTAGCAGGATCTTTCTCAAAGGCTAAATGCTCAGAGTTAGGAGGGCCTGACACGTTTCGATCCTAGCAGGATCTTTCTCAAAGGCTAAATGCTCAGAGTTAGGAGGGCCTGACACGTTTCAATCCTAGCAGGATCTTTCTCAAAGGCTAAATGCTCTGAGTAAGGAGTGCCTGACGTTTCGATCCTAGCAGGATCTTTCTCAAAGGCTAAATGCTCAGAGTTAGGAGGGCCTGACAGCGTTTCGATCCTAGCAGGATCTTTCTCAAAGGCTAAATGCTCAGAGTTAGGAGGGCCTGACACGTTTCAATCCTAGCAGGATCTTTCTCAAAGGCTAAATGCTCTGAGTAAGGAGTGCCTGACACGTTTCGATCCTAGCAGGATCTTTCTCAAAGGCTAAATGCTCAGAGTTAGGAGGGCCTGACACGTTTCAATCCTAGCAGGATCTTTCTCAAAGGCTAAATGCTCAGAGTTAGGAGGGCCTGACATGTTTCAATCCTAGCAGGATCTTTCTCAAAGGCTAATGCTCAGAGTTAGGAGTGCCTGACACGTTTCAATCCTAGCAGGATCTTTCTCAAAGGCTAAATGCTCAGAGTTAGGAGGGCCTGACACGTTTCAATCCAGCAGGATCGTTCTCAAAGGCTAAATGCACAGAGTTAGGAGGGCCTGACACGTTTCAATCCTAGCAGGATCTTTCTCAAAGGCTAAAGGTTAGGTTTATGATACATGCAATATGAAAGCATATTAATCGTTTTTTTTTATCATGGCATTGTTGTTGTTGTTTATTGTTGTTGTTTACCTGATCATATTCCGATGCACCTGGATAAAGAGGCCAGCCTAGAAACAGCTCTGCTACTACGCATCCCAATGACCACATATCAATGGCTTCGCAGAATGGTAGACCCAGGATGATCTCTGGCGCCCTGGATTAAAAAAAAAATAAATAAAAAATTACAGAGAGATGCTAGAGAAAGAGCATAGTAACGCAAAGCGTTAGTGAAATCAGCCCCAGGTTTGGTTGTTGACTGATTGGCATGTTGCTAGCGCCCTCTACTGGTGGCACACATTGTTAATGGCTCATGAACAGCATGTTTAATGTCAATGGGGGTGGGGGGGCATTTCACAAAGGATGAAAGTGACCACTCCCAATTTGTGTTTGTCCTACCAGGCCCTGGTACATGTAAATCAGTACTACAAACTGAGCACCAAGAGTGTGTTTAACATAGGCTCACCTGTATTCATGCATTTAAATACAATGTACACAATCTATAGGTACATAATGTGTAAATAAAATCCAAGGTTTGTTATGGAGTACATATGTACAACTTGTCCTTCAAGGTAGCAAATAGGATTTGCAAGGGCCTCCAAAAAATACTATTGAGTTTGAGGGCCTGTTTGTTTCACGCAAAGGACCATGAATCCTTCGGATCCGGATCCCATTTTAGCATACCCTGCATAGGAGGTGGATCCGAAAAATGGGATCCGGATCCGCAGGATTCGTCCGAAACAAACAGGGCCTGTGACAGAAAATGGACTCAACAGTTCGTAAACAGTGCAAGCAGTCACCATGGGAAATCTTGATTCATCAGATCAAACAAATCAAGATTTAGTGTCTTTTCCAAAGATCGTTCGTCCGAACAATTTTGGAACAAACATAAAAGTAACTATGTTTTATACGAAAAATTGAGTTGGGTTTTAGCTATTTTCTCATGACTCAGATGTCCGATTAAGCTCAAATTTTCACAGGTTTATTATTTCATGTACATTGTTTGATCAGACAAAGTATGAGTGCAGTCCTGTGATCTTTACCAATCATGTATTGTACCTTTAACTTACATGTTTGCCTTGCCAATGGGCACTATTACAACGGACAATGGCGACATTTAAATCGTGCAACAAAATGAAATGGACGTCCTTAAACCAAGATCTTCATTCATTTACATTGCACGTTCTTATCAAACAAACTTAAAAGCAGTGCAAGCGATTTTGTTTATGCCGTGTTGTGCTTTTATCCTTGAGAAAGTCTTAGCAGTGCAGTAAGCAGATAGAATTCTCATGGTCAGACTTGGCTGGAGTTCATAACACTCTTTAGCTAATAAAGTGTCCATGAAGGTCCCATGATGTTGTTGGTACAGGTAGAGTTTACGTACATTGTACACAGGTAATTTTCTCCATAACAAAAACACCAGGATGACCTAGAATAAGTGGCAGTCTAATGTGCACATAAACGTGACGAGTGTAAGAGCTGTAGGTGGATTGCACACACACTTGTCGTACTTTGTAGGGCCCACATATAACATACATGTACATGTAGAGCCATACATGTTACAGTCATGTCGTACAAGGTTGCAAGTGCCACACGTATAGGCCTGAATGTACATGTGTAGGATGATCGTGGCATTGCAGCAAACCAATTGCTTTCACTTTTCACTCCACTTTCTACAGCATTATTACCCAAAAAGAAACTACAATACATGTAGGATAGACATGAGAAATTTTTTAAAAAAAAATCCCTGAACAGTCAGAGAATGATTTGGAAATGACCAGTTGAACTGAGCCCCTTTTCCAAACTTGGCTCCGGCTTAGGATCCGGCTTCATCTCTGTCATCCATTTATGCTGTGGTTTTTCATTGAAGCTGAAGCTCCGTTTTCTTTTTCAAACCAGAGAATCTACTTCCGAACTGCAGCCAAAAGCCTCAATTTTGATACCCTTATTTTAGAATGGAATCATGAAATGGAGCTGGAGCCAGAGCCTGAGTTTGGAAAAGGGTCCTGATGTTATGTATGTTTTGTATACGTGTACTACACATTAACAACAAATGCATCAATTAAGGTGAACAACCGCTAGCATTTTGTTTGTTAAATTGGCTCACTGTTAATAACAAATAGGGTTAGAGTGCTCAGTGTGTTGTTGACATGTTTACATCCAAGGATTGAGGTGCCAGAACATGCAGAAAGGCAGCGCACTACAACTCCTACATGTACTGTATCAATTACTGTATGACCTTCCTATTGTGTGTCTGATACACCCTGGTGGCCTATTGTTCTCGTCCTTGGTCTGTCAATCCACTACTATAATGTGGTTACATGTGGGAAGTCCAGACTGTTTGGGTCAGTTACCAGACCAGGTGTGCCGGCTCCAGACTATGTGCCTGTGGCCTTAATTACCAATCTCACCATGCATGGAGTGCTGACTGACCAATGATTAGTGAGTGACCAGGGGCCAAATTCACAACCCTGCTTAGCATACAGTGTACATGTAACAAATTTCTGTCTTATTAACCTTAACAACCAAATTTCCGTCTGTTGGGCAGGGTCTCTATCACTTATAATTGTTCTTTGGCTGTCTTTCGCCGAAACCTACCGATCATGAATATCAAATCAAATTTTTAATGGTTTTTGGTGGTCTGTTTTATTGGACAAAGACATTTTTGTGCTAAGCATTTTTTTTTGTGCTTAGCAGATCCGTGAAATTGGCCCCAGGGGTCAATTTTGTTGAGCTTACTGGACTAATATTTGCTCAAGAACAGAAATCCTTGCCCAGTAAAATCAACAGGCCAGCCAGCCACAACTCCATGCAAATGTAAAGGCCATCTTATATGAGGTAATTATTTACAGGCAACTTGGAGGCAACTAAAGCCCACCGCACACTATACGACCCGACTGGTTTTTGGAAGGATCGCAAAGCATTCTGGGAGTCTTAACCCTGATTCGACAGTCGAATCCTGCCGACTGGCCATCAGAGTGGGTCTGCGACTGGGAACAATCACGGTTAAGACTCCCAGAATGCTTTGCGATCCTTCCAAAAACCAGTCGGGTCCTAGTCGGAATGTCGGATCGTATAGTGTGCGGTGGGCTTAAGTACACCGCATACAAAAGGTTTGGTAGCAAGAAAGTCTTTATTTTCCTGGCAGTTTCTCACTTACAATTCCCTCTAAAATTATACAAAGTTCTAAAGATGAATTTCATGTTATTTCTCCTTGGAGATTGTCTGGAACTGGTTGCCTGTAAATTGCCTCGTGTGATGTGGCCAAATGCTTACCCAACGACCAGAGGATACCAGCTAAAGGCAATAACTTCACATTAAAGATTTGGCTGGTAATCACGTTTTAACCAAGAACATTTCGTGCTACAAAGTAGGCCTAAATGCTTGTGCTGAAGCAGCTCTTTGAAATTGGCTCAATTCCAGACAGCTTAGCCCCTAACCCTCTACACTTACATGTACAAGACAAGAGCGGCTTACCAAACAATGGGAGACATTTGAGAACCGGTCTTCAAGTCAAGCGCTGTTGTGCGTGCGCGTGCGCTGTTGACTTGAAGACAGGTTCTCAAAAGTCTCCCATTACCCCAGTCTTCGGGGAGGAAGGGGACGGAGGACTGTGTCTGGATTTTTAACCTTGCATATCACACAAACATCACTGTGGTGTATTGATCTACCACACTTACCACAGTAAAAACATTATGTGGTAAATTGTGGTTAAAGCATGTGGGTTAGGGTTACAGAACAAGCCAAAATGCCCTACATGTAGTGTGAAACACTCAATGCATAGATAAGAGGGCATGGATATTCAAATGGCATAAACAGTGAATGGATTCTCACCTGTAGTATCGACTTTGGAGGTAGGTGGAACACACAGCTTTCGACACATGACTGGCCGAGCCAAAGTCTATCACTTTCACTCGGTACGGCTGCCTGGCTGGATCCAACAGCATAATGTTCTCTGGCTTCAAGTCGGCGTGGATCAGACCGAGCGTCTTCAGCTTCAGCAGCGCCACCAAGACCTGCTGGAGGACGGGGCGGATGTGCTTGAGCGGCAACGGTCTGAACTTGCTCTGCTTCAAGAAATCATACAGGTTCTGCTCCAGGAGTTCAAACACCAGACAGGTGTGGTTCTTGTGCTGGAAACACTCGTACGCCCGAACGAAGTTGAACTCGTCAGCACTCTCCGCGCTCAGCCGCGACAAAATGCTGACCTCGATCTGACCCTGGCGCGCGTACGACGGGTGGTTCTTCAGTATCTTGATGGCGACTATCTCGTTGGTGCCGCGCTTCCAGCATTTGACCACCTGTCCGAAGGTCCCTCTCCCGAGGAACTCCAGCACCTCGTAGCGGTTTGTTAAGGAGCACAGCACCTCGTGCTGGACCAGCTGGTAGTCGCCCTCGCCGCTCGATGAGCTCTTGGACGTGGTGGACTTCTTGACATTGTTATTGTTCTTGCTGGTGCTCGGGTGCTGCTGCCTGGTCTGCTTCTGCTCGTGCCTGTTGTCCAGCTGCTCGTCGCTTTTGCGCTTCATCCCGCACTTCTGATAGGTATCCAGCAGCTTGATGGTTGATGCTCTGATGACGTTCTGCGTTGGACGTCCTCCGATGGTGGCGCCGTTCTTCCGGTCCACTACATGGTACGCCACTCCGTTCGAAACGACGGTCGGCTGCAGGAGCACCGTGCACAGAGTACTCGTGGACTGCCCAGTGGTCGGATTGGTGATGACTACATTGTTGTTGTTGAGGTTGTTGCTGTTCTGAAGGTGGCACTTCTTGATGGAACAGAAAGCGCTTATCTGGGAACCAAACTGGGAACTTTCATGCGATGTCATACCTGTACAAAGGTGAAACGTAACAAGGACGTTTAGATCAATTTCATATCATGATTATGTACAATTACAGATAAGAACATCACCGAAATAACTGTAAACAAAAAATAACCTCCCATATAACAACAAAAAGGTCAACTTCAGGTGGCCGTTATCAAAACAGCTTCAGCATTGGGTCCATTTTGGGCATCGTTTCAAAGTACGCAGATATCAAAATATTAAGCTTTTAGCTATCATTTGGAAGTAAGAAACTCTGCTTTCAATGACAAAACAGACTGTCAATTTCAGTGAAAAAACAAACAACATACAACCTAAATTTTAAGATTTTGAATGATAGACAAAACCCATGCCTCGACACATGACAAGGTTTAAACAGTAAAGGGCCTTACGAAATACAATACCACTTTCCAAGTATCAATTTGTTATACATGTACATCAATGACATAATGGCAATAACAATGCAGTATTTATACAGGTACATGTATGTATGTCATACACATCATTATGAATATGAAGGTTTCAATTTACTCAATGCACTTATAAATACACGTTGTACACAGGGTTCTAGCCAA
This sequence comes from Astropecten irregularis, assembly GCA_963971285.1. Taxonomy (NCBI): domain Eukaryota; kingdom Metazoa; phylum Echinodermata; class Asteroidea; order Paxillosida; family Astropectinidae; genus Astropecten; species Astropecten irregularis. The sequence continues at coordinate 11,360,524 of OZ020251.1, read as the reverse complement.
ACCAATTTTAGTGGTGGGCTCTAGAAATGAAGTTGAGCCCTAGTTCGCTACATGTACAGATATACTGTATACGGTAGGCCTACGCTAAAAATTGGAAATTGTATCGTGTTGTAAACATTGAGAATCAGTGCTTCACATTTCAAAACACAGAAAAGAGTGAACTTTTATTTAGGAATGTGATCAAAATTCATGATATTGGCAATACTTTTATTCACTCTGCGGAAATTCGTGCCGGGCGACAGAGTTTATTTCAGACCTACGTTCCGGGCGCAAATTTCCAGTGCTGGGCTGGCCCGCCCAGCGCCGCCCACCGTGGCTTGAACCCTGGTTGTACATGTACTTCATGTACATGTCAATGGCCTGCATATGAAGCCATTTCAATAGTACACATAACAACTGAATGGTAGGCCATGTGTAAAATATGGCCACGTAACGTCAATATGTAGGCCTGTTTTGTTGACATTCAGAATACCTGCATAATGCCATGTTATGCCCACAATGCTACACTCAATGGAGGGCGTTTCCCAGTTTGATAAATAGGCCGCAGTAACGCATGGATGACTATTGCACACTGTACAGGCCTACAACTTGCGCAATGAAAAGGCAATGACATACATGTATGTGTATGAACTTTGTGTACATTGAAGACATACATGTACATTAGTGATGTGCATTTTCGAAGCTTTTGAAAACCGGAAAACGCTTTGAAAAAATTAGCGGTTGTCCGAGCTCCGATTTATAAAAATGAATGATAGCGCTAGTGTTATATTGCGCACGTGTTTATAATGTGCACGATCAATGGATGCATAGCACTGTATGTAGGAGTGTGTAAAACATGCTGCGGCAACGTATACATGTACATGAGTTTCTGGTCTTGATATACGTGCGTGTTTGGGAATCTTGCGATGATTTGGTGCCGGCAACCAATATTCAGTCAGAATCCTTCATAACTTGCTGAGCGTGACATGTCACATTTCTTACCGAAAAATCTGCATTGAAGCCGGCCGAAATCCACGGTACCGAGCGCGACATGAGTGCATGCACCAAATACACACGCGCGTTGTACGTACGACATGTAGGCTTCCACTTCCGGCCCGATTGCGAATTGGCGACTGTGTACTGGTGCAAACCATTGACAACATATGCTTTGAATGCTGCGGCGCCAATACACATTTTGGAATTTTTTGGATGCAATGCTCAATAATGAATGATAAATACACCAACGTACATGTACATGTACACAGATGATACTGTAGGCCTTTTCACACGATACAAAAATCTCTCAACCATTGAGAAATTCTCTCATGGCTACAAAATCTTACACAAGTGTGAAAGGACACCAATGCTTGAGAGTGACCGTCGTCCCTGGTGAATCTTTGAGAGATTTTGAGTTTTTGACCGAGCTCCAGACCCATGAGATAATTTCTCAATGGTTGAGAGTTTTGTTAACGCCGTGTGAAAAGGACTTAAAGTTTAAAGGCAAAACCTGGAGACAATTTTGTTTGTTGCCAAATTGAACTTTCTGCCAAAGGGCCCAGCTAAGTCATTCAAAACCTTGAAAAAAAAACAAGTTGTGTACTATTCTGTTTTTCGGAAGCCCAACAGTATATTTTCTTGTTCAAAACAGAGTTATATACTGCCGCACAGTAGCCACAAGCCTTGATATTGGTCATGGTTCGTGTAAATAATTGAACATGGATATAAAAATTACATATGACCAGGGTTTCCCCTATGTTGCTGGTAGGTAAGGTCTGAGGTGGTAACAGAAATTTTGCTGAGAAAGAAACGCTCATTATAAACGAAGTGTACATAAAATGGGGCCCTGTAGGGGGCCTATATGTCGCTTGTTTTTTGTACACATTGTTTTAACACCTTTTTAAAACTGCAGATTTATGTAGTCACAAAGTATAGACTAGCATATATACAGTGTACTTTGTTAATTGCAAGCCTAATGCCACAGTTCCTAATCCTTGTTTTTCATTGCATACATAAAAAAAATGTGATTTATCTATTTATTTATCAATTATTTTTCCTGTTTGTTTTGTTTCTCAGAAACAACCATTTTAAAAACAAATTGTTAGGTATAGATTTTAAATAATACAGATTTATAATTTGACAAAGCCATGCTAAAGAAATTTCACTTAAAATGAGATCAAATATAATCGGACAAATTAAATAAAAATTTTGTTGGGGAACAATTAAAAGACAAGGAATAAGATGCCTCTACCCTTCTACATGTGAACTTTCACCCAACCGATTTCTAAAGCTATTTTGAGTATCAAATTTTGCCAAAGCTTTTAAAGGTAGTATCATACTTTGGTCTTTGTCAAAGAAATGCAGATTCATGGGCACAAATATCAAGATACAGTAACAGTCATCTGTGAAAATTTCAGTCCCAAACGGTCCCGACTTTTTGAGAAATAGTGAAAAACGGCCACAATATTTCTCAAGTCTTTCCTCTTTTATTTTTGATCTTTTAAAAGATCAAAAAGATTTTCGGACGTTGTTTTACTAATTTCTGGATAAATACACCATTTCAGGTGGAAAAACGGTTTGTTTCTACCATCAGCATATCTTCATACCCTGTAGGTTATACGTAAATCTGTGAACATTACTGTTTTGGTGTCTTACCAAAGTATGATACTACATGTACCTTTAACCAACACCAACAGTAGACATTAGGATCAGTTTACATACATGTACTATGTCAATGCTAGGGGATACTGACTGAGTGCTGTTCATACTGCAATGGCCAACAATAAGATGTGTGTATGTAATCCAGTACGAGTGCTTTGGTATTCAATAGTGTGGTTTATATACAACCAGCCATTCAAGCTGTATGACAACATGTTTAGAATACAATGCATGGTCTGGTGTAGAACGTACATGTGAGCCTGATATTATCACTGTGTAGTGTCTAAATGAAGCAGTATAATTCACTTATTTATAAATTACACAGTAGGCCTTCCAATGTCCAATGAAGGGTTTCAAAAAGTAACCATTTCTCGGAATCTGCCAATTCAGTTTCAGTAACTGATAGACCACATGCATAGTCTACAGTACATAGCGTTGTAGAAACTTGTACGTACACGTTTCATTCATGAGCAATGACTTGGGCATAATACTAAATACTGTATTTGAACTGCACAGGATGTCAAGTTGTCAACAACAGGGAAAAACATCGGCCATCTTTGATTTTGTGTGACCGTGTATTTCCGAGCACAGGACTTTCATAGCGTTGCGCAGACGGACGTGCTGCCTACAGCGTGTGTACATTGCGCAGGCTCCTTTCAAGATTGGTCGATAAACAACTCAAGTAGAGATACAAAATAAGGATGCGAGCTACACACGTGTACGTCGCACAGGATAAATCCATTGCTTGGCTTAATAGGCACATTATGTGTGGATGTAACTCAATTGTATCTAGAATGTAACAGAATTAAAAGATATTCGTGAAATAACCACAAGAGAAACTGACTGAGTTATTTTAAGTCATTGAAAAGTGAACAAAGAAAAATTGACTGGAGCGGGATTCGAACCGGCGATATTGTAACTGTAACTACACTACACATATTTAAAAAAAAAAATGCATAAAAATAGAAAAGTACCACAGATTATTCCAAATCAGTTTAGCACTAGTCAAATAGTGCAACTTACACAACTTCATTTTCAAGGCACTTTGTTTTCGTTCACACAACACTCTACAGGAAATAATGTTGTTGTGCTTGAAAATCTGAAGCCAGGATATTTCAACAGGAACACTGTCCATGGCCAAATATCCCAGAGTGTTAATCCTGTCACCAGCAATAAAACCGCATGAGTTTGTTACTTCCTCCAGGTCAACAATTATCAGCCGTGAAATGGTGAAAGTTCAAACGGCATTCAAAGGCTTCACTTTATATTAAAGGTACTATCGTCATTTGGTAGCACACCAAAACAGAAATCTTCACAGATCTGTAACTTACAGGGTATAAAGATGGTGATGGCAGAAACATTCTGTTACAATGTTTCTGCCTGAAATGGTGTATTTATCCAGAAACGAGTAAAACCAGTGACCGAACACAATTTTGATCTTTTAAAGGTAGTATCATACTTTGGTAAGACACCAAAACAGAAATGTTCACAGATTTACGTATAACTTACAGGGTATGAAGATGGTGGTGGTAGAAACATACCGTTCAGTTTTTTCCGCCTGAAATGGTGTATTTATCCAGAAATTAGTAAAACAACGACCGAAAATCTTTTTGATCTTATAAAAGATCAAAAATATGGGACTGAAATTTTCACAGATGACTGTTACAGTATCTGTTTTGTTAATTTTGCCCATGAATCTGTATTTCTTTGATAAACACCAAAGTATGATACTACCTTTAAAGATCAAAAATAAAGATGAAAAGATTTTTTAAATTCTGTAGGGAGTTTTTTACTTTTCTCTTACAAGGTCAACAGCGTATGGGACGGGGAATTTCACAGATGACTGTTGCTGTATCTTTCTTGATATTTTTGAATTGACAAAAACCAAAAAGTATGATATTACCTTTAACATGTGTAGGGTCAATTTTTGTCCTTGAACGTGTTGAAGGGAAGTTACATGTCCCTGTACATGTGAGTAGGCTTAGTATTACCTACATGTATGACTGTACCATTTAAATATATCTGCAAAGCAATCTTATTTCGTTATGGACCCACTTGCTGATATCGGATAGGTTCCGAAGTGTGCAGTGGAATTACATAAGAAATGTTGATAGGTCCGGAAGTACCGGTATGCAATAAAGAGCTGGGATGGATTTCACGAAGCCTTACGATCGATCGTAGCTCAAGTTACAAAGGATATCTCATGGTATCCTATGTAGGACTGCAATGCAACATAAGTCCTACCATTGATAGTAAGTTACGATGAGTTTGATGAAATCGACCCCAGGCCTGTACATGTAGGCCTACATACTGTAAGAACTGCGGATAAGGCCCACAGTGTACAGCTATAAGTACAGTCAAGTGGCGCATAATGGGAGACTTTGAAGAACCAGTCTTCAGGTCAACAGCGCACGCATGCAGCACGCTCACAATTGCGTGCGAATGCGCTGTTGACTTGAAGACCGGTTCTCCAAAGTCTCCCATTGTTACCAATTAACATCTGAACGACTTCTTAAATCCTGGTTCTGTTTTAACAACGTTTCAGTGATTGTAAACTTAGGTAGGCCTATCATCCTGTGTTTTTTAATCAAAAGCCGGAACAACCATGAATATGTTCCTTTGCCCATGTTGTAATGTTGTGTCATATGATAAAAACACAGGCGGGTCCCGAACTTGAGTTATATACGTACAATCGCCGACATTCCTGTGGCTGTGGGAACTGATATTAATTTATTGCTTAATTCTGATTAAAAAAAATTGATCGATCGCTGGAACTCTTTCGGAGATGGCTTCCTTTGGAAACCTACGGGCAAGGAAAATGCCATTCAAATTCAGACAATGGGCAATAAGGCTTCCTTGTTCCTTTCGCTGATCAAAACAATGCTGAGTCCGTCCGTCGTCGAGAATTGTTTTCCGAATATTTTTGTCAAGAAGCAGAAATCTGCATGACTTTCATTGTCGAGTCATAGTTTTTCCTCAGACAATAATCCTTCTTTGAAGTACCCTGTAATAAGATTCAACAATTCTGGCAGGTTTTTGTCTTAAAAACCATACAACTTAATTTAATGCTTTGTTTTCATCTGCTCCAAGGTCGGCGAGTTGGAATGACGTCACTCCGTGCTGATCTATAAACCAGGTCCTAGCTATGAAGACTGGCAAAGTCGCTATAGCTGGGTAACCTGTGTACATCATCAACAACCATGGCATGGTGGGATTTTGTACATGTAGGCCCTATGTACACACTTGCTATCGCAAAAATCTGTTGCCATGTTGCTCGACATATGGCAAGTTGGATGTTGCGCCTTTGCCTCGATTGTCTTGTACCATCGATCGTGGACAACATACACTGTACGTGTATCACCTCAAACCTACCATTACCAACAACTTGTATAATCAGACAGTCCACAGTGCATCATGCTTATGGAATGTCAATATTCGTAGGTCCAGTTGAACCAACACAATAAAATTTGTACACGTATCTTTTGCATCTAGTCATACTGCACACAACAATAAACAAAATTCGTGTAACTTCCAACGTGTTTAGAGGGCTCTAGCAATCAAGAGTTAGAAAACAACAAATGGCAATCAGACAAAGTAATTACATGTTAGATCAATCATGAAAAGGAATTAAATTGAAGAATACCTTTGATTTGTACCAGATTTGAGTGGTTTCGGTTGCGTTTTCATGGTAAAACACAGAAGTCCTCACCAACAAGCTGTCACGAGGTAAACTGGAATTCCGATCAGCAATGTGCAATGCAGACAATGAAAATATCCCAAACGTGTGTCCTTTCCAAAATGACGATGTCTTTTTCGATCGATTTTCACTCTCTCTTGTAACGGATCCACCAAGTTTCGGCCCCGATGTGGTGGTATGATCTCTAAATAGTTCTCCAGGCGTAGATCGGAGGGGGAGTTTGCGTATTTCGGGGCATTTTTCGATGTTTTTCCTCCCCATATCGCGCCATTTTTCCTTCAACGTTTCATCATGTCTAGTATGTAAATTCGCTTAGAAATGCAACATCGCCACAGCACATCAGCTGCGCAATGACGTCAGGGCCATTCCATTATTAGAAAAAGGGAGGATGACATCATTGTTTTGTTTTTTTTTGTAGCGCGCCAAAAATAATGTGTAATAATTAATAATTAATTGTGTTTTGTTTTTCGTTCATTCAGCGTGCGGTCATAAATTAAAGTTTTTTTTTCTAAAAGTGGCTTGATTCGAAACCTTTAAAATTTGAAAAAAGAAGATAAATTTTAATATAAAACAATAAAATTGTAAATAGGAACTCAAATATTCTTCGATTAAATTCTCCAAATATTTTTCTATGAATTATTAATGAGGGAAATGCAAGCATAACGTCTTATTGATAATAACAAGGACAAAATATGCTATAAATAAATATGAAAATAAGTTAAATAACCTTATTATATAGCACTGCACACAGTGAACATGGCGGATACTACATGTATCTAAAACCGGATAACTTGAACAATTTATGTACTTCACTATCCACTGTGCATTGTAGAATTTATAATACTTCAAAATATAGATAATCAAAAGAAAATATTTAAGTTATCTCTACAGACAAAGATATTACATAAAGAGGAATAAATGCTTAGACATGTACTGGGCAGGAACCTCGTTTAAAGGTAATATCATACTTTGGTTTTTGTCAAAGAAGTACGGATTCATGGGCAAAAATATCAAGGAAGATACAGTAACAGTCATCTGTGAAATTTTCAGTCCCATTATGCGGTGCCCACTTTTTGAGAAAATCATGAAAAACAGCCACAGGATTTCTTAAGTCTTTTCTCTTTTATTTTTTATCTTTTCAAAGATCAAAAAGATTTTCGGTCGTTGTTTGACTAATTTCTGGATAAATACACAATTTCAGGCAGAAAATCTTCAACGGTATGTTTTTACCATCACCATACCCTGAAAGTTATACGTAAATCTGTGAATTTGTTTCTTACCAAAGTATGATACTACCTTTAAGTTCAAGTTCTACCAAGGTGATTATTTTCCTCCTTGACAAATTGAGCCTAAGGGACACTTCTGAAAAAGAAACTGGGCATTCCGTACTAGAATCACCGTCGAAGCATGGAGGAGGTCGAACTGTGAACCATCGAATCACTGGCCAACATGAGTGTCGATCCCGGGGGTGGGGGATCCACCCCCCCCCCCCCCAATATTTGATGGGGGATGGCGTGTATTATCATCCCCCAATATTTGGAGGTTAAATGTCATTTTATATCGACAAAATATCTGAAGTACCAACAAAATAATGAAAAAATAGCAATTATTGCTTATAAATGCTCTAGAATGCGACTTTTCAACTCTTTTTTTTTTTTTTTTTTGTCCCTGGTGCGGGAGGGGGGGTCCCCTCCTCCCCCTCCCCCCTCCCCCCACCCCCGCTCGGTCGTTTCGCTCCCTCGCCTAGGACATCAAATCACCAATCATCCCCCAATCATGAAAAGAAATCGACACCGTATTGCTGGCCAAGCATTTCAACTTTGAGGTATACAGTAGAGAGATAGGAGGACCAAAATAAAGTTCATGTCCCAAATAAGACAACAGAAGAATCTCAATGTGTAAGGCTGTATGCTTGATGTCCACTCAGGTCCATAGAAATCGTTCGTTCGCCTTTAGTTCCGTTCTATAGTTCCAGTAATATTCAATATGGTAAAAACTAAACTAGTAAACTAATAACCAGGCTACCATCACGTGCCGTGTGGCCCAATACGTTACCCACATTTTCACCCATATCAAAACACCCCCGCGATCAAAATGAGTCTTGCCCCGCAACAGTCTCTAAAAATACACGTGCTCGATACAAGGAAATCATGAATATTCATATCAAAATCGGAAACGCAGAAGAACAGATGATGAATAATAATATCATTCGTGGTGAAGAAAAAAAAATTATAACACGTTGTACAAGGACATCACTTTATTACGTCATTACTAACAGAGAGGTGATTTGCAAACAGGTGTGCTGGGCTGAATAGTACTTGCTGTATAAGCATTTTTTAAGAAATGTGGGCGCGTGTAGCGCGGATTTGTTACAAAAGGCCGACAGCACGTGGTATGTTTCCACAGAATCAGACCACTGTAAAAATATTATTTCCGTTGTATTGTAGTTCAACACGTGGCGGTTTTCATTCATTGTAAATGCATGTACATGTACACGTACCTGTTCGTGCCAAGCTAATGGTTTTTTTGTCTACATTGAATAACGAAAGGATATGGGAGAAGGTTAGAAAGAATGGACGCAGGTCTTCCAAGAAATGTTTCGTGACTTTTCTCGGGGCTTATTATCCCCAAAGGAGTTGTAAATCTATCACAATTGAAACTGTACTGAATGAATTATTGTACAAAGAAATACATGTAACTTCAGTGGCTTACATATTTTAGCTGCTATATTTCTTATACACTACGCCGTTGAACTGTGTACAAACCAGCTAGGGGCATGTTAAATGATGTGAAACAATATTGATGGAAATAAGTTAAATAACCAAAATATAAGAAACAAATCAATCAGAATTTTTGTTGGATGTGTCGTACATGTATCTATAATAATAATAATGAAAATCGAAACATTTAAACTGGGAACCAAATAATAAACTCGGACCATGATATGTTGAGCATATTAAATATTTGGAATGATTTCGATTGAAGAGCAGTTTGTAACCATTTATATTGATAATTCCTTCACCTAAGATCGATGTTCTTGTAACGTTCTGAAGAGAGTATAAATTACAAAAGTAGGCCCATCATACTAGAACTTTGACGTCACCGGTATTTTTTTTATTTGGCAATAAGCAAGGGGAGTTCCCTGTAATACATACAATAGCCTGACATGCATGGTGCATGAAGTGGCATAATGTCCAAATTATCGACAGAGGGCGCTATTTGCTCTGAAAACTAGTTCCTTTCTTTATTTCACTAAGCTAATACATACATAATAATGCAAGCTACGATAGTCCCATATTTAAGTGTTCTGAAAATTGCCGCCCCAAATTAGCAATGATGAAAAATCAATGCTTTTGTTTGGTAAAACATTTTGTCAGGCGCGGTTCTAGATCCAAATTTTTTTTGGGCGCTAGAAGAGCCATTATTTTTTAGGGGGCTAAACGACCCAATATTTTATTTTTGGGTTCTTCTAACCATGGCATGTTCTAACACTCGCTTCTGCTAGGCCTAGTATGTCTTATTAGGGGTCGAAAACATGCACTTATAGCCTACACAACGTAATTGGCACTTAAAGGTAGTATCATACTTTGGTTTTTGTCAAAGAAATACAGAATCGTGGCCAAAAATATCAAGGAAGATACAGTCACAGTCATCTGTGAAAATTTCAGTCCCATACGTACGATGCCTACTTTTTGAGAAAACCAACAGCGAAAAACGGCCACAGTATTTATTGAGTCTTTTCTCTTTTATTGTTGATATTCTAAAAGAAAAAAAAAATTGCGGTCGTTGTTCTACTAATGTCTGGATAAATACACCATTTCAGGCGGAAACATTTTAACAGTATGTTTCTACCACTACCATCTTCATACCATAAGTTATACCTAAATATGTGAACATTTCAGTCTGTTTTGGTTTCTTACAAAAGTATGATACTACCTTTGTTCTGAAAATTGCCGCACCAAATTAGCAATGATGAAAAATCAATGCTTTTGATTGGTTAAGAATTTTGTACAAAATGAAACACATTAATTTGGCAGAATTCGCAGTTTCAAAGACAATGGACAAGTGACAACAACTTTAATTAGCAAAATTGTATATGTACCAAATTTACCTCCATGAAAAAAATGCAAGCCAGAAAGGATAAAAAAAAATTAATTGTCTCAATTTTGTATAACTAAACTTGAAAAGGTTTCCATATCATTCACGAAGTGGCTATTTTCCATGGCAAAAGAGAAATTGTAATTGGGTGGCATATGATTGCCTAGGGGTCTGTTTGTTTAACGCACAGGATCCAATATTTTGGGATCCACCTCCTATGCAGGATACGCTAAAATGGGATCCGGATCCACAGGATTCGTCATAAACAAACAGGCCCTATAACTATAACTTTTACAGGGAGTCCCCCCGAAATGCAACACTTTGTGTCGAGAAGTATATTTATAATTATGACAATTGAACTGTTCACCACTTCAAGATTATTATGTGATACAGCTATGCCTAGGCTATCACCATGTAGAATTTGAGCACAATTGGACTGAAATTGAGAGAAAAAACTAAGACTGAATCACCCAACTTCAAAACCCCATTTTCATCTTTCTTTCAATGCACATTATGTTAGTATTGACCACTTATTCTGGAATACTGCAAATTTGTTTTTCAAGAGTACTCTTTCAATTAGTCATAATTATTTTCGCCAATTTCTGCCAGATTTTGCTTAAATTCTACATGGTGATAGCAAAGACATGGCTGTTTCATATACCTGAACCTTGAAGTGATAGGCAGTTTAATCCTAAATATTGGTTCCCGACACAGTGCTGCATTTTTTCTGGGACACCCTGTATAATGGTGGATAGCAATGTCAGTCAGATAACAATAACTATAACTTGAAAGTTCAAAAACTGATCTCAACCAGAGGTTGAAACTCCTCAGAAATAAAATTATGGTTTCCGGCCCAGTCTATCAACATCCTTTTCACTTTATTAAATTTCACATCAAGTGCAGCAGTTCATAAACTTCAGATAAGTAGATTTTGTGGACTTAAATGTTTCAACATCCTTTTCTTTGGCTTTAAAGGTAATATCAGTCATACTTTGGCTTTTATCAAAGAAAAATAGATTCATGGGCAAAACTATCAAGGGAGATTCAGTAACAGTCATCTGTGAAAATTCCAGTCCCATATGTTGCCCACTTTTGGAGAAAACAGTGAAAAACAGCCACAGTATTTCTTAATTTTTTTCTCTTTTATTTTTAATCTTTTCAAAGATTTTCGGTTGTTGTTTTACTAATTTCTGAATAAATACACCATTTCAGGCAGAAAAATGTTAACGGTATGTTTCTATCACCACCATCTTCATACCCTATAAGTTATATATGTAAATCTGTGAACTTTTGTGTTTTGGTTCCTTACCAAAGTATGATACTACCTTAAAATTTAAGATGTGTATAACAGTATTAAAGGTACTGTAGTATCATACTTTGGTAAGAAACCAAAACAGAAATGTTCACAGATCTACGGATAACTTTCAAGTAAGAAGATGGTGCTGGCAGAAACCTACCGTTAACATTTTTCCACCTGAAATGGTGTATTTATCCAGAAATTAGTAAAACAACGACCGGAAATCTTTTTCATCTTTTAAAAGATAAAAAATAACAGAGAAAAGACTTAAGAAATACTGTGGCTCTTTTTCACTGTTTTCTCAAAAAGTGGGCACTGGGATGGGACTGAAATTTTCACAGATGACTGTTACTGTATCTTCCTTGATATATTGCCCATGAATCTGTATTTCTTTGATAAAAACCAAAGTATGATACTACATTACCTTTAAACACATCATAATAAACATTATTTCTAGTATCGTCAAGCGAGGGCGCTGTATCAGACACCATTTTGGGGATTTTGTTTTAGTATCAGAAAAAAAAAATGAATACACCCTTTTATTAACAAAAATCTATGAATTTGGTAAATTTATTTGTTTTTACAAGAATTTATTTCAGTATTGTAAATTTTGACATAAGTCCCCAAAGTATATTATTACTGATATAGCGCCCTCACAAGGCCAAAAATAGTTATGTGTTTCAGCACAGTGTTTGCTGCTCGTGTGAATTCACTAATTCAAATGAGGTTTTCTGAAAATTGAAAAATGCGCAAGAACCCTGTTTCTAGAAAAAAAATTCTAAAGATTTAATAAATAGATAGAAAATTCTGGAAAATGCAACAATATTTACAAACAGCTTTTTCGAATAAAACTTCTCTAATCATCACAAAAAGATGAAAGAAAGAAAAAGAGCTCAGCTCCGGCTCAGGCTCCGACTCCATTTCATGAATCCATTCTCAAATAATGGCTATCAAAATAGAGGCCTTTGGCTGCGGTTGGGAAATAGATTCTCTGGTTTGAAAAGGAAAACAGAGCTTCAGCTTCAATGAAAAATCACAACCTATATTTTCAGCATGTAGATGACAAAGACATAGCCGGAGCCTGAGCCGAGCTTTGAGAAAAGAGCCGAGCTTTGAGAAGGGCCCCAAGTTTGTTTTGATGCAATTGTTCATGCAGTTTGCCAGGTGAAAAGGAACTTCCTCATAACTATTGTATAATTGCTTACATTTTCAATGTCCTTTGCAAATTATACATTACAGCTATCAGTAAAACACTCAGTAATTAATATTTATTGTTTGAAATTATGTAAGATTGGCTCACACAGTCATTAGGAATTTACCTGATTCACAATAGGCCCACAACTATGCATTCAACTAGCTGGAGAAGCTTTTAATAGGTGGGGCATAGGTAGCAAAGTGCGTTAGGCACTCGCCTCTCACCAATGTGGCCCGGGTTCGATCCAGGCTTGGGTCATATGTGAGTAGAGTTGTGCGTTTGGTTCTCTCCTATGCTTCAAGGGTTTTTCTCCGGAGCTGGAGCCGGGGAGTATATAGCTGAATTATTTAAGTATTCCAACTTAATAAAAATAATAATGATAACAGAGCATTTATAATGTGCACAGTACTTGAAGTACCATTCAAAAGCACAGATAATTATCCCCGGTCATTGGGCTATATTAACATTCCTGAAACCATCTCAACTCCATGGGGAGTATACAGCCCTGACTGCTGTAAAGCGCACTGAGACTAATCAAGCACAAAGCCATCTCTACCCTCACAGGTACCCATTTTACACCATGGTGAAGAGGGGCAACATCACAAAGCGTCTTACTCAAGGACACAAGCACCACTAACCCGTGACTGGATTCGAACCCTGTACAATCTGTAGATTGACCACAAGATCTTGAGTACAACATGCCAGACCACAAGGCCACTGCACCTTACATCACTTCCAAGCAAAGATAATATTAGCGCTACGCGCAAGATGGATAAGTGACCATAGGGCACGTGGTAATTGGTATGGAGGTCGCGATCCGCCATTCTGGTGTGCATGATCCGCCATTCTGGTGTGCAAATAGTGAGTCGTTTGTACACGGCACATATGGGGGCTTGAAGATTCATCAAAGAAAAGGGGAGTGTTAGGTAAGATTTTGGCCCGGATTTGATTGAAACCTATTCTTTATTGTAAATAGAAATATTTTGACATTGATGTGAAGCAGCTGAATATGAAAACGGTGATTTTTTCTGGTTTTTCTGGACCTACTTTTGCAATTGCAAGTACAAAATCGCACATATCATGCTATGGAAACTCTGTATGTGGAGCACCCGCCCTCACACCAGAATGGCACCCATATGGCGATTACGCGTTTCGGTGGAGAGTTCTCCATCTTGCGCGTAGCGCTATATAATCTTTGCTTCCGAGAAACATCTAGTTGTATACCGCTATAAACAACATGGCACAGAGCGTCAGAATATTACACAAATACTTTCATAAAGGAACAAAAGGCTTTCTGTGTACATTACAGTAGGCCTACTCACAGCTGCATTGAAAATTAAATACCCCTTGTATTGAATTTCACCATAGAGCTATATTAAATTATTAGAGCGATGGCTTGTGAACAGAGTGATGCATACTAGGTGCATCAATGTTTGTGCACAAACCTATGGAAAACACAAAATTGTGTACATCTTTTGTACATCTATAGTTTGCATATATCAGCATCTGTGTTCTATTGTGTATTATTAAAGGTAGTATCATACTTTGGTTTTTGTCAAAGAAATACAGATTCATGGGCAAAAATACCAAGACATACAGTAAAAGTCATCTGTGAAAATTTCAGTCCCATACGGTGCCCAGTTTTTGAGAAAACAGTGAAAAACGGCCACAGCATTTCTTAAGTTTTTTCTCTTTCATTTTTGATCTTTTAAAAGATCAAAACGATTTTCGGTCGTTGTTTGACTCATTTCTGGATAAATACACCATTTCAGGCGGAACAATTTTAACGGTATGTTTCTACCACCATCATCTTCATACCCTGTAAGTTATACGTAAATATGTGAACATTTCTGTTCTGTATCTAGTTATGATACTACCTTTAAAGCCCAGCACGCCCAAAATCTGACGCACCTTGCATTTAGAGTACATTCTGCAAAAGGCATTCCAGGTAAAGTTTGATTGTTCCACAGACACGCACACAAATTCAAAATGACTGCGCCCAGGACGGCTTCAAAGCGTCTACCCACTCAAGAACACGGAGCTATCACTCGAATAATTTAATATATACCGGGGTAGCTCTATGGGTAATACCTGAAATCTAACTAGAAAACTCACAGCACACAAAATACAAAAATAATCCAAAGTACAAACTCCACCACGAGTGTGGATTTCTAACCCTGACATAAATATATAAAAAAGAAAAACCTGAACTGGCAAGTAGCACAGATTAAGCATAGTCTGATAATACACACACTGAAAACATGAATAGTAAAAATCTGAAATTCTAAAAAGCTCAAACAGCAATAAATTATACACGTAGCACACAGGATATGGTACAACTAGGGCATGAAAACCATTCAATCAAACTTTCAAATGTACAGGTATTTTATACACTATTCAACAGTCATGTAGGGGTGAGAAGGGAAGGGTGGGGGTAGGGTAGGGGGAGGGGTAGGGGTAGGGGTAGGGTAGGGGTAGGGGAGGGGTAGAGGTAGGGGAGGGGTAGGGGAGGGGTAGAGGTAGGGGAGGGGTAGGGGTAGGGGAGGGGTAGGGTAGGGGTAGGGGAGGGGTAGAGGTAGGGGAGGGGTAGGGGAGGGGTAGGGGAGGGGTAGAGGTAGGGGAGGGGTATGGAGGGGCAGGGTAGGGGAGGGGTAGGGGAGGGGTAGAGGTAGGGGAGGGGTAGGGGAGGGGTAGAGGTAGGGGAGGGGTAGGGGAGGGGTAGGGGAGGGGTAGAGGTAGGGGAGGGGTATGGAGGGGCAGGGTAGGGGAGGGGAAGGGGAGGGGTAGGGGAGGGGTAGAGGTAGGGGAGGGGTAGGGAGGGGCAGGGTAGGGGTAGGGGAGGGGTTACTAAAATGGCGGCAAAATGATACTTCACTTTTTGGACAGGGTAGGCTATCTTGCACCGCAAGCGGCGCTATACTATCTTTGGTGTTGACCTTCTCGAGAGAAAACCTTGCCAGTCTCCTACATTTCGATCAAGAGCTACCTCCGTGCTGCCCGCTCCTCTTGGCTAATCTCATCAGTTCCTCTCTGATGGCGTCTACCAGCTGGCCGGAATTCTCTCTGCTGTTGGCATTTCTTGTAACGTCAAACTCGTCGTACCCATCGGCAATGGGCTTTCCGACTCTGTGCTCCTTAGACAATACCGACAGCATGTCCGTGTCACCTTGGGTCTTGTGTCTCGGATCTGTTCCGTCGAACGTGGAATCTCTGTTTGCTGATTTGGCAAGAGCTTCCACATAAGGGTCATCTCCGTTTGTCAGACCATCGGAGCGAGGAGACAATGTAAATGTCGCACTGAGTTCATTATTAATGCCACTCTTCAGGTACGGATCCAAGTAAGGATCATCGGGAGCAGTGCTATGAAGCTTTGTCTCTGAGTCAGTTGATGGCCTTCTCAAGTCAGTTGATGGCCTTCTTTCTCCATCAGGTATCATCTGTTCTGTAACTGACTCATCATTGTGGCTATCTGACAGTCTGCTTGCTTTCTGCATTTCTTTTGCCCTTGAGGGCATGGCAAGACCTCTCAACAACGGTTTTCCAGCTGCTTCAGGGACGCTTGAAGGATGAGGCATCGTAAGATGTTGAGGACGAGAGGTATGGCTTATCTCCACCTCACCAGGAACTGAAGTCTAAACGAAACAAAAACTTGCATTGACTACAACGATTTTGAGACATTACCTAAGTTGGCAGTTACTACAGCAGAACACTGGCGAGAAAAGCACTGTTCAGTACAACATCCTGGTTACGACAAAGGAATTTTAAGGTTTGATTTCTTTGTTTTCCTGATTTTCAAATAATATTGATAATACAATCCGAAGTTAATACGTAACAGACGTCTTGCACATAATGGATAAGAATGGCACAAAGGAACAAGTCCATTCCAGATATGGGCATCCAGGCGCGGTTCTACGGTGGGGATAGGGGGGCTGTAGCTCCCCCCAAATTTTGTCTAGCCCCCCAAAGAAAATTGCAAGTGAAAAAAAAAAATCTTGAAAATACTAGATTTCTTCAGTTATTAAGCGCCAATTGTATAACAAACGCGTTGTGTGGGCTATAATGTGCATGTTTTTCTACCCCTAATAAGACATAGCAGAACCGAGTGTTAGAAAAACCCAAAATATTGGGTCTTGTAGCCCTCCCAAAAAAAAATGGCTCTTTGATGTAGCCCCCAAAAGTTTTGGCTCTAGAACCGCGCCTGTGGGCATCACTATGCAAAAGCTTGCCCCAAAATATGGGATACAGCCAACAGAGACTTTACTCTGGGAAATTTAAATTGGGGGGTGTTTATGTGCAATGAAAGAAGCCTGAGTGCCAGATACTTTTCAGATTCAACTCGGAAATGGCTTATTGTTCAGTGGCTCATAATGTTGGCTGGAAAGTAACGACATTTACAACTGATACATGTAGCATTCGTTAGGGAGCATATAGGATTTGCAAAGATGTGTGTTTTGGCTGAATTTGGTACTTAAACACTAGAAGTGAAGGTCTGAGACTTCCTGACAGACGTTGTTTCATGTACCTTTTTACACTTTGTTCATCTGGATAACAGAAATATGGCTGAAATAATCTTGCCCCTCCGAATCCTTCACTGTACACCACAAATGCATTTCGAAATGCTACTAAATCGTTTGCACAAACGATCTTTTTTAAAAGACACTAAATCTTGATTTCCTTGAAAAACCCAGCATCTGATGAACCAAGATTTCCCATGGTGACTGTTTGCACTGTTTACAAACTGTTTAGTCCATTTTCTGTCTTAAACTCAATCGTTTTTTTTTTTTGGAGGCCTTGCAAATCCTGTACGCTGCCTTTAAAGCCTTTGTCAAGCTGTAACAAAAGAAAATGGTCTTTATAATACCTGTACCAGTTGCTGTGATTTCTGCAATTGAGTAAATTCATCCTCAGCACAGTACGGGTTCCACACCAAATCTGCCGTCCTGTCTGGCTGATGGGCCACAGGGACGACCACAACACGTGTAGCAGGTTCACTTCCCTCCCTCGCCTCGTTCATGTTGCTGCAGTCAGGATAGATAAGAGCACGTTTTTAGAGAAGAAATTTTAATATCGGTCAGGCCCAGCTACTGACAAGCCAGGCCAGGCCTGGGCTTTGCTTGGGGTCTTGGGCTTCTATATTCCCAAGCCTTGAACTATCAACTTCAAGCCCCTGCTGTGTCCTGGATCATAGTTGGCACTATAAACCAATGATTGTATAGCGCTACGTGCAAAATGGAGAACTGACCATAGGGCGCGTGGTAATCGGTGTGGAGGTCGCCATTCTCCATACAAATTATACACGATCCGCCATTTTGGTGTGCAACTAGCGAATAGTTTGTACACGGGACATATGGGAGCTGGGAGATTTATCAAAGAAAAGGGGAGTGTTGGGTAAGATTTTGGCCCGGATTCGATTAAAACTTATTGTTTATTGTAAACAGAAATATTTGACATTGGTGTGAAGCAGCTGAATATGAAAACGGCGATTTTTTGTGGTTTTCTGGACCTACTTTTGCAAGTATCGCACACATCGCTCATATCATCTCTGTACATGGAGCGCGCGCCCCGGCGCCCATGGCGATTA
The DNA here is from genome assembly GCA_963971285.1 of Astropecten irregularis. Lineage (NCBI taxonomy): Eukaryota > Metazoa > Echinodermata > Asteroidea > Paxillosida > Astropectinidae > Astropecten > Astropecten irregularis. The sequence continues at coordinate 11,342,022 of OZ020251.1, read as the reverse complement.
CACGTTTCAGGGAGAGTTCCCCATCTTGCGCTATATAATCTTTGCTATAAACTCCCCCCCACCTGTTGAGTCTACTAGTTCATACCTACCCCAGCGGCGCTGAAAAAAGGAGGACGATCATGGCGGCTATGTCGGTATGCATTGTGGGAGGTCAGGGTGCACCACGGTTGATCAAGTCTTTTCAGCGAAGCAGCAAATTGGCGCAGGGGAATTTGTATATAGTAGTAACCGTCTGGGGTAGGTTGAATGCAGTAGACCTGATTGACAGACTGAGTCCACATTGATCATGGACAGTATCCAGAAGCCAGGCTCTACATGTACAGATTTTGTAGAAGTCAGCTCTATTGTACTGAAGTTTAGGGCTGACAAGAGGAGGATTTCAGTCCCAAAGGTACAGTATGAGCCTGGCCAGGCTCTTGGCTGGGCTGGACCTGACCAGTATCAAAGTCCGGAGCCATGAATGAAATTCGGCCCAGAAAACATAAACTCTAACTTTTGTAAAAGGTTTGATTGTCACTAATACTAACAAAGTATTGCCACAGTGTGTAAAGATTATACGTACCCTTTTGACGAGCTGGCAGTGAAATTCAAGACGTCAGTCTGAAAGGAATAACATCAATAAATGAAAGGACGCAAACTAAATAGTGTGGCAATGAATCAAATCAATGAAGAAACGCATAATTATACAGTATACAGGATGTCCCAAAAAAAACGCAACACTTTGCGTCGGAACTGTTATATAAAAATTAAACTGTTTATCACTTCAAGATACAGATATGTGATACTGTCATATCTTGGCTATCACTATGTAGAATTTAAGCAAAATTGGACTGATATTTAGTGAAAAACTAAGACTGAATTATTCAACCTCAAAACTTGATTTTCATGTTTCTTTCATACACATTATATGTGTGTATTAACCACTATGCGTGTTATCCTTGCAATTGTTTTTAAGGAGTACCCTTTCAGTTGGTCATATTTTCGCCAATTTCAGCCCGATTTTGCTTAAATTCTACACGGTGATAGCCAAGACATGGCTGTATCACATATCTGAATCTTGAAGTGATGAACAGTTTAATTTTAATATAATGTATCCCTACACAGTGTTGCGTTTTTTCTGGGACACCCTGTATATCAATGGTTTGTACGGTTTTTAAAGCATTGCTATATTAGTGGGATTCCACTTCAATCTCCCTAACCACATAATGTCTGATATGATCTTGCAGGGCATTGAATCACTTGGCCACCGCAGGGATTTGGTCAGGCTGAGCAGGGAGAAAGTTTGGATTAAGAAATTACGAACCATTCAGCCTCATGGACTTAATCTCCAGGAAGGCAATGACTACTATTAATGCTTGGTTGTCTCCTTTCCATTCATCTACAGGTGCTCTCTAATCTCTCCTGCTTTTTGTACTCTACTACTCCATCTTGATCTCTAATCCTCTAATTAGGGCTGGATAGCTCAGTTGGTAGAGCGCCTGTATGATGTTCAGGAGGTCGTCGGTTCGAATCCCGCTCCAGTCAATTTTTCTTTTCAATGACTGTAAATTCAGTCAGTTTCCCTTGTGGTTATTTGATGATCATATTAATTAAAAAGCCGTATCCTCTTTGAGTGATCCCCCATGTACCGTTCCCAGGTTGCAGCTTGCTGCGTGTATCATTGATACGATCCCTGGGGTGTGGCGGTGTGTGCGTGGTTTTATGGCTTCTGACTGCCAAACGAACAAAGATAATTGACTATTGGGGTCACCGCCAATGCAGGGCTGGATAGCTCAGTTGGTAGAGCGCCTGTACGGTATTCAGGAGGTCGCCGGTTCGAATCCAGCTCCAGTCAATTTTTCTTTGTTCACTTTTCAATGACTCTAATTACCTTCTTTGTTAATCCCTATCCCCCCAGCCCCATTCTTCCCACCCTTTGTAGTCTGGCAACTTTGATCTTGCCTACCTGACCCCTCTGTGTGTGACCGCTCCCCTTTCCCATTGTCCTGACTCCCTCATCCATACATTTGTTTTTCCATTAACTTCCATGTTCTTGTCCTTCCATCAGTTTGCCTTTGAGAAAGATCCTGTTAGGATCGAAACGCGTCAAGCCCTCCTAACTTTAAGCATTTGATATATTTAAGGGTCATTTTGGCTGATGAGCAATTTGCAGCAGTTAATTACTTGTATTGTCATTACCATATTCATTGAAAAGTGAACAAAGAAAAATTTACTGGAGTGGGATTCAACCAGCAATTTCCAGAATACCGTAGCAGTGCTCTACCAACTTATCTACAGCGTGTCCCATAAAAATACGCAGCACTTTGTGTCGAGAACTGTTATAGTAAAATTTAATTGTTTATCACTTCCAGATTCAGGTATGTGATAAAGTCTTGGTCTTGGCTATCACCATGTAGAATTTGAGCAAAATTGGACTGAAATTGAGGGAAACAACTACGACTGAATTACTCAACTTAAAAACCCCATTTTCCTCTTTCTTTCAATACACATTATGTGTGTATTGACCACTTATTATGGAATACTGTCAATTTGTTTTCAAAGAGTACTCTTTCAATTGGTCATATTTTCAGCTCGATTTTGCTTAAATTCTACATGGTGATAGCAAAGACATGGCTATATACCTAAATCTTGAAGTGATTAACAGTTTAATTTTAACATACCGGTACATGTAATGGTTCCAAACAAAGTGTTGCGTTTTTTGGAGGGCATGCTGTATAGCAACTGAGCTACCACCATAGAGCTATTAAAATTACTCAAGTAGAGCACCGCTAGCTCCGTGTACAAAGTGATGCCTGCTGGGCGCCGGCATCCATGTTTGTGCACAAACCTATGAAAAACACAAAATTTTGGTGCGTTATCAAAGCCAAATACGCCCAAAATCCGATGCACCTCCGGTAAATGCGCGTTTCATTTAGGGCTGTGCGCGTACACGCTCTGCACTTCAGTCACGTAATGATTGCAAGTGTCATCAAGACACGCTTCTGGTACCGTTCTCGCATACTTGCGCGTTGCATAGAGTACACTCTTCGAAAGGCATTCCAGTCAAAGTGTTCTTGTTCCACAGACACGCACTCAAATTCAAAATGACTGCGCCCAGGACGGCTTCAAAGCGTCTACGCACGGAGAACGCAGAGCTAGCGCTCTAGTAATTTTAATAAAGCTCTATGGCTACCATCTATGTTGGTGGCATCCCTAATAGTAAATTATCTTTGTTCATTTGGCTGTCAGGAGCCATGAAACCACTCACACACAGCCATATCCCAGGGATCATTTCAATGATACGTGTAGCAATGCTGCAACCTGAGATACAGTACATGGGGGATCACTCAAAGAGGATGCAAACTTGAACTAAATGCCCCTAGAGATTCATTACTCTACATCTACACACCTTATTATTATCCTCATCAACAACTTTGTCCGACTGTTGCTCTCCGTCTGTTGCTATGGTGACTGTGCTGGTTGCTAAGGGAGACACGACATTCTTCTGTAATCCGACCAATGAGAAGGCTTCGTCGATCAGGCTATGCACTCTCCTCCTCGCCTCTTGCAAAGCCTCGGGTTGTCTCTTAGCAACCTGCATCAGATGAAGGAATGCATCAAGTACATAAATTTACTGACTCTGCATGAGATAGAGTTTAACCCTAACCCAAATATGTGCCACAGGTTACCGCACACAATGGTTCTTTTCTGTGGTAGCCTAAAGGCCTATTTACACATACGCGACTTTGTCGCGCGACAATGTCGCGTGTATTTTTAACTGCGCACAAATCAATGGGCGTGTTTACATTTACGCGACAAAGTAGTGCGACTTGTCGCGCAACTTTTTGAAATCAAATTGAAAGTGATTTTGTCGCGCGACAAAAAAAGTTGCACACGTATTTCCCTATGTCCTAACGTGCCAGCTGTATTGATTGCTTGGGAAAGATTGACAAGAAAATAATAACTGAGGTCCAGAAATATAATTAATTGTACGAGGAATCTAACAAAAATTATATAGACGCTAGGTGAAAAGACAACATAATTATGCCTAATTATGATCTCCTTCTGAGGGTATTATAGGATCACTCTAGCTGCCAAAAAACCAGTAGGCCCCTAAGCAAAATGTATTCTTCCGAGCACGAAGAAGATGAGGCATATAAGGTGGCAATTTTTTGAAAAAGAGAAGGTCTGATTTTGATTTTTATCACAAAATTTGGAAAAAGTCGCGCGACATATCGCTTACTTTTGAACAGCTGCGCGTGTGCGACTTTGACGCGCGACTTTGACGCGCGACAAAGTCGCTGCGACAAAGTCGCGTATGTGTAAATAGGCCTTAAGTGTGGTATCCTGAATACCACAATACATCCCAGTGAGGTTTGTGTGGTAATGCGTAGTTTATGATCCAGTCCTCCTGTAGATCGGACCGTGGCAATGCTTGGCAAACGTATTGAGTGGTCATGGAGGTAGGTGTTCAGTAGGCCTGGGCGATTAACTCGATTAATCGATTAATCGCGATTACATTCCTGTGTCGATTACTTGATTAGTAAATTCTGAACTACTCGATTAATCGTGTCAGCGCGATTAGTGCCTTCGAGTTGCGATTAATTCCAGGAGTTACTACTATTCTCAGAAAACGAAAGGTTGTCGGGACATACAGTTTAAACGTGTCGGGGTGAATTTGTATTCAAGCCTGACAGCTGACAACAAAGTTTTTCTCAACTTCCTAGGCCCACGTGTTTACAATGGATTCGGCTACCATGGCCGGCGGCGCATGGCGCGATGGCATTCAACTACTCGAGTACAGACGCTACTCGATTATACGATTACTGTACTGGACTACTGTATCGTATCGTATGATAATCATGAAGTGAACATGTGGAGTAATCGTGAAATGTAAAATAATCGCGATGTGTTTAGTAATCGTGAGCTGTGTAATAATCGTGTTCACTGTTCAGCCTACATGGCTAAATTAACCTACTCAAGTTACTGAAGGAATATCAATAATTATGGACGATATTAGCTTCACGAATTTTGCATTATACCTTATCAGAACAAAAATGGAAGTGCTCAATGCCTCGGAAATCGGAACTGATCGCTGTTGAAACTTGTAAGAATCAATTCATTACGCTAGTGCAGTTTACTGCAGTGCCGCTATGATGAAAACAAGGTACATGCTGCTTGTATAGTCACTTCCGGGTAATCGCGATTAATCGATTAATCGCGATTATTTCCTCCGCGATTAATCGATTAGTGAAAATCACTAATCGCCCAGGCCTAGTGTTCAGGCCTGAGCCTTAAAGGTAGTATCATACTTTGGTAAGACACCAAAACAGAAATGTTCACAGAATTACATATAACTTTCAGGGTATGAAGATGGTGGTGGTAGAAACATACCATTACAATTTTTCTGCCCGAAGTGGTGTTTTTATCCAGAAATTAGTAAAACAACGAACGAAAATCTTGTTGATCTTTTAAAAGATCAAAAATAAAAGAGAAAAGACTTAAGAAATACTGTGGCCGTTTTTCACTGTTTTCTCAAAAAGTGGGCACCGTATGGGACTGAAATTTTCACAGATGAATGTGACTGTATCTGTCTTGATATTTTTGCCCATGAATCTTTATTTCAATCTGACAAAAACCATGATAGTATGATATTACCTTTAAAGGTACAGTACAGGATTTGTAACATACCCAACAAGAAATGTTCACAGATTTACGATTTAGCTTTCAGGGTATGAAGATGGAGATGGTAGAATTAGAAACATACCGTTAAAATGTTTCTGTCTGAAATGTTGTACTTATCCAGCAAATGACCGAAAACAACTTTTTGATCTCCAGGTGTAGGCCTAAAGATCAAAACCATTCTTTATGTTCATAATCTGCATTTGAGTCGGGTTTTCGCTATTTTCTCGTGACTCAGATGTCCGATTGCATGAGCTCAAATGTTCACAGGTTTATTATCTCATGCATGTGTCATGTACATGTTGAATTAGACACAAGTGCTGCTCTGTGACCTTTACCCATCATGTTTTATACCTTTAAGCTGCTCTGAATTGTTCAGGATTTGGTAAAACAATGAAACTGTTATCAATACCTAGCCCCAGTGCTGTTTTCAGTCATTGTTTAACTAATTTCTTGGTAAATTATGTATTATACACAATTTCAGACGGAAATATTTTAACGGTATTGTTTCTACCAACATCATCTTCATACCCTGAAAGTTTATGTTAGGACTCTTGCGCAAACTCTGTTAAAAACATTTTTGTTTGGGTATTTTACCAATCCTGTACTGTACCTTTAATGAAAAGCTTTCTGTGGTTGTGCAAAAGGTAAACATGTTCTATCCCAGGGCCTGTGATTGGTGGAATAATGGATCAATACAGGAAATAATTGCATTTGCCACAACAGCTGTGCAGAACACCAACTCCCCAAAAACAGCACCAACAATCCCTGAATGAATATTTACACAATCTGTCACAAATAATGTCAATCCCACCACACATTCGAGCTTCAAAAGTGGGTGCCATGGCAACAATATGCAAATTGGTATTACAATTATTTGCAAGTTAACAAAAGAGTGTCAGACTGGTATAGGGTCAAAGGTTAATCTTTGCAGACTCAGTCTGGTGGTGACAGCCAAACAAGGTCACTGCGAATGTCAGGTACAATATGTACGTACTGTGTATGCATGAAGGACAGGGCATTTAAAAACCATACATTGTACGCACACCCCTATGTGCACAACACACACAATTGGCTCCTACATAACAGAGTTGATTACTTGTACACCTGCTGTACTTGACTGTGTACTTCTACAGATACCATACAAAGTACCTGTTAACAGCTCCAGACAACTTTGCAAGATTTATATTTGACAGGCCTTATTGTAAGTATAGACTCATAGACTGGTTTGAAAGACAGTAGGTTTGCGGTGACACCATGTTATCTCTTCTGTGAGAGTGTGTGGTTCTGAGAAGAACCGTAGGTATTATCTCGACGTTCCGAACAGTGTGCTCTATTCTGTTCGTCCTTAGGAGAGTAACACACTCTCACAGAAGAGATTAGTGTCACCGTAAACCTACCTTCTTTTAGTATATACTTCCACCATGCATAGCCTTAAGTCAGGGGTGGGCAATCTACGGCCCGCGGGCCGCATGCGGCCCGCCATTGATTTTTGTGCGGCCCGCGAGACGCATCCAGTAAGAAAAAAATTGGTATGTGCTTCACACAGCGCGGTACGGTATAAACACAAAGAACGACCTAGCTCCGAGTTCCCTATTAACAGATTAATTGCGCTACGCACTAATGACGTCACATGAGTCCCCGAATGTCCGACAAACATTGACTCACACACGTAGTGTACACCATGCATGCACGCGCACATACCACACGTTTGCATTGTTGCAAAGTAATTTGCCTGAGATCCGATGTGCTATTTTTAGCGCAAGTGCGCAACTACAGTGCTCAAGTCTATTTCTTTCAGTTCTTATCAATTGTGTCATGTATAGGTCATGTATAATCACAAAGAACGAGCTAGCTCCGAGTTCCCTCGCACACGTAGTGTACATTTTCTATTGGGTCTATTTCTTTCAGTTCTTTATCAATTGTGTCATATCGGTATTGCTTTTGACAAGTTTTCACAAACAAAGCTCAGTTGTCATTTTGTGCCTTAAGCCCCTTTCACACGAGCGCCCATAACAAGGGTCCTCGGTGATCGGAGACACTTGTCTGTCACCTCGGGCGATTGCTATTTTTTAGCAAGGTTTCACACGACACAAAAAGCATGTGTGTCATTGCTCCTCTGACAGCCAATATTTCACTGAAAAAATGGTACACAACATAGGCCTTATCATAAATTGCACCAGCACAGCCGCTCGGCGAACATTCTACAACAAAATTTGTGGTGAATTTGTATTTCTTCACAAAGCTAATACTTATCATAATTGTCCTTACAGACTTTGTTGAAATTATTCTCCTATGATAATTTGTCTCCTGTTTGACAATTTATTTCAATCCCTAAGAAACTCAAGGGCAATACGGTAACGTAAGAATCGTGTCCGACACCGCCATCTATTTCTTGGACAAGTTGTGTGTTACTGTTCAAGGCACAACACAACACACGACACGTGTACAGTGTATATGTATGTAAACATGCTATAAAGCAAGTGACGCGTTCTGTGCATGTGGTATGTGCACAAGGATCCTTGTTATTCTGCACGAACCTTTCACACGACGCATCCTTGCTATTTTATCCAGGTTTTAACATGGATGTGATTTTTTGTAGTAGGTCTCGATCTCTGTTAAAATAGCAAGGGTCCCTGGTGATTTTTTTTAGCAAGGATACCTTTCACACGACCCTACTCTGTAACATGAATGCGATTTTATCAAGGGACCCTTGTTAAAAGCTTACTAGTCTCATGTAAAACGGCCTTACTGGCTTGGTTGGTTGAACCATGAAGCTGTCCTTGCTCTGTGGTTGAACCCATGGTTGAACAGGGAGATAAGGGAACTTGATATTCATACACTGACAGGACGATCAAATAAACCATGTCAACATTCTAAATGTGACTTTTTTACATTTGTACCAAACAGTTTGACAGGTAGTGTACTGGGCCCATTTTCATGGAATCCGTAACGGCCTATTTTTGTACTTACGGGCACTGCTACGCGTGAAATCTATTTCTTGGAATCCGTAAGCAAGACTCTCGGTTAGCGAAGAATTTCTAGGGTAACCGTGATCATTTGCTGCTAACGGGCTGTCTTATGCATTAGGCACAAATTCCTTGCTTACCGTTACCAAAAATGAAACTCTTCCGTGAAATACGCTAATTAACCGTAACCAAAAGAAGTCTTCTATTGTAAGCAAAGAATTTTTGCCAACGGTTACGGATTCCATGAAATTGGCCCAGGATTGGTAACATACCCAATCTATTATGCTCACATATTTACTTATAACTTTCAGGTTACGTATGAAGATGATGCTGGTAGAAAGATACCATTGAAATATTTCGGCCTGAAATGTTACATTCATCCAGAAATTAATCAAACAACGACCGAAAACAATTTTGATCTCAGGGTAAGATCAAAACCATTCTTTATGTTTTATAACTAAGACAAATTGTGACAGGTTTTCACTTTTTTCTTGTGACTCATATATGTCTGATTGAGTTAAAAATTTCCACAGGTGTGAGTGCTGTTATGTGACCTTAACCAATCAGTATTATACCTTCAACTTTAAAGTAAAACCTATAAAAACTGGGAAGCATATAGGCCAACCTAGAAAACACTTCATTTCATACAAAATTCTTCATTTTGGTCCCATAGGCTTTGTGCATGGGGTGTTAAAGGGAGCATATAGAATTGCAAGGCCTCCAAAAAAATTATTGAGTTTGAACGATTTTTGGAACAAACATAAAGTAAACTATTCTTCATGTTACTGTAAATGTTCCTAAATAACGTCATGAACTTAGGAACAATTATTTTTCTAAATTGCATAATAGGGAGACAGGTTAGCATCTGAAAGTTAACATTTGGGAGACACCGGTCAATAGGGAGACATTTTGTTGTCTCCCCAAACATATTTCTACATCTTAAAGACATATTTTTAGTGTCCATATTTTGATAGAAGACAGATAATGCTCTCAATATGAACATATTTCAATTTCAAGTTCATTGGTTTGGAGGATGTTTAGAAAAAGGTAAGTAAAGTCGTGTGCACGTCCCTATGGGAATGTCTCCCTAAGTACCCATTATCGGTATTTATTATTATTATTTATCTATTTCTGGTAATGACACCAAGGATTCCTCAAAAGTGCCCTAGGCACTGTAGCTCGCAAGCCTGATAAAACCTGTTAAGATGGAAAGATGATGAGAAGAAGATACAGTTTTAGAGGTGGGAGGAAAACCCCAGAGTGATATGCTGGGTAAAACCCACAGAATCAGGTATAGGGACTGAAAACCCAATCCACTTATGAACCGAGACGGACTTGAACCCGGTCCACATAGGTGAAAGGCGAGGAAAGAACGGCTACGCCAACCTGACTCCCCAATTAATAATTGTCCCTAAGTCCAAGATATTAGGAATATTCCTAACTTTGATGAAACAGAGCAAAAATTTAAAGATTTGAGGCTTTGCATGGTGACAATTGGTATGTGGATCGGTTTGCGGAAACACCATGTAATTATCGTTCGTACTTTCGCCCTTCTATACTGTTTCGCACTTCTATATCGTGTGCACTTCTCGCAATTAGGTCTCAACGTTTCGACTAGTCTGCTCTAGTCCTCCTGGGGCCAATTTCACTAACGCTTTGCGATCATCGTAAAACCCAAATCCATCGCTAAACGGAAAATTGCTACACAAAGTAGCGATTGATTGTCTGTTCAGCGATGGATTTGGGTTTTACGATGGTCGCAAAGTGTTAGTAAAATCGGCCCCTGATGGGGATATATAGAAGTGCGAACGATAGGCCTGCGGAAGTGCGAAAGTACAAACGATTATTACATTGTGTTTCCGCAAACCGATCCACAGAGCAAAAATTACAGTACAAAACATTCTGCAATGCAATTTATTATTTGAGAAAAATGTGCAATTCTACCTCCATGGTGCACTGGACTATAAATAGTCACGGTGCAGTATTTTGAACTGCCTTATTATGTCGGTATGGTTATACAGTAAAGATCGACCGCAATCATGTTGCTTGTCACGTACTGTACAGTACAATAGGGCATAAGAATAATGTGTACGTGCCAAGTATACGTGTCAACGTGGTAGAAATTAATAGTCTGGATCCGGTGTCAGCTGGAGCTGGGTATATTCCATGTTAAAGGTAGTATATACTTTGGTAAGAAACCAAAACGGAAATGTTCACAGATTTACGTATAACTCACAGGGTATGAACATGGTGGTGGTAGAAACATACCATTAAAATTTGTCCGCCTGAAATGCTGTATTTATCCAGAAATTAGTGAAACAACAACGACCGAAAATCTTGTTGATCTTTTAAAAGATCAAAAATAACAGAGAAAAGACTGAAGAAATACCGTGGCTGTTTTTCACGGTTTTCTCAAAAAGTGGGCACCGTATGGGACTGAAATTGTCACAGATGACTGTTACTGTATCTGTCTTGATTTTTTTGCCCATGAATCTGTATTCTTTTGATAAAAACCAAAGTATGATACTACCTTTAACCATCAGCAGCCAGGGGGATGAGCCAGCTGTTAGGTGGGCCTGCCGCATTTCAATCCTAACAGTATAAATATCCTGTTAGGATCGAAACGCGTCAGGCCCACCTAACTATATAGCATTTGATATATTTCAGGTCATTTTGGCTGATGAGCAGTTTGCAACAGTTTATCACCTTGTATTGACATTAAAATATAAATGTGACTTCAGACTGTTTGTAAACTGAATGATGTACATTGCACTGTGTGTATGACTCATCTACACAATGTACACACTGGTACTCAAACCAAATGCCGTAATAAACCATAGTTCTGATTCCGTGCATGTGTACATACATAGACTAAATTTGATTCTAGAAAATTCTACATACATGTACCAATGATCCAATTCATGTTAGTTACAGTATGTGCGCTCCATTGCACAATCTGGGGAAGAATTACCCATGCGTCATCATCAGGTAATATAAATCAGCTGGTACATTTCTCATCTTCGGACAATTATTTTTCCCACTCAGGGGCCAATTTCACGGCGCTGCTAAGCACAAAAATTTGCTTAGCACAAAAATGTCTTGCCCTATAAAACAAACCACCGTTAAAAATTCCGTTTGATATTCATGGTCAGTCAACAACAGCCAAAGAACAATCATAAGCGATACATAACACATGGATATTTGGTTGTTAACCCTGTTTTTAGTAAGACTGAAATGTCATGCTTAGCAAATTTTTGTGCTAAGCAGCACCGTGAAATTGGCCCCAGATCAGTTCAATTGACAAATCTTCACAATACGAAGCCACATCCTCTGTGCATGATCCCCCATGTACATGTACCATTTCTCAGGTTGCAGCATTGCTAATTAATGCTGTGCAAATTCTTTTAAAAAATTCTGCTTCCGATTACATAGCATTTCAAAACCGGGTAGCAATTAGCATGCTTTTTTTGGCATTTGTTTTGTGTTCTTGGATCGATTTCACCAAACTCTTTGTAATCTACTATCAATTGTAGGAATTTTGATGCAAATTGAAGCCCTACGTGGGATATACTGTATAGGCCTGCTACGATGGGTTATCCTAATCGTAATTTGAGTTACGATCGATCGCAGGGCTTTGTGAAATTGACCCCAGGTGTCAATTAGACAATGTTATGAGTCTTGGCTATCACCATGTAGAATTTGAGCAAAATTGGATTAAAATTGAGTGAAAAAACTAAAACAGAATTACCCAACCTCAAAACCTGGTTTTCATCTTTCTTTCATACACATTATATGTTTTGACCACTATGCGCGTTATCAGGTATCTTTGCAAATTTGTTTTTAAGGAGTACTGCTTAAATAACCGGTAGTCATATTTTTGCCAATTTCAGTCCAAATATGCTTTCTACATGGTAAAAAACCAAGATATGCTTGTATCACATATCTGAATCTTGAAGTGATAAACAGTTTAATTTCAACATAATTAGTCCCGACACAGTGTTGCGTTTTTTCTAGGACATCCTGTATATAGGCACACAAGGTATTTCATGTTTACTACAAAGTGGGAAATACCCTAGACCAAGTTACTTGGTCTTGAAATACCCTATCCATGCAATAACAACCCTTAAAACTATTTAGTGTAATATCAAAACCCTGTGGCTGGTTGCCTGCAGCCACTCAGTACACAGTACATGTACAAAACACACATGCTTCTTTTTTTCTTGGAAGCTGCGGAGTACCAGCTGAAAATCAATCTAGTGGTTGCGAACCTTCATTTGCTTGGTTTTAAAAGGACACGAGTATGTTTTTTGGGGTCAGTGTGTTTGTGTGTGTGTGGGGGGGGGGGTATTCCCTATTGAGTAACTGCTTTAGTGAACCTTTGGGAAAATGGTGTTAGTTGCACAATTTTGTTATTTCCGAGCGTGACGAGAGAGAGTATTGCGCAATGAGGAGTGCCGGGGAGGGGTATTTAAAAGGTACAGTCAACAAGTTGTAACATCATTTGGTTCTATGTCACCACCAACCACCAAAGCTGAATGCCACAGACCCAATCTTGGTCAACGTTGCTGTATATCAGTTCTTTATATTGATTCCAATTACGAATACAGTTCTGTTGGCAACGTCAATTACATAGGTTTTAACAGGAATTTGCAGGTAAGTTCAACTTTGTTCACAGTTTGTTGTTGATTGTTTCACACCAAGGTATCACATCTGTGCTTGCTGTAGCTTTCAAGTTGTAACTCGAATCTTCGCCAACTCGTACCTTTGCCAACTTGTATATGTACGTATATACCTTCATCAACTGGTATGTACTTTCACCAACTCGTACGTACCTTTCGCCAACTTGTACGTACCTTCGCCATTTACTCGTACGTACATGTACCTTCGCCAACTCGTACGTACCTTTGCCAACTCGTATGTACCTTCGCCAACTCGTACGTACCTTCGCCAACTCGTACGTACCTTCGCCAACTCGTACGTACCTTTGCCAACTCGTACGTACCTTCGCCAACTCGTACGTACCTTCGCCAACTTGTACGTACCTTCGCCATTTACTCGTACGTACCTTCGCCAACTCGTACGTACCTTTGCCAACTCGTACGTACCTTCGCCAACTTGTACGTACCTTCGCCAACTCGTACGTACCTTCGCCAACTTGTACGTACCTTTGCCAACTCGTACATACCTTCGCCAACTTGTACGTACCTTCGCCAACTCGTACGTACCTTCGCCAACTTGTACGTACCTTTGCCAACTCGTACGTACCTTCGCCAACTTGTACGTACCTTCACCAACTTGTACGTACCTTCGCCAACTCGTACGTACCTTTGCCAACTTGTACGTACCTTCACCAACTTGTACGTACCTTCGCCAACTTGTACGTACCTTCGCCAACTCGTACGTACCTTCGCCAACTTGTACGTACCTTTGCCAACTCGTACGTACCTTCGCCAACTTGTACGTACCTTCACCAACTTGTACGTACCTTCGCCAACTCGTACGTACCTTTGCCAACTCGTACGTGCCTTCACCAACTTGTACCTTCACCCACTCGTACCTTTGCCATCTCGTACCTTGAGTTAAGACTACTGTACCTTTGGAATTTAAGAATGACTTGACTTGGTACAACGGTACGAGTTGTCTTGAAGGTAATACCATACTTCAGTTTTTATGAAAGAAATTGATTCATGGGCAAAAATATCAAGACTGATACAATAAACAGTCATCTGTGAAAATTTCAGTCTCATACGGTGCCCACTTGTTGAGCAAACAGTGACAAACGGCCACAGTATTTCATAAGTCTTTACTCTTTTATTTTTGATCTTCGATGTGATCTTCACTTTCGGAATGCTTTTTACGATGTTGTTTTTTAGATCAAGCATTTAGATCAAGTACGTTCAATGTTTCTTTTAGATCCAGTATGTGAAAAAGCGTGTTTCTACTTGGCAAAATGGACAAAATAACTGACTGAAATTCTACAGTTTACACTTTTTGAGTTGTTGAGCATGAGCCAAAAATTGGTCTGTATTTTGTCCCATCCAGTTTCGGTTAACGGTTAGTGAAATATTTGTAACGGGATAAATAAATCCGGGACGGTTAACCTATCCGGATAAAAAGCCCAGCACTAACCTGTACCAATCTGAACGTACATGTACCTGTAAAGCTCTACACAAAATGAAATTGCTTCATCATCGTTACAATGTACTAGCTGTGTGCAATATACTGCAAGTAGAAACCATACCAGTATTTCATTTTATGATGGTAGGCACTAAACAGGCAGGCCATTTCCTAAATCCCTACCATGCGTTTAGGTTTGTTTAAATCTGCTGGTTGTGCTTTTAAGTGCTATGGAGAGATACTGAATTGAATCAGATCAAACGCTACCAGTGCCAGCTATGGACCATTCAGGCTTTGCTCTTAAAGGTAGTATCATACTTTGGTTTTTGTCAAAGAAGTACAGATTCATGGGCAAAAATATCAAGGAAGATACAGCCACAGTCATCTGTGAAAAGTTTAATTCCATACTTTGCCCATTTTTTGAGAAAACAGTGAAAAACAGCCACAGTATTTCTTAAGTCTTTTCTCTTTTATTTTTGATCTTTTAAAAGATCAAAAAGATTTTCGGTCGTTGTTTTACTTATTTCTGGATTAATATACCATTTTAGGCGGAAAGACTTTAACAGTACATGTATGTTTCTACCATCACCATCTTCATACCCTGTAAGTTAATACGTAAATCTGTGAACATTTCTGTTTTGGTTTCTTACCAAAGTATGATACTACCTTTAAAAGATAAAAAGTTTCATGAAATTGGTCCCAGATGATAATAATCCTCCTCACAGTGTTTTTTTTTTTCATCATTACCATGATTACTATCTGTTTGTCATCAAATACAGACTGCCGTATACCCAGTGTTCCAAAATCCACGAGACACGTACTTCTGTTAGTCGACTGCGACACTGCCCACGACAAGTCAAGCATCAACAACATCGCTGATCATTCCAGAAAAGACAACTAGACGTCCACAGAACGATCTCCGTTGATCTCAGTGCTCCGCATCCCAGCCACAAACTTGTCGCCAGCATGGATACCCGCGCCAACGACTTCTACCTGTTCTTCCGCAGCGCCAACCACCACGAGATGCACAAGAACCTCCTGCAGCTGTCCCGCAACGCCTGCCTGGACAAGCAGGATCTGACCCTCTTGGTCCTCCTGCTGACCCACTACATGTCCGACACCTGCACCCGCCGGCAGGTGCTGGGGGACTCGGAGTGCCGCCAGGCTCTGCAGACCATTCTGGAGAACGTGCAACAGAACGAGGCCGCCCGGAATTCCCGGCCGACAGAGACTGACGTGGAGGAGATCATGGCGCTCCTGACGGCATCGCCGGCCATCCGTGATGTGTACTAGGACACTGGTGCTACAGACCATATTGCATGCATGTATGTACGGAATTCTACATGCTGCAGAATGAAACACCTATTTTGACAGCATGATGTAGAGTGAAACACTCTTCAACCTGTTCTACTGTGAATGCTGTAGAATTGCAACAGTCAACCACAGGTCTGTTTCACAGCATACTTTAGAATGAAACTATATTGCGTTTTAGAGCATGCTGAAGAATGAAACTCTACAACCTGTGCCACAGCATGCTATAGAATGATATTCTACAATCTGTGCCACAGCATGCTATAGAATGATATTCTACAACCTGTGCCACAGCATGCTATACAATGATATTCTACAACCCGTGTCATAGCATGCTATACAATGATATTCTACAACCTGTTCCATAGCATGCTGTAGAATGAAACAGTCAACAACCTGTTTCACAGTATACTTTAAAATGAAACTCTATAGGCCTATTGCATTTTAGAGCATGCTGAAGAATTAATGAAACTCTACAATCTGTGCCACAGCATGCTATAGAATGATATTGTACAACCTGTGTCACCGCATGCTATAGAATGATATTCTACAACCTGTTCCATGGCATGCTGTAGAATGAAACAGTCAACAACCCGTTTCACAGTACGCTTTAGAATGAAACTATATAAGAGCCAGTGCCACAGCATACTATAGAACTGTATAGAATGATATTCTGCAACCTGTTCTACAACATGCTGTAGAATAAACACTCTGCAAACTGTTCCACAGCATAACTGTTGAATAAAACACTGCACAACCTGTTCCGCAGCATGCTGTAGAATGAAACCCTACACAACCCGTTCCACTGAATCATGAATGCTGTAGAATGAAATATTCTACAAACTGCACAGCAGTAAACAATAATAGGCAATTATTAGTCTACATGTAATGCTCTGCAGCATTAAAAGGATCTACCGGTAATGTACACTATATATCCAGCATAGTGTCTCTCCCAACTACTGTATATCATTATTGTATATATTTCAGGTCATATGTACGGTATGTTAATTAATGAGTTGAAGGTCCAATCCTTTGTTCTCTCTATTGTTCCAGACCTGTTAGGTTCTTCACTTCCTGTTACTGGTTAATAGCAAGGTTCCTGCAAAGTCCAAAGTACCTCGTACAGGTATTAACAGTACAATTTACATGATTGGTAAAGGTCACAGGACAGCACTCATACTTTGTCTGATTAAACATACAGTAGATGTGAAAATGAGCTCAATCGGACGTCTGACTGGAGTCGCGAGAAAATGGCGAAAACCCGACTCAATTCTTCTTATAAAACATGAAGAATGGTTTTGATCTTACCCCGAGATCAAAACAGTTTTTGGTCTTTGTTTGACTAATTTCTGGATAAATACAGCATTTCAGGTGGAAATATTTAAACGGTATGTTTCTACCAGCACCATCTTCATACCTTGAGAAGTTGAGTGAAAGGGGATAACTGAAACAACTCAAGTGAGGGTGTCCTTTATGTTTGTTCCAAATCTTGATTTGCTTGAAAAACCCAGCATCTGATGAACCAAGATTTCCCATGGTGACTGTTTGCACTGTTTACGAACTGTTGAGTCCATTTTCTGTCTCAAACTCAATAATTTTTGTTGGAGGCCTTGCAAATCCTATATGCTCCCTTTAATGAGGCTCAACTGTACACAATACATGTACAATGTACATGTACATGTGTATGTGATACTGCATATTGTACTGTACACTAGGTACATGTACATGTACATTCATTGCCACTGACCATCTGACAAGCCAGTCTCTCGTACTGAAACAATACAAAATGGTGTCATGTGTTGTGCAATAAGCAAGACCAAAGGACGTATGGGTGCACGTGACGTCACTTGACAGCTTATCGGCCATTTTGGACGGCACACACGCGGATGCGCTCACGCGTACGCATACTTACATGTACATGTACCAGACAGCATGTGCACGCACTTCTGCGTATGCGTCCGGTTGATTTGCAAGCTACGCGAACACATTTGGGTTACATACACTGTACGTACGTGCATTATACATGTGTACAGCGTTGCCGTCCAAAATGGCGTCCTGATCACGTGACTGCACACCCTCTATTTAATCCACACGTCACATACATAATTACCCCATCCATAATGAGAACAACTCGTGAACAATAATATGTAAAACACCACATGTGTTTAGTTTCAAGTTTGATATACGCGACACACGTATGTATTATACACTGACTATTAAAATGATGCAAATTTTCAAGGCTGTCACACTGTATAATCGTGTATTATATGTGGTCATATTGTTTGCTTTTGCATGAGAACTTTCATCTTGTTTAAATTGCAAAATGTGACAAAAATTTATGTGTGAAAATGTCACTGCAACAGGTGTTCGCATAATTTCCGAGCAAAAAAATCAATTGAGGATTGCTATTTTCACCATTCACAAGCAGACTTTGTGCACATTCCTAAATAATTGTGTTCCCAAGTTTCCATTGTTGTGAACAGCAAACATGTCAACCGGTGCAATTGGTTTCCCTATTAAAAAAAAAAATTTAAAAAGCAAAAAGGAGTTTTCTGGAACATAACATAGGGCCTAAACCAAAGTGGGAAATATTTCACAGAACTATCAGAGTCTACATTGCAGTATGAACTTTCCAAGCTTAAATACAACTGTAAATGACTTGAGCTTTTATAGATACAAAACTGGTGACCCGAAATCAACTGGTAAAGAATTTGGTGGTTGTCAATATTAGTTTGCAGGAACATTTTAAAGACAGCATTTCAGTGGGGAATATTTCATAGAAAAATCACATCAATATCGCAATATGAACTTCTGAAACTGATAGGCCTATTAAAGGTACACTGTACAATACATGATTGGTAAAGGTCACAGGACTGCACAAGTTTACACTTTGTCTGATCAAACATGTACATCAAATAATAAACCTGTGAAAATTTGAGCTCAATCGGACATCTGAGTCACAAGAAACTAGCGGAAACCCTGACTCAATTTTTCTGATAAAACATAAAGAATAGTTCAGACGAACGATCTTTGGAAAAGACGCTAAATCTTGATTTGCTTATAAAACCCAGCATCTGATGAACCGAGTTTTCCCATGGTGACTGTTTGCACTGTTTACGAACTGTTGAGTCTATTTTCTGTCTCAAACTCAATAATTTTCTTTTGGAGGCCTTGCAAATCCAATGTTCCCTTTAATGTTTTAGATTCAAAAATAACATCTTTTCATCCTGACCAATACAAACTGCTTTGAGGCCATCAATGTTCTTAAAATAATACCTTTCATGGAGTTTCCTCCTGTAGGCCAATGCCTAGTACAAGGATCTACATTATATGACATGTTTACATGTACAGTACATGTGCACAATATGCAGTATGCTACATTAATTTTGTATGTAAAAACATGAGCACATAAAAAAAAAGTACATGTATGTATCATGGCACGTACATGTATGGCAATATTAATGGCACTAATTTTGACAGCATGCTAATATGGAATAGGCTAAGCTTAAACAATTAACTGCTCCATTTGCATGTACATGTAATTAATTGATATTATTAAATATTAATTCCTGAAACACTGTAACGTACATAAACAGATTTGTATTAAACATGTTAAAGTAGGGTTGGGGCAATTGCAACTATAAAAACTGTGTAAAAGGCCAAACAAATAAACGTTCTTTTTTAAAATAAATTTCCTGACCAAAGAATTGAAACCAAAATTGAACCTTCTTATTCTTAAATGATATTTACATGTATGTTGAAAGTTTGGAAAGATCTGATGCCAGTGGGAACCATTTACACAGGCGCGGTTCTACGGGGGGGCTAGGGGGGGCTGTAGCCCCCCAAAAATTTTGTCTAGCCCCCCAAAAAAATGCAAGTGAAAAAGAAAAATCTTGAAAATACTGGATTTTTTCAGTTATTAAGCGCCAATTACATAAAAAACGCGTTGTGTGGGCTGTAATGTGCATGTTTTTCGACCCCCAATAAGACATAGCAGAAGCGAGTGTTAAAAGAACCCAAAATAATGGGTCTTCTAGCCCCCCCAAAATTTTGACTCTAGAACCGCGCCTGCATTTACATACACGAGTTGCCTTTACAGACTTTGCTTTTGGTGTCGAAAGAACAAATTTTATTTCCAAACTAACCACAAATGACTTGTAGTTCCGTGAATGGCAACATCAAAAATCTGGAAATCTAATTTCATGATCACCTCAACAATTTAATAGATCCTTTATTCTTTGCCTGTTTAAATTTAAAAGCCCCTTTCATTGTGTAGTTTAATATTTTCCAACAGGTTTTCCCTGTCATTTTCAGCAAAAGAGTGGCCAATTTCATTGTCACGCATTTGGGTTGGCATGATTTAATTGCCTCCTCGGTTGAAAGCGTCACGCGATTTAACTTTGACGCATCCATATTTATACATGTTATATAGCATTGCATTCAATTAAATTCAACAGTCGTTCAGTTTAGCCATGCAAAATCGGCATTCAATTTTATAGCACGCTGCCAAAAGCCGTTGCGAATTTGAATGCTATTCGAATGGAATTTGAAATTGACAGCCGATTCTTTTTAATCGATTCTTTATTCTTTTTAATCGATTAATCGATTCTTTTTAATCGCCTGACGCTGATGAACATTTTCTTGCCCATGAAGTGAAATCCGTTAATCATATGACTATTTTGAAGTGCCTTGCAGTTGCATGCGAAATGGAATGATGCAGCATTTAAATTGTCCGCTTATGTGCCGAAAAGTGACCAGGAAAACCTATATTTACGCCATTTGCCAATATTTTGTTTCTGGGAGAACCTTTCAAGTTTCTAGAAGCGACAAAAATTACAATATGCCCTACAACTCAGAATTAACAACATTTTGTGCAATCTGGTCGGTAATCAAGGATGAGATTGATCAATGATAAAAATGTCTGAAAACAGCTGACAGGGAGCATAAAAAGTCTGAAATCTGAAAATCTCCTACACTTTTGTACACAGCTTGTGAGAAAAACAAATCTGAAATCCAAAACAAAAAAAATCTGAAATCAGATTTTAATCTGAAGAAAGCTCATCGCTGGGTAATTGAATATATTTGGTGGTTGAATTAAAATTCCCCACAACAAATAAGAAGAGATTCTCATTTTGCGAATAGGAATTTTCAAACAAAAAATTGTGTAATATTGCATTCCATTATTTTGCATACTAATAATGTAGACGGAAAAAATGACCTAGTATTTTGGGTTCGATGGATAACAAAAAAACCTTTGGAATAATTATTTCACCAAAGCTTAAATTTTATTTTACACAGATGTAGACCTACTTCTATTGTATTAAAGGGATCATGATATTATTAAAACTTTTTCAAAAAACAAAAATGATTTGCAGTCTGTTTCATTTTTAGTCATGTTGATGTGAATTAAAAACAAAAATCTAACAGGTAGGATTTGAAGCTTTGCATGGTGGAAGTAACGTAATAGAGTTTGTTTGCGGAGACACCATGTAAAATCTCTTTCATAAATAGATGTGTGGTTCTGAAAAGAACCGGTGAGAAAGGTCTGGACGTTCCGGCCAGTGTGCTCTGGCCGTCCTCAGGAGAGTGAGTGTGTGTGTGGACGGCCAGAGTACACTGGCCAGAATGTCGAGATCATTCTCACCGGTTCTTTTCAGAACCACACATCTGTGAAAGAGATTATACATGGTGTCTCAACAAACTTAAGGCGCCTTTCCATAATTTATAATTATAATTTTTTGGGAGGCTAATCATCCTTACTGGAAGCTGGGGTGCTGAATGTGACTGGATGTGACTTCAACGCGATCGAGTAGCAGGCTTTCATTGGCGCCCTTGGCTGCAAGCCACATCAACCCATATATGATCACAGAGCACAGCCTGAGATCAAAAGTGTTTGATATTTGTGGAGGGAGGAAAACCGGATCACCTGGAGAAAAACCCTCGTAGCATAGGAGAGAACCAACGCACAACTCTACTCACATATGACCCAGGCCGGATTCGAACCTGGGCCACATGGGTGAGAGGCGAGTGCCTAACGCACCTTGCCACCTATAATCCCCTGAATGTAGAATAGGTCTGTATTTTCAACCAGACTGCAATCTCTTGAGTTCTGAACACAGCTGCTTTCATTGAGTACAGTCTTCCTGGAATTTGGGATATTGTTCGGTGGTATTTAACCACTGTGTGCCAGCAATGTTTACGCCAAGCTCCCTGCACACATAGCCTGGCCAGAAGACCTCTATTTGACCGATGGCTGAAAAAAATCCAAGCTGAAGGAGTTTAATTAACAAAAAACAAACAAACTCACCCCTTTTTGGTTGTTTTTCCTTGCAAACAAAGTGTCGGGTGAAGAAGGCGTCGTCTCAGAATTCCCATTGAATTCAGTCTCTTGCACTTCCGCTCTCTTTTTCCTCCTTTTGCTAGACTTCCCTTGCGATCTGAAAACAATATGAAAAGAAAACCTGATGACAACTAAAAACATTCCATCACCCTCAAAGATCCATACCATAATGAGGGATATTGAGCTTTGTGAAGTACAATATGCCTAGTAGTAATTGGACAGAAGACAATCTTGACCCTAACCCTCTGCACCTGCCACACTAGACAAGAGCTGCTTACCACACACTACCACTGTCTCCACAGGGGGACTGGATGTTAACCCTAACCCTCTGCACCTGCCACACTAGACAAGAGCTGCTTACCACACACTACAACAGTCTCCACAGGCGGACTTGATGTTAACCCTAACCCTCTGCACCTGCCACACTAGACAAGAGCTGCTTACCACACACTACCACCGTCTCCACAGGCGGACTGGATGTTAACCCTAACCCTCTGCACCTGCCACACTAGACAAGAGCTGCTTACCACACACTACCACCGTCTCCACAGGGGGACTGGATGTTAACCCTAACCCTCTGCACCTGCCACACTAGACAAGAGCTGCTTACCACACACTACAACAGTCTCCACAGGCGGACTTGATGTTAACCCTAACCCTCTGCACCTGCCACACTAGACAAGAGCTGCTTACCACACACTACCACCGTCTCCACAGGCGGACTGGATGTTAACCCTAACCCTCTGCACCTGCCACACTAGACAAGAGCTGCTTACCACACACTACCACAGTCTCCACAGGCGGACTGGATGTCAACCCTAACCCTCTGCACCTGCCACACTAGACAAGAGCTGCTTACCACACACTACCACCGTCTCCACAGGCGGACTGGATGTCAACCCTAACCCTCTGCACCTGCCACACTAGACAAGTGCTGCTTACCAGACACTACCAGCGTCTCCACAGGCGGACTGGATGTCAACCCTAACCCTCTGCACCTGCCACACTAGACAAGTGCTGCTTACCACACACTACCACCGTCTCCACAGGCGGACTGGATGTCAACCCTAACCCTCTGCACCTGCCACACTAGACAAGTGCTGCTTACCAGACACTACCAGCGTCTCCACAGGCGGACTGGATGTCAACCCTAACCCTCTGCACCTGCCACACTAGACAAGTGCTGCTTACCACACACTACCACCGTCTCCACAGGCGGACTGGATGTCAACCCTAACCCTCTGCACCTGCCACACTAGACAAGAGCTGCTTACCAGACACTACCACCGTCTCCACAGGCGGACTGGATGTCAACCCTAACCCTCTGCACCTGCCACACTAGACAAGAGCTGCTTACCAGACACTACCACCGTCTCCACAGGCGGACTGGATGTCAACCCTAACCCTCTGCACCTGCCACACTAGACAAGAGCTGCTTACCACACACTACCACCGTCTCCACAGGCGGACTGGATGTCAACCCTAACCCTCTGCACCTGCCACACTAGACAAGAGCTGCTTACCACACACTACCACCGTCTCCACAGGCGGACTTGATGTTAACCCTAACCCTCTGCACCTGCCACACTAGACAAGAGCTGCTTACCACACACTACCACAGTCTCCACAAGGGAACGATAAACCATGCATTACCACACAAATCACACTGTGGTGTATTGTTTTCAGAATACCACACTAAACACAGGAAAAACCAAGTGTGTAAACTGTGATGTGCACGGGCCAATTTAACGGCCATGCTTAGCACAAACATTTTCTAACCATGAAATTTCTGTCTTAATAAAAACTGGATTAGCAACCAAATTTCCATGCATTGTGTATCATGTGTGATTGTTCTTTGACTGTTGTTTGCTGACCAAAAATATCAAATGGATTTTTTTAAGGTGGTTTGTTTTATTGAGCATGACATTTTGTGCTCAGCATTTTGTTCGTGTTTAACGGCTCAATGAAATTGGCCCCTAGTGGGTTAGTGATAAAGTCTGCTCTTTATACTAAATTGTTCTCTTTCTTTGCAAAAGAAAATGTGACCAATTTCAAAATGTTTGCAAACTTCCTACAGCCATACAAAATACATCCCATTAACGCACGTTTCATTTCCGATGGCACGCCATTACTGCAGTGTCCCCGCCCGCCTTTTGTCCGGCAACAAAAGAATGTACGCTCCGCCTCACTCTATAATTGCATGGTGTACATCCCAATCCCATGATAAGGGGACCAATTTCATGGAGATGCTAAACACACAAAAAATGCTTAGCACAATAATGGCTTGCCAAATAACACAAACCACCATTGAAAATTCCAGTTGATATTCATGGTCAGTGAACAACAGCCATTGAAGAAAAATTGCAAGTGATACACAACACATGAAAATTTGGTTGTTAATCCTGTTTTTATTAACGCAGAAATGTCATGCTTAGCAATTTTTTTGTGCTAAGCAGCTCTATGAAATTGGCTTCTGCAGCCGATTTTTGGTGGCGTAAGTGGACTTACGCAACTGCGTAAAGTTTTGTGAAATCGGCTGCTGGTTTCGTAGAGGCCCATAGTTTTCAGCCATCGCGGTTGGCAAAAAACTTGACCTGTGACTTTACAAAAGAAGGATTCACGGTAGCCATGGGCTTACATGGTTCGTTTGTCCGGAGCGGCATACGTCATGACGTACTGGTCTGGAATCACGTCTGGCTCCAAGACTCGGGATATCTCTCGCTGCGCTTCACGGTAAATACGTCTCAGTTCATCAGCCTCTCCTGCATCAACGCAAACAGTAAAATTCTCCATGATTACGGCATGGACATGATGGCTTACCGTGACAATCGTTTGAGGGCTCCAAAAACAGGACAAATGTGGCAGACCCAAATGTAGCTTATTAGGCATTATAAATTGGAAAGATTTAAGGGAGCGGATAGCAGAGTTGAGAGGGAAGTGGGAAGGAATAATTAGACAGATCGTGGGAAACTGACTTAGAGAGACTCAACTCATGAGGGCGCTTTATTGTTGCCATACGCAGGTTAATGCAAGGGGTTTACGAAACTGAGGCTCAGGCTCCAGCTCTTGACATCCATGTGCTAAAAATAAAGGATGTGGATTTTCATTGAAGCTGAAGCTCTGTTTCACTTTTCAAACCAGAGAATCTACTTCTGAACCGCAGCCAAAAACCTCTATTTCGATACCCATATTTCAAAATGGATTAACGAAATGGAGTCTGTGACAGAGCCTGAGTAGGAGTTGAACGTTTGCCTCATGGTGTGAGAATATTAAGAATTTTTAAGAAGAGCTTCAATGAACCTTTATAAGACAGGTTTGGCAAGCCCCAAAAATGCATGTATTCCGTATACGTATCTGTATAATTCGCACGTATACGTGCCAGTAACAGAAAAATTAAGTTTTTGCATCGCTCATCTATGCGCAGGTATAATGGTTCAGGAATCCTGAACCAGTGTGTGGTGTATTTTGCATCATATAATTAAGTTAGACAATGCTGGGTGTTATAAAAGACAAAACGTTTGGCATATTGTCGTGTGTAAAATAAAAAAATAACATTCATAGGTACCACTCCCGTGTAACATGGCTTTTACACGTATCAAGTTTTCCGTGTCGTGCACGAAAGGGCACAAAAAGTCATCATGACGTCATCTGAAGAATCCATGCAGATATGTAATATGGGCTTGAATTTTGAGCTTACCGAACCTCTCGATTGTCGCAAACAAATTCGCTCATCATGCTACATTTGACCCCCCCCACACCCCAACTCATTTGCCTTTGCATAGATGGACATTTTCAAGCAGACCGCAATCTGTGAGTACCCAACACAGTTACAGTGACACCGATTACAGGCCTACACTATAAGAGTTTGAAGGGGAAATCTCAGAGTTAGGGCTGTAAGTTTACGAATAATTTTGTAACCGGTTACCCGTCTGTTTTTCGGTTACGGATACGATTACCCGTATAACAAAGAAAACAAGAAAAACAAAGAAATAGTAAGTTTGGGTAGTAAGCATGTTTAGGAACTTGGTTGACAACATTCTTTTGTCACAACATTTGGCAGTGGTAGACATAGCAAAATGTTTGGCCTTTGCTTTGCATAAGCCTGCTGGTCCAATTTTCAAAAGATCATTGATATTTTTTTCTTTGTGAACTCTAGAAGTGTCTATGTTTCAAAAACAAGAGGCCATTAAAAAGATACTTTTCAATTAACCTAACTGGGAAAAATGTACCCGGGTACCCCTTTGAACGGTCGGTTAACCGGTTAACCGAATACAAACTGCAGCCTTAATAAGAGTAGGAGTGAAACGTGAAGGGAGTGAAGAATTCACTTACTTGATGCACTCATGGACTTCGATGAATCTCTGCCCGATGATTTGGGACGTGAACTCTGCTTCCAATGATCTCCATTTTCCCTCTACAAAAGTACAAAGTACATGACAATTCAGTAAGAAAAAGAGTACAAGTACTAGAACACAGAATGAGTCAAAAAGAAGTTGACTGGAATCGGTGACGTTCTTCAAAACAAACAAAATGACACTCAAAATATTAGTCAAGCATATTTTAAGACCTACTAAAACAGATACATGTATTGAAAACAGTTTGCCAATGTGTTATTGGTGCATTAAAAAATGTATGAGTGAAGTTTCATATTTTTTATGAACTAGAGTATATATTTTTTTTAAATAAAAATAGTCCTATTTCTGTAAGGTTTGCTCAAATTTGTGTAATTCTCTCGCTGAGGGCGCTACACATGCATGATACCCTGTCCAATATATTGATACAATGTGTGAACACAGTTTACCCGCGTAAACTGACAACGTGCAAAAGGGGTAGTCGCCGTCGGGCAGCAGGATTACGCATGCGTGATAGCCGTCGGCGAGCACCCATCACTCGTCATCACCAATGCAAATTAGGTAATCACGTGATCACCTTTTTATAAAAATGTTTTGGCGCCGGCTCAAAATCGACAAATTTGTACTCCTTTTTCCGGGATAGGAAATCCTTCAATTTTTTGTTCTTATTATTAAAGTATGGAAAACTATTCAAATAGACATTCATGAGGAAACATTGATATTTCTCTATTCGTTTTACTACGTCTTTAACAAGCAATCTCTCCTGCAAAGCGTATTAGAAAAAAATATCAGTCAACACTTTGTACCTGTGCTCTTAGGGGAAGCAATCTTGGCTGGTACCCCCCTCCGGTCGATCGCCGACTCCGCCCACTGGCATTCAGATCCAGAGACGAGGCTGCCTTGTCAAACGCCTCTTCCTCATCGCCCGACTTCTGGACCCCTGGATACTGGAGGGAGGTCAACTCCAGAGGGGGTACTTCAGGCATGTTGCCATGGAGACTGGGATTGGAGGATGAGGAGGAGGATGAGGAGGAGGATGAGTAGGCAGCATCATGTGACCTGCAAGGACCAATGAGACAATGAATAAAAATAAATTGATAGTGAGATGCTATTATAACAAACACAGCTATACCGAACATTTGGCTCTACCGAACATCATCCTTGGCTTTTTATTTTTGGTATACAATGTATAGGTCTTCTGAACATTGTTCACTATAACGAACAACCACTAAGGCCAAAAAAAAAATTGTTGTGTTGCCCTCAAGTGGAAAAATTAAAATTTGGGGTCGGTCGGTCGGTCATTTTTTTTTTTTTTTGCCGACTTTCAAACATTTAAGAATAAATACAGGATATATGGTCACCAGGGCTTATAAATCAACGGTCTTGGGTCGTTTTGAGGAGACAGGCTTTTTTTTTTACTGCTAAATCTTACATTTTCTGTCAAAAATGGTGAGCTTTTATACTTTAGGACTCGGAGAAAAAAAAAAAAAAAAAAAATCCCGACCCAAAGTTTTGGCATTTTACGGTCGATCGCTGAGGGCAACACAACAAATTTTTTTTTTTGGTCTAATGAACAAACTCTGTGCATCACGGCGCTGAGGTTGCGCGCGGTCTGCAAAGGCCATGAAAAACATAGAAAACACACACATGCGCATTGCAAGTTCCTTGAGAAATTTTGTCGTACG
Organism: Astropecten irregularis; assembly: GCA_963971285.1. Classification (NCBI taxonomy): domain Eukaryota; kingdom Metazoa; phylum Echinodermata; class Asteroidea; order Paxillosida; family Astropectinidae; genus Astropecten; species Astropecten irregularis. Next base: position 11,313,587 of record OZ020251.1, on the reverse strand, counting down.
GGTCTGGACCTTGGTCAAAATCTCTCAAAGATTCACCAGGGACGTCGGTCACTCTCAAGCATTGGTGTCCTTTCACACGAAAAACACTTTTGTAAGATTTCGCAACCATGAGAGAATTTCTCAATGGTTGAGAGTTTTTTTGGCGTCGTGTGAAAAGGCCTTTAGTATACAGCTTTGTGGGAGTCTGCGATCTACTAACCTAGTCATATTAACGACACTCAGTTGTTTCTTGAGGATAGATCCAGTGCTGCTGCTCTGTAGCTTCAGTCCGCTTCCTCCTGCCTCGATAGCAAAGCCCGCATCCTTGTTACTAGCCGTTTCCATGGCGCCATCCATCCCCCTTGGTGTCTGGTTAGGGCTCTTGTATGGCTTGTAGGGGTACTATACACAAACAAATATAAGTTCACCAACTCAATTCACATTTCACAAAGTTTCGGAAAGTCAGGTTGGCGTAGCGGTTCTTTCCTCGCCTTTCACCTCTGTGGACCGGGTTCAAGTCCGGTTTGGTCCACAAGTGGATTGGGTTTTCAGTCCCTACCTGATTCCGTGGGTTTTACCCAGAATATCACTCTGGGGTTTTCCTCCCACCTCTAAAAGTGTAACTTCTTCTCATCATCTTTCTATAAAAGGTTGCATCAGGCGTTTTTGAGCTACAGTGCTTAGGGCAAGTTTGAGGAATCCTTTGTGCAATTACCAGAAATAAATAATAAAAGTTCCTTCACATCTTAAACAAAGTCTAACATGCGTGCGCCTGATCAGTTATACAAGGTTCCTTGATATTTTGGTTGAATTATTTCAGACATTTTTACCATACCAAATTATCAATGAAGCAGAACATAGAACAGAAAATAGCTTCACCCTAACCCATCGCCATATACCACAGTTTAACACAAATGGTTTTTAAGAAAAAGATTTGAGGCTTTGCATGGTGACAATTGATATGTGTATCGGTTTGCGGAAACACGTGTAATAATCGTTCGTACTTTCGCACTTCTATATCATTCGCACGTCTCACAACTAGGTCTCAACGTTTCGACTAGTCTGCTCCTCATCAGGAGATAAATGGTTTTTACTGTGGTAAGCATGGTATCCTGAATACCACAATACACCACTGTATGTTATTTTGAAGTCATTGAAAAGTGAACAAAGACAAATTAACTGGAGCGGGATTCGAATATGCAAAAAATATCAAGGAAGATACAGTTTAAGTCATTTGTGAAATTTTCAATCCCATACGGTGCCCACTTTTTGAGAAAACAGTCAAAGAAAAATTCCCACAATTTTTTTTTTTTTTAAGTCTTTTCATTTTGGATCTTTAAAATACCAAAATTGTTTTTGGTCAGTGGTTTGACTCTTTTCTGGAAAAATACAGCATTTCAGGCAGAAAACCTTTTGTTTATACCATCACCATCTTTATACCCTGTAAGTTGTAGTTAAATCTGTGAAGATTTCTGTTTCGGTGTGCTACCAAAGTATGATACTATAAAGGTTGCTACCAACATTAGACTTGTACCAGTCCCTTTCACAACCCACCTTCTGTTTATGCTGCAACATCTTGAGTGTGTCTAAATCCATCGGGCCGTCCCGTGCTGGTTTCATGGGCCGTCGACAGCAGACGCAGAAACAGCAGCAGCAGCAACAGAACAAGACGCCGCAGCCGCCGAAGATGCCAAGCAGAATCCACAGGACTTCAAGGGAGGGGGCGGGGGTCGTCGTTATGACGACGGGTTCAATGAACTCTGCCACGAATCCAACAAATAATGATGAATTATAAAGATAAGTCATTGAAAAGTAAAATTGGCTGAAGTGGGATTCAAACCTGCAACCACTGGAATACCCTAACGGTGCTCTACCAACTGAGCTATCCAGCCCTAAAGTTGAGCCATCCAGCCCTAAAGTTGGTGATGTCCCTAATAGTCAATTATCTTTGTTCGTTTGGCAGTCAGAAGCCATGAAGCCACTCACATACCGCCATGACCCAGGGATCATTATATCGATACTCTCTGCAATGCTGCAACCTGAGAACTGTACATGGGGGATCACTCAAAGAGGATATTGTTTTTTTATTCATATAATCATCAAATAACCACAAGTGAAACTGACTGAATTTTTAAGTCGCTGAAGGGTGAAGAAAGAAAAATTTACTGCAGTGGGATTCGAATCTGTGACCTCCAGAACACTGTACCAGTGCTCTACCAACTTAGCTATCAGGCCCTATGTTGGTGGTGTCCCTAATAGTCATTTATCTTTGTTCGTTTGCCAGTCAGACGCCAGAGGTCAGTGGTTTGAATCCCGCTCCACTTAATTTTTCTGACTTTTAGGTAGTATGGAAATGTCCTTCAATGTGAATTTAGAGATTAACGTCACTAGTTAGGGCTTCTTACCAATGGGATAAGACCTGACCACTACTTGGAGGTAAAATGTCATCTCCTGGAGGGTCAATTCACTGAATATGGCCTTGGACTCCCCCGCTAGCATACTGGTATCTCCCTCTGCCATGTAGAACACCATAGCGACGCTGGCGGGATATTCCGGATCCCGAGACAGGTCGATCATCTACAAATAAAAGAAATCGCAATTGTAACTATTGGCAGTTCAAGGTCAAGGTTTGTGTTTTGTGAAATTGAAACCAAGACACTCAAAGTTGGAGTTGCCAGAAAGACATAAGGGGTTTTTCGATTGACGCGTTGACATAGTGGACTGCGACGTGATGACGTCATTTTAACAATCTGCGCAAGCGCCAGGTCCACTGGCACGGCCACTGGCAGAATCTAGGACGCGTCCACAGCCCTTTTGCCGTTCACCTCAATGGAGAACGCGTGACCACGTTCACATTCACAGGCATTGAAGGAGCGCCATTTTCCAACATGGGAACAACTTCAAACAACATAAATTCATCATCATCCAACACGTTGTCAAAATAATACAAAACAAGAGCTTCACGGAGTCGGTGGAGGTTTGCCATGACACTTAACAGCTGATCACTCGGTCAAGATGGCGCAGGTTATAAATATTCATTGCAACGACATCACGTGACGTCTTGACGTGCGTCGACTGTTAACGAAACGCTATATGCTATACCTGAGCAGTGTTTCCATTTATTGTTACGGCTCGTTTCCGTCGTATATTCAGCAAGGGGTCGTTGTCTGGGTTCAGTTTGTCCAGAAGTTCCTGCACCGCAGCTCGTCGTTCATCCCGTCGATTCTTCCCCTCGGTGTACGCCGTGGCGAGATTGGTTTCCATGTCCATGATGAAATCTCTGTGAGTGACGTCAATGTTTTCTGGCACAGTGATATCTGTAGAAGTAACAGGAATGTGAGACTTTAAAGGTAGTATCATACTTTGGTAAAGATAATAAAGGACGCCCTCACTTGAGTTGTTTTAGTTATCCCCTTTCACTCAAGGTATGAAGATGGTGCCGGTAGAAACATGCCGTTAAATATTTCCACCTGAAATGCTGTATTTATCCAGAAAGGAGTAAAACCAGCCAAAATTATTTTTTTATCTTTTAAAGAAAAAAAAAAAAGAGAAAAGACTTAAAAAATATTTCCGCTGTTTTTACTGTTTTCTCAAACTGTCAAAAAGTAGGCACCGTATGGGACTGAAATTTTCACAGATGACTGTGACTGTATCTTCCTTGATATTTTTGGCCATGAATCTGTACTTCTTTGACAAAAACCAAAGTATGATATTACATGTAAGAGGCATGGTTTATGATCCAGTCCCCCTGTGGAGACTGTGGTAATGTGTGGTAAACAGCTCTTGTCCTACATGTATGTGGTACGTGTGGAGGGTTAGGGTCAATGCTAACTTAAGGCATATTAAGTGTTCTTTTCTCCTCAACATACCATAAAAATTCACGGTTATTTCAAACACCTTCCTAAAACTTACCGGACTTCAGCCAGAACGGATTCGTCGAAAATGACCGATCCAACGTGGCATAGGCGGACGTGGTCATGGTCACGGTCTGCGATGTCGTCACGGTGAGGAGTTTGCGGCTGGACGGCTGGACAGTATCTGCTTGCGATATGGAATTGAATGTGTCACTTGACTGAGTATCGGTCAAACTGGACGCCAGGGGACTCTGGCCGGAATGAGATGATGGTGAAGGCGGCGAAGAGGCGAGGTGAGGCGTCTTGCGAGAGAATGCAAAGCTTTCAGAGCTAGAAAGAACAGAGCTCTGAGTGGAAGGCAGCAAGAAAGAAGCAGTCAGATGCGACGTTTTGATAGCAGAAATGAAGTCATCACTGAACACGGATCGTGTTCCGAGCAGATCAGAGACTGCAAGCAAGGAGCTGGCGTGGAATGGAAGCGAAGAGGTCGGCTGCGGAAATCTGGTGGATAGGTCACTGGATGTTGCCAGTGTTGGACTTGGAGGCGTACTCTGTGAGGAAGCAGCCTGAGGTATATCATTCAGAGCATCACTAGATACTACAAGTCTATCAAATTTCCTAGACCCTACTTGTGCTTCGCTTGAAGCTGACTGAATGAAAGTCGAGGGATTTCCAGTCGGTAAGAGTCGGTCAGATGCTACTGAGCTTAACCTTCCAAACAGCAGGGACGTGCTACTTGGAACAGAGCCAGTCATCTCTGATGATGACTGCTCTGATGATGATTGTGATGCAAGGAATGAAACGTCGGACACTTCATCGGAAGATGATGACCAACTTTCAGACTGGCTAATGAACGATGGCAGAAAAGTCTGGCCATATTCTGACAATGCATCGCTTGTCTGTGACAATGCAAGTACTTCTTGACTAGGGTCGGGCATAAGGGCTCTACTCACTGATGAAAAAGAAATGCTAGGAGATTCAAAGTACGCAGACTGTTCTCCGTGATACGACTGCATTTGCTCCATCGAAGAGAAAACAAACGACCAAGAATCTTGTGATTCCAGTTTAGAGTTACAATTGCTGCACAGAATAGGACTTAAGCTCGGTGCCGACTGCTCAACAGAGGAAAGAGGCGATACAGAAAACTCAACAGAATCTAAAACGCTTTGATGACTTACCGGCGTGCTTATTAGCGATGGCGTTATGATTAAATTGAGAGAATAGGAAGATTCTAAGGAAGCCAGAGATGAAACAAAGATGGCAGAGGAAGAATGAGAAGCCTGAGCAGCATAATGATCAGTAGAATAAGGAGGAGGATACATGTAAGTTGAAGATGGCGATATGGAAGCGCTAGACATCATGATCGGACTAACTCCATCCTGATCCAGACTACTGGAAGAAGGAATAAAGGCGGACGATCTAGATTCGGAAGATAAACTGAAAAGCGGATACACGGAAGAAGCCACGAGACGGTTGCTAGGGTAACTAAGCAAAGCAGTGACATCATACGTGTAAGTCTGCATATCATGCATTGCCGTGGTTACGTGATACATCAAAGCATGCGTGTTACCTGACTCGTACAGAGGCTGTCCGATCGACATTTCTGACGCGGGATACGAAACAAACTGTGTCTCATAGATGGTTTCGAGATCATACAAAGACGACGTGATATCTGGCGAATCTGAGAAACTCAGAATACTCTCAGAAGGTATCGGAAATTGCAAATAACTGATTGGCGGTGTTGGCATGGCAACCGCGTCAGTTATAGATTCGACAGAATTCCTCTCCACGGTTGGAAGGTCAGATACAGAGGGCAGAGGAAAACTGAAGTCCGAGAATGCAAGTGTCTCCGTGACGACGATTTCGGACGTCTGCTCCTCCGAACTCAAATAACTGGAATATAGAGGGCGCTGTTCATCAGATGACTCAGCAAAATCCGCCGTGTACTCTGCAGTCACAAATAAGGATCTCGATATTTGGTTGCTATCGATGAGACTTGGTGTCTTGTGATTCCAAGTTCTCCCAACTGATTCCGTGCTCTCGTATGGCTCGCCTATTGTACTTATGGGCAGTGTTAATGTTTCAGAATACATATCAAAGCTTGGGAGAATTTGATGAGAAGGAAACATGTTTGTTGCAAAGGCATGGCTTGATGCTGACTCATAATGTTCACTAGGTGCTGTATTTAACATGGGAATACTGGGCGAGGGCATTGGAACTGTCAACGTGCTATAACTCTCACGTGTGTCTCTAGTCTTCGATTCCAGGCTGGATTGGGTGACACCCAAAAACATATCTGATGCAAGTGTACTTGAAACATCACTGGATTTTGATGAAGGCTGCAAAGAGACTACACTATCTCCAATAGGCAACACAGATGGATTGAGTGTGGATGTGGGATTTTCAACCGGTGTCTGTTCATATGGAAGCTGCGTTCCAATTGGTGGAATCAAATGCGAAAATGATGAGAGCTGCCTTCCCATTGGTTGGTTAAAAAGCGATGATGATGAAAGCTGCGTTCCCATTGGTGGATCAAAAAGCGATAATGAAAGCAGTGTTCCCATTGGTTGGTTAAAAAGCGATGATGATAAAAGCAGCGTTCCCATTGGTTGGTTAAAAAGCGATGATGAAAGCGGCGTTCCCATTGGTTGATTTAAAAGCGATGATGATGAAAACTGCGTTTCTATTAGTGGATTAACAAGCAATGAGGATGAAAGCTGGGTTACTATCGGCAGGGATGAGGCTACTGTGTTAGTACCGGCATATGGCAACAGAAATGACGATGGGCTTGGTAAGGAAGATGCGTTGCTATTGGCAACCAAACCTGATGGCGTGCTGACTTGAGAGGACGACACATCTTGCGTTGTCGGCATCGCAGTGTAAGATGGCGAACTGTCAGACGTAAAGTGGGATGTGGCTAACACTGATGACGAGGCTATTATTCCAAGCAACTCTGAGAAAAAGAAAATACATTACAATATGATATTATCAGGGGTGTGAGAGCAAGTTTGAAAAAATAAGAAGATAAGTACTTGTACTCGTAATCGGGTGCACAAGTATTTGTACTCGGAAACCAGTTCTTGTTCTCGACTGGCAAAGTACTCGACCTGTCTTGGTACTCGACAGTCAAAGTACTTGGCAGTACTTGGTACTTGGAAAAAAAGTAATTGACTACAACACTGCAAACATATGCGCCTCGATTTACATGCACGTCATACCCCTCGCGAGCAGGGCACCCAGTCAAAACGTTGTAAACCTGTTTGCCTCGTACTTGTAAAAGAAACTAACAATTGAATCACAAAAAAATATCATCCATTATTGCCTACTTTATTGGTTTATACACGATAATGCGAACTAAATCTCTTTACAGCCCGACAGTAAAGGTACCTGAGGACCCGGTTATGGGTGTGGCTGATGTTACCATCAGTGACATCATCAACCACATCCATGACATCATCGATGACATCACAGCTTTCAGTCGGACATGCATCCTCCTTTTTTCCCCGGGGTAATTCACCTTGGTTGGCGATGGACAGAGTTCTCACGCTTTATACCTTTCATGGCCTGCAGAAACGAAAAACATGTACCGGTACATGTAAGCAAGATTTCTATGATAATTAACATTTACTATGTGAACTGAATCAGAAACAAAAAATGAAAGCATAATATGCAAACCAAACTCAAGATCATTCCATACATGATGAAAATCAATGTTTTCCCGGCCGACAAAAAACCAGACGATCATGTCGGCTCGGCTATCTTTTTTTTGTTGCGTGTATCATTGAAACGATCCCTGGGGTGTGGCGGTGTGTGCGTGGTTTCATGGCTTCTGACTGCCAAACGAACAAGGATAGTTGACTATTGGGGTCACAACCAACATAGGGCTGGATGGCTCAGTTGGTAGAGCGCCTGTACGGTATTCAGGAGGTCGCCGGTTCGAATCCCGCTCCTGTCAATATTTCTTTGTTCACTTTTCAATGACTTAAAATAACTCAGTCAGTTTCCCTTGTGGTTATTTCACGAATATAATAATTAAAAAAGCCGTATCCTCTTTGAGTGATCCCCCATGTACCGTTCCCAGGTTGCAGCATTGTTGCGTGTATCATTGAAACGATCCCTGGGGTGTGGCGGTGTGTGCGTGGTTACATGGCTTCTGACTGCCAAACGAACAAGGATAGTTGACTATTGGGGTCACCACCAACATAGGGCTGGATGGCTCAGTTGGTAGAGCGCCTGTACGGTATTCAGGAGGTCGCCGGTTCGAATCCCGCTCCTGTCAATTTTTCTTTGTTCACTTTTCAATGACTTAAAATAACTCAGTCAGTTTCCCTTGTGGTTATTTCACGAATATATTTTTTTTAATTTGTGTGACCCAGCATGTGCCACACACATGGCAGGCAAAGATGTGTGGAGCAGAACAACACAAGATGGCCGCCGAAACAATATATGACGAAACCGTCAGAATTGTAAACAAGGAGAAGGCCAAAGCTCTATAGGTAGGGCTACAGTTACTGTGCACAGCTAACCTAACCATGCTAACGTTAGGCCTAATTAATAAAATAAATTCAAGGAAAGAATTCCACTAACGGCCATTACGGAAACAGGATTATTTCCTCCAAAGTCCAAGAGTTAACTTATTGGATGCAAGTCATGATGAACTTCAATCTCAGGTGTGTGCACTGGGGTAGCAAATAAAGGTGAGATTTTCAGTGTTTTTGGACCTACAATGATACACTTCGAATGCAGCGGTAGCCATTTTTCTCATAACGCCCTCTGTCGGTCCCATAGATCAGCGCGGATATCCGGGTACTTTCATTCTCATGAACTTGACAACCGATGAAAACTAACATGTAGACGGCGCAAGCTACGGACAGATCACGTACAAACCGTCCGTCGTCGAGAATTGTTTTCTGATCTTTTTTGTCAAGAAGCAGAAATCGTGTTCTGTACGTCTTTCATTGATGAGTCCTAGTTTTTTCTCAGACAATAATCCTTAACTTTGAACTTGAAGTACCGTATACTAAGATTATACATTTCTGGCAGCATTTTGTCTTAAAAACTACACAACTTGATGCTTTGTTTTCGTCGCTTCAAGGTCAGAGGGTTGGCATGACGTCACTCCGCGCTAAGAGGCTTGTGCACAAGTGATGGCCATCAGTGGAATTCTTTCAAAATTGATTGAGTAACGTTAGGCTATTTTACCATTTACCAGTTTGCCATAAACGGGGTTCCTGAAGTTTAGTTCACTCAGGTTAGCTGGTACCCAGTTTCTACTCACCTAAATTTTAGGTAAGTAGAAGCTGGGTACCAGCTAACCTGAGTGTAATAAACCTAACCTGAGTGTACTAAACTTCAGGAACCCCGCTAGTATTTACCAGTTTACCGTTGATAAAACCAGCGAGAAAGGAAAAGTCCACGGGTCTCACATTGCACACACTTCAAGTTCAAGGCTTGGAAATTAGATGTTGCCATGGTTGCGCATCACTGTAGCACACATAGTAGAAGTAGCAGTGTAGGCCATGTCTCAGTGCCCCTGTCGATAACGGATTGTATAACAAGAGATTGTTAAAGGTAGTATCATACTTTGGTAAGAAGCCAAAACAGAAATGGGAAAGAATTGCACTGACGGCCATGACGGAAACAGGGTTATTTCCTCCAAAAGTTTATTATTTGATGCAAGTCATGATGAACTTCAATCTCAGGTGTGTAAACTGGTGTAGCTTATCTAAAAAGTGAGATTTTCAGGTTTTTGGACCTACAATTATACACTTCGAATGCAGCGGTAGCCATTTTTATCAAAACGCCCTCCGTGGCTGAGTGTGGGTCCCATAGGTTTGTGCACGGGGGTCAGACAAGTCGACCGGTGGGACAACTCGACTTGAGACAGGTCGACCGGTGAGACAGGTCGACTGTTGAGAGTTGAGACAGGTCGACCGGTGAGATAGGCCGAGACAGGTCGACCGGTGAGACAGGTCGACCGTTGAGACAGGTCGACCGGTAAGACAGGTCGACCGGTGAGATATATACCGTGAATCGAAGCTATTCACGGCGTTCAACGCGCGCTGAATAAGGACCTTGTCCGGTGTTAGACTTGGTCGACCGGTGTATTAATGCCGTGTATTGAAGCGATTCACGGCTGATCCGGCGTGGGCTCAACGCGCGCTGAATAATGGTCCCGTCCGCTGAGACAGGTCGACCGGTGTATGCGTGCCGTGTATCGAACCGATTCACAGCGTACCCGTTGGCTCAACGCGCGCAGAATAAGGGCTTTTTCCGCGCTCTATGCATGCCGTGTATCAAAGCGATTCACGGCTGATCCCGTGGGCTCAACGCATGCTGATAAAGGGCTCCGTCCGATGTTTGGAGAATAAATATGAACAAACTATATTTTAAAGGTATTATCACTTTATACTTCGGTTTTGTCAAAGAAATACAGATTCATGAGCAAACAAAATCAACTTGAAAATACAGTCAAAAAAATTAGTCATCTGTGAAAATTTCAGTTCCATATACGGTGCCCACTTTTTGAGAAAACAGTGAAAAACTGCCACAGTATTTCTGAAGTCTTTTCTATTTTTTTTTTGTAACTTTTAAAAGATGAAAAAGATTTTCGGTCGTTGTTTCAATAATTTCTGTATAAATACACCATAAGAAAGGGTAAAACGGAAATAGGTCCAACTTGAGGAAGAGGCCACTGAAAATTTCATACAGGAACAAGTTCCCGCTCAATCTCAATGTTTTGGAAAACAGTGCAAGATGATTTCTTTCGCAGTTCCTTTAGGCCTATGTGGTGGATTCAATTTGCTAAAATTATGAGCTGGATTTTCCAACCGACTCATGCGGCATTATTCAGCAAACTCATTTCGAATAAATTGGCCAATGTTTCTTTTCCTCTTTTTTTGAAAAAACGCAAAAACATCCTTGAAATGATACGAGGGTGACAAAATGTCCCTTAAGATTTAAAATGGTGGCAGAATTTTATTTATTTAATTACATTCACTTAAAGTACTTATCAACAAACCTTATACGCATACAAAATGTATAAATAATCCACAATACGAAGGCAAAGAACGACAATATTCAATATTTGAATACAAACAAATTAAAAACTTGAAACTTATATTGTGTTATTCTAATTCATCATACATTATCACAAACTCGTATTTATTTATTTATTTATTTATTTATTATTTATTTACCCTGGGGGAACCTTTCAGTGATACTCTGTTTTTCAAAGGTGCCCAGCTTTACAGTAAAAAGACCTATCCGTTTATTTTGCTCCCTAAAACTTAAAAGAGAGGTCTTGTTTACGAGGTTACTTGCGGGTCTTCGTTGAGCCCACTGGATCAGCCGTGAATCACTTCGATACACGGCATGCATATACCGGACAACCTGTCTCAGCGGACGGGAGCCCTTATTCAGCCGTGAATGGCCTCGAGACACGGGCACGAAAACAGCGGAAGACCTGTCTTATCTCACCGCGGACGATGCCTTTAGTCAGCGTGCGTTTAGCCCACGGGAAGCCGTGAAACGCTTCGATACACGGTATATATCTCACCGGTCTCACTGTCTTACTATATACCGGTCGACCTGTCTCAACGGTCGACCTGTCTCACCGGTCGACCTGTCTCAAGTCGAGTTGTCCCACCGGTCGACTTGTCTGACATTCTTGTGCACAAGTGATGGCGGTCAGTGGAATTCTTTCCCAGAAATGTTGACAGATTTACGTATAACTTACACTTTACAGTTACAGGGTATGAAGATGGTGCTGGTAGAAACATATCGTTAAAATTTTGTCCGCCTGAAATGGTATATTTATCCAGAAATTAGTAGGCCTAAAACAACAACCGAAATCTTTTTGAATTTTGATCTTTTAAAAGATAAAAAAAAAAAATAGAAAAGACTTAAGAAATACTGTGGCTGTTTTTCACTGTTTTCTCAAAAAGTGGGCACCGTATGGAACTGATATTTTCCCAGATGACTGTTACTGTATCTGTCTTAATATTCATTTTTTTTGCCCATGAATCTGTATTTCTTCGATAAAAACCAAAGTATGGGGGATTGTAGCTTTACGGGTCCTAAAACTATAAAGGAAAGGAAACTTCTTTTTGAAAAGTAACTTACCTACATATACTTTGTTGGTCTTCTCCTCTATATTACCAAGGTTAATTTTTTGGAAAGAGGGCAGGGCTTTGATTTTTGAGGGAAATTATGGGGTAAAAACTGCCAAGATTGTAACATTTCACCGCTGCACGGACGGCCGCACACGAGAATAGTCTGGTTTCCACTCTGACATTTTGAGGACTCTTGATATGTTGGGTCTGGGCACTAGACTAACCAGACCAGACAAAATGGCCTCACGCGATCAGACGGCCTGTTTTAAAGTTTACAAGAAGCGCGTAAGAAAATTGAATTTTAACCCTGAAATGTTTAACAAATTTCTTCAATCTAGGCTTCAAAGGACCCAGGAACATTTGCTGGAAGTCAAAAGTATCATTTTTGAGGAGTAGAAGTTAGTTCAGAGCCAAAAAAATCAATGTGTTTTGGGATCCCGTCAACCCACAATCGCCAAAGTATGATATTACACCATGTACCTAAAACGTTAATCATGCATGTTGTGCGTGCAAATTTGTAACAACACGACATGCTCCACATTTTTAAGTCAAGTAACCTACATGCACGACGACTCCAGGATTGCAGTTACCTCATTCTGTCACCATCAATGACCGCCATTCCTTGACGTGCAAAGCTCCAGAACCTGGAAATCCGTTCATATTTCTTGGTGACAACGTTTAGAGAAAATTTTCCAAAAAATAACTTTGACAGTTTCACGTTCGCAGAATGTCGTCGGTTATTATTGAAGCCCGCCCTCATTAGGTCAGCTGCATGCAGCGCGCGATTGTTTCGATTGGAGCTGTGGATGAAATAGAGGGCGCCCTACCAATTTCGGATTCGTTTTCAAAAATATTTCGATCCCAATTCAAGATAGAACAACTAGTATATATTGAACAGACGAACTTTCATTGAAATAAAACTTTTTGGCTTTTATCGAATGCTTAATGCTGAACACCTTTCAATGAAAATACTTCGCCACATTTGAGTGAACTATGCTGCAAAGATCGAAACGCAGTCTAGTCGGCCTGGAAAACTATAGCTACATGTATTTGGAATAGACATAATTATTATTTACTAGGGCTAGATGAAATCAACATGATGAAAACGGGGAGGAACTGCCTAACACTTTAGGTAATAAAATAACTTAGAAGAAATAAGAAAAAAGTGCTCACCATTTAAAGTGTTACGTTGGCCAACACTTATGCATATTTCCCTGAAGAAGGTGCATCGCATCGATTGGATTTGAAATTGATTTGGCTATTTAATCTATGAAGACTTCCAGGCTAAGAGGATTATTATCCTCTATTATAGTATAGACCTTTCTTTTGTTTATAATCATTGGCTGCTGGTTGGCATGGGCGGCCAAATGTTGCAAATCATTTCGTCTTCTCGAAAGACGGTGTGACCACATTCAACATTTTTTGAAAACTTTCCATAGCTGCACAAAATACATACCATCATTGCTTATGTTGTTTTCATTTCATTCAGCAATATATTTTAATGTTTATGAAACGTTGTGTACAAATTGGGTAAAATAATTTTATGTGGTAATTTTTTATGCCAGGTTTTGATGGCTCGCCATACTTTCCGCCATGCTGGTTGGCTAAAAACCCGGTCTGTTGAATTGCAAAAGAAAGGTCACAGCGCTCGCTTGTTAAAAAAGTAAACTGATGATTAATTTTTTATAAATAAACGGGGGGGGGGGGGGACAAGCCTGCGCATCCAACCAAAGCGCGCGCGTATGACCGCGTGACAAAAGATAGCGCTGCGCGTGACTCCGCTCCCCAAAATAATTTTGTACAAGCAGTGTTCGATTTCGCAAAGGCGGCCTACTATAAGATTAATCTTAAATCGTGAATCAATCTTTGTTGCTGAGAAAAGTGTGAATGTCTCTATACAAATCACCTTGGCGATAATGACAACTCAAAAATAATGGGTTTTTTTTGTGAAAGCGGCCGCATGGCTTGTAAAAATTGCAAAGTTAAGTGCTCACTTGCGCGCGCGTTTCCAGCTGCTCTTGTTCGATAGGTACTATCATCAACGCAGTACGCAGACAGCAAGCAAGTCGAGCATGATCGAAGCGAAGACGAACAGAATTACAATTTCAGAAAATGGCAACGAAGTCGCCAAAACTCGAACTTTAGGCATCGTTTTCAATCAAGTTTAACTGGCATCCAATTCGGCCATCTGGACTTCTAATTTGATTTGGGTTTCAAAAATTCGACAGGCAGGCTTCTAAGTTCTAACGTTAGTTTTAACACGGCCAAGACTGACCACACAGAGGAACTGCGCTGGGAAGACCTAAGTTTCGACGGGGTGTTTAAAAAATGGACAAGTTTTGCCAAATCACATTATTGTTCTTACTGACACGTAAGTATGACGTAACGTAAACGAATAATCAATTATTAGAATGTGCATTCTCCTTCCAATTCGATTGATGGCACTGATCATTGAAAATTAATAATGATCAATTAGGCCTAATTATTATTCATTTTAGCCTTCACATGATGATAATTGTACCAAGACCAATCTTTTTAAAGGTTCTATCATACAATAATATTGGTAGCATACCGTCTTCACAGATTTACCTATACATGATAATGATATAATGTGGTGCTGGTAGAAACATACCTTTAAAACTTTTCTGCCTGAAATGCTGTAACGTTATGGCCCTATTTATCCAGGAAAGAGTTAAACCAACGACCAAAATCAATTTTGATCTTTTAAAGATAAAAAATAATTGGTAAAAAGACTTCAGAAATGTGTGAGTTTTTCACTGTTTTCTCAAAAAGTGGGCACCGTATGGGACTAACAATTTTACAGAACTGATGACCGTTACTGTATCTTCCTTGATATTTTTGCCTTTTATTACGAATACGGTGACCTAAAATATAAAAGACTAATTAAAATGAAATGATGATCTTTTTTGTCTGTAGTTAGGAAAGCCTTACCCGTTTCGAATTCGATCCTATAGCAGGATATTTTCTCAAAAGAAAAAAGCAGGATTGAAACGCGTCAGGCCATCCTAACTCCAAAGCAAGCATCTGATATACAGGTCATTTTGGCTGATGAGCAGTTTGCAGCAGTCTATTATAATATACTTGTATTGACCCTTTTTGTCCATAATTTTAGTCGTGGGATGTTTAATATCGAGTGCTGCTGGTGATAGTCGTATGAGGTGTTTCAACTGCACCTATGTGGAGTACAAGAAGAAAGCGACGTGGGGTGGAACGGAAGCATGTCAGGTTGGGGGTGACTTTGATGAGGACAAACTATCCGTTGTCATCTGTGATGGACACTGTGTGGTAAGTTATCCGTTTACGATCTCTGGGGCTAGCTGCTTAGCACAAAAATTCGCTAAGCATGACATTTCTGTCTTAGTAAAAACAGGATTAACAACCAAATTCTTCGTGTGCTGCGTATCGCCTGCGATTGTTCTTTGGCTGTTGTTCGCGGACCTTGAATATCATAATTAATGGAATTTTCAATGGTGGTTTGTTTTATTGGGCAAGCTATTTTTGTGCTAAGCATTTTTGTGTGTGCCTCAGCAGCGCTAGTGAAATTGGCCCCTGGCCACAATGTCAAAAATGTAGGCCTAATTATTTTTATGACGAGTTCACAGTGAACTTTGTCATGGATTACTTTTGTAAATCTTGAGTGAGCCTGATGTGGTGAGTGCACATTAATTATAAAAACGATGGTGATTTGGATTAGCCATAATGTACAGTGAGTTTTGGCCACCAATTAGAACTCCACACATCCAAGCCTCTCACACCCCAGTGAGCACCAATCACAAAGCTCCTCCACGGAACAGGATCCCAAGCAATCATATAAGGACCTCACATCCCTCATTTCAATCGTCTCCTAATGAGGACTATATAGAGCAGGCTAGTCGAAACGTTGAGACCTTACGAGAAGTGCGAACGAAATTGAAGTGCGAAAGTACGAACGATGCTTACATGGTGTTTCCGCAAACCGATCCACATACCAATTTATTGTCACCATGCAAAGCCTCAAATCTTTCAAGAGCTCTTATGTTGACTCAATACTCAATCGTGATTCGTGAACATTGAGTTTGTTTTGCTTTAAACCTCAATAATACTGCAGTATTTTCCTGTCAATAACATAATTACTTCTAACCAATATGGAAATACTTTTATCACATTGAATTGAAGAATTGCTTCAATTTGGCGACTTTATGGCGAGTCAAATTAAAGTGAGTATATTGCCACCAAATGGCGATGCAATATAAATACTTTTGATTATTGAGCTTTTGGCTACTTTTATTATTGAGTCCATAACTTTGGCCATCGTACACGGTGAGTCCTATAGGGAGCCGGTGTTTATAAAACTGTGAGCCTTGTCCAAATTCTTCACCCGTTTATATAATGTACGGAAGCTTAAAGTGGCCATCCGAGTTTCCGAGATAATTATCAGAAAGGCGTCTCGGAAAGACAGGGGCGGATCTAGCTTTTTGCTAAGGGGGCCGGGGGGTTTACCAGGAGTGAAATTGTGTTGCCAGGCACTGCGAGGGCGCGAAGCGCCTGAGGGGGGAGGTGTGGAAGGAGGCTGTCCCCCTTCTTTGGTAGGGAGCTTTAAGAAAAATGATTTTGTTTTTGTTTTTGTTTTCGGTTTAGGGAGCCCAAGGGGGGGGGGGGGTTAAACCCCCTAAACCCCCGTAGATCCGCCACTGAAAGACGTCTTTCCCTGATATCCTATCTCGGAAAAGTTTCCTTATATAGTCTAAAACAACGTCTTCTGGGAAAGACATTTCGAGATAATAATCTCGGAAACTCGGCTGGCCACTTTAAGCTACCGTAGTACGTGTCACATCGTATTGCCAATAATACTAGGCCTAATTATTATTAATAAAATCTTCTCAATGATCTATCTACTGTCATCTCAACAGTATCGATCCGTGTGGGGTGACGTTGTTGTAACCCAGCGTGCATGTCACCGGAGGGCAGACGGGCCGTGCCATCGAATTGACCGGTTCAACATTGGTGAGGGCGGCTACCTGTCTCAAGTCTGCTGTAAAGGATCTCGGTGTAACAACGCTGAAAATGACGATGCCATATCCACCAGATACAGCCTGATAACACTGGCTTGTATCGAGACTATCGTTCTGCTGTGGTTTATAGCGACCTGATGTTTATGATTAATTGTTATTAACAATTATACCGATCCAACTGTTTTCAGGGTTGCCAATAAATCGACCATCATAACAAAACAGAAGAGTTTATACGGCAGTGTACAATACAATGATCCTCGCTCAAAATAATGTGTTCGTTTGTTGTTTATTACTTTAAAGGTAATATCATACTTTGGTTTTTATCAAAGAAAATTACAGATTCATGGGCAAAAATATCAAGACAGATACAGTAACAGTCATCTGTGAAAATGTCAGTCCCATACGGTGCTCACTTCTTGAGAAAACAGTGAAAAACAGCCACATCATTTGTAAAATATTTTCTCTTTTATTTTTGATCTCTTAAAATATCAAAAAGATATTCGGCAGTTGTTTTTACTAAATACACCATTTCAGGCGGAAAGTTGTTTTACGGTATTTCTACCACCACCATCTGCATACCCTGTAATTTATACGTAAATCTGTGAACATTTCTGTTTTGGTTTCTTAGCAAACTATGATACTACCTTTAATAGTTGATAGTTCTGTATTATGATTGAAAAATGGACAAAGAGACACAGACTGGAGCAGAAAAAGAACCGGTAACCGTCCGTGAATAACGTACCTGAATAGTGACCGTTCCGGCGGCTGATTTGATTCCAGTCAACTTTTTCTTTGAAGTTGATCTTTAAATGAATTTAAATCAATCCGGTCACCATGGGCGTAGATTCGGGGGGGGGGGGGGGGGGTTGCACCCCCCAGATTTTCACTTTTTATATAATAATTATTATAATGATTTTGTGCGGCAAACGTATAATGGAAGTACGACCCAGCTACAAGATCAACCCCCCCCCCAGGTCTGAGGACGTGTCTACACTACTGCCAGTCACTTTCTTTAATATGGCAATTTGATTTGATTCACATTTTCAATAAAGTAATTATAAGCCCGTGTCCCAATTGTCTGGCTGTGGCTGCAAATTGCGCCTGTACCTAGCTGAGAAAGCCACTAGTCAGTGACTGAAGCCATTTCCATAGACTTGTGTGTTATTTTCGGTCACAGCCAGAGAATTGGGACACGGCTTTTTATCATCACCATCTTTATACCCAAATCCATAAACCAATTAAAGTGAGGTAAATCTAGTCTGGGAAGATTTCTGTTTTGAGATAGAAATTACATGTACAGTGTGGCTGCACGACGTAATTACTTAGGTTTTTTGGAACATGATGGCATTTCAAAGAGAAAGAACGGCTATGGAAGCGGCTACAGTCACTGGCTTTATTGGCTGCGCTGTCATACGTGCGCATGTAAACATTTGCAGCCGCAGCCGCAGCCGCAGTTTTGGGACACGTCGGACTTAAAGACGCAGGCTCGTCAAAAAATAGAGCAACTTTTACAATAGCGCCAGGGGTACGGACAAAAATAGGCCCAAATCGGTCCGCGGAGCTCATTAATTAATTTTATGTATACCCTGAAAATCTGTTCTCTTTAAAGCGTCTGGTGAGCCCAATGTGGTAAGTCTTGTAGACAAAATGGATGAAACCCAATCACCAGAGTTTGGACTTTCTCCTTTGAGCCGTTTTGATGAAATCATGCCCTAAATTCGCTCTATTTTTGCCCTATAGTGGAGGCGAGGGGTACTATTATTAATTTTGGTCTGGCACGGTCAATTCGGCTGTTTTAGGGGTATTTTTCTTTGAATGTATTTTTCGGCAAAAAGTATACAAAATTGAAAAGAAAATGAAAATTAAAGTTTTCACCTTTATTTTGCCGTATTGGTAGATTGCCTCAGAAACTTCTGAGTATTTTTTAATAATTTTCTTTAATTGGCCATTTTGCGTGGGAGCCTATGGGAATTTATTTAGTGGTCTGCAACCATCCCCCAGCTGGCCAAAAATGCGGGGCTTTCCCGAACGAGCGCCCTCTCCCGATTTCCTGTCTGAAAGACTGGTTCTCCACAATAATTAGAGTGATTCATATTGCACGTAGCGACGTCTGGTTACCATGCTTAACGAAGAATGCGGTTTTTCCACTAGGAACTTCCGTATTATTATTAAATTTACACCTCAAAAAGCACTTTTTGAAGTTGCTGGATGGTACTAAAAGCAGTAAATACAGGTAAATAAATGGTTCGTTCGTCTAGTAAATCCTTTGTTGGATCTCAGGTCCCAAGATATACGCTGTAATAACTTGAAGAACTAGTGTTACCACCATCTGACCATAGACTAGTTAGTTACGTTAGTTAGGCCTAAAAAAAAACACTGACTCAGTCACTGGCGCTGGTCGGCGTAAATAAAATTTAAAAACATGATTAATTGGTAAAGGAAAGGTCATAGAACAGCACTTACAGTCACACTTTGTGTGATAAAACATGAGTGACTATTTGAGGTCAATCGGACTTCTGACTCAATTTTTGGCGATTGTAAAGTTCGGGACCTAGTCCTGTGACAATAAAATGTGTGTACAAATTATGAATGCCAATATTTTGTATAAAACTTAAAGAATGGTTTTGATCCCGAGATAAAAACTTGTTTTCGGTATTTGTTTGACTATAAATTTCTGGATAAATACACCATTTCAGATTGAAACATTTCAATGGTGTGTTTCTATCTTCATATCCTGAAAGCTAATCTGACGTACATCTGTGACGTTTTCTGTTTTGGTAGATGTATGTTGCCAATCTTGTTAATGTGGCCATAATACTAGCATTTAACAAGTTTTTTTATCATTTCACTTTCAGCTTCACTTCCATGTTCCATGGCTTCAGCCTTCACTTCAGGTTATGGTCTATGATCTAAGTTAATTATACACGTGGATGAGATGCGCTTAGTCGTCGTCATCAGTTATAATGCAAGCTACGGAGAACACGATGGATCAGGCTGATCAGCCTAATCTAGATGCTGAACTGGCTTTGATGAGTTCTATAAGTGTAGAACTAGAAGTTGAAGTCGAAGACAGTGACGTTATGAATCCGCCTTCTATTGAGACGGAAGGTTGTAAAGAGAGCACGACCACTGGCTCAGACACAGTAGACCAGTCCAAAGACAAAATCAAAGCTCGCAGGAAAAAACGCAGTTCTGATGATGCGGTGACGTTAATCTGTGACGTTTGCGGCGAGGTTTTTCACAAGGAGAGAACTTTTCAGAAGCACATGTCCAAGCACTACACGGGTGAGCCCTCGGGAGAATCCAAAAAGAAACCAAAATTTCATCTCCATGTACAAGAGGCTGAGAAAAAATACAGCTGCGGAGTGTGCGATCGGTCGTTCAGCCAGAAGAATAACCTGATCAACCATCAGTGGACCCATACCGACGTGAAACCGTTCAAGTGCGACATCTGCGGTCGAGAATTGAGCAGCAAGGGTAGCCTGAAGATGCACAGAGGGATACACTCGGGCGAGAAGCCTTACAAGTGCGAGATCTGCGGGAAGAGGTTTAACACCAAAGGCAATCGGAATGCCCATCTGCAAGTGCACGCCAAGGCGAGTCTGATCGGTGTCGTTCACAAGTGTAAATACTGCGATACTGTTTTCAATTCGGAGAGCGAGCTGACGGCGCATCGGGAAGCGGAACACGATGCCGAGCGGCCATTCGATTGCAAAATCTGCGGCAGGCGCTTCTCGACCAAGGGCAATTTGAAGACGCACTTCATGATCCACTTCAATATCAAGCCTTACAGCTGCGACTCATGCGAGAAAACGTTTAACACCAAAGGCAATCTTGCCACTCACAAGAAAAGACACGAGCGCCACGAACGACTGAAACTCGACTTCCTTACAGGAGGAGAGACTTCTCCAGAGCCTGCTGTCAAAAAGACAAAAAGTAACATCCAGTCCAACTCCGATGAGAAATTGCCCGTCTGTGACATTTGTCATAAGACCTATTCAACGTTCGGCAACCTTAAGATTCATCAGAAGATCCACTCAAAGGAGAGACCGTTTCCTTGCCACATTTGCCTGAAAAGATTCACCACTAAGGGCAACCTGGCGATCCACTTCAGGTTGCACACAGGCGAGAAATTTAGTTGCGATTTTTGCCAGAAGCAGTTTTCAAGGAAAGAAGGTTTGAAAGTTCACCTGATGACCCACACGGAGGAAAAACCGTTCGCCTGCAAAGTTTGCGGATCGAACTTCCGTTTGAAAAAGTACCTCGAGAACCACCACCGAATTCACACCGGCGAAAGGCCGTTCAAATGCAATGTCTGCCCCAAGAGCTTCATTTCCCGGGGAAATCTCGACAATCATCAGAAGGTACACTCGGCCGAGAGACCCTTCGCCTGCGGTTTATGCGGGAAGACTTTCAAGAAGAAGGGTTCCCTGACGGCCCACTCCATGACGCACACTAATGAGAAGCCCTTCTGCTGCGACACCTGCGGCAAGGCCTTCCGAACCAAATACCAGCTGCTCAGGCACGAACACACTAGAAGTGCCTACCCCAACAGCTGCAAGATCTGCGGTAAGGCGTACATCAGGAAGGATAGACTCAACCTTCACGTGATGACTCACATGTCGCAGAAGAACAAGAAGGTCTTCTTCTGCATGTCCTGCGGCCAGGGTTTCAAGTATAAATATCGGCTGAAGGAACACCAGAAGTTTCGCTTTATGAAGCCGTTCAAGTGTAGAGACTGTTGCGCGGCCTTCTCACTTGAACGTGACCTACTAGCTCACCAGCAGGAATGTACAGCTGGCGACATCAAGCCTTATATTGCTGAATAAGCCATTCACAATACTAGACCAATGTGTAGATCAGGGTCCAATTTCATAGAGCTGCTTAAAGGTACAATATATGATTGGTAAAGGTCACATCAAACATGTACATGAAATAATAAACCTGTGAACATTTAAGCTCAATCGGACATCTGAGTCACGAGAAAATAGCGAAAACCCGACTCGATTTTTCTTATAAAACATGAAGAATAGTTAACTTTTTGTTTGTTCCAAAAATCGTTCGGACGAATGATCTTTGGAAAAGACACTTAATCTTGATTTCCTTGACAAACACAGCATCTGATGAACCAAGATTTCCCATGGTGATTGTTTGCACTGTTTACCAACTGTTGAGTCCATTTTCTGTCTCAAACTCAAACATTTGTTTGGAGGCCTTGCAAATCATATATGCTCCCTTTAAGCACCAAAATTTGCTTAAACCAAAAACCTTGCTAAAACCTTGCTAAAATGAAATCAGTATGCCAGCCAAAACTCCATGTGAATGTTATGCTCAGCAAACAATGGCCCAATTCAAGTCAAAAGCAGTATAAAACATGACGTGAACAATGGTTGGCAATGGTAATGCTGTAATCAAGGAAGACTTTTCATGCTTAAGCAAATGTTGTGCTTATAAGCAGCTCTTAATGATATTGTCCTCAGATCATGGTTCAATTTCAGGCCTCTGCTAGAGTCTGCTTACCGCTTATGATTCTCATTCTAACCTTTACCGGTTTAGTGCCTAAGTTCTACACTAGTGGAGTAAGCGAGAAATCCTTGCCTTATTAAGTTATATGCAAACTATGCACACGTGTATAACTGAATATTCAGGTTGCTAACCCATATAACATAGGATAAGCACAATTATTTCTATGGGCACGTTCAGACAGCCTTGTATTTAAAACGAATTTAGTTAAACCGATCGGCAACCGCGGGGGGGTAAGTTGTAAGTTAAAATTATGTTGCGTCCATACAGATCGGTTTTATTTTTGGTTTTAAGAGGTCATGCACTGTGCCTTGATCCCGTACTAGCTTTCAGTTAAACAAAAAAGCGTGCGGATTTCTCTGTGTGTTGAATATAAACAAGCGCGCCACAACATGTGTTACGTAACCAGCTGCCAGGCTTCTCTGCACTGAAACAGGATGTCGAAAAGTTATTCTGTCCCAACAGCGTTTTAGCAGTAAACTCGATCGGTTTTAAGCGCTAAACCCTCCTTCCGAGCAGTTTTAACTTTGGTGTTTTAGCGGAGGATAAAACCAATCTGTTTTAGATAAATAACTGTTTTAGAGCGTCCAGACACATATTGCTAAAACCGATCGGGTTAAAAACAGTTGTTTTAGCGAATTTAACACGCTGTCTGAACGTACCCCGTGCTTACTGTGAGGATTTAATCAGCCAATAATCCTAAACCATGTAAACAGAAATCAATCCTAGAAAATCATGATACCAGACTTGCATAAAAACCGATTAATTAAATAATAATAAAAATACACTATACTTTTACAATCACTTAAACCTCATGAAATTAAAAATATATTTTCTTTTATACCATAAATTATAACCTACTGATACATGTATAATGGCCAATACTTCGATAATCAATTTTAATAATTGTATGCTTGGACATGTTGGAGTTTAGAGGTAGTATCATACTTTGGTTTTTATCAAAGAAATACAGATTCATGGGCAAAAATACCAAGACAGATACAGTAACAGTCATCTGTGAAAACTTCAGTCCCATACGCTGCCCGCTTTTTGAGAAAACAGTGAAAAACAGTCACAGTATTTCTTAAGTCTTTTTCTTTAATTTTTGATCTTTTAAAAGATCAAAAAGATTTTTGGTCGTTGTTTTACTAATTTCTGGATAAATACACCATTTCAGGCAGTACCAGTACCACCACCATCTTCATACCCTGTACATGTAAGTTATACGTAAATCTGGGAACATTTCTGTTTTGGTTTCTTACCAATGTATGATGCTACCTTTAAACCTCATGAAATTAAACATATACATTCTTTACCGTAAATTATAACCATACTGATATAATGCCCCATACTTTAATAATTAATTTTAATAAATGTATGCTTGGAGTTAAGAGGGCCTGACTTTTCGATCCTAGCAGGGACTTTCTCAATGCTGCGATCGAAACGTCAGGCCCTCCTACATGTAACTTCAAGCATTATTTCAGTTCAGGTGCATGTAATAATATTTTAGCCTTCGATAAAGATCCTGCTAGGATCCAAACGTCATACCCTCCTTCATGTTCTAAATCCAAGCATTTCATATTTCAGGTCATTATTTTGGTTGATCATGAGTTGTTTTCAGCTGCAGTTTAATATTGTTATTTCATAAATTAAATTTTTATTCTCTACATAAAATGCCATTAACTTGCTTTACTTTACCAAATCTTTCAACAAATTCAGTATCTCCACATACAGTTCATGTCATTAGGCCCTACCATAGAGTTAAATAAAAAACTAGAGTGTGCACTCTGCGCGCGATACTCGAACCATGGCCAGCGCCATTGCCTAAGAAAACAAAACAAGGGCAAACGCGCGCGCCCCGTTTCAAATTGTGCGTACATATTCTTACCCCGGTTCTTGCGGGCAGCACTGTGCATAAAATACACGTCGCATCAAGCACAGTGCGCGCAGTTCTTCGAGTAACATCCGGGTACCGTTTTTGGACTCTACTGCGGTTGCTCAGTCACCCCAACTAAAATGGCGGCTGCGCGTCCGTGCCAGATTGCCGAGAGCACGCACATTGAATACGAATCGCGCACTCTAGTTTTTTATTTAACTCTATGGGCCCTACTTACTTGTCCTATTTGGTGAATTAATGAGATGGCAGCAATATGAACTAATATGAATACTTTTTATTAACCCTAACCCTCTGCGCCTAAAACCACACAAGACAAGAGCTGCTTACCACACATTATACATGTACATGTAGTAGGGCTGTAAGCAGTGTTGTAGTACTCGTACTCCGTATTTGCACTCGAATACTACTCGAGTACCGTTTTCCGAGTACTCGTACTCGCACTCGAACATCCAAATACTCGCACTCGTCCTTTGGTACTTGTACTCGGGCTACAAAATACTCGGAACTCGACATCTAAAAATTGTACTCGAGCATCTACGTACTCGTACTCAGAAAGGAGTACTCGATACGTTGTTGTAACGTATTACTGTTGCAATGCATAGCCACGTGTGTTGACTACCATTTTTAGATCAGCTACAGTGCAACTTGTTCGTTTTTTTTTCCGGAAGATCAGTACTTGTACTCGTACTCGTACGATAAGTACTTGTACTCGACCTGTCTTGGTACTCGGCAGTCACAGTACTCTGCAGTACTTGGTACTCGGAAAAAAGTACTCAACTACAACACTGGCTGTAAGTTCACGAATAATTTTGTAACCGGTTACCCGTCTGTTTTTCGGTTATGGTTACGATTACCTGTATAACAAAGAAAACAAAGAAAAACAAAGAAATAGTAAGTTTGGGTCTTTTAGGAACTTGGTTGACAACATTCTTTTGTCACAACATTTGGCAGTGGTAGACATGTCTGGCCTTTACTTTGCATTTAAAGCCTGCTGGTCCAATTTTCAAAAGATCGTGGTAATTTTGTGCTCACCGGCCCTAACTTGACATTTTTTTTTCTTTGTGAACTCTAGAAGTGTCTATGTTTCAAAAAAGAAGAGGCCATTAAAAAGATACTTTTCGATTAACCTACATTGTAATTTGGAAAATGTACCCGGGTACCCTTTTCAACGGTCAGTTAACCATGTATAAACCGGATACAAACTGCAGCATGTTAGTACCATGCAGTTCCCCAGTGGACTGGAGACTGCACTGGTAAGTAATACATGTATGTGGTAAGCAGCTCGTCTTGTGTGGTACATCAAACATGTAGGTACAGAGGATAAGGGTTAACATTAATGTCATGAATGTACATAATCATTTGACCATGTACAGATATTATGAAATTTCCATTTCTTTACAATTTGTGGAAAGCGTGTACATTTCAAGTTACATTCTTTGTTTCTTTGGTAAATATTTACTTTTCTTGACCATTTACTAAAAAGTAAGCACTTACATGTAGGTGTACAGCAAAATCAGTAGATTGCATGATCATGTGAATGTGATTGAATAAATGTGTATTAGGGCGCCCCTTTTTAATACTGTGGTTCTCATTTCTTTTTCACCTTGAGGGAGGGTCGGTCTGTCGAAAAAAAAAAGACATATTTGGTGAAAACAAAAATCTGCCTGAAAACATGAAAACCTAAAGAAAATGATGAGAAATGTTAATTGTATTCACTGTAATCTCGTTTGAATATTTTGTTATTATTTGTGTGATAGAAAGTATAAAAATGTAGGTATATTGGTAAAATTTGTCTCCAGAAATTGTGGAATTTTAATTTTTTTTTCTTGAATTTATGGCATTCTGGACAGGGTCGGCGGCAAAAAAACAGGTTTTTTTTTCTTCGATCGGAGCCCAAAATATGGGTCGGTTGGAAATGAGAACCACAGTAATAAAAAGGGGCGCGCTTATACTAATTACTGATGTACAAGTACTGTGTATTTCTGGAAATTATGCATTGTTTGATTTGAGTACAGGATTAACATTGTACATTAAAGGTACAAATACATGATTGGTAAAGGTCACAGGACTGCACTCGTACTTTGTCTGATCAAACATGTTCATGAAATAATAAACCTGTGAAAATTTGAGCTCAATCGGACATCCGATTCACAAAAAAATAGCGAAAAAAACCTGACTCGATTTCTCTTGTAAAACATGAAGAATAGTTTACTTTATGTTTGTTCCAAAAATTGTTCGGACGAACGATCTTTGGAAAAGACACTAAATCTTGATTTCCTTGAAAAACCCAGCATCTGATGAACCAAGATTTCCCATGGTGACTGTTTGCACTGTTTACGAACTGTTGAGTCCATTTTCTGTCTCAAACTCAACAATTTTTTTTTGGAGGCCTTGCAAATCCTATAATGCTCCCTTTAAATACATGTAAATTCTGCTGTACACCAAAAAAAAAGAAAGAAAAAAGTTATCAAAATTCATACATACTGTATGACATATTTCAGATCTTTTTATGTGATATTAAATCAAACCATTAACCCTAACCCCCTAGGGGCATTTTACTGAGTACCATCCTGAATCCTCCACAATCCTCCAATGGTCACACTTTAAAAACTGCGTTCATCCTGAATCCTCCACAGTCCTCCAGTGATCTCACTTATACTCAAAATGAGAGGACCCTGAATCCTGAATCCTTCAAAATCCTTCGGTGGCTATACTTAAAAAAATGCGTTTATCCTGAATCCTTGCAACTCCTCAAGTGGTCCTCACTTGAAAATGACATTATATCCTGAATCCTCCGAAATCCTCCAAAACACCAGAAGGATTTTGGAGGATTGAGGAGGGTTAGGGTCAAAAAAGATTTAACTTATTTCAGAGCCTTTTAGATCTACATATTTGTCGCAAGAATGTGTGAATAAATGTTGGTATTAAATTGTACAAAATGAGAAGTACATGTAGTGTGCATACTATCAAGCAAGGAAAGAATTTAAATAATTTTGTTTGGTTACAAATATGTAAATACAGGGTGTTAAAAATAAAACCCGCAACACTTGTGTCGAGAACTATTATATTCAGCCTTTGAGAAAGATCCTGCTAGGATCGAAACACGTCAGGCCCTCCTAACTTTAAGCAACTATTAAATGAAAATTAAACAGTTTATCACTTCAAGATTCAGATATGTGATACAGCTATGTCTCGGCTATCACCATGTAGAATTTGAGTAAAATTTGACTCAAATTGAGTGAAAAAAACTAAGACTGAATTACCCAACCTTAAAACCCGATGTTCATCTTTCTTTTATACACATTATGTGTGTATTGACCAATTGCGTGTTATTCTTTCAAATCTGTTTTTAAGGAGTACTCTTTCAATTAGTCATAATTTCGCTAATTTCAGTCTAAATATGCTTAAAGGTAATATCATACTTAGGTTTTTGTCAAAGAAATACATGAAAAATGTTAACGGTAGGTTTCTACCACAACCATCTTCATACCCTGTAAGATATACGTAAATCTGTGAACATTTTTGTTTTGGTGTCTTACCAAAGTATGATACTACCTTTAAATGTAGTTCTAACAAATAAAGCGAGATTTGTTGAGTGTTGAACATTCTTTTTAAGAAATGAGAAGTAATGTGTGCGCTATCATCTACAAGTAAGGAAAGAAAAGTATGAGATTAAAACCAATTCATTTATTTAGAGGTTAAAGTATGACAACGTCAATCAACTCTACAAGGTACTACTACCCACTAGATGTTGATTCACGATCTGCTATTTAAACCTGTCAATTTTTCATATACATAAAACCAGCCAAAAGAAATGATAGAAATAGCATGAAATACACAGTATAGCTGTGTAGCTCGGGAGGTGTGGGATTTTGAGCCTGGTTGACAAGACTAGCTATCAGTCTAGCAACATTACGCGCACTGACAACTGATGCCTCCATCTTTGTACACATGCTCTCTAAGCTATTCAGATTATACAAGCCATTATCCAATACAATACTCTGATAGTCACCGTCCTCTCTGATTGGTGGATTCAAAGGATACACGTACTCCCATTGGTGGATTCTGTAGTCGAGCACGTCTTCAAAGAGGTCGTGTACGAGGTCGTCTTGGGTGATGTTTATCGGGGACGATACCTTGTACAGGCTGTAGTCTTGATTCCAGTCGCTCTGTCGGATTGTTATCCAGGGCTGGGTGGTGTTGGAAGTCGTGAAAAGAGGCGTGGCCAGCCGAGTCCACGATGACGGATCTTTCCCGAAGTACTCCGGACGGATCGACTTTGCCGTCACCCAAGTCATGTATCCATAGAGAGGCTGCCATTGACGAACGGGCTGGGTAGAAAGGTCCCTCTTAAATCCATCAAACATGATACCTAGCCGAATAAAATTGCATAACAAGACTGAAAAGAAAATGATACCATAAAAACGGAAAAGCCTTGTGTTTTGTTTTCAACAGACACAGCCTCTAGTTTAATGATATTTTTAAGTTTCTACCAGCACCATCTTGATACCCTAAAAGTTATACATAAATCTGTGAACATTTCTGTTTGGGCATGTTACCAATCCTGTACTGTATCTTTAAATATAATCTATTTCAGTTTCTCTTGTTAATTTGGCGACACCATGAACAGTTATAAAATTAAAATCTGTCTATGACATGAAAACAAAATAGAAAAATATCAGCAAAATCTGATCACTATTCATCAGCCAAATTTATACATGTAGGCCCTATGTACACACACAATACAATTATCATTACCCATCCCAAATACAAATGACAAGACAAAATGGAAAAATAAATGACCAATAGGCCCTATTGCGCGGTATTTTTGAACGAGTGAGGGCGCTTCGAATAACTTCCGGGTACTTCCGGGGGTCATTTGACAATGCGTTGTTGTTGTGTACCGCTGTGTCAGAATACAACTCGTACATGTTGTAGTAAAAATATACACTTCTATCGTATCCCAACAGACAAAATTGTCTGTAAATGACCTCTGCTCAATTGACAATTAATCGGACCATACCCCCAGAAAGTAAATAAATTTGTACCTAACAGCGCCCTCTTGCGTTCAAAAATACGGCGTATTGATCATAATTCTACAAAAATAAAAGCCATCCCAAAATTTATGAAAATCCTTAGACATGTTAGAATTTGCCGTGCGTAGTACCAACTGATACAAATACATGTATTTCAAACAACGGTGAGAATACGAATACAAGTACATGTAACTCTACCAGGGGCCAATTTCATAAAACTGTTGCACAAAAATTTGCTTAGCACAAAAATGTCTCGCCCAATAAAACAAATCACTATTGAGAATTCCATTTGATATTCATGGTCAGCAAACAACAGCCAAAGAACAATCACAAGTGATACACAACACGTGGAAATTTGGTTGTTAACCCTGTTTTTACTAAGACAGAAATGTCGTGCTTAGCAAATTTTTGTGCTTAACAGTTTTATGAAATTGGCCCCTGTTCAAATTGCCGGACCAAGCTTAGCGATGAGTTTGGCAATGTTACGACCGCTAACTGCCGATGTCTCCATATGTGAAGCAATGCTCTCCAAAGCATTCACGCTGTACAAACGATCGTCCAATACGATCCCTTGATATGTGCTGTCCTCCCTGATTGGTGGATTCATGGGAAAGACGTAATCCCATTGCTGGACTCTGTAATCCAGCACACCTTCAAAGAGGTCGTGCATGAGGTCGCCTTGAGTGATGTTCGCGGGGGCCGTTATGTGGAACATGCTGTAGTCTTGATTCCAGTCTAGTTGCCTGATCACCACCCATGGCAGGGTGGTGTTGGAGGTCGTATAGAGTGGAGTAGGACGTTTGGGCCACGATGTTGGATCCCTCCTGAAGTACCTTGGATTAATGGACTTTGCTGTCACCCAGTTCACGTAGTTATAGAGATGTTGCCAGTGACGGGCGGGCTGGGTTGAGGGATCGCTTTTAAACCCCTCAAACTTGATGCCTGTCAAGATAAATCTTCCACCTTTTAGCAACAATTAATTCCAAATTTGGCTTGACAAACCCCCATAATCTGCCTCCATTAAAGGTAGGCCTACAGTATACAAGATTGGTAACATATATACACAAACAGAAATGTTCACAGATTTATATACAACTTTCCAGCTATGGAGATGGTGCTCGTACCACAGACATAAATAACCCATAGACCGACAGTGCCCTATTCAAATGCATGGTGGGGTACCGTAATCGTGACGGCACCCGACTATTGCCAAACTATGGGCCAAAAAAAGTAACTTTCACACACGATTGATTAGAGAGGATTGATTCAAACGGGAAATTCTAGATGAAAATGAATTGATATCAACTTTAAACTCATTGGAGCATTATGTAGGTTTACCTAACATACCATTGCACAGTAAGATTGAATGAAAACTTTTGTGTTTGAAATTTCATCTTGATTTTATGAGAGGGAACTAGCGCAAGATTACGTGCGCAACTGGCCTCTTCTAGAATCTTTGCGAGATTTTGAAATAAAATCATTGTTTAACGTGCGACGCACGTGCCTCGCGCACTGAGTGACGCGCACTTGGCCCATAGTTTTTTTAGATGGCGTCCGTTTCCAAAATAACGAGCTCACGCCCTCTCTGCTGTCGGTCTATTTATATCTATGGCTAAAGTTAAATGTACCATTATGCACTTTAAACTAGGTAAACAAAATTGTCCGAGCATGTTCAGACTATTAGCATGATTAGAGCCTTTCTCAAACCTCAGCTTGGGCTCAGGATCCAGCTTCGTCTCTGTCATGGTGAAAATATTATCGGTTGTGGTTTTTCATTGAAGCTGAAGCTCTGTTTTCTCTTTCAAATCAGAGAATCTACTTCCGAACCGCAGAAAAAAGTCTCTATTTTGATACCCGTTATTTCAGAATGGATTCACAAAATGGAGTCGAAGCCTGAGCCAGAGCCGAGCTTTGATGAGAACAGCCCCAAATCTGACACATCATGATACTGGGATACGAATAACAATGCCATGGATGGAATAAATGAAAAAGATGAAGACGGACATTTGACAATAAGACAATAGACGGAAAGGAGAATAGCATTGAGGAAGAGAAACTTGGCTTGGGTTGGGCCCTAAATCGCAGCCACTGGAAAGCCAGGCCGGGGGTGCGTTCCGCTTGCGCGAACATGTCTCAACGTTAGCGGCAACGTTTGCGTACAACCGGAACCGATTAAGAGCGCGCGGGCAACACAACGTCAAAATGGCGGCGTCCAGTCGTGACACTAGTGACAGTAGTTATGATATTGTATGGCTTACAGCATCCCAAATAATTGAGGAGATTGCAATATTAAATGTTCAATCTTATTTTTCTAGGTCTGCTTACTTTTCCGCCATCTTGGAAGTATCGCCCATTTTTAAATGATTCGCGAACATCTCAGAAATATGTTCGCGGATTGTTGCTAACGCCCGCCAACGTTGGCGGCGCACAACTCGTTCCACCCGAAATTGTTTGCAAACGTTGGCGTACGTTGGCAACGTTCGCGTAAGCGGAACGCACCCCAGGTCTGGGCTTTTTGCCTGGGCTCTTGGGCTTCTATAATCCCCAACCTCAACAACCATAATAATGCCCCTGCTTTGTCATGGACCATAGTTGGCACTAACCTGATTGATACATTGTTCATGACATTGATCATGGACAGTGTTCAAAAGCCAGCTCAGGCTGTATTCATTTTAAGCAGCTCTATATAACAGTGTGTATTGAAGTTCAAAGCTAATAATTAAGGCTTTTCACATGATGCTAAAAAAACTCTCAACCATTGACACTGATTGAGACATTTTCTCACGGTTGCGAAATTTACAAAACGGTTTACACGGGCCGCTTTTGTGTCCTCACGATCACATGGCACAGTGTAACATTTCGCAAGCCTCCCTTGCAGACGGAACGCCTGTAAACGATCAACTATGCATTGTATGATTGTAAAACGCTGCTAGTATTATCACGACGCTGAGGTTGGGCGCATAGCGCACGGTCTGCAAAGTCTATGTAACACATAGTAAACACATGCAGTTAACACACGCATGCGCAGTGCACTTGGCAAGGATATTATATTTGTGGTCATTTAAACGCTAAAACGTGTATGTCAGTGGAACGCCGCTATAACGAACACACCGGGATGCACAGAGATTGTTCGTTGTAGTGGTCGTTCGTTATAGTGAACAATGTTCAGCATATCTATACTTTTCATGAATATTCAGATATTAAATGATTTTGGTCGTGAAATAGATAATATGCAAATTAGACTTGCCCTTCATCGACGTGGATGAGCACTGTATACTCAGTGTTTGTGAGAGCAAGTGAAAAAATCACATGCTGGCTCAGGTGGGATTCGAACCCACGACCTCCTGCTTACTAGTGCAGATGCCATACCGCTAGGCCACCACACTAGTTGGGGTCAGTGGGGTGAATCAAATCCAATATCACGGCAGGTACCGCTGTATATCATGAATATTAAATGATTTTGGTCAGGAAATAGATAATATGCAAATTAGACTAAACTTAATATACTTTGTACACAAAAATTGGGAGTCAAGGATGATGTTCGGTATAACCAAATGTTCGGTATATAGTGGTGTTTTTGATATATAGCGGCGTTCCACTGTACTTGTCCCATAGCATGAGTTTGCACTGCATGACACACACTCACCCAGACATTTTGATAAAATGCCGAAATACTGCTACGAGAAAAAACACAAAACAGAGTTATTACCTGTGTACTCTAACGGAGCAGCTATAACAACCACGTCGGCATTCACTGTAACATCTTTCTTGCCGTACCTGTACGTCACAACAAACTTGTCACCTTCGGCCCTCGTAACGCGGGTCACACGTGAGTTGAGATGGAGATTGCAGCCCGACGCACTGATCAGGGCTTTCACGATCTCGTTCATTCCACCTCGAGTTTTAAAAGCTGGCGAGGACAGAAGATTGGTGGCATTATCAACAAGAGTTAAGAATTCTCAAAACTTCTCAATAGCGCTCCGCACTATTAAATGAAAAATCCCCGAATGTCAGAAAAAAACATTGACTCACGTAGTGTTCATGTTTGTCTGAGGTCCGGTGCTATTTTTAGCGCAAGTGTGGAGCGCTATTCTCAGGCCAGGTGTCGATTTCACAAGGCCCCACGATCGATCGTAATGGTAGGAGTCCACTGGGCCCGCGCCAGTTGGTGCCAGTTCGCGCCAAAGATTATGTGATTGCGCGAAGTGGCGCAACTTGGCGCGCGCCATTACATTCCAGTGGATTCCAATAGGCGGATTGTTTGCGCCATTTGGTGCCACTTGGTGGACACTTCGCGCTGATTGCTCAATTCAAGTGGCGCAACGAAAATTTCAAACATTTTGAAATTTTCTTGCAGCCAAATTCAATTTTTGGCGCTGTTACTGGCCACCACGAGTCAGTTTGGGAGGCAGTTTGAGCCACTGCACGCCACTAGGCACCTTATTGGCGACACTAGGCGCCACAGCAAATTGCATTGGCGTGAACTAGCGCGAACTGGCGCCGGCCCAGTGGACTCCTACATGTAGCATAACTCAAGTTACGAAAGGATAACCCATCGTATCCCATGACTTCTATGTGGGGTTGCAATGCACTATTAGTCCTACGATTGATAGTAAGTTACATGTACGATGAGTGCTCAATTTCACGAAAGGCTAAAACAGATCGCAACATGCGTATCAATCTTAAATTAATTGCTAAGCAAATTGTGATGTCACAATGCTAGCTGATGGAAACATGAACATTGAACAACTCGTCTAAAAGATGAATCGCAAATCTTTGTGAAATTGACCACAGGGGTCACAGAAATGCCCTATGAATCCTGGTTAGGTGAGATGAGATGGGTACAAGGTTGTAAACCATTTATGGGTGCATTCGTTTAGCTCCCCAAGGTCGACACCAGTCAACCTCATCACCATTCTCTCGCTTGTTTTGTGCAGTACAACACGAGTTACACGACCATTCCCAGTAAGGGCTGACCCGTGTTAGCTAAACGAATGCACCCAATAAGAGTACAGAGAATTGAAGGGCTTTGAAGAGACTACAAATTCTGAGAACCAGGGGTCAATGGGATGTGCTATCAAAAATTCCTGGGGATGCGGCATGAGATGGGTACAAGGTTGCAACTTGAAAACGGTCACAGGAAGTGAGATGACCCAAATACGTCAAATTCAACATTACAGTGTATCTTACAATTTTTATACAATCCGTAGGTGAACATAAAAAATTGACTAATGTTGGATTCGAACCTATTGCAACCACCTCCAGAATACCGTACCAGTGCTCTACAATGTCTACCAACTGAGCTAACCAGCAGTATTGTTGATGATGTTCCAAATTGTCAATTATCTTTATCACGCTTGT
The DNA here is from genome assembly GCA_963971285.1 of Astropecten irregularis. Classification (NCBI taxonomy): domain Eukaryota; kingdom Metazoa; phylum Echinodermata; class Asteroidea; order Paxillosida; family Astropectinidae; genus Astropecten; species Astropecten irregularis. The sequence goes on along the minus strand of OZ020251.1, from coordinate 11,278,811 downwards.
TTGTTTGCCAATCAGAATGAGAGAACATACATTTCTGAAGAGTCACAGGTTTGAATCCTAGCCCACTCGAGTCAAGTTTTCTTTGTTCACTTTTCAATCAGTTTCACTTGAGCAGGGCTCGAAATATCCATTAGATCGGGCGTGGACCGAGTCTAGTGATTTCAGTGTCGGTCTAGTAAAGTGTGTATTCCACTAGTCCGGCTATCTAGTGATTTTGTTTTCCTTGCACAATTGACATGGTTCCTTATGTACACGAATGCCACAGGTCTAGTGAAAAAGATAGCTCGTAACTCGAGAATAACCAATCGTAGGGGGCGATCCCACGTAGGGCTGTACTTTAATGCATCAAAAGTCCTACGATTGATAGTAAGTTACGATGAGTTTGGTGAAATCGACCCCAGGTCTAGTAAAATGCTGAACAGTTACTAGACCCGCCATCCAGTGCCCCTTTTCACTAAGTTCAAGCCTTGTTGTGGCTATTTGATTATAGTTTGACATGTAAATTATTGAAGCTTAAAAGTATAATCTATTATTGGTAAAGGTTACACAGAACAGCACTCACTCTTTGTCTGATCAAACATCACACGAGAAAATAGTGCAAAACCCGACTCAATTTTTCTTATAAAACATAAAGAATGGTTTTGATCTTACACCGAGATCAAAACTGTTTTCAGTCTTTGTTTTACTAATTTCTGGATACATTGTAGCGTTTCATTATTGTTATTAATACAGACAGTTCTTTAATTTTATATTCTAATGAAGACTGTTTACACTTTTTATTTTCCTTTCATTATTATTATTTCTATAAGTATTCAATGTAATTATCACAATCCATTTTTTTTGTCTTAATATTATGACCTCTATGTAACTAATAACCATTTATATTTGCTTATTTTTACTATATAGCATTTCATCATAATAGCATCCATTAGTAATGATTGCTCATGATTGTCTTCCTGATTTCCAAGTTGTGATCACATACTTTCACTTCCTGGCATTGATTGACACAAGGCTGACCACTGTGACCAGTGACCCTGAGTGACTCAGTGTCCAGTGGCTTGATTCTTAGTGTAACTTCTGACTAGTATGATTCATTCCTTGGAAATCAGGATCATTCCATTGTTTTATGCCTCAGCGTCTATTATAAAAAGGCTGCTGAGGGTACATTTCATCAGTCTTACTGCTAGCCATGTGTCTTACTGTTTGCCATCTTTCAAACAACATTACTTAGTGCCACATGTTGACGAACTTAACATACTTGGGTTTCTAAAACTCAGAGCAGCACATAATCATGTATTCAACAATAAATACATCTCTGAAGTACAGTATATCAACCCGAGTATTTAGTGTGTAATCATTGAGCCTTGCACGCTAAAACATACACCATTTCAGGTAGTCTTGATCCAAGACCAATTTATCGTTTGTCCCACTCCGACAGCACCGATAGATCGAGGGGGGTATATAATCAACATACTTGCTGGCCTGCTGCCACTGGTACCTGTGCCGCCGCTGGTACGCGTGCCTGCTGTGACTGATACACTGGTCTTGACTCAAATCTCCAAACGACCTGTGAAATTCCGAGGACATTCCAAGTATAGCCCAATACCTGCTTTCTATGCACTAGCGTGCTGTGACGTATGAGTGTTATTATGAATGAATGCGCCTGTAATTATATAACACCTTAGTAGATCCTTGTCATTTGATTGGAGGATTGTATGTCACGTGATATTTGATAAATAGACCAATTCATGGCTTACGTCACAACCGTTGAAATTTGTACCATCCACCGTGCATTTTTGGTGCCATCCGATTTGTACCATTGCACGCCAGGGACTCTAATATGTGATTGGTCAAGCGGCGTTCCATTTATTTGTCACTGCGTGCGCGCGTACGCGTTGGTGTGCAACGCGCGTTACTGTAATAAGAGCAATATAGTTTGCCAAGATTTTAAGCTTTTTTTGTCTCGCTAACTCTTAAAATGTTATCCTCCAATCAAAATCAAATGACAAAGATCTACTTAGATGTTATATAAAACAAATAATGAATGTTTCACATTCGTAGAATGGAAAAAATAATTTCATTCGGTGACAGATGGACTGTTCCATTCCACTCGGCTTCGCCTCGTGAAATGGAACAGTCCATCTGTCACCTCATGAAATTATTTTTACCATTCCACTCATAAACATTCATTATTTGTATATAGTGTTCTTGTAATGTTGTAATTGTAAAGTATAATGCTATGCAGTGTAACATAATTTCAATCTCTCTTGTGATATGGTTGTATCTGATGCCCTAACATTTGCCACCCAAAAATTTGATATAATTCTCAATTTAAAATTGATCAGTCGACTGCTATGAAATTGGCCTGAACCACGGTGCTCTATGACTTGTTATGTACATGGTATATCATGTGTATTACGCATCGACCACCATCGTGTGACCAGACTGTATGAAAAACAATCTGCACTATTGCGCTCGCGTGAATATTCAAGATTGATCGAATTTAAATATATACATATTCAGCACCTCATACCATGCGGGGGGTCTTCACCTGGGCTATTGATTTGCTTCAAGACTGGCATATTGGATTACAATGGCAAGCATACCAGCGGCGGCACAGGTACCAGTGGCTGCAGGCCATTCAGTTCGTTGCATTAAAGCCCCCTCTATCGGTGTTATCGGAGCGGGACAAACGATAATGCCAGTCTTGGATCAAGACTACATTTCAGGTTGAAATATTTTAACGACATACAAACATTTCTGTTAGAGTATTTTACTGATATTGCAATTTTGCCGATTTCACGAAACTTCAAATGTTTGCGTACTCAACATTTTGTTGCGTAACTTACGCAACATTTTCCTGCCTTGGTTGCACAAGTAATTGGCCGTTTCAAGAAACTTAAGCATCATTTGTACGTTGCGTAAGTTATGCAACATTTCGTAAAGTCGGCTGCTGTACTGTACATGATGTCATGACTTACAATCTTCATAGATCCCGGCGAGGCATGACACACCCAGCAGGGCACTCCCCGTTGAATCCTGGCCATAAAACTCTCTGATCACCGTCTCGATGGCGTACTTCTTGACTGTGTCGCTCACGGCGGTGCCACGGAAGAAATCATCCGTTGACTGACGGGTGAAGATATCCAAACCTCCTGCCTTTTGATGGTAGTTTACATGATTGGCAAAGAACAAAAATATTAAATGCTTAAAGGGTTGCTGCAGTGCTTTTTTCAGTCAGGTTATTTTATTGCCTTCATACAGAGAATATACTGACAGATAATGAATGGCAAATCTTATTTTGGTTTCAAACCAGCATTTGTTTTTCCTTTGAATGGCTTTGCAAATTGGGGGATTTTCATGCATATTCATGTAGGGAACCAACAGAAAAATGTAATGAAAAAACATAACAAATGAAGAGGCAAACTTGACCTACAGAAATGGTTTGGTAAAAAAATTACACCACCAGTTGAGTGAAAGGAACATACATGTATTTGGCAAAATAAAACCATTGAGGAGGAAAAAGTCTGTCAGAAAACCTATAAAACAACCGCAAATTTTTATGCACCAATCAATTGGGTTACTGCTCTCAGTTCCCCAGATAACATCACAGTTTTGCTCATGAATATGGAAATGATAATTAGAATACAAACCAGAAAACCTGTTTTTAACCCTGAATCTTAACCCCCATCGGCTCGGTTAAATCCCCGAAAAAAAAAAAAGTCCAGTGCGGACAGGGCTTTAGTGGTCTGTAGCATGTCAAACTCAAGATCTTGAATCCAGCCATGGGCTAGTGTTGCTTGTGTACAGTACTTGGGCAAGATGCTTTGTCACATATTGCTCCTCTTCACCCAGGAGTAAATAGGTACCTGTGAGGGTAGCCTTCCTGAACATTACAGTAGCCAGGACTGTATATACTCTCCAGGGAGTTGAGAATGTTTCTGGAATTCCATGTAAGTGCCATTATTACCATATTATTATCCCTGGCATGCCTGGTCATCGGGCCCCATCGTAACCGCCTTGAGTACCCACTGGGTGGATACTGTATGTTGCGCATTATAAATGTCTCTATTGGGTGCATTCGTTTAGCTAACACGGGTCAGCCCTTACAGCCCTTTCCTGCACAAAACAAGCGAGAAAACGGGGACGAGGTTGACTGGTGTCGACCCGGGGGAGCTAAACGAATGCACCCAATAATATCTTTAGAGTTTTTTAAACACAAAATGAACATCCAATATTAACACAAGAAAACCATAAATACATGTAAAACCTTTGATTCATTGCTCAACAATGCAAAAACTTGGTAACGGATGACCTTTCCATGGTTACATTTACGATGTGCAATTCGTGAAATCTAGATGATTGGAATAAATTCTGTAGTATCATACTTTGGTTTTATCAAAGCAATAAAAATACGTTGCCAACTTTTTGAGAAAACAATGAAAAACTGTCACAGTATTTCTTAAGTCTTTTCTCTTTTATTTTTGATCTTTTAAAATATCAAAAAGATTTTTGGTTGTTGTTTTACTAATTTCTGAATAAATACACCATTTCAGACAGAAACATTTTAACGGTAGGTTTCTACCATCACCATCTTCATACCCTGTAAGTTATTTGTAAATCTGCGAACATTTCTATTTTGGTTTCTTACCAAAGTACCAAAGGTATGATACTACCTTTAGGAAATACTGTGGCTGTTTTCCACTGTTTTCTCAAAACGTAGGCACCGTATGGGACTGAAATTTTCACAGATGACTTTTACTCTATCGTCCTTGATATTTTTGCCCATGAATCTGTATTTCTTTGACAAAAACCAAAGTATGATATTACATTTAAGAAGAAAAGCAGTATGATCGATGTTGTACGTGTATATTGTACCTTTAAGTATTCCGGTACCGACTTAAACGTTTCTTTGTCGAACGTTTGGTAGTTGACTTCTGTTGCTTTCACGAAGGCGTTGAGGCTCTGCTTCATCTTCAGCAGGGCATCGGGTTCCCGCTTCACCAGCTTGTCCGTCTGGACGATATTCTGGCCATCCCAGACAAAAGTCTTTGGGCAGTCGCCACTTGCCGGCAGACGGTCAACGGTCAGATTCAACTCTTGGGCCAGTCCGGCAATTACTCTATTTTATGAGCAAGAAGAAAGAATTTTAGACTCAGCAGCAAATAATTCTGGCCAATCTGTGAAATATCACAGATTTGTTTTGCTTGCTTTATTTGTAGCAGGCATGACAGTAAAAATTTAGTAGGTTTAATTCCACCATTTGTGATGATAAAGCCAGTTGTTGTTACATGAGTCAAATGATTTGATACCCCAGCACAAGATATGTATCATGATAATAATAATAATAATTTGGGAGGCTAATCATCGTTACTGGCAGCTGGGGTGCTGAATTGCGGAGGATGTGACTTCAACGTGATCGAGTATCAGGGTATTGATGGGTGCCCTTGGCCAGTTGGCTGCCAGCCACATCAACCCATATGATCACGGAGTATAGCCTGAGATCGAAAGTGTTTGATTTTTGTGGAGGGAGGAAAACCGGATCACCTGGAGAAAAACCCTCGTAGCATAGGAGAGAACCAACGCACAACTCAACTCACATATGACCCAGGCCGGATTTGAACCCGGGCCACATTGGTGAGAGGCGAGTGCCTAACGCACTTGCCACCTATATGCCCCTATCAAAGATTAATTGTGGTCATTGAAATGTGAACCAAGACAATTGACTGGAGTGAGATTCGAACCTGCGACCTCCAGAAAACCATGGTCAGTACTCTACCAACAATGCCAACTGAGCTAGTATCCAGCTCTACGTGGATTAACTGCACATAGCATAGCCACACAAAAAGTGATTGGATGGTTGGCTGGTATAGATTTTCCAACAGCCAATCAGAATTATGCTTCTTCAAAATAAAAGTCTTTAAATATTTTAATTTTTGGGATCAGAAATCTTAGTGTCTTATACATTTCTGTTTGAAACTCAATATAACAATTCAAAATTTGTCTTCTTGGAAAAACAAGAAGAGTTTGTTTTCAAATCCTTTGGCCCAAATACCTGCAATACATCTTAATCAAGCGCGCACATAAAACAAGGCATCAAGTATCCTCCATAGTCTCCATATCCTCTTTTGTCATCTCTAACTCCGCCTATTTTTTTTTTTTTAAGTGAACAAAGACAAATTGAATGGAGCAGGATTCGAACCGGCGAACTCCTAAATACCGTACCGACGCTATACCAACTGATGATGAGCCATCCAGTTGGTACATGTACACTGTAGATAATTGACTACTTGGGACACGACCAACGTAGGGCTGGATAGCTCAGTTGGTAGAGCACCTGTACGGTATTCAGGAGGTTGCCGGTTCGAATCCCGCTCCAGTCAATTTTTCTTTGTTCACTTTTCAAATGACTTCAAAATTCAGTCAGTTTCCTTTGTGGTTATTTGATGATTATATCTTTTTTTTTTTTTACATACCTCTGATATTTTGAAAAGACGCCTGCTCCGACATTCACTGACAAGCCGTGGTACTCGATGTCTTTTATGCGGCCTCCTACACAAGTCAAGAGTACATACATGTATGTCATTATAAAGCGTGCACAAAAAGTAACTTCCGTTAAATTTGATGCCCCACTCCTTTAAATCTAATCGGTTTGGGGTGATATGAGTAGTGTGAGTGTTTAGATCACATCTTAAGCTGCATTTTGATGCCCTACTTGATGCCAAGGACTCAACACTGTTTAATGCACACACCATTGTTTGTCAAACATGTCAAAAGGTACAAAACCAAAAGTTGCACTTTTAGGTACCGGTACTTAAACATACAGTGTGTACGTGTACGTGTAGCTGTGTGTAACCCTTTTTCGACCCAAACAATTATCGCCCTTAATGCAATGTACCGCATGGCAGGTTCAACCTGTATACCTTAAAGTGCAACTTTTGGTTTTGTACCTTTTGACAAACAATGGTGTGTGTATTGAACAGTGTTGAGTCCTTAAAGGCATTGCATACGTTTGGTAATGACTCTGAAAATTTATGGCAATGAAAACTTACTTGGTGAGAAGTACAGCTGCTTTGGATAGTATAATGCATATTGAGAAACGTTCAATTCGAAGTACCGCGGTTATGGAAAAATATGTCACTTTTTATCTCCAAAAATTATGAATCTGAGAAGCGTTATGGCCGTAACGCTTCTCAGCTATTGACTTACTGTTCTCTGGCGTGAAATAACCGCTCCAGTTTGTCGCCAAAATCTCAAAAACGCTACCACCTTTTGAATTGAAACTTTCACAGGTTAGTTTTATGGTATATACAATTATATTGGTTTGAAACAAACAGTAGGCTCAAATTACCAAACGTATGCAATCCCTTTAAAGGTTCAATACATGATTTGTAAAGGTCACAGGATTGCACTCATACTTTGTCTGATCAAACATGTCAGGAAATAATAAACCTGTGAAAATTTGAGCTCAATCGGATGTATCTGAGTCACAAGAAAATAGCGAAAACCCGACTCGATTTTTCTTATAAAACATGAAGAATAGTTTACTTTATGTTTGTTCCAAAACGATCTTTGGAAAAGACACTAAATCTTGATTTGCTTGAAAAACCCAGCATCTGATGAACTAAGATTTTCCATGGTGACTGTTTGCACTGTTTACGAATTGTTGAGTCAATTTTCTGTCTCAAACTCAATAATTTGTTTTTTTTTAGGCCTTGCAAATCCTATATATTCCCTTTAATTGGCAATAAGAAGGGTATCAAACTGCAGCTTTATAATGACATTTCTGTCTTAATAAAAACAGGATTAACAACCAAATTTCCATGTGTTGCGCATCGCTTGTGATGGTGATTGTTCTTTGGCTGTTGTTGACTGACCATGAACATCAATTGAAATTTCTAACTGTGGTTTGTTTTATTGGGCAAGACATTTTTGTGCTAAGCAAATTTTTGAGCTTAGCAGTGCCGTGAAATTGGCCCCTGGTTGAATGAGAGGTCTACACTATGTTCATACCTATCCGATCTCGTGCCTCAATGACGGTAACATTAACACCAGGCACCTCTTTCCTGAGGTAGTAGGCACAGGTTGAGCCTCCAATACCAGCTCCTATGATGACAACATGAGGTAAGATTGCATCCTTTGCTGCTTGGGAGGCTCCATCTTGCGAGGTACAGTGCACAATGGTGACACCTGTTGGGACAAAGGAATTCATGGTTTTTACAGGTTGTCCCAGAAAAAAACGCAACACTGTGTCGGGAACCAAATGTTAAAATTAAAAGGTTTATCATTTCAAGATTCAGATATGTGATACAGCCATGTCTTGGCTATCACCATGTAGAATTTAATCAAACAATTGTGGCTCCATTGCAAAAATGAGACTGCACTTGTAGCATAACGGATGTATGAGGATCAAGAAAAAAATAATTCAGGGGAATTCACGATCTAGGAGTCGCGGTAGGTGCTGCAATGTTTCACCAAAATTTCATCTATCAATTGTTGTTTTCAAAACCCATGATAGTATTACGGCACCCCAAAAAAGTAAGAGTGCAAGAAGGCTCCAGAGCAGCCTTCTAAATCTAGAAGTACATCATGACAGAGGATCTTGATTGGTCAATTTCGCATGTCTGCACAGCAGCAGCTATGAACGTGATAGACGCACTCGCCAAACGGTACGATAGTAGATGCCCCCTGATTGGTCAAAACTTAGGTCAGTGCATGGTTGGCTTGCATAATTAATCAGGAAAACTGCATGCATGTGATTGACGCTTCCTCGCTGTATGGGGAGTGCGTCTATCACATAGACTTAAGCAGAGACCAGCCGGGCGTGAGATTATTTTTCCCATAGTGAGCGTATAGGGTCATTCCGTGTCAATTCAACGCGCTTTGGAACCTGACCGACTCAGATTTCAATGAAATTTGGTATGCTTATTGACCTCCATGAGAAACCCCCAGAACCGAAATTTTATGTAATTTGGTCCATTACTTTTTGAGATACGGGTTAACGAACTTTTGACTAATTAGCACAATCTGTCACATTCAAACAGCCATATCTCCAGAAGTAAAGAACCTACAGAGATAAATTTTACATCATTCTAAAGCTCTTATACTGGCCTTCATTTTGTAAAATAAAACCAATTTTTTTTCATGTACGACCAAAAAATTACGTTAAAATTTGACCTTTAACCTCAATTAAAAAAAAATTCCTATTTTTCAAAATGCGTAACTTTTTTTTTAATCTTAGCTTGACATGTAAGTAACATCTCCAGAAAAATTTGGAGTGGGCGCTCATATACTTTTGGAGTTATGATAATTTGGTAGGTAAAATAAAATATGATCACTAACTTTGATCCTAGAGGTAAACACAAAATATAAAATATAAATGCTTGCGTCTGCCGAGATTAATTTAAGGGCCTGTTACTTCCAGGCGAAAAACCTAAAGAAATATAACACTTTTAATTAATTACTTTCCTAACCAATGGAGCAGGTTCTTCAGCTGTTAGGGGAAAACACCACCAATCCAGTTTCTAAACCTGCCACATTGGCTGGGGAAAGAAAGATGCTTAAAGATGGCTGCCTTCGCCGTACAGAAACTCAAAAGCGTTGACTTCACCAGTCAAGAGACGAGTGTAGAGTGGGGCGAGATCTTGATGGTCCATGCACTCAAAGTAAATGCGTCCCGCATCAGTGCGCTTATAAAATAAACAAAGGTGTGCGTCTGCTGCCCACAATGAACTCTTTATTCTTTTAAACACGTAAAGTATGTGAACACCTGTCCATATACTTTTGCCTACTTGGCAAGGACAGGCCGGGAATTCACTACACTACAAGCGCGCCCAAAATGCGAGGGAGCATTTTGTTTTTGTTCCCTTTATAGGTATCGTATCCGGCAGATTGTGATAAGACGGGTCCCAAAACTATAAAGGAAAGGAAAACTACTTTTTGGAAAGTTACTTACCTAAATATACCTGGGTGGTGTCCTCTTCTACATTATTAGCAAGGTTAATTTTGTGGAAAGAGGGCAGGGCTTTGATTTTTGAGGGAAATTATGGGGAAAAGATGGGTACTAAACGAAGATGGAACATTCACGGCCGCAAGGACGGCCGCAGACGAGAATAGTCTGGTTTCCACCCCTGAGATTGGTCAAGTGACGTGGGAAATGGCCTTCTGTAGTTCTGACATTTTGAAGATTCTTGATCTGTTGAGTCTGGGCACTTAGACTAGCCAGACCAGGCAAAATGGCCTCACGCAATTAGACGGGCTGTTTTCAAGTGCAAGAAACACGACTAACACGTAATAAAATTGCATTTTTACACCAAAATGTTGCACAAATGTCTTCAATCTAACGTTAGACTTTTAAGGACCCAGGTCCAGGAACATTTGCTGAAAGTCAAAAGTATCATATTTGAGGAGTAAGCTATTAGTAGGGACCACTGATCTGTACAAACTGGATAGGTCGCACTGCTCTGCAGGTGAAGCATCCTTGCGGCCATTTTGGGATATTCAATACATTGGCAGGCGCAGTGGCCAGCATATACAATGAAAAGCTGCTCTGCCTGCTGTGCAGTCATGCAGTGCAATGAGTATTGTGCTGAATATCCTAACATGGCCGCTGGTGACTTCACGGTTCGCTGTGTAATCACTGCCCCCGCGACCTATCCAGTTTGTATCAGTGCCTTAGGCTTAGGGCTAAAACAATCAATAAGCCTTATCGCAAATACCGCCTGGTTGATTTTTGGACAATAGTCGAAAGGCACTGTGGGAAGGGAAAAGGTACATAATATGCCCCTTTTTCCTTCCCATGGTGCCTTTCCACCATTGTCCAAAATCAACCAGGCGGTATTTGCGATAAGGCTTATGAGTTATTATTATTATTATTATTATTTATTCGGCATTCAACAACACAAAATGGATACACAGAACAGAACATGAGTTTAAATACAAATACGACACCAGGCCAGCAGCAAATGCCGGGAAAAGGAAAAGTTAACCTAATAACTATGACCCTAGGGCCTCCGTTTCCAATACTGCTGACCAAACACAACAATTAAATATATGAGCATAACAAAAAGAATATATTTATCTAAAGTAACAATAACAATAACAGTAACAAATAAATAAATAAGAATAAATGAATAAATAAATAAATAAATTAAAAAAAAATAAAAATAAATAAATAAATACATAGAAAACAAAATGAGATTGACAAATTGATTTAAAATAAATGCACAAAGAACAGAAAATTAATACCAGCGCACAAAATGACAGATTTACATGTACGTGTTTAGGGATCCCTTTTTATTACAATCCCCCGTATCCGTTAGTGAACCCTTACCCAAAAATTATCATTTTGGGCTAAAATACACTAACCCCACTATACACAGTGCACCCCTTACTGCTTAGTATCCCCGCCACAAAATTTCCTCCATGGTGCAACACAGACACGACAGAACGCCCCCTATATTTCTACCTCCATATGGTACATGTAAATACACGCAATATGATCCGTACGAAGCATGCAACACATACAGTCATGACACTAATTAATTTAGGTCCGGTGTACAGTAACAAAGATAAAACTTGAATAAGCTTGGTCAAAAATAAAGAAACTAACCTGCAATAAGAGCTGAACACACACAGAGGAACTGGTAGGTCCACATTGTTGCAGTTCAGTGAAATCAAAAGTTAATTTTCGATTCCAATATTGTCCAAGTAACAAACTTACACATGTAATACCGGTTGCAAAAATAAATCTGAACATTTCTAACCACTTGGTGGCGCTCGTTAAACTTTTCTTCCGTGGATGGAGCTGCGGCAGACCAGTAAATAAATTCCCATAGGGTCCCACGCAAAATGGCCAATTAAAAAAAATAATTAAAAATACTCAGAAGTTTCTGAGGCAATCGACCAATACGGCAAAATAAAGGGGAAATTTTCAATTTTTATTTTATTTTATTTTATTTTCAATTTTGTATAGATTAACCGATGACTTTTTGCCGAAAAGTACATTCAAAGAAAAATAGGCCTACCCCTAAAACGGCCGAATTGACCGGTGCCAGAGCAAAAAACAGTATCCCTCCATAACAGGGCAAAAATAGAGCGAATTTAGTGCCTGATTTCATCCAAACGGCTCAAAGGTGAAAGTCCAAACTCTGGTGATCGGGTTCCATCCATTTTGTGTTCAAGACTTCCCGCGTTGGGCTCACCAGAAGCTTTAAGAGAATAGATTTTCAGGGTAGGCCTATACAGAAAATTAATGAGCTCCGCGGACCGATTTGGGCGTGCAGAGTGCACGCATTACGCATGCACTATGTACACTGTACACTGCAAAATCAATGCGCCGAGGACATTATAATTAATTCTCGGGGCAATTAGCAAAAAATCTAAAATGTGTTAACAAAGAAACATTTGAACAGAAGTAGGTAAATAATGCTTCAATGTCGGATTTTGCAGTGTAATTGCTAAAAACAAAAAAATAATGGAGAGACTCCTGACTGAGTTTTTTTTGGATGTGATGAAAGTGAGGGTTTGACTTAATTTCAATACTTTGGTTTTGTGAAAGAAATGCAGATTTTTGGGCAAAAATATCAAGGAAGTTACAGTAACGGCCATGTGTTTATTGTGTTAAAAACGTCCACAGTATTAAAAATAAATCTTGTCATTGTTATTTTTTTATCTTTTAAAGGTATAAAACATGATGGTATAAAGGTCACAGAATATGACTCACGCTTTGTCTAATCCAACATGATTGTATGAAATACATAGGTTTTACCTGTAAAAATGTGAGCCCAATTGCACATCTGAGTCACGATCGAGAAAAATAGAGACAACCCAACTCAATTTTTCTCAACATTATAACGAATGGGTTTGATATTACCCCGAGAAAACTGTAGTGGTCTTTTTTTGTAACTAAGTTAAAGGAAACTCAGCTAATTAGGATGCTTACCGTATGTTCTAGATAACCTTTTGCCATGATGTAAATCAATTGTTATTATTTCATTGTTGTAACCCTCCCCAGGGTATGGGGTATGTTCCTTATTTGGAATAAAAACAAACAAAATGAAAATTATTTTTTTTTTTATACTAATTTCTAGATAAATACACAATTTCTGACGGAAATATTTCTACGAGCACCATCTTCATGTCCTGAAAGTTATACGTGAATCAGTGAACATTATTTTCTGTTTTGGTATGCTATACTGTATGGGGGCCTTATACCTTTAAAAGATCAAAAATGGTTTTTAGTCATTAGTTTTTAATTTTTGGATAAATACAAAATATCATGCAGGTCCGTTTCTATACCATTACCATTTTGTGAAGATTAAATTTCACAAAACCTCCCGCAGGAAAGACCACCAATTTCAAGGGTACGCAGGCTGCCAAATTAGGGGATCATTGGAATGGAGAATCAGGCAGCGCCATCCCCTATGAAATACCCCATCAGATAGCACGGCGTCTCAAGATCAGCCTCTCCTATACTCTCTAAAATAATGCAAAAGAGTGAAAAATATCACTCGTTCAAAATCGAATCACTCCAAACGATGCAAATTTCACTCGATCTTAAATGTAGTTTCATACTTTGGTTTTTGTCACAGAAATACAGATTCGTGGGCAAAAATATCAAGGAAGATACAGTAAAAGTAATCTGTGAAATTTTCAGTCCTATACGTTGCCCACTTTTTGAGAAAACTGCGAAAAACGGCCACAGTATTTCTTAAGTGTTTTTTTTTCTTCTTTTTTTTGATCTTTTAAAAGATCAAAAAGATTTTCTGTCGTGGTTTTACCCTTTTCTGGATAAATACACCATTTCAGGCGGAAAAATGTTAACAGCCTGTTTCTACCAGCACTATCTTCATACCCTGTAAGTCATACGTAAATCTGTGAACGTTTCTGTTTTGGTCTCTTACCAAAGTACGATACAACCTTTAAAGAGTGAAACTTAACTCGACAAAGAGTTGTCCCTTAAGGCTCTTCGAAGAGTGGATTTTCACTCTTTTGCATTTAGAGAGTAACTATCAATACTTTCTGGCTTTTCGTGCGGACCCTGTTTTCACAAAACGGCAGAGGTTGATTGCGAGTTTCTGGCGCTATAACCAGGTGCTCCGGGTAGATGAAGCTCGTTATAGCTATGGGTAGTAGTTCATCTAGGAGAAGGACCACCCTGACTCCAAACCCGGGTAGGTGGAACTCTTAAGCCTGGGCCGGCGGTCTGACTAAGAGAAGGACCACTCTGATCGAAGACCCCGGGCTGGTTGCGCTCGTCAATCTTGGTCAACCCCAAGCTATGGGCAAATAGCTCCACTGCCTTGTGGTGCAGGCCTCCTGGGAAGAGACAAAAGGCTAAGGGAGTGAACACTGACAGAAAATCCGGAGTCGGAGTCCCTAAGGCAGCCGTTGCTGTATACAGCATCGTCCTGGCAACTCCCGCGACGCCATTGGAACCAAGCGTATGGCTTCTGTCATTCCATTGGACTCTCCCAGTGACGTGGAGAAAAGATACCCGCTGCATGGGTAATTACAACCTGTCTTCTTCATTCACTTACCCAGTCTCCTACACACTGGATAGGTCACTCCAGCTTAGCTACTCAGTGTCCAACACGAGAAGCAGCAGTCACAGGTTATGTAAGTCCGCTGCTCAATTGGCGAAGAGCCGGACGCCAGGGGTTGCTTCCGACGGTTGGAGGGGTCATCCTACCGCATTGGGCAGCTACCGCCCACCTGTCAAGCTTGGCAGTCCTCAGTCAGTAGGGTGCTGCCTCGCCACAGTCCGTTTATAGCCCCACTGGATGTGCGTGGGGCTTAGGGAAAAAACCGACAAGTGGATCGTTAACTTGTGCACCAAGCAACAATATAGATTAAAACAAAGAAAACTTCGCCCCTTAAAGGTAATAATTATCATACTTTGGTTTTTATCTCAGAAATACAGATTCATGAGCAAAAATATCAAGACAGATACAGTAACTCTCATCTGTGAAAATTTCAGTCCCATACGGTGCCCACATTTTGAGAAAACAGTGAAAACAGCCAAAGTATTTCTTAAGTCTTTTCTCTTTCATTTTTGATCTTTTAAAAGAAAAAAAAAGTTGGAAAAAGTTTAAAGGGTATGTTTCTACTACCACCATCTTCATACCCTGTAAGTTATACATAAATAGTGAACATTTCTGGTTTGGTGTCTTACTATGATACTACCTTTAAGCTGGGCACCTGGAATGTGCATGAGAACCACGACACCAGGTTTTACAGACATCTCCAAGACATCGGTGATGCCTAGAAGGCCTCAGTCATCGATCAAGAGCTGAGCAGACTGCACATGGACATTGTCGCCCTATAAGAAACCAGATTACCAGACTCGTGATCTGTGAGAGAAAAAACGAAAAATGGACAGCGCCTGCTGGAGCTTTGCTGCAAACACAACCTATGGCAGCAACACTTTCTTCAACACCAAGCCCCAGCACAGAGTCTCATGGAGACACCCTCGGTCCAAGTATTGGCACCATTTGACATGATCGATCCTCACCAGACGTTTCGGGAAGCACTGGGATTAATCTTAAATTTGAATAAATCCTAATAGCTATAGTAAAGTGTGATGTCACAATACAAATCACTATGGTGATATTGACAACTCATTTTAAGTCAGTCTAAATAGTGTTTGGTGAAATCCAGCTCTGATCCTCACCAGATGTTCAAGTCTATACCAAACATCAGACTCCGAACTCCCTCACATATCAGAGCGCTGACTGCGACTCTGGTCACTCTCTGGTCTGCTGTAAGGTCAAGCTCCGGCCAAAGAAACTGTGCCGCACTAAACATGAGGGCTAGACCCCGCATTAATGCTATCGAGACCGGCAATCAGGGAAGGGTGCGCAGTTTCAAAGCCAATCTGGAGGAATCCCTGCCATGCCCATTGACAACAATTAATTCCCTTAAGAGATGGGATGACTCCAGGGACACCGTCTACAATGTCGCCATCAAAACCTTTGGCGAAAAAGAGTGCAAGTCAGCCGACTGGTTTGGCGCCCACGCTGAAGAACTGAGACCTGACATCAAGGAGAACCGGAACGCCCTTGGCGCATTCAAAGCCTTCCCTAGTGATGAGAGGAATTTGCAGATCCTTCGAACTGCCCGTATAGCAAGGTCCAGCAGACTGCCATACACTGCGCCAATGAATGCTGGCTACAGCTCTGCACCAGGATCCAATTCGCTGCGGACACCAGGAACATCAGAGGGATGTACAATGGCATTAAGCAGGCCCTGTGCCCAACCCAAAAGAAGACCGCCCCTCTCAAGTCCATCTCAGGCGAAGTCAACCAGGACAGGACCAAGCAGATGGAGCTTTGGGTGGAGCATTACTCACAGCTCTACGCCGCAAAAACATGGTCTCCGAAGATGCTCTCAATGCCATCGAGTGCCTGCCCGTCCTTGAGGAACTTGATGGTGACCCAACTGTCGATGAGCTCAGCAAAGCCCTGGACTCTCTGGTTCCAGGCAAAGCTCCTGGAAATGATGGCATCCCTGCCGAACTTCTTAAGTGCTGCAGAGAGACCGTCATCTGGACAGAAGGAGGACAGAAGGAGAAGTCCCCCAAGACACGAGAGATGCTATTGTCACTCTCTACCAAAACAAAGGTGACAGAAGCGGTTGCAACAACTGCCACGGCATCTCCCTCCTCAGTGTTGTTGGAAAACTCATGTTCGCCCGGGTTGCACTGAAGAAACTCCAAGGTCTACCAGAAATAATCTATCCCGAATCTCAGTGTGGCTTTCTCGCAGGCAGGTCCACCGTCGATATGGTCTTTTTCATCAGACAATTGAAGGAGAAATGCAGAGAGCAGAGGCAACCGCTCTTCATGGCCTTCTTTGACCTGACAAGGGTTTCCGATCTGGTCAGCAGGGACGGCCTTTTCAAGATCCTCGCTAAGATCAGCTGCTCACCGAGACTTCTCAGGCCTGATTATCAGGTCCTTCCATGACAACATGAACGGCACTGTGGTTTTCGACGGCGCCACAATGACTCCTTCAGCATCCAGAGTGGAGTCAAAGAGGGCTGCGTCCTGGAGCCGATACTGTTCGGCATATTCTTCGCAGTCATGCTGAAGCACGCTTTTGGAAATGCTAATGAAGGCATCTACCCACGAACCAGGTCAGATGGGATGCTGCTCAACAGCTGTCTTCACACTAAGAGATAAGTCTGAAGTCCAGCTGAAGTGTCTTCGGGAAGTCCTCTTTGCTGATGACGCCGCAGTCACCGCCAAGTCAGACAGCGAGCTCCAGCAACTCATGGCACGTTTCAGCCAAGCCTGTGAATACTTTGGTCTTACCATCAGTCTGAAGAAGACACAAGTCATGGCGCAAGACACAGACTCCCCGCCCCACATCCACATCTCCAACCACCAACTGGACGTCGTTCATGACTTCGTGTATCTTGGCTCCTCCATCTCTGACACCCTCTCTCTCGACACAAAACTTAACAGGAGGGTTGACAAAGCCTCCACAACGATGGCCGGACTGACGAGAGTGTGGACCAACAGCAAGCTGCCAGAGCACTAAGATCCAAGTGTACAGAGCATGCGTTTTGTGGACCCTCCTGTATGGCAGCAAGTCTTGGACCATCAGAGTACGTCATGAACGTAAGCCCAATGCCTTCCACATAATTATGCGCTGCCTGCGACACATGCTGGACTTTAAATGGCAGGACAAGATTCCCAACATCACTGTACTTGACAGAGCTGGTATTCCCAGCATGTACAGACTGAGTATAGTATGACTTACATGGCAAACTGGTAAACGGTATGGCATATGGCATATGGTATATCCCCTCATGGTAGAGTTTAGTATCATGCACGGTACTTCGGCCAAAAAAAAAAACACCCTTCACTATAAACGCCACGCCATGCAAAATTACAAGTGCTATAATACCACACGCTCCCGCGCAGGAAGCCAGGTTACTTAAGGCCTAGACTATACGCCGTGCTACTGCCGCGCCGAACTTAAATCAATTGAGTGCAGCAATAGCACGGCAGTAGCGCGGCAGTTGCGCTAAACGCCGAGCTTAATTGAAAGTGTCGCGCCATTGCCGTTCCGAATACCGTTAGCGCGGCAGACCCTGTCGAGCCAAAGAGCTTGCCGTGCCGAACTCAATTTGCCGAGCCAAATTCACGCTAAACGCCGTGCTATTGCCGCGCCAAACTTGAAAATGTAAAATTATTTGAGTTCGACGCGGCAGTAGCACGGCGTATAGTCTAGGCCTATCCTGGAGGTTCGGGCTACCAACATTCGAGGCCCATAAAGCGACACTGGATTGGACCACATGACGAAGCCGAAGAAAGGTCTCCAGCTGTATCTCAAGACCTTCATTTCATTTAAGACACAAAATAACGGTAGTAAAATAATTATAAATCCCAAGCCCAGCCTCAGTCCCCATTTCGTAGAGGCTATATGATTATAATACATATTGGATATTCGTGTGTAGACGTTCCATACATGCCTGCTGGCTTCCATCCCACAATACATCAGGTAAAAAAAATATGCAAGTAAGTTTCTGCTATAATTTACCTGTAATAATATACGCCACAGTTTCAGGCTTTGGAAAGTATAATAGCTTACGGGTCCTGTGTTTCAACAGGACAGTTTGGTAAATTTGGATTGGCGATGTGAAATAATATTGTGGCATCTGCATGCCACGTGATCGTCATTGGCTATAACGGTAAAAAAATTATCCTGAATTATCCGAGCGCTATATTGGATTAGCTGCTATGGCTGTAGGCCAATATGATTGATGCGTAGCTTTTCAGTGTACAGGTATAACGAGTATCATAGGTTCTGGCTGAATATACATTATACGTCAGCTTCCATGTGTCAACATCCCTACACTATTGCACTGAGGTCCCAAGTGGCGTGAAACCTCATGCTATAGTGCCGCTCAACCGGTTGAGTATAGATTTCATTTTGGTGTACATTATAACCTGTAGAAAAAGCCGCATGCATTATTAATAATGCAGTATATTTGAACGCTGTGATGGAGTATTAACGCACACATCTTGAAATGCTTTTCTAATTTCACGGACTGGCAGGCTATGTCAGTATGATGGAGAAGTTTCCCTCCATGGTGTGATAGAGTTCGACCCTATGGGGCAACACACGGGAATGTCAGGGAGATTTTAGCAGCACGATCAGGGAGGTTAGGCACATAAAGTAACGCATGATACCGCGACGTGAGCTGATCAACCGGAGGAGACGATCCGTATAAGCCACGGTATTACCGTGGCTATGACTGCGAGGACGGATAGGTGCTGGAACAAGGTACAGTACGCCAATGGTTATTTTATTTGGGCCATAATTAATTCACGATGCCAATCACCTTGTTTTAAAAATGCATGTCATTATAATACACTATAATTATCTGAATATTGATTTTTCGATTGAAGTGTGAACTTTCTCGTGAAAACGACGAACATCGTGATTTATTTTGCGTGGACTTTATAACTCGCGTTCTAGTGATTGAGCTCAATTTCGATCGCTGCGCGTCACTAATCGGCAGGAGATTTGGTGTTTTTGGCATTTTTTCCGAGATAGTTTTCATAACACTATTGCTTCTAAAAGGGATTTATAGAAGATAGAAACCCTCCAGAAATAAAGAACGATGTTTCTACTCTTCACAATTAAATGTCCTTAAAGGTAGCATCATACTTTGGTTAGACACCAAAACAGAAATGTTCACAGATTTACGTATAACTTACAGGGTATGAAGATGGTGGAGGTAGAAACATACCGTTACATTTTTTTCCGCTTGAAATGGTGTATTTATCCAGAAATTAGTAAAACAACGGAAATCTTTTTGATCTTTTAAAAGATCAAAAATAAAAGAGAACAGACTTAAGAAATACTGTGGTCGTTTTTCACTGCTAAAAAACTGGGCACTGAGATTTTCACAGATGACTATTACTGTATCGTCCTTGATATTTTTGCCCATGAATCTGTATTTCTTTGTCAAAAACCAAAGTATGATATTTACCTTTAAAACACATACACAACCAAACCCAAACCCAACCAACCCAAGCCCAAGCCGAACCAAACCAGCCCAGCCCAACCCAACCCAACCCAACCCAACCCAATGCCAACCCAACCCAGCAAAACACAACCCAAGCCCAAGCCGAACCAAGCCAAACCAAACCTAGCCCAGCCTAACCCAAACCCAGCCCAACCCAACCCAATCCAAACCAGCTCAACCCAAACCCAACTTAACCCAAACCCACCAATCCAAACAAAACCAAGTCAACACACGCTATGCCCATGCTGCCCATCCAGCCGAACCGAACCTAACCAAACTAAACAACATACTCATATTTTGTTTTCCCCAACAGTTTCTTCTCACGTTGTGATGTGAACAAGACTCAAGACTCAGCGATATGGACGACCTCACAGAAAACCCAACCTGGACGATGAACTATCCAAATTCGAGTACATGTACCAACGATGATGTAACCCATGACGTCATGTCAGGAACCAAGACCCCGGATATAGCATTCGAGCATTACACGCCACAGAGCATTCCTCTGAGGGTTGTTTACGCAGTCATAGGAACGCTCGGTCTCCTAGGAAACGCACTTGTATGCGTCATCCTCCTTACACAGAAACGGTCCTTCCGCTCGGTAACCAATCTACTGATCCTCAACCAGTCCATCATCGACGTCGTTAACGCGCTGGTCTTCATGCTCCTCCGCCTGCCTCCCACGATCACCAGACTCCCAGAGACGTTGCTAGGCGAGATCATCTGCCGGTTCTGGGTTTCGGAGTACCTCATGTGGGCACTGTTCTTCTCCTCCAACATGAACATCGTGCTGATGTCGCTGGAGCGGTACTCGGCCACCTGTTTCCCCGTGAAACACCACTTCCACTTCTCGGCTGCTAAGGCCAAGGCTGGTATGGTCTTCTCGTGGTCCTGGGGCTTCGCCTACCAGCTCTACTGGCTGATCATACGGGACTTCCAAGACGGCGTCTGCGGAGTGACGTGGTTCAGTCAAACCTTTCAGAAAGTCATGGGGGTTATATTCTTCTTGGTCGAGTACCTTTTACCTCTATGCGTAATGACCTTTGCCTACACGAGCATCATCCTGATGTTGAGGAGGCGGGGACTAGAGGGACGAATTGTCAGCAATGTATTCCAACGCGCCAAAAGAAATGTCACCTTCACGCTTAGTCTGGTGTTCTTCTTCTACGTCCTTTGCTGGACCCCAACCGAGATCACGTACATGCTGTACAACCTGGGCTATCCCTACGACTTCCACAGCAACATGCACATGGTGGTGACGGTCATCGTGTTCTTGAACATGTGCGTCAACCCCATCATCTACACGTTGAAATATGAACAGTTCCAGCGCCAGTTGAGGATATTCTTCTGCAAGCGATTCTGGAGGAATCGCGTGGGCATTATTGCGGCTCCCATAGGTGACGCTGCTAGACCTCTTGGCAGGGTTGAAAATATATCAGAACATATCCCATAGAATAATGAACCCAAACCACGATGTAACAAAATATTTGACAATCCTTTGTTCTATATTGTTTTTATTCCTGATAATACGAGATTCCTCATATAACAAGGTTCCTTCTGCCATTAACAACGTTACTATGTTCTTTAATTGTTCCCATTCCTGATAATATGAAATTCCACTTATAACAAGGTTCCTGCTGCCATTAACAACGTTCCTATGTTCTTTAATTGTTCCCATTCCTGATAAAACGAGATTCCAATTATAACAAGGTTCCTGTTGCCATTAGCAACGTTCTTATGTTCTTTAATTGTTCCCATTCCTGATAATATGAAATTCCACTTATAACAAGGTTCCTGCTGCCATTAACAACGTTCTTATGTTCTTTAATTGTTCCCATTCCTGATAAAACGAGATTCCAATTATAACAAGGTTCCTGTTGCCATTAGCAACGTTCCTATGTTCTATAATTGTTCCCATTCCTGATAATACGAGATTCCAATTATAACAAGGTTCCTGCTGCCATTAACAACGTTCCTATGTTCTATAATTGTTCCCATTCCTGATAATACGAGATTCCAGTTATAACAAGGTTCCTGCTGCCATTAACAACGTTCCTATGTTCTATAATTGTTCCCATTCCTGATAATACGAGATTCAAGTTATAACAAGGTTCCTGCTGGCATTAAAAAGATTTATTTGTTCTATATATTGTTTTCATTCCTGATAATACAAGCTTCCTGCTGCCATTAACAACGTTCCTATGTTCTATAATTGTTCCCATTCCTGATAATACGAGATTCCAGTTATAACAAGGTTCCTGCTGCCATTAACAACATTCTTATGTTCTATAATTGTTCCCATTCCTGATAATACGAGATTCCAGTTATGACAAGGTTCGGCTGCCATTAACAACGTTCCTATGTTCTATAATTATTCCCATTCCTGATAATACAAGATTCCAGTTATAACAAGGTTCCTGCTGCCATTAACAACGTTCCTATGTTCTATAATTATTCCCATTCCTGATAATACAAGATTCCAGTTATAACAAGGTTCGGCTGCCATTAACAACGTTCCTATGTTCTATAATTATTCCCATTCCTGATAATACAAGGTTCCTCATATAACAAGGTTCCTGCTGCCATTAACAACGTTCCTATGTTCTATAATTATTCCCATTCCTGATAATACAAGATTCCAGTTATAACAAGGTTCGGCTGCCATTAACAACGTTCCTATGTTCTATAATTATTCCCATTCCTGATAATACAAGGTTCCTCATATAACAAGGTTCCTGCTGCCATTAACAACGTTCCTATGTTCTATAATTGTTCCCATTCCTGATAATACAAGATTCCAGTTATAACAAGGTTCGGCTGCCATTAACAACGTTCCTATGTTCTATAATTATTCCCATTCCGGATAATACGAGATTCCAGCTATAACAAGGTTCCTGCTGCCATTGTAAAGTTTATTTGTTCTCTATTGTTTTCATTCCTGATAATACGAGATCCAGTTATAACAAGGTTCCTGCTGCTATTATAAAGGTTCATTTGTTTTCTATTGTTTTCATTCCTGATAATACAAGGTTCCTCATATAACAAGGTTCCTGCTGCAATTAACAGCGTTCCTATGTTCTATAATTGTTCCCATTCCTAATAATACAAGGTTCCTGTTATAATAAGGTTCCTTCAAAGTCTCTTGGAACTCTTGTTAATGAGATTTAACTTTACACCATTGATCATGCTCATTTTGTTTTAAAACATCGTTCTAATGACTCAATTTTGGCCAGTGCACGACATACAGGTTTATGAGCAAAATATTAAAGGTACAGTACAAGATTGGTAATCGTACCCAAACAGAAGTACGTATAACAGATTTACGTTTAACTTTCAAGGTATGAAGATTGTGCTGGTAGAAACATACCTTTAACATAATTCTTCCTGAAATGTTGTATTTATCCAGAAATTAGTAAAAACAACGACCGAAAATAGTTTTGATCTTTGGGTAAGCCCAAAACCATTCTTTATTTCTAATAAGAAAATTGATTCAGGTTTTCGCTATAAATTCTCGTGATTCAGATGTCCGATTGAGCTCAAATTTTCACAAGTTTATAATGTCATGCCCATATTGGATCACAATCAGTGTGGGTGTTGTTCTGTGACCTTTAACAATCATGTTTTATACATTTTAAGCGCCATAAACATTTTCAAATGTTACCACTAAAGTAATTTTGGTTTCAATTGTTACCGCGAACAAGACAAGTGTCTGTTTAATAGTGCCACGGGTACAGTTATCAATTAACAAATAAAAATTATTATAACGTATAATCGAAAGGTTTCACAAGAATCAAAATTCATGATAGGATACGCTATATAGGAGTCATAATTTTGACAACAGGATCAAGATTGAAATACTGTGACAACTAGCGATACACACTCACGTCACTCATGAGTCAAATTCACGTTTTGCGGATTGACGCAATGTTTTCAAGTTGAAGCAAGTATTTTCGAGTTGACGCAATGTTTGCGCAATGTTTGCGCAATGTTTTCGAGTTGACGCAATGTTTGCGCAATGTTTGCGCAATGTTTTCGAGTTGACGAGTTGACGCAATGTTTGCCAGTTGACGCAATGTTGCCAGTTGACGCATTGCTTTTGACAAAAAGATGCTGACGGCATGATCGATGACGCAATGTTTTGAAGTTGACGCAATGTTTTAGAGTTGACGCAATGTTTGCCAGTTGACGCAATGTTTGCCAGTTGACGCAATGTTTTCAATTGACGCAATGTTTGCGAGTTGACGCAATGTTTTCAATTGACGCAATGTTTTCGACAAAAGTATTTTGAGAGCATGATCGATGAAACAATTCCGAGGGACCGAAACGATTTCAAGACGGTTAGCCGTGCACATCATGCTCGAGATGTTCTACTTAACCAATCAGTTATCTTGGGAATATCGCAAACCGAGATCAAAATAAAAGCACTTAGGCCTACCTCACACCTTTAATCCTGAACAGGACTTCACACGTGCAAATTACCACACACCTCGTATAATTCTCTTCCAAAGAGAGTCACTTATAGAATCTCAACGGATCTACTTATATACTTGCAGCAGACTGATAAAGAACATAATCTAATTTAGGAACCTTAAAATAGAACCAAACAGCTGAAAATAGAACCGAATTGGACCCGAACCCTTGCACAGAAGTGACAAATGTCCCAATAGAGCAGAATTTAATCTGACGGCCTAAAATAAAACAGAAAACCTTAAATTTACAAAAAAGAATTAAACAGAATACACAAATAGCTACTACCCAGAACAGGAGAATCGGCAATGGAACTTCGGGTCGTTTAATAAATTATGATCTGTAATATTTATTTATTTATTTTTTTTTATATCAAAACTATAGCAGTCAGTTACAATTATACCTTATTTATTGTCACATAGTATATATTTAGTCGTAAAGATATATGAGCCTTTCTGGAATTGTTTTTCCACCAACAAAACTATAAACATCCTTTGCTCTACCAGCATTCGTCTGTAGATTGTTTGTTCAATGCACAGACGAAAAAATCGTTGCAGAGTGCCCTTCAGCAAAACCAATGACCTGAAATATTTTTGCCTTCGAAATAGAAGGGCTTGTTCTTTCGGTCCTATAGCAGGACCGTACAGAAAGGTCAAATAGCTATCGCCTTTTTTAACCTTTAAGAATGATCCCCTTAAGATAAAACAAAAACACGCCAGGCCAACCTATTATTTCAACTTCGTATTAAATCTGTGTATGCCGTAACGTTCAATTAAGAAAGAACTATCTCTGTTCACGTTTAAATGCATTGAAATAACAAAGAAAATTATTTTGTAGTGCTTAAGTGTAGTATAATACTTTGGTAAGAGACCAAAACAGAAATGTTCACAGATTTACGTATAACTTACAGGGTATGAAGATGGTGGTGGTAGAAACATGCAGACCGAAAATCTTTTTAAAGATCAAAAATTAAAGAGAACAGATTTAAGAAATACTGTGGCTGTTTTTCACTGTTTTCTCAAAAAGTGGGCATTGTATGGGAATGAAATTTTCACAGATGACTGTTACTGTATCTGTCTTGATATTTTTGCCCATGAATCTGTATTTCTTTGATAAAAATCAAAGTATGATATAACCTTTAAGGGCTTTGTTAGTTTCGTTCTTTTTTTTTTTGTTTATTCATTTGTTTGTTTGTTTGCGTTCCGTTGCTGTTGCTGTTCTTCATCTTCTTGATCATCTTTAGTTTTGGTTTTAATAAGACGGATCGCTATGATAGGACGCATTTATTACGCTCTAAATAACACAGCGGTTCCCTGTTGGAAAGAGGTCAATTTAGGAAAAAAAAAACCCACGAAATCAGATTAAGGAAATGACATGATTAATTGGCAGTGTGGAATAGGGCACTGTGTAAGGATGTCTGATGTCTGATCAAAAAACCGTCCAAAATCTTATGCTCCAGTCACACAGCCATGTTATGGACCTGCTTATATTTCGATAATGAAAATGCGTAATTTTTACACCAAATTTCAGCAAAAGTTACCTACATTCTGCAGACGATACGGATTAGCTACGGATGTCACGGACGACTAACGGATTTTACGGACGAATTACGCTCGTTTCTGCGCACTGGGTCGGCTTCCTCTGGCGTCCGCATATAAACCCACGCGGATTGGCTGCTTTAGTCGCATTTCATCAAGTCTAGGAGCTAGTTTCAGTTATTTACTTACCCCTATGTATCCGCAGGCATCCGCACACCCGACAAAGTGTGCGGATCACTTACGTATCTTACATATCCAGCGGATGAGTTTACGTATCTTACGAATGAGTAACGTATTCTACGTATGGGTAACGTATATTCTGTGGATGCTTACATCATTTCATCCGCAGCAAAATTTTGAGATTTTCAAAATTGCCTCTGCGGATCTGCGGATGTCTGCGGATCCTGCGGATTGGGTTACGGATGGATACGGATGCTTACGGATGATACGGATCCTTGCGGATGCTTACGGTTTTTTATCAGTCAGCATTCGTAGCTTCCGTAAGTGGCCATATGTGACTGTAGCATTAGCGCGACCCGCAGACTGTGTAGGCGTGCATCGTTGCCCGTCTGACCCACTCAATCCAGAAACCGAAGATCAATTTTACGTACAACGTGTAGACCCCTTTCACACGGGTCACATCCGACTTAATCCCATCGAATACCAATATGAATACGTGCAGTCAACGCTTACGCGCTCTGTCTGTTTGGCATTAGTCCAAATGAAATCGCAATTATTAAAAACGTGAAGTTGTGCGCACCTGTAAAGCTGCAGTGCAAACACTTTTTACTTCCCTCTTTTTTTTTATATCCATCGGTGATGAAATGCGAGACAATGAGAGTTCCAGAAAAAAACATCACTGAATCGGAAACATTACAAAGTTCAGTGTCTTACCTATCGTTGTAACTTATATCGAAAACTGTGTTTAAGGGTTTACTGTAATCAAAATTTAAAAGTATTGCTTAATAATTAATTACTATATAAATTTATAATTATGTCTATGTAAGTGCTTAGTTTTGACCAAAAAGTTGAAAAATTAAAACATGTATACCCCGCTCCCAAAAGTCCGCCTTGGAACCGATCCACACAACAATATCGAGTCATGTCGCACAACGGTATACTGCGTGGCGTTCTGCATGTGACGTAAGCAAGGTTTTTCGTCGCGAAAATTAGGATGTTAAATTGTGGATCTAAAAACACCTGATTTTTCTATATACAATATGTTTTTAGCACAAACAATGATAGACATGTTGAGTTTAATAACAATACACATGTATTTAACTTCACATGTGTTTTAATTACAGTAAACCAGTGGTGGTCAATGGATATCAGTACTGGCGTGACTTGGTAAAACAAAATGGAGCCATTTTCTTTTACTCTGGTACAGGTGTTCACAAACATTTCCCAAGGTTTGAGTACCGTAATTGTCGAGAATTTGTTTATGAGGTCAAATGGCAGTTTTCTAACCGACTTTTGTCTATACGCCGGAGCAGAACATAGAAATCTATATAAATATTTTCAAAGGAGTATTCTGGAGAAACGAATTTCCGTCGAAAACTGCATTTTTGTCATGTACATTGTATTCCTTTTTACAAAATATCAACAAGAAAAAATGGAAAAACGCAGCAAGCTAGCTAACACACTGATTAAAATGAGTCCGGCATCTGTTCGTGTGGACTGACCGAGCACCGCAGAATAGCACGCCGGTTGATCGCGCCGCAGGCCCCGCCGCTATTTGGACGCTCCGGCCGGTGAATACCATTTCACCGCCCAGGGGGGAAAGTTACATCCCCCCGTCTCTTCAGGGAAATATTTGGTCGAGTTTTCCTGCTCGCTAAAGTGGCCAGGGCCCTTAAGATACGAACAGGTAGATTAGGCAAGCTGTTGTTCTAGTGGTACGACGGAGGAGGAGTTCTTTGGGGTCGGGGGAACTGCCTGGTCTTAATTAAATTTGAATTGTGCATGAAGATGTCCCCATTCGTGCACCGTCAGTTGCAATGGAATGAAACTAAAATGCCGCTGGCACATCTTAAATGTAATTTCATTTTCATACTTTGGTTTTTGTCAAAGAAATGCAGATTCACGGGCAAGAATATCATAGAAAGGTACAGTAACAGTCATTCTGTGAAATTTCCAGTCCCATACGGTGCTTACTTTTTGAGAAAACTGTAAAGAAACGCTCATTATCTTTTAAAAATCTTTTCACAGTTATTTGTGATCTTTCGAAGATCAAAGTTGTTGTTGTAATATCATACTTTGGTTTTTGTCAAAGAAATACAGATTCATGGGCAAAAATATCAAGACAGATACAGTAACAGTCATCTGTGAAAATTTCAGTCACAAACTGTGCCCACTTTTTGAGAAAACAATGAAAAACTGCCTTTGATTTACTTATTTCCGGATAAATACGGCATTTCAGGCAGAAAAATATTAACGGTATGTTTCTATCATCACCATACCCTGTATGCTAAAGGTTAATCTGTGAAGATTTCTGTTTCGGTATTCTACCACAGTATGACCAAGCACTGTCGCACTTTGAGGTTATGCTTACATAATAACAATCTTTAACATTCATGGACATACTTAAAGGTAGTATCATACTTTGATAAGAAACCAAAACAGAAATGTTCACAGATTTACGTATTAAGTTAACTTACAGGGTGTGAAGATGGTGGTGGTAGAAACATACCGTTAACACATTTCCGCCTGAAATGGTGTATTTATCCAGAAATTAGTAAAACAACGACCAAAATACTTTGGCTGTTTTTTTTTAGTTTTCTCAAAAGGTGGGCAACGTATGCCACAGAAATTTTCACAGATGACTGAAGTTACGTACCTGTCTTGATATTTATGCCCATGAATCTGTATTTCTTTGATAAAAACCAAGGTATGATATTACCTTTAACATTCATGGGCAATACTCCAAGTAAAGCTAGTACTCTTACACCAATTTCATGCCCTTAATATAAACCATTTCTTACATACAAACTCGCTTTATAGTTACAATTCTGTCGTAATATTCTGAGGGGGTACTCATGACAATAAACAAGTAGCCTTCCTGTGCCAGCTTGCCCCCGGCAGAAGAAGAAATTCGCTGCGTTAAATTTGTTCCTGTTCACATTATACCGACCCTCATAACTCCTTTTCAACATTTGCAATTCCAACAAGTTTTACGCCGACCGCATGATGTTTGAAACTCATCACGTGCACCATGTGCATGTATGCAGAGGTTCTGGTGCATGCGGCCGGCGTTTTAATAAAACATTCCCCGTACAACCACTGTACCTCAAACTCGCTCCCAGCGCTGGTATCATGATTACGAAATGCGACTCCTATAACGGATCTTACACCACGCCACGGGAGCAATTGACACAGAAAATGCTTGTAGGTTTGCACGGTGTAATGGCCTGGAAATGTCTGCCTTATATCAACCTCGGCACAAATTGCTTCGCTGTTAAAGTAACACATTACGGCACCATAATTCATGGGATCGTATTCGACATAGTTTGTTTTATTCCACATTTTTTTGTCAAATTGATCTTTAAACTTAAGGTAGTATCATGCTTTGGTTTTTATCCAAGAAATACAGATTCATGGGCAGAAATATGAAGACAGATATAGTAACAGTCACCAAGTATGATATTACCTATAAGGAGACATTTTGGTGTCTCCCTAATGTTTTAGGTACCTATCATCCACAATTATTTACATACCATTATTCTTTTACCGATTACTGACTTTTGCTATTTAATTATTATTTGAAATTATTCGAAGAATGAGTTAAGAGCTGCGTCATTAAAGATACAATACAAGATTGGTAAAGGTCACATGACTGCACCCATACTTTGTCTGATCAAACATGTACATGAAATAATAAACCTGTGAAAATTTGAGCTCAATCGGACATCTGAGTCACGTGAAAATAGCGAAAAAACCGACTCGAATTTTCTTATAAAACATGAAGAATAGTTTACTTTATGTTTGTTCCACAAATCGTTCGGAAGAACGATCTCTGGAAACGACACTTAATCTTGATTTGCTTGAGAAAAACAAAACCCAGCATCTGATGAACCAAGATTTCCCATGGTGACTGTTTGCACTGTCCATTTTCTGTCTCAAACTCAATAATTTGTTTTGGAGGCCTTGCAAATCCTATATGCTCCCTTTAACTCACAACCAACGGGTGTAAAATACATTTGATTAAAGAAACCTTGAAAGTTAGTGTTTATGGAAAATCTTCGTACTGGGAAAGCTGCAAGATCCTCATGTTGAAATTAGACTTTTTCACACGACGTTAAGAAAATCTTGCGGAAGTGTCATCCTGTGAAAGGACACCAATATGCTTGAGAGTGACCGACGTCCCTGGTGAATCCTTGAGAGATTTTGACCGAGGTCCAGACCCATGAAAGAATTTCTCAATGGTTGTGAGTTTTTTTAGCGTCGTGTGAAAAGGCCTTAAAAAATTACTTACAAAATGCTGTGCCTTTTCAATCATTTTATTGTATTGCCTTCAGACAGAGAACATACTGACAGATAATGAATGGCAAGTCTTATTTTGGTTTCAAACCAGGATTTGGTTTTCATTTAAATGGCTTTGCAAAATGGGTGATTTTCATGCATACTCCTGTAGGGAACCAAAAGCCAAAATATAATGAAAAAACATAAAGAATTAAGAAGCAAACTTGACCCACAGAAATGGTTTGGTAAAAATATTACACCGCCTGTTGAGTGAAAGGAACATATTCGGCACACAAAACCTATTGAGAAGGAAAAGGTCTGTCAGAAATCCTATAAAACAACCCGTATGTTTTGTGCACAAATCAATTGGGTTACTGCTCTCAAATACCCAGATGACATCACAGTTTTGCTCATGAATATGGAAATTCTAATTAGCATACAAAAAAAACCTGTTGTTAACCCTGAAACAGTGTGAGGAAGTGGGTAAAAATCACAGGCCCCCATATTACAATTGCTTTTTGGTACATATTCAAGCCATAATATTCCTATTTCAGAGACCCTTTAAGTTCAGTTTTAATTCACAAAATATATGGAAAAAAGGAATTACATGTAATACATAATATAACGCCTTTAAATGTGGTATCATACTTTGCCGTAAGAAACCAAAACAGAAATGTTCACAGATTTACCTATAACTTACAGGGTATGCAGATGGTGGTTGTACAAACATACCGTTAATATTTGTTTCTGCCTGAAAGGTGTATTTATCCAGATATTATAGTAAAACAATGACCGAAAATCTTTTTGATCGTTTAAAAGATCAAAAATAAAAGAGAAAGGACTTAAGAAATACTAAGGCCGTTTTTCACTGTTTTCTCAAAAAGTGGGCACCGCATGGGACTGAAATTTCAACAGATGACAGTTACTGTATCTTCCTTGATATGTTTTGCACATGAATCTGTATTTCTTTGATAAAAACCAAAGTATGATACTACCTTTAAACGGGGATCCTGAATTGTGTAAAGTCATGCCTCACACGGGCATACATGCTAAACATACTTATCAAAATAACACTCTGGCCAACGACCCAGCTATAACAACAACGACTCTCCGTCATTGCCGTGCCAATCAATTTAAATTTGATGTCGTTCGTCAGCTAGCCAACCTCTACCTCAGGGGCACGGCGTTCAGCGACCGCTATACTTACATCCTGTTACTTTTAATGCCGTTGTCCATTTGCGTAGATTATCAAACCTCGGTTTTTCATTTGGGTAATTGAAGGGAAACACAGAACATGACAAGACTGTGTGTATCTTGTCAAATGCAGCTGAGCTAGTAAGTATTAGGGATTTTATTTTAAAACAGGACAAATGCGATTATGGGATTTAAGAACGTGTTAGTTTATAAGTATATAGTGGAACGGTTAAAGGTACAATACATGATTAGTAAAGGTCACAGGACAACACTCATACTTTGTCTGATCAAACACGTACATGAAATAATAAACCTGTGAAAGTTTTAGCTCAATCGGACATCTGAGTCACAAGAAAATTGCGAAAATCCGACGATTTTTCTTATAAAACATGAAGAATGGTTTTGATCTTACCCAGAGATCAAAACTGTTTTTGGTCTTTGTTTTACTAATTTCTTGATAAATAAACCATTTCAGGTGGAAATATTTTAACGGCATGTTTCTATATTATACCAGCACCATCTTCATACCTTTAGTGAAAGGGGATAACTAAAACAACTCAAGTGAGGGTGTCCTTTATGTTTGTTCAAAAATCGTTCGGACGAACGATCTTTGGAAAAGACACCAAATCTTGATTTCCTTGAAAAACCCAGCATCTGATGAACCAAGATTTCCCATGGTGACTGTTTGCACTGTATACGAACTGTTGAGTCCATTTTCTGTCTCAAACTTAATAACTTTTTTTTTGAGGTCTTGCAAATTTTATATGCTCTCTTTAAAGGTATGAACTTAATTATAAGAACACTGCTCATATCCATCATTCTGCTAAGCATCTAGGCTTGTTACACGAACAAATTAACCGGTAACATTATATCACCGGTACTGCGTCAGTTACATTGACTGCATGTGAAATTCCGTATTGATTTTTAAATTGTTGGTTACATCACGCTTTCGAAATGCTACTAAATCGTCCGGACGAACGATTTTTTTTTTATAAAAGACACTAAATCTTGATTTCCTTGAAAAAACCCAGCATCTGATGAACCAAGATTTCCCATGGTGACTGTTTGCACTGTTGAGTCCATTTTCTGTCTCAATGTTTGTTTTTGGAGGCCTTGCAAATCCTGTACGCTGTCTTTAAAAATGCAACGACTATAATATGGGGGCCCTACGCGTACATGGTAAGTAACTGCATAAACAGAATTATTATAATAGGCAATGCAAATATGACGGGAGCACCCATGTAATAATATTATTGTCTTAATAAGAATGGCCAGGTTTAGAGGGGTGAAATTGACAACCACTACACAGAACCAAAGCTCGGTTGTGTTTACATGGTCAATATAGATGGCCACACAGTAATAAAACGCTCGAATAATGTTGTACCGCTGAAAAGCTAAAAACAAATTATGGAAAAGTATAGACAAAGAAATTTGGAAGTGAACAAAAATCGATGTATACATTAAAGGTAATATCATACTTTGGTTTTTGTCAAAGAAGTACAGATTCATGGGCAAAAAAAAAATCGAGGAAGATAGTCACAGTCATTTGTGAAAATTTCAGTCCCATACGGTGCCCACTTTTTGAGAAAATCGTGAAAAACAGCCAGAGTATTTCTTAAGTCTTTTCTCTTTTATGATTGATCTTTTAATACATCAAAAAGATTTCCGGTCGTTGTTTTACTAATTTCTGGATAAATACACCATTTCAGGTGGAAAATTGTTAACGGTAGGTTTCTACCACCACCATCTTCATACCCTGAAAGTTATACGTAAATCTGTGAAAATGTCTGTTTTGGTCTCTCACCAAAGTATGATACTACCTTTTAAGGTACAATACATGATTGGTAAAGGTCACAGGACAGCACTCACACTTTGTCTGATCCAGCATGAAATAATAAACTTGTGAATTACGAGATCAATCCGAAATCTGAGTCACAAGAAAGTAGCAAAAACTCGACTTCAATATTTCTTATAAAACATAAAGACTGGTTTTGATCTTACCCCGAGATCAAAACTATTTTCGTCCTTTGTTTTACTAATTTCTGGATAAAATACAGCATTTCAGGTGGAAATATTTTAACGGTACGTTCGTACTATCATCATCTTTATACCCCGAAAGTAATATACTAAATCTGTGATCATTTCTATTTGGGTATGTTACCAATCCTGCACTTTACCTTTAAGAAAATATTCTTGGAAAAGAATTGAAGTTTTATCTTTTCATTTAGTTATGGAAATTGCAGAGTCTTGTTAGGCTAAGAACTGTGCGATGTACAATACATTACAATAACAAAACCGGCAGATACAGTCATGACGTGCTATATGCCAGCATTTTTGAGTGATGTGAAATTTGAAATATTTGTCTTGTTTATGACAGCTTCACGGCATTTTAATTTTTATTTTTTTAGCAAAACACGATCTTTCTTTACATGAGTGAGTAATTCCCTAATGGCACTTAAAGGTGACGGTTCATGCTTCTCTTTAAAGGTAATATCATACTTTATCATACAGATTCATGGGCAAAACATCAAGGAGGATACAGTAACAGTCATCTGTGAAAATTTCAGTCCCATACGGTGCCCACTTTTTGAGAAAACAGTGAAAAACATTTCTTAAGTCTTTTCTCTTTTGTTTTTGATCTTTTAAAAGATCAAAAGTATTTTCGCGGTCGTTGTTTTACTTATTTCTGGATAAATACAGCATTTCAGGCGGTAACATTTTAACTGTATGTTTCTACCACCACCATCTACATACCCTGCAAGTTATACGTAAAATCTGTGAACATTTCTGTTTTGGTTTCTTACCAAAGTATGATACTACCTTTAAGTGTTAAAAATCACGACGGCTGTATCACACGTGTTAGAGCGCCTATGCGTTTTATCCACATATCTCGCTTGCTGTATATATAGCTCACGGCAAATGGAGTGCAAACAAGAACCGATTGTTGATACAAGCAAGTAGCCATATTCAAAATGTTGGAGTATAAATATAAACTGTAATTTGCTGCAGGAAATGATGACAACCAAATTAAAGAGAGCCCAGTGAATGTTAAAAGGTTTTGGTCGTACGTCCATGCTCAATTTGACACGTAGCCGCAATAATGTTGTCATGATCAGCCTCCCAAGTCAGACCAGTCACCATAGTTACTGAACCTTGATGAACGCTTGGTATCTGGGGATCGGATCAGTAGCAATGTGGGAGCTGGACATAAAAAAAGTCCACATGAACCCCAGCTGTATACAGTCTGGGTCATCTAATCAATCGTGTCTGGTGTACACTGCACTTTACAAGCAGACGTCATGATATGATGGGCTTCTATAGTTTGCCACTTCAGGTATAGACGCTGTATATATGCAGGAGTTCAGAATTTACATTGGCACTCTTTTAATGTTACATCTAGTCGGAGACGATTCTCTCAAATTGTTTAATACAAACAGCAAAATAAGGAGTCATTCCTTTTCTGATTTTGCTTAGATGTAGGAGGGCAGTTTCTTATAAGCTATGGAAACAACAAACGACAAACGACAAACGACAAACGACAAACGACAAACGACAAACGACAAACGACAAACGACAAACGACAAACGACAAACGACAAACGGCAAACGGAAACGGCAAACGGCAAACGGCAAACGGCAAACGGCAAACGGCAAACGGCAAACGGCAAACGGCAAACGGCAAACGGCAAACGGCAAACGACAAACGGAAAACAACAAAACAAAAAACAATATTTAATGAATGCCCTTTTCATAATTGCAACATGCAAGACCAGAGATGCGCTATGCACATAATCAAAGACATTATCGCCAGCTGCCATTCAACATAATAAATTCATCGCGATTCTATTCTAGGAAAAAAAAACCTGCTCATTTCCCAAATGGCTTGCAGTGTATTGAAATTTATCTTTTATTTATTGATAACACTTCAGTGCCTTTTACGCAGACGATAGTGTTGAAGTCTTCGGCGTTGAAATGAAGCTGAACAAAATCTGAATATGTTGGGGGCAATGTTCGCAATAATATGTTCGTAATGTACGCAGCAACAAGCTTCATTAATAGAAAGTGATTTTAAGAGCATGTCGTTACCTTGGTGTGGACATAACAGTTGTTAAAGGTTGTATCATACTTTGGTAAGACACCAAAACAGAAATGTTCACAGATTTACGTATAACATACAGGGTATGAAGATGGTGGTGGTAGAAACATACCATTAAAATGTTTCCGCCTGAAATGGTGTATTTATCCAGAAATTAGTAAAACAACGACCGGAAATGTTTGTGATCTGTTAAAAGATCCAAAATAAAAGAGAAAAGACTTACGAAATACTGTGGTTGCCCATGAATCTGTATTTCTTTGTAAAAATAATAATATTACCTTTAAAGGTTTACTGCAATCAAAAGTTGAGTGAAGTTAAATACATCTGTATTGTTATAAAACTCACACTGTCTATCATTGTTTGTGTTAAAAATATTGTATACAGAAAAACAGGTATTTTAGGCCCATAATTTAGCACCCCAATTTTCGCGACTAAAAACCTTGCTTACGTCACATGCAGAACGTACGCCACGCAGTATACTGCGGTGCGAGCCTATACTAGTTCTGTATGTGACGTCACATGCTATTGTTGCGTGGATCGGTTCCAATGAGGACTTTTTGTAGGGGGCGGAGCATACATGTACTGATTTTGTAACTTTTTGGTCATAATTAAGCACTTACATAAAATATAAATATATATAGTCATAAATTATGTATTGAGCAATAATTTTAAAGCACCTTTACCTCATTATAAATATGATTACAGTAAACCTTTAAGTGCTGGTGGCCATTTCTTAAAATAAATGGTACCGTCAAATTGCTTTATAACGTCTTTTATTACCATCCAAGTCATGCCAAATTTACAAAATAATTGATCAAGTGATCGTAATTTAACAAGTAGCACGGTAGCTTAAAATGTATACAGTCACCTATACATCACTGTCACAATATGTCCGTCAGACAAATCACGCGATATCTAACGAGACATGACGTGGAAAACACTCAAACGGCTTATAAATTCTAACCATTAACTGAATCTAAGCAAATACAAGATTTATTTTATTCATTATTCTGAGTACCCTGTCCAGTGACGTCTTTAATACAGAACTTCGATCGATAAGACTATAGCTGGGTATATAATAGATAAAAGAGAAGAAGAATAATAATAATAAGGGGAAACATAAAATAAGTCTTTGGCTTTTAGACTGCCGATGCCCTGAAGGAGTCTAAAGGATTGTCTACGCACATAGCTGCACGTCTTAATCAGTTACCCGTATGGGTTGGCACGATTCTCTCCTTCTGCAATATTTATAGATTTCTTTTCAGTTTTAATACAGGTTTGAGCCGCATGTCCTGTTATATCTCATGAGCTTCATGAATTACATAGGGATTTATTTATGGGGCTAGACTATCATGTCATATAAGATGTGGTATTTTTTGTCAATTGCTTTCAATGGATTATACAGGGTGTCCCAAAAAAACACAAGACTTTGTGTCGAGAACATTATATTAAAATTAAACTGTTTATAAACTTCAAGATTCAGATAATGTGATACAGCCACGTCTTGGCTATCACCATGTAGAATTTGAGCAAAATTGGACTGAAATATTGAGGGAAACAACTAAGACTGAATTACCCAACCTCAAAACCCGATTTTCATCTTTCTGTCATACACATTGTCTGTGTATTGACCACGCTGCGTGTTATCCTTGCAAATTTGTTTTTAAGGAGTAGTCTTTCAATTGGTCATATTTTCGCCAATTTCAGCCCGATTTTGCTTAAGTTCCATTTCATATTCATTGTCAGCAAACAACAGCCACAGAACAACCACAAAGGATACACAACGCAATGATAGAAATTTTGTTGTAATCCTTTTTTCCTTAAAGGTAGTATCATACTTTGGTAAGAAACCAAAACAGAAATCCTCACAAATTTACGTATAACAGGGTATAAAGATGGTGGTGGTAGAAACATACAGTTAAAATTATTCCGCCCGAAATTGTGTATTTATCCAGAAATTAGTAAAACAACCACCGAAAAATCTTTTAGATCTTTTAAAAGATCAACAATAAAAGAGAAAAGACTTAAGAAATACTGTGGCTGTTTCCCCAAAGAGTGGGCACCGTATGGGACTGAAATTTTCACAGATGACTGTTACTGTATCTGTCTTGGAATTTTTAGGTGTTCGGGTTCAAGCCGAACACCTATTGTTATTGTTAGGTGTTCGGGTTCAAGCCGAACACCTATTGTTATTGTTCGAGTTTTTTTTTTTTTTTTTCTCCTTCCACCCAAACTTGTCAGCAGGACTTCTTGGTGACAGGAACAAGATATTGACATGAAACTTGGTGGGAACTTTGTTCATGATGTCAAGTTGTATTTAGAAGATTGACGTCATGATGACGTCATCGGGTATCAAATTACACGCGTTTTTAGGAAAAACTTTGGTGCTTTATAACTTGAGAACCAAATGACCTACGATTTTGATATTGACAAATGTTACTCACCACATGAATTTGAACAATTAATATATTCAATGTTGTGTACAAATGACCTTCACTTCCGGTGTTACCGGAAGTTGACGTTTGACTCAAAATAACTCGAAAACGGAAGGATTTGGGCACATAAAACCTCGCGGGGTAAAAGATAGAGTAGGTCTTAAGCTTTCAGAAAATATAAACGATGACGTCATACGGGCTGTATAGCGCCCTCTATGGTGGATTAAAGATATACAGTGATTACATAATCCAAAAGTAAACGACGGATTCCCGCCAAATTTAGTGAGTGTAAAGCATTAATGCACCTCGACATACGTGTGAAGTTTGAAATCTGTGACGTCATTCAACCGGAAGTTATGCATTTTTAAAGGAAACATGATGTAATTATTCAAATACTGTTTATTCGGTAACTACATGACGTACATCGGTGCAAATTGCAAATTGTGTACATCGTACGCATTCGATAATTTCTGCAAATTTTCAGTTGTTTGTGATTAACTAAACGGAAGTTTTCGCCCTGACAATTTTACATTTTTTAAAGGTGACACGATTTTCTATACGCTATCAGTCAGTGTACTTGTACGAATACACTGTGCAATCAGCATGATCAGTATTTGCTCAGTCACACAATTTAAGTGTATTTCAATATGCCATACATGCGTTCCATCAAACATTCTCATAACAACAGTTCCAGTACGAAATGAGACCCCGAACACCTAGTGGTTGTTCCCACAACCACAATGTCTAGTTCGAGTTTTTTTTAGGTGTTCGGGTTCAAGCCGAACACCTATTGTTATTGTTCGAGTTTTTTTTTAGGTGTTCGGGTTCAAGCCGAACACCTATTGTTATTGTTCGAGTTTTTTTTTTTTTTTTTAGGTGTTCGGGTTCAAGCCGAACACCTATTGTTATTGTTAGAGTTTTTTTTTTTATTTTTTTTTTTTTTATTTTTATTTTTTTTTCCCCAAACTTGTCAGCAGGACTTCTTGGTCACAGGTACAAGATATTGACATGAAACTTGGTGGGAACTTTGGTCATGATGTCAAGTTGTATTTAGAAGATTGACGTCATGATGACGTCATCGGGTATCAAATTACACGCGTTTTTAGGAAAAAGTTTGGTGCTTTATAACTTGAGAACCACATGACCTACGATTTTGATATTGACATATGTTACTCACAACATGAATCTGAACAATTAATATATTCAATGTTGTGTACAAATGACCTTCACTTCCGGTGTAACCGGAAGTTGACGTTTGACTCAAAATAACTCGAAAACGGAAGGATTTGGGCACATAAAACCTCGCGGGGTAAAAGATAGAGTAGGTCTTAAGCTTTCAGAAAATATAAACGATGACGTCATACGGGCTGTATAGCGCCCTCTATGGTGGATTAAAGATATACAGTGATTACGTAATCCAAAAGTAAACAACGGATTTCCGCTAAATTTGGTGATTGTGAAGCATTGATGCACCTCGACATACGTGTGAAGTTTGAAATCTGTTACGTCATTCAACCGGAAGTTATGCATTTTTAAAGGAAACATGATGTAATTATTCAAATACTGTTTATTCGGTAACTACATGACGTACATTGGTGCAAATTGCAAATTGTTTACATCTTATGCATTCGATAATTTCTGCAAATTTTCAGTTGTTTGTGATTAACTAAACGGAAGTTATCGCCCTGACAATTTTACATTTTTTAAAGGTGACACGATTTTCTATACGCTATCAGTCAGTGTACTTGTACGAATACACTGTGCAATCAGCATGATCAGTACCGGTATTTGCTCAGTCACACAATTTAAGTGTATTTCAATATGCCATACATGCGTTCCATCAAACATTCTCATAACAGCAGTTCCAGTACGAAATGAGACCCCGAACACCTAGTGGTTGTTCCCACAACCACAATGTCTAGTTTTTTTTTTTTTTTTTCTCCTTCCACCCAAACTTGTCAGCAGGACTTCTATATCACAGTTACAAGATATTGACTTGAAACTTGGTGGGAACTTCGGTCATGATGCCAAGTTGTATTTAGAAGATTGACGTCATGATGACGTCATCGGGTATCAAATTACACGCGTTTTTAGGAAAAACTTTGGTGCTTAATAACTTGAGAACCACATAACCTATGGTTTTGATATTGACATATGTTACTCAACACGTGAATGTCAACAATTAATATATTCAATGTTGTGTACAAATGACCTCCACTTCCGGTGTTACCGGAAGTTGAAGTTTGACTTAAAATAACTCTAAAACGGAAGGATTTGGGCACATAAACATATTTGGCTAAAAGATAGAGAAGGTCTTGGGCTTTCAGAAAATATAAACAATGACGTCATACGGGCTATATAGCGCCCTCTACGGTTGATTAAAGACATACAATGATTACGTAATCCGAAAGTAAACAATGAATTTCCGCCAAATTTGGTAGGTGTGAAGCACTAATGTACCTCGACATGTATATGAAGTTTGAAATCTGTGACGTCATTCAACCGGAAGTTATGCTCTTTTAAAGGGAAAATTACTGAATTATTCCAATACTGTTTACTCAGTAATTACATGAGTACATCAGTGAAAACTGCTTGTAATGTGATTACAAGAGACTCTGATTAGTACCAGATGGCAGCCATTGCAAGGTGATTGGAATGTGCTTCATTACATCATAGAGCTACAAACAGACACATGATAGCCTCAACACAGGAGTTTGATACACCTCATACACTTTTAAACAGTCAATTTTAACCATACAAAGGCCCAGACAAAGTTCTTACAGCGTTGATTTGAAGTGAACATTTACGGCATCTCTTGATTTTATATGAATTTTTAAATATTTCTCACATTGTGTTACGTGAAAATATGGTCATGTACAAAAAATATAATGATCGATTGACTCTTTTTCCCATACACTATATATGTACAAAAATTGTACATAATTCACTGTGTAGAACATGTACATGTACATGTGATGTCCAATTGCGTGACTCAAAACTTTGTTTACATCTTGCTATAGTTATTTGCACGTAAATCTTATTATATACCATTAAATACCAGCACCAAATCTTAATCGAAATGATATCGATGTAGGTTGCGGAGTATTGTACATCATTTTGTCAAATGACAATGTGTTCCATAAACACTGCAACTAAATCCATGGGCTAAAATTAATTTTTTTTAACGTTGAGATACGGTCACTTTTAAACCATATGTCTTAATA
The DNA here is from genome assembly GCA_963971285.1 of Astropecten irregularis. Lineage (NCBI taxonomy): Eukaryota > Metazoa > Echinodermata > Asteroidea > Paxillosida > Astropectinidae > Astropecten > Astropecten irregularis. The sequence continues at coordinate 11,237,357 of OZ020251.1, read as the reverse complement.
AAACAAAATAAAAACTGCAAAATATTTACATCATATGCACTCAATGACTTCTATAAATGTTCAGTTTCTTTGTGATGAACTAACTGGAAGTTATCATCCAGACAATATTACAAATTTAAAGGTCACGCCATTTTGTACACGCTATCAGTCAGTGTACGAAGTGCAATCACATGATCAGTATTTGATCAGTCACGCAGTTTAAATTTAGTGTGTATTTCAATACGCCATTGTATGAGCGACGATTGACCAAATACGTTCCAACAAATTTTTTTATTTTTGGACACATATATTAACAGTTTCACTACGAAATGAGACCCCGAACACCTAGTGGTTGTTAACACAACCACAAAGTCTAGTTTTTTTTTTTTTTTTTTTTTTCTCCTTCCACCCAAACTTGTCAGCAGGACTTCTTGGTGACAGGTACAAGATATTGAGTTGAAACTTGGTGGGAAGTTTGGTCATGATGTCAAGTTGTATTTAGAAGATTGACGTCATGATGACGTCATCGGGTATCAAATTACACGCGTTTTTAGGAAAAACTTTGGTGCTTTATAACTTGAGAACCACATGACCTATGATTTTGATATTGACATATGTTACTCACCACATGAATCTTAACAATTAATATATTCAATGTTGTGTACAAATAACCTTCACTTCCGGTGTTACCGGAAGTTGAACTTTGACTCAAAATAACTCGAAATCGGAAAGGTTTTGGGCACATACAATTGCTTTGCAAAAAGATAGAGTAGGTCTTAGGCTTTCAGAAAATATAAACGATGACGTCATACGGGCTGTATAGCGCCCTCTACGGTGGATTAAAGTTATACAGTGATTACGTAATCCAAAAGTAAACAACGGATTTCCGCCAAATTTAGTGAGTGTGAAGCACTAATGCACTTCGACCTATGTGTGAAGTTTGAAATTTGTGACGTCATTCAACCGGAAGTTATGCGTTTTTAAAGGAAACATGATGTTATTATTCAAATACTGTTTATTCAGTAATTACATGACGTACATCAGTGCAAATTGCAAATTGTTTACGTCGTACGCATTCGATGATTTCTGCAAATTTTCAGTTGTTTGTGATGAACTAACCGGAAGTTATCGTCTGGACAATTTTACATTATTTAAAGGTGACACCATTTTCTATACGCTATCAGTCAGTGTACATGTACATAATACGAATACAAATCAGTATTTGCTCCGTCACACAGTTTAAGTGTATTTCAACGCCCCACATGCGTTCCAACAGACATTCTCATAATAGTTCCAGTACGAATTGAGACCCCGAACACCTAGTGGTTGTTCCCACAACCACAATGTCTAGTTAAAACTTAAATTTGGTTGTCTGTGATGGCGATAATTATACAATGTGTGATATATCAACTGCATAAACACCTAACGTTCAAGCTCGATGATCGTTTCTCTGTTGTTGGAATAGAGTCCTTACAACAGCGCCCTCTTGTGATGCAAAACACGTTGAGAATTGAATGATGATGTTGCATGTACAGGCGACTGCTGTTATAAAGTTTACTTTATCACATCCACCGTGAGAATCGGACTGAAAGATTGACATTGATTTTCATTATTGGATAGTGTTTTTCAACTCCATGAAATATCCTTTGGGGAGTAGTGCTCTTGTCAAAGCTTGTGCTGACACGTTTGATGAACTGGTCAAGTGGTATTAATATCGAAAAACTGGGTAATACTATCAATGTTTGAAAATGACGGAGACAAAATCAAAGGGGGAGCATATCATTTTATGAGCTAAAGTTTTAAACAGATACACTCAAATGATGAAGAAACTCAGGATACATCTGATGACTGATGTACAATGATAACTGTAGAGATTTATTTCTTTCAGACCTCATAAATCAAATTGTTTGAGGAAAGTCCTAATAATGATGAACAAAATTAAATTTTGGTTTATGGATCAGAGCATGGAGGTAGAAATAAAAGACACAAGGGCCACTAGATTTTTGTTTGTGATGCATAATATGCATTGAATATAATTTTTTTTAAAGGTGAAGCCATTTTCTATACCGTTCAGCTGCCTGTTAAGTGTACGAATAAAGCAATCAGCATGATCAGTATTTCAGTCACGCAGTGTAAGTGTCTTTCAATATGCCATTAATTGATCACATACGTTCCAACATCTTCACATAACAGTTCAACTACGAAATGAGACCCCGAACACCTAGTGGTTGTTCCCACAACCACAATGTCTAGTTTTTTAGGTGTTCGGGTTCAAGCCGAACACCTATTGTTATTGTTCGAGTTTTTTTTTTTTTTTTTTTTTTTTTTTTTCTCCTTCCACCCAAACTTGTCAGCAGGACTTCTATATCACAGTTACAAGATATTGACTTGAAACTTGGTGGGAACTTCGGTCATGATCCCAAGTTGTATTTAGAAGATTGACGTCATGATGACGTCATCGGGTATCAAATTACACGCGTTTTTAGGAAAAACTTTGGTGCTTTATAACTTGAGAACCACATGACCTATGATTTTGATATTGACATATGTTACTCAACACGTGAATGTCAACAATTAATATATTCAGTATTGTGTACACATGACCTTCACTTCCGGTGTTACCGGAAGTTGAAGTTTGACTCAAAATAACTCAAAATCGGAAAGGTTTTGGGCACATACAATTGCTTGGCAAAAAGATAGAGAAGGTCTTGGGCTTTCAGAAAATATAAACAATGACGTCATGCGGGCTATATAGCGCCCTCTACGGTTGATTAAAGACATACAGTGATTACGTAATCCGAAAGTAAACAATGAATTTCCGCCAAATTTAGTAGGTGTAAAGCACTAATGTACCTCGACATGTATGTGAAGTTTGAAATCTGTGACGTCATTCAACCGGAAGTTATGCTCTTTTGACTCTTTTTCCCATACACTATATATGTTCAAAAATTGTACATAATTCACTGTGTAGAACATGTACATGTACATGTGATGTCCAATTGCGTGACTCAAAACTTTGTTTGCATCTTGCTATAGATATTTGCACGTAAATCTTATATATCATTAAATACCAGCACCAAATCTTAATCGAAATGCTATCGATGTAGGTTGCGGAGTATTGTACATCATTTTGTCAAATGACAATGTGTTCCATAAACACTGCAACTAAATCTATGGGCTAAAAGTAAGTTTTTTTTACGTTGAGATATGGTCACTTTTAAACCATATGTCTTAATCAAACAAAATAAAAACTGCAAGATATTTACATCATATTCAAAATTTTGTGTGTATTTCAATATGCCATTGTATGAGGATGAGTGACAATTGACCACATACGTTCCAACATAACTTTTATGTTCACATAACAGTTCCACCACGTAATGAGACCCCGAACACCTAGTGGTTGTTCACACAACCACAAGTCTAGTTTTTTTTTTTTTTCTCCTTCCACCCAAACTTGTCAGCAGGACTTCTATATCACAGTTACAAGATATTGACTTGAAACTTGGTGGGAACTTCGGTCATGATGCCAAGTTGTATTTAGAAGATTGACGTCATGATGACGTCATCGGGTATCAAATTACACGCGTTTTTAGGAAAAACTTTGGTGCTTAATAACTTAAGAACCACATAACCTATGGTTTTGATATTGACATATGTTACTCAACACGTGAATGTCAACAATTAATATATTCAATGTTGTGTACAAATGACCTCCACTTCCGGTGTTACCGGAAGTTGAAGTTTGACTCAAAATAACTCTAAAACGGAAGGATTTGGGCTAAAAGATAGAGAAGGTCTTGGGCTTTCAGAAAATATAAACAATGACGTCATACGGGCTATATAGCGCCCTCTACGGTTGATTAAAGACATACAATGATTACGTAATCCGAAAGTAAACAATGAATTTCCGCCAAATTTGGTGGGTGTTAAGCACTAATGTACCTCGACATGTATGTGAAGTTTGAAATCTGTGACGTCATTCAACCGGAAGTTATGCTCTTTTAAAGGGAAAATTACTGAATTATTCCAATACTGTTTACTCAGTAATTACATGAGTACATTAGTGAAAACTGCTTGTAATGTGATTACAAGAGACTCTGACTAGTACCAGATGGCAGCCATTGCAAGGTGATTGGAATGTGCTTCATTACATCATAGAGCTACAAACAGACACATGATATAGCCTCAACACAGGAGTCTGATACACCTCATACACTTTTAAACAGTCAATTTTAACCATACAAAGGCCCAGACAAAGTTCTTACAGCGTTGATTTGAAGTGAACATTTACGGCATCTCTTGATTTTATATGAATTTTTAAATATTTCTCACATTGTGTTACGTGAAAATATGGTCATGTACAAAAAATATGATGATCGATTGACTCTTTTTCCCATACACTATATATGTACAAAAATTGTACATAATTCACTGTGTAGAACATGTACATGTGATGTCCAATTGCGTGACTCAAAACTTTGTTTACATCTTGCTATAGATATCTTATTATATATCATTAAATACCAGCACCAAATCTTAATCGAAATGATATCGCTGTAGGTTGCGGAGTATTGTACATCATTTTGTCAAATGACAATGTGTTCCATAAACACTGCAACTAAATCCATGGGCTAAAATTAAGTTTTTTTACGTTGAGATACGGTAACTTTTAAACCATATGTCTTAATAAAACAAAATAAAAATTGCAAAATATTTACATCATATGCACTCAATGACTTCTATAAATGTTCAGTTTCTTTGTGATGAACTAACTGGAAGTTATCATCCAGACAATATTACAAATTTAAAGGTCACGCCATTTTGTACACGCTATCAGTCAGTGTACAAAGTGCAATCACATGATCATTATTTGATCAGTCACGCAGTTTAAATTAAGTGTGTATTTCAATATGCCATTGTATGAGCGACGATTGACCAAATACGTTCCAACAAAATTTTTTTATTTTTGGACACATATATTAACAGTTATACTACGAAATGAGACCCCGAACACCTAGTGGTTGTTAACACAACCACAATGTCTAGTTGTCCATGAATCTGTATTTCTTTGAAAAAAAACAAAGAATGATACTACCTGATTAGCAACTTTTTGTTGCTGTGAAATTGGGTACAGGAAGTGTTCGATTGTAACCACAATCTTCACGACTAATTGATAAATTAATATTCCTGTCTATTATAATGGTGACCCATTTTGCCCTGACCCGTTTCTGACCTATTTCTCTACCGAATCGATCTTAGAGCTTTTGAAAAGCATGTTTGTGGCCAGCTCAGTATTGGGATTAAAAGCTCCTGAGAGCTTTTTAATCGATGAGTGAAACTGTGGGTAGTATGGATCGGTGCATATCCGTGCAATGTGCCGCAGTACTTCATAGTAGGTCGACTCGAGACCAAATGATGGTTAACCAGGTTATATTTGAAAGACTATAATTGTTTCTCGAATAGGATGAATTGCCAGACACAAATCATTACAGTGTGATGTCTTTATATTTTAGGCATAGGCCTATCAGAAAAAAAATACCGTTGAAATCTGAACAATGAAATTCATCGCAGAATAAAAATGTTAGTTTAAAGGTAATATCATACTTCGGTTTGTGTCAAAGAAATGCAGATTCATGGGCAAAAATATCAAAGAAGATGCAGTCACAGTCATCTGTGAAATTTCCAGTACCATACGGTGCCTGCAATTTTTGAGAAAACAGTGAAAAACACCCACGGTATGTTTTTGCTTTTTTATCTTGTAATCGTTTTTTGTTTGTGGTCATTGGATGTACCCTTTTCTGGATAATACAGCATTAAGGCAGAAAAATGCTAATGGAATGTTTGTACCAGCACCATCTTTATACCCTATAAGTTATGGGTAAATCTGTGAAGATTTCTGTTTCGGTATGCTGCTAAAGTATGATGTGCCTTTAACATGTTTAAGAGTCTGTGATATGTTTCATCAGTTCTGATCATCTCGAAAAGAAAAACATCATGAAACGAAGGTCCACCGGATTGGAAATATTTTGTTATCTCTTTGGTTAGGCCTTTGCGCGCCGTGTCCATACCCATACCAAAAAAGAATTACATATAAAATGAAAGCAAACATCTTATTTAGGCCCCTACACTCAAAACGTCAGGTACACGAATTGTAAAATATCTGATTTATCCATTTTAAAAAATCTCATTTTGATATTGTTATGTCAAAAATCTTACCGAATCTGATAAAATGTTACAAGTTGGCAGGTAGGCATATCATATTTAAAGGGAGTATCATACTTTGGTTGTTGTCAAAGAAATACAGATTCGTGGGCAAAACATATCAAGGAAGATACAGTAAAAGTAATCTGTGAAAATTTCAGTCCAATACGGTGCCCACTTTTTGAGAAAACAGATTTTCGATCGTTGTTTTATTAATTTCTGGATAAATACACCATTTCAGACGGGAAAATTGTAACGGTATAATGGGTCTACCAGCACCATCTTCATATCCTGTAAGTTATACGTAAATCTGAGAACATTTCTGTTTTGTTTTCTTACGATCTTCTGATACTATATTTAACAGTATAAGTTTGTACTTTAGGCCTATGATCAAAGCACGAACTTCGGTAACGCAATTTTAAGCCAGGGAGTTATTAAAGTAGCGGCATTCACGGGAGCAGATATACACTTAAATTTCCAGCGGTTCTTCTTCTTATCTTACGGAAAAAAAAATGTCGATTTTGTCCCTTTTCATTAAGAGAGGCAATCTTTGCATGGTTATGAATGATTGATCGATATGTTCCACAAGGGGCTGACTATAGACGAGGGCCCGGTGGTACAACACTTGACCAATTTAATTACGAAGTAGTTTTGCGCTGTTTGTATCGGCCCCCCGTGGTGGACACATCACTTGGTCAGTGCGACACGAAAGTGCAACATGTCACCGACATTTTAACGAAATAAAGTTGAGAAGAGCGGTTCTCAAAAGTCTCCCATTGGTTTGTCCTAATTGTAACTCTGTCCAAATTTTTTTTTTCAAAAATAAATTTGCTTGATCCAATTTCAAAGTGAGTAGAGTACAATGGATGTGACATGAACTACGATGGTTCCACGTAGTCTACTATACCCTTTGCACTAGCCCCAGAAAAAATAAAATATTTATAACCATAATGCAAACACTGACAAACTGGCCTATTTTTTTCATTTCCGTAATGATACACTGCATTGACCTATATTACTCACAACACATTCGGTAACTTTCACCCTTGCAGTTTAATATAGGTGCCTATAGTGCATGTACAAGGTGTCCCAGAAAAAAACGCAGCACTGTGTCGGGACCCATTATGTTAAAATTAAACTGTTCATCACTTCAAGATTCACATATGTGATACAGCTATGTATTGGATATCACCATGTAGAATTTAAGCATACTGGGACTGAAATTGGCGAAAATATGACCAATTGAAAGAGTACTCCTTAAAAACCAATTTGCAAGGATAACACGCATAGTGCTCAATACACACATAATGTGTATGAAAGAAAGATGTAAATCGGGTTTTGAGGTTGGGTACTTCAGTCTTAGTTTTCCCCGTTAAATTTTAGTCCAATTTTGCTCAAATTCTACATGGTGCTAGCCAAGACATAGCTGTATTACATATCTGAATCTTGAAGTGATAAACAGTGTAATTTTTTATATAATAGTTCTAACACAAAGTGTTGCGTTTTTTTGGGACACCCTGTATATTGTTACATCTTATTGGTAGGAAATTCGGTCATTTTCGACTGGAGTTGATGTATTTACATTGGATTGGCTTACAACGTTCATTCCATTGTGTCGCAGCGGATCCGATACAGTTGCGGTATATCGTAAGGCTGGTCATATTTCTAATTAAATCTTAACTACAGTATAGGCCTACATGCATGGCCCGGGGGGTATGTACGCACTTTGTGCAGGTTTGAATAAGGTTTTGTTTGTCTACATGTTTGCCGGGCTGTCTGGTAACGGCGTATCTAGGGACAAATTACACCGGGCAAGCGCTGAAATTACTCCACGCCATAATTTCAACTTCTGATGCCAATGAAAAATAAAACCCAGACATTTAGAAGTTGGAAGCTGGCTTTGTTTGTTGGATTAGATTTCCATGAATGACCTCAACTGTACATCTACCTTTTTTCTTGTTTTGCATTCGCATTGGTGATTTTGGTAATCAATACCGCAGCACCACACACGGCTGAATAGATGCGAGGATTGAATGAATGTCAAACATAATCGAAGTGATCGATGGATTTTTCGAATCACTTTTACTTTCAAATTCATCTTCTGTCTCAAAGGGGTTCCTGCAGTGCTTTTTTAAGTCAGGTTATTTTATTGCCTTCAAACAGAGAATAATACTGACAGATAATGAATGGCAAGTCTTATTTTGGTTCCAAACCACTATTTGGTTTTCGTTTTAATGGCTTTGCAAAATGGGAGATTTTTACGCATACCCATGTGGGGAACCAACAGCAAAAATATGATGGAAAAAAATCATAAGAAATGAGGAGGCAAACTTGACCCACAGAAGTGGTTTGGCAAAAATATTACACCGCCTGTTGAGTGAAAGGAACATATTCGGCACACAAAATTTATTGAGGAGGGAAAGGTCTGTCAGAAAACCTATAAAATAACCACAAATCAATTGAGCTTCTGCTCTCAAATCCTCAGATGACATCACAGTTTTGCTCATGCATATGGCAATTCTAATAAGCATACAGACCAAACAAACCCTGTTTTTAACCCTGAAACAGTGGTGAGGAAGTGGGTAAAATCACAGGCCCCATAATAACAATTTCTTTTTGGCACATGTTCAAGCCATAATATTCCTATTGCACAGACCCTTTGAATGAATGTCAAACATGATAGTAATCGATGGATTTTCAAATTTCCCTGCGAGTATTTCGACATTTTCTATCACCTAATTACTTTCAAATTCATTTTTTGTCCTATAAGCAGAGTGTACACTGTCAACATTTTTTGGGTAACAATCTCGGTAACATGTTGCCCAGGTACGTTGTTGCTGAAAAATGTTGTCAGTGTACACAGAGCAAAACGAGTTGGGTAAACATGTCGCAGTAACATCTCGGTAAGGCCGAATGTTGCTAATGTACACAGGGCCCAAAGTTGTGTTGCCCTGGGGCTAAGTTCATATTAGAAATTATGAGCACCAAAAAATTGCTTAGCACAAAAATGTCTTGCCCAATAAAAACAAACCACCATTGAAAATTCCATTTGATATTAATAGTCGGCGAACAATAGCCAAAGAACAATTTGCAAGTGATACACAACACATGGGAATTTGGTTGTTAATCCTGTCTTTATTAAAGGTAGTATCATACTTTGGTTTTTGTCAAAGAAGTACAGATTCATGGGCAGAAAATATCAAGGAAGATGCAGTCACAGTCATCTGTGAAAATTTCAATTCCATCCGGTGCCCACTTTTTGAGGAAATCGTGAAAAACGGCCACAGTATTTCTTTAGTCTTTTCTCTTTTATTTTTGATCTTTTAAAAGATCAAAACGATTTTCGGTCGTTGTTTTACTAATTTTTGGATAAATACACCAGTTTAGGCGGAGAAAGTTTAACGGCAGGTTTCTACTAGCATCATCTTCATACCCTGAAAGTTATACGTAAATCTGTGAACATTTCTGTTTTGGTCTCTTACCAAAGTATGATACTACCTTCAAGGCAGATAATGTCATACTTAGCGATTTTTTTGTGCTAAGCAGCTCTATGAAATTGGCCCCAGGTGTGTTGCCATATTCTGGGCAACATGTTACCAAAAATGTTGACAGTGTACACTCTGCTTTAGTCATATTGGTCATACAGTGAGGAGATAATGATGGGTGCACCCCAGTAAATAGTGCCAAAATCCGTCCGCCGAGCTCATTAATAAAAGTTAATCACTCAATATATATTAAATAACAGAGTTGTGAGAGCTATGAAAATGACGGATTGAAGAAATATGGCACTGGAACTCCTGCCTGGACTCTGGGCTTCCACTTGTGACAATTTTTGATGCAATTGTGTGAGAAAGTGGGTCTATTTCAGCCGCTTTGCAGAGGGATGTTTTTTGAAAATGGCTTCTTTGATTGGAGTAATCCATACCTTGTTTTAGGGGTGGTCAGCTGAGAATGAGTATATCTCAAAAATTACCGGGTCAACCAACCATAAAATGAAAAGAAAATGAAAGGTAAAATGTTCATCATCATTTTTCTGTGCAACTTGAACAGCTGTGAGAGTTCTGTATATTTTTAAATGATTTTTGAAGTATAAGCATTTATCACTGTTGTCTATGGGAGTTTATTTACTTGGGTGCAACCTGAAGGTCATGCAGTGAGACAGTAAGGACCGTCACTGACCTAGGAACCATCCGAGATGACACTAACACGATGACCACAATAATGCAATTATATCTTCCTGTAAGATGCATGATAACACCCATAAGTACCATCAGTCCATGCCCGATTGCCCACGCCTCGAACGCGAACCAGCCAAGCGCAATGATAGGAGACACAAATCACGACAGGTTACCAACCTCTTCGGTTGGGATTTAATTCTGCAGCCGTAGAGGGCGCGATTTGGCGCCTTTCTAGTATGAAATGGCTAAATCTAAACGCGAGTTCGACCAGTGTATGATTTTGATTCGGGAGGGAGCAGTCATACATGCTGCATGCAGTGTTGTGCATCACACAATTGCAGGACGCACTAATGTATAAAATTGGCGTTATCACATCACACGCGGCGAGCAGTATAGTGTGAGTTGCCTTGAACAAAATTGGTTAACTTTATTACGTTTTGATACAGAAGGAAGTATGCTGGCTATGAAGACTGAATAACGCGCGTGGGTGTAGCCATCACATTGTGCGGTCAGAATTGTTGATGTTTTGTTGATGAAACGATGTGGAATCTGACATTTTTTTGAGAAATCGGATGTTAAACGTACAGAACAACCTTGAAATCTCAGGTAAGACATTTGTTTTTGTTATCTTACTTAAAGGTACTATCATACTTTGGTAAGACACCAAAACAGAAATGTTCACAGATTTTCGTATAACTTACAGGGTATGAAGATGGTGCTGGTAGAAACCTACCGTTAAAATATTTCCACCTGAAATGGTGTATTTATCCAGAAATGAGTAAAAACAACGACCGAAAATCTTTTTGATCTTTAAAAAGATCAAATCATACAAGAGAAAAGACTTAAGAAATACTGTGGCTGTTTTTCACTGTTTTCTCAAAAAGTGGGCACCATATAGGACCGACATTTTCCCAGATGACTGTTATTGTATTTGTTTTGATATTTTTGCTCATGAATCTGTATTTCTTTGATAAAAAAAGTATGATACTCAGGGGCGGATCTAGCTTTTTGCTAAAGGGAAAGTGAAATTTTGTAGCCAGGCACTGTGAGGGCGCGAAGCGCCCGAGAGGGGGAAGGTGTGGAATGGGGGTGTCCCATTCTAAATTTTGAATTATAAACGGGGTTTTTCAAGTTTTTTCCCCTTATAAGGCAGTATCATACTTCGGTTTTTGTCAAAGAAGTACAGATTCATGGGCAAAAATATCAAGGAAGATACAGTCATAGTCATCTGTGAAAATTTCAGTCCCATACGGTGCCCACTTTTTGAGAAAATAGTGAAAAAAGGGCAACAGAAGTCTTTTCTCTTTTATTTTTGATCTTTTAAAAGATCAAAAAGATTTTCGGTCGTTGTTTGACTAATTTCTGGATAAATACACCATTTCCGTCGGAAACATTTTAACGGTAGGTTTCTAATAGGTTATAATTAGTAAATCTGTGAACATTTCTCTTTTGGTTTCTTACCGAAGTTTGATACTACCTTTAAAAATGGAGGTTCTATACTATAGCTATTGATATACCACAAAAACATCCTGAGTTTTAGCGTGAACCTTAAAGGGTCTGTGCAATAGGAATAGTATGGCTTGAACGTGTGCAAAAAAGCAGCAGATTTATGGGGCTTGTGATTTTTCCCACTTCCACAACTGTTTCAGGGTTAACAGCATATTTTTTTTTTGTATGCTAATTAGGATTTCCATATTCATGAGCACAACTGTGATGTCATCAAGGTAACTCAGAGCAGTAATCCAATTGAATTGTGCACAAAACGTTGTGGTTGTTTTGTAGGTTTTCTGACAGCCCTTTTCCTCCTCAATAGGTTTTGTGCGCCGAATATGTTCCTATCACTCAACTGGTGATGTAATTCATTTTGCCAAACCATTTCTGTGGGTCTCGTTTGTCTTTTTAAGTTTTATGTTTTTTCATTATATTTTTGCTGTTGGTTCCCTACATGAGTATGCATGGAAATCCCCCATTATGTAAAACCATTCAAAGGAAAAACCAAATGCTGGTTTGAAACCAAAATAAGACTTGCCATTCTTTATTTGTCAGCCTGTCTAAAGGCAATAAAATAACATGACTGAAAAAAGCACTGCAGGAACCCTTTAACAGTTGTATTATTTCATGCACGTTGGATCTGACAAAATTATTATTGATGAGTGATTATATTAATGTTTTCGCCTTTTACTAGTGCTGGGCAAAATCGGGTAATTCCATATCCGGTTACTGATTACGAACGACTGAGATAAAAACAGGTTAACGGTTAACCGCGTGCAACGTGTGCTATTTATACATGTTCTTCAATGTGATCGTGGCTTTCAGAATTTCTTTTTATGATATTATTCTTTAGATGAAGCATTTCAGATCAAGAACACAATGTTTCTTTTAGATCCAGTATGTGAAAAGCGTGTTTCTTGGCAAAATGGACAAAAATAACCGACTGAAATTCCGCAGTTTACACTTTTTGGATTGTTGAGCATTAGCATTAGGTTCGTCCCTTTTTGTTCCTTTCAGTTTCGGATAACGGTTAGTGTAAATCTGTAACAGATCAATTAAATCCGGCTCGGTTTACCTGTAACCGTATACAAATCCCAGCACTACCTTTTACCATTTATGAGTTATCCAATAACAGGCTCCATTGACACGGCATGCCTGCAAAGGACATCGCTTAATATTTGAAGAAGAAAAAAAAATGACTGATGGTCCAACACTTAGCAACATCACATGACCCATGCATGGTTACAGCTAGTCATTATTTTTTACGCAGGGCCACGACACATTATTATACTGTATATACATAAACGACGCAACCGTCCTATATTAGTACATGTATTTGTTAAAGGTACTATCATACTTTGGTAGCAAACCGAAACAGAATCTTCACACAGATTTACCTATAACTTACAGGGTATAAAGAAAGTGAAGGTAGAAACACACCGTTAAAAAATGTCTGCCTGAAATGCTGTATTTATCCAGAAAAGAGTAAAACCAATGACCAAAGACGGTGAAAACATTTCAAAAATACCGTGGGCGTTTTCCCACTGTTCTCTCACAAAGCCTGGGCACCGTATGGGACTGGCAATTTCACACATGAGTGTTACTGTAACTTCCTTGATATATTTGCTCGTGAATCTGCAGCATTTCTTTGACAAACCCCAAAGACGTATAGTACGATATTGCCTTAAAGTCTTTATACGTGACGTGTTTGCAATCGTGTCCAAATACACTCAGCTACTTGAAGTTATAATTGAGTGCCAATCAAAGCTATATGACTCATTTATCTTACGATCTAAAAGCCATGCTTTTTTATAATCTTCCACGACTGACAGATTTCTCAGAAAAGTTGTCATCAGATTGACGTAAAACAGCATTTTCAAAAACAAAAACCTGACCACAATATATAAAAAAAGAACGAGGAAAATCGTAGCAAGTGATTTTCGATTGTATTGATCGAAATTGAATACATCGGGAAAGTGCAGAAACATGCGCGGTTCTAGAGCCAACATTTTTTTTTGAGGCTAGCCTATAAAAGCCATTATACATATTATTATTATATATATATATATAAATATTTTTTTTTTTTTTGGGGGGGACTAAAAGACCCAATATTTTGGGTTCTTCTAACACTCGCTTCTGCTATGTCTTATTAGGGGTCGAAAAACATGCACATTATAACCCACACAACGCGTTTTTTTTTTATGTAATTGGCGCTTACATGTAGCATCATACTTTGGTAAGAAACCAAAACTGATATGGTGTTTTTATCCAGAAATTAGTAAAACGACGACAGGAAATCTTTTTGATCTTTTAAGAGATCAAAAATAAAAGAGAAAAGACTTAAGAAATACCGCGGCCGTTTTTCACGATTTTCTCAAAAAGTGGGCACCGTATGGGACTGAAATTTTCACAGATGACTGTGACTGTATCTTCCTTGATACTATTGATACTACTTACTTGATTTGATACTACCTTTAATAACTGAAAAAATCCAGTATTTTCAAGAATTTTGTTTCAGTTGCATTTTTTTTTTTGGGGGGGGGGGGGGTTTGGGCTAGAAATTTTGTATTATTATTTAACCTTGTTTTTTTGGGGGGAAAGCCCCCCCCCCCCCCGTAGACCCGCGCCAGAAACCGCACACAAGTAGGCCTATATACCGAAAGCGCAAGGCCTAATACTATTCCCTTATAGCAGAAGCCATCACCTTTTTTTTTCGATCAAAATCTTTGTATAGGTTTTACTTCTTTATGATATGTAATTTAATATTAAACTAGACGGCTTTGAATGGATGTTCTCTCGAAATAAATTTCATCAATGGTGTATTGTAATCTTGAACTCGGTTTGAAAATGTGTCACGTATGTAGACAGGAAACTGGCGAGGCACTTCGTCAAATATCAACTTCAACGGGACCAGCACGAATCTGGGATGTCGAGTTGTATTATTCGCAATTTCGCTGCGAAGATCTACCTATTCGTATTTATCCAGTCTCACATGATGGATGGATGTCATTGGTGCTCTTTCTATGTATTTTGTTCAACTCAATTCACTTTTTTTTTGTCAACCAAACGTTTAAATAGATTCGTTTGTATACCCCAATAAATAGGGAAGCAATACAATATGCTCTCTACATGCTTAAGAGTGAAAAGCACATTCTGGCCCAGAGTAAGAACCATTCCAAAAGAGTGAAATATCCTCCAATATTTCTTTAAAGGTAATATCATAATTTGGTTTTTGTCAAAGAAATATAGATTTGTGGGCAAAAATATCAAGGAGGATACAGTCACAGTCATCTGTGAAAATTTCATTCCCATACGGTGCCCACCTTTTATGAAAACAGTGAAAAACGGCCACGGTATTCCTTAAGTCTTTTCTCTTTTATTTTTGATCTTTTAAAAGATCAAAAAGATGTTCGGTCGTTGTTTTACTAATTTCTGGATAAATACACCATCTCAGGCAGAACATTTTTAACGGTATGTTTCTACCACCACCATCTTCATACCCTGTAAATTATACGTAAATTTGTGAACATTTCTGTTTTGGTTTCTTACCAAAGTATGATACTACCTTTAAGAGCCATAATGAAGGACAATTCGATTTTGAACGAGTGGCATTGTTCACTCTTTTGCATTTTAGAGAGTGCCACTTCGTCTGGTTAGAAATGAAATTATCGTGCAAGCTAGTCTCCAATATATCCTGTATACAGAACCACGAATAGAGAAAAAAAAACATTTTTAATAGAAAAACCTTCGATATAAAGTGAACATTTGATATAATCTGTAGTCAAAAATAGACGTGTGTCTTGTACAGTTCCACACGAACGTATAAAACGCATTACAGAAATAGTGCGTGAATAAGATATTGTATAAAAATCATATCTTAAAGGTACTATCATACTTTGCATGGTATAGGGTGTCCCAGAAAAAAACGCAACACTGTATTGGGACCCATTATGTTTAAATAAAACTGTTAACCACTTAAAGGTTCAGATATGTGATAAAGCCTTGTCCTGGCTATCACCATGTAGAATCTAAGCATATTTGGGCTGAAATAAGCGAAAATATGACCAATTGAAAAAGTAGTCCTTAAAAACAAATTTGCAAGGATAACGCGCATAGTGGTCAATACACACATAATGTGTATGAAAGAAAGATGAAAATCGGGTTTTGAGGTTGGGTAATTCAGTCTTAGTTTTTTCACTCAATGTTAGTCCAATTTTGCTCAAATTCTACATGGTGATAGCCAAGACATAGCTGCATCACATATCTGAATCTTGAAGTGATAAACAGTTTAATTTTTAAATAATCGTTCTCAACACAAGTGTTGCGGTTTTGTTTTTGTATATCAAAACAGAAATCTTGAAAGATTAACCACTAACTTACAGGGTATAAAGACGGTGATGGTAGAAACATACCGTTAAAATATTAGTGCCCGAGGCTGTATTTATCTAGAAAAGTAAAATCGATCAAGAACAGTGTTGATCTGGGGGAGAGATCAAAACTCCTATGAAAAGATAAAAAAAAAAAAAAACTGTGTGCGTTTTTCACTGTTTTTTTTTTTTTCAAAAACGTGTGCACCGTATGCATAGGATTGGAAATTGTTTGCAGATAACTGTATCTTGCTTGCTTTTTTTCTGTGACTGTGAACCATAGTATGACATTACCTTTAAAAACACGGGAAAACGCCAACAATGATTTTGATGGCATTATCACAGTGTTAAAGGTAGTATCATACTTTGGTAAGAAGCCAAATAAGAAATGTTCACAGATTTACGTATAACTTTCAGGGTATGAAGATGGTGGTGGTAGAAACATGCCGGTACAATTGTTCCGCCTGAAATGGTGTATTTATCCCAAAATTAGTAAAACAACGACCGAAAATCTTAAAAAACTTAAGAAATTCCGTGGCCATTTTTCACTGTTTTCTCAAAAAGTGGGCAACGTATGCCGGACTGAAATTTGCACACATGGCTGTTACTGTATCTTCCTTGATAATTTTGCCCATGAATCTGTATTTCTTTGACAAAAACCAAAGTATGATATACTACCTTTAAACGAAACGCGTACTGCAAAATGAAACGAAACGCGTATTAAACGAAACGCGTAAACAAACAAAACGAAACGCGTAAACGAAACGAAACAAATTGACTGAACGAAACAATAAAACCGTCTGTGCATTTAATGTTCAACAATTTGCGAGCTTTTGCAGCTAATATGATCTTTTGATCAGAATATCACCCTGGCAGAAAGTTAGCCGAGCTATTTTTGAAATAATTGCCACAGATAACTGGGGCAATGCATGATATCAAGTGACATAACAACAAAGGGAAACTCACATTGACCGTATAATAAATAGACTTGTGTTGGAGACTAACCGTATTGAAAGTTGGCCGCGTTTAGTGTAACCCATCGTATCATTGGACATACATTGCCGTATAGTGTTAATTGCTCCTTGGTTGTGGACCTATAAGTATACCCTTCCCATGGGCGTAGATCCCGGGGGCTAGGGGGTTGCAACCCCCCAGGTTTTCACTTTTTATATATATATAAAAAAAAAGATTCTGTGCACAAACGTATATGGAAGTACGACCCAGCCACACGATCAACCCCCCCCCCCCCCCCCCCCAGGTCTGAGGACGTGTCTACACTACTGACCCTTCCATTCCCGTCTTATGTACCGCCAAGAAACCCGATCAATCGTGTGCCAGTATCAGGAAGCTGCTTTGCCCGTGCGCTATCGATCCGTGTAT
This sequence comes from Astropecten irregularis, assembly GCA_963971285.1. Taxonomy (NCBI): domain Eukaryota; kingdom Metazoa; phylum Echinodermata; class Asteroidea; order Paxillosida; family Astropectinidae; genus Astropecten; species Astropecten irregularis. Next base: position 11,219,758 of record OZ020251.1, on the reverse strand, counting down.
AAACGCATAGTATAAACACAGCCCTCGCCTCCAAGTGTATGTAGCCGGAAACTGCTCGGAGTGTGGAGGCCGTACGGTGTCCCAAATCTCTGGCTACGACCGCAAACGCACAAGCCTATGGAAACGGCTGCACAGTCACTGGCTTAGTGGCTTCCATAGGGGCATGTGTATAATTTGCAGCCGCAGCCAGTGATTTGGGACACGGCATTGCATTCATTCAATATCATCTGGTTTTCAAAATCGTCTTCATATCAGAGCGGTACCTGTGATAATGCCATCAAAATCATTGTTGGCGTTTTCCCGTGTTTTTAAAGGTAATGTCATTCTATGGTTCACAGTCACAGAAAAAAAGCAAGCAAGATACAGTAATCAGTACAATCTTTTTAAAAGACTTGTCAAAACGATTTTCGGTCGCTGTTTGACTAATTTCTGGATAAATACACCATTTTAGGCGGAACAATTGTACCGGTATGTTTCTACCACCACCATCTTCATACCCTGGAAGTTAACGTAAATCTGTGAACAATCTGTGAAGTATGATACTATCTTTAAGACGCGTTTCGTTTCGTTACCGGGTTTTGTTTCGATTTGCTTTGCTTTACGCAAATTAGGCTTGCCATTCGCTGACGTAGATGAGCACTGCATATTCAGTGCTTGTTGGGTGCACATGAAAAAAAATCATGCGCTGGCACAGGTTGGATTCGAACCAACGGCCTGAACCCCTGAGGAGTCAGGCTATTTAAATTGAGCATATCGGATTTGCAAGGCCTCCAAAAAAAATTATTCAGTTTGAGACAGAAAATGGACTCAACAGTTCGTATTTAAAGGTAGTATCATACTTTGGTAAGACACCAAAACAGAAATGTTCACAGATTCACGTATAACTTTCAGGGTATGAAGATGGTGCTGGTAGAAACTTACCGTTACATTTTGTTCCATCTGAAATGGTGTGTTTATCCAGAAATTAGTCAAACAACGACCGAAAATCTTTCTGATCTTTTAAAAGATCAAAAATAAAAGAGAAAAGACTTAAGAAATGCTGCGGCCGTTTTTCAAGATTTTCTCAAAAAGTGGGCACCGTATATGGGACTGAAATCTTCACAGATGACTGTTACTGTATCTGTCTTGATACTTTTGCCCATGAATCTGTATTTCTTTGATAAAAACCAAAGTATGATACTACCTTTCAAACAGTGCGGAGCTTGAATCGACTGTCCACCCTCAAACCATGTAATATTTGTAGACGCGCTAAGATTGTACGATTACGTTTATACTAGACAATACAATGTCAGATAGTGTTGCGATAACACATCGACGCGTATCTGATAATGCGCTTCCACTCCAGTTATTGTGTTATTCACGATCGCGAATCAGATTGTATTGGAAAAAAAAAACAGTTTAAAATGTCATCTCAATAATAAATCTTCAATATACCTTCGACAAGGAAAAACAAAATCGAGATCAAAACTTCAGATCCATTCTAAGAAAACAGGACACATTCTCGCTGTGTTGGCCGTTTAAAGATAGTATCATACTTTGGTTTTTGTCAAAGAAGTACATATTCATGGGCGAAAATATCAGTCACAGTCATCTGTGAAAATTTCAGTCCCATACGGTGCCTACTTTATTGAGAAAATCGTGAAAAACTACCACAGTATTTCTTAAATCTTTTCTCTTTTATTTTTGATCTGGTTTCACTCTTTTCTGGATAAAAGCAGAAAGCATTTTAGGCAGAAACATTTTGACGGTGTGTTTCTACATCACCATCTTTATACCCTGTAAGTTATAGGTATAAATCTGTGGAAATGTCTGTTTCGGTATGCTACTAAAGTATGATACTACCTTAAAAAGGTAGCTGATATCTTAGGAAGACAGTGAAATGGTCTCCCTAATTCCTGATGTCTCCCACATGTTCACTTTCAGACTCTATGAAACATGTCTCCCTAATTCCCAAATTCTAAAAAAAATACATGTCATACAGAACATGTATAATGTCGCCGAGGCTAGAATACGTATAGCGATTACATGGTAAGGAAAAGGGGGACAGGAGTGGACAGGAAAAATAGACACAAGAACAAAAAGGCAAAAACAACAGCAAACAGGCAATAATATAGGTTTTTCCGGTCATTTTCGGCAAATGAGCGGACAATTTAAACGCTGCGTGCGTCATTCCATTTTGCGTGAAACTGCAAGGCACCTCAAAATAGTCATTCGATTTCATTTTATGTGCAAGCAAATGTTCACAAGGGTCAGGCGATTAAATAGAATCGCCTTTCAATTAAAAATTCCATTCGAACAGCATTCAAATTCGCAACGGCTTTTGGCAGCGTGCACTTAGTCATTCGAATTCGTTTTGGGACAGGCATTTCTGTGAATTGTTCACCAAATTTAGCGTTCTGTCTGAAATTATGAATCTACCGCAAGAATAAAAAGGGTATAAAATGGTTAACTTCTTGTATGGAAACCACTTATGTGATGTCCCCTGACGACAATTGTTTGTTATTGAAAAATCCTCGAAAATAATGGCAGCTTTCAGTCGCTGTACGAGAGAATATCTAATGTTGACGGTTGATTAATGCATTCGAATGATTTAGATTACATTGAGCTTGCTGTCAAATTGAACATCAACACCATGATTTTCAATACACATCCATAGCACCAATTCTCTCTTGAGAATAAACAGATACATAGAAATACAAAGATACAAAGAAATAAACAGGTGTAAAAGGGTTTGCATTTGTTTGCAACGTATTTTGAGATCCGGACGAAGAGAGAGGTTGGTCGGAGGAGGGGCTTTTCATTTCAAAATGGATGATGAGATGCGACACCATTGCAATACACTGCAATAAAGGGGTTTGCATTTGTTTGCTCATTTTGCGAAATTGGTTGTCTCAAAACGAAAACTTAAGTAACGATCTGGTATAAATCGTTGTTTGCGGTTACTCTGCTGAATTGAATGCCGATTTTCCATGCCTAAACTGATTAACAGTTGAATTTAATTGAATGCAATGCTATAAAAAATACGGATGCATCAAAGTGAAATCGAGTGACGGTTTCAACCGAGGAGGAAAAATCACGTCAACACGAATGCGTGAAAATGAAATTGGCCGCTCATTTGCCGAAAATGACCGGGAAAACCTATAATAATAATAATAATGGCGATTTATAAAGCGCCTTTCCAAGAAGATCAAAGCGCTGTACATTATTATTATCCCTGGTCATCGGGCCATAATTTACATTCCTGAAACCATCTCAACTCCCCGGGGAGCATACAGCCCCGGCAACCATAGGACGCACAGAGCCTAATCAAACCACAAAGCCATCTCTACCCTCACAGGTACCCATTAACACCTGGGTGAAGAGCAGCAATATGTGACAAAGCGTCTTGCCCAAGGACGCAATCACCATTAACCCATGGCTGGATTCGAACCCACAATCTGCAGATTGACCACAAGACTTTGGGTTCGACGCGCAAGACCACTAGGCCACAGCACCCCACACAATTCAAGAAGGTCTGGCAATAAGAAGACGTTTGGTTTGATTAGGTTGTATAATTAATGAATACCATTCTCAGTTTATGAGTACAACGTAAAAGGTTTTCTGTAATCAAATTTGGGAAAGGGGTGAAAGGGCTTTAAAATTATTGCTTAATACATAATTAATGACATACATAAATTAGCTTTTTTATATAAGTGCTTAAGTTTGACCAAAAAAGTTACAAAATCAGTACATGTACGCTCCGTCCCACAAAAGGCCCCCCTTGGAACTGATCTAAGCAACAATAGCGCCTGACGTCACCTATCAGAACTAGTACAGGCTCGCTACACAGTATACTTTGGCGTTCTGCATGTGACGTAAGCAAGGTTTTTCGTCACAAAACGTTGGGTGTATGCTAAATTATGGGTCTAATTATACCGCCTTTTTCTATATACAATATTTTTTAGCACAAACAATGATAGACAGGCTGAGTTTTATACCAATACAGATGTATTTAACTTCATATGAGTTTTGATTACAGTAAACCTTTAAGGTAGTATCATACTTTGGTTTTTTGTTAAAGACATACAGATTCATGGGCACGAATATCAAGACAGATACAGTAACAGTCATCTGTGAAAATTTCAGTCCCATACGGTATCCACTTTTTGAGAAAACAGTGAAAAAAGCCACAGTATTTCTTAAGTCTTTTCTCTTTTATTTTTGATCTTTTAAAAGATCCAAAAGATTTTGGTGGTTGTTTTACTGATTTCTGGATAAATACACCATTTCAGGCGGAAAAAGTTTAACGGTTTTATGTATCTACAGTCACCATCTTCATACCCTGTATATAAGTTATACGTAAATCTGTGAACAAGTATGATACTACCTTTAACGGCAGTCTTTACACACAACTAAGGTTACCAAAGGTAACTGCGTGTACTCCACCGTCACAAATTGCATTTGAGAGATTCACTACGTTATAATAATAAGGAAACTAGCCTAAACTAAACATCTGAAAATGATGGATGGCTTCTCTCCTAATGAAATTTTTACTTCATCCGCTTAGTTAGGCATTTAATGAACATTGGATGAGAAGATGTAGGCCTAATTGTCGTTCGTTATATACCACTGCGCAATGTTTTCAAATGTATTATTATGCACTTCAATGGCATATACACTGTCATGATGTGCAAATATAATCGTCGTTGGCTTATGGAGCGATGACAGTATAGGCTATACCTCTATTTGGAATTCAAGTTTCCACCGACAGTAAATAGTTGAAACAAACACAGTGTGTACGTGCCAGACGTGACTGTTTCATGTCCACTTGCACGGATCTTATATTTCACCAGCGATGCTTGATTTCCTGTTGTCATTGTGGCCTATATTAACTATACCTCGTGTCTTATTTAGAGCGAAGCGAGTGTGTGCAGATAGCTTGGTTTGATTCGTGTACAAATAACGATTCTAGTCGTTAAGTATCGGTTGTGATGCTTCAAGGGTGCCCCCTTAATGAGTGGCCACGCCCCTTAAGACAACCCTCACCGCGTTGACACAAGAATCGGTTTCTTGTCCCGAGTGTTTGCGCGCTGCGCGTGAAAATGTCCCGAACCCGCGGGGTCCATTTCACGAAGGCTCTGCATGCGATCGATCGTAAGTCGAGCTACGGAGGATAACCTATCGTGTCTTACGTAAGGCTCCAAGGCATCATAAGTCCTTTACGATTGGCAGTAAGTTACGGTGAATTGAGTGAAATCGAATACTGTTTTCTCAAAAAGTTGGCACCGTATGGGACTGAATTTCACAGATGACAGTTAATTTCTGTATCTCCCTTGATATTTTTGCGCATGAATCTGCATTTCTTTGCCAAATACCTAAGTACGATATTACCTTTAAAAAAAGAAGAAGCAAAAAATAGGTCTCGCACATCCACGTGCCTCATCTATGAAAACATGAGTGAATTATATTATAATAAAGTGCCATCATTCGCAGAATTCATTTGATTATTGAAGTGTATTGAAAAAGGTGCACTCTAAGGAGCAAGGTGACTTATTGGTCAGCATACTGGATACTATTAGCAAATCAATTTATCAAGAAAGAAACGATTGCTGGGATGTAAGCACTCATAAGTGTGTGAACGCACTATATAGCTATAATAGGTCCGTGTTTGTACTCACTGCATGCATATTATACACATACAGTGTCACCAAATGTCTTAAAAGGGTCTCTGCAATGGGAATATTATGGCTTGAACATATACCAATAAAAAAACTGTACACGGGGACTGTGATTTTACCCACTTCCTCACACTGATTCAGGGTTAAAAACAGGTTTTTGGGTTTGTATGCTAATTAGCATTTCCATATTCATGAGCAAAACTGGGGAACTGAGAGCAGTAACCCAATTGATTCGTGCACAAAAAGTTGCAGTTGTTTAATAGGTTTTCTGACAGACCTTTTCATCCTCAATGGGTTTTATTTTGCCAAATATGTTCCTTCACTCAACTAGTGGTGTAATTTATTTACCAAACCATTTCTGTAGGTCAAGTTTGCCTCTTCATTTTTTATGTTTTTTTCATTATATTTTTTTATGTTGTTCCCCACATGACTATGCATGGAAATCCTCTATTTTGCAAAGCCATTCAAAGGGAAACCGAATGATGGTTTGAAACGTAAATAAGACTTGCCATTCATTATTTGTCAGTACATTCTCTGTATGAAGGCAATACAATAACCTGACTGAAAAAAACAAAACTGCAGAAACCCTTTAAAGGTATAATACACGCAGGCCTGGCATCATACAGGCTTAGCAGGTATGACATCTGCACTAGTAAGCAGGAGGTGATCGTGGGTCCGAATCCCACCCGAGCGATGATTGCTTTTCATGTGTGCTCAAAAGGCACTTAGTGAAGTGCTTATCTACGTGGTTGAAGGGCAATAATTTCTTTGCATTATAATACATGATTGGTAAAGGTCACAGAACAACACTCACACTTTGTCTGATCCAGCATGTACATGAAATGATAAACCTGTGAAAATTTAAGCTCAATCGGACATCTGAGTCACAATAAAATAGCGACAACCCGACTCAATTGTTCTTATAAAACATGAAAAATGGTTTTGATCTTACCCCGAGATCAAAACTGTTTTCGGTCTTTGTTTTACTAATTTCAGGATAAATTCACATTTCCGGGAGGAAATATTTTAACGCTATATGTTTCTACCATCACCATCTTCATAGCCTGCAAGTTATAAGTCAATCTGTCAATATTTCGGTTCGGGTATATTACCAATCCTGTACTGTACCTTTAAGTCATACAAATTGGATCTTATATCTATTTCATTTATATGTGTTATGATTGAATTGACAGATTGGGTGACACGAACTACATGTTAATAATTGAGAGAGTCTACTACATCATCAAGTCAATTATAAAAGGTGAATTGTCTTAAGTGTGTTGGACTATGATATCCTTATCTATCGAGTAGTTGAGGCAGACGTCATCATAATTCTATTGAGTATGCAGTAACTGGCGAGATCTAAAGCGTATTGATGCAGTACTCGTATAAAGCATCTGCATCTCGATCTATTATCACCAACTACAGGCAGTATTGACATCTGAGGTCAAAGTTCAAGATGGTGAACGATAACTAACAGTTACGTAAGACGTTTTCTTAAAGAGGATGTGAAACACTCAACAAACCTCGCTTTATTTGTTAGAACTATAATTCTTAAATTAGGCTTGACATGAGAAAGAAAAAAATTTATCTCACATTGAACACACACAAAAAAGAGTCTTTTTGGATGAAATAGGCCGTAACGGATTCCATGAAATTGGGCCCAGGCCTGGGATGTACATAATGTATGTAGCTTGGTGGGCCAGGGGTCTATTACATGTACATACATGTATGTACTGTACTTAATACAGAGCTTAATAGCTCACATATGGTTCTTGATTTTGTGCTTTTAAAGGTAGTAGCATACTTTGGCAAGAAACCAAAACAGAAATGTTCACAGATTTATGTATAACTTACAGGGTATGAAGATGGTGGTGGTAGAAACATACATTGACAATTTTTCTGCTTACGGCCTTTTTTGTGCTTACGGGCACTGCTACGCGTGAATTATATTTTATGGAATCCGTAAGCAAGACTCTCGGTTAGCGAAGAATTTCTAGGGTAACCGTGATCATTTTCTGCTAACGGGCTGTTTTATGCATTCTGCACAATTGTGATGTACAATATATCGTTGTACGTCATTATAATGCACGTGCAAACACCTCATAACGAAACTGCGCAGTTATTTGTGAATTTGTGATGTACGATGTATCGAACATCACACAATTTAATATGTGGGAAAATATTTTTGATGTTCGATGTTCATTCTGTACCATGCCACTTTTCTTTGCAGTCTTGCGCATAGTATGCATAGACCCATATAATTTCACACTGTGAATAATGTAATGTGCGCCCCACGTGTCATGTATCATGGCGCCCACCACATCTCGCACTGGGTACGAAACCACACTACAATATTATAGGTGCATCAGATGCAGAAACTTAACGCCATTCTCCTCAAGACGGCCAGATCAAGCAGATACTGGCCGGTACGTCGAGTTAACCGGCTCTTTTCCAAGCCACCCCATACTCACAAAAGAGATAATGTCACATAATGTTTATATCACAAACCTATATCATATTACTTTATAAACTTAACGCCATCTGACATCGGCTTCAATCCAAAAAGTCTGAAATAATAATAATGAATATGAAGTCACTTGTCCACACTTTCTCACAAGCGACATCATTATGGCTTTATACTTAAAATAAATTCTCCCAACTCTCCGTAGTCAACAGGAGAACTTGACACTTTAAAGTGCCACCTAGCACATAAATTTCAAGAGGAAGTCATAAATCGTGTCTTTTGAATTCATATAGAGTTTGAATAACTTGTCCTTTTTTCACAGACCATGCATTTATTCTGCTGGCTTACTTAAGAATAAATTCTCCCAACTGTCCGTACTCAACAGGAGAATTTAACAATACAAAGTGCCACCTGGCACATACATTTAGAATTCATAGAGTTAGAATAATTGCTACCAATTTTTAATTATTCATTTAAAGCATTGCTGGTTCGAGGAGTCATGCACTTTGAAATCGCAGACGCGACTTGAACTTTCGCCATTCAAAATCATAACATCAATTGATAAAATCTATAATTAAAAACCTTCAATGATTAATCAATAATTAATCATTAAATCTATGTGCTCTTTCATTTTTATTTATTTAGTGACAGACCTTTTCTGGGTCGTCATCATCGACCGATACGGGACGCATCGGCACCAGATGGTGAAAGGGGTGATGATTGGCCATCGGAGGAGGGAAAATTGAATTATCAACGGTCACATTGGTGCGAGCGGAGTTGTCTTTTATGGGTACGTATAGCTTCAACATGAACTGCCTGGTGGCTTAGGATTTGGAGAGTCTAGTACGAGACCGAGGGAATTCATCACCGAGACTGAGAACCACCACCGGAGGCAGCGCACTGGGTGACGGGGTCAGTGGACTGAACTAACGGCAGGGAGGAAGCGGCTCAACCGCAATGAGTCCTCACAGATAGAACACGTCTGACATTGGTGCGAGCGGAGTTGTCTTCTAAAGTTGCCAAGTGGTTAAGGATTTGGAGGGTATAGTACGAGGCCAAGAGTTCACCACCGGGAGAGAACCACCACCGGAGGCAGCGCACTGGGTGACGGGGTCAGCGGACTGAACTAACGGCAGGGAGGAAGCGGCTCAACCGCAATGAGTCCGTACAGATAGAACACGTCTCAAGCGAGAAGTCAACCGCTATATTTACCCTCCGTGTAGCCTCGCGGGGAGGTCACACAGTGCATGTCACTTAATCGTGTCACTTGTAATAACAACTTGAGGCTGATGTGATATCTTCCGCATCAGGACGTCACGGATTTACTCAAGAAAGGTTCACTCTACAAAAAAACATTCTCGACTTGTTGGATGTAAACACGTTCCTTTGGTGATTCGTGTTAGACGCCGTGGTTTGGGGATTTCAGCGACGATATTGATACATCGTGGATAACTTTGGTTTTCTCCCGAGGATGATGAATGAGTCCGTGGAAACCACCGAGCAGCCACCTTCTGCGACTTCCCCGAGTGATGTGGGCCACGACTCCAGCCAGTATGTGCTGGGTGTGGTCTACGGTATCATCGGATGCCTCGGCATCCTGGGCAACGCGTTGGTCTGCACAGTCTTCCTGACTAGGCGCAAAGTGTTCGGGTCTTCGACGAATCTCCTCATTCTGAACCAGTCCATGATTGATCTTGCAGACTCGGTCTTGTATCTCATCCTCCGATTCGGCCCGCATCTGTCCAAGACCAGCGAGGGCATCTGGAGCGAGCTGGCGTGCCGGATTTGGTTTTCGGAGTACATCATCTGGTCCCTGTTCGTGGCGTCCACGGTCAATCTGCTCTTCGTCTCGCTGGAGCGGTACTTTGCCATTTGCCACGCCGTGAAGCACCGCAAGATCTTCACGCCGCACCGGGCCAACATCGGACGCGTGGTCGTCTGGGTGATCGGCTTCGTGTACCAGTCCTACTGGGCCGCATTGCACACGCTGGACGACGGGGAGTGCTACGCGGCCTGGCCCAGCCCGACCGTCCAGAAAATCGGCGGCATCTTCTTCTTCAGCTGCGAGTACCTCATCCCACTGTGCATCATGTGCTTCAGCTACGCCAACATCGTCATCATGCTGCGCAAGAAGAGCAAACGCGACAATACGCAGGTGAACTCCTTCCAGCGCGCCAAGCGCAACGTGTCGCTGACGCTGTGTGTGGTGTTCATATCCTACACGGTCTGCTGGACACCAACGGAAATCGCGTACATCATGTACAATCTGGGCGGCTTCTACGACTTTGAGAGCGCCTTGCACCGCGTCTTCACGGCGCTGGTACTTGGCAACATGTGCGTCAATCCGATCATATACACGTTTAAGTACGAGAGGTTCCAAGTGGAACTCAAACGGATTTTCCTCCGCCGGAACCGAGTTGGTGACTCCAGCCTCGAGCCTGGAACGACAGCGCGGAGCCAGGAACCAAATTCCGGTCAGGAAGGTCCAAGTACAATCCGCTAATCCGGGCCCTAGTACAATCCATTAATCCATGCCCAAGTACAATCCGCTGATCCAGGGCCAAGCACAATCCTCTAATCCAGGCCAAAATACAATCCTCTAACCCAAGCCCAAGTACAATCCGCTAATCCAAGCAAAAGCACAATCCGCTAATCCAAGCCCAAGTACAATCCTCTAATCCAGGCCCAAGTACAATCCGCTGGTCCAAGCCCAAGAACAATCCGCTAATCCAGGACCAAGTAAAATCCTCTAATCCTCTAATCCAGGCACAACCCCAAATACAATCATCTAATCCAGGGCCCATAGTACAAACCTCTAACCCAGGCACAAGTACAATCCAGGTCAATCCGCTAATTCGGGCCGTAGTACAATCGGCTAATGCGGGTCCTAGTTGTACATTGCCAATCCAGGCACAAGAACAAGGCTAATCCAGGCCCCGGTACACTCCGCTAATCTGGGCCCTATTATATGGCCCATCCAGGCACTAGTACAATCCACTAATCCGGGCCCTAGTACAATCCGCTGAACTCTGCCCAAGTACCTTTGGCCAATCCAGGCATTAGTTCAATCCGCTAATCCACGCCTAATAATATGAATGCGCTATATTTAAAACCCTGTCATAAGCTAATACTAATAGCATGTCATGTCGGCGTTTACAGCAGGCACTAGTACAATCCGCTAATCCGGGCCCTAGTACAACCCGCTAAACACGCCCAAGTACAATTGACCAATCCAGGCATTAGTACAATCCGCTAATCCAAGCCTAAGTATACAATCCGCTAATCCAGTCACACTAGTGCAGTCCGCTAATCCGGGCCCTATAGTACAGTCCGCTAATCCGGGCCCTAGTACAATCCGCTAAACACGCCCAAGTACATTTGACAAAACCAGGCACTAGTACAATCCAGTAATCCGGGCCCCAGGACCATCTGCTAATCTACGCCTAAAAATATGAATGCGCTATATCCAAACTGTCAAATGAGCTAATTATGCTAGTAGCTGTCATGTTGGCGTTTATAGCATACAATTAGAACGTACATGTACATGTTATCATTATTGTGCAAGTGAGTTTTGTTCCAAACGTTTTAAACTATAGGAGCTTGAAGTAGGAGCATTATTGTACATAAATCTGCATAAACTACCAACCATAAAAATTGTAAAGCCATGTTGGTAAATGAAATATATACCGTTTCATATCGATAGATGCTACTCCATGGGGCCGATTTCACGAAGCACTAAGACAGATCTTAAGTGTGAATGAATCATAATTGCTAAGCAAAGTGTGATGTCACAATACAAATCACAATGGTGATACTGACAACACATCTTAAGATTAATCTTAGTGTTTGGTGAAATCCAGCCCATGTTCTACTTATAATAACAAAATGATATTAAGAATCGACGAGCATGACTTACCAAGCGTTGTTCAGTCGTGTCATCATAATGATCGCATAGCGTCCTCAAACGAGATGATTAACCAAAAACGTCTCCATGCAACAAATCTGCAAAATTGATAGTGAAAAGAGGCACTCATTATATTGTATTACGACTTGCCAAGTGTCGTTTGAGCTGTATCAGTCTATATAGAACTTAAATAACTAGATTGGACGCGCGTTCAATACGCGGGTCCTGACCATAGATGTCAGAAGAATAAGGCCGTGTCCGAAACGACTGTCTACAGCTAGGTCTACGGCTATTGTCTACGGCGGCCATTTTGAAGCGCTGTCCGAAATGCTGTTTAGGCCTTCAGCTAGAGCTACGGCTACAACGTCATCAAAATCTAGCCGTAAGAAGTGTTGTCTTGATCCGCGCAAACAAAATGGCGACCGATCATGCTGAGTTTTTTGGGGTCAACGGAAACACACAAATGAGAGCTGTTGTTCGGTTCTGGTTTTACTGTCAGACTTACTGTTCTTGGAAAGAGTTCATCATATCATTATCCATCCTGATGAAGACGATCGCCTGTTGTAAACAAACATTTGTTCAACGCGGACCCGTAACGATCGAGCAGACGATAATTCGATGACGTCAGAAAAATGTACTTAAAATATCACTTGAGGGCGTAATACGTAGCCGAAGCTGCGTCCGAAATCCAATGGCTAAAGCGTTGTTCCATAGACGTAGCTGTAGCTGTAGACGTAGACCATAGCTCTAGACAACAATTTCGGATACGGCCTAAAACTCTAGATGGAAAACCCGTATCAGACGCGCATTCAGTGTGGGGGCTGCCATTAGTCGCGTGAATGAGGCAACAAAACAATTAAAATGTTTACATGCTTAAAATTTTTAAAATTTAAAAATCTATGGTCCTGACCATAGATATCAGAAGAATAAAACACTAGATGGGAAATGCGTGCGCGTCTGCCATTACTTGTGCAGAAAACGTATGGCTAAAAGGTCACGTGAATGAGGCGACACGCAATGGTAAAATGGAATAAACAACATCAAATAGCGCTGCGCACTTGCGCTAAAAATAGCACCGAACCTCAGACAAACATTGCAACGTGGCCATGCAAACGTGTGGTGAGTGGAAGTATGTGTGCGCGTCGCGCGTGGTGTGACGTCATTAGTACGGAACGCTATCAGCAGTGTAAAAAGGCTAATCCATTATCCATATTGAGCTGCTCAAGGTAAATTGAGCCACTAGAACTTAACACACATTTTGAATTTTGTTAGCCTCATTCACGTGACTAATGGCAGCCCCCACACTGAATGCGCGTCTGATACGCGTTTCCCATCTAGAGTTTTATTCTCCTGATATGTCCTGAGTTGGGGCCGCCATTCATAGTAACGTGAATAGTGGCAAATCTTTAAAACGCACATTATTTCTGCAGGAAGATCACTTTGTAAGATTTTGGAAACTTGCAGCCGTTTATAGACCCTTTCAAGGATGAACCGTAAGTGTAACTTGATTGTGTAGGAGAAGTGCGTTGTCTACTCTAAAATGTTATTGTACACAAAGTCCCATAGGAGTAATCGGCCGGCGCGCGCGCGACTGGGTATGCAAGAAACTACTTGTTTGGCTCTATTTACGTGACTTATTAGCGCGTCCATGAACGACAAGAACAGTTTGTGCACATTGAATAAGCGCGTGTGGACGCGTGTCCGATCTACTTATTTAAGGGCCTGTTTGTTTATGACGAATTCTGCGGATCCGGATCCCATTTTAGCATACCCTGCATAGGAGGTGGATCCCAAAATATCGGATCCTTTGCGTGAAACAAACAGGCCCTAAGTTCCATATCTAGGTATCAGTTCCGTATGACGTAGTCGATAACATAGGCAGTTCAAATAAATTAGGGAATTAGGAGCTATAAGCTTTGGATAACTCGTTGGAAAAAATGACGAACAGACGAAGAAATAGAAAAATAGTGTCATTATATTAAAATGCATAACGTAAAACAGCTTACATGAACAAGTAAATGTTTCGTACTATTATTCATCCACAAGTGTTAATGCCAAACTGTATTTGCTATTTAAAGGTAGTATCATACTTTGGTAAGAAGCCAAAACAGAAATGTTCACAGATTTACGTATAACTTACAGGGTATGAAGATGGTGGTGGCAGAAACATACCGTTAAAATTTGTTTGCCTTAAATGCTGTATTTATCCAGAAAAGAGTAAAACAACGACCGAAAACCTTGTTGTTAACAAGGGGCGATTCATAACAGTGCGCCCTCAAGAGTTTGCAACGCATTGGCCCCGAGATCAAAACTGTTTTCGGTCGTTGTTTTACTAATTTCTGGCAAAATACACCATTTCAGGCGGAAACATTTTGACGGTATGTTTCTACCAGCACCATCTTTATATCCTGAAGAAATAATATTATGTTACAAATCCAGTACTACACGGCTTTAAAGGTAGTATCATACTTTGGTAAGAAACCACGACAGAAATGTTCATATATTTACGTATAACTTACAGGCTATGAAGATGGTGGTGGTAAAAACAAATACCGTTAAAATTGCTGAAATGGTGAATTTATCCAGAAATTGGTCAAACAATGACCGGAAATCTTGTTGATCTTTTAAAAGATCAAAAATAAAAGAGAAAAGACTTAAGAAATACTGTGGCTGTTTCTCACTGTTTTCTCAAAAAGTTGTCACCGTATGGGACTGAAATTTCCACAGATGACTGTTATTGTATCTGTCTTGATATTTGTGCACTTTGATAAAAACCAAAGTAGGATATTACCTTTAAAGAAATTCCCAACAGTGCGTGATTAAATGTAATGCTATTTTATAAGCCCATGCCACGCGAGGCAATTAACAGGCAATTGGATGCAATCTCCTAAAAGAAAATAATGTGAAACATCCCTCTTTTAAATGGGCATACAATTTTCTTGTACGCAGCGAGAAACCGTTACTCCAAGAATGTCTGTCGTACTACCAACAGAACTTCATTTTGTGCACGTGATGCAAGTTAGTTGGTTCCAAGTTGCATGTATTGCATCGTGTGACACGGACCTTCGTGTTTGTATAGATTGTTAAGTTTCCGAGCACAGACTGAAACTAATTTACACCTTTGCTGTTCTCATTAAATGAATGTATTGGTATTCACACTCATTCCCCATGTTCCTTTGGTGTTTAATGAAGTAAACATTTCTAACGTGATCTGGAGTCGATTTCACCAAACTCATCGTAACTTACAATAAATCGCAGGAATTATGATGCATTGCAGCCCCGCATAGAATAAGCACCCTATGGTGGGTTATCCTTCGTAACTTGAGTTACGATCGATCGTAGGGCTTCGTGAAATAAATCGACCTATGTGTCGTTATACTTCCTGATTTTTGGAAGATTTCAACCAAATGTAACCGAAAGATGTCGAGTGTGAAACCACACGACGGTTCATCGGTTGAAAGATTTCTTATTTGGAAGGTGGACATTCAAGCGAAAATTCAATCTGTGTATACTCATCTGAATATATTCCGCTCCAATATGTCTCGACCTTAGTTTCATCAGTCGGTGAACACCAAATTTCACTCAGAATTTAACTTAAATTTCATTTAATCATCAAATAACCACTGAATTTTAAAGTCATTGAAAAGTGAACAAAGAAAAATTGACTGGAGGGGGATTCGAACCGGCGACCTCCTGAATACCGTACAGGCGCTCTACTAACTGAGCTATCCAGCCCTGCATTGGTGGTGACCCCAATAGTCAATTATCTTTGTTCGTTTGGCAGTCAGAAGCCATAAAACCACGCACATACCGCCATGCCCCAGGGATCGTTTTAATGATACACGCAGCATGCTTTCAAGCTTTTCAAATTTCATTTGGAAGAAAAGTAGGAGGACAGTTGGTTTTACTTCGGAGGTAATATTATCATACTTTGTTTTACTTTCTTGTCAAAGAAATGCAGATTTATGGGCAAACATATCAAGGGAGATACACTAACAGTCATCTGTGAAATGTTCAGTCCCATATGGTGCCCACTTTTTGGAAGAACTGTGAAAAACTGTGACTGTTGCTCTATCTTCCTTTATAATTATGTTTGCCCAAGAATCTGCATTTCTTTGACAAACACCAAACTATGATATTACCTTTAAGGGACACTGAAGTCACCAGTTCATGTAATAACTCGTTGCATGTGTTTGCTGTAAGCTTGTTTCCTTGCAAATGCAACATTCTTTCGACGGTCGATTTAATACAAAGAATCTCGTCAAATTGCCGACGAATCTAGCCATCAGCGAGTGCATCGGTGTCGATTTCTTTTCATGATTTGGGGAATGATTGGTGATTTTGTGTCCTATGCGAGGGAGCGAAACGACCAAGCGGGGGGAGTCTGTGGGAGGGGGGATATCCCCCTTCCGCACCAGGGACTTAAAAAAAAAAGACAGAGTCGAAAAGTCGCATTTTAGAGCATTTAAAAACGATATTGCAATGTTTTCCATTATTTTGTTGGTACTTTAAATATTTTGTCAGTATTAAATTAAATTCAACCTCGCAACATTGGGGGGGGGGGGGGGTGATAATACACGCCATCACCCCTACCTGAAATATCCCCCCATCCCCCGGGATCGACACCCATGAACGAGTGAATCTATTGCCCTAAATGTCAAACAGAATTTGCAAATTTTATTTTAGGTCACACAAAATATGAGCCAAAATAAAATGCAATGCCCAAAATTATGTATAACCAAGGCCCTTTCGGGATCATTTTCACAAGCAAAGAAATGTTAACGCATTCTACGGAGATGAATAAAATTGTGTCTGCGCCCCCAAAAAAACCTATGCAAAAAGTGTTAACTTTTCCCAAACGTGTGTCATCTTCACAAGCAGAGAAAGGGATGTTAAAGGGATGGTACAGAACTGTTTTTTTTTTTTGGCAACAAAACCGTTGCTGACAGTGAAAGGACATTATGTAATCCATCATATACCTTAACTGACAAACCTGTAGAAGTTTGAGGTCAATCAGCCATCTGGGTAACGAGAAAATAGTGAAAACCCGTGTACAGAGAACTGTACACATCTCAACGAATGATTAAAACGGTTCAAAGCGATTTATTCCAATCGGAAAATAGTTTCAATTATTTCTCAACGAATATGGCATTTCAGACAAAAACATTTCATGGAATGTTTTCTCCTATCATCACCATTATACTGTGTAAGTTTTATGTGAATCTGTGATCATGAAATGCATTTTGTCTTACCAATTCTGTACAATCTCTTTAACATTCTACGAGAATGATGAATAAATGTCTTCGCCAAAAAGCATTCCTGAGGGAAAAGCGTTTACATTGCCAATGTCTAGGGGTGTACTTGAGAGCTCACGCACTCTTTCCTTCAAGCTTTTTGGTGCTTTTTTGGCTGTTTTTGACCCCGCAAAGATTGTCAAATTAATTGTGAGCGAAAACGCACGAGAAATTGAGACTATGCCTGTTGGCATTTTGAGTCCGCGCCCTTTCGTTTAGCGAGGGTGTCCGCGGGGAAGGAATATTGATGCCGCGAGATGAAAGAGGAAAACCAAATTGCGATTCGACGGAAGAATCATAGAAAAACGAAGAAAAGAAAAAAATGCCCCTTTTTCCGGTCAGCAGGCGCTGGTTACTTACACCTATATACCCATCTCCGCTGTAAATTCAATCAATATTCCCTAAATTGAATGGCAGTTTCCAATTCGCCAAGGTGATCGGCGTAACGTGTGCCGTCATTCTTGAAGTTTGTGACACGCCATTGAGATATCGAAGGCCGGGAACTATTTTTAAGCTGGGGTCTTAAGGAGTTAAAGTTTATTTCTCCTGATTAAGGGGGGAAATATGAAAGGTTTTTACGGACCCTATAAGTTCAAAACCTAGCTAGAAAAATTAGAGGAATATCATTCGGGGGCTGCTCGCTTGTTTCGTATAACCTGCCATGTAAGTTCCTCCAGAAAAATCGTCATAATATTGCCAACCTCATTACAACGATAGTCATCACATTCCCACAAACTCAATGTGATGTTAATTATAGACTAGACATAGCCATAGCTCTGGAAACCCGTTTCGAACACGGAAAAGATAGCTCAATACAGGCTATGCGCAAAGCACTCTATAGGAACATTTGTTGCCAGGGCTGGCGCTGAGTAAGGTACATGAATACGTTACATACCATACGTACGGATATTGCATTCAACAAGGAATAAGTACCCAACTTCACACCGCTGGAACAAGTAACTCGACAGTGAAATTCCATGGATCGTACGCGTTATGCAGCAGCGCAGATTGTATTAAAGGTTTACTGTAATCAAATTTATTTTACACAATTAAAGGTAGTTTCATACTTTCGGTTTTTGTCAAAGAAGTACAGATTCATGGGCAAAAATATCAAGACAGATACAGTAACAGTCATCTGTGAAAATTTCAGTCCCATACGGTGCCCACTTTTTAAGAAAATCGCGAAGAAACGGCCACAGTATTTCTTAAGTCTTTCCTCTTTTATTTTTGATCTTTTAAAAGATCAAAAAGATTTTCGGTCGTTGTTTTACTAATTTCTGGATAAAATACACAATTTCAGGCGTAAAGATTTTAACGGTATATTTCTATCACCACCTGCATCTTCATACCCTGTAAGTTATACGTAAATCTGTGAACATTTCTGTTCTGGTGTCTTACCAAAGTATGATACTGCCTTTTAACTTCTCGGTACACGCGTTATTCGCGTGTCAACATGCCATGTACAACCTATTTGTAACAAGATTAACCGCTACCCTTCGCGCGGAAGTGTGTGGTGCCGAAAACAGCATCTTCGATGCGGTCCACTGTGGTAAGACAACAAAATACGGGATCAAATTGCACCCACAGGGATAATGGACACTCAAAACTCATCTAGCTTAATGTGGATCTCCGAAGCCAGCTCACGAACGTGAAACGATGTTTAAAAGTGGTAATGATCAGCGAGTTAATGGTTGTCATTTCCTAAGGAAAATTCTCCACCAGACTTGCTTGATTTGCTTTACCTTGTTGTATTTTTCATCCATTACATCTTTCTTATAAGTAGTTGTTTCCGCAGACCGGAAACTGATGAGCACTTCCTGGTGATACTGCATCAAGTACCTATCTATCTGTTTGCATGGCAACCAAATCTCCAATTATTAGCCCTTGGCACTTTTGAAAGCCTCTTGACTGGAAGGTTTCCTCGGTACTTAGAAATTCAATACCGCGTCAGCTTTGCTTGTTACAAGGAAAATTAGCCGAAGCTATCACATGATGCCTTTTATAGAGACTCATTTCGTTTTATGTTTTCATTTGTCTGGCTGTCATGTGTTTCCGGTCTTTCGGCAGAGCCAAGGAGTTGAGATGGGGTTACAATTTGGCCCAAATGATCGGGGATAATCATCATACGCATCTTCGAAATAATACACGTTATACCACATACTGCAGGCATTATGCCATGGGTTATTAAATATCGATCATTGTTATTAATGATTATGATGCACACACATCAAACGACTGCAAACTGCTCATCAACCAAACTGACGATTTGGTAATGTATAAAATGTTTATAACTAACCGAGAATGGGACCTTACATCCTCCAAACCAATGAACTTAAAATTGACATATGTTCATATTGAGCGCATTCTCTGTCTATAAAATATGGACGGTAAAAATATGTCTCTAAAAGGTAGCTGATACCCTAGGGAGACATCGAAAAGTCTCCCTGATGTCCACTTTTAGAAGCTAACGTCTCTCCCTATTACCCCAGTTGTAATTATTAGTGAGTTAGGAGGGCCTGACATTTTCGACCATAGCAGGATCAAAGAGTAACGGAAATCCAAGTTGTATAATAAACTGCTGCAAACTGCTCACCGGTCATTATAAAAATGCTCAAAGGCCTGTGTAAAAGATCCTGCTAGGATCGAAACACGCCAGGTCCTCCTAACTCAAAGCAGTAAAGGTAAATTGATAGTATACACTGAATTATGCATACGGTGTATTATGTTTCTGAATAAATTACTCGCTCGCTGGGTCGTACTTCAGGACTGCAAATAACATAAATTCTTTCAAAAACCTGCTTAAAACCCATCTTTTCCGACTTGCTTTTTATTAGTGTTTTAATGTAGTTTTTAGCTGGCTGGCACCAGTGTACCATTTTTATTGTGCATTATAGTATGTTTTATTTTCTTTATATGTTATACTATTTATCTGTATTTTAAGTTACCTTTTTTTTTTTGTTTTTTGTTTTTTAACATGTTCTTTTTTATATAATTTAGTTACATTTGTATTGTATTTCTTTTTGTATAACGTACTGTATGTGCAATTTTTATAAATAACCGTGAATCTATGTATTTTTTTTTATTTTTTTTATTATTGTAATGCGCATCTGAACATTTATTATATATGAAACTTGCGCATTAGAAATGAATAAATTATTATTATTATTACTTCCATATACGGACGTTTGTGCACAGATTACAAACTTAGAAACTCTGCGGGTGTGGCCCTCTGCCACACCCCCACCCCGACCCCGTGACCTACGCCCATGGACAGCACCGCTTAGATATCATATTATTATATATCATATAAGGTATGATATCACATCATAGGCCCCCTATAGGTAATTCTTGTCACACAATGCATGCGTGCATATACATGCAAGTGTAATAAATGTTTTGAAAGGCTAAAATCAGACACTTAAATGTTTACTGTAATTAAAACACATGTGAAGTTAAATACATCTGTATTGTTATAAAACTCAACCTGTCTATCATTGTTTGTGCTAAAAAATATTGTATGTAGAAAACGGAGGCATTTAGGCCCATAATTTAGCACCCCACTTTTCGCGACGAAAAACCTTGCTTACGTCACATGCAGAACGCAACGCACATACTGTGTGGCGAGCCTATACTAGTTCTGTATGTGACGTCACTTGCTTTTGTTGCGTGGATCTGTGCCAAGGGGAACTTGGGGGGGGGGGCGGGACGTACATGTACTGATTTTGTATTAAACGTTTTGGTCAAAAGTAAGTACTTACATACACATATAAATTGACATAGTCATCAATTATGTATTAAGCAATCATTTTAAAGCACTTTCACCCCTTTCCCAAATTTGATTACAGTAAACCTTTAAATTCAAACCTAGGATAAAATTAAAGACCAATACAAAATTTAGAGATTATGACATTTTAGGTCTTTGTCACTTTACCGTTTCATTATGTAGCTGCAGCTTGATACGCAAAATGTAGAGATATTTACTATAGTACGAACGATGATAACATGGTGTTTTCGCAAACCGATCCACTTACCAATTGTCACCATGCAAAGCCTTAAACTTATGGTAGTTTCTCTTCAATAGAAGTTGCAAATATCAAATAATTTTTGATTAAACTCTCTAAAAGCAAAGTGAGATAGTCCCTCGAACGTACCGCAAACAGTATCATGATCATACGGCACAGAAAAAAAAAATAACAGAAACCTAAGCCTTCGCCCGTGGCCCTCTGTGGTCGGGTGCTTTCATCACACCCGCCACCAATATTGATTTTAGGCCTGCAATCCGCAAGGTAAGTAAGGGTACACGACATGACGCTGGTATGCCTGCTTGCTGTAATAGCATTAAGTGATATTATAAGGGGCACGGGAGCAGCTATAAAACAGCTTCGATTCTGATTCGTTTGTTGCTATGGGGCATGTAAGACAACACAATACAGGGTGGTATTTTTCATTTAATAAGAGATCGACTCTCGGGGCCAATGAACTTGAATTCCCTCTGAAAAAAATTAAGCATGGAGGAAGGAAAATACATGTAGACCCCTTCCTGTGTGAATTAACCAATGAAGGGATGTATCAGTTTCATCCAATTGACTTGCAAATAACCTCCCAGACATGTTTTTTGTAGCATAATATTATGAACTTCAAAATCACGCTCTGGTCATCTATACAAAAATGACGCCATCACATTATAAAAAGCGGCCACTAGAGGGCGCTTCGTGTTTCCATCACTGTAATATTAAGGGTGCATTCGTTTAGCTCACACGGTGCAGCCCTTACTGGAAATGGTTGTGTTTTACTGCACAAAACAAGCGAGAGAATGGGGACGAGGTTGACCGGTGTCGACCCGGGGAGCTAAACGAATGCACCCTAAGAAAAGTAGCTGTAAATATGATTTGTGTGCAGGTCAAGCCTTAATTTAGCATTATTTTAAGGGAGACACTTTAGTTTCTAAAATTGAACATTTGGGAGACATCTGCAAATAGGGGGACTTTTTGGTGTCTCCCTATTACACCAGCTACCTTTTAAATACATATTTTTAGTGTCCATATTTTAATAGAAGACAGAGAATGCGCTCAATATGAACATATGTCAATTTCAAGTTCATTGGTTTGGAGGATGTTTAGAAATAGGTAAGTAAAGTTTGTGCACGACCCTATGGGAAAGTCTCCCTATATTACACCATTGTACATTTCTTTTCAACGATTTTTGTCGTACCAATATTTGTATAGTTTTCAAAATGAAAATCCTAACATTAATCTGTACAAAAAATATATATAAATCATCCAAATCGCCTGGGCTTTTTGGAAAGAAAATTAAAGCGTTGGAACGTATTTTTTTCTGCCATTGTTTGTTGGTTCATTAATGAGCCTTGCGTCCAATAAAAAAGGCTTCATGAATATTCATGAAGATGCAGCGTCGATTAAACGTACACCTTTAAAAAACCTAAAGGGCACACGATCAAAAATGTTGAAAGAAAATTTCAACATTAAAAGTAGTATCATACTTTGGTAAGAAACCAATACAGAAATGTACACAGATTTACGTATAACTTACAGGGTATGAAGATGATGGGGGTAGAAACATGCCGTTAATGTTTTCGCCTGAAATGGTGTATTTATGCAAGTAAAACAACGACCGAAAATGTTTGACCTTTTAAAAGATCAAAAATAAAACAGAAAAGACATAAGAAATACTGTGGCTGTTTTTCACTGTTTTGTCAAAAAGTGGGCACCTTATGGGACTGAAATGTTCACAGATGACTGTTACTGTATCTGTCTTGATATTTTTGGCCATGTATTTGTATTTCTTTGACAAAAACCAAAGTGTAATGTTACCTTTAAATCGAAAAGATGATCGTTTTCATTCCTTTCCATACCGTTGATATTATACGGTAAAACTAAAATTTATATAAAATTTAACGTGTAGATGATGCATTTCAATTCTTGATAGTTTGACAGGAGTGCATTAGTGCATGAGAAATGTATGTGGTCCATGCTATAGTTTCTTTGTACCTAATTAATGAGCCTTGTATCCGATTAAAAAGGCGCTATGAATAGGCCTATTCATGTAGATGCAGCGTCGATCGAATGTTTACTTTTAAAAATCGTAAAGGGTACACGTTCAAAAATGTTGAAATTAACTTTCAAAATCCAGATAAAATGAAAATATTGAAATAAAATAAAATCAAACATCTACCTTTGTAGTCTATATATAGGGGTATATATTATAGCTCCCCGCATTTATTATTGAAGGATTGTTCAATTTCGTATATAATTTATTATAGTCTTCCACTTCAGACGCCAAATGTAGCCCTACGGTCGTGTTTGATTAAACGTGACGTGATGCCGTATATGTGTACGTGTGTTGTGATAGCAGTCATTACATTTTCCTGCCGTTCGGGGCTTATTTCAGCAGAAGCGCCTATGCGACTGCAACCCGAGGCTACGATAAGCCGCTTACGGAGCCTATGATAACACGCACACGGTCGCATGTAATTAGCATTCCGGGCCTGAGCTTAATATATTCTACGGCGCTCCATGAGTGCCATTCGACTTTATTGACCAATTTTATAAAGCTGCTTTAAAGGTAGTATCATACTTTGGTAAGAGACCAAAACAGAAATGTTCACAGATTTACGTATAACTTTCAGGGTATGAAGCTGATGCTGGTAGGAACCTAGCATTAAAATATTTCCGCCTTAAATGGTGTATTTATCCAGAAATTAGTAAAACATCGACCGAAAATCTTTTTGATCTTTTAAAAGATCAAAAATAAAAGAGAAAAGACTTAAGAAATTCCTTGGCCGTTTTTCACGTTTTTCTCAAAAAGTGGGCACCGTATGGGACAGAAGTTTTCACAGATGACTGTTACTGTATCGTCCTTGATATTTCCAAGTATAATCTGTACTTCTTTGACAAAAACCATAGTATGATACTACCTTTAAGCACCGCAATTTGCTCAACCACAAGCTAGAAACCTTGGTAAAATTAAATCAGTATATCAGCCACAACTCCTTGTCAATGTTATGCTCAGTGAACAATGAATAAACTAGAGATTGTGTCTGTTGAAAACAGAACACAAGGCTTTTCCGTTTTCGCTTTTATTGAAAAAATTGTTATAACCTCATACACACAAAGACAGTTGATTATGATCTTATGTTTTATACCTTTGAAGTGTGCACCTTTAATCATAAACTCACGTGAATTGGTCATATTTGTGTCACAAAGAAAGACCTTGCCTAACATTGGCTTTTGACGAAAGAACCATGATCCTAGCTCTTACTACTTTTAAATCAGAAGCTACTTCCTGTTTGACCGGAAGTAGAGGTCACAGAGGTCATATAATGTCTCACAATGAAAGACCTTGCCTTACATTGACTTTTGTTGAACGAATCATGATCATAGCTCTTACCACTTTTAAATGATGAGCTGCTTCCTGTTTGACCGGAAGAAGAGGTCACAGAGGTCAAACAATGTGTAACAAATGAAAGACCTTGCCTAACATTGTCTATTTGTGAAAGAATCATGATTATAGCTCTCACCACTTTTAAACGAGGAGCTACTTCCTGTTTGATCGGAAGTAGAGGTCACAGTGGTCAAAAACACTTGAAGAACAAAAACAATACCTTTTCCGTTGAACACGGAAAAGCCAAAAAACAAAAGCATTAACTAACAGCGCATGTAAAATTGGTTGGTAATCCCTTTTTGATCAAGGAAGATTTTTATGCATATCAAACACATCCGTATTATATTCAGACGATATGAGCATTGTATGATAGAACTATACGTTAATCTGAATTAAAGGGTTCATGCAGTGCTTTTTCTCAGTCAGGTTAATTTAATGCCTTCATACAGAGAATATACTGACAGATAATGAATGGCAAGTCTTATTTTGGTTTCAAACCACCATTTGGTTTTCTTTTGAACGGCTTTGCAAACTGGGGGATTTTCATGCATACTCATGTAGGGAACCAACAACCAAAATATAATGAAAAAACATAAACAAATGAAGAGGCAAACATGACCCACAGAAATGGTTTGTCAAAAAAATTACACCACCAGTTGAGTGAAAGGAACATATTCAACACAATAAAACCCATTGATTGGGAAAGGTTTATCAGAAAACCTATAAAACAATCCCAACAATTTGATTACTGCTCTCAGTTACACAGATGACATCACAGTTTTGCTCATGAATATGGAAACTCTAATTAGCATACAAACCAAAAAACCTGTTGTTAACCCTGAAACAGAGTGAGGAAGTGGGTAAAATCAAAGGCCCATGTAACAATGTTTGTTTGGGTACATGTTCAAGCCGTAATATTCCTATTGCATAGACCCTTTAAGGGAATATTATACGGAAATGTGCTCATTCACAAGTTCACGTACTTTATCATTGTTGATAAAATTGATGAATTTTAATATGACCTAATAATGTGCAAGCGACAAGCCCAGACTATACAGTTTCGTGCCGTTGGATTTCTTATTTTTCCATAATAAGGATTTAGACTGGAGTCCAGCATGAAAAGCTACCAAATCATTAACCTTAAAGGTAGTATCATACTTTGGTAGGAAACCAAAACAGAAATCTTTACATATAACTTATACAGGGTATAAAGATGGTGCCGGTAGAAACATACCGTTAACATTATTCTGCCTATAAAATGATGTACTTCTCCAAAAAACAACGACCAAAAATATTTTTGATCATTAAAAAAGATCAAAAACAACATTGAAATAACGGTGAAAAGAAATTCCGTTGGAGTTTTTTTCACTGTTTTCTTTTTAAAAAAATGCCAGCACCGTATGGAACTGAAATTTTCACAGATGACTGTTACTGTATCTGACATATTGGTCCATGAATCTGCATTTCTTTGACGAAAACCAAAGTGTGATATTACCTTTAACGGTGCATTCTTCTTCAGCGAGGCCAAATGTCACCGAGAATAAAGGGTGCTAGTCTAATTATGGAGACTCACTTAGCGCTGATAACAGAGAAAGACATTTCCTCTCAGTTGTGTTAAAAATAAAATAGGTCACGATTATTTGCTGTGTGAACGGTGCACCAAAAAATACCGTTTTTTTTATATCCCATCATGCAAGGCGGGCTTGGAGTTTAGCGCAGGATGCATGCCAACTTCACGCTTCACTGCGCACGGGCAGTTTGATAGAAATCGTACCGGTACGATTTGGGTCGCGCTTTTTTGGCTGTGGATAACAACAAAAAGCGCGACTATTTGGGTTTCGATTTGGAGTGCGACCCAAATAGTCGCGCTTTTTGGTGTGTGGGAACGTGCCTACTGTGTCGGGACCCATTATGTTAAAATTAAACTGTTTATCACTTCAAGATTCAGATATGTGATACAGCCATGTCTTGGCTATCACCGTGAAGATTTTAAGCATATTGGGGCTGAAATTGGTGAAAAATATGACTTATTCAAAGAGTACTCCTTAAAAACAAATTTGCAAGGATAACACGCATAGTGGTCAATACACACGTCATGTGTATGAAAGAAAGATGAAAATCGGGCTTTGAGGTTTGGTATTTCAGTCTTAGTTTTTTCACTAGATTTTATTCTAATTTTGCTCAAATTCTACATGGTGATAGCCAAGAATACATATATGAATATTGAAGTGATAAACAGTTTAATTTCAATTTAATTGTTCTTGACACAAGTGTTGCTTTTTGGGAGGGACACCCAGTATTGTATATTAAACGAACATGGTGGGATACACATAAATTGTCAGTTATAAGGCCTTTTTCACACGACGCTAAATAAAACTCTCAACCATTGAGAAATTCTCTCATGGATCTGGACCTCGGTGAAAATTTCTCAAGGATTCACCAGAGACGTCGGTCACTCTCAAGCATTGCTGTCCTTTCACACTATGACACATTTGTAAGATTTCGCAACCATGACAAAATTTCTCAATGGTTGAGAGTTGTTAAAGTCATGTGAAAAGGCCTATAGTGGTCGGTCGTTATAGTGATTTAAAGAACAGTAATAAATTGGTATGTATTGTACTCAAACAAAATTGGGAGCCAAGGATGATGTTCGGTATAGCCAAAGGTTCGCCATAGACCATTCTTTTATTTACGAACACTAGCCCGTGGTTGGCATATGCGGCCAAATGTTGCAAATCATTTCGTCTTCTTGACAGAGGGCGTGACCAACTTCAACGTGTTTGTAAACTTTCCATACCTGTACATAATAAATACCAGCATTGCTTGTATTGTTTCCATTACATTCAGCAATAATCTTGTAATGTTTATGAAACTGTGTACAAATTAGGTAAAATATGTGGCTATTTTTTAATGCTTGGCTTTGATGGCTCGCCATAGTTTCCGCCATGTTGGTTGGCAAAAACTCGGTCTGTGATGTTGCAAAAGAAAGGTCTATAGTGGCGTTCCACTGTATACATTTGCATGCAAATTATCGAGCAAATACTTAACGGTGTAATAATTGCAATTTGATGTAAACGCGCTGGGGACACACGGAGGTTAATGTAAATATTGTGTTCATCGGAAAACAAGGTAGTTTTGTTTGCAACTCATTATCCATCATGGACTCGCGCCAATTACCAAACTATTTAGTTATTAAATTGAGTTGACCGCATAGCGTCGTAATCGATTTTTTTTTTTACAATTGGTATAATTATTCTTTTATCATAAGTGTGATGATGTATGCCTTACTATTTGCACATTGTTAACATCAGCACACACACATATGCACAGTATCGATTCTTGTACCCTCGAAATTAATTAACCCTTATAGCTGCATGTCATGAATGCAAGCTGTCGCACCAATGCTTGTTTGGGAACAATGTCAAAAACGACGTCAGGGTACTAGATCGTGAACGGCGCGCACCTGACTAATTCAATTATACCGAAACACACGAGAAGTGACAGAAATCCAATTTTCTTCAAATTTGTAGGTCTTTCCTTGATCAGATGACAATGTGTGTGCAAATAAGGAGGTCGATTGTCGTTATATCCGACAAAAACATCCACTGACCCTGCATCCCCCCCCCCCCCCCCCCAAACAAGAAAATAATAATAATAAAGTCGAAGTAAGTATCTTAATTGAATCAGTAGGTTTTGAAGCTTTGCATGGTGGAAGTCACGTAATAAGGAAAGGTTTGCGGAGGCACCATGTATAATCTCTGGACGGCCAGAGTACACTGGCCAGAACGTCGAGGACAACTTCTCTCCGGTTCTTTTCAGAACCACATCCATTAAAAGAGATTATACATGGTGCCTCCTCAAACCTTTCCTTATTAATTGAATCAGTTATATACATTGAAGGTCGTCTAAAGGCCTTCTCACACGATGCTTACCAACAATTCTTACTGGCTTAAGAGTTTTTCTCAAGCTTGAGAAATTTCTCAAGGATTCACCAGGCGACGTTGGTCACTCTCAAGCATTGGTGTCCATTCACACGACGACACTTCCGTAAGATTTCTCAAGCATGGGAAAAATTCGCAAGCCTTGCGATTTGTTTTTGCCATCAAACCGAAGCTTGGATTAAAAATAGTCTGGTACCCTTTATTTAAGAATTGATGTCATCTTTTCCGAGGGGTATACAAGGAAGGTGACAAAAATGGATGCACCGTGAAAAAGGCGTATGGCTAATAACAGTGATAATACGAAGCCTTGAATTATATACATGTACTTTATCTCTTATTAACACCACAGCGTGGCAACTGTACCGTAATTGCTTGAATTTTCTTCTAACGGAAAGAAATTCTCTGAAATTAAAGTCCACGAAATATATTTATCTAGCCTCATTCAATTACGGTATACAATACGGCCGCCAAATTAAGCCGGACGAGAAATGGGTCAAATTAGGCATGGCCGAGTTTGTCCCGAGGTCGAAAACTAGGGCATGACTCTTCATAAGGGAATGTAATTATAGAATTGATTTCTTGGTGAAAGGAAAATTTGCAAAACTGTTCGCATAATGTGACCTATCAAATGTTGACGTTATAAAAAGACATTTTCAATAACTGGAGAGGCTGCATTTGGTCTCTATTGATATCAATCATGTTTTATAGCGGGGTTGTTTGAATGTTATCAGGTGTTTGAAAGGGTTTCTGCAGTGTTTTTTTCAGTCAGGTTATTTTATTGCCTTCATACAGAGAATATACTGACAAATAATGAATTCCAAGTTTAATTTTGGTTTTAAACCAGCATTTGGTTTTCCTTTGAATGGCTTTGTAAAACGCGGGATTTTCACGCATACTCATGTAGGGAACCAACAGCAAAAATATAATGAAAAAACATAAACAAATGAAGAGGCAAACTTGACCTACAGAAA
Organism: Astropecten irregularis; assembly: GCA_963971285.1. Lineage (NCBI taxonomy): Eukaryota > Metazoa > Echinodermata > Asteroidea > Paxillosida > Astropectinidae > Astropecten > Astropecten irregularis. The sequence continues at coordinate 11,190,123 of OZ020251.1, read as the reverse complement.
TGGTTTGGTAACAAAAATTGCACCACCAGTTGAGTGAAAGGAACATATTCGGCAAAATAAAACCCATTGAGGAGGAAAAGGTCTGTCAGAAAACTTATAAAATAACCGCAACTTTTTGTGCACAAATCAATTGGGTAACTGCTCTCAGTTCTCCAGATGACATCACAGTTTTGCTCATGAATATGGAAATGCTAATAAGCATACAAAAATCTGTTTTTAACCCTGAATCAGTGTGAGGAAGTTGGTAAATTCACAGTCCCCATGTACAGTTTTTTCATTGGCACATGTTCAAGTCATAATATTCTTATGGAAAGACCCTTTAAAGCTTTTTATGAATTTTCATAAATCCTCCAATCCAAGGAAAATTCATGGTTAATTAAAAAACAAACATAGTCAAACAAACAAACGAACAGCCAGATGGTGATTCACTGATAATATTCAGATAACTGAATATCATACAAACTCGAAAAAGACTAAGGGAAGCCATTTTTGATTCTTTATTTCGTTCTTTATTCAGAACATCTTCAGGAACACGGGTTTACACTTCGAAAAGTGCGCATGCGTGACGGTGCCTCGTTTTGAAGTTGCGATCAAAACCGCCGAAGTTTAAACCCGTGTATTGTAATTTCTCAATACACGGGTTTACACTTCGAAAAGTGCGCATTCGTGGACGTGCCTCGTTTACAATCTTACCCCAATCTGCTGCTTGGTCCACACAAAATGTATGTTGTTTTCTGCTTGTTTCTTTCGTATTTTGGCTACTTTATGTTTGTACACTCCATGTCAGTTGTGTTTTCTACCTGTATTTCTGTTCTCTGAATTTTGGTGCGGTTGCCCTTGTTTCACCTAATAGTCTACAAGGACAACAGCACCACTTAGCGCTTAGAAACGTAGTATTAAGCGCGGTATAAATGTTTGCTATTATTATTATTATTTATTTGAAGTTGCGATCAAAAGCTAAGATGGCCGCCGAAGTGTAAACCCGTGTATGAAGATGTTCTGAATAAAGAACGAAATATAGAATCAAAAATGGCTTCCCTATAGTCTTTTTGGAGTAGGCCTATGTATATTATTGAGTTAAACGAACAACAATCTAGAGGATTACAAGAAGCCAGAAATACACAATTAGTATTTGTAATAAGCCAATAATAGTACACAGTGCATGCTGTATTGCATCAAAGTCCGGCATGTTCACAATTGCGTGCGCGTGCGCTCACTTGACTTGAAGACGGTTCTCAAAAGTCTCCCATACACGGGTTTACACTTCCAAAAAAGCGCATGCGTGATAGTGCCTCGTTTTGAAGTCGCGATCAAAACTGCCGAAGTGTAAACCCGTGTATTGTCTTCGACAATGGACGGGCTTACACTTCGAAAAGTGCGCACGCGTGGAAGTGCCTCGTTTTGAAGTTGCGATCAAAATCCAAGATGGCCGCCATGGAGTAAACCCGTGTATTGCAGCTGTGCATTCACACGTTGCTTTAAGATTGACCCACATTTTTAGATCAATGCTAAACCTTTGTGAATACGAACGGCATATAATGTAATGAAATTACATTGAAAAATACGACCTTGTACACGCCAATTACACCCTTGGATGTATATTGCACAGAGATCGATCTTAAGAGGAGTTGTTAGGATCACCAAAGTTAATTGCACTGCGACTTCACACATTGCCTAGCAATTAAGATTGACCCATATTTTAAGATCGATATTATGGCTTTGAGAAAACGAACAGCATGCAGTGAAATGGATTGCGTGTCGTTTATGAATACGACGCTATTCAGTATATACGCCAAAGAGCTGTATTGCACAAGATCGATCTTAAGATGAGTTGTAAGGATCACCAAAGTGAATTGCACTGCGACTTCACACATTGCTTAGCAATTAAGATTGACCTATATTTTAAGATCGATTTTAAGGCTTTGAGAAAACGAACAGCATGCAGTGAAATGGATTGCATGACGTTTATAAATACGGCGTTATTCAGTTTATACGCCAAAGAGCTGTATTGCACAAGATCGATCTTAAGATGAGTTGTAAGGATCACCAAAGTGAATTGCACTGTGACTTCACACATTGCTTAGCAATTAACATTGATCCATAACTGGCATTATAAGATCAATCTTAAAGCTTTGCCAAAACGAATGTTCAGCTGATTTAGTTAAAGGTAGTATCATACTGTGGTTTTGGTCAAAGAAATACAGATTCATGGGCACAAATATCAAGACAGATACAGTAACAGTCATCTGTGAAAATTTCAGTCCCATACGGTGTCTACTTTTTGAGAAAAGAATGAAAAACTGCCACAGTATTTCTTAAGTCTTTTCTCTTTTATTTTTGATCTTTTGATCTTGTTTTATCAATTTCTGCATAAAAACAGCATTTCAGGCGGACATTAATGTTAACGGTATGTTTCTACCACCACCATCTTCGTACCGTGTAAGTTATACGTAAATCTGTGAACATTTCTGTTTTGGTTTCTTACCAAAGTATGATACTATACCTTTTACTGAGAAAAAATTCATATAGCCTAGACTCCGGTTAACTGTCAACCAAAATATGAAATGCGTATGATAACAGGTATATAACAGGCGCGCTGTGTAAATAGACGACACTCTAACAACTGAGCTAGCCAACCTGAAACTGTCAATCACCTAACTTCGTTTGTCCGTCTGAAGCCATGAAACCATGCACTCACATTGAACTTTATCCCAAGGATCCCATTTACGTGCTCAGTGCAGCGTTAAAAGGCCGGAAAAAAATTGTTGTGTTGCCCTCAAGTGGAACAATTAAAATGTTGGGTCTGTCGGTCGATTTTTTTTTTTTTTTGGGGGGGGCCGACTTTCAAACATGATTGTATCGCGAATACCAAGCAGGATGTATGGTCACCAGGGCTTATAAAGCAACGGTCTTGAGTCGTTTTAAAGAGACACGCTTTCTTACTGCTAAATCTTACATTTTCTGTCAAAAATGGTGAGTTTTTATACTTTAGGACTCGGAGAAAAAACAAATCCCGACCCAAAGTTTTGGTATTTTACGGTCGGTCGCTGAGGGCAACACAACCATTTTTTTTTCGGCCTTATGCTGCAACACAGCGCCATATCAGTGATATCGTTCAAAGAGGAAGTGCATTTATCAAATCAATAATAAAAACAGCAGAATTAACACCACAAGAGAAAGTGACACGATTGACGTGGCCATTTTTACAGATTACTGATTGGTATTGCACTCACAACAACCCACGTGTAGATTTTACGCACTGTTTCGCCGCTCGATAGGCCTATACACTGAATTGATTCGCGTTGGTTTGCAAGAGTGCATTGTGTTTACGCTATAGTATCTTTCCATCAGTAATGTTTTACCAAATTCTACAGAACATAGAACTTCAAGGGCAATGAATACGTTATCAGGATGAAAAACAAGTTCAGGTATCGAGGATAGATCTTATCAGGCCGCGAGAAATTGCTATAACCTCGATTTTTTTCCCTCGCGCAAAATATTAGAACACTATCCAATTTCAACGCGTGGCGTGAATACGTGGTGCATTAATGGTTGTACGGGGGCTATTGTATCCTGGAATTAAAGGTAGCATCATACTTTGGTAGCATATACCGCAACGGAAATCATCACAGATTTACATATAACTTACAGGGTATAAAGATGGTGTTGGTAGAAACATATATACCGTCAAAATAATTCAGCCTGAAATGCTGTATTTATCCACAAAAGAAACAAAAGAGTAAAACCCGTAACCAAAATTAAAAGAAAAAAGACTTAAAGATGGAGAATAACGATTTGGAACGGTAAAAGGTGGCTTAAAATTCACATCAAGAAACTTCAAAAAGTGAGGGTTTATCATATGGTTACCTTAATTGGAGCTAGGTGAACAAAATTGTACGTGAACATCTTATTTTTCGAAATCGTTGGAGCCCAGCTTTAAGAAATACTGTGGCCGTTTTTCACGATTTTTCAAAAAGTGGGCACCGTATGGAATTGAAATTTTCACAGATGAATGTGACTGTAGGCTATCTTCCTTGACATTTTTGCCCATGAATCTGTACTTCTTTGACAAAAACCAAAGTATGATACTACCTTTAAAAGAGAAAAGACTTAAGAAAGACTGTGGCCGTTTTTCAAGATTTTCTCAAAAAGTGGGCACCGTATGGAACTGAAATTTTCACAGACGACTGTGACTGTATCTTCCTTGGTATTTTTGTACATGAATCTGTACTTCTTTAACAAAAACCAAAGTATGATATTATCTTTAAATCAAGCAATGAAAGCAATTATAGGTGTCGCAATTATAATAAGGAGCATTTGAGTACGGCCTCTACACGGCCTACAATTACTGACACTTTAATGTTAGCCCAGACGACCGCCAAAAAGGTATTAGCTTTACCGGGATGTTCTGCCGGTACATTTGATGCGTGCCTCCCAGCCCGGTAAGCAAAGCACATAATGAAATGAGAACAGGCCTACAACACCCAATTATCATGGAATGCATAGAAAACCTTATATCAGGTTACGTTCTTCACTTCCACTCCTACCTCCATGCTCTAAACAACAAAGATACGATGAGTGGGGTGCTTTTACCCATTAAAGGTATATCCTCAAACTTAAGTGATACATTCTGACCAAAAATATGTTTCTTCTTTTATATAATTATTATTCTAAATGGAACCTTTGGGGAGACTTTCCCATAGGGTGGTGAACTAAACTTAACTGACCTATTTCTAAACATTCTCCAAACCAATGAACTTGAAATTGACATAATGTTCCTGTTGAGAGTATTCTCTATTTGCTATAAAAATTTGGAGGGTAACAATTGTGTCTATAAAATGTACCTAAAACATTTAGGGAGACACCAAAATGTCTCCTTAATGTTCGGTGTCTCCCTAAGGTCGAATTTATAGCAAACCTTCTCCTTAAAGGTAGTATCATATACTTGTGTAAGGGACCAAAACAGAAATGTTCACAGATTTACGTATAACTTACAGGGTATGAAGATGGTGGTGGTAGAAACCTACCGTTAAAATGTTTCCGCCTGAAATGGAGTAATTATCCAGCAATTAGTCAAACAACGACCGAAAATCTTTTTGATCTTTTAAAAGATCAAAAATAAAAGAGAAATTTAAGAAATACTGCGACCGTTTTTTCACGATTTTCTCAAAAAGTGGGCAACGTATGGGACTGAAATTTTCACAGATGACTGTGACTGTATCTTCCTTGATATTTTTTGCCCACGAATCTGTATTTCTTTGATAAAAACCAAAGTATGATACTACCTTTAAGGTCCGATCCAGGTGTTTATCTGAAAGCCTAATTGATAAAAAGATAACAAGACCAGTTATCATTATACGACAGCAATTCACCAATGATGTTCCCATTGATTATAAAACAATAGAAGTCTGACAATATTTTTTCGTATTTCCAAAAGTCACATGCAAACGACTTTTGGAATTTTTTACGGTAGTGACTGTTTGAATGATGGCCATGTATGATGGAGATACCCTCAAGACATTTTCACTGTTTTCCTAAAAGGTGGGCACCGTAGGGGACTGACGATTTTCAAAGATGACTGTTAGGCCTACTGTATCTTTTTTGATAATTTTGCCCATAAATCTGCATTTTTCTTTGACAAAAACCAAAGTACAACATATGAGTTGAGCTACCTTTAATACAACTTGGCACATAAATCAAGAGAAAGGTATGAATTTGTTTAATATTCAAAGTTTATAAAGGACCAGAGGTATTTGATTCGAATCCCAGTTGCTATTTTTCGACCCGACCCCCCTCCTCCCCGATCTCATAAAAAAAAAAAAAGAATTCGATCAAACAGTAGAAACAAATAAGTCGACATGTCATCAAATGCGACAGTGTATGTAAATTTGCACACCTACTCAAAATCACCCCAATTTCCTGTTTCAACACACAACAGACTGCCTGCAAAACCAGCAGCCCCGAGCAGTGACGTCGCCATTATACCACGGCCATCTTTAAAGGTAATAGCATAGTTTGGTTTTTATCAAAGAAATACAGATTCATGGACAAAAATATCAAGACAGATACAGTAACGGTCATCTGTGAAAACTTCTGTCCCATACGGTGCCCACTTTTTGAGAAAACAGTGAAAAACAGCCACAGTATTTCTTAAGTCTCTTCTCTTTTATTTCTTATCTTTTAAAAGATCAAAAAGATTTTCGGTCGTTGTTTTACTTATTTCTGGATAAATACACCACTTTAGGCGGAAATTTTTTAGCGGTATGTTTCTACCACCACCATCTTCATACCCTGTAAGTAATACGTAAATCTGTGAACATTTCTGTTTTGGTTTCTTACCAAAGTATGAAACTGCTTTTAAAGAGTAAAAGAAAAATACAGTACAGACGTACTGCTGGAAATACGTCTTGGTCTCGGGGGTCAAAGGTCAGTAGTCAAAAAACAATGATACAAGTAATAAACTGCTGCAAACTGCTGATCAGCCAAAATAATGACCTGAAATTTCTAAAAATGCTTAGAGTTGGGAGGGCCTGACGCGTTTCGATCCTAGTAGGCTCTTTATCGAAGGCTTAAATTGATAAAGATCTGCTAGGATCGAAACGCGTTAAAAACCAATGTTTTACTTCGGGTGTTTTTATTACAGGGATGACTTTTTTCTCCTAGAGGCGAACTTTTTTAGAGTGCAACTTTTTAATGAAATTCGAAGGTATAGGTGTCCCTTTAATTTTGAGAATGAATTAAGCTGAATGATGACGTGCAATGAACGGGATTCGATTTTAAGCCTTCAGGGCTGTGGACTGATGCCTTTATATTAATCCGATTAGCTCTGGATCTGGCTAATCGCAGCCCGTACGGGATGACGGCAAATCACGTACGAATCCGACACCTTGACACGCTGGACGGAGGGATGTTCTCCTAATCTTACACTTTAATCTTAATCTGGGATCTTGACAGATATCACGTCAGTGGAGTGTGCATTAATCGTTCGTCAACACGTAGGCCGTGATGAGCTATAACGGCCTCATCCCGTTCCCTGCCGCGTGTAAACACGTCACAACTTCCCTGCACAAATATTTGCTCCTAATGTACTATTGGGAACGCGTGTGCTACTAATTATCACTGTTTTAATTACTCAGCTTACATGTGTTGTCACCAACAGGTTGTGCATGTACCATACCGACGTGTAGAACGGGTCGTCCAGTTTGACATTTATGTTCTGATGACTGCATTTACATTGTTTGACATTTTCTAGGAGTAATTGCAAGTATACATTACAAAATCGTCAATACAAGTAATACTGCTGCAAACTGCTCATCGGCCAAAAAAGAATGACCTGGGGCCGATTTCACAAAGCACTACGATTGATCTTAAAGGGATGGTACAGAATTGGTAAGACAAAAATACACTTCAAGATCACAGATTCACATAAAACTTACACAGTATAATGGTGATGATAGGAGAAAACATCCCATGAAATGTTTTTGTCTGAAATGCCATATTCGTTTAGAAAATAAATGAAACCATTTTCCGATTGGAATAAATCGCTTCGAAGCGTTTTATTATGAACGCATAATATCGTTGAAATATGTAAACGGCTTTTCACTTTTTTTTTCGTGACCCAGGTGGCTGATTGACCCCAAACTTCTACAGGGTTGTCAGTTAAGGTATATGATGGAGTACATAATGTGCTTTCACTGTCAGCGACGGTTTTGTCGCAAAAACCAGTTCTGTACCACCCCTTTAAGTGTGAATTAATCTTAATTGCTTAGCAACATGACGTGATGTCACAACACAAATCACTATGGTATGATACTGAACAACTCATATTAAGTTTAATCTTAGTGTAAATGGTCAGAGTTAGGAGGGCCATTACGTTTCGATCCTAGCAGGATCTGTTTCGGAGGCAAAATGAAGAGGACAAGAACATGGTAATTAAAAATACACACAAAACGCGTCAGGCCCAGCCATGTACCTGTATTCAACACGTAACGCTGTCATAAATTGATGTTATACTGTATCCAAATTAATAGTCAATATTGTTCACTGTTTGCTTATACGAGTTCTTCATCTGGTATCAACAGTGAGCGAACGTATTTGTACCGTTTTGCTGTCTATGACCAATACAATGTTACCAGATTACAAAAAAGAAATTCCTGGGGTTTTTTTTGGCAGGTTTACGTTAAAGGTAGTATCATACTTTGGTTTTTGGCAACAAAGTACAGATTCATGGGCTGAAATATCAAGGAAGATACAATTACAGTCATCAGTGAACATTTCAGTCCCATATGGCGCCCACCTTTGGAGAGTCATGAAAAACGGCAACAGTATTTCATAACTCTTTTCTCTTTTATTTTTGATCTTTTAAAAAGATCAAAACGATTTTCGGTCGTTGTTTTACTATAATTTCTGGATAAATACACCATTTCAGGCGAAAACATTTTAACGGTAGGTTTCTACCAGCACCATCTTCATACCCTGAAAGTTATAGGTAAATCTGTGAACATTTCTGTTTTTGGTTTCTACCTTTAAAAGTAGGATCACAATATTCCTCTGCATGAAAAAATGACTGCATCATTGTACTGGGTTATAATTTCGTTGAAAAATGATAGTCTTTAGACATCCGCATAGTGGTGCTTAATTTAATCAAGATTGGCTGTCAATTTGTATTAAATTTCACAGCCAGCCGTCCGCCACAGACTGAAATTCCTTCACTATAAAATGCATCCATACATTGGACGGGACGAATCAAACGGAGTATAGGTGTGAATCAAATCATGGGCCTTTTCCAAACCTCGGCTTCGGCTCCGGCTTCGGCTCCATTTCGTGACTCCATTTTTGAATAACAGGTATCAAAATAGAGGCTTTTGGGTACGGTTTGGAAGTATATTCTCTATTTTGAACAAGAAAACGGGGATTCAGCTTCAATGAAAAGCCACAACCTACATTTTCAGCATATGGATGACAGCGCCGGAGCCGGAGCCTGAGCCGGAGCCGAGGTTTGGAAAAGGGCCCATGAAGTATGAGAGATGCGCATACCAGCAATAATAGACTTGAGCGCACTACGTCATATGTAATGATATCCGATTAATTTCGGTGGCGCGTGCCTGCTTGTATATAATCGCGATGTATGCTTTTGCACGGCACACTCAAATGTTGTGTGCCCGGGTCTTCGACTCGATACAAGCATAGAAACGGCGTTGTCATTTTGAACTCAGAACGTTCACGCCGTGGTGTTTTTTGCTCGCTCGATCGTTCTTGGCAGTGTGGACATTCAATTCCAATTCACATGCAGTCACCGACTGGTAAATAGAAGCGCATGGCCGGATGATGGATTGTGAGCGAATTCTACCACCATAACTGCCTGCTGCTGAGAAAGTCCTCGATCATTTTTCACTCCCGAAAATAAACTTCCAAATCTGTCGGTAAGTTTTTACCAATTAAGACTTAAGCAAAATTAACTATCATTTTATTATGCTCACCTTTGTCAATTCTTGGGACTAGTAAGTCTACAATCTTTACTGCTGGCTCGAAAATATTCTGGCTCGAAAACTCAATAAAACTGAAAAGATGTATTCCAATTCTCCAAAGTGTTGTATATTCTATGCCTAAATGACTTAACACTTTCGTGTAAAGTGCAGCAATGCATGTACGTCTGATTACATTGTGCTGTTTTGAGTTGCCTTAAGAAATGTTGGTGCCTTTTCACCTTTGCAAATGCTATACTGACGAGCTGTTTGTGTGCAAATTGTGCCGTTAAGTGGCGAACGGTCACAATGCATGCATGCTGTCAACCCAAAGAAATAGCTTCAATGCAGGTAAAATGCATCAAAGAAATTACTTGGCGGCATGGGAATATGTTATGTACATGCTTCCAGGTATTCACAACAGTGTACGTAATAACAGCTTTAAAGGTAAAAGCATACTTTGGTTTTTATCAAAGAAATACAGATTCGTGTGCAGAAATGTCAAGAAAGATACAGTAACATTCATCTGTGAAATCTTTAGTCCTGCATACGGTGCCCACTTTTTGAGAAAACAGTGAAAATGGCTAAAGTTAAGTCTTTTCACTGTTATTTTCAATCTTTTAAAGATCAAAAAATAATTTTACTCTTTTCTAGATTGTTATAGCATTTCATGCAGAAACATTTTAACGGTCTGTTTCTACCAGCACCATCTTTATACCCTGTAAGCTATTAGTAAATCTGTGAAGATTTCTGTTAAAGTATGCTACCAAAGTATGATAGTGATGGTACAAACATACATTATACTGTTAATATCGTTCTGCCCGAAATACTGTACTTACCCATAAAAGCGTAAAAAAAATACCAAAAGTAGTTTTGATCTCAGGAAGATTTAAAAATACAGTGCATGTTTTTCACTGTTCTTCAAAAGGTGGGAACTATTTGGGACTGGGAATTTCACAGATGACCGTTATTGTATGGTATTTTTGCCCATGAATCTGTATTTCTTTGACAACAACCACAGTATGAAATTGCTTTTAAAAACATGCATCGTACATGCTAACACAATGTGTATTATGCATTCACTAATTGGAAGCTATCCAATGCACTTAGACACATTCGTTATACAGAATTCATTAATACAGTGGTGTATGTGAAGACGTGCACGAAGACGTTGTTACATAATCGAATTATTGACATTTCAGATCGGTTCTATTTGCCTAATGGATGAGTGCGAGGAAGAAAAGGAGATGTTACTTGTAAGAAACTGCAGAGCCTGTCCCAGCGACGCCCGTGAGGCGTAATGATGCGCTGTAGTACGGTGAAACTCTACAGTGCATTTCGCGGCCCTTCAATGACAAAAACCTTGATGGAAATTGCTTAATGGCGAAACCAAGACTGTTTTATATAATATCAAGACGAGTTTCCTCGAACACCGATGAGCTTTTAAAAGCTCTCCCGGGCCGTCTCCGTGTAGTTATCAGCAATTAATCGAATCATCCCTGGTACTTCCCACGGAGTATATGACATAATACAACGAGGCTTTATAATACCGAGCACTTGGGAACGCCGTGGGGACCGACCGGCCGGGGGCCCATCAGCACGGCGTATATGTACTTTGCGGTGCGTTGCTGATTCGCTGTGCCGTTCAATTTGTGTGAGCACCAAGAGGAGTCGCGATATTAAGCTCCTGTCTTGGAACTCTGTCGAACAAGTCGGCAGAGGTCAAAACGGAATCGCAGCTGGACTTCCGTCAAGAACGGATTGCTCATCAGAAACACGGTAGGCTTAGACTAGCTGGGAGAGTTACGTCCGGCATTCAAGAAACGGGGACTAGTCTGACGACTGACTGTAGTCCCTGCTTGGCATCGATTGGTCACAGATGATCAAGTCGGCAGAGGTCAAAACGGAATCGCGGCTGGACTTCCGTCAAGAACGGATTGCTCATCAGAAACACGGTAGGCTTAGACTGACAGTGTCCGGCATTCAAGAAACGGGGACTAACTAGTCCGACGAGTCTTGATTGTTCCCTGCTTGGTATCGATTGGTCACAGACTTCACACGTCTGTTGCCATCGCCATTTATCAAGGACTGTCCTTGATCCATATTAGAATCGTGAAACGGAAGGGTTTGACAACAACCGTCCAGGAAGTGTACCCGCAAAAGACAGCCTCGCTCAGCCCGAAGAAAGCTCCTATTCTCCCAGGATGATGGCGGAAATAATGTGAAAGACATCAAACCTTGTACTGTTGAGATCGATGAAAACCAATAGACTGTGTGTATTTGCCTTGCCCAACACTTAATGTGCGCCGTGCATAACATCCAGTGGGCCTTATCTAACATTAGTGTGCCGCGTCCCAATGTCATCTCCAATGTTGAGTTAATAACACAGGCCTATCCCTGAGACAGAAATGCGTTGAATCCGTCAGGTTGGATGAGTATCAATTCAGCCGTGGGCATTCTTTGACTAATTCAAGCGTTGCATGCATTCGGCATCGTATCACTCAACACTAAGACCGCATCCCGAGGGACAGCATCGCAACATACATTCTGGTCGTAGATAACATCGGAAGAGACGTCGTCAACGGAGACAGCATCGCAACGTACAGTATATATCATTGCAGGGGACAGCATCGTAAGATCATCGTAACACGAGACCAAATCGTAACAGAGTGGAATCGTAACAGAACGTCTGGTAACAGACAGCATCACAACTGACAACATCACCGAACACCGTTTCTTTATCTTCACTTCGACATTACAAGATTTGACTTCGAAAAGCCAACGGCTCGGTTTCAACACGAACACTGAAGTATCATAAACTCAAACCTCATTTGCTATAGGCCTGATATATTTACTATTGCGTAATGAAAACAACTATGGAAACGATCGTGACTGACACTCTGGATAACAGCACAGATTATGTGACGTCAGCCAGTGACGTCATCACACCCATCTCCGGTTCGGAAATCTTCCTCTCCGTACTATACGCCTTCATCGGAATCTCTGGGATTCTGGGCAATGGTATGGTGTGCTTCGTCTTCATTGCCAAGCGGAAGTCCTTCAACTCCATCACCAACCATCTCATCTTGAATCAGTCCATGATCGACTTCTGCGACTCCATGCTGTTCCTGGCCATTCGGTTCGGCAGTGTCGTCCCTGCCGATGACGGCTCCGTCTGGGGCGAGATCGTCTGTCGCATGTGGCTGTCCGAGTACTTCATGTGGTCGCTCTTCATAGCGTCAACCGTCAACCTCGTCTTCGTGTCGTTGGAGCGCTACCTGGCCATATGCCACCCTGTCAAACACAGGAACGTGTTCACTAAGCGACAGGCTAAACTGGGCATGATCCCCGTGTGGGTGATCGGTCTGTGCTACCAGTCGTACTGGCCTTTCATGCAATTTTACTCAGCGGGGGTGTGTTATCCTCTTTGGCCCAGCGTTATACTACAGAGGGTCATGGGAGTTCTGCTGTTCATGTGTGAGTTCCTCATCCCTCTGACGGTGATGACATTTGCCTATGTCAGCATCATATTGACACTCCGTGGACGGGGAAACGCCAATGCCAATACCACGTTCCAACAGGCCAAGAAGAACGTAACGACCACCCTATGCCTGGTGTCACTGTCTTACGTCATTTGCTGGACCCCCACCGAGTTCACCTTTCTGCTCTTCAACCTGGGACGGGAGTATGACTTCACGAGCACCACGCACAAAGTCGTGACTGTCATGGTGATGTGCAACATGTGCATAAATCCCTTCATCTACGCCTTCAAATATGACCACTTTAAGAAACACGCCAAGAGGATGCTGTGCAGGTGTTGCCGTGGCAACAAGGTAGAGATAGAAAACTCCATGGCAACCGTTGAGGGCAACATCGGGTCATCTCGTCCACCGTGATGTGTTTGTATATATCATAATTGTGTGGAAAAAAAACATGTAGGCCTATATATAAAAACAATAAGGAAAAGAAACAAAAAGAAAAAGTAAAACCTTTAAAAAAAAATCTTTCAGGAAAATGTTCAGCATTCCTTAAAGATAGTATCATTCTTTGGTAGCATACCGAAACAGAAATCTCCACAGATTCACATATTGGCCTAACTTACATGAAGAGGGTGATGGTAAAAACACGCCGTTAAATGTTTTCTGCCTGACATACCGTATTTATCCAGAACAGAGTAAAACTAGTGACCAAAATTATGTTTGATCTTTTAAAGATCAAAAATAAAAGAGAAAAGACTTAAACATTAAAATTAAGGTAGTATCATACTTTGGTAAGAGACCAAAATAGAAATGATCACAGATTTACGTATAACTTTCAGGGTATGAAGATGATGCTGGTAGAAACCTACCATTAAACTTTTTCCGCCTGAAATGGTGTATTTATCCAGACATTAGTAAAACATCAAAAGATCAATAATAAAAGAGAAAAAACTTAAGAAATACTTTGTTTTTCACTGTTTTCTCAAAAAGTGGGCACCGCATGGGACTGAAATTTTCAAAGATGACTGTTACTATTATGTCTGTCTTGATATTATTGCCCATTAATCTGTATTTCTTTGATAACAACCAAAGTATGATACTACCTTTAAGGAATACTTTTGCCGTTTTTCACGTTTTCTCAAAACGTGGGCACCGTATGGGACTGGGAATTTCACAGATGACTTTTATTGTATCTTACTTTATATTTTGTGACCATGAATCTGTATTTCTTTGCCAAAAATACAAACCAAATTATGATATTACCTTTTAATTAATGTAATTTGGGTCTGGTTGAAGTGAAATACATTGTAAATGAAATTCTTCTATCTGTTTATGCACTTCACTCTTAGTTGAAAATAAGACTAAGCGCATGCCACTATACAGGGTATAGAAAAAAAACGCAACACTGTGTCGGGACCCATTTTGTTAAAATTAAACTGTTTATCACTTCAAGATTCAGATATATGATACAACCATGTCTTGGCTATCACCGTGTAGAATTTAAGCATATTGGGACTGAAATTGGCGAAATTATGACCAATTGAAAGAGTACTTCCTAAAAACAAATTTGCAAGGATAACACGCATAGTGGTCAATACGTACATAATGTGCATGAAAGAAAGATGAAAATCGGGTTTTGAGGTTGGGTAATTCAGTCTTAGTTTTGTCACTCAATTGTAGTCCAATTTTGTTCACATTCTACATGGTGATAGCCAAGACATGGCTATATCATATATCTGAATCTTGAGGTGATTAATAGTTTAATTTTCATAAAATAGTTCTCGGCACAAGTGTTGCGTTTTTTTTGGGACACCCTGTATATAGGAGTATTCTGCGTCGATGTCCGTAAAATTACGTAAATTACATTTTGCACCAACACATAAGCAGAGTTTATAGTATGAACGTTACCTAATTAATCTGATTCTTGCACATTTATACATCTTAAAATGCTGATGCCTGGACGGTTGCAACTTGAAATTGACGGCCAGCAAAACCAGTATTCACATTAAAGGTTGTATCATACTTTGGTGCCGTACCAAACCTGAAATCTTCACAGATGACCTACATTATATTACAGGCTAGATATAAAGATGGTAATTGTATAAACATACCGTTGACATTATTGTTCAGCACGAAATGCTTTATTTAACCAAAAAAAAAGTAAAATATAATCAATAATTACCCCCAAACAGTTTTGATCTCATGAAGGTAAACAAAAAATATCATGTGAAAAGAGTATTATTTTAATAGCGGGAGCCTTTTTCGCTGTTTTCTAAAAAAAAAAAGGAGTGGGAACCGTATGGGACTGAGAAATTCACAGATGACTGTTATTATATCGTCTTTCATATCTGTGCCCATGAATATGATAATTATTACCTTTAGCATTGAGCGTGTTATTCCCCGAACCCGCACGGCTGGATTGTTTTTTATATTTTTATTCGGCAGTCTGTGGCAGTATTTTCAGTTGATTCAGGAAACCCAACGAAATTCGTTGCAAGTGTATTATTATTGTATACCCAAGCCGTACACTGCCCGCACTGAACAAGCAAGCAAGTAATCCGATTTCGCACAAAATCCTGACCAAAAAAAAAAAAAAAAAAGATTGGACAAGGTGGGCGGGCTGTCAAAATAAAAGCCCCAATCCGAGGCAGAAATCCCGGGCTATATAGGGAGAAAAAACAACACAGCAATTTCGAGACAAATTCCATTTTGAATTCAAATTCAATAATCTATTCAGTGGAGCTTGTGGCACTTCTGTTTAAAAAGGAGTCTGCGTGGAATTGATCGACAATCAAATCTATTATTTACCTATATGTCTAGTGGCAAAAACAATTATGTAAAATTTACCAGTTTGACCATTTATTTTGTACCAAAGAAATCATAGCCGTGCCATTTTTATACTATGCAAAAGTGTACGCAATTAATTCTGTGCATTCTTCAAAGAGATAACGTGCTCTTTCAAAACACTCACATTTTATTTAAAGGTAGTATCATCATAGTATCATATCAAAGAAATACAGATTCGTGGGTACAAATACCAAGACAGATACAGTAACAGTCATCTGTGAAAATTTCAGTCCCATACGGTGCCCACTTTTTGAGAAGACAGTGAAAAACAGGAGTTCTTAAGTCTTTTCTCTTTTAATAAAAGATCAAAAAGATTTTCGGTCGTTGTTTAACTAATTCCTGGATAAATGCACCATTTCAGGCGGAAAATGTATTGTTATGTTTCTACCACCACCATCTTCATACCCTGTAAGTTATAGGTAAATAATGTGAACATTTCTGTTTTGGTTTCTTACCAAAGTATGATACTACCTTTAAAGGGAAACCAAACAAACAAACAAACAAGAATGTGCTAATGTACCGGTTGATCACCGGTATATTACAGGATTGGTAACATACCCAAACAGAAATGTTCACAGATTTATACGGTATAACTTTCAGGGTATGAAGATGGTTCTGGCAAAAACAAACAGTTTCGAATATTTCCGCCTGAAATGGTGTATATATCCAGAAATTAGTAAAACAAAGACCGAAAAAAAGTTTTGATCTCGGGGTATGATGAATTCCATTCTTCATGTATTATAAGATAACATTGAGTCGGGATTTTCTCTATTTTCTTGGGACCCAGATGTCCGATTGAGCTCAAATTTTCACAGGCTTATCATTTCATGTACATGCTGGATCAGACAAAGGGGTGCACCCAAGTAAATAGTCCCAAAATCCGTCCGCAGACCTCATTAATAATTTTAAATAAAAGAGTTCTGAGAGCTATGAAAATGAGGGATTGATGAAATATGGCACTGGACCTCTGCAATACCTGGACTCTAGGCTTCCATTTGTGACCATTTGTGATGCAATTGGGTGCGAAAGTGGGTCTATTTCAGTCGCTTTGCCACAGGGATGTTTTTTTGAAAAAGGCTTCTTTAACTGGAGTGATCCATACCTTGTTTCAGGATTGGTCAGCTGAGAATGAGTACATCTAAAAAAAAAATCAATGGTCACCCACCATAAAATGAAAGGAAAATGAAAGGTGACATGTTCATCATCATTTTTCTGTGCAACTAATTGAACACCTGTGAGAGTTCTGGGTATTTTTTAATTTTGTTTGAAGTATTAGGAGTTATCACTGTTGTCTATGGGAGTTTATTAATACTTGGGTGCAACCCAAGTGTGAGTGCTGTTCGAGGTCCTTTACCAATCTTGTATTATACCTTTAAAAGGCCCATTTTGCCTCACGAGACAGTCATTTGCAAAGCAATCAGTTCCAGGCAAATCAATTGTCAGGGAGAAAAAATCAAATTCGCCCTTCAATTTTGGACACAATTTTCTTGGGGATCGTAATTTAATGGGCACCGCCAGACAAATTACTGCACATGTCTTTTGTGCTTTCGATGTTTGCCTTTGGCATGCAGTGACAATTATGTATACCTGTTTTCCACCCAACTGGCTGTATGTACAAACTGCCTTGTGTTGCAACTAGCCCTCATTTTGTAATATTCATATCAAACTATACTATACAATGTACTACTATCTATTTCCCGACCAAAATAATTAAATACTCACGATTTACTGCGGTACCCGCATATTGGATTCGATTCATGATCACCCCCGCTGACCCCAGCTAGCTCGGTGGTCTAGCGGTATTATGGAATCTGCACTAGTAAGCAAGAGGTCGTGGGTTCGAATCCCACCTGAGCCAGCATGGTATTTTTTTCACGTGCTCTCACAAGCACTGAGTATACAGTGCTCATCCACGTCGGTGAAGGCTGAAGGGCAAGCCTAATTTGCATATCATTATTTCCCGACCAAAATCATTAAATATTCATGAATGTACTACTTCGAATAATTTTTACGAAAATATGGGCCTTACAACACGGAGAAGTTAGGGTGTATTTTTTGAGAAGGTGATATGTAGACAGAAGTTTCAGTGAAGAAAATAGTGAAGCACTTAATGTTATACAGCAAACTGTAAATCAGTGTTTGTTTGGGTCGTGTTATTATACGGGCGATTCGCAAGGGCGCCACCGTGAGTTTGCATTGCGTTGGCCAATCACAATGCACGTAATTTATTTTTATCGACAAACTGAATACGCATGTGGTAAGATGCGCAGTTTGTCAACAAATTGGCGTTGAAATCTCATGATGGCGCATGCACTATTTTGAAACTATGCCCGTCTTGATTAATGTTTACCAATAATTGTAGAAGAAGAAGGAGAGGTTTTTGAAGCCTTATCGAGATCAAGGGACTTTCTCAAAGCTCGGCTCCGGTTCCGGCTTCGGTTCCGCCTCCATTTCGTTAATCCATTTCACAATTATTACAAGTATCAAAATCGAGGCTTTTGGCTGCAGTTAGGAAGTAGATTCTCTGGTTTGAAAAGGACAACAGAGCTTCAGCTTCAATTGCAAACCAACCTATATTTTCTGCGTATGAAAACAGAGATGAAGCCGAAGCCGGAGCCGGAACCGAGCTTTGAAAAAGGCCCCAATTCTCACATTGATTAATCTGTGTTAAACGAATCTGTGTGTGAAGTCGTGCCCTCTTTTACAACGAATTTTACACAGGGTAAAAATTAGATGGTGATAGAAACATACCGTTAAAATTTTACCGCCTGAGATGGTGTATTTATCCAGAAATAAGTAAAACAACGACCGAAAATCAAGAGAAAAGACTTAAGAAATACTGTGGCTGTTTTTCACTGTTTTCTCAAAAAGTGGGCACTGTATGGGACTGAAATTTTCACAGATGACTGTTACTGTATCTGTCTTGGTATTTTTGCCAATGAATCTGTATTTCTTTGATAAAAACTAAAGTATGATACTATCTTTAAAAAAGGTTTTGCCTGAAATGCTGTATTTATCCAGAAAAAAAAGAGCAAAACCAATGACCAAAAATCTCACGGAGATCCAAACTCCTGTGAATAAATTTGAAAATACCGTGAGCATTTTTCACTTAAAAATGGGCACCGCATAGGACTGGAAATTTCAAAGATGACTGTTAATGTATGTTTTTCTTGATATTGCCCGTGAATCCGGCAGAAACCAGGGGCCAATTTCATAAAACTGTTAAGCACAAAATTTTGCTAAGCATGACATTTCTGTCTGAATAAAAACAGGGTTAACAACAAATTTTCCACGTGTTGTGTGTATTTGTGATTGTTCCTTGGATGTTGTTCGCTGACCATGAATATCAAATGGAATTTTCAATGGTGGTTTGTTTTATTTGGCGAGACATGTTTGTGCTAAGCAAATTTTTGTGCTTAACAGTTTTATGAAACTGGCCCCTGGCCTTCATTTTAATAAACAATTAGGAGAACTGCAAATCGCTCTCCTTAAATCAACGTAGAGAATTTAGGAGATCGAGTGATTTGCCCATGTTAACAAAAATCAAGTTTGAGCTCAGTGCAAATCCAACTCCTTAAATCAACATAGGGCCTACTCATACTAGTGAATATACAATAAAGAGAGCTTGCTATAAACCAAGTTTTCGATGTCGGATTATAAAAGATTATAAAAGAAATATTACTATTTTTGGACTTTGCACAAAGGATAATGTCAGCTTGAAAAATGTGTGTGATTTATTGGAAAAAAAGGTAGTATCATATTTTGGTTTTTGTCAAAGAAATACAGATTCGTGGGCAAAAATATCAAGAAAGATACAGTAAAAGTAATCTGTGAAAATGTCAGTCCCACACGTTGCCCACTTTTTGAGAAAACAGCGAAAAACGGCCACAGTATTTCTTAAGTGTTTTCTCTTTTATTTTTGATCTTTTAAAAGATCAAAAAGATTTTCGGTCATTGTTTTACTAATTTCTGGATAAATACACCATTTCAGGCGAAACAATTGTAACAGTATGTTTCTACCACCACCATCTTCATACCCTGAAAGTTATACGTAAATCTGTGAACATTTCTGTTTTGGTATGATACTACCTTTAAATTGTCAAGGAGCTCTTTTTCACTTTCCTTGTAAAATATTATTGAGAGCGGAGGAGAATGATCACTCTCACTCCTTAAAAATCAAGGTCTGCAGTGCATGTGGTGCAATTGCTATTTCGCGCAAAATACTAAGGGTTTATTTTGAAATTGCTTTGAGACACAGAAAATATGGATGAATAGATCAGGGGCTTAGGCCTGATGTTCCACTGCGCAGTTTCTCAGGACAATGGCGAGGCCAGCATTACCTTAGAGAGTCAGTGACTGTACAATGTACACAAAACAAACATTCTATAATGTATATAATGACAGACCATTCAGTACAATTTGTGTGGCTTGGCCATATATTATTAATGTATAGTAGGCCTGAGCTAAAAGAAAATCCCAATCATGATAATAATGTGCATTTTGCTATCTAAATCAATTCAATTGAATTCAATAGACATTCATTTCCGTTTCTTTGTGTTCATACCAAACACAAAATACATCAATACTTAAGTAATAAACTGATGATGCAAACTGCTCATCACCCAAAATGACCTGATTAGGCCTATGTCTACTAGGATCGAAACGCGTCAGGCCCTTCCAACTCCAAGCATGAAATATCAATTAAACATTAGGCTAATGATTACAAATAGGGTATTAGGGAGACATGTTAGCGTCTGAAAGTGAACATTTGGGAGACGTTGAGGGAGACATTTCGATATCTCCCTAATGTATCGTATTGTTCATAATTATTTTAAAAGAAGAGAGAGAGAATTCTCTCAATATGAACATACATATGTATTAAGTCAATTTAAAGTTCATTGGTTTGGAGGATATTTTGAAATATAAACTACATGTCGGTATAAGTAAAGTTTGTTCACGACCATTAGGCCTAAAAAAAATGTGTTATGTTGCAATGGCGTAACCCGACCGACCCTAAAAATACAGCCGACCCTGGAATTTCTTTTCCCAAGGGAAGAAATTTCATGATTAAAATCTATATCTATATCTATAGTGATAAATACGTTTGAAAAAATAAAAATGCATTTCTGACCGATTCTAATCGTTGTATTCCATGGTCAATACGCTAGCGCGCGTGGAACTTTGAAGTCACAGCGCTAGAACATGCTGTGGATTGAGCAAGCCCTATAATGTATAACAACACAGTAACACGACCTACCTATTACCCTATGTTTTTGAGCCCGTTACGCCAACATAACATGTTGAGGCCTTAAAGGAGATTTCCCTAAGTACCCATCCCCGGTTGAATCTCGGTTAATGAAAGTAATATCTGGGTTAATGAGAGATTCTATTTAGGGTAAAGACTTTCCTTCACATTTGCAAACAAGCAAACAGCACACATTATACATGTCTTGTGATGATTGTGCATTGAACACAGACAATCGTGGTTACGAGATAGCAACGACGGTATAAAATTACGAAAAGTATTTGTCATCTGCACAAATAATTATGTCACTAAATTCAATTATAAGTTTACGAGACGCATTTCAAGTTTGTGCTGGAATGAGCTCAGTGATAAAGGGACGCGTCGTACACAAAGAGGGAGCAATTCACCAGTGGCCACAAGGTACTTCACAAAATGAACAAGTAACAATGAAGACAACATTACAATTGAGAGAAAAGAGCTAGCTCCAATCTGGGGAAAGATGGGTCTTACGAATTACAGTTTCAATGACAAAAGAGCTAGCCTGTTTGAGTTTGGGATTGAATGGGGAAGGCTTTTCCATACAAATGTGGAGTAATTTCAATCTTGTTATTACCCTTCGTCTTTTATAGGCCTACCCGGCATGTTCTGGAATTTCAAATAAATAAAAAGGGGAAGGGTTGCAGCGAGTACGAGTGCAATAATTCATAATGTTGCGTTTTTTATATCTAAACTAATTTCCTGCCATTTCAATTTGTCTGTATAGGTCTATTCTAAATTTCCATTCCATGATAAATCAATTTCTATAAATTTTCCGAATGGCAGCTCAAGTCTGGCAAAGAATCTGACCGTATAAATTTAATTGGTCAAGAATATTATTCAAGAGTACGACATTTTCCAAAGCAAATTAAAATAACCACAAACAATTAAAGGTAGTATCACACTTTGGTTTTTATCAACGAAATACAGATTCATGGGCAAAAATATCAAGACAGCTACAGTAGCAGTCATCTGTGGAAATTTCAGTCCCATACGGTGCCCACTTTTTGAGAAAACAGTGAAAAACAGCCACAGTATTTCTTCTTCTAAGTTTTTTTCTCTTTTAATTTTGATCTTTTAAAAGATCAAAAAGATTTTCGGTCGTTGTTTTAATAATTTCTGGATAAATACACTATTTCAGGCGGACACATTTTAATGGTATGTTTCTACCAGCACCATCTTCATACCCTGTAATTAGTTATACGTAAATCTGTGAACATTTCTGTTTTGGTCTCTTACCAAAGTATGATACTGCCTTTAATAAGAAATTAAAATAAGCAACAATTAGCAGACAATAACGTGATTTTGGACAAACACGTAAGGGCCTAACAAAAATATTACCATGTTTCAAATTGGACTAATTACGGTTACAGCACACACCTGTGGCCTGTGATTCCATGCATGGTGCACAGTCTACTGTGGAGAACATGCATCACGTTAACGTGAAACACAAGCTTTGGGGAGTGACGGCAACTTTCCTTTGAAAATCGCTGGAAAACAGCGTCAACGCTTCTCTTAAGGCATTAAATGGTGTTATCATAATACCGGATGGAGTATACAGGGCTAATGCACCGAGATATAGCTAAGCCTGTCTAGCTGTAATTAAGTGCATGGATCTAGGCCTACATGGCCATCAATCTGCACACTTGATATTTTATCTGATAATCTGATGATCTTACTTTCCAAAAGAAAATGTCATGTTCGTCACTCGCCGACAATCGCACACGTGACAATAATTCGTAATGAAGTTGGTTGTAAAGTTAGTGTCACTTACCTGTTGTGCAAGTACCTCGGCTTAGTCAGGCAATGTGCAATATATCTCAAGTTTCTGGTCTCGGGGGCAAGTAGCGCTGAAGTGTCAGTCACACACCGCTGGAAACAAATCTTTGAAGCTCATTTGTACCGGAAGTGGAGACTCCATTTTGGACTTTTGGATAGCGATTTCTCTTACACACTGTACTATGCACGTCAACCGCCGCATGACTTGCACGAATAGACCTTATTATTTTGGTCAAGTGAGGGCGATATAAATTGGACGCCATTTTGTAGTGGAAATCCGAAAAGAAGCCCCATGAATATTTTTGTATCTCAATGCATTTACAAATGCAATAAATGAACAACTTTTGGAATTCATTTCCCTACAATACTGTAGAACACTGCACTGGTATTTTTTTGACACTTTGGGTATTACTAAAAAACGATACGTGTGACGTCAAACCTTGCGTCCAAAGCGCGCCCTCTCGAGGTTAAACAAAATAGCACTGGCCTACCTTCCGTCAAGAACGAATCAATTTAAAAACAATGAGCAAAATCAGGGACTAATTTCATAAAGCTGCTAAGCAACAATTAATTTGCTCAGCACAATAAAACGTCTTGCCCAATAAAATAAAATAAAACAAAATTTAATTTGATATTTATGGTCAGTGAAAAGCAGCCAAAGAACAATCACAAGCGATACACAACACATGGAAATTTGTGGTTGTTAACCCTGTTTTTATTAAGACAGAAATGTCAAGCTTAGCAAATTGTTCTGCTAAGCAGCTCTATGAAAACTGCAGTTTATCTAAAAATCAGCTAATGCAGATTCAAGCAGGAAAAACAAACAAGGAAATTCTGGCTAAAACTAAGAAAAATTACCGTTTCTGAAAAGAAATAAATTAATTAAACCATAATTATTACATAGGCCTAGTAACATTACGTTACCAAATACAGTATGTGATATTTCAATTGGAACATAATTTTGTTCTTAGAAACTACATTTCGTCAAAAGACTGTCTAGGACAATCTTCGACACTAATGTAAAACAATGTCACAAAATACTGTTAAAACTATCACATTTAGAACCAATGTGTTGTGATTGATGTATAACAGTTTTTTATCTGACATGTATAACACTTAAAGCCATTTTTATTTTAGGTACTCCGTTCTTGACCACGTAGAAAATGAAACTTACAATTTGAAATGTCACTTTTGTGCAAGTTCAATAGAATCTAGAATGATAGAAACTTCGCCCTATTTCCAGCCGTCCATATTGTGAAATAATCTTAAAGATAGTATCATACTTTGGTAAGACAGCAAAACAGAAATATTCACAGATTTACGTATAACTAACAGCGTATGGAGATGGTGGTGGTAGAAACCTACTGTTAAACTGTTTCCGCCTGAAAGGGTGTATTTATCCAGAAATGAGTAAAACAACGACCGAAAATCTGTTTGAACTTTTAAAAGATCAAAAATAAAACAGAAAAGACTTCAGAAATACTGTGGCTGATTTTCACTGTTTTCTCAAAAAGTGGCCACCGCCTTGGGACTGAAATTTTCACAGATGACTGTTACTGTATAATAATGTCTTGATATGTTTGCTCATGAATGTGTATTTCTTTGATAAAAACCAAAGTATGACATCACCTTTAAATGAAATATGTTCATACATGTATGTTTATAAAAAAAAGTTTATAAGAAATGTGACGTGTTACACGCTATTGCTCATGCAGATATGTAGGTTAAAAGGAAGGTAAATTGTAACATGTTTGAAATGCTGATCTCTAAAGTAGATGTCATTACTTGACATATTGCATTGCTCAGTGGCCATTGCTGGATTTCTACATCCACGACAATAAAGTTGCAACCAAGGTTTGCCAAAAATATTTCTTGAAATCTTGGGGTGAATTTTGTTCCAAAGATGAATTTCCAGAATTTGGAATTCTGATTTTTCCATTCCTAGACTCTACACAAAATAAGCAGCCAACTGGGACATTTTGTCCTTGGGCGCTTTACCCCCGCGACCACGCCCCCTGACACGCCCTCTGCCACGCCCTCTGCCACGCCCTCCGCCCCTTTTGCCCCGGTGCATGCTGGCATGTTTGGCCTCGATCAGCGGCGACAGGATTGGATCGCAGAACATACAGCCTGAGTGATGGGTCTCGTTGTTGGCGAGCGGTGTCTTGGTCTGTGAAAATCAAAACATGAAATCAAAATCAAAACATGAAATCAAAACATAAAATCAAAATCAAAACAGAATGCTTAAAGGTTGTATCATACTTTGGTTAGAGACCAAAACAGAATAAGTACTCCGTTCTTGACCACGTAGAAAATGAAACGTACAAATTGAAATGACACTTTTTTTTTTTACAAGTTCAATAGAATCTAGAATAATAGAAACTTCGCCCTATTTCCAGCCGTCCATATTGTGAAATGTTCTTAAAGGTAGTATCATACTTTGGTAAGAAACCAAAACAGACATTTTCACAGATTTACGTATAACAATACAGGGTATGAAGATGGTGCTGGTAGAAACATACCGTTAAACTGTCTCCGCCTGAAATTGTGTATTTATCCAATAATTAGTAAAACAACGACCGAAAATCTTTTTTTTCTTTTAAAAGATCAAAAATAAAAGAGAAAAGACTTAAGAAATACTGTGGCTGTTTTTCACTGTTTTCTCAAAACGTGGGCACCGTATGGGACTGAAATTTTCACAGATGACTGTTACATATCTGTCTTTATATTTTTGCCCATGAATCTGTATTTCTTTGATAAAAACCAAAGTATGATACTACCTTTAAAGGTACAGTACAGGAATGGTAACATACCCAAACATAAATGTCACAAAATTCATGGTATGAAGATGGTGCTGGTAGAAACGTACCGTTAGGATATTTCCTTTGAAATTTCCATTGAAATGGTGTATTTATCCAGAAATAAGTAAGGGTAAGATCAAAACCTTTCTTTTATGTTTTATAACTAAACTGAGTCAGGTTTTTGCTGTTTTCTCGTGAATCAGATGTCCGTTTATACCTTTAGATCTCTGCAAAAAATATTGCTAAAGGTACAACATAAACATAATCATCACCATTGATCTCAGTATTCATGTATTAAATCTTCTAGATTTCAAAACACATATCAAAATACATTTCATCACAGTTCTGTTGTTGTTTATGTTTCGGAGAAAAGGAAAACAAAAACAACAACACATAATATCTTGATGATGGCAGCATTTCAAAGGGGAAACAAAAAATAAAGGTTAGTTGGCATAAAGGCCTTTTCACACGACACTAAACAAACTCTCAACCCATTGGGAAATGTTCTCATGGGTCTGGACCTCGGTCGAAATCTCTCAAGGATTCACCAGGGACGTCGGTCACTCTCAAGCATTGGTGTCCTTTCACACGATGACACTTTTGTAACATTTTCGCAACCATGAGAGCATTTCTGTCAATGGGTCAGATTTATATAGGGTCGTGTGAATAGGCCTTTTAAAAAACACGATAGCTTTCACACACACACAAAGAGTATTATGAACAATTTCTTTTTCTTTGCTTTATCCCCCCCCCCCTTTCGCTGGAAATCCTTTTGGCTTTCCCACTGAGCACGAGATGAGAGTTGATAGCTTGAGCCTTGAGCTATAAGAGTAATGTCCTCGCAAACAATGAAGCAATTCCACAAAATCTAACAACCAAATTTACAGCGCAGAATGCATCACCGTACTAATGCATCAATTCACAAAACAAAGCACTAAAACACATTCAAGCTTTATTTAAATTTTAATTCTTCGAGGCCGAGCACATTAACAAGGAATCTTCTTGTTTACTAGATCTATTATGAAGGGAAAATAAAACACCGCAAGATCACAGTCATTACGACCTTTCCTAAAAACCTGTCCACACAGCTTAAAGAGGATCTTAAACACTCAACAAACCTCGCTTTATTTGTTAGAACTATAATATGACGTCATGAGCTTTTCATTAATGAATAGCTCATGACGTCATATTACGGAGCCTTTTCATGAAATGTCTGAAATGTCATTGACGAAATTCAGACAGTTTCAATTTTGGGTTAGCTTGCGGGTTGAGCATGTGGAGAGAAAAATCATCAAAAAGACTCTCTTTCTGTGTTCAGTGTGAGAAAATTTATTTTTTCTCATGTCAAGTAATTTAATGATTATAGTTCTAACAAATAAAGCGAGGTTTGTTGAGTGTTGAAGATCCTCTTTAAAGGTAACATTATACTCTGGGTTCGATTTAACCATACCAGGGTTCGAACATAACACTGGTCCTGTGGCCAAATGCCATATACCAGTCAAACCCTTGTTGAAGTGGTCGTCCGGCAGACCATTTGGCCTTTTACCCGTCAAAATGCCTCATTTATAATACCGCCACAACTGATCATTTTTTTATTCCTGAACAGTTTAATTTATTTTGTAACTGATCGAACCTGACAAAATGACCTTGACGTTATTTGTCGAAAATAATAATGCCAACTGGAAATCTTTCCATACAGGACCGTGGCTAAATAATTTGATATTGAAAACTGAAGGAAATGGTGAGAGAAGTTTGTTATCTTGCCAATTGCAGCAATTGAATTCACTTACATGTATTCAACCGAGAAATTGGTTTTGATTTGATTGTGAATTACTTTTGCACTGTGCAACAAAATGCCAAAAACAGGACCAGTCAAAACCTTGGAGGACCAGTCAAGATATGAGCCAACTGGTCCGGTTGGCCAATAGTAAAAAAAAAGTTATGTGGAAACCCTGCATACTCATCGTAACTTAACTATAATCAATCGTAAGACTTATGATGCATTGCAGCCCTACGTAGAAATCATAGGATCAATGGGTTATCCTTCATAAATCGACTTAAAGGTTGTATCATACTTTGGTAAGAGACCAAAACAGAAATTTTCACAGATTTACCTATAACTTACATGGTATGAAGATGGTGGTGGTAGAAACACACCGTTAAAATTGTTCCGCCTGAAATGGTGTATTTATCCAGAAATTAGTAAAACAACGAAAGAAAATATTTTTGATCTTTTAAAAGATCAAAAATAAAAGAAAAAATACTTATGAAATACTGTGGCAGTTTTTCACTGTTTTTTAAAAAAGTGGGCAACGTATGGAACTGAAATTTTCACAGATGATTGTTACTGTATCTGTCGTGGTATTTTTGCCCATGAATGTGTAAAACGTATGATAGTATACCTTTAAAGGTAACATCATACTCTGGGGTCGATTTAACCATACTCATCGTAACTTACTTTAATCAATCGTAAGACTTATGATGCATTGCAGCCCTATGTAGAAATCATAGGATCAATGGATTATCCTTCATAAATCGACTTACGATCGATCGTAGGGCTTCGTGAAATCGACTCCTGATAGCATACCAAAACAGAAATCTTCTCCCATATAACTTACAGGGTATAAAGATGGTGATGTTAGAAACATCACGCTGCAAATGTTCTTCCTGAAATGCTGTATTTATCCAGAAACGAGTAAAAACAAAGACCAAAAAAGGTTTTAATCAAGCCCCTGTGAAACGATTTTTCGAAAGCGTCTTTCACTGTTTCCTAAAATAAAAAAAAGTGTGCACAGTATGGAACTGATTTCGCAGGTGACTGTTACTAAACATTTTTCTTGATACGCATATAAATTTGCCAATGAATCTGCATTTCGTTGGCAAAAGTATATGGAGTAAACCTAAACCTTAAAAAAAAACACCTTCAAAACACCCACATTTTCCAGAATACTAAAAACCTTTTAGTCCCCGTCCGTGATTCTGACATCATGTCTACAATTTACATCCATGGAGTATTGTAATGTTATTTCCCAAGGATACACAATCTGATTTAAATGTCTCATCGTTGTATAGGCCAACGGGTAATTCAATTCTTATGCATTCCACGCCAAATACAGCGGCTCCCCTTTCCTTTTAATCGTCCTTGTTCAATGTTCAATTAGCGTTTTAACGTCACGTAGGCATTCCATTGTGTGTTCCGTAAGAGAAGACATCCAATATGTATGTGTATGTAATCGGGTAATGTTTGGGGGGAAGATTCACAACAAACGATTTCATCTGAGGGATAAAGAAGGTACAATACATGATTGGTAAAGGTCACAGAACAGCACTCACACTTTGTCTGATCCAGCATGTGCATGAAATGATAAACCTGTGAAAATTTGAGCTCAATAGGACATCTGCGTCACGAGAAAAAACGACTCAACTTCTCTTATACAACACACAAATAATGTTTTGGATCTTACTCCGAGATCAAAACTGTCGGTCTTTGTTTTACTAATTTCTGAATAAATACATCATTTTAGGCGGAAATATTGAGTATGTTTCTACCAGCACTATCTTTTTATCCTGAAAGTTATACGTAAATCAGTGAACATTTCTGTTTGGGTATGTTACCAATCCTGTACTGCATTATTTTCCTCTCTCAGTCCAAAAAAAGACAAAACAAAAAACTCCTCACTATTCATCCTTCAGTTGAAGGGTCTCTGTATACTATAATCCCACGCAATCTTCCACATTAAGTTGCAGAATTAAAGGTAGTATCATACTTTGGTTTTTGTCAGTACAGATTAATGGGCAAAAATATCAAGGAAGATACAGTCACAGTAATCTGTGAAAATTTCAGTCCCATACGGTGCCCACTTTTTTAGAAAATCGTGAAAAACGACCACAGTATTTCGGAAAAGATTTTCGGTCGTTGTTTGACTAATTTCTGGATAAATACACCATTTCAGGCGGAACAATTTTAACGGTGGGTTTCTACTATCATCATCTTCATACCCTGAAAGTTATACATAAATCTGTGAACATTTATGTTTGGTGTCTTATACCAAAGTATGATACAACCTTTATCACAGAATATTCTCTTAACACAAAAACAAACAAAAGCAAAGAATTTGTTATTTCCGGTGTGCACTGCACAAACATACATATAGGCTCAGCCAGTAAAGAGCATTGTCATCCCCACACACAGTGCTGTAATCCTCTAAAGCCCCACAGCAAATGTTCGAAGGATTTGAGAAAGGGAAGTTGATAGCGTGGGTAATTAAGACGTAAAATTGCTATGGCAACCGAGAGAAGATAAACAAAACAGGAAAACAGGTTTCGAGGGATGCAATCGGAGGAATTGCAGGAACATGACGATTTTATCACATACTCTCGGTCCATTCACTCTTTTAGATGCATATTTGCCCCCAAACAAGGCTAAAAGCCTTACGAGGCCACAAGATACAAAAAGAAGAAAGAGGAGAAAAACAAACTCAGTGAAGCTAAAAGGAGGTATTGATGGTCCACTAAAAGCAGTCAGAATTGTAGGATTGAGGAAAAAAACATGCAGTTCTAAAAAGTTGTCTTGTAAAAAAATTCTTAAAGGGTCTCTGCAATGGGAATATTATGGCTTGAACGTGTGCCAATAAAAAAATTGTACATGGGGATTGTGATTTTACCCACTTCCTCACACTGATTCAGGGTTAAAAACAGGGGTTTTTTTGTATGCTAATTAAAATTTCCATATTCATGAGCAAAACTGTGATGTCATCTGGGGAACTGAGAGCAGTAACCCAATTGATTTGTGCACACAAAATTGCGGTTGTTTTATAGGTTTTCTGACAGACCTTTTCCTCCTCAATGGGTTTTATTTTGCCAAATATGTTCCTTTTACTCAACTGGTGGTGAAATTTTTTTTACCAAACAATTTCTGTAGGTCAAGTTTGCCTCTTCATTTTTTATGTTTTTTCAGTATATTTTTGCTGTTGCTTCCCTATATGAGTATGCGTGAAAATCCCGCGTTTTACAAAGCCATTAAAGGGAAAACCAAATGCTGGTTTGAAACCAAAATAAGACTTGCCATTCATTATTTGTCAGTATATTCTCTGTATGAAGGCAATAAAATAACCCGTCTGAAAAAAGCACTGCAGGAACCCTTTAATGTTTTGGACGACAAATTGACCTTTTCATCTTGTTATTTGATGTGCAGTGAAGAAGAAAAAAAAAGAAAAAAAGAAGAAGAATAAAACAAGACGAAAATAGTCAAACACAACAGATTTCAATCAAATTTGAGCAGTTCGGTTTTTGCAAATTGTTGTGTTGTGTTATTTAAAATCCTTAAATAAAAAACGGAAGAAGCAAATTTAATCCAGTAGAATTTTCAGCTTCAGTCTGCCAATGGACTGAATTCTTCAGTAAGGAATCAAGTTTATGTACACAGTCTCAAAGATTCATTTTTCAATCAAATAAACGAGTTTTGGAAGTGGCTGAGTAGAAATCCATTGTAAATAAACAAGATATGAAAATTGTTAAGATAGGAAGACATTACAATTGTAGGCCGTAAAAAAAAAAAAAGTAAAAAAAATTACGTTCAGCTTTGAAAATGCATCACATGTATAAAATGCAAACAAAAGTAAACTGGTAAAAGATAGATTTGTTTTGAACAGTGACAGTATTGACTAAAATGCACACAGTGGAATGATGGGCTAATCGCATCATTTCAGGCTGGTGGATTTAGTAGATCTGTCAAAACCGTCCATAGTCGATTTTCTATGTTTAGTTAATTGAGTGAAGGGAGTGACAGGTGTTACTGACACTGGGGAGGACTTGACATCGATTGGCGGTGTCATTCGAGCACCACTGCTATTCAATGGATTGATTTAATGACAGGCAGGTGCCCGATCAATGGACCGTGCACTTCAGGCAGAAAGAGACGGGTGACTTGACATCTCATGCCCCATGTTTGGTTTAATAAGTGAAAAAGGCAATCTTTATCTTGTTGCTCCACTGGCAAGTTTCAGAATGCCCTTGGGGAAAAACAAATATGGAGCAGATATCTGAGTTCAAGAGCAGGTTGCAGAGATCATGTGCCCTGTGGGCCTCCATAGATCATCAAATCACCACCGTGCATAGTATGTCCTCTATGAGCCTCTATAGATTTCTATACTTAAAGGGAGCATATAGGATTTGCTCCAAAAAAAATTATTGAGTTTGAGACAGAAAATGGAGTCAACAGTTCGTAAACAGTGCAAACAGTCACCATGGGAAATCTTGGTTCATCAGATGCTGGGTTTTTCAAGCAAATCAAGATTTAAGTGTCTTTTCCAAAGATCGTTCGTCCGAACAATTTTTGGAACAAACATGTTTTTGTAAACTATTCTTCATGTTTTATAAGAAAAATTGAGTCGGGTTTTCGCTCGTTTCTCGTGACTCAGATGTCCGATTGAGCTCAAATGTTCACAAGTTTATTATTTCATGTATATGTTTGATCAGACAAAGTATGAGTGCAGTCCTGTGACCATTACCAATCACCTTTAAAGTCATAATACTGTACATTGTACATGTTTGGTAAAGGACACAGAACAGCACTCACACTCTGTCTGATCAAACATGTACATGAAATGATAAACACGAGAAAATTTGAGCTCAATCAGACATCTGAATCATGAGAAAATAGCGAAAACCCGACTCAATTTTTCTTCTAAAACATAAAGAATGGTTTTGATCTTATCCCAAAATCAAAACTGTTTTCGGTCTTTGTTTTACTTATTTCTGGATAAATACACCATTTCGGGTGGAAATATTTTAACAGTACAGTATGTTTCTACCAGTATCTGTCATGATGTCACATCACTAAAGAAGAACGACAGCGCCCGCAGTAAATCGTCAATGGTTGAACGAGTGCGACTTTTGAATATTTTAATTACCTCTTTCGTTTATAATTTCCTAAATATTAGTGGCTAGAAATTTGACAAGTTTTGGCACCAATTTAGTCCAATACACTTGATGAATAAATTATGTTTTTTTAGAGACTTATGACTCCACATGACTAGGGCTATAACAATAATTCCTCTTTATATACCCATCCTGTGGACAATTTCATAGAGATGCTTATCATAAACAAATTGCTTAGCACAAAAATGGCTTGCCCAATATTAGCAAACCACCATTGAAAATTCAATAGCGCTACGCACGTGCGCTAAAAATAGCACCGAACCTCAGACAAACATTGCAACCGGTCATACAAACGTGTGGTGAGTGGGGGTATGTGTGCGCGTGCATGCATGG
Source organism: Astropecten irregularis (assembly GCA_963971285.1). NCBI lineage: Eukaryota > Metazoa > Echinodermata > Asteroidea > Paxillosida > Astropectinidae > Astropecten > Astropecten irregularis. The sequence goes on along the minus strand of OZ020251.1, from coordinate 11,157,200 downwards.
GGTGACGTCATTAGTGCGGAACGCATTTGATATTCATGGTCAGCGAACAACAGCCAAAGAACAATTACAAGTGTTACACAACATGTGGAAATTTGGTTGTTAATCCTGATTTTATTCAGGCAGAAATGTCATGCTTAGCAATTTTTTTTTGTGCTAAGCAGCTCTATGAAATTGGCCCCTGTACTCTACCTTTAAAGACTACTCTATGTAACAGAAAGAATGTATTTGTCTGGTGTTCGAGGTCCGACAGGAAAAGGTGTTAAAGGGATGAACAGCGCTCTCTAGTAGACTATAATGATTAGGCTTATCAATGTCTAATTCTTAGGCTGTGTCCGAAATTGTTGTCTAGAGCTATGATCTAGGTCTACAGCTACAGCTGCCTCTAGGGAAGCGCTTTAGCCATTGGAATTCGGACGCAGTTTCGGCTACATATTGCGCCCTCAAGTGATATTTAAGTTTATTTTTTCTGACGTCATCGAATTATCGTCTGCTCGATCATTACGGGTCTGCGTTGAGCAAATGTTTGTTTACAACGGGTGATCGACTTCATGGGAATGGATAATGATATGATGAACTCTTTCCAAGAACAGTTTTTCTGACAGTAAAACCAGAACCGAACAAAAAACTCACATTGTGTGTTTCCGCACAACTCAGCATGATCGGTCGCCATTTTGTTTGCACGGATCAAGACAACATTTCTTACGGCTAGATTTTGATGACATTGTAGCCGTAGATCTAGCTGTAGACAGCATTTCGGACAGCACTTCAAAATGTCCGGCGTAGACAATAGCCGTAGACCTACATGTAGCTCTAGACAACCGTTTCGGACACGGCCTTACCTTGTTGAAGTCCACATCCAAGATGGCCGCCTCACACTTCTCACAATGATTCTCGCTGACGGAAATACGATGGGCATCCTCAAAGATATTCATGATGACGTTGCACCTATGACGCAAAAAGTAACGAAAGAAAAGTCCCATCAATACACCGATCCAGTATGCCATGCCCACCATAGCAACGTCCAAGCAACAACGCACACGTGCACAACGTGTCACGATCGCCCACACACGAAGCCCTGCACACTCTCAACCATGTGTGGGGTACTGTGGCCTAGTGGTCTGGCGTGTCGAACTGAAGATCCTGTGGTCAATCTACAGATTGTGGGTTCGAATCCAGCCATGGGCTAGTGGTGCTTGCGTCCTTGGGCAAGACGCTTTGTTACATATTGCTCCTCTTCACCCAGGTGTAAATGGGTACCTGTGAGGGTAGAGATGGCTTTGTGGTTTGATTAGCCTCTGTGCGCAACTATGGTTGCCAGTATGGGGGCTGTGTATACTCCCCAGGGAGTTAAGATGGTTTCAGGAATGTAAATTATGGCTCGATGACCAGGGATAATAATAATGTACAGCGCTTTGATCTTCTTGGAAAGGCGCTTTATAAATGCCCGTTATACTCTCCACTCTCCGTTGGACTTTTGCTTTGCAAAACTCTGAAAATGTACATTTCCTCTCAGCCAGGGCATCGAGAGTCAGAAATATCATAAAAATATTAACACCGCTTGACCATGGTTATGGATAACACTCAGGTTTGAAAAAGAATTAATGTGTACTTATGGAAAAAGTAAACTCAACGAAAAGTGTGCAGTAAACAATAAAAAAATTGAAAACATTTTGACGGACAAAAATGGCGGCAATTTGTTGGACCTTAAAGGGAGCATATAGGATTTGCAAGGCTTCCAAAATAAAATTATTGAGTTTGAGACAGAAATGGACTCAACAGTTCGTAAACAGTGCAAACAGTCACCATAGGAAATTTTGGTTCATCAGATGCTGGGTTTTTCAAGCAAATCAAGATTTAGTATCTTTTTTCCAAAAGATCGTTCGTCTGAACAATTTTTGGAACAAACAAAAAGTAAACTATTCTTCAAGTTTTATAAAAAAAATCGAGTCGGTTTTTCGCTATTTTCTCGTGACTCAGATGTCAGATTGAGCTCAAATTTTCACAGGTTTATTATTTCATGTTCATGTTTGATCAGACAAAGTATGAGTGCTGTCCTGTGACCTTTACCAATCATGTATTGTACATTTAAATAAGGCATTGTGATTGGTCAATTTGTCAAGGGGCATGGCCTACTGAATCGGTGTATTCATTCATGAACTATATCATACTTGTTTTATCTTCAAAATCTAAAATATGGCCTCATAAGGAATTTGGGTGCCAGACTACTTACTTATTACAGGCGAGTCTCCATTTGGGCGCCGAGGACGGGTCTAGTACCATGACTCCATTGTCGCATTCAATACACTGGGCCACACCGAGCTTGGTGATTGAGTGCATGCAGGTCGGGTGCGTGCACTCGTTGCATCCCATACCCTTCCTCATGTCCGGGAAGGGCGGGTTGCTGAAGCAGTACGGACAGACAGGATAACTCTGCAAATGAAAAACAAACACAAATAAACAAACAATCAACAAATTTTCTCAACAGGAATTCTCTTGACGAATGCCTGAAATGTGGTATTACCAGTGCTACTCGGTACTCCCACTCGAGTACTACTCGAGTACCGTTTTCCGAACACTTGTACTCGTACTCGCACTCGAACGTCCAAATACTCGCACTCGTCCTTTGGTACTTGTACTCGGGCTACAAAATACTCGGAACTCAACATCCAAAAATTTTGTACTCTACGCGCTCGTACTCGAAAAAGAGTACTCGATAAAAAAATCTGTTCAGTTAAAGTTTATGGCTCTGAGCATTCTAACAACGAATCAAATCTAGCATATAGAAATTACATGCTTATGAATAGTTGAGTCTGGAAAATAGACTTTGCCGTGCCTGGCGCTTACGTTGTTGTAACGTATTACTGTTGCAACGCATAGCCATGTGTGTTGACTACCATTTTTAAATCAGCTGTAGGCATGTTGTCCACATCGAATGTTGTTTAATTTGGGTTCAAAGAATACTGAGAATTTGTGCAGAATGGAGTCAAACGCTACAGCGCAACATGTTCGTTTTTTTTTCCCGGAAGATAAGTACTTGTACTTGTACTCGGAAACCAGTACTTGTACCCGACTGGCAAAGTACTCGACCTGTCTTGGTACTCGGCAGTCAAAGTACTCGACAGTACTTGGTACTCGGAAAATAAGTACTCGACTACAACACTGGGTATTACTGGCTTTTTTAACTAGTGGTCTGGTGTGTCGGACTCAAGATCTTGTGGTCAATCTACAGATTGTGGGTTCAAATCCAGCCATGGGCTAGTGGTGCTTGCGTCCTTGTGCAAGACGCTTTGTCACATGTTGCTTTTCTTCACCCAGGTGCAAATGGGTAGAGATGGCTTTGTGTGCTTGATTAGCCTCTGTGCGCTTTACAGTAGCCGGGGCTGTATACTCTCCAGGGAGTTGAGATTGTTTGAGGAATGTTAGTGGGGCCCGATGACCAGGGATAATAATGGTAAGCTCCTTGAGCACCCTCTGGGTGGATATGTTGCGCATTATAAATGTGTATTATAATTATTATTATTCTCAGAGCCACGCTCTCAGTCTCAAAAGAGTCAAATACTAGGTGTCAATACAAGTAACAAGCTGCTGCATAAATAACGACCTGAAATTTATCAAATGCTCGCATGCAATGCATGTCGCATTTCGATCCTAGCAGGATGTTTATCGAAGGCTAAAATACTGCATGGGTGTCAAGTCTGCTAACGATAAATTACTGTCCATGATCAATGTGGACTCCATCTGTCAATGCAGGTTAGTTCCAATTATGATCAAAGACAAAGCAGGGGATTGAAGTTGCTAGTAAGTTTCTAACCCTGAATTTATTTGAATTAGGGCAAGACTCTCTTATTTTTGATCTTCCGAAGATCAAAATTGTTTTTGGTCATTGGTTTTACTCTTTTCCGGATATATACAGCATTTCAGACAGAACAATTTGAACGGTATGTTTCTACCAGCACCCTGTTAAAATCGTTTAAGTTATAGGTAAATCTGTGGAGATTTCTGTTTCTGTTAAGTATGATACTACCTTAAAATTTGTTAAAGTTTAAAGGTAGTATCATACTTTGGTAAGAAACCAAAACAGAAATGTTCACAGATTCACATATCACTTTAAGGGTATGAAGATACTGCTGGTAGAAACATACTGTTAAAATGTGTCCGCCTGAAATGGTGTATTTGATCTTTTAAAAGATCAAAAATACAAGAAACGACTTAAGAAATACTGTGGCCGTTTCTCACTGTATTCTCAAAAAGTGGGCACCGTATGGGACTGAAATTTTAACAGATTACTTTTATCGTATCTTCCTTGATATTTTTGCCCATGAATCTGTATTTCTTTGACAAAAACCAAAGTATGATATTACCTTTAACAGGACAAGATCTCCTAGCTTGTTATTAGGGAAGAGTTGAGGGTATAGAGCCTTACCTTTCCTTTAGGGCCTGAGGACCAGAGAACCAGCTCAAAGTCATCCAGCGGGCATCGGATCTCCTTGTACAGCTTGATGTTCCCGTTCTGTGGCAGCGTATAGGTCTCCTCGCACTGAGCGCAGTGAAGCCGGCACGGTTTGGCCGCAATGTATTTCATGAAACGATGGCACTTGCCACACCTTGTCGAGACATGAATAAATCAACAGATTCATGAATAATTCATGAATAATTCATGAATTATGAAGCAAATGACAGCATGTCTGATTTCATCTGTGAGTCAATAACACTTTATACCAAACCTGTCACATTCTACCACTATTATTACATTTTAAGGACACAAGGGTGTCGAGCCCAGGGGCCAATTTCATAGAGCTACTTACCGGTAAGCACCAAAATTTGCTTACCCCGGTAAGCAACCAAACCTTGGTAATAAGATCAGTATGTCAGCCAACAAGTCCTTGTGAATGCTATTATGCTCAGCAAACAATGGCCGAATACAAGTCAAAAGCAGTAAACGTCACATCAAAATGTGGTTGGTATTAAATCCTGTTTGATCAAGGAAGACTTTTCATGAGCAAGCAAATTTTGCGCTTGAGCAGCTCTATGAAATTGGCCCCTGGTACTGGCATATGGGGGTTGATGGCCCAACTTGATACAACTCCACAGGGTTCGAATTTCGTGAAAAAGGGCACTGGACAGCAGGTCTAGTAATTGAAGCATTTTACTAGACCTGACCTGTGGCATTCATGTACATAGGAAAACCGTAATTGTATGTAATATTGTGTCAAAACTCATCAATTTAGGCACCATTTCATTTGTGCAAGGAAAACAAAATCACTAGACAGCCAGACTAGTGCAATACACACTTTACTAGACCGAAACTGAAATCACTAGACTCGGTCCACGGTCTAGTGGATATTTTGAGCCCTGCTCAAAAGAATAGTCATGGGGATATACAACCCAGTGTGGTATTTGTATGGACACAGGATTGTAGAGCCCAGGAACTGTTACTTTAGATGGAGTTTGCTGGCCCAACTTGGATTAAGTCCACAAATTCAGCTAATTCACGGTACAGATATAGGACTGTAAAGACCGTGGCATTGTATTTTTGAACTGGGCTTGATGACCCAACTTTAATAGTCCACATGCAAAGAATGCGCCAAAGGGATACGGCACACTGTGTTTAGGATTCATGACTGTAGTGTCCACTGTAACTTTATATGTGGCTTGAAGGCCCGACTATATGTCCAAGTCCAAAGACTGTGCCATATGGATACTACAATAAGGGACGTGTAATAGATTCAGGAAGGTGTCTTAAAGGTAGTATCATACTTTGGTTTTTGTCAAAGAACTACGGATTCATGGGCAAACATATCAAGGAAGATACAGTAACAGTCATCTGTGAAAATTTCAGTCCCATATGGTGCCCACTTTTTGAGAAAATCGTGAAAAACGGCCACAGTATTTCTTTAGTCTTTTCTCTTTTATTTTTGATCTTTTAAAAGATCAAAAAGATTTCCGGTCGTTGTTTTACTAATTTCTGGATAAATACACCATTTCAGGCAGAACAGTTTTAACGGTAGGTTTCTACCAGCACCATCTTCATACCCTGTAGTTATACGTAAATCTGTGAACATTTCTGTTTTGGTGTCTTACCAAAGTATGATACTACTACCTTTAAGGAAAATGTCCAGGCAATGGGAGACTTTGGAGAACCGGTCTTCTAGTCAACAGCGCACGCACGCAAAACAACGCACGAATGCTCACAATAGCACTGCGCACTTGCGCTAAAAATAGCATCGAACCTCAGACAAACATTGCAACTGGCCATGCAAACGTGTGGTGAGTGGGGGTATGCGTGCGCATGCATGCATGGTGTGACGTCATTAGTGCGGAACGCTTTTGCGTGCGCGTGCACTGTTGACTTGAAGACCGGTTCTCCAAGGTCTCACATTAGGGTTAGACATCAAGGAACGCAGACATCCTGCGCCAGAGCAAAAGTTTGAGCCATACCATGAAAGTGACAGGTATGGTTTGCGGCGACACCATTAATCACTCTTTTGCAAGTATAGACCTTTCTTTTGCAACATCACAGACCGAGTTTTTTGCCAACCAGCATGACGGAAACTATGGCGAGCCACCAAAGCCAGGCATAAAAAATAACCACATTTTACCCAATTTGTATGCAACGTTTCATAAAGATAAAAAAGTTATTGGTGAATGTAATGGAAACAACTCAAGCAATGATGGTATATATTTTGTACAGGTATGGAAAGTTTACTAAAATGTTGACGTTGGTCACACCATCTGTCAATAAGACGAAATGATTTGCAACATTTGGCTGCCCATGCCATGCCAACCAGTGTCTGTAAATAAAAGAAAGGTCTATAATGTGGTTAGACTGAGGACGACCAATTACACTCAACGTTTCAGAGCAGTATACTCTGTCAGTCCTCAGGAGAGACCGTCAGAGAATACTGGTCAAAAAATTTCAAGTCAAATCGTTTCTCTTCACAAAAGAGTTCCTTGCAAACCATCCCTGCCATTGTTCCTTCACCACGACCGGCCGTAGATAATAATAATAATCACATTTATAAAGCGCCTTTTACAAAATGATACAAAGCGCAATTAATAAAAACAAGCACAACACAATTACAATAACAATATCAACAACAAAAACAAGTAAATCAAACGTTCAAGTTACGGTCCAGGGTAGAGCGGTATACAACCAAATTAAATGAGATTGGGAAACAGGTGTGTTTTAAGTGGAGACTTGAATCTATTAAGACTATTATTTTGCAGATCGAACATATTAGTTAGACGATTCCAGCATTTGGGACAAGTTACTGGAAAGGCTTTAGAGCCGATATTAGTACGAACACGTGGGGTGTTTAATACAAGAGCAGAAGTGGATCAAAGATTATACAAAGACTGGCGCATATGGAATAAATCACAAAGATAAGATGGGGCTAAGTTAAACAAATATTTATATGTGAGTATAGCAGTTTTATATTCAATTCGTAGTGGAACCGGAAGCCAGTGAAGACAATGGATGAGGGGAGACATGTGCGTGGATTTAGGTTTCTTATAGATTAGACGGGCTGCTTGATTCTGGAGCAACTGTAACCTGTGGAGATTCTTTGTTGTGGTGCCATACAGCAGGCTGTTACAGTAGTCCAATCTAGAGAGAATTAGTGCTCTAACAGCAGCATGAGTAGATCTGTCATCTAGGTACTTCCTTATCAAAGTCATCAAAGATAACACCAAGGATTCGCAGGGACTGTGATGGATTTAATGTAACATCACTAAGATTGAGTCAACTTGACATCAGTATAAAGTAGATCTCACCTTGAGAGCGGTTTGCCCGTGGCAGCCAACGGGGAGAAGGACACCTCAAACAGCTCGTCCATTCCCGGGATCTGCTCCACAAAATACTGGAACTTCCTGCTGAAGATGTCCAGGGTGTGTCGTAGGACCACCTGGAAGTCCACCTTGCCCTGGGCGATAAGATTCAGCTGCTCCTCCACGGCAGAGCGCATGGTCGGCAGAGACAGTTCAGGGTCGATCTAAGGCAACAATGATGACATGAGTTTGAAATGAACCTCGGACTGCGTAGTATCATACTTTGGTAGCATATCAAACGCATTAAAATATCACATGAAAATTTGGTTGGTAATCCTGTTTGATCGAGGAAGACTTTTCATGCATAAGCACATTTTGTTCTTAAAGGTATAGTATCATACTTTGCTAAGAAACCAAAACAGAAATGTTTACAGATTTACATATAACTTACAGGGTATGAAGATGGTGGTGGTAGAAACATACCATTAAAATGTTTCCGCCTGAAATGGTGTATTTATCCAGAAATTAGTAAAACAACGACCGGAAATTTTTATGATCTTTTAAAAGATCAAAAGTAAAAGAGAAAAGACTTAAGAAATACTATGGCCATTTTTTGACTGTTTTCTCAAAAAGTGGGCAACGTATGGGGCTGACATTTTCACAGATGACTGTTACTGTATCTGTCTTGATATTTTTGCCCATGAATCTATATTTCATTGATAAAAACCAAAGTATGATACTACCTTTAAGCAGCTCTATGAAATTGACCCCTGGTTTACCTTCTGATATCCATGGATGAGCACAATTCCCAGCCGAGTGGGTACCAGCCGCCGCCCGCTCTCCACCTTCACGTAGTTGCGCTGGCAGATGTTCTCGATGTGAACCGGTATGCTGGCGTCGGTTCCTATCCCGTGTTTCTCCATGAGCGTGATGAGCTCGCTCTCCGTCAGGTAATCCGGAGGGGAAGTCTGCCTCTCCGCAAGCTTAATCTGCATTGCAAAACAGAGACCAAAGATTAAATAGCGCTACGCGCAAGATAAGGAACTCTCCACTGAAACGCGTAATCTCCATGGGCGCCATTCTGGTGTAAGGGCGGGCGCACCACGTACAGAGTTTCCATAGCATGATATAAGCGATGTGTGTGGTACTTGCAAAAGTAGGTTCAGAAAACCACAAAAAATCGCCGTTTTCATATTCAGCTGCTTCACATCAATGTCAAAAATTTCTGTTTACAATAAACAATAAGTTTCAATCGAATTCGGGCCAAAATCTTACCTAACACTCCCCTTTTCTTTGATAAATCTTCCAGCCCCCATATGTCCCATGTACAAACTACTCCCTATTTGCATACCAGAATGGCGGATCCCGACCTCCATAATTAAAACACGCCCTATGGTCAGTTATCCATCTTGCGCATAGCGCTACATAATCTTTGACAGAGACTCTGATTGGTATTAGGACTGTCACACGAGGGCGCTCTACCTAGCAAACCAATACCAGAAATCATTTCCATACAAGTGATAAACTGCTGCAAACAGTCACCATTGGAAATCTTGGTTTATCAGATGCTGATAAATCAAGATTTACGTTCGTCCGAACGATTTTTGGAACAAACATAAAAGATACCCTCACTTGAGTTGTTTTAGTTATCCCTTTCACACAAGATATGAAGATGGCAGGTGCTGGTAGAAACATACCGTTAAAATATTTCCACATGAAATGGAATATTTATCCAGAAATTAGTAAAACTGACAAAACAGTTTTGATTTTGGGGTAAGATCAAAACCATTCTTTATGTTTAAATAGAGTCGGGTTTTCGCTATTTTCTTGTGACTCGGATTTCTGATTGAGCTCAACTTTTCACAGGTTTATTATTTCATGTACATGTTCGATCAGACAAAGTGTGAGTGCTGTCCTGTAACCTTTACCAATCATGTATTGTACCTTTAAAGGTATTGTACCTTTAAAGGTACAATACCTGATTAGATTTTTCTTATAAAAAAAAATTCCTTAATAAAATCGTTCGGACGAACGACCTTTGGAAAAGACACTAAATCTTGATTTGCTTGAAAAACCCAGCATCTGATGAACCAAGATTTCCCATGGTGACTGTTTGCACTGTTTACGAACTGTTGAGTCCATTTTCTGTCTCAAACTCAATAATTTTTTTTGGAGGCCTTGCAAATCCTATATGCTTGCTTTAAGCACAGCCATGAAATTTGGCCCAGTCGTACGCTTTTCCTTACCTCATTCAGACTGCAAACGTCTCCAACATTGAACTCGGGGAGTGTCTCCATGGCACTAATAGCCTGCCATTTCATGAACGTGGTGTAGCCGGGATCTATGACGGTTTTACCGGTGCAGGAGAAATGCTCGTCATTGATGATGAAACTAACCGTCTTCTGAAGATACTTGCAATCGTAACTGACCTGTAACATGAATGAATATATAATAATAGCAAAAACCATCTCCATAAAAACAACTTATTTAGCCTTTGAGAAATGTCAGGCCTTCCTAATGCAAAGCATCTTATATATTTCAGGTCATTATTTTGGCTGATGAGCAGTTTGCAGCAGTTCATTAATAGGAGACTTTTGGAGAGTCGGTCTTGAGTCAACAGCGCACACATGCGCACGCACGCGCAATACAACGCACTCATGCTCACAATTGCGCAAGCATGGATTGCGCGTGCGCTGTTGACTCAAGACCGACTCTCCAAAAGTCTCCCATTGTAATAACCCCTTGCCTAGCAATGGACCTTTCCCATGAAATATGCTAATTAGATACGTGCCCGCGCAAATGCACTACTGGTTGGCAAGAAAGTTGCAGCTTCATTAGGCACGTACGTACCACATATAACACAGAGGGCATGGAGCGTGCCAACCAGTGATGCATTTGCGCGTGCGTGTATCTCATTAGCATATTTCATGGGAAAGGTCCATTATTTCTACTTTGCTTGTACCGACCTCATTATAAGCCATCGGTCAAATAGAGGTCATCTGGCCAGGCCACGTGTGCAAGGAACTTGGCATAAACAATGAGGGTGCACAATGGTTGAATACAGCCGCACAATATCCCAAATTCCAGGCGGACTGTACTCAATACAAGCAGCTGTGTTCTTGAACTCACACATTGCGAAAATGCTGATCTATTCAAATGGAAATCAAGGGGGTAAATGTACCACAAAGAGCAAAATGTGGAGGACATTTTCAGGACGATAACAAAACAATCACGATTATTCTCACGCCATGAGGCGAACTGCAATAGCTGCTCCCGGGCTGGAAGGGGTTAACATTCTCCGGGGACAAACGACGAGAGATCACGTGGATTGCGGACCTACCGTGGCGATGAAATGCAGCAGTATGTACTCATACAGCCTCCAGGCCTCTCCGCCGATCTCGCTCTCTGAGGCACACCTCATCGGGGTGATAGGGGGGTGGTCACCCGCGTCGTTGCCCTTCCTCGGACGATTCATGCCTTTGTCCAGGAGCTCACGGATCTCCCGACCCCAGGGACTGGACAACTGCTGCCTCAGAGTCCCCCTGAAAATAATATTAACAACGCGTATTTGTAAAAGCACTGCACCAAATTATCAGGGAAACAAAGGGTTCCTTTCGTTTTAATAGCTTCCATAGGGCTGCTCTCGAAAAATCATGTTTTGAGAAAAACGGCTTTGAGTATTCCGTCTAGTACCACTTTTTTCTGGCCTAATTTAATTCAGGGAAAAGGTTGCTGAAATAAATAATAATCAAGTTTCACCCATTTTCTATGATTATATTGTTTAGGGTGGTTAGTCTACTCCTGTGTGTCCAGTGAATACTATACCGGTACTTACTTAAGGTCAAAGTTCTCTGGGTATGAGGTCGTCTCCGTCCGAGGGTAGCTGATGTACCCCTGAATGTACAAACGCTCTGCTATCTGCATTGCATGATGGGGGCTCATGCCCAAAGATGCGCTCGCGACGCGCATCAACTCCACGGTGTTCAAAGCCAGAGGGCGCTGTTTGGCTTTCTCCTTTTGCGTCACAGACGTCACTCTAATAGCAGGAACCAAATAAAACAGCCACATAATGCAAGGCATAGGGGATTTACGAAAGGGAGGCTCAGGCTCAGGCTCAGGCTCCGGCTCCGGCTCTGTCATCCATATGCTGAAAATATAGGTTGTGTTTTTTTTCATTGAAACTGAAGCTCTGTTTTCCTTTTCAAACAAGAGAATTTACTTTTGAACATCAGCCAAAAGCCTCTATTTTGATACCCGTTATTTTAGAATAGATTCACGAAATGGAGCCGGAGCCTGAGCCTGAGCCTCCATTTCGTGAACACCCATAGTTTAACAACAAAAACAAAAACCTCCCCCCCCCCCTCCATGCCCTACCCACTTTCTGCCAACTCCAGACTTAAAAATACAAATATGTGTCTCGGTAGAACGATGTACATTTTAATATACGTAGTTACCTTGCATCTTTCTGTCCTTTAATCACATTCATGAACATCTGGGCCACGTCGCGGTCAAACATTCGGACACGGGCCCAGTCTAGGACGATGTTCTTCCCACTGGAATGGGCAACCTTAAAAGAATAGGTACATGTATTAAAAGAAAGTTTAACAAACAAAAACTGTTTTCAAAAGTCATACTCAAATACAGTGGAACGGCAGTATAATGAACATCGCTGTATTAAACAAACATTTGGCTATACCGAACATCATCCTTTGGCTCCCAATTTGTGTGTACAATACATACCCAATTATGGTTCTTTAAATCACTATAACGAATAAAGAGACCACTATAACGGACAATATCTGTGCATCCGACCATGATCGTTATAGCAGCGCTCCACTGTACTTAATCCACAGTAGGAGTAACCCACACCAACATGCCCAGTATCTGCAATCGCACCAAGTACCCAATTCAACCCAATGAATATACTTTTTTTTATATCCACCACCCAATCAAACCTAGTTAAAGGTAGTATCATACTTTGGTTTTTATCAAAGAAATGCAGATTCATGGGCAAAAATATCAAGGAAGATACAGTAATACTCATCTGTGAAAATTTCAGTCCCATACGGTGCCCACTTTTTGAGAAAACAGTGAAAAACGGCCACAGTATTTCTTAATTTTTTCTCTTTTATTTTTGATCTTTTAAAAGATCAAAAAGATTTTTGGTCGTTGTTTGACTAATTTCTGGATAAATACACCATATCAGGCGGAACAATTTTAACGGTATGTTTCTACCACCACCATCTTCATATCCTGTAAGTTATATGTAAATCTGTTAACATTATGTTTTGGTTTCTTACGTATGATACTACCTTTAACCCATGCCCCTATTATACCTAGCACCCAATGAAACCCATCTACTACATATATGCCCTTGGCCAGTGGCGTAGCCAGGTTTTTTTAATAGGGGGGGGGGCAACATGTAAACGATCGAGGATTGACTCATTATTCATTTATCCACTTGTCTCGCACTAGGCCTACTGAATACGTGCGCCAGCATTGAGGCACGTTGGTGTTGTCTTGGGGGGCGGTGTAGGAGGAGGAGCCCTCAGACTTTTGGCCCCCCTGGCCCCCCCTTGTCTACGCCAGTGCCCTTGGCAAACCCTCCTGACCCTGTCAGCCCATTCCCCTAATGCAACTAGTACCCAATCCAACCCTAACCATGCTAGTATAAACCAGTGTTTGAGTACTCGTACTCGAGACAAATACTCAGCCCATACTCGATTAAAAGTACTCGAAAATAAATGTACTTGGCCCTTACTCGATTCCATGTACTCAAATTTTGGGAGTACTTGACCATTTAGTGCAAATTTCATTTACGTCACAATTTCACGCTTGATAATGTTGCTGATTTCCAATAAATTATACAATGGGAGTATGAAGATCATCGGGAGTTTAGTGTCAAATGGAGTGAGCAGCACAGTGCCATTTGCAAGGTTTAAAAAACATTATGATTTCTGAGAAAAGTGGCACAACGTGATCAACATCCAACATCCAATGGCATGGTGACCTACATGTATCTTTCTAACTTTCTTTAAATAGTGTGCTCTTTTGTTCACTTTTGTGGAAAAGGCGCACTATAAATAGTCATATTAGTATTATTGTTACTAATTACATCTTTGTGAAGTAAAATGCAATTTTTTGCACTGTGCGTTGGTACTGTACTGGGACGTGGACTCGGACTTTGGTACTCGGACTCGGCCCTGTACTCGACCTTGAATGTACTCGGACTCGATACTTAGGACTTGGACTCGACAGCAATGCACTCGGACTCAGCCCAGTACTCAGACCTTGAAGAATTTTGAGTACTCTGTACTCAGCGTTGTAGTTGAGACCTGAAAGTCCGAGACCAAGACCAAGACCGAGACCTGATGGTTCGAGACCAAGACCATGCAAGACCTAATAAGGTCGAGACCAAGACCAAGACCTGATGCCCCTAGACCGAGACCTCGAGACCTTGTGCAACTAAATGCAATAAAAGAATTAAAAAACAAACCAGTTCCAAATAGGCCTACATGTATCATGTGCAACAAAGGGAGATTTGAAATTATGACAGTTTCCTTGTAGACCTAAAACATTACTTATTAAGAAAGTTAATTAAACCTCATTACTCTTCAAGAACTTCAAAGAATCGTCATTGTATCAGAAGACAATTGTGCCTGATATGGCCTCATGATAATTCTTTCAACTCTGGCAGAAGATTGCTGTCACTGACAAGGCTAATGTCAATAGCGCTCCGCACTAATGAGGTCACAAAATCCCGGATGTCAGACAAACATTGACTCACACACTTAGTGTACATGGACGCGCACACACATACGTTTGCATGGTTGCAATGTTTGTCTGCGATCCGGTGCTATTTTTAGCGCAAGTGAGGAGCGCTATTGCAGTAGTTCAAGGGTTGGGAGTTTTTTCTCCATGTCCTGCCAAAATTGTATGGTGCTCTGGTGGAAGCTCTGCTACCTCTTTGAGATACCAAGCAATATTGCTATCTTGTTCCCAGACATGAAACAAGCGTGCAAGTTCACATGTTAAGTATTGGCATATGTGCACTGACAGAAAAAAACAAGGTTGTACCATATACTGTAACATTCATGATAACAGAAATACTACTCCACAGTGCTACCCGTAGTACTAGTAGTCGAGCCAATGTAATTTTTTGCACATTGAGTGCAAGTTCACATTAGTATACAATTTTGCTGGTCTCGATGCCGAGATAAGCAAAATTCCGAGACCACAGGGGGACGAGACCGAGACCAAGACCGAGACCACGGGGTGGCGAGACCAACACTGAGACCGAGACCAGGAAAAAGTGGTCTCGAGACCTACAACACTGGTACTCGGATCTGAGGACTCTACTCCAACACTGGTTTAAACCACAGAGTTAAATAAAAAACTAGAGTGTGCACTCTGCGCGTGTTGCTCGAACCATGGCCAGCGCCATTGCATTAAGGGCAAACGCGCGTGTCCCGTTTCAAATTGTGCGTACGTATTCTTACCCCGGTTCGTACGCGCAGCACTGTGCATAAAATATACGTCGCGTCACGCACAGTGTGCGTAGTTCTTCGAGTAACATCAGGGTACCGTTTTTGGACTCTACTGCGGTTGCTAAGTCACCCCAACTAAAATGGCGGCTGCCTGCCGTGCCAGAGTGACGAGAGCATGCACATTGAATACGAAGCGCGCACTCTAGTTTTTTATTTAACTCTATGGTTTAAACCCATCAACACTCCACCCGCTAATACCTAATACTATTCCACCCGTCCTACCTCAGTATGCAGCACCCAGTATGGTTCAGGCTTGAATTCCTGTATCTTATCATGTCGATTCACACACAGGCCAAGCGTCGGGGTCTGACACGGTCCATAGGAGATCAAAGTGCTGTCCAGATCTCCATATTTACCCTGTTCAAAATTGGGAGAAAAAATTAACATTGACAAACTGTAGACAGAACATAATGATTTATTATGAACCCTAACCCTCTGCACTTAAATACCACACAAGACAAGAGCTGCTTACCACACATTACCACAGTCTCTACTCTCTACCAGGGAACTGCATCATGAATCATGCACTAACACATAAACCACACTGTGGTAATGTATGAATTGAGGATACCACACTTACCACATGAAAAATCCATGTGCGGTAAACTGTGGTACAAGGGCAAGTTATTATGTTTATTTCCATTATTGGTTCAATTCTTAAAGGGACTGTGTGGTCTCGCCGAGCGATCAATTGTTGAAGTGCGCCATGGGAGCTGACCGCAAGCCCTCAAAGTTCAAAAAATGATTGCAGGCGTGCACGATCGGAATAAATTGTACGTGTGTGTATGCACTGTCTGGCTACTATGCAAATATGATGACAGCCAGCGCAAATGCGCAAAATAATACCGCGTCAAAGTTCTGGGCCCAGAAACAGGCCTGAAAATATCGAGACGACACAGCCCCTTTAAAATGCTTGGAGTTAATAGGATGGCCTAAAGTTTCGATCCTAGCTGGATCTTTCTCAAAGACTAAATGACAAGAGGACAAATCCACAAAGAGGAGATAGAGGTGGGCAAGTGTGGTGCGGGGAAGGGGACAAAGGGGTGTGGCCGGGGAGGGTAGACAAGATAAAAAGTACACAATAACAAAGGGGTGAAGAGGCAGGTAGGCTGTGTGGGGAACAGGAATGAAAAGGGTAAAATAAGGTGGGTATAGAAAGAAAATTACAGAAGGTACAAAATTAGGTAAAGTTGATGATGCAAGTTTAATATTTACCTGGAAGTACTTTGTTTGATATCTGGTGAAGGAACAACCGATTCTCAAGTCCAATTCTTGTCTAGCATCGACGGACAGAGCTTCATTCTTGTTGGGCTCGACAAGACGATTCATGGCACCTCGAATGTCACTGTCGGTGATTGCGCTGAACCGAGCTCGGAAGATTGTCTGTAAAGAAAAAGGAGATTCTTTGATTCAAAGATGCACACTGAGGCATCAAAATTTGCTATTAAGTATGACGTTTCTGTCTTTAATAGTAAAAACAGGATTAACAACCAAATTTCCGTGTGTTGTGTATAACTTGCAAAATTGTTCTTTGGCTGTTGTTCGCTGACCAAGAGAACAAAGAGAACATATGCAAAATGTTGCTCGTCCTGTCAATTTTTCTTGTAATTTTTCGCAAAGGGTAAATGTTGGCTGGAAAAATTTATGTCAGTATGTGATGTTTTGAAAAAGGTCAGCTCTCCTTAAATTGTTAAGGAGCTCTTTTTTTTTTCGCTCTCCTTGGAAAACATTAAGGAGAGCGGAGGAGAGTGATCACTCTCACTCGCCTTAAAAATCAGATGCCTGCTACCTGTTGCCTCATGGAGACTTTATTCATGACCGGAAGGACGCAGTCCACCACCTCGAAGCAGATGTTCTCGCCTTCCTTATCGCAATCCAGCCACAGGATCAGATAATCCACACCTCGACCCTAACAAGCAAGCATGATGTAAACAAATGCTGGTAAACATAAACAAAGTCCACAAACTCCACATACACTGACAATTCTTCAAATCTACCTAAAAGGTGTATGCATACATTACCTTAATTTCATTACAAGTAATAAACTGCTTAATTCCAATTGGAATTGGAAAAGCGAGGGGAGCATTCCATCAACTAAACAACATATGGCGATCTATAAAACTACCAAGGAGCATTAAAATACGTATCTGTGTGGTGCAAAAACATGGAGAACTACTGTTGAAATTATTGGGAAAATACAGACCTTCATCAATACATGTCTTAAGCGTATTCTTAAAATTTTCTGGCCTGATGTTATCAGTAACCAAGATCTGTGGGAGCTTGCTCATCAGTCACCCATTGAAGCAGAGCTCTTGCAGAGACGATGGAGGTGGATTGGCCATACCCTACGAAAACCAATGCCTAATATAACTAGACAGGCATTGACTTGGAATCCTCAAGGGAAAAGGAAGAGGGGAAGGCCTCGAAACTCATGGCCCAGAGACATGGAGGCAGATGCTAAATGGATGGGACGCACATGGAAAGATCTGGAGACGCTGGCTCAGGACCGCTCTGTCTGGAGGAACTTTGTTGACAGCCTATGTCCCAGGAGGGGCGATAGGCGTAAGTAAGTAATAAACTGATGCAAAAATAATGACCAGAAATTCATGAAATGCTTCCAGGAGTTAAAAGGGCCTGAAGCATTTCGATCCTAGCAGGATCTTTATCGAAGGCTAAATGACAAGAGGACAATAATATTCAAGTAAAGAACCACATTTATAACCATGATAAATGGATGAAAGGATCAAGACAAAGGGCAACAGAGTGACTAGGGAAATGGGGGAAGCATCAGGGGACAATTGGGGTGTGGGGGGTAGGCCAGAACAAAGGTGGAGTTCACGACGCTATTTAAAGGTAAGCGATGTAATACTCTGCTTAATATTAATGCAGAAAAATCAATCTGCTTTTAAAAGCACTATCAACATGTTTCTCAAGTTTGCTTGCAAGTGCAGGGTGCAGGCCTTCATTTTAATAAAAATGAGGAGAGCTGCAAATCACTCTAATTAAATCAACGTAGAGAATTTAGAAGAGTGATTTGCTCTCACTATCAAAAAAGTTTGAGCTGCAAATCCAACTCCTTAAATCGACATCTAGGGCTTACTCATACTAGTGAATAAAGAGAGCAGAGAGCTCTTGCTAAACCAAGTTTCCGCATGTGTCCGGTGTCAGAAAAGAGAACATGCAAAATTGTGCTTGTCCTGTTGAAAAGATTATAAAAAGATAAATACACTGTAATAGTTTCGTATATTCCATACAGGGTAAATGTCAGCTGGAAAAACGTATGTGATGTTTTGAAAAAAGGCAGCTCTCCTTAAATTGTTAAGGAATTCTTTTTTCCACTTTCCTTGGAAAACATTAAGGAGAGCGGAGGAGAGTGATCACTCTCACTCTCCTTAAAAATCAAGGCCTGAGGGTGTTTGTTACATTGTACATTTATTGCAATCTCCATCGTGGAAACGTCCAAAGCTTTTAAAACCAGTAAATAACAAATGCCTTGAGTCCTGGGGCCAATTTCATAGAGCTGCTTAAGCACCAAAATTTGCTTAAGCACCAGAAACCTTAGTAAATAAAATCCGTATGCCAGCCAAAACTCCTTGTGAATGTTATGCTCAGCAAACAATGGCCGAATACAAGTCAAAAGCAGTAAACATCACATGAACATTTGGTTGGTAACCCTGTTTGATCAAGGATGTCTTTTTTATGCTTAAGCACATTTTGTGCTTAAGCAGCTCTATGAAATTGGCCCCTGGCCTGACATTATGATCCCAGCAGGATCTTTATCGAAGACTTAATGACAAGAGAACAAAAACATGTAAGTAAAGAAGATACACATTTAAAAGGATCAGAGGATAAGAACAAAAAGGTACTTCAGAGTGTCCAGGGAGGATAGGGTAGGTAAACGTGGCCTGGGAAAAGGAACAACCTGAATGTGGTGTAGGCAAGATCAAAAACTACAAAAGTCAAGCAAGCAAGACAAAGTGGATTTCCAAAACCAAACATCAAGATAATGGGGGGAAAAGGAAACTTTTCAGGACACAAAATAACAAACCTCTTGTTGTAGCACGCGAGGAATTGACAACTTGGGATTAGCCTCTTTCTGTTCAGTCTGGGCAGTGAAAAGTTCAACCTAAAACAAAAAAGGTGGAAATTAGTATTAATACAATGTACATGTACATGTACCATGGAGAAATAAGACATTCTCCAATGTACTCAAGTTTGCAAATTCTGTGAAAGAATAGGGACACCAGCAACATAGAACTGGACAGCTCAGTCAATGGTAAGAATGGTATTCTGGAGGTCGCTGGTTCAAACCGCGCTCCAGCTAATTTTTCTTTGTCAGTTTGTTCACTTAAATCAATCAATGACTTAAACCGATCCATTAAGCCCCACCCCATTTTGCATTGACCAATCACAGCCGCAAAAATCTGATCACCAATTGCAGCAGCCATTTTGGTGATCTCATGCTGGAGATCGCGGTATTGATTACCGCAGTGTTTACGTTTACGAACTGGAAAAACAATAAATACCTTCCTCTGCAAATGCAGCACAACTTCACAAGTACAGTATATTTCTGCTACAAATTGATGGTGTTTATATTTTCATTGCAATTCTGACTCTCGATGGCCTGGTAAGAGACGAAACGTACATTTGTGACTTTTTCCAAAACCAGAGTCCCAAAGAGATAAGTGCTTTCGGTGATGGGCGTGCAACGCGTGTTGGCGATCGTGACACGTTGCGCGCGCGTGTGCGTCGTTGCTTGGCCGTTGCTATGGTGGGCTTGGCCTACTGGATCGGTCTATTCAGTTAGTTTCCCTTTTAACCGGTATATTGATTAACTAATGCTTCATGTACATGTATCTTGCATTATAAATAGCGGTGTGCAGTCATACTAATTAAAGTCAACTTCGGCGTCAACTAGAAAAAGGAGTCAACTCGGCATCAACTGGAAGATACCATTATGTATGGGTATATAAGTGAAGCAATTGTCAAGCCATTTACTTAACAATATAATGTGTAGGGAGTTATATGAATGCCAAAGAGTTCTTTGTTACCTTTGCAAAAGAAAACATATTTAACAGTGTATTATAATTATAGTTGGGGTGAGGGTGGGGAGAGTTGAGTTGTTGTCCATGGTTCAGCACTTGCATTCGTCCATGAGCTGTAAATGGCAAGATGGCGGCCAGTGGATACGTTGCTCGGCAGTGATTTTTTTGAAGAGAAAAAACTCCTGTTTCTTAGATGGAATAGGCCCACAGCGAAAAATCCCTTACACGAATTGGCACGAAACGGTCGCAAGAGGGCGTCACGATCATCTCATTATGTGACGTCATCGCACTGACCAAAAATGGAAGTTTTCATGAATGAAACTGACGCGCATGGGCACATACTCAGCGATGCCCACTCTAACCATAGTTACTTCGACAGACCTCGCCACGATCTTTCGAATGGTACCAAAAACATACAAATTTGTACATTTCTTCGACCTTTTGACCATTTTTGGTGGTGTCACCCGACGTTCGAGAACTCACGGACACCGCGATCGTATTTGAACTTTGGTGAGCTGTATTTTTGTTGTCATTTTACCGCGAAACCGCGCCACCGTCTGAGTGTGATTGTTGGGTCGTTGAATATTCATATAACGTGTGTTGGGTCTATTGGTTGTGTATGCTGAGAGCGCCACATGAATATGCATAGAATTGCATGGTCATCCGGAGATGTCGTACGGCCGACTGTTGATCGTTGCGTAGTCGTACACCGCGTGTGTTTGAATAGGCACATCGCGTAATGCGTGCCCCGTACGTGTCTGCAACGGCCCTGCGTGCGTGCGTAACGAGTTGGGCCAGCACATGGTTTCCGTGACGTCACGAGCATGGCCTCGCGCGTTGACCAATCAGCGCGGCGCTTTTTACACACGGCACTGTGTCCATCCGTGTTACAGTGCATATGGGGAATTTTTCGCTGTGAGGCCTATAACTTCAAACTAATGCAAATTCTTTCTTAAACTACTGATTGTGCACAGTATACTGTGTATTTATTTTCAATATTTCATAATTTGGAATGAATTGACGTCGAGTTGACGCCGAGTTGACTTTGATTAATGCGACCCATGTCGTGTGAGTGGTTTGAAGGCTTCTGACACCCCAATAGCATTGGCTGATTTGAGAACATTTTGCCCTAGGTAACAGTTCACAGCGAAAAATTCCCCATTTGTACTGTAACACGGATGGAAACAGTGCCGTGTGTGACAAGCACCGCGCTGATTGGTTAACGCGCAAGGCAGTGCTCGTGAGTCGTGACGTCACGGAAACCATGTGCTGGCCCAACTCGTTATGCACGCACACAATGCCGTTGTAGGCACTAGGCCTGGGCGATTAACTCGATTAATCGATTAATCGCGATTACATTCCTGTGTCGATTACTCGATTAGTAAATTCTGAACTACTCGATTAATCGTGCCAGCGCGATTAGTGCCTTCGAGTTGCGATTAATTCCATGAGTTACTACTATTCTCAGTCGATCAATAGCCATGCCGTGTGTGTTGCATGGAACAGCTGCATAGACTTGATGACAAGTCGTTAGACATTCGTGTTTTGTCCATCCGTCCGTCAATATCATGCATCGTTCGTATAGTGAGGCAACGTAATCTTGATTCAATAGGGGTCGAGGGTGTATGTCCCGCGGTCGCGTCCCCGCATGTTGGACATTATGCAGGACGTACACAGTGTAATGTGAACACGCACACAGTACCCCTGGTGTAGCGATAAAATTACCGACTTGATATCAAGTCTGCCTGCTGCACGTGCACCGGATGCCCGCCCAATTGTGACAGCACCATGACAACATTTTGAGATTACACTGTAATTGGCCAGTAGCCCTTCTAATAATACTGCCTTATATGGTCAACGTGGATGAGGCATGAATGAGGGCTATACCATTTCGCTGTTTATTGAGGTACATTTAGTTATGTTGTATTTTCTATAAATAATATTTATCTCACTTAGTAATAAAACGAAAGGTTGTCAGGACTTGTTGCACACATGAGTTATTGGATACATACAGTTTAAACGTGTCGGGGTGAATTTTTATTCAAGCCTGACAGCTGACAACGAAGTTTTTCTCAACTTCTTAGGCCCACGTGTTTAGAATGGATTCGGCTACCGTGGCCGGCCAGCGAGGCTTGGCGCATGGCGCGATGGCATTAGACGCTCAGGCTACTCGATTATACGATTACTGTACTGGACTACTGTATCGTATCGTATGATAATCGTGAAGTGAACATGTGGAGTAATCGTGAAATGTAAAATAATCGCGATGTGTTAAGTAATCGTGAGCTGTGTAATAATCGCGTTCACTGTTCAGCCTATATGGGGTGTACATAATGTGTCATCGTGTACTATCGTTGACTTGTACATGCATGTATGGGACTACGTCTGTGTATACGTACGTGAGGCAGTAACTGCATGCCTTGTCGGCCAACACTCAGCGAAATTATCCTACTTTACTGAAGGTAGTAAACTAGTAATTATGGACGATATTAGCTTCACGAATTTTGCATTATACCTTATCAGAACAAAAATGACATTGCTCAATGCCTCAGAAATCGGAACTGATCGCTGTTGAAACTTGTAAGAATCAATGCATTACGCTAGTGCAGTTTACTGCAGTGCCGCTATGATGAAAACAAGGTACATGCTGCTTGTATAGTCACTTCCGGGTAATCGCGATTAATCGATTAATCGCGATTATTTCCTCCGCGATTAATCGATTAGTGAAAAGCACTAATCGCCCAGGCCTAGTAGGCACGTCCGGAGCACGCATCACGCGATGTGTCTATGCAAACACACGCGGTGTACGACTACGCAACGATCAACAGTCGGCCGTACGACATCTCCGGATGACCATGCAATTCTATATGCATATTCATGTGGCGCTCTCAGCATACACAACCAATAGACCCAACACATGTTATATGAATATTCAACGACCCAACAATCACACTCAGACGGTGGCGCGGTTTCGCGGTAAAATGACAACAAAAATACAGCTCACCAAAGTTCAAATACGACCGCGATGTCCGTGAGTTCTCGAACGTCAGGTGACACCACAAAAAATTTTCAAAAGGTCGCAGAAATGTACAAAGTTGTATGTTTTTGGTACCATTCGAAAGATCGTAGTGAGGTCTGTCGAAGTAACTATGGTTAGAGTGGGCATCGCTGAGTACTGTATGTGCCCATGCGCGTCAGTTTAATTCATGAAAACTTCCATTTTTGGTCAGTGCAATGACGTCACATAATGAGATGATCGTGACGCCCTCTTGTGGCCATTTCGTGCCAATTTGTGTACTTAAGGGATTTTTCGCTGTGCAGTTTGCCACTGGCTTGTTTAAATGCAACATAAAATATAGATACCGGTATTGTAAACTTACTGGATCAACTCGGTCCCAATTGTTGAATCTAGAGTTGAAATCAAGGCCCATTACATGTCCGCATACTGAAGTAAACTGAAAATAAGGATAGAAAATCATGTCAGAAGTACATATATATGTAGGGCTCAGGTCCATGCAATTGCTCCCTAAACATGCTATTGCTAAATTTTAATTTAGACTATACACTTGTCCTAGTAACTGGGGCGCTGAACTCCCTTTTTTAATTTAGGGGGTCAACGGTTGGTCTAGGACCCCAGAGAATCCTGGCATACAGTTCAAAAGTTTTGTAGTATGGAATTGGAAGTTACTTTAGAACAGTCATTATTAATTAGGCCAAGTAGGCCTAATAGTATTAATAAAACAAAATCCCTGTCCTTGGCCTTGCCAATCAAAGTTCTCAAAATGTAAGTTCAAGTTAGCAAAACTGGGTGCATAAATTCCTACCTTAAATTTGCACGGTTCTCCAAGGAAATCCCCCGTGTACTCGTGCACCGAACACACGCCATTGGACGCCTTCCGTGAATTCAGATTCCCACGCGAAAGAATCTTGGCGAGCGACTGGGCAAGCTGTGGCTTTTCAGCCACCATAAGTGCGACTTTCATCTCAAAATCGCCTCAATTACGGTATCTGCAGCTCCACTCGACTCTCCGTTTAAATACAGACTATTTCTTACGAAGAATCAGAAGAAACGGAAACATAATCTACACAGTCCACGTCGATAAACTCCGTTCCATGGAGGTCGCCATCTTGATTTTGGACAGTTGCATGATGGGAAATCCTCAGCATGTACGAGGCTCAATTTTGGACATTGCTTCATTCGAACGCAGAGCTAGCAGTGCTTTTATACCCTCTTTATTCACAAAAGGTTTGCCATATAATTACATGGTCACTGGAATTATTCATATTATGAGCTGTTGATCAGGAGGCTCTTTTGAGTATTTTAGTCTTCATCTAATAAAATCAGAGTGGTTTTCACTTGAAATCCTCAAGTCGATCCCTTAATAAAATAATTATCTCACACGAATTGTGGCATAAACCAGAACATTAGCCTATAGCCCTTTCAGAAAGTCCCAGAGCTCCCCCCACTCCCCCAACGGAAAAACAGACGAAAGGAGAACTTGTTGAAGATCAAATTCAACTTGTTATCGCATTTTTGAATAACTAAAGTTGCTTGCATCATCCACTCTTGCACCATTCATTTGGCCCGGATTGAAAAGATGCTATAATTTTATTTCCGTGCTACATGTAGATATGATTATAAGAGCATAACAATTCTTATTTTTCACAACTGTAACCCAGTTTATGGCGTATAGTTTATTATTTAGCTACTGCAAATTTCCATTGAGAAAAATATAATGGCACACACAGCGTGAAACAGAGAAAAGAATTTCACAGGCGGAAACATTATTTCAGATGTTATACAGGTATAATTTTTATTCAGGTTTTATGGAAAATAAAAAAATAATTCGCAAACGGCTCGAGACTGAATGTAATAATTATTGTTCTTATAATACACGTCAGACTCATAAAGCCGGCACATTATTATAATATTGGTCAATGAACGGCGTATTCAGCAGCTGCAGACATACAATCCAAACGATGACTAAAAAGTTGTCAACTTTGTATTTAAGGGTGCATGGCACCACACTAATAGCTCAAAAATCAATGCGCCGATTATTGTATACCCTCAAATGTTTTTTAAATATTTTGGGGGGTCATGCAATTAATATATGTGACCCAGCACGAGTAAATGAGGCTTTTTGAGGGAAAAATCAAAACTTGGTTTTTGCTATCATCACATTGGGCATGTTTCAAGGATCAAAACCATTTTTTATTCACCTTCATAGGACACAGGATTACGAAGTTATGGTCGATTTAAGGTCACGTGACAATAACATTGTAACAAACAAATTAAGCAGATACAGTGTGTTTTAAGTTTTTGAATTATTTTATTGCAGTTGTGTTATTGTTAACATTCAAAACACCATAGCAACCAAGCATAAACTTCTTCATATGAACACTAAATCTATCACACACATAAAGAGGATGTTACCCTTTAAATGCTGGACACAAATTGCACAAATTTAATTATGTTGAAAAATTGGGATAATGGGCAAAAAAATGCCAATTTTGGTATTTTTTTTTAGACATACGTCCTCCAAGAATTGCGGCAGTCATTTAAGGGGGCACTGTACTCAATAAACAGCCAAAGCCCACATTCTCAGATACCATGCAATCACATCACAATGTCACAACCAGACCACTCCAGTCATATATCAAATTGAAGCTAAGGATGTGTAGAATTCAAATTATAATAATAATATGTCGTTAAACTCATACTGGTTACCATGGCAACCACATGCTTATATGCTATTGGATAACACATTATATGCTTATTATTTGAATGTGTATGCATATTTTTACATCAAAATATTGTCACGTGTTGAGCATGAGGAGACGTACAAATGAGATTGGTCGTTTTTCATTTCAAGGTCACATCGTTACCATGGCAACCAAACCGTCCAATCAGAAATGAATGCCTCGTCATTAAAAAAATTGGAGGTCATATCTGAAAAGTGTCAATTAGAATAACTTAGCATACTGCTCCCAATAAACTGGCCAAATTTGGTTTAATTTTGATTACCCCTTCTTGAGTTATATCAAATTTTGTTGCACAATGCATTATACATGTACATGTAAATGGTAAAAGCGGCAATACGCCTTTAAAAATCGTTGAAATTGTAAAATGAAGCATTTATGTGATTTCAGTTGTCATTGCATTTCCATACTGCTGAAATTCTACTTCCGGGTTTCTCCAATTTTGACGGGTGATAAAGAATGATAAAAGAATTAAAGTAAAAAGTAAAATTTGAGTAAAATAAGTACTGTAATTGTTTTCAATAATTCAAGAAAGGTAAAAATTTTGAGAAAAAAAGAGTAAAAAATGGCACGAAATCGTGAATTTTACAAGAATTTTGGCTGGCAAGAATGCTGGCTTGAATTGGAGTCACCCCTCATGTGCTTTTGGGAACACTTGGAAGTGGACATGTCACATCCTTGTTGTCATAGGAGCAAAATCGACGGATGCTGTCATAAAGATACCACTGCCTTGCTGCAGAGAGCCCAGGTACAGCTCTCTCTTGTGGCAACTCATGGGGAGGCATAGCATTGGACTTCACGAGATGAAATCGCTCCTCTTCCGATTGGGCAAATTGTCTGGCATACACACACCCTGGTTCATCTGAAGAAAATCTGTAATTAAATGGGGAGGTACAAAATTGTACATTTTCAACACAATTTGTCAGAACAATTGTCGAATGGTACAAAGTAAAAATATTGTTGTCCAATCCAATCTTTTTTTTTTTTGGCTCTTTTAAAGCTGTACAATTTCAATCTCACAGATAATTTTGTAGCCCTCTATAAAGTTTCATACCGAAAATGGTGATATTTCTTG
Source organism: Astropecten irregularis (assembly GCA_963971285.1). Lineage (NCBI taxonomy): Eukaryota > Metazoa > Echinodermata > Asteroidea > Paxillosida > Astropectinidae > Astropecten > Astropecten irregularis. Next base: position 11,130,006 of record OZ020251.1, on the reverse strand, counting down.
ATCCCGGGAAGCGCTTTGAAGTACGGGCCTAGAAATGTGTGCCAATCATACTGGGAAACAAACTGGGTACCATCCTCCTTCCCAACTAATTGAGGTACATTCAGATTTGTAAGTGAACTTGTTCGCACTACATCACACAACTCCTCCAAACTGGACACATCAGTCACACGAAAGCGCTTCTTCAAAAGTCCAAAACACCAGTCCGGTGCGAATTTTGTATGTCCAGTTAAGAGGAAGTTGAGTGTGATGGAGTGGTGATGGCTGTTGATCACCCGCCACAGCATGTACCAAAGCAAATACTTATTCTTATTTTGGCCACTACAGTTATCGCAATGCAAATTAACTGATTGTTCCTTTAAACTGTGCTGATCAAAAAAATGGTGGAGGAGGTTGATAACCAGATTGGACCCCTTGTCGATGACAAAGCTCTCGTCCATCAAGTAGTTCACCTGAAAAAAAAAGAAATTGATGCACAGATCTCATGTAAGATTTACCGGTAGGTTAGACTACATTGAATCTGGCTTTCTTAGGTTTCAGGTGGCGGTGCAATTTTTCTTCTTTACAAGTAAATAAGGTAACATGTACATGTAATTAGATTCTTGCACTTGCAGCTATGCATGGCTGAGTTAGGTACAGAAGCACAGTTGTAATGAGTCACTCTTTTTTGTGACTCGAGTCGAGTCATTTAGCCTTTGGGACTCGAGTCGAGTCAAGTTGCCAAAAAATGTGACTCGAGTCGGACTCGAGTCGAGTCATTACAACTCTATACAGAAGTGCCTACCTCGTGCACAGAGACATAGAGACTTGGCATTGAAATGGCCTGCTCTTTGAAGGGTCTGTTGGTGCATGGATCCAAATAGCAAAATAAGGAACTTACTTGTTTTGGAATGGCCTCAGCACACACACCGAATATCAGGCATTTCCGGGGTGTCAAGAAATAGATGGGGCCTGGTTGAAGAGGCTTATGGGGATAGTGCACTTGCTGCGCAAAATCAAATGAGTAGTGTGCAGTTGCAGGGGGTGACGATTTGTCTGCAGAATCAAGGTGTTCATCTAGAGCTGCTTTCGCTTGTTGAACTTGTGCGGTATAGTGGGAGCGCTGCTTGGTAGCAGTTAGAAGGTGCTTCTCCTGCTCCTTCAGCTTGTCCCCTTTTTCCTCTTCGCTTGTGTTTGCTGATCTAATAATAGAAAAGTAATTATACATGTAATAATCAATTTTGATCATGTGTTGCATGTGCTACAGACATTTATCATGGGGCTACCATCTTAAAATTGTCCAGTGCAATTTGACAGAGTCATGGTGAGGCTGGTGAAGGATCAACATTTTGACATTGCAAAGATAGTTGCATCATGATAATGGTGATTATGATCTATGATGCACTAGGAATTCTAAAAAGCCATATCAGCCTAGCTAATCACCTTATAATGAAGCTGTTGTTTTCTTGACATGTGGCACAGAGGTCTGTCATTGGTCTGGTGATAATGATGTGGGAGCACAATTCCCTCCAGATGTCCCTGAACGATGTGGAAGCGGCAAACCTGTATCCTGCAAAATCACAGATGTAAAATAAGTGATTTGCAATAGCGGTGATGGAAGTTGTATAGGGGCAGCAAGTGCTTCTCTTCTGTTCAAGAAATTAGTACCACTTACCCCCAGTTTTCATGACGTTCTTATACACTCGGTGCACATTGGCTTTTGTGGTGTTGCTCGGAAGCAGCAAGATATCGTCTCGCGTGTGGCCTGCTACCCTGCCTGGGAGCATTACAGCATGTGTGGAGGCATAGTTCTGTAAGAAGACGACGATCCGTTGGATATCTTCAAATGACAGAGCTGATTTACGTTGTTTTCCCTTAGTAGTCCTTACTCTAGAGCTGATACCATTCTCCTGGTAGTGTGCTTGCACTGCTGACAGCTTATTCTTACTAATGCTATGAGGGAAAAAAGTACGAAATACTCATTACTTTCACATGCAAACGATTTGGCTGAGAGAGAACAATATACAGAGATTAGGAAGGGACGGGATTGTGCGAAGGAAAACAAGATATCAGGAGAATAGGGGGCATTTTTCAACTTTTTTTTCTTTTCAATTTTTTTACACTGAGTAAATGATGAGCAATACAATATCTTAAAATGATTTTTGTAAATATTGCAAAACAACTCACGCAAACATGAACATGAAACGTTCTCGGCACACTTTCTTTCCCCTCACGTAGTATTCTGTGTGGGCACGCTTCCTCGTGACTGGTGTGTGCTTGAGTGCAGTTGTCAATTTTGAACAGTTGGAATGTCCTTGAATGGCCCCCATCACCAGCAGATCCTTTTCAGCTAGAAATGAACAATGAAATCAAAACTTACTCAAAATGAAATAACATTTGTATTGGGGTACTAAAATAAGTTCAATATACTTGTACAAAGCAACAGTATGCCTGCCAAAAATTTGAATGCCTATCATTATTTTAAAACATCAAAACATGTACATGTATTTTGCTTCCATTTTTGAAATCATTATCAAAATTAACTTTAAAAAAATTGAGGGTAAAGAAAGACAACTTGGCTAAGGCACTTAACCGTCATGAGGTGAATACTTATCGCTTAAAAATACACACCATTATACGTGGTTTGGCACTGAAAACATGCCATTATTGTTACTAGGCCTATTCCATACATTAGTACAACTACATTCGTGACGAATGCTGGTCAACTCGTACACACGCCAACTCGTACACACCAACTCGTACACGCACCAACTCGTACACACGCCAACTCGTACACAAGAGGCTGGTCAACTCGTACATGTATGTGCCGACTCGTCATCACACGTTACCGGTCAACTCGTACACAAAAAGCTGTATCAAATATTGTTTACATTCTATCTATTGGATCATTGTTCGTACAATGTATTTCCCTGATTCATTATTGGATGTGTGTGATACAATAGTACTAGGCCCCTATAATTCTTTACTTTTTAAAATCCTTGGAGTTTATAGGAGGGCGCCTGACGCGTCTTTTCGATCCTAGAGCACTAGCAGCAGGATATTTCTCAAAGGCTAATCTTTACTTTTTAAAATCATTTTTGGTGGTGATAATGATTGTAAAATAAACTACAATTCTGTTCTTAATATTGACTGAATTGTCTTCTTGTTTTGGTTTTAGCATTTACTATTTTTTGTAACTATATTTCGAGACTGTATTTAATTCCTATATCTATACCGATTTTCGAAAAGTTCTTATTCCCACAAAACGTATTCCATAATAGGACATAAACACTCCGTCTTTACTCTGCAAACGAGTTTTGCGTAACTAGTTGCCAGTTGGCCTGTGTACGAGTTGACCAAGCTGTGTACGAGTTGGTGCGTGTACGAGTTGGCGTGTGTACGAGTTGACCAATTTGTGTACGAGTTGGCGTGTGTACGAGTTGGCATGTGTACGAGTTGACCTGCTTCGTTCGTGACAGTCATTAGAATAGTCATTGGCCTAGATTTTATCTTGGGACCCATTTAATGATGTAGTAGGCCAACCAATGTGCGGTTGTATCCACCCGATTCCACCACAAAATACAAGAAAACAATACGAAGTATAGTCAGAAATTATCTTCAAGGTTAAAATCCACCAACCAACCATTCAACATTAGCCTAAACCCACCTTCATTGAACGCACGAAGTTCCAGACGTGATGTGAGCATTGCTTCAGTAGTGAAGGCCTGATGACATCCTTCACTTTTACAGTTACACTGGAAATTCGCTGCCTTTTGTTTCTCGATCTCGAAATGGTCACTGACCGAATTCCTGGCCTCCTCATTTGCAATCCTTTCTCCAACATGAAGATCTGTTTCACTATTTTCGGCACTGTCCACCTCAAAACAGACAAGGGGGGCTTTCGGCGGTTGATCATTTTCACACGTTTCATGAAATTCATCGGCACTGTCCCCGCAGCCGCCCTCGTCGTCTTCCGAGACCGAGTCTTCTGAGTCGCTGGATTTGCTGCTTACAAAATAATCATCGATAAGCTGCTTCCACTCGGCACCCTCTTCTTTCCCGTCGTGTAAATTGCAGCCCCGAATACTGTTTAATAACCCCGAAATACGTTTTTCTTGAGAATTCATGACAAAAAAAACGATACAAACGCCTGTTTAAATATCCATGTGTCCATGTAATTACGCAAGCGCAGTGTAACGTTTATTCACTGCGCAAGCGCAGAAATGACATCAGCATACATTAAGCTATCACATGATCACAAATGACCAATGGCATTTGGCTTTATGGCATAGCATGGTAACGAGGCCGTAGTTGTCTACAGGGCCGTAGTTGTTTGTTACACGATTTTTTATTGGCTTTGACGGATTTCTTGACCTTTGTACTACGTTTTATTTATAGCACAGGAAATTCCCTGTTTAACGGTAACAAACATGGCGCCCTTGGATGTTTGTGCGACTCAGCGCCGGCGTTCAAAGTGACACTAATCGCGAGCTCTTTTTCTAACGAAACTTGTAAAAGTGGTTAAATTCCGGAGCAGACACGTCTCAGAAAACATACTAAAAACACATGTTATCATCATTATTTTCAGAAGAAAGGTATAGCATATGAAAGTTTACTTCCCAAGGTATGTTTTTCACACAAAAAAAAAAAAATTAAAAATTTGACCGTCCTACTCATTTTTTGCATGTAGAGTAGTTTCTGTAATGCCGCAATACGCCTCATTTACTCGCGCTGGGTCACATATTGTGTAATTATGACGGGTTATCACACCCTGGGGGTTCAGTGCTTCACTCCCTGTTGTGGAGACTCAGTGAGTCATTTTGGTTTAAAATCTGGCCCTACATTGTTTTGAACGTGGAGGGTTGCGTCATGAACACTCGTAGCAAGGCGGTTACGGAGAAAGGACATTTCTGGGTGCAGGTTTTTTTCTTGGGGCAATATTAGCAAAAAATCTTATCGGCTAACAAACCAAAAATTGAAAAGAATTGGGCAGATGAGGGATCAAACTACCATTTATATAGTATCCACCAAAAACCGAGAGACTCCTGGATGAGGTTTTTTAAACTGTGCAGTTGAGGTATTTTACACTAAGGCCATAAAAAAAAAATTGTTGTATTGGCGTAACGGAGGTTTCGAAAAAAGGGTAGGGCGGGCAGATTTTTTATTTTTTTTATTTTATTTTTCCTGGGGTTTTAAATGCTTTTCCCCCTGTATATCACAGTATTTGACGTGTAAAATAAAGACAAGAAATGACATAACAACTTTAACCAGTCTGGTTTCCATCTTTTGCTCCTTTTAAGCTTTTAATCTGAAGAAATTTGCGATTATTTTATTTTATTTTATTTTTTTCCCGATTTTTATTTATTTTTTTATTTTTTTATTTTTTTGGGGGGTTTAAAATGTTTACGGTCGGGCCATATTTTTGGGTCGGGCGGGTTACGCCAATACAACAATTTTTTTTTTATGGCCTAAGGTCAATGGGAGTATTTGGTGAGGTGCACCATGTCTGTGGGTGCACCCGTAAGAAGTAAAGAGCGCCCTCTCGAACTTATAATTTTTTATCTGGCCCGTCAGTAATAATAATTGGAAGTTGATGATTGTGTGTTTTTTAGACTATGGGCCTTTACGAAATAAGGCTTGAGGCTAGGCTTGGGATTTATTTTGCTAGCTACTGCCATTTTGTTTCCTAAATGAAATGAAGGGTTTGAGATAATACATGGCGAAGCTGGAGCCTTTCTTCGGCTTCGTCGTGTGGCCCAATCCCTTCATTTCTTTTGTGGACCTCAAAATAATGTCGGAGGCGAAACTAAGTAACAAGCCTAGTCCCAAGCCAGGTTTCCAGTAAAGGCCCTATGTTTTCCTGCTTCCCAAGAAACGTGAAAGTTCTCCCAGCTTTGCAATAATAATAATTATGGCAATGTGATTTTCATTTCATTTTCATTATTGATCAAAGGAATTTTTGGGGGGTCGTTCTTCTATACGTTTGTTGGCCACAGATGCTCCGTGCGGGCGTGGTCTAATGGTGGTGTCCATGGTGATGAGGATCAAAGTGAGACGTAGGATGGTGGCCGTGCTGAAACAAAAGGAGAAGAAGAAGAGGAGAATTTAAATGGAAGGATCTGCATGAAAATGGCCCTAATTGGGTTATAGTGTTAATGTTATAAACAGGCAGCCGCCAAATGACGAACAGCCGAGTAACTTTACGAACAGCCTTTAAAAGGTAGTATCATACTTTAGTTTTTATCAAAGAAATACAGATTCATGGGAAAAGACAGATATACAGTAACAGTCATCAGTCCTATGAAATTTTCAGTCCCATACGGTGCCCACTTTTTGAGAAAACAGTGAAAAACAGTCACAGTATTTCTTTAGTCTTTTGTCTTTTATTTTTGATCTTTTAAAAGATCAAAAAGATTTTCGGTCGTTGTTTTACTAATTTCTAGATAAAATACACCATTTCAGGCGGATAAATTGTAGCGGTATGTTTCTACCACCACCATCTTCATACCCTGTAAGTGATACGTAAATCTATGAACATTTCTGTTTTGGTTTCTTACCAAAGTATGATACTACCTTTAAGGAAAAACTAATTCAAACAGTAGCTCAATTATTGTGATATTACTTACATGTACATCGTGGTGCACATGGTGGTGGGTGTCCACGTGGTGATGTGGGACACTGTGGTGATGTGTTTGTACGTGGTGATGTGAAGCAACATGATGGTGATGGGCGCCGCCAACGTGGTGATCATGCGTTACTACGTGGTGATGAGGACCCACGTGGTGATGTGTGTCAACGTGGTGAGGGTTGTGGTGACTTCCGTGGTGAGGGTTGTGGTGACCTCCGTGGTGAGGGTTGTGGTGACCTCCGTGGTGAGCGTCATGGTGCTGTATAGAGGAATAAAACAATAATTCAAATCAAATCAATTGTCGCGTATCTTTATAGGGGAAAAAGGGACGTTTTCCAGGCTCAAAAATCAACTGCATCTCACTTTTCTACGTCATCACCTCACTTTCGCCTTTAAAAGGTAGTATCATACTTTAGTTTTTATCAAAGAAATACAGATTCATGGGAAAAGACAGATATACAGTAACAGTCATCAGTCCTATGAAATTTTCAGTCCCATACGGTGCCCACTTTTGAGAAAACAGTGAAAAACAGTCACAGTATTTCTTTAGTCTTTTGTCTTTTATTTTTGATCTTTTAAAAGATCAAAGAGAAAAGACTTAAGAAATACTGTGGCCGTTTTTCACTGTTTTCTCAAAAAGTAGGCACCGTACGTATGGGACTGAGATTTTCACAGATGACTGTTACTATTATCTGTCTTGATATTTTTGGCCATGAATGTGTATTTCTTTGATGATAAAAACCAAAGTATGATATTACCTTTAACAAGCAATAATCATCCTTACAAGTAACATTCTGCTGCGAACTCAACATCAACCAAAATAATGGCTTGAAAATTGCATAATTCTTTTATTCTATTTATTAATTAGTTTTATAGGCTTTTATAGCCTATGAGAAAGATCTATCCGGCTGTACGCTATAAATTATGGATCTACTGAAACGTTGGGCCCTCCTAACTCCGACCAATTTCTATTACCCGTCTTTGACTATAAAACCTTTGGCTCTTCGAAATTATATTCATTTTCTTTGACCCGTTCATTACCCTAAAACTCACAAGGGTATATTTGAAAAGTTCATTTGCAAAAACAGATAACTCCATTTATGAAAAATTAACTTAATCATGCTTTACATTTCAGTATCCATGAAAACCGCGTACATTTGAACATATAAAACTTATTAATTTATTGCAAATTTATCAAAGTACAGAAAATTACCAAAAAAAGAATGAATTGATGTATCCTTCAATAACACCATCCGTGATGATAATGTAAATATTTCAACAAAGGAGTTATCTGTTTTTGCAAATGGACTCTTCATTTTGTTCTTATATAATTTTGAAGAAATTGAAGAAAAACAAATTCAAATTTATCGTGCAGTCCTGGCTGAGACTCTCCGTTTCGATTTATTAGACAATCACAAAATACACAACCCTTAATATACCATCCAATTGGACAAAGTTCGCCACTTGACCATGGAAGCTACTTACGTCACAATGACGTCATTGGACGTCAATTGTGAGCATGTGATTATGCCACACGCGGGATAAGGCAAATAAAACTTTGACACACTTTTAGATTGTGAGCGACTCAATGAACTTTGGAGTTCGTAACTAGTCAAACTTTGTAAAAAGCAATACTCGATCAAATTTTTATGGCGACTTCGAAATACGTCACTGATAGTAGGGTATTGTCTAGATGATCAACAATACAATCTTGAAATAACAAACATCAAAGGGTATGAGATTCAGAAAGACTCATAGTAGGCCTATAAATGGCGTATTTAACACAAGCTGTTTGTAAACTGACGAACCATTTCGTCTCTACGTCATTGATATAAAGTTTTCAATAATGATTGTGTTTTTTTATATGTCATCGTCTAATTGTTATATCGTCATATTTCAATCGACTTTTTTTCTGTATAAGGGGCAACTACATTTTTTTAAAATTGTTTTTTAAAGGTAGTATCATATTTTGCTAAGAGACCAAAACAGAAATGTTCACAGATTTACGTATAACTTTCAGGGTATGAAGATGATGCTGGTAGAAACCTACCGTTTTTTCCGCCTGAAGTGGTGTATTTATCCAGAAATAATTAAAACAACGACCGAAAATCTTTTTAATCTTTTAAAAGATCAAAAATAAAAGACAAATTACTTTAAAATATTGTGGCCGTTTTTCACTGTTTTCTCAAAAAGTGCATGAGCTGAAATTTTCACGATGAGTGTTACTGTTTCTTCCTTGATATCTTTGCCCATGAATCTGTATTTCTTTGACAAAAACCAAAGTATGATATAACCTTTAATTTAATTTTTTTTTCTCCAAATTCAGTTTCCAAAGATGGGGCTTGTAGAAACATTACTGTTAAAATATTTCCGTCCGGAAATGGTGTATGTACTGTACATAACTAGAAATTAGCCAAATAAAGACCGAAAACAGTTTTGATCTCGGGGTAAGATCAAAACCATTCTTTATGTTTTATAAGCAAATTTGAGTCGGGGTTTTGCTATATTTTCCTGTGACAATGTCCACTTGAGCTCAAAATAATGTTCACAGGTTTATTATATATTTCATGTATATGTTTGATCAGACAAAAAGAAACCTACCGTTAAGTTTTTTTCCGCCTGAAATGGTGTATTTATCCAGAAATTAGTAAAACAATGACCGAAAATCTTTTTGATCTTTTAAAAGATCAAAAATAAAAGAGAAATTACTTAAGAAATATTGTGGCCGTTTTTCACTGTTTTCTCAAAAAGTGAGCAACGTATGGGACTGAAATTTTCACAGATGAGTGTTACTGTATCTTCCTTGATATCTTTGCCCATGAATCTGTATTTCTTTGACAAAAACCAAAGTATGATATACTACCTTCAATTATAACAATTGTTCATCATGGTTTTTCTAACAGTAATACTGTACTAAAATTGTGCAATACACAAACATCATCGGGCATTATAGAACATTTCAATGTCTATCTTATCTTTTCTTTCATTTTATTCATTCATTTTCATAATTACTTCACAGTAGAGGGGGCGCCCTTCATTGAGAATTGTATCACTGAAATTATAATTTGAAGAGTATACTCTTCTTAGAAATCTTGGAATAAGCTATAATTATCATACTCTAAGTAAAAATAATAATTATCACAAACTTCACAGTTTTATACAAAATCATAATTGAGCTGTATTTTCTTAGTTTTCAATTGTGAACTAATATAAAACTATTATCTCAATACATTGTTACCATATATTACCAAATATTATTCTAGTCAAAATAGTATTTGTATCTGAATACAATAAAATATTATAACTTATTTTCTTTTCTTTATTAATCTTTTAAAATTGGAAAAGGTAAAAAATATAAACGACTTTGAGAAACCAATATTAAATTTATAGTTTGTATTCAAGGTTACTGACTATTGTCTTGTATTGTTTAACGGCCACACATTGGTACATAATTATTGGTTAATATTATAATCATTTGAATATTAATTTGAGCAATTGATTGTTTTCATAAAAGCTTTAAAATGGCTGCTACCTACGATCTAAACAATCTAAAGGCAACACAATCGTTACCACCGAGTACTGATGACCAAACGAAATTTAAAAGGCGTTGTATTCTGGGGGTTACTGGTTCGAATCCCGCTCCAGTCAATGTTTCATTATTCACTTTCCAATGACTTGAAAATTGAAATTCAGGAGGGTTTCAAATGCTTTGGAGTATTGTTTTATCATGTTAAGATCTGTGACCAAAAATGTTAGTAGGGGTTAGTAAAACTTGAAGGTTGTCATTATCAGGGGCGGATCTAGCTTTTTGCTAAGGGGGGGGGGGAGGTTTACCCGGAGTGAAATTTTGTAGCCAGGCACTGCGAGGGAACAGAGCGACCAAGCCCGAGGGCGCGAAGCACCCGAGGGGGGGGGGGGGGGGGGGGGGGGGGGGGGGGAGGTGTGGAAGGGGTTCTCCCCCTTCTTTGGTAGGGAGCTTTTTCAATTTTTTTTTTTTAAGGGAGCCCAAGGGGGGGGGGGGGGGGGGGGGGGGTGTTAAACCCCCTAACCCCCCTCCCCCCTTAGATCCGCCACTGATTATGTAAAAGAACGTAAGTGATGTTTAGTTTAGATGTATTTTATTAGGGTAGTATTTCCAATGAAACTGGTGTTCAGAACATTGAGTTGAATAATGAGTTTGGTGATGAAATAACCAGCATATGGTAAGCCAGGGGCCGATTTCACTAACGCTTTGCGATCATCGTAAAGCCCAAATCCATCGCTAAACAGAAAATTGATCACTACTTTGCATAGCAATTTTCCATGAAGCGATGGATTTGGGCTTTACGATGATCGCAAAGCGTTAGTGAAATCGACCCCAGGTCATACATTCGGCTTGAAAATTAACACAAAATAGCTTCGGCCTATTATTCCCCATTTGGATGGAAGTGAGTTCAAAGGGGTATCCATAGCCTTGACTCAAGTCCCATTTTGGTCTGAAAAGTTACTGCGATTCTTGTCTAGTGCTTTATGTTATCTGCTCAATGCTCAAAGACACTATGATTATGTATACTGTCACAAGTTCAGCCTTGTGCCAAGTCTATGCATTGTATATGGATAGACCTTTATTTGTATATTGATCACAAAAAGGGGCCAATTTCATAAAACTGTTAAGCACAAAAATTGGCTAAGCATGACATTTCTGTCTTAATAAAAACAGGGTTAACAACCAAATTTCCATGTGTTGTGTATCACTTGTGATTGTTCTTTGGCTGTTGTTCGGTGACCATGAATATCAAATGGAATTTTCAATGGTGGTTTGGGCGAGACATTTTTGTGCTAAGCAAATTTTTGTGCTTAACAGTTTTATGAAATTGGCCCCAGTTCAGCTTGGTATAAATGGCCAAATCTTGAAAAACATTTAATCTTCGAGAGGTAAAAAACGTTGTGAGTGACCAAATTTGACATTTCTTTGGTGCAATATTTGTTTGATAATAAAAAATACATTTCATCATTGGTTGTTTTGAAAATCAGAATTATTTCATAATCTTTTTTCTGTACAGAATAAATCCTTTGGTGTCCAATAGCTAGAGTCTCTTCAAAGAGATAGTTTCGACGAGTTCAACATTTGGATACAAAATGGAGATCATTTTGTGTGTACTGTGTAGACTGAGCATCAGCAGTATTTGTGTACACAGGTGTATGCATCATTATCGGCCATTTTGTATCCAAATTGGGAACCTCTTTAAAGGTTGTATCATACTTTGGTAAGAAACCAAAACAGAAATGTTCACAGATTTATGTATAACTCACAGGGTATGAAGATGGTGGTGGAAGAAACATACCGTTAAAATGTTTCCGCCTGAAATGGTGTATTTATCCAGAAATCAGTAAAACAACCACTGAAAATCTTTTTGGTCTTTTTATAAAAGATCAAAAATAAAAGAGGAAAGACTTAAGAAATACTGTGGCTGTTTTTCACTGTTTTTCTCAAAAAGTGGGCGCCTTATGGGACTGAAATTTTCACAGATGACTGTTACTGTATCCTCCTTGATATTTTTGCCCATGAATCTGCATTTCTTTGAAGGAAACCAAAGTATGATATTACCTTTAATTAATATTCATCAATTGTAAAAATTTATTTTCATAGAACCAACAGCAATTAACTGCCACTTACATATACATCTAAAGAATAAATGCCGGTCGACACCGTACTGCTCCCCTTTCCGCCGGTGAAGCCATATAGGCGGCCATCTTACCGTGCCAGATACGATGGGTAACTATTGTTGCTTGGGGCCAATTTCACAGAGCTGCTTAAGCACCAAAAACCTTGGTAAATAAAATCAGTATGCCAGCCAAAACTCCTTGTGAATGTTATGCTCAGCAAACAATGGTCAAAGTCAAAAGCACTGTATAAAACATGACCTAAAAATCTAGTTGGTATTCCTGTTTGATCAGGGAATTCTTTTTATGCTTAAGCAAATTTTGTGCTTAAGCAGCTCTATGAAATTGGCCCCAGACGGATTTAACAAAGAATGGTGAGCGTATCTTTGTATTATTTGGCCATCCGAGATGGACACTTGTGGTTTTTATAAGACATTCACAGGGTTTAACCCGTTTCACTTTGTTGGGTACTGGGGCGGGCCAGCAGGGTAGCCCGGGTACGCCGGGGGTGCAGCAGTAGGTGGGTAGGCTGGATATCCTGGCTGGGCTGGGTAACCGGGCTGGGCTGGGTAACCGGGCTGGGCTGGGTAGCCGGGCTGGGCCGGGTAGCCGGGCTGGGCCGGGTAGCCGGGCTGCGCAGGCGTCGCAGGGTAATATCCCGGGTACCCGGGCTGGGCTGGGTAGGCCACAGGTGCGGGCGGAGGGTGCTGGCCTGTTGGGTAGTTTTGTGCAGGTGGAACCTGTAGAGTGTAGGATTTAAGAAAGATGCTGTGAAATGATCTTGTCTCATTTGTGATCACGATCCTGCTAGGTTTGTGACATCAGGTCATCTTTTAAAGGTAGTATCATACTTTGGTAAGAATCCAAAACAGAAATGTTCACAGATTTACGTATAACTTACAGGGTATGAAGATGGTGCTGGTAGAAACCTACCGTTAAAATGTTTCTGCTTGAAATGGTGTATTTATCCAGAAATTAGTAAAACAACGACCGAAAATCTTTTTGATCTTTTAAAAGATCAAAAATAAAAGAGAAAAGACTTAAGAAATACTGTGGCCGTTTTTCACCGTTTTCTTAAAAAGTGGGCACCGTATTGGACTGAAATTTTCACAGATGACTTTTACTGTATTTGTCTTGATATTTTTGCCCATGAATCTGTATTTCTTTGATAAAAACCAAAGTATGATACTACCTTTAACAACCGTTTCACACAAGGCAAATATCAACAGGTATTTGGAGTCTATAACAGCGTGTCCTTTGACAGCCTATTGCTATACACCAATCCGACGGCATGACATATCATCCGCCATTACTGAGGTGCCCCCGGCTGCCTTTTGTGGGGCAACAAAATAATGTTTGCTCCACTGCACTCTACACTGCAGGGTGTATGTACATGTATTAATCAGGGGACATACTTTTGCTGTCACACAAACTGACAAAAGGCGGACAGGGACACCGCAGTAATGGCGGATGGTATATCGTGCCGTAAGATCGGTCTATAAGAACATTATGTGAAAACTGAAAGGTGAATGGTAATTCAAGAAGTTTTGTTTGGAACTGACTACCTGCATATTGCTCGGTGTGAAATCAGCCTACATCAGTGTGTACATGTAACTCACTCATTATTATTTATTGCAAACATCAGGGGCCAATTTCATAGAGCTGCTTAGCACAAAAAATTGCTCAGCACAAAAATAGGTTGCCCAATAAAACAAACCACCATTGAAAATTCCATTTGATATTCATGGTCAGCGAACAACAGCCAAAGAACAATTGCAAGTGATACACAACACACAGAAATTTGTTCATGTTGTCTTAGCAAGACAGAAATGTCATGCTAAGCCAATTTTTGTGCTAAGCAGCTCTATGAAACTGGCCCCTCATGATTGTGTATAATTATAGAGCTGCCATTTTACAAATTAAACACTTGAAGCAAAACACAATGCATTTTAACCACACATTATCACAAGGACATGCACATGTATACATATCAAAAGAATGGAATTTCTTGAAAAGAACAACATTTTGTTCACGTTGTACCTTAACCCTTACCCACCTACCCACCAACAGTAAGTGTGGGATCCTGAATACCACAATACACCACAGTGGGGTTTGTGTGGTAATGCACATGGTTCCCCTATGGAGACTGTGATATTGTGTAGTCAACAGCTTCTAAATGCAATATCCTGTAGGAGCAGAGGGTTAGGGTATACACCACTGATCTATACAAACTGGATAGGTCGCGCTGCTCTGCAGGTGAAGCATCCGTGCAGCCATTTTGGGATATTCAATACATTGGCAGGCGCGGCAGCCGGCGTATACAGAGAATTGCTGCACTGCTTGCTGTGCAGTCATGCAGTGCAATGAGTTTTGTGCTGAATATCCTAACATGGCTGCTGGTGGCTTCACAACTCGCCGTCTAATCACTGCACCCGCGACCTATCCAGTTTGTATAGATCAGTGGTATACGCCAATATTACTTGAAACATGATGTCTATTTTAACCTTTGCATATTGGTGAGTAAATGGTGACTTACATGCTGCACGTGCACTACAGTTTTTGCTGGCTGAGGTGGTGGTTTGCTAGCTGCTGCTCCGAGCGCTGCTCCAAAGGCTAAACCAGCTACAAGTCCACCAGCACCATGACCAGGGTGCCCATGGTGATGATGATGACCCTTGAAACAAAATAAAAAACAAATTTACATTATTGACTTGGATTGTCCAGATTTGAAAATACAGTAATTGTGGACAAATATGGTTCCTAGAATTATTAAAGGAAAGGACAAGTGGTTCGCGAGAATTAGATTAGAAAAGTGTACCTTTTTCACTGAAATTTTAGAGAAATTTCTACAATCTAGGGTTTTTAAAGGTAGTATCATACTTTGGTAAGAAACCAAAACAGAAATGTTCACAGATTTACGTATAACTTTCAGGGTATGAAGATGGTGCTGGTAGAAACCTACCGTTAAAGTTTTTCCGCCTGAAATGGTGTATTTATCAAAAAATTAGTAAAACAACGACCAAAAATCTTTTTGATCTTTTAAAAGATCAAAAATAAAAGAGAAAAGACTTAAGAAATACTGTGGCAATTTTTTAACGATTTTCTCAAAAAGTGGGCACCATACATGTATGGGACTGAAATGTTCACAGATGACTGTAACTGTATCTTCCTTGATATTTTGCCCATGAATCTGTATTTCTTTGACAAAAACTAAAGTATGATATTGCCTTTAAGGGCTCGGGAACATTTGCTGAAAGTCAAGAATATTGTTTGGGAGCAGTAGAAGCTATAAAAAGTTGCTTTCACTTCCTATAACTTTAAAGTTTTAGAAACCAATTGTCCTATCTGTATGGTTTTGTGAACCACTTGTCCACAAATACCGAAAATATATACCTTCTTTAAACACAATATTATTACACTAACACCATTTTTTTCCTTGTTAAATTTAAAGAAAAACTGAATTCTTAGAAAATGAACTGTGATTTTTTTTATATCCTCTCCAATCCAGTAGAGACCTTTAAATCTCTTTTTTTTTTTTAAATCAATTTCCAAGCTTAAGTTCATCAATGAATTTAACAATAACATTGCTAGTAAAATTTCATTTTTTTGCTGAATGAACATCGCATTCCGAAATTGATGTTAGAAATTAAAATCTACAAACTAAATAAAATTTACACTAATCTACAAAACAATCCATGTGCTTTATTTTGTCACGTCAGGCGAAATTTGTACATGGTTAAGTTATTTCAAAAGCTAAAACCATTGGAAAAGAATGGGCCCATTATTTTATGGGCAAACATAGGGGCAAGAATTTAATTATTTAAGGTAATATGATACTTTGGTTTTTATCAAAGAAATACAGATTCATGGACACAGACACTGGACAGTAACATCTGTGAAAATTTCAGTCCCATACCGGCGGTGCCCACTTTTTGAGAAAACAGTGAAAAAAAGTCACAGTATTTTTTAAGTGTTTTCTCTTTTATTTTTGATCTTTTAAGATCAAAAAGATTTTCGGTCGTTGTTTTACTAATTTCTGGATAAACACACCATTTCATGCGGAAAAATTGTAACGGTATGTTTCTACCACCACCATCTTCATACCCTGTAAGATAAACGTAAATCTGTGAACATTTCTGTTTTGGTTTCTTACCAAAGTATGATACTACCTTTAAAGCCCTGCCCTCTTACCACAATTAATTTGCTTTCTAATAATAATATTGAAGAGGACATAACAACTGAACTGGTCAACATAATTTAGATGATTTACTGTTCTAAGAAGTAGAACTTAGAAGCCAAGTCTGAAAAAAATGGAAAGGATTCCACTGACGGCCATCACTTGTGCACAAACCTATGGGACCAACAGAGGGCGTTTTGATAAAAATGGCTACCACTGCATTCGAAGTGTATAATTGTAGGTCCAAAAAACCCTGAAAATCTCACTTTTTAGATAAGCTACACCAGTTTTCACTCCTGAGATTGAAGTTCATCATGACTTGCATCAAATAAGTTAACTCTTGGAGGAAATAACCAGACTGTTTCAGTCCGTCATGGCCGTCAGTGGAATTCTTTCCTTCAGCTGAAATTTTCCCGATTTTCTAGTCCCTCAATCTACTAAAATCCATCAAAAAAAAATTATCCCCAACATAATGATCGATCAAGAATTCTTAATCTTACGTGGTGACCAGCTCCACGGTGGTGATGGTGATGGTGATGAAAGTACGGCATTCTCGACTCAAGTCAGGTATTTCAGTTTCAATGACGGGATTTGCAAAGATCAACTGTTTTCGACAGTGACTTCCTGGTGTTGTGCGTCTGCTGTATATGTACAAACTGGGAATTTGTGTTCACATTTACACAATAATAATTATCATCACATGATTATTGTGCACAAAATGGTATGTGACACTGCACTGCAGACGTATTAAACAAACACTAGACTTGTAGCAAGTCGGCCAGCGAGCTGCTTCTATGCGCCCTCTGTTGTTGGTAGATGATCCATGTTGGATCGCTGGCAAAACTGTCCAGAACAAATCACGGAGGAAAAAATAGAGAACAATTGATATCCAATATTAATAAATGGAGATCAATCACAGATCTCTGAAGAGATCACTAGTGGTAGGGATTTTTTTAGTAGGATCAATGAGATAAGAAATGGTTGGCACATTACAGGCAAGTGAGGGCGCCCAATCACACAATGCTATCAAGCATAAAATAATGTCCGGCTTGGGGCAAGTCTAAACAAACACCTGTTGTATCGAGAAATCGTGAGTAATGAGTTTCGTTTCAGAAATTCAGAACCTGACAAACGTTACAAGTGTACATGACGTCAGGGAAATGGTGGAAGTTACTTCAAAAAGGATACGGTTTGCGGTAATTAAATGACTATAAACTCTCGTTTAGGACCGTATGTGGTTGTGAGAAGAACTGGAGGTTTAACTCGACATTTCGAACAGTTACCTCTCCTCATCTGAGGGAGGGGGGCGGGGACCGGGGGGGGGGGGGGGGAGGCTTCGCACACTAAATACGCGTACATGGTGTTGACCGCAATTTTTTTTATCATTTCATTTCAAAATAAAAGAGAAAAGACTTAAGAAATACTGTGGCCTTTTTTCACGATTTTTCTCAAAAAGTGAGCACCGTATGGAACTAAAATTTTCACAGTTGACTGTGACTGTATCTTCCTTGATATTTTTGTCCATGGATCTGTACTTCTTTGACAAAAACCAAAGTATGATATTACCACACAACAGGCGCATCTTGGTACGGTTTGCCTCTCCATCAGTTAGAGACAAGCATGAAGTATTGTGTGTGGCGGAGAACCATACACAAGATGTCGGACGGTCCGAAAAAGTCCGAAACGATCGTCCGTGGACTTTTATCGGAAAACATCGATTTTTATAACACGGGTCACGGAATGATCGTGAGCACAAACAAATCAGCTGCATTAATTTCATCCTTGACATTTTTGGAGAAGAGATTGAGCGATTTTTAAACCGTCCGATCTGTGATGTCTTTGATGTCATTGGGGACATTTTTTGGCGCAAGTACCGTGAAGTAGTAAAATTTGTGTCCGTGTACAAAGCATTTTACTCTATGGGATTCTCTGGGGCGCTAGGCCGACCGTCGACCCCTAAAATTTAAAAATAGGATTTCATCAGCGCCCCATTACTGGGGCCCATTTCATAAAACTGTTAAGCACAAAAATTTGCTTGTATAATTATTTATTTATAATTATTAGCCTACCTGACCTGAAACAAACTCACAACCTTCCCAAAGTTTGAACGAATTAAGGAGCAAAAATCAAGGAATCTCAGAGTAGGCATTATCGCAAGAGGTCGCCCTTCGCTTGGCATTAAGTGGCCAACGGAGGTCGCCCTTCCATTTTCTGGAAAACTCGGCACATGTGTGGTGTACAAAATACAAGTGCAACAATCGACATCGCGACAAAGAAATCCACTTTTTGAATTTGTACAAACATCACGCGTTGTCGTCCGCATTTTCTCCAAAACTCCTTCCCTCAAATTTTATACAAGGTGAGGATTAATAAATTAGCCAGCTCACACTTGATGTTTTTGGTCAAGTTAGGGGCCCTATGTGAGTATGTCATGAATGAATAAATGATCGATCATCAATTATGAAAAAGACAATTCTTCATTAAAATGTTCATTGTCTTGAATTTAGGTGAAATTACGGGCAGCCCTAGCTAGGTGCCTAATTAACGTTAGTCATGTTAGTAATTAGGCCTAGGCTTAATTGGATCCTTTAAGAATTATTAAGAGGTAAGAAGCCGGGCAAAGAATTCCACTGATTACCATAATTTGTGCACAACTCTATGGAACCAACGGCGTTACCTCAGTTTAACGTTAGTACATTCAGGTTAGCTGGTACTGAGACCCAGTCGTATTTAGGTAGGCCTAAGCTAGTTTACTGTAGAAGCTGGGTACCAGCTACCCTGAGAGGCTGAGTGTACTAAACTGAGGTAACCCCTAACCAACAGAGGGCGTTTTGAGCAAAATGGCTGAGCACTGCTGTATTGGAAGTGTACAATTTGTAGGTAAACAAACCTGTAAAACTCACTTTTCAGATATGCTACCCAAGTTGTCCACACCTGAGATTGAAGTTCATCATAATTTGTATCCAATAAGTTAACTCTTGGAGGATATAATCCTTTTCCCGTAATGGTCATCAGTGGAATTCTTTCCGAAGCCGGTAACAGTAACTTTCAAGGTACGATACCTATATAAAGGGAATAAAAAAAACTTTTTGTAAAGAGACTTTTCTTACTAACGTTAGGCCTACCTACCTAACGTTAATAATACGTTTGTGGTGTTCTCTTCAATACTGTTAGGGCCTACTAAAAGTACTAAAGCAATGTTACATTTGTGGAAAGAGGGCAGGGCTTTGATTTTTGATGGATGGGGGTAAACAGGTAAAAACGATAACGGAGATGCAACTTTTCACTGACGCACGGACGGCTGCAGATACTAGACGAGAATGTAGTCTAGCTACGATTATGGATAGGATTAATGGGTCTAGTGTCTTTTACGCCACCCATATTATTTTCAGTATTTATTTAGCTTCTTCTGTTCCAAAATGAGATTTGTTACTTAAAGCAAATTTATTCATGGGTCCTGTACACACTAAACTAAATATATTTCAACAATATTTCTGTGAAATATCCAAATAAATAAATATCAAAACAAATAAATACTTACCCAAATAAATACTAAAAATAATAATGGGTGGCGTAAAAGACACTAATGCCAGATTAATTATATAATTCAACATAATAAACAAACTTTCTTTTTCACTGTTGCTC
Organism: Astropecten irregularis; assembly: GCA_963971285.1. Lineage (NCBI taxonomy): Eukaryota > Metazoa > Echinodermata > Asteroidea > Paxillosida > Astropectinidae > Astropecten > Astropecten irregularis. The sequence goes on along the minus strand of OZ020251.1, from coordinate 11,109,937 downwards.
AGAAAAAAACTGTTAGATTTCCAAAAATGGCTGTCGAGAACAACCCAGCAGATAATCAAGAGAAGCATCCCCTCGCTGGCACCGGGGAGGATATCACCCCTAACAAAGATGAAGGAGTCTTAAAGGCCATTATTAAAGAGGGTGATACCACTGAGGAAGATCGGCCCATGAAGGGGGACAACGTGTTTGTGCATTATGTCGGTACCCTAATGAACGGAGAGGAATTTGACTCGAGTCGGCGGCGTGGAGAAAAGTTTTCGTTCAAGTTGGGAGAAGGTAAGTTATTAATTAGCAGTCTTTTAAGAATTAAAGGTAATATCATTATAATCATACTTTGGTTTTTGTCAAGGAAACACAGATTCATGGGTAAAAATATAAAGAAAGATACAGCAACAGTCACCTGTGAAATTCCCAGTCCCACACGGTACCCATTTTTTGAGTAAAATCTTCACATGATTTTTGATCTTCCGAAGATCTTATCAATACAATTTTTGGTCACTGGTTTGACTCTTTTTCTGAATCACTAATTTCAGGCAGAAAAATATGTAACTGTATGTTTCTATCATCACCGTCTTTACACCCTGTAAGTTATAGGTCAATCTGCAAAGATTTCTGTTTCTGTATAAAAGTACCTTTAACATGTTTAAGCTAGGTGGAATGAGGCACTTTAAGCAATTTGATACGAATCTGCAGGGCTCGAATTTAGTCCTACTCAAACTAGCCCGGTGTACACAGTCTTGCAAAGAAAATTACCTATTCCTTGATCAATCATTCTTGAAAGACTCCAATTTAGAAATGTTTTTAATATTGCAATCAGCAAGTATACCACTTGCGGTTTCCTTGAAATGCATGCAAATATGACAAAAAAGTAACTTATGTCACAATAATCTCCCAAAACTGTGGAAATGCCCCAAAACAAAATACATACGTGGCCTAGTGGTCTGGCGTGTTGAACTCAAAGTCTTGTGGTCAATCTACGGATTGTGGGTTCAAATCCAGTCATGGGTTAATGGTGCTTGCGTCCTTGGGCAAGACGCTCTGTCACATTATTGCTCCTCTTCACCCAGGTGTAAATGGGTACCTGCGAGGGTAGAGATGGCTTTGTGGTTTGATTAGCCTCTGTGCACTGAATACGGCAGCCAGGGCTGTATACTCCCCAGGGAGTTGAGATTGTTTCAGGAATGTTAATTATGGCCCGATGACCAGGGATAATAGTAAAGTTGTAATGCGCAGTAGAGTATATTCATATAGTAGCTGCGCAATATAAATGTCCCATATTATTATTATTATTAAAAAATGTTTTTCTCTCATCTTCCAACAGGTCAGGTGATCAAAGCCTGGGATATGGGCGTGGCTACAATGAGGAGAGGGGAGGTTGCCGTATTGACTTGCCAGTCGGAATATGCATATGGCAAGAAAGGTAAATTAGATTAAGGCAGTGAGCGAAAGCGAAGAAAACTTGACTTGACGATTCTCAGCAATCAGGGGCCCGATTTCATGGAGCTGTTAAGCACAAAAAAATTGCTTAATAGCACAAAATGTCTTGCTCAATGAAACAAACAGCCATTTAAAATATTCCATTTAATATTAATGGTCAGCGAACAACAGCCAGATAATCACAAGTGATATGTACACAACACATGGACATTTGGTTGTTAATCCTGTTTTTATTAAATGCTTGGAGTTAGGAGGGCCTGACGCGTTTCGATCCTATCAGAATCTTTATCACAGGTTAAATAAAGATCCTGCTAGGATCGAAATGCGTCATCAGGGGTCGATTTCATAAAACTTACGACGCGTCGCAGAGAAAGACGCACCCTTTCTCTATGGACTCACCGCATATAAGCGACGCGTCGCAGCAAGGATGTGTCGCAAATCGAGTTGCGATGCGTCGCAGAGCTTTATGAAATCGGCCCCACGCCCTCCTAACTCCAAGCATTTTATAAATTTCAGGTCATTGTTTTGTCTGATTAGCAGTTTACAGCAGTTACCGGTATATTATTTCTTGTATTTATTACTTGTACTGTTTTTATTAAGACGGAAATTTCATGGTTGGCAAATTGTTGTGCTAAAGCAGGGCCATGAAATTGGCCCCCGGTAAATTGATATCCGATGCTGATTGGTCGATTCAAACTTGTTTACAGGTCAGGGCAAGATTCCGGCTGACGCTACCCTTGTCTTTGAGGTGGAGTTGTTTGACTGGGCGGGCGAGGACTTGACGGAGGATAAAGATGGAGGCATCATACGTAGAGTCATCAGTGAAGGCTCAGGCACTGAGAGCCCCTCAGAAGATTCCAGCATTGACCGTAGGTTTTTGGACTTCTCAAATAACCTTGGTGATTCCAATGGGAGTCTTTGGAGAACCGGTCTTCAAGTCAGCAGCGCACGCACTCTTAAAACAACGCGCGCATGCTCACAATTGCGCAAGCATGGTTTGCGCGTGCGCTGTTGACTCAAGACCGATTCTCCAAAGTCTCCCATTGTCTTTAAAGGTAATATCATACTTAAGTTTTTATCAAGGAAATACAGATTCATGGGCAAAAATATCAAGACAGATACAGTAACAGTCATTTGTGAAAATTTCAGTCCCATACGTTGCCCACTTTTTGAGAAAACAGTGAAAAACAGCCCACAGTATTTCTTAAATCTTTTCTCTTGTATTTTTTATCTTTTAAAAGATCAAAAAGATTCTCGGTCGTTGTTTTACCATTTCAGGCGAAAACTAAATTAACGGTATGTGAACATTTCTGTTTTGGTTTCTTACCAAAGTATGATACTACCTTTAATTATTACCCTAACCCTCCGCACCTACCACACAAGATAAGTAGAATTTGTATTTGTTTTCGTACGACATGGCTGGATGCACTAGCATACTAGAGATTACATGAGCATGGAGGACAAAAAGAGATGTATACCACACACTACCATATAGTCTCCACCAAAGATCCTATAGCTGCGCTACTCTTTCAAAATCTAAAGGAAGTACAGACAGGCGGCCATTTTAGTAAGCAACATTTCCTGTTTTCATTTGGTGTGTGATTCTGGACGAATAAATAATAATAAAAGGCCTTAATAATGATTATAAATAAAAATTATTTGGGTGAAACTTTCATCTTGAAACAGTTGAATTTGACGTTAATGACATCAGAAAAAGTGCTGTTGCTTACTAAAATGGCGGCCAAATGATACCTCACTTTTTGGGCTGACAGTGAGTAGGCTATCTTGTGGAGCTATACTATCTTTGGTCTCCACAGAGGGACTTTTACATAAACCACGCATTACCACAGAAACCACACTGTAGTGTATTGTGGTATCCAGGATAGCACACTTACCTCAAGAAAAAATATACGAGTGGTAAATTGTGGTTTGCAGACCTGTGAAATAGCGTCAGCATTAAAGCCTGGTGTCAATTTCACAAAGCCCTATGTTAGATCGTAACTCGAGTAACAAAGCATAACCCATCGTATCCTACAACTTCAAAGTGGACCTGCAATGTAAATGTATCATAAGCACTGATCTATACAAACTGGATAGGTCGCGGGTGCAGTGATTAGACGGCGAGCCGTGAAGTCACCAGCGGCCATGTTAGGATATTCAGCACTATACTCATTGCACTGCATGACTGCACAGCAAGCAGTGCAGCAATTCTCTGTATACGCCGGCTGCCGCGCCTGCCAATGTATTGAATATCCCGAAATGGCTGCACGGATGCTTCACCTGCAGAGCAGCGCGACCTATCCAGTTTGTATAGATCAGTGATCATAAGTCCTGTGATTGATATAGTAAGTTACGATGAGTTTGGTAAAATCGACCCCTGGGGCCGATTTCACTAACACTTTGCGATAATTCCCTATAGCCCAAATCCATCGCTAAACGGAAAATTTACCTCTATACTTTGCGTAACAATTTTCCATTTAGCGATGGATTCAAAGAATTAGTGAAATCGGCGCCTGGATTCTTGTAATTGAGTCATGTAAACTGACCACCCCACGACCCAATCTGACTGCAAATTATGTAAATTTTCACGGCATATTTGATCCTCTTTCAGTTCATGTTGTCGGCAAGCATGACGGAACGACATTTGACGAACGCGACGTCAGTTTCCTACTGGGAGCAGGTAAGCATTGATGTGTTGTCATAGTAACAGATGAGTACATTTCCGATTCGAAATACTGATATGAGAAATAACCATAAACTGAAAACCAAACACTTTTGTTTGAAAATTGTGAAATGAATTGTGTTCAATGATAGAGGGCGCTATTTAACATTTATACTATTTAATTAGACCTTTCTTTTGCAATGTCACAGCTAGAGTTTTTGCCAACCAATATGGCGGAAACTATGACGAGCCATTAAAGATGGGCATAAAAAATAACCACAATGAACACAATTTTTACACAACGTTTCACAAACGTTGAAAGATATTGCTGAATGTAATGGAAACAACACAAGCAATGATGGTATGTATTTTGTACAGCTATGGAAAGTTTGTAAAAATGTTGAATTTGATCACTCTGTCTGTTGAAAAGACGAAATGATTCGCAACATTTGGCCGCCCATCAGGCGCGGTTCTACAGGGGGGCTAGGGGGGCTTGAGCCCACCAAAATTTTGTCTAGCCCCCCAAAAAAATGCAATTGAAAAAAAAAAATCTTGAAAATACAGGATTTTTCAGTTATTAATGCCAATTACATAAAAAAACGTGTTGTGTAGGCTATATGTGCATATGACATATAATATGACTATAATATGACATATAATATGACTATAATATGACATAGCAGAAGCGAATGTTAGAAGAACCCAAAATATTGGGTCTTCTAGCCCCCCCCCCCCCCAAAAAAAATAATGGCTCTTCTAGCCCCCCAGAATAATTTTGGCTCTAGAACCGCGCCTGCCACCCATGCCAACCACAAGCCAATGTTTGTAAATAAGGTCTATTATTAAGTGCTTAGATAGAATGAGAAATGAAGTGACTGATAAAGTTAAGTTCCTTTTACTGTGATAAATGCATTCGCTATGGAATTCCAAAGAGGAGCAGTAACTTGCTCTACTTATGGGGAAAGAAGAATATGAGTACCGTAAAGTGCCATGTATACGGCGCACTTTTTTTCACCTCGGCAAAAATCAAAAGTTGGGGGTGCGCCGTATACATGGGTACAGCCCGCTGGCAGTCTCGAGAGTGTGGGTTGTGATCATTGCGCCGCGCCTAGTTAAAGCATGTGATGCACCGGCAGCAACGGTAACCAATTAGCACGATGTCTGACTGAAAATTGAGCGAATGATTCAAGAAAAATACCACTTAAAAATCTAATATTTCCGACTCTTGCGATTGGCCAAGGAAAACTGAAGTGCAAAAATCGATAAGGGTTAGGACTAGCGACACCGAAAATAGCGTGCGAAAACACGGTTGGAGCGCCGTAATGTGCACGCGACGACGGTATATAGATCAGCGCGGACATCCGGGTACATTCATTCTCATAACTTAACAACTGATGAAAACTAACGTGTAGATGGCGCAAGCTACGGACAAATCACGCACAAACCGCCTGTCGTCGAGAATTGTTTTCCGTATATTTTTGTCAAGAAGTAGAAATCGTGTTCTGTACGACTTTCATTGTCGAGTCAGACAGACATTAATCCTTCTCTGAAGGACACTGTTATAAGATTAAACAATTCTGGCAGCTTTTTGTCTTAAAAACCATACATGTAAAACTTAATGTTTGTTTTCATCGGCTCCAAGGTCGGCGAGTTGGAATGACGTCACCCCTCGCTGATCTATAAGTGGGCAATTCCAGCGTAACGGACATGACAATTTCACAGTTTTTGCCTTTTTTAGAGGATCATAAAGTAGGATTGGCAGTTTGCAAACAATTTTAATTAGGCTTATCAGACACATTTGACTATCAGTGACATATGTAATAAATGTTATGTAATTTCATTGAACAGTTGTAGAGAAAATGCACTTCTTGTGACCGTAACGGACATGACATCAAGTGCCACTTGATGTCAAGCAGAAATTAGCTTGTGCATGGCTCGAAATATCAACTAGACCGTGGACCGAGTTTAGTCATTTCAGTGTTGGTCTAGTAAAAGTGTGTACTGCACTAGTCCGGCTGTCTAGTGATTTTGTTTTCCTTGCACAATTGAAATGGTGCCAAAATTGATGATTTTGTATGCCTATTGTATACAATTACAGTATTCCTATGTACAGTACATGAATGCCACAGGTTTAGTGAAAAAGTTCAGGTCTAGTAAAATGCTTCAGTAACTAGGCCTGCTATCCAGTATGCAGTATTTTACGAAATTCAAGTCCTGGGGCCAATTTCATAAAACTGTTAAGCATAAAAATTTGCTTAGCACAAAAATGTCTCGTTGAAAATTTCATTTGATTTTTCATTGTCAGCAAACAACAGCCACAGAACAATCACAAGTGATACACAACACATGGAAATTTTGTTGTTAACCCTGTTTTTATTAAGTCATTGAAAAGTGAACAAAGAAAAATTGACTGGAGCTGGGATTCGAACCGGCGACCTCCTGAATACTTTACAGGCGCTCTACCAACTGAGCCATCCAGCCCTACGTTGGTGGTGACCCCAATAGTCAACTATCTTTGTTCGTTTGGCAGTCAGAAGCCATGAAACCACGCACACACCGCCACACCCCAGGGATCGTTTCAATGATACACGCAACAATGCTGCAACCTGGGAACGGTACATGGGGGATCACTCAAAGAGGATACGGCTTTTTAATTAATATATACGTGAAAATACCACAAGGGAAACTAACTCAGTCAGTTTCCCTTGTGGTATTTTCACCTATACACTGTTTTTATTAAGATAGAAATGTCATGCTTAGCAAATTTTTGTGCTTATCAGTTTTATGAAATTGGCCCCATGTTTTAGTGAATTCTTTTGTCCTTGTTGTGGTTGCTAGGTGACGAGCATAACATTCCAATCGGCGTGGAGAAAGGGCTGGAAAAGATGGTGAACGGAGAAACCTCGGAATTCCGGATCCAGCCCAAGTACGGCTTTGGCAGTGAGGGTTGCTCGGCGCTGAACGTACCGCCAAACGCCACGCTCAAATACAGAGTCACGCTCAAGAAACTGATCAAGGTGAGATTCTTGCGACAAGAAGCAACGGAAATAATGTTAATTTAATAAAAATAATTACATTTAAGGGTACAATACATGATTGGTTAAGGTCACAGGACAGCACTCATACTTTGTCTGATCAAACATGCAAATAAAATAATAAACCTGTGAAAATTTGAGCTCAATCGGACATCCGAGTCACGAGAAAATAGTGAAAACCCAACTCAATGAAGAATGGTTTTGATCTACCTTAACTCAATCACTTTTTGTTGGAGGCCTTGCAAATCCTATACGCTCCCTTTAAGTGTTACTGAAATTCAGGCCCTCCTAACTCCAAGCATTTTATAAATTTCATGTCATTATTTTGCCTGATGAGCAGTTTGCAGCAGTTTATAATATTTGTAATGAAATTTACTTTACTTTACTTCCGTAAAAGTTGATAGAACAGCTGCGGTCTGTTCACAATTCGATTTGTCACGTAATGAAAACAAACCTGTGTAGTCTTCACCTCAGTTGATCATTGGAAACAGTAGAAAACAGCAGAAAACCGTTGCAATTGTTACGCAAAATTGTAAAGTAATTGTGATTATGAGTTTTCATCTGAGATATCAAAACTATTTTTGGTCTTTTGTTTCACTAATTTCTGGATAAATACAGCATTTCAGGTGGAACAAATGTTAACAGTATGATTGTACCAGGTCCATCTTTATACCCTGCATGTTATACGTAAATCTCGAACATTTCTGTTTTGGTTTCTTACCAAAGTATGATAGTCCCAATGGAGTGATTCAGATGTTTATCACTCGGCTGTGGCTAGACATAGTTTGATAAGCCGCTAGCTAGCGGCTTTTATAGACACGTATGTAATTCATAGCCATAGCCATTCCAGTGTCACTAGTTAGTTACACTTGTCTTTCACTTGTGTGGTTTTTGTTCTTAGGCTAAGGAATCGTGGGAGATGGACGCTGCCGAGAAGTTGGCCACGGCCGAAACGGCCAAAGCGAAAGGGACTGAATATTTCAAGGTGAGGACCATAATTTGTCTTGACCAGCGGTCATCAGACATTGGACTAATAATTGCTTGACTTATCCAGAGTTGTAGACTGACAAATTCGGGACACATACTGTAATCCCTATTGCAGATAGCTCGTCATAGTGATTTTGTGTACAAAATTTAAGCACAAACCTTCCCACAATGCATTTCTCATATACCTTCACTGCACACTTCCTGCCTATGTGCGAAAGGATCCAAACAATTGGAGCCTGCAAGGACTAGCTGCCAACTCATCAGCAGGGGCCAATTTCATAGAGCTGCTTAGCACAAAAATTTGCTTAGCCTAAAAAATTGCTCGCCCAATAAAACAAACCACCATTGAAAATTCCATTTGGTATTCATGGTCAGCGAACAACAGCCAAAGAACAATTGCAAGTGATACACAACATTTCTATTGTTTCAAAATGTTGAATTTGTTTTTGATGGGTGTGTGTGTGATGGATGGGTGTTTGCTATCATGTTTGTAACTGCACGTAAGGCTGCAACGAGCCATAACAGCTTTGCTGTTCTAGTTAAGGTGTGTGGTCCTGAGAAGGACCGATGTGAATAAATTCTCGACATTTCGACCAGTGTTCTCTAGTCCTTCTCACGTGACGAGAGAGAGTTCTTCCATGAATGTCTTGCTTTATCAATTTTTTGTTACTATCCTTCAGGCTGGAAATTATAAGGGTGCCATCAAGCAGTATAAGAAAGTCGTGGACTTGCTGGACTTGGATTCGGAGTTTACAAGTGAGGACAAGGCATCGTCTAAGGAAGTCCTGCTGGCTGGCCAGCTCAACCTGTCCATGGCCTACATCAAAAACCAGAATTACGCAGAAGCTGTGGATTCCTGTAACAGGGTAAGGACCAACATTCTATTATAAGCTTCCATATCAACATGCTACATACTAAGCTATTTGAATTTAATAATCAAAATCTTTAAAAATCAACAATAAATCAACCAATTGAGATATTAAGTTAATTCTTTCACCAAATATCAGTGTTAGGCTAGGTCTTTCTTAATTGTGACACATTGCTTGACCTCTTTGACCTCTACTTCCGGTCAAACAGGAAGTACATGTAGCTCTTCATTTAAATGTGGTAAGAGCTAGGATCATGATTATTTCTCCAAATATCAATGTTAGGCTAGGTCTTTCTTTGTGACACATTGCTTGACCTCTGTGACCTCTACTTCCGGTCAAACAGGAAGTAGCTCCTCATTTAAAAGTGGTAAGAGCTAGGATCATGATTCTTTCACCAAATATCAATGTTAGGGAGGGTCTTTCTTTGTGACATATACATTTTAAGATCTAATGTTGCACGGATTCATAAATAAATTTAACAAACATGAGTGCGGAAAAGCCCTATGCTCTGTTGCAGACAGACATAGAATCTCTAGTTAATGTAATTTTTGTTTTGCATGTCTAGGCTCTGTCAATGGACCCGAATAACATCAAGGGTTTGTTCAGGCGAGGGCAGGCCAATCTGGCCATGTCCGATCCCAAGTCAGCCAAGGACGATTTCCGGCGCGTCACCGAGCTGGAGCCCGAGAACAAGGCTGCCCGGAACCAGCTCACGATATGCCTGCACAAGATCAAGCAGGAAAGTGACAAAGAGAAGAGGCTGTACGGCAACATGTTTGCCAAGTTTGCCGAGCAGGACAGAAAGGTACGTAGTATTCATGACTGGGCTGCCTGGGTTCAGGGTAGGTGTGCAGATTGGGTTATTGGGTGCAGATGGGTATATGTAATGTGTATGTGTACTGTGTGAATGCCCAGGTACTTATGGGTGCCTATTGAATTTTTAGAAAAAAAATGGATGGATAGAGTGGAAAGGATATGTGCAGGGGTGTCCAATGGGTACTTATGAGTGACATGGGAGTTATTGGGTGCAAGTGGGGTTTGTGTAGGTTTCAAAAAGGGGTTATTTTACTGGGTGCAGATGGGTACAGGTATGTTTAGGGGTACAAATGGGTACTTACATGTATGGGTGCCTATTGAATTAGGGAGTTATTAGGTGCAAGTGGGGTATGTGTAGGTGTCCAGATGGGGTTATTAGGTGCAGATGGGTATGTGTATGGGTACAAATGGGTACTTATGGGTGCCTATTGAATCAGTGGGTAATTTGGTGCAATTGGGGTTTTGTACATGTATGAGTCCAGATAGATTGGGTTATTAGGTGCAGATGGGTAGGTACTGTATATGTGTAGGGGTGCGAATGGGTCATGGGTGCCTATTGAATTAGAAGGGTTATTGGGTGCAAATAGGTATGAAGGGGTGCAAATGGGTTGCTGGTATATGAGGGCTCTCTTCCTCGCAACCAGTTTTTGCTGCACTGGCACATTTTGTATGGGCATCATGATTCCGGGCTGATTAAAGGTATAATACACAATTGGTACTGTAAAGGTCACAGTACAGAACAGCACTCGGACATTTTCCAACATGTACATACACCTGTGAAAATTTGAGCTCAATTGGACGTCTCGAGTCACTAGAAAATAGCGAAAAACAGACTGAGATAAACATAAAGAATGGTTTTAATCTTACCCCAAGATCTAAACTGTTTTCGGTCATTGTTTTACTAATTTCTGGATAAAGACACCATTTTGGGAGTATGTTTAACAGTGCAGTAACAGTTTAACAGTATGTTTCTACCAGCACCATCTTCATACCCTGAAAGTTATATGTAAGTCTGTGAACATTTCTGTTTTGGTATGTTACCAATCCTGTATTGTACCTTTAATATGTTATTGTAAGAGTAAAATCACTCTTCCTTCCGCTGTAGGCTGAAGCCGAGAAAACTGTCAGGACTTTGCCACCGGAGGAATTTGGCGCCGTCTTCAACAAAGACGAAGTCCAAGCAACCAACGCCGACGAGTCCGAAGAAAAGGAGCAGAGCGAAACACCGGATGCACCAAACAGCGACGACGCACCAAGCGAAACAAAAACAGACGCCATGGAGGTAGAGGTATAAGGATAACCCTACTACCGTTTCATGTCTTGTAATATTGACCAACAGGGATAAAACTCCAGCGGAAGAAATTCTTTGTATAAAATCTTTCAATCTACAACATGAAACAGTCGTCGTGCTCAGATAATGATGAATGAAAGACCAACTTTTAGTATTTTATGGCCCTTTTCCAAACCTCGGCTCCGGCTCAGGCTCCGGCTCCATCTTTGTCATCCATATGCTGAAAGTATAGGTTGTGGTTTGTCATTGAAGCTGTAAGCTCTGTTTTCCTTTTCAAACCAGAGAATCTACTTACTAACCGCCATAGATATATATAAAAACTAGATGACACATTGGCTGCTCTTGGCTGCGTCTTTAACGGCGCCATTTTAGATAGGAGAGTTCAAATCCGTTTTGATGGAATGCCGTAGCTATCTTCTTTAGATTGTTTGCTTCGGTAATTCCATCATTCAATTTGCGAATAGAATAACAGAATGACAAATTGAATGATGGAATTGGCTACCTGAATGACAACACGGCAAATAAAATGCTGAAATTGGCAAATTAAATGGTGGCATTACCCACAAACAATCTAAGCCACCGATTGTAGCTACGGCGTTCCATCATTGTTTCTGGTGCATAGCGTAACGCGTAACAGCCGGAACCGCGTACCGCGCGGCTTGCGCGATCGTCACATAAAGCACTTGAATGTTAAGTTCCTAGTGTCCTACCTAAAATGGCCGCGTCATGCATGTGCGGATTTAGCTCCCATTGGTTTGTACACGGGTGCGTCATCTAGTTTTTATATATATCTATGCTAACCGCAGTCAAAAGCCTCTGTTTTGATACCCGCCATTTTAAAATGAACTCAAGAAATGGAACTGGAGCCGGAGCCTGAGCTGGAGCAGAGGTTTGGGAAAGGGTCTATGTCTGTTTTTACGTTGACCTTTAACATAACATTGAGATGGAATGATGCACAAAATAGACTAGAGCTGAAGTCACGAAACAGCAGTCGCACAAAATGAAGAGTCATAATGAGTTAGGCGCTATTTCATGTTTAAAGTGTTTCAATTGTCCACCAAGATTTAATACAAGTTCTACTGAATTTGTTCAGAAAGCTATATGCATGTAAAGTTTCAGTGTAATTTAGTGTTTCAACACAGGTTTTCTGTCAATTTTTTTTTTTTTGTGGTACGTTTGTTTTTATCCGTAAAAGCATGTTTAATGAATGTATATGTAATACAGAGATGTTCTTTCTTGATATTTTTTTGTTATTGTCGTAGCAATCATGTAGGAATTTAGAAGAAAAAAAATAGTATACGATGAGAACTTTTTTGCATTAGAACTTTGGTTCCTGGTAAACATTATAGAAATGTGAGCAATTTCACTTCATGATATAATATTTGGAGAATTTTTCACAAAATTATGAAAGAAGTGTCGTATTCGTCTGATGCAGTTTCTACTGTTTAAAGGTAGTATCCTACTTTGGTTTTTATCAAAGAAATGCAGATTCATGGGCAAAAATATCAAGACAGATACAATAATAGTCATCTGTGAAAATTTCAGTCCCGTACGGTGCCCACTTTTGGAGAAAACAGCCACAGTATTTCTTAAAGTCTTTTCTCTTTTATTTTTGATCTTTTAAAAGATCAAAAAGATTTTCGGTCATTTTTTTTTTACTAATTTCTGGATAAATATACCATTTCAGGCGGAAACATTTTCACGGTATGTTTCTACCAGCATCATCTTCATACCCTGTAAGTTATACGTAAATCTGTGAACATTTCTGTTTTGGTTTCTTACCAAAGTATGATACTACCTTTACTTATTACAGTTGCATGTATGATGAAAATTCAGTTCCCAGACAATAGCAAATGCTTCAAAGTTGTTTACAGCTTACGGTTCTTCATGTGTTTTCAAGTTGGATCTAATGGCATTAATTTTTATATGTCTTACACGTACATGTAACTTCACAGGGTGTCCCAGAAAAAATGCAACACTTGTGTCGAGAACTATTTACTATTATATAAAAATTAAACTGTTTATCACTTCAAGATTCAGATATGTGATACAGCTATGTCTTGGCTATCACCATGTAGAATTTTAGCAAAATTGAGTGAAAAAACTGAATTACCCAACCTCAAAACCCGATTTCCATCTTTCTTTCATACGCATTATGAGTGTATTGTCCACTATATGCGTGTTATCCTTGCAAATTTGTTTTACTCTTTCAATTGGTCATATATTCGCCAATTTCAGCCCCAAAATGCTTAAATTCTACATGTTGATAGCCAAGACATGGCTGTATCACATATCTGAGTCTTGAAATGATAAACAGTTTAATTTTAACATAATGAGTCCCGACACAGTGTTGCGTTTTTGTCTGGGACTGTATAAAATGTGTTGGAACTTGACTGAGAATTCCCAGAAGTAGCCACAAGAGGGCGCACTTTATTGGTAATATTATAATTATATTGGTCTCATTTCAAGGAACTTATATTATTAATGAGGTACATGTAGTACATTGAAGTAAATTCGAAAAATAGAAAAATAGAAAAAGCAATTTTTGTATTTTTGAAGAGGGCAGCGCTGATAATTGACTGGGTGAAAAGACTCAAGCTTCCACTTAATTTTTTGACAATTTTTGTTCATTCCAAGTAATTTTGGTTGTTGTGGAAACGGCTGGTGCATTGTCTTCTGAATGGAGATTTGAGACACAGCAGAAATATGGTTTTTACAAACTGGCAAGAAATATAATGATCAGTAAATCATCTGGAATGTGATGTATTAATAACTGGAAATATTGATTAAATTTTGCAGTATAATAAAAATAATATCATCAGTAAAGCATGAATAATTTGTTTCAAATGTTCGTGACTTCATTTTGTTTTTTGTACAATCACTATCCCATACTTTGCTCTACCGAGCAAATGACATTTTGTCCTTGGTCATCTTTCAATGAAAACCATACAACTTGTGGAAGAATCTTCAGAAACACTGCTTTTAAAGGTAGTATCATACTTTGGGAAGACACCAAACAGAAATGTTCACAGATTTACGTATAACTTACAGGGTATGAAGATGGTGGTGGTAGGAACATACCATTAAAATTTTTCTGCCTGAAATGGTGTATTTATCATCCAGAAATCAGTAAAACAACGACCAAAAATCTTTTCGATCTTTTAAAAGATCAAAAATAAAAGAGAAAATACTCAAGAAATACTGTGGCTGTTTTTCACTGTTTTCTCAACAAGTGGGCTGACATTTTCACAGATGACTTTTACTGTATCTGTCTTGATAATTTTGCCCAATAATTTGTATTTCTTTGATAAAAACCACAGTATGATATTACCTTTAACCACAAAATACTAAGAAAGACAAAAAATGCGCAATTTTGTGGACCAATTATCACCGTGGCTTTTCTTTCTCGAAGAAAATCTTTTATTAGTCTCGAGACGTACCATTTGAAAAATCTGTTGATATCAACTAATATTCAACTGGTGAATCAGTTGATCATCAGAGCAGTTCCCATGCATATCAACAACATCAACTACTTGTTGATATCAAGTGAAAAGAACCCTCAGAGCTAGGACCCTCAAAATAATGGAATGTCTCATTTTAATACAAACACAAGGAAGATTTCCATACACAAACAACATATTTTGATATCCCGTGCACAAACCTTATGAGTCTGAACTGAAGAAGTGAAGCGTTTTTCTAGGTACATCCTTCCGGGTTTTTGCAAATCTTAAAGTGTACTGTCAAAGTGTACATGGCAATTCACAAGAAAGTTAACCTGGGGCCTTTCTCGAAGCTCAGCTTCGGCTCAGAATTCGGCTCCATTTCATGAATCCATTCTCCGTATAATGTGTGTATCAAATAAGAGACTTTTGGATGCGGTTTGGAAGTAGATTCTCTGGTTTGAAAAAGAAAATCAGAGCTTCAGCTTCAATGAAAAACCACAACCTATATTTTCAGCATATGGATTACAGAGATATAGACGGAGCCGGAGCCGAGCTTTGAGAAAGGCCCCTGGTTTAATGTTTTGTTCAAGCATGGATGCGTTCTTTCCTCCATGGTCCAAGTATGGAAATCTTCCCCATTAAACTAAATTAAAACTCCATTAAACTTCAACAGCACTCATATAGGTCCCGGCCCAGTGTGCTCAGGAACCATGTACATGTAGAGCGATTGCTGATCTTATAGGCAATACCTTTAATATATTAAAAATGCAAATCTTTACTGAAATATACAAGACCCAGATTTTAAACATATCTCTATTAATAAATAAATACTACTTCTAAATATAATATTATTATCTCCCACTGGCCACAACTTCGATAAGGGGAGCACCATCAAATTAATTCTAATATTATTTGCCTATACATACACGTACAACCAATGCACCCATATAAGTATTGTAGACCAGGGGCCGATTACATTAAACTGATCTTTTAAAATTTGCTAAGCATGACATTTCTGTCTTAATAAAAACAGGGTTAACAACCAAATTTCAACGTGTTGTGTATCACTAATTTTGATTGTTCTTTGGCTGTTGTTCGCTGACCATACGTATCAAATGGAACTTTCAATGGTGGTTTGTTTTATTGGGCGAGACATTTTTGTGCTAAGCAACTTTTCGTGCTTAACAGTTTTATGAAATTGGCCCCAGGGGCTGATTTCACTAACACTTTAATTTGTGGTCATGTTAAAGCCCAAATCATCGCTAAACGGAAATTGCTACAAAAAGTAGTGATCGATTTTCCGTTTAGTGATGGATTTGGGCTTCAGCGATGATTGCAAAAGCGATAGTGAAATCAGCACCTGGGGTGGATTTCACCAAACTCATCGTAACTTACTATCAATCGTAGGACATTATCGATGCAAATGCAACCCTTAAAGTAGGATAGACCCTCTACGATGGGTTATCTTCGTTACCAAGCTACGATCGATCGTAAGGCTTTGTGAAATCGACCCCTGGTCTCGGTCTCAAGACAGTCTCGAGACCTTTTTGACGGTCTCGGTCAATGTCTCGGACTTTCAGATTTTGACTACAACACTGCCCCACACATCCATCCCATAATTCTTGGATAAATATTTCTTTCCTCAAGTGCCTACGGCCTTGAATGCCAAATGGTTAACAAGCCAAAATTGAAAACTATTGAAGTAAAAAGTTTCCCACTGTTGTTGGGCTAAAAGCAGTTCTACTATATGAGGTACACATGTCATACAAATATATTTTCTATTCCCTGAAGCATATTTAAATACCATGGTGAAGATAGATTTGGACAAATTATGGCTCAAATTCTGGGGCCAATTTAAGCACAAAATTTGCTCTAAGCATGAAAAGCCTTCCTTGATCAAACAGGATTACCAACCAAATGTTTGTGTGATGTTTACTGCTTTTGACTTGATTCCACGATTGTTTGCTGAGCATAACATTCACATGGACTTTTGGGTGGCATAATGATTTTATTTACCAAGATTTTTTGTGCTTAAGCAAATTTTGGTGCTTAAAGGTTTACTGTAATCAAAATTGGGAAAGGGGTGAAAGTGCTTTAAAATGATTGCTTAATACATAATTAAGGACTATATAAATTTATATGTTTATAATGTAAGTGCTTACTTTTGACCAAAACGTTACAAAATCAGTACATGTATGACCCGCCCCCCAAAAAAGTCCCACTTGGAACCGATCTACGCAACAAAAGCAAGTGACGTCACATACAGAACTAGTATAGGCTCGCCACACAGTATACTGCGTGGCGTTCTGCATGTGACCTAAGCAAGGTTTTTCGTCGTGAAAAGTGGGGTGGTAAATTATGTGCCTAAAATACCTCCGTTTTATATCCAATATTTTTTAGCACGAACAATGATAGACAGGCTGAGTTTTATAACAATACAGATGTATTTAACTTCATTATGTGTTTTGATTAAGGTAAACCTTTAAGCAGCTCTATATGAAATTGGCCCCTGGGGCCTATTTCATAAAACGTACGACGCGTCGCAGAGTTAAGACGCATCCTTTCTCTATGGACTCACCGCATAGATCCGATGCGTCCCAGTTCGCAAATCGAGTTGCGACGCGTCGCAGAGCTTTATGAAATCCGCCTCTGGTCTGACAAAATAAGGTGTGCAATGAAACCTCGGTATAAGTCTAATGGTTATACATGTAGCTACCGTCATAAAATATCCAAGTGGTGTTACAGGCCAAATAATAATATGCATTTAATTCTTAATAACAAGGGTAATACACGTATACTGATATTCATTTCTAACACATAGGGTAAATAAATCTTACAATTCCCATAATCTTAATTTTTAATTAATCAAAGTTTACAATCAACCATAAAACACAGAAAAATTTAAAAAAATTACTGAAACAAAAAATTTAAGAATAAATTAAAAAAGGATTACATTTATGATGTTCTCAATGTTTAGTTTACATCTTACTGGCTGAAAAAAAAATTATTAAAAAAAATTATCAGCAATAGTACGGCCATCAAAGCCCAAAACATGACAAAAATTGCATACAGCTACGCCACAGTTACTGGGTCTATAACAGTGGAACTCCACTGTAACGAACATGATGGGATGCACAGATATTGTCCGTTATAGTTAGTTATAGTGAATTAAAGAACCATATTTGGTATGTATTGTACACACAAATGGGACAGAGAATGATGTTCTGTATTAAATGCAAATGTTCTGTACAGTGGTGTTCATTACAGTGGCGTTCCACTAAAGCCCTGGTATGATTTCTGGTACTCATTCATATTTCTTCCCTAAACGTTTTTTTAGTAGTACTGGTAAGATGGACACCACGGCTAGAACGGCCAAGACAATGACCGACGTCCAGGAGACAGCGTCGCCATAGTGACTGAGCTGATAAAGAGTTGTTCCGGCTTGAATGGCTACGAAAGACGGTGGAGCTACACCTGCGAAAAACAAAACAAAATGGAGGACTTCATCAATGATAATCAGGGATGAGATTGACCAATGATAAAAATGTCTGAAAACAGCTGACAGCGAGCATAAAAAGTCTGAAATCTGAAAATCTCATATACTTTTGTACACAGCCTGTACGTGAGGAAAAAAAATCTGAAATCCAAAACGAAAAAATCTGAAATCAGATTTTAATCTGAGAAATCTCAACCCTGGATAATAAGAAAATGAATTGTTTTGGGTATCCATTTCAAATATGACTTGTTGGAATAAAATGAAAAGAAAAACTTGATGTTCTGCGACGATTCAATCGACTTTTACATGTTTTAGACAGTACTGACTTTTTGTAATTTGTCATATTTACGTTATATAGTCTGATTTAGAGAGAGGAAGATTAATATTGGTTTAGCCCATAGAGCTATATTAAAATTACTAGAGCGCTAGCTCCGAGTACAAAGTGAAGCCTGCTGGGCGCATCCATGTTTGTGCACAAACCTATGAAAAACACAAAATTGTGTACGTTTTTTGTACGTTCATTTGCATATCTGCGTTGTGTTCTATACAGGTGAGTTATAGAAGCCAAATACGCCCGAAATCTGACACACCTTCGGTAAATACGTGTTTCATTTAGCGCCGTGCGCGCACACACTCTCTACTTCAGTCACGCAATGGTTGCATGCATCATCAAGACGCGCTACCGGTACCGTTCGCGCATACTTGTGCATTGCATATAGAGTACAATCTTCGAAAGGTATTCCAGTCAAAGTGTTCTTGTTCCACAGACACGAACACAAATTCAAAATGACTGCGCCCAGGGCGGAACC
Source organism: Astropecten irregularis (assembly GCA_963971285.1). NCBI lineage: Eukaryota > Metazoa > Echinodermata > Asteroidea > Paxillosida > Astropectinidae > Astropecten > Astropecten irregularis. Next base: position 11,091,092 of record OZ020251.1, on the reverse strand, counting down.
AAAGCATCTACGCACAGAGAACGCGGAGCTAGCGCTCTAGTAATTTTAATATAGCTCTATGGTTGGGCCCTGCCTCTGAAAAGCCAGGCCGGGCATGGCCTTTGCCTGGGGTCTTGGGCTTCTATAATCCATAGCCATGAACTATCAACCTGCTGTGTCCTGGATCATAGTTGGCATAAACCCGATTGACAGATTGAGTCCACATTGATCATGGACAATATCCAAAAGCCAGGCTTTACTGATTTCGAGCAGCTTGTAGTGAAGTTCAGGGCTGACAAGAGGAGGATTACAGGCCCAATGGCCCAGGCCTGGCCAGGCTTTACAGTGGCTGGTCCCAACCAGCATTAATGTTCCTCTCCCTTTATAGTCTTACTTACTTTAAGGTAATATCATACTTTGGTTTTTATCAAAGAAACGCAGATTCATGGGCAAAAATATCAAGGACGATACAGTAATAGCCATCTCTGAAAATTTCAGTCCCATATGTTGCCCAACAGTGAAAAACAGCCACCGAGTATTTCTTAAGTCTTTTCTCTTTTGTTTCTGATCTTTGAAAAGATCAAAAAGATTTCCGGTCGTTTTCGATTTTCGGTCTTTAATAACGAATTTTAAACTTTGTAAATATATTAAACAAGAAAGTCCCAGATAGCCCGATAAAATGTAAGAGGTCTTACCGAGGAATGTTCCGATGAAAAACGGCGTGATGGGCACTTTAAGTACGGGCGACGTGATGTTGATAAACCAGTTGGGTAGAAATGGGGTGATTCGTAAAAAAATAATATAATTAAGCAGGTGATCCCGCTGTTTCGCAACCTGCAGAATGACAAAGAGAAAGGCAATAGGAAAGGTTTACTCGTAATTCAAATATAAAATACAAGAAAAGAAATATTTAAAAACAGCATGAATCCTAACTATCATCAGGGGTGCGTTCCACTCCAGCTAACTACGTGCACGCCGCTCAATGTGCGTCACCGTTTTCAAACCGGAACGCGCTGTTCGCCAAACACGCACACAACGTTTGCCCAACATAGCTAACGGTGTAGAGGAGGTGTTTGCTGAATTTGGCTAATTGCATTTGATGAAAGATGGACGCAATACGCAACACATTTGTTGCATGTGCGTTCCACTTCCAAATCCAAGCGTAACGCAAACGTCGCGAACATGTTCGCGCAAGTGAAAAGCACCCCTGATCATAGAAAAAAAATGTTTACCGTATGTTTAAAACTCTATTCTCTGAGCCAATCTGTGTAAATACAAATTATGGTTTGCGGCTTCTGACTGGCACCACGAGCAAAGATTATTGACAATCAGGAGGCCCTTACATACAGGGCTGGATAGCTCAGATGGTAGAGTAGTGGTATGGCAGTTGGCAGGTTATATGGCTTCTGAGTGGCACCCTAAACAAAGATAGTTGACTATACGGAGGTCCCACCATAGGACTGGATAGCTCAGATGGTAGAGTATTGGTATGGCAGTTAATGGGTTATATGGCTTCTGACTGGCACCCTAAGCAAAGATACTTGACTACAGAGAGGCCCCATCATAGGGCTGGATAGCTCATAATGGTAGAGTACTGGTATGGCAGTGAAACCCACACAGTTTTCCAGAGGTTCCCAGCAATTACAATATGAATTATGAAGGATGGTGCTACACGTGAACGAGTAGCAGGCTTTCATGGGCGCCATTTGGCAGCCAGCCACATCAAACCATATATGATCACGAAGCACAGCTTAAGATAGGGAGGCCCATCATAGGGCTGGATAGCTCAGACATTAGAGTTCTGGTATGGCAGTTACTGTATGGATTACGGTATATGGCTTCTAACTGGTACCCTGATTCGGCTACGGCTTGACACACACATGTACGTCTATGAGAAGGGCTGCAGTATAGCACAGGCAAATGTGAAAAACCAAGCCAATGGGAGACTTTGGAGAATCGGTCTTCAAGTGAACAGCGCACGCGCAAGCAATTGTGAGCATGTGCGCGTTGTTTTGCGCGTGACTTGAAGACCGATTCTCCAAAGTCTCCCATTGAGTATTTAGCCACGAGTGGCCGACTTACCGTGGTGGACCAGCTCTCCACTCTATCAGGGATGTACTTCATAACCAGCCGTACACCGACCAGGTAAGATAATAAATAACAGTTAGATGCTCCAATAGCTGAACACTGTGAGGAAACAAAACAAAAACAAAAACAAATAATGCCGTCAACTTTTATCATGAAAGTCCTCCAAAAGCCATGCTGGTTGATTACAAATTGCAGAAATTTGAAATTAAGAAAGTTTTGAGGCTTTGCATGGTGACAAATGGTATGTGGATTGGTTTGCGAAAACACCATGTAAGAATCATTCGTACTTTCGCACAAGTTTCTATTTCGTTTGCACTTCTTGTAAGGTCTGAACATTTTGACTAGCCTGCTCTAGTCCTCATCGAGCTATTCTCGGTTCAATATGATTATGTTGGTTCAGTTCGCGATCCATTATCAATCACCACAAGAGGGCGCTATCACAGGAATGTCTTGACTCTTGCTGGAGGTTTAGGCATAATACAGGATTGGTAAATGTGACAGAAAAGCTGCAGTCTGTTCATAATTTGATCTGTCATGGAATAAACCCAAACCTGTGAAATGTTCAGATCATATCATCATCGGAAACTGTATAAAACAGTGAAAAATGCTCACAGTATTTTCAAATTGATTCACAGGAGTTTTGATCAAAACTGTTTTCGGTCTTAGCTTTACAAATTTCTGGATAAATAACACCATTTCAGGTGGAAATATTTTATGTATGTTTTCACCAGCACCATCTTCATACCCTGAAACTTGTAATTACAATTATAAAATGTCATTTATATATCCACCCAGAGGGTGCTCAAGGCGCTTTCCATTATTATCCCTGGTCATTAGGCCCCACTTACATTCCTGAAACAATCTGAACTCTCTGGGGAGTACATAGTATACAGCCACGGCTACTATAAAGTGCACAAAGGCTAATCAAGCACACAAAGCCATTTCAACCCTCGCAGGTACCCATTTACACCTGGGTGAAGAGGAGTAATATGTGACAAAGCATCTTGCCCAAGGATGCAAGCACCACTAGCCAATGGATGGATTCCAACCCACAATCTGTAGATTGACCACAGGATCTTGAGTATGACACACCAAACCACTAGGCCACAGCACTCAGTTATAAGTAAATTTGTGTTCAGGTATGTTACCAATCCTATACTGTACCTTTAAGGGTAAAACAATTTTTTTTAAAGTAATTTTCTCACCAGACAGACCAGCATGAGTGCCAGCGGGAATGGAAACAGGAAACCGGATAGAATACTGAGAAAGATCGAGCCAGGAATCGCAAAGGTCTGTAAGCTGTAGGGGGGACAAATTAAGTTCAGGAAAACAAATTTTTAATAAAACGTCCGAAATTATTCTGTGATACATTCAATATAATCAGTGAAGGTCACAAACTCGAGCAAACATTTCGATTCTGCTACTTGGCTACTGAAAATGAACTCATTTTATGTAGCTCAACCAATCTTATGTTTACACAAATTATGCACATATCACTTAATACATGTAGGAAGGAAAACTTCACTACTGGTGCAGCCTAGCCATTGAAAAGCCTGGCCAGCCCCAGACCTTGAGTCCTGTGCAGCCTAGCCATTGTAAAGCCTGGCCAGCCCCAGGCCTTGAGTCCTGTGCAGCCTAGCCATTGAAAAGCCTGGCCAGCCCAAGGCCTTGAGTCCTGTGCAGCCTAGCCATTGAAAAGCCAGGCCAGGCCCAGGCATTGAGTCCTGTGCAGCCTAGCCATTGAAAAGCCATGCCAGCCCCAGGCATTGAGTCCTGTGCAGCCTAGCCATTGAACAGCCAGGCCAGCCCCAGGCATTGAGTCCTGTGCAGCCTGGCCATTGAAGAGCCAGGCCAGCCCCAGGCCTTAAATCCTGTGCAACCTAGCCATTGAAAAGCCATGCCAGCCCTAGGCCTTGAGTCCTGTGCAGCCTAGCCATTGAAAAGCCAGGCCAGCCCCAGGCCTTGAGTCCTGTGCAGTCTAGCCATTGAAAAGCCTGGCCAGCCCCAGGCCTTGAGTCCTGTGCAGCCTAGCCATTGAAAAGCCAGGCCAGCCCCAGACCTTGAGTCCTGTGCAGCCTAGCCATTGAAAAGCCTGGCCAGCCCAAGGCCTTGAGTCCTGTGCAGCCTAGCCATTGAAAAGCCTGGCCAGCCCAAGGCCTTGAGTCCTGTGCAGCCTAGCCAATGAAAAGCCAGGCCAGCCCTGGGCCTAGAGTCCTGTGCAGCCTAGCCATTGAAAAGCCAGGCCAGCCCCAGGCCTTGAGTCCTGTGCAGCCTAGCCATTGAAAAGCCTGGCCAGCTCCGGGCCTTGAGCCCTGAAATACTCCATTTTCTAGCTCTGAACTTCAATAAGTGAGAAAAGAGCTGCTTAACATTAATAAAGCCAGGCCACTGGATGGCCTAGCCAGAGTGAAGTCCTGCCCACATCGAGTCTGGCTTGTTACTATTGCTCAGCTTCAAATGAATACAGTGTACTGCCCATGATAACAGTTGGATTACGGAAGCCCTTAAGAGCCTGACAAAGCCCAAGCCAGGGGTCGATTTCACGAAGCACTACGATTGATCATAGCTCGAGATACGAAGGATAACACATCGTATCCTTCGACTTCTACATGGGGCTGCAATGTATCATGTATCAAGTCCTACGATTGATAATAAGCTACGATGAGTTGGATGAAATCGACCCCAGGCCTGGCTTTCTGGTAGCTGGTCCTGAACAGTAGATATTAAAGTTCATCTCCCTTTTATAGAAATATTGCTGAAAAAAAGTTGAATGATTAAAATTAACACTGGAGACTAGATGAACATTGAATGTTGTGATATCATGAAGCAGGATCTCTCTCAAAGGCTAAGAGAAAGATCCATTTAAGCTTTTGGAGTTTGAGGAAGATCCTGCACTCACCGCTGTTTCAAGGGCTCCATAGGCGAAATCTAGTTTTCGCGCATGCGCCACTTTTTCATGGTGGGTCACTAAAAATGCATATTCATGAGGTGTGACCTCATAACGCCAGCTCTCAAAACGTGTCATAAACTCCTCCAAAATTTCGTAATATAGACTTTATGGGTGGGTAAAAAGGTGATGGAACTGTTGCATATGTATATTTCAGCTGGCAAATCGCCGAGAAAGAAATTTCTGGAGGTTCAGGTAGCGCGAAATACAAAAATACAAGCAGCGCTCTTTTCTCAAGAAAGACGACGGATTCCAGAAAAAGTACGTTTTTAAGTCATGTTTTCTCAAAGAAAGGAAGTTTTCCTAATCAGGGGATTGAAATAGCCATTAAAACCAGTTCTTACTTTACAAAAGTAAGGCCTTTTTAAAGTATATAACCCCCACACCCGGTAGGAAATTAGAATAGAATGCGACATACAACGGGGCTCGTGGGGTGCTTTTCACCCGTGCAACGTGCACGCACCCATAGGCAACATGCACACTGTACTGTACAGTTTAACATGCACTGTACAGTACAGTATAGGCCTAGTGCGTATACCGTGACAGGAGGGAAGAGTCGTTAGTTTTCTGTAGAAGCTGGGCGGGTACCAGCTAACCAGCGTGGAATAATCTCCAGGAATTTCCATACATGTATATTATACAAATAAATTAATTACACAGTACATGAAGTTCGTTTGCCTTTTTTTTTTTTTTTACATCTGAAATGCTGATACAAATAAATAAATAAATAAATAAATAAAGGCCCAGGGCCGCGGGAAACCCTCAAAATAAGAGAGAAAGTGATGCATGATGGTATGTGGCATGTTCATATTGCACGGTTTCGCACCAACATTGAATGTTTACTAACGCAAAAGTGTATGGGTTCTGCACTCCATTTCCGTTACAAATGACTCGACAACGAATAGATCTTCATGTTGAATACTAACAATTCTCCAGGAAAACTTCCAGAGACATTATGGAAGGCAAGCAAAGTGGCCAGTCTGTGGGACTTCGGTGTAAAGACCAAAATTTACGGCGGTTTTGAAACTCGAATTACACCAAACCCTCGACACTGGGCCGCCCCATTTTAAGTTCAACAGGGGAAGAGTTGACCTTATTTTACATCATTTACAAGAAAATGCTCAATATTCATTAGGAATTTACATAAAAAGGCGTAAATAAATCATGCTAATTAAGCAGTGGACAAAGATAACCACAAGAGGGCGCGCTTCATCAATGAACGCCCACTGTAACGCCCACGCACAGCCAGCTAACTAGATTTCGCCACGGAAACAGCGGTGCACTAGGATCGAAATGTCAGGCCCTCATAACTCCAAGCATTTGATATCAGGTCATTATTTTATTACTTTGTATGAATTTTGTAAAAGGATACAATATATACGTCATGAAGAATGCAATCATGACGGTGATGTAGTTGGTTTTACTATAACGAGACAGAACTCTTCCGAGAGCTTTCGCATCTTCAATATCTCTAGGCAGCTTCATATATTGCACTTCATCCCTGTAAAAAAGATAATCAAACAAACAAAAACAGATTATTCCATACACAAGTGCATGTTCATAATGTGTACCACATTTTCCCACACATGATTTTTCCTGTGGTAAGTGTGTTATCCTGAATAAGAATAATAATAATAATTCAGAATTTATTCCGCGCACACATCTGTCCAAGACACTCGTGGCGCACATATTAATTATTATCCCTGGTCATTGGGCCATAAATTACATTCCTGAAACCATCTTAACTTCCTGGGGAGTATACAGCCCCGGCTACTTTAAAGCGCACAGAGGCTAATCAAACCACAAAGCCATACTACCCTCACAGGTACCCATTTACACCTGGGTGAAGAGGAGCAATATGTGATAAGGCGTCTTGCCCAAGGACGCAAGCACCATTAGCCCATGGCTGGCTGGCCCAATAATAGTGTGGTTTGTGTGGTAATGCGTGGTTTATGATCCAGTCCCCCTTTGGACACTGTGGTAATGTGTGGTAAGCAGAGCTCTCTTTGTCTTGTGTGATACTTTGTGCAGACTGCAGAGGGTTAGGGTTAACGTCCAGTCCCCTGTGGAGACTATGGTGATGTGTGGTAAGCAGCTCTTGTCTTGTGTGATAGTTTGTGCAGACTGCACAGGGTTAGGGTTAACATCCAGTTCCCAGTGGAGACTGGTAATGTGTGGTAAGCAGCTCTTGTCTTGTGTGGTAGATGCAGAGGATTAGGGTTAACATCCAGTACCCTTGTGGAGACAATGGTAATGTGTGGTAAGCAGCTCTTGTCTTGTTTGGTAGGTGCAGAGGGTTAGGGTTAACATCCAGTAACCTGTGGAGACTGTGGTAATGTGTGGTAAGCAGCTCTTGTATTGTGCGGTAGGTGCAGAGGGTAAGGGTTAATATCCAGTCCCCATGTGGAGACTGTGGTAATGTGTGGTAAGCAGCTCTTGTCTTGTGTGGAAGGTGCAGAGGGTTAGGGTTAACATCCAGTCCCCTGTCAGGGAGACTATGGTAAATTGGTAATGTGTGGTAAGCAGCTCTTGTCTTGTGTGGTAAGTGCAGAGGATTAGGGTTAACATCCAGTTCCCAGTGGAGACTGGTAATGTGTGGTAAGCAGCTCTTGTCTTGTGTGGTAGATGCAGAGGATTAGGGTTAACATCCAGTACCCTTGTGGAGACAATGGTAATGTGTGGTAAGCAGCTCTTGTCTTGTTTGGTAGGTGCAGAGGGTTAGGGTTAACATCCAGTAACCTGTGGAGACTGTGGTAATGTGTGGTAAGCAGCTCTTGTATTGTGCGGTAGGTGCAGAGGGTAAGGGTTAATATCCAGTCCCCATGTGGAGACTGTGGTAATGTGTGGTAAGCAGCTCTTGTCTTGTGTGGCAGGTGCAGAGGGTTAGGGTTAACATCCAGTCCCCTGTCAGGGAGACTATGGTAAATTGGTAATGTGTGGTAAGCAGCTCTTGTCTTGTGTGGTAGGTGCAGAGGATGAGGGTTAACATCCAGTTCCCCTGTGAAGACTATGAGCAGCTCTTGTCTTGTCATGCTTGTGTGATAGTTTGTGCAGACAATTTTTACATACTGCTCATACTGTTTAGGCCTACTGCCAACATCTTTCCAGCATATCTGAAAGAGGGTTTCTTGTAAAACAACATTTAAGTTGCTGTACTCACGGTTCTAGATGTGGAAAGCTGAAATAAACAAAGACCATGACGCATAATGCTGATAGAAATATTAAGCCGAGAATCACAAATGATCTGGTTGTTTTGTTTTGGTCTTCTTTTTGGGTAGTCATGGTTTCCCCTGAGTCATCTATATGGACACAAATAAAAGGAACGAAACAAAGAGTGAGTGATCGTGAACAAACAAATTAAAGAATAAAGTTACGTTCACAAAGGCAAAATGGCATTTTATTATTTACAATTCACAAAGTAGGACCCAGTAATGAACCCATGAATTATAATTTATTTTCTTAACATTATAATACTTAAATTAAATTAGCCTAAAGTCAGAAAGTCGAAACAAATTAAAATTGAAAAGACCAAATTAAGAGGCTAAATAAAACAAATAAATAAATAAATTATAGGGGACTTACAATAAATAAATTCCCCCTAAGCTAAGGCTACTAGTCTATTGTACTAATATTAATAATATTTAATAACAAATATTTGGGCCTAATTATCATGATTATTACTATTACTTAGCCAAATATTAATAAATAATATTTATACTGGCCCTTATTATTTTATAAATTATAAACCAGTTCAGTTAGCATACATAATTCTTATCTATTTGGGCTAGTAAAATTCAACACACACTTTGACACAGTGAGTGGGTCTAGGCTGTGTACCCGAAGATCATTCATTGAACATGCATGAATCATCATTTTCAACAAGTCAAAATCAAGAAAATTAAATGAACTTATGAAGACACAAATTTAAGCCGAAATTGAACACTTTCTCCCTTTATTCAAACCAGACCGACTGTCGAACATCCACTCAACCTTATTTATCAACTCACCTAAATTTGTTGAATTTTTCTCCTTCGATTCTCGCAAAGGAGGTCTTTTAAACTGCGATCGCGTCGCCATCTTCAGCTATTTCGTGTGAAAAAAATGTAAGAGTCAAGGTCAATGACCGGTGGTTTATTGTTTTCCTTAGTAAATCACATGCACCAACAGAATGTGCATTGCAAGTATCCGATCAAAAAACTTAATCAGACAACAGAGGGCGCTAATTTCGGATACTGCTCAATTTGCTCAATTTGACTTTTTTATTTGTTAATTAATGATATTCATTATTTAAAAAACTAGTGGTAATTAGAAAATATTTATTTTGTGCGCGAAGTATGACTATCTTTAAATTGTATCAAAATTTAACTTTATATTATTTTTTTATGAATAAAATACAATGATACATAGTGTATTTTACTGTCAAAAATAAATTATTGAATGTGAGCAACCTGAGCTTGCCTGACAACACAAAATGGCGAAAATGTGAAGTCGTCTGCTTTTGTGACTTTGTTTCTCGATTTTAATGTTTTTCCAAAGCCGTGAAAATGTCAGGAAAAGTTATAAAATTTGCTTCCGATCAGGACAAAACTGTCCTCACGGGAAACTTTGAGAAGCGCGGCTGGGTTCAAGTTTCGCCTGAAGAAGACTGGAATTTTTACTGGTAACGTTGTCGACGTTCGTTAGACTTAAGACTAGGCTTACGTCTGAACGTTAACTGTTTATTATTAATATTATAATAAAAGTGGTAACTCTGCACGGATGTCGGTCACTTCGCCCACTTTCCACTTCGCCCATAACCACTTCGCCCACAACCACTTCGCCCACGCGTCACTTCGCCCACTTACCACTTCGCCCTCGAGTCACTTCGCCCACGCGTCACTTCGCCCACTAATTACCAACGCAATTTTAAATACATGTATAATTTAAACAAAGTTTAACAACGAATAAGCTAATTATCACAAACCCCGTCCACGAAGGAATTCCCACCTTCAATTACTTCTAGATTTAGAATGCAATTCGTAGGCAATAACATAATTATAATAATATTTATATACCCAATAAAAAGCACTCCCAAACTAAATTATTTACTTACTAATATATTTAGCTGTTCCGACATTTCTGATGTCGGAACAGGTTTAGTTTTCGTTCTGGTTTTTATTATTATTATACCTTCGCACTTTTTGCTTCCATAGCTTTGTGTGATAAGTTTGTTTATTCCTAATCTTTTATAATCTTATTCTGGTAAGCTTATGTGTGGTATATTATGAAAGCTTATAAGCTGAAGTTAATCCTAAGACTGAGTTTGTTAAAATTCTTAATTAATTAGTCATGTGACAGTCATTTGAATATTTAATTAGTCAATTTTGTTCGCAGCATATCTCGAGAACCGCAAATGCTATGGAAATGATTCTTTTTGCAAAAGCTTTGTTATATCATGTAGTTGTGCATGCTGCCACGAATTTTAGTGTGACGTCATCATGACGTCATCAAAAAAGCTGATTTTTGATTAGCAGTATATCTCAAGAACGGTAATTGCTAAAGTAATGATTTTTTTTGCAAAAGCTTTGCTGCATCATGTACATAAGTATGCTGCCATGAAATGGACCCTGACATCATCATGACGTCATCAGAGCTTAAAAAGCTGATTAAATAAGTCGGAACAGCTCCGTGTTCGTCCACGAACACTTAAATGTCTAGTTACCTATTATTACTCATAATAATAACAACATTATAATGACTCTTTCCTTCCCAACCTTCCATGAAAAAATATACCCAATTATCTATCACACAATAATTATGTTCAGATTTTACAAAAAAATTGCGGTGTGTGCTCTGTTATGTTGCAGCTGTTCATGTATGGGATGTTGTGTATGGCGGCGTGGGCGAAGTGATGCGTGGGCGAAGTGGCCAGTGGGCGAAGTGGTGAATGGGCGAAGTGACGCGTGGGCGAAGTGACGTGTGGGCGAAGTGGTTGGGGGCGAAGTGGTTGTGGGCGAAGTGGAAAATGGGCGAAGTGACTGTAAAACCTCTGCACTGTAGGCCACGTATTTGCCATAGTATAAATACTAACGTCGTTAGGCCTAGTACAATAAGTCTTTAAAGTACTTGCTAGCCTGGTACAGCCAAAGCCAAACACCGGACAAGGTCCAATTAATTTGCAACAAATTTCAAGTTCAACGAAAGACTCAAAGTCAAACAAGTTTGATGTTAGGCAGGCCTAACGTTACGACATGTTAATGCCTTAGAACTGTTATTGAGTAATGGGAGACTTTTGAGAATTGGTCTTCATGTCAACAGCGCACACGCATGCAATTGTGAGCGTGCGCACGGGCACAATTGCGTGCGCTGTTGACCATGTTGACATGAAGACCGATTCTCAAAAGTCTCCCATTGCATTGGTTCAGCCTCAGGCTTCAGCAGTTTGCAGCTAATAGGGCCTACTGATAGTGACAGAATACAAATACTTGGGTACGTGCATTGATAATCGATTGAATTGGAATTTTAATACAACAACTATTTTGAAAAAGGCAAATCAAAGAATGTATTTTCTCAGGAAACTTAAATTTTTTAAAGTAGATGGAACAATTTTAAGGTTATTTTATCAAAGTAGGCCTACTATCCGCTCCCTTGTTATTTTCTGTGGTGTTGTCTGGTTTCACGCCCTGCAAGTGCGTGACCGCAAAAAGATTGAGCGTGTGACAAAGAATGCTGCTAAGATCATTGGCTGTGAGTTGAATGCGGTGCAGGACATCTTGGACGACACAATGCGTGCTAAATTTGAACACATTAAAGATGACATAACACATCCACTTCACTCATTCATCGTTGTCAATCAATCCGGGAGGGTACGGCAAATTACCACAAAAACTAACCGTTTCAGGAATTCCTTTCTGCCACGTGCAATCACCGCATTCAACTCCAGATTTCAAAGATAACACGGCATCAACCTGTCTTTTATGTTTAACCTCTGTAATTGTTTAATTATCGGAAGGAAATTTAATTGGGGTTATATTTTAGTCATGTGTTTAGGGTTTTAGGTCGCTTTATATTTACCTTATTTATTTATGATATTATTTAAGATCATTAAGTTTTAGTGTACTTGTGGATGTCTTTGTAAAGTGGCGCACCTTTTTAAGTGTTCTTAGTCTTATTTATAATGTTTTACCATGTACATAGGGAAAACAAATTTCATGTTTTTATTTTTAATGAATTCATGATGAATAAACTATCTATATCTATATATCTATATCTAAAGCCTACATCAAACACGTTTTTTGTTTGTTGCTTTGTTTCTTCTTTTTAGGAGCAGTGTTCAGACGACGCGTAACATTTTCAATGTTGATACCGGCTACAGACTCCAAGATGATCAGTATGTATTTAATAATGTTTTTTGTAAATGTTGTCTCAAACCCTTTCTTTCTTATGCCCCTCCCCCAAAGACTTCATCATGTTTATCTTGATTAAATCTTTGAAAGAATAATGTACATTAAATGTAAGTTTGTAACTGTCATTATTATCTTCTTTGTTCACCTTTCAAGACTAGTACTACTTTGGTAGCATACCGAAACAGAAATCGGCAGATTTTATACCTAGGCTAATGGCTATAACTTACAGGGTGTAAAGATGGTTATGGTAGAAACATACCGTTGGTCGTTACAATATTTCTACCTGAAATGGGCGATTGTTGAAAGTCAGATCCCGGATCTGATCCGACCTTTCCGGATCCTCACCCAAATTTCTTCTTTTTCATCCGATTAAACGGAAACCTGTTGGCAATCAATTACCTGACAGTCTTACTGCTCCAAAGAATATAAAAAAGAACTAGGAAAAATGACTTTACTTTGAGGAAATTACTCACATGAAAATAACAAACTATGTTTGTATCATTTGGTCATGGTACGTCCACAGACTTTTCATGCATACCAATTCTTATCGGTAAATTTCTTCAAGACAAGGTCAGTTTTCCTCACTTTTTAATATTCTGTGGGGCAGTACAGATGTCAAGAACATGATAGCCAACAAAATTTTGTTTTATTGTGTGAAAAACTCAAAAAGAACAAATTTGGGAGAGGATCCGGAAAGGTCGGTCCAGATCCGGGATCCGACTGTCATCAACAACCCCTGAAATGCTGCATTTATCTAGAAAGAAAGTTAAACCAATGGGAGACTTTTGAGAACCGGTCTTCAAGTCAATAGCGCATGCGCACGCACAACAGCTTATGTTCAAAACAACGCGCGCATGCTCACAATTGCGTGCACTGTTGACTTGAAGACCGGTTCTCAAAAGTCTCTCATTGACCCAATTATTTTTGGCTTTTCTTTGCAGGATTATTAATCATTTTCCCAATCACTATGAGTTGACGAGGAAAGATCTGATGGTGAAGAATATCAAGAGATATCGCAAAGAGCTGGACAAAGAAGGCAGCCCACTTGCTGAAAAGGACGAAAATGGGAAATATATTCATCTAGGTAATTAGCACGATTTATTATTTGTACACCTGGGCCCAATTTCATGGACTCCGTTACGTCCTATTTTTGTGCTTACAGGCACTGCTACACGTGAAATCTATTTTATGGAATCCGTAAGCAAGGCTCTCGGTTAGCGAAAAAATTTCTAGGGTAACCGTGATCATTTTTTGCTAACTCACCGTCGTATGCATTCTGCACAAATTCCTTGCTTACCATTACCAAAAAGGAAACTCTTCCGTGAAATACGCTAATCGTAACCAAAATAAATCTGCTACCGTAAGCGAAGAATTTTTGCTAACGGTAACGGATTCCATGAAATTGGGCCCTGATCCGGCTTTAAGGTCGCAAGAGAGCCTATGGGATTTTGTGTGCAAATGTCTCAATGGGAGACTTTGGAGAATCAGTTTTCAAGTCAACAGCGCACGCGCACGCACGAGTACGCAGTCGCAAAACAACGCGCGCATGCTCACAATTGCTTGCGCTGTTGACTTGAAGACCGATTCTCCAAAGTCTCCCATTGTCTCAATTGGCTCCCCTTCTACCACACTTCAATTTTGAAATAATACAATTTCTGTATCCAAATACCCGCAATGCGGCTAAGTACATGTATATTCACAAGTTTGTTAAAGATTCTTCTTAAATTGACTACAGATGACTTTTGTGTACAAATTGTAAATTGAATGTGAACAAATACACCGATATCCAGTAGGCCACGCCCACTACAGCAATGGCCAAGCAACGAAGCACATACGAGCACACACCATGTCACGATCGCCCACACGCGAGGAATTGCATACCGTCAACCACCAAAAGCACTTCTCTCTGTTGGAGTTTGTTTTTGGAAACAAAAATGTACATTTCCTGTCAGCCAGGGCACCGAGAGTCACAAATACAATGAAAATATAAACACCGCTTGACCATGGTTAATAAAACTCGGGTTTGTTAAAGAATTGCTAATTTGTACATGTACAAAACAAAATTTAACTCAACAAAAAGTGTGTAGTAATAGTAAAGAATACAACTTTCCTAACGTTATTTCGGACAAAATGGTGGCACTTTGTGGGACCTTAAACAACTAGTTGTGATTGGCCAATTTGTCAAGAGGTGTGGCCTACTGGATGTTGTCATGATTGTATCTGTTAAGATTTACACCCTGCGAACTGTAGAATAATGCAAAGAACGAAAAAAGCTACTTTATGCAGGCTGGCAAGATATATTGTGAGTCATCACAGCTCATATCACACATGATAATTGTTTTTTTGTTTTTTTTGTGTCCAATTTCCACTCTTGATTTTTATTTTGGCTGTCAGTGCCAGTGCATATTTTTTATTCCCAGTGTTTGAATGAATCTGTGTTTTCCGTTGCTGTTATTTTCCCGTTGCACTAGACTTCATTCCAGTCACATTCCTGCTCCCAGCTGACTACAATCTCTTTGTGGAGGAGTTTCGGAAGAACCCGTCGAGCACTTGGATCATGAAGCCCACCGGAAAAGGTAAATCTGAGGCTGAGTTTGCAAGTGTGTTACTGTAGACACTCATCACCTCTCACCAATGTGGTTTGGGTTCGGTCCTAGCTTGGGTCATATGCAGTGTTGGAGTAGAGTCCTCAGATCAGAGTACAGAGTACTCCGAGTACTTTGCTGTCGAGTCCAAGTCCTAAGTATCGAGTCCGAGTACATTCAAGGTCAAGCACAGGGCCGAGTCGGAGTACCAAAGTCCGAGTCCGCGTCCGTGTACAGAATCATTGCACAGTGCAACAAATTGCAATTGGTTTTACAAAGATGTTTATAATTGGATGTTGATCATGTTGTGCCACTCTTCTAAGAAATTAATGTTTTTCAAACGGCTTTGCAAATGACACTGTGCTGATTACTCTATTTAATTCTTTTAGCTCGGGGCATTGGAATCTTCCTGATCAACAAACTATCACAGCTCAAGAAGTGGTCCAGAGATAGCAGGACATCCTCGTAAGTACTTCTATTCATTCACCCAAAGTACTTTCACTGCAGAGCAAGAATGAAATTTTCTCACAGGGCCATGTGTAGTCATGCTTGGGATGTCCAAATATGATGGTAATTTGATTATTGAAAAGTGGACAAGAAAAAATGACTGGAGCGGGATTTGAACCAGCGACCTCCTGAATACCGTTCAGGCGCTTTTACCAACTGAGCTATATCCAACCCTACGTTGGTGGTGACCCCAATAGTCATTAACTATTATTAACTATATATAATTGACTATTGGGGTCACCTCCAACGCCGGCTGGATCGCTCAGTTGGTCAGTTGGTAGAGCGCCTGTACAGTATTCAGGAGGTCGCCGGTATGAATCCCGCTGCAATAAATTTTCCTTTGTTCACTTTTCAATGACTTTAAGTCATTCAGTTTCCCTTAGTGTTATTTGATGATTAGTAAATTATTTTTGTTTGTTTGGCAGTCAGAAGCCATGAAACCACACATATATACCACTATTTCCCAAGGATCATTTAAGATACACACAGCATTAACCTGATGAGAAACAATACATTGGGGAGTCACTTAAAGAGGATGTGGCTTTTTAATCAAAATAATCAGTCAGTTTACCTTGTGGCTTAATATTCGATTATAATTAAAATAAATAGACAATTGTACACAGCATTTATACATTGAAGGAACCGTTTTGAAAGATTTGAAAAAGGCTCTCTACATATATGACTCATTTTGACAGAGCAGGTCCCATTTCTTTGATATCTTTGCGGATTTTTGTTTTTCATTACAACAGATTTCAGGCACCATCTGCCAAGGATGCCTACGTCATCGCAAAGTACATCGACAACCCCCTGCTAATTGGAGGAAAGAAATTTGACCTTCGCATTTATGTCTTGGTGACATCATACAGACCCCTAAAGTCTTACATGTGAGTAGTGAAACATTCTGGATATCGTGACGTGTATAGTGCAGTATTTGAATATTTTTGATGGTTTAAAGGTAATATCCTACTTTGGTTTTTGTCAAAGAAATACAGCTTCATGGGCAAAAATATCAAGGAAGATACAGTAGCAGTCATCTGTGAAAATTTCAGTCCCATAAGGTGCCCACTTTTTGAGAAAACAGTGAAAAACAGACACTGTATTTATTAAGTCTTTCCTCTTTTATTTTTGATCTTTTAAAAGATTTTTGGTCGTTGTTGTACTAATTTCTGGATAAATGCACCATTTCAGGCGGAAAAATAATAACAGTACAGGTATGTTTCTACCACCACCATATTCATACCCTGTAAGTTAAAAGTAAATCTGTGAAGATTTCTGTTTCGGTTTCTTAATACCAAAGTATGATACTACCTTTAATATAAGAAGCTCCAAAACAGAATCAGAGGGTTTTATTCAATGTTGCACGTCCCAATTTATGACTCTCCTTACTGCAGAATTTCGTGCATGATCCTCATTCGACGCTAACTGAGTTAGCGTCAAATTTCTACGCTAGGTCAAGTATTAGGTGAGAAATCCTTAGTCAGTTACGCGAACTACGCAACTGAAAACTCCTTGCTAATCCATGAAATAGGATTCCATAAGCACAGAGAATTTCTTGCTTCCATAAGTAAAGATTCTATGCTTCTATGCTATTAAGCAGAGTCATGAAATCACTGTACCAAGTTCTTGAACTACCTTCAGGAGAACTCAAGTTCTACTCTTAAAGATAGTATCAAACTTTGGTAAGAGACCAAAACAGAAATGTTCACAGATTTACGTATAACTTACAGGGTATAAAGATGGTGGTGGTAGAAACATACCGTTAAAATGTTTCCGCCTGAAATGGTGTATTTATCCAGAAATTAGTAAACCAACGACCGAAAATCTTTTTGATCTTTTAAGAGATCAAAAAAAAAAAAAAAAAGACTTAAGAAATACTCTGGCCGTTTTCACTGTTTTCTCAAAAAGTGGGCACCGTATGGGACTGAAATTTTCACAGATGACTGTTACTGTATCTGTCTTGATATTTCTGCCCACGAATCTGTATTTCTTTGACAAAAACCAAAGTATGATATTATCTATAAGCACTCCAGTTGTTCCCGCGACGAACAAGGTTCATCAGGGGTCCATTTCACCAAACTCTTTGTAGCTTACTATATCATTAGGCTTATCATGCATTGCAGTCCTGTATAGGCCCCCTGGCACTTATGATGGGTTATCCTTCGTAACTTGAGTTACGATCGATCGTAGGGCTTCGACGGTGACATAGACCCCAGGTTTTGGGGGGGGATTTGAAAATTGGGAATACCGAAAATTGCCCAGCAAGAAGTACTGTACATCTCGGTTGGCCAAAACAGGTCACGGGCCAAAATTCTTAGAATTGTATGCTTTAAAAGTACCAAAATTTGTTGACGCATTTTTCCATATTTTCATTTCAGTTACAAGCTTGGGTTCTGTCGGTTCTGCACAGTCAAGTACAGCGCTAATGTGAACGAACTGGACAATATGTTTATCCATCTAACCAATGTCTCCATACAGAAACACGGGGTGAGTTATTATACAGTGTCAGACAGACACAGGCCCAATGCATACAGAGCCGGTTAATGGAAAATAATGCGGTTAGTGGAATTCAGCATTCTGCAGCGAACCAGTCACAGATAATGTACATTGCGTGGAATGTTCACTGGTAACTGGTAACCTTCAGCATTGTTGAATTTGCAGTATGAGCATATGCATTAATTTATGGACAAGAGTTGCAGTTGCCTCTTTCGTCCCTGAAAATTAACCTCCGATTCTGTATAGTGTAATCATATCACAGTTATTCAGATACGTTCGATTACTTTGATTGACAAGAACATAGTATTGTTAATAGTGGATGCGTTCAAGCGGTTACTCCCGGTAACATGAGTATGATGTGCGCGCAATACTCTCTGGTGCAGGAGTATACTCCCCATATGTAGAGAGTATATTCTCGCTGACCCGAGTGTCATACTCCAGCCATTCGAGCGCTGAGGAATATACCGTAAAGTTCCATGTATACGGCGCACTTTTTTTCACCTCGACAAAAATCAAAAGTTGGGGGTGCGCCGGTTACATGGGTACAGCCCGCTGGCGGTCGCGAGAGTGTGGGTTGTGATCATTGCGCCGCGCCTAGTTAAAGCATGTGATGCACCGGCAGCAACGGTAACCAATTAGCACGATGTCTGACTGAAAATTGAGCGAGTGATTCATGAAAAATACCATTTAAAAAATCTCATATTTCCGACTCTTGCGATTGGCCAAGGAAACCTGAAGTGCAAAAATCGAAAACACGGTTGGAGCGCCGTAATTGTGCACACGACGACGGGCGAGTGGACATGTGCATTTCCATTACAGTACCGGTACTTGTATTAACACGAGTAGCTCGCTCAAATGTGGCCTGTGTGTTCATTTCCGCTTGTGCGGAAAGTACCTGAATTATAAGTTGGTCTTGCATGCAAGCTCTACTGTATAAAATTATTTACATACAGTGTAGTTGGTGAGTGCGTGTTAATGGGATTTTTATAAACAATTGGTTCATGATCACTTGAAGATTGAATTTATTTTCACATTCATGTTGGTGTTTCATAGGAAGAATACAATTCACAGCATGGTGGTAAATGGACAGTACACAACCTGAGGGTGTACTTGGAAGGGACGAGAGGAAAAGAGGTAAATAGATCTCTCATCAATTTCACCCATTGCCTCTTCCTATCATCACTCACCACAGCTGTATCCCTGCACCCATGAAATCGTCCCTTGCCGTTATGCCATGTAATCCCCAATTTATTTTCTGGCCAATGTAGTATCTAGTATCTAACGTACAGGATATTAAGATGGTGCATGATGGTATAAACATCACATTTTACCTTCTTGGACAACTGGGGCCTTTTCCAAACCTCGGCTCCGGCTCCGGCTCCGGCTCCATTTTGTGCATCCATTCTCTGCTTTGAAAAGGAAAACAGAGCTTCAGCTTCACTGAAAAACCACAACCTATATTTTCAGCATATGGATGACAGAGACGAAGCAGGAGCCTGAGCCGGAGCCGAGGTTTGGAAAAGGCCCCTGGAAATGGGAGACTTTGGAGGAACGGTCTTCAAGTCAACAGCGCATGCGCAAACCATGCTTGCACAAGTGTGAACATGCGCGCGTTGTTTTGCGCGGGCGTGCGCCTTTGCTGTTGACTTGAAGACCGGTTCTCCAAAGTCTCCCATTGTACTGAATGTCAGGCCGTGGTTCCAATAGCGCTGCGCGCTTGCACTAAAAATAGCACCGAACCTCAGACAAACATTGCAACGTGGCCATGCAAACGTGTGGTGAGTGGAGGTATGTGTGCGCCGTTGCGCGTGGTGTGACGTCATTAGTGCGGAACGCTATTGGCTGGCTGCTGCCGTGATTGTGGCAATTGGCAGAGTGGAGATTTTGCTGCCCCAATTGTCTGGCCAATTTAGTATCTAGTGTTGTCAACTTACAGGAAATTAAGATGGTGCATGATGGTAGAAACATCCCATTTAAGTTTTTCTGCCTGAAATACTGTATATATCAAGAAAAAAGTAAAACCAATGGGAGACTTTTGGAGTCGGTCTTGAGTCAACAGCGCACGCGCAAACCATGCATGGGCAATTGTGAGCATGTGCGCGCGCTGTTGAATTGAAGACCGGTTCGCCAAAGTCTCCCATTGACCAAAAACAATTTTGATATTTTAAAGATAAAAATCAACTGTGACAAGATTTTTAAGATACCGTTGGCCTTTTTCACTGATTCTCGAAAAGTGGCCATTGTATATGGGACTGGAAATTTCACAAATTACTGTTACTCTCTTCTTTGATAGTTTTGCCAATGAGTTTGCATTTCTTCGACAAAAACCAACATATGATATAACCCTTAATAAGTAGACTACTGTAGTTATTTTGCATACGTACATGTATAGGTTATCAATTGTTATTCTTTTTTTAGGTGACCGACAAATTATTTGATGAGATGAATTGGATAATCGTCCACTCACTCAAGGCAATGGCGGTAAGTATACTTGATGAGTTACTGCTTAGATATAAAGAAGACTTTTTAATGAATATTCATATTCCTCTGCAGAATGTTTGGCTAATGACAGACACTGTTTTGACTACAGCTATTGTTTAAGACAGTATCATTAATGAATATTCATATACTGCTCTAGAACATTTTGCCAATGACAGACACTGTTTTGACTGCTATTGTTTAGACAGTATCATTAATGAATATTCATATACTGCTCTAGAACATTTGGCCAATGACAGACACTGTTTTGGCTGCTATTGATTAGACAGTATCATTAATGAATATTCATATTCCGCTCAAGAACATTTGACCAATGACAGACACTGTTTTGACTGCTATTGATTAGACAGTATCATTAATGAATATTCATATTCTGCTCTGGAACAGACACTGTTTTGACTGCAGCTATTGATAAGTCAGTATCATTAATGAATATTCATATTCTGCTCTGGAACATTTGGCCAATGACAGACACTGTTTTGACTGCAGCTATTGATAAGACAGTATCATTAATGAATATTCATATTCCTCTGCAGAATATTTGGCCAATGACAGACACTGTTTTGACTGCAGCTATATATTGATAAGACAGTATCATTAATGAATATTCATTTTCCTTTCCAGAATGTAATGGCCAATGACAGACACTGTTTTGAGTGCTATGGATATGACATCATCATCGATGACAATTTGAAGCCGTGGCTGATTGAGGTAAATGGACTTTATAACAAATTAGCATTCAAAAGTGGACTTTTTATCTTCCAAGCCAAATATTTTAAGAAACAATTGTGCATTTTATATCCTTTACATGCTTCCCTTTAGAAAGAACATAGATATATTCTGTTCAGATTTGTTGTGCGCCAATTTCCTCATTGAAAAGTGAACAAAGAAAAATTCACTGGAGTGGGATTCGAACCTGCGACACCCCGAACACCAATAACCAGCACTTTGACGGTATGGTGTGGCAGGCTAGATTTAAACCCGCTCCAGTCAATATGACTTTGTTAACCATTCAATGATGTCCAAATTACAAATCCAGTCAGTTTTCTTTGTGGTCGATCATTTGATTTGATGATTATAATCTCCTTTCTGAATTGAGGGTACTCCAGAAAAAAATTAATTAGCAAACAAAAACCAAGATAAAAGCATATGCTTTACATTGGTGTTCTGGCCAGCGTGGATTGGCTGTTTGCAAGAAAAGTTGGTGGCTGTAAGGTTTTTGCAGTGGCTGAAAGATATAAACCCAGATTTCTTGATTGATGGTCTGATACATGCACGTCAGTCCGGAGTAGCATTCCTACACGTAAAAGTACCCTGGGGTCAATTTCATGAAGCCCTACGATCCATCATACATGTAACTCGAGTTACGAAGGATAACCCATCATATCCTGTCTAGGGCTGCATGCATCATTTAAGTCCTACTAATTATTAGTTACGACGAGTTTGGTGAAATTGACCCCATGAGTATAGAGATTTCCTTGATAGTATTGATACATATGTGCAGATAGGCCTTTGGCCATTGAAATTATGGGCATTTTCAAGTTTTTCTGGTTACTATAGGTTTTCCCGCTCATTTTCGGCAAATGATCAGCCAATTTCATTGTCACATAGTCGTGTTGACTTGATTTTTCCTCCTCGGTTGAAACCGTCACTCGATTTCACTTTTTTGCATCTGTAAAAGGTAGTATCATACTTTGGTTTTTGTCAAAGAAATACAGATTCATGGGCAAAAATATCAAGAAAGAGATACTGTAAAAGTAATCTGTGAAACTTTCAGTCCCATATACGGTGCCAACTTTTTGAGAAAACAGTGAAAAATTGCCACAGTATTTCTTCAGTCTTTTCTCTTTTTTTCGATCTTTTAAAAGATCAAAAAGATTTTCGGTCGTTGTTTTATTAATTTCTGGATAAATACACCATTTCAGGCGGAAATATTTTAACGGTAGGTTTCTACCACTACCATCTTCATACCCTGTAAGTTATAGGTAAATCTGTGAACATTTCTGTTTTGGTCTCTTACCAAAGTATGATACAACCTTTAAATAGCCGTTGCGAATTGGAACGCTGTTTGACTAATGGAATTTTGAATTGAAAGGAGATTCATTTTTTTATTTGCCTGATGACGCTTGTTTACATTTGCTTGCACATCATGCACATGAAGTGAAATTGAATGACTATTTGGAGGTGCCTTGCATGAGTTTCATGCAAAATGGAATGACGCAGCGTTTGAATTGTCTGTTATTTGCCGCAAATGACCGGAAAAACCTTTGATACATTTGAATTCTGCCCAATGAGCACTGTATACTCAGTGCTTGTGACAGCACATGAAAAAATCACATATGCTGGCTCAGGTGGGATTCGAACCAACGACCTCCTGCTTACTAGTGCAGATGCCTTACCTGCTAGGCCACCGAGCTAGCTGGGGTCTGCAGGATGAATATTCATGATATATACATGTAGTGTACTAAAAAAAACAGGAGGGTTTTCCATTAATTTGTTGCTGCTGTTTCTTTTTTGATAATTATAGGTGAATGCTTCACCCTCACTGACATCAACGACGTCCAACGATCGAATCATGAAGTATAACCTCATCAATGATTCCCTCAACATCGTCATGCCAAACGGGGAAATACCAGAGTGAGTACATATGTGTATGTAATATAAAGGATGCACAAAAAGAAACTTCCGTTGATTTTGACGTCCGACCCCTTTAAATATAATAGATTTGAGGTGATATGAGTAGTCTGAGTGTTTAGAGCACCTACTTGATGCAAAGGACCCAACACTGTTCAATGCACACACCATTGTTTGTCAAAAGGTACAAAACCAAAAGTTGCACTTTCAGGTATACAGGTTGAACTTACTGTACGATGCGCTACATTGCATACGTATGTAATACGTATGTAACAACATAACAAGGAAATGCTACCCTGGCCTAACTTGTTTTTGCCCAAATATTCCTCGGTATATTTTCATGGTCCATATAATAGTCATCAAATCCATCAGGCCTCAATCAGCCAGAATTTATCTTTTAAAGGTAATATCATACTTTGGTTTTTATCAAAGAAATACAGATTCATGGGCAAAAATATCAAGACAGATCTATGTATCTATACGGTAGCTGTCATCTGTTAAAATTTAAGTTCCATACGGTGCCCAACACTGAAAAACAGCCACAGTATTTCTTATGTCTTTTCTCTTTTATTTTTGATCTTTTAAAACGATTTTCGGTTGTTGTTTTACTGATTTCTGGATTAATACACCATTTCAGGCGGAAAAATGTTAACGGTATGTTTCTACTAACATCATCTTCATACCTTGAAAGTTATACGTAAATCTGTGAACATTTCTGTTTTGGTCTCTTACCAAAGTATGATACTACCTTTTAAACAAAATCAATGAGGGAACAATCCCACGCAAGACGGACCTGAAATTTTGGTTGCAGTTTCGTATAAAAGCCATCTATAGATATGATAGAAAACCCTGTCAGCTACTGAATCCCGACAGATGAAAAGAGAACAAAAAGGTATAAAAGATGAGGGAGGAAGAAAAGAACTTAGACTAGAATCACTCCCACTCTCCCATTCATGGCCTTAAAAAACAAAAAAGGAAAAATAACTTGGGGCTGGAAAAAAGTATTAACAAAATAAAACAAATTCATAATTTTGCTTTGGAATGTTGGGCATAAATTCTAACAGCTCAGGGCAGGCCGGTCTGGCCAAGCATTATGTATATCTGGCCCATTCAAAGCATTCATGAACGTATTACTGGTATGCAGTACAATTTTTTTCAAAGAGTAGCCTGAACAATGGGTTATTTTCAGTTGTGTGGGAATTTCCAGGAAAGTTGTTGCGCACTAGAAGACACGCTGGAGGCTGCTATTGTTAATGTACATGTACTGTGTCGTGTTTTGAATATTGTATTGGTCTGACCTCGAAATCCTCAAGTACCAAGCAGTTTATGCACCACACTCAAAACATACCATAACCCAAAGTTCAGTAAATTCAAAGCACCATACATGGGATGTACTCAAGAGGCCAAATGTGTACATTGTGATCTTTGTACAGGCCTGGGATGTATGTAGCTTGGTGGGCCCGGGGTCTATTATGTACATGTACTTAATACAGAACTTAATATCTCACAAGCCTCACATTAGGCCACATAAAAAAAAAAAATTGTTTAGCGTCCACCTCTTCCAAATTTTCTAGGTAGGGAGGGAGGTTTTTATTTTTATTTTTTATTTTAAGGATAGAATGGCAACATGCCTGTGGAAGAAAAGATACATGGTATTCATGGTCAGAAAACATGTTAGGAAGATACTGAAGACCATAGAAGCTTTCAAGCTCTGACCATTGGAAATTTCAGTAGACTAGAGAAAGTATATGTAGACTTGACTCAAGTCGGGTTACGGTAGTTCTAGTCATGCGCTCGGCTGATATTCCTTCAGTCCGCCACATCGGTACAAATTTCTGGAACGTTGATTATCAAATGTCCCTTCCGCTTATTAATTTGTACATTTTTTCGCATGCTGCGGCTTCTACCCCAGGTGGCCTTCATGATGTTTAGTCCGAAAATTACGGTAGATTTTAGCGCACACTGCTTTTACATACAAGAAATAATTGTTTCCCCCAATATTTATTTTTTTTGAGACAAATAAAAAATAAAAAAATAATACAGGTCGGGCTCATATCGGAGGTCGGGCGGGGACGCTAAACAAGTAATTTTTTTTATGTGGCCTTATGGCTCCTTGATTTTTGTAGTATCATACTTTGGCAAGAAACCAAAACAGAAATGTTCACAGATTTATGTACATGTATAACTTATTTCTGCCTGAAATGGTGTATTTATCCAGAAATTAGTAAAACAACAACCGAAAATCTTTTTCATCTTTTAAAAGATCAAAAATAAAATAGAAAAGACTTAAGAAATACAGCACTGGCTGTTTTTCACTGTTTTCTCAAAAAGTGGGCACCCTTTGGGACTGAAATTTTCACAGATGGCTGTTACTTACGTATCATTCTGTCTTGATATTTTTGCAAATGAATCTGTATTTCTTTGATAAAAACCAAAGTATGATCTATAAGTACTACCTTTAAAAATTAAATTTCATTTCATGTACATGTAAAGTGCTACTGCATGAAGCAATTAAAACAAGTTTAAACATAATTAAGTCAATTGAACATTAATTGTCATATATCTTGGTTTATAATTTCCAATAGTTCACAGCACTGCTATTTTTCATACATCACTTAGGCCTACATACATGTACATGTATGCATTAATTGTCTTCAGTAAAATTATTTTTAAAAATACCCAATTTACAAAATAAGCAGATATACATTGTAGCTGTCGATTATCACAAAAGATACATACTGTAATGTAAGTACATTAAATATGTTTCATCATCAACAAAAGTAAAGATGTCACTTGTACAAATTACTAAAATTGAAATGAGTGCAATAACAAGAGATATTGGTTCACAGCACTGCTCTAATAAAAATAACCATGAAAAAAGTTTGTGTACATATGTACACGTACATGTAGGAGATACATGTACTCACGCATACTAATTCCAAGTTTGCGCACATGTGCAGTGTATGCTATTAATTGACTTTTAAATGTGTTCTCAGTTTAATTGACATACTTTTTTTTGTACAGTTAAATGTACATGTACATGTATGCACATGTATCAATATGTGTTTTATCAAGATAATCACGCTGTTGTTGTTGAAAACCATTTAAATAAATTTATACGACAGTTTGCTGCATGCGTATACGTGTACTCACGACACAAGTACAATATACATGTACATGTAATTATAATTTGCACTTGTTGTGTACACTCGAGCATCTGTGCATGCACAGCTTATTTCCAAGAAATTCACTTGATGGCACTTTCACCATTATATTGGAAAGCAATTAATGCATAGGATTCTAAACCACACTGGGAGCTAGTTTTAATGGGTTTTGCAGGTCCAGTCCTGATATACATGTACTGTATAAATGTCAGTGCAAGTCGGTCAGCATCAATTAAATTGCAATTGATGGTAGCTGAGGATCATATAAACATCATAGACAGTGTGCAGTGTTTACAGTATGTGGTGACCAATGCTGACCGGAGTGAAAATTCACTTAAATAAAATGCACTGATGACAATTTCCCTTTCCTGTCTTCCTGCTCCATTTCTCAGAATAGTCCGTAGTTTACTTGTTAGTCAGCTTTTGTGACTTCAAATTGTTTGTGGCTAGTATGGTCACAAAGGCATATAGGCAGTGTAATTTTTTCAGAGCATGGCACGCACATGTATATTTTCATTTACACCATTTAATACACTGATGTACTGAACACGTGTTCACTTAAACTGAGGGACTGCATGCCATATTTTGATCCCAAAAGAAACAAGCTCAAAGAATTACACATAGCCTTAAGATTGCCGGAAATGTACACACTTAACACACAAGTTTTGCTTTAAAGTAAATTTAATACAAAATTGTACATCATAATTATGAACTGTGCATACAGTATGTCAATAGCTATCAAACTGCTCATCGACCGAAATAAAGATCTGAGATGATAAAATTGCTGAATGTTTTTTTTATCTTTCACAATGCGATCAACTTTACAAAATGCTGATTATTTTGTCCCAGCCTTTGAGAAAGATCCTACTGGAATTTAAACATTGCGTCAGGCCCTCCTAACTCTGAGCAAACCAATGAATATTGTGTTGACATGGTTGAGATGGCACACTTATCATATATCCCATGTGATTTAATATGCATCTTCTTGCATGATTCAGTTTGTATAATTGATATTAAACTCAAATGCGATTATCGCTGATAGCTGTCGATCAGTTTATTTTATAGATTATTTAAAGTGAATTTAAAAAAAAAAAGGAAAGGATTATTGTTTTGATAAACATGTGTTGCAAAAGCCACGTACCACTGGTGAATTTGTAAATATTGAATGATTTTCTTACCATTCCAATATATGTTAAATGTATTCAAGCCACATCTCAATTACTTAGTTTAAATGTAGGATTTGCCGATGTTTCTTACTAAATAGTTTTCCTAAGTTGGAGTGGAGTCACTCCCTAAATTTGTTCTTATGTTCTACTCTATGGCTAAGTTTCATGCAACATTAGGAATGACCTCAGGTATTGAAAAAAGAAAACACTAATACTATTAGTAATTTAGTATTACATGTAATTAAACTTAGTCCAGTTCATTATGTACTTCATGCGAAATGCGAAACGAAGCGAGTATTTGACATCATAAAATTTGCAGCAACCAATTTTGCATGTAAAAAAGTTGTTGTTCTCACCAACTTCTTGCAATCTTCAAATAACCACAAGCCTGACAAGTCAGTTTCCCTTGTGGTAATTACTTGATGAAATATTGATTAAGAAGCAGTATCTTCTTTGAGCGATCCCCATACTGTTTTGCAGACCTGTTGCAACATTGCTATTTGCTAATGCTGGGCGTATCTTAAATGATCCTTGGGATACATGAAACATACCACATGTTTCATGTTTCGTGGCTTCTGACTGCCAAATGAATAAAATAATTGATAGCTATGAGGGACACCACCAATAGGTGATAGGTACACTGTAGAGTGCCAGTAGTGTATTCCGAGGTCGCTGGTTCGATTCCTGCTTCAGCCAATTCTTCTTTGTTCACTTTTTATCAACTTCTTGCAAGTTACATTTGTTGCAAATATCCAGGTACATGATGTCAATTTGACATTAATATGAACTGAGATCTGTTGCCACATTGTGTAGTAGTGCAGGGGCCGATTTCACAAATGTTTTGCGATCATCGCTATTTAAAAAGCCCAAATCCATTGCTATTATAAAACGGAAAATGGATCGCTACTTAGCATAGCAATTTTCTATGTAGCAATGGATTTGGAGCGTGATCCAAATCCGTCCCTCACGTGGGACGGACATCAATGCATTAATTGCTTCAGCCAAAGATTTCTTGAATACATGTCAGTAAAAGACATGTGAATGTTTAGCCCTGACACCAGTGCAATTAAGTTGGCCACATGCCATTTTCAATTTGTCTATTTTGGTGGGTTTTTTTTAAGAAGATTTTAGGGCGTGAGGGACGGACATCAATAAAAATGACTACCTTCACCTGAGTCTACAGATTTTTTTTTTATTATTAAAACTTGGAAACATTTTCAACTTTGGTTAATTAAATAGTGTAAGAAATTTCTTTTACTTAAACAAATTATTGTCCTTTCTTAGTGAAAAGAAGTTTTTTCAAGGGGGTGTTGAAGGAAATTTATTTCATGTTTTTGGATGTTACCTAATTTTGGATCACGCTCAAATAGCGATGATTGCAAAGCGTTAGTGAAATCAGCCCCAGGTCTTGCATCATGTCCAGTGGGTTTATTTATTATATTAGCCTAAGTTTAAATCCTTTGGTTATCAACATGAAAGTTCGTTAACCTTTACCTGGACAGATTTGTCATCATTGTGTATAATTAGGCCTAAGAAAAAATTGTTGTGTTGCCCTCAAGTGGAAAATTAAAATTTTGGGTCGGTCGGTCAATTTTTTATTTTTTATTTTTTTAGCAGACTTTCAAACATTTAAGAATAAATACAGTCACCAGGGCTTATAAAAAAAACAGTCTTGGGTCGTTTTGAGGAGACACGCTTTTTTACTGCTAAATCTGACATTTTCTGTCCAAAATGGTGAGTTTTTATACTTTAGGACTCAGAGAAAAAAAAAAAAAAAATCCCGACCCAAAGTTTTCGCATTTTACGGTCGGTCGCTGAGGGCAACACAACAATTTTTTTTTTAGGCCTTATTATCTCCCATTCTGTCAGCCATGTAACGTTGGAGCATTATATTATACTCAAGGAATTTACTAGGCCTATTGGCTGTTAAAAAAAAAGTGTTATTGGCCCAGCATTGCCATGACCAGTAAGCATGCATGATCATCGCATGATCAAAGCATGGTCAGGGCGTGGTCAAAGCATGATCACGTGCTGCATCCTATCTATCATTGTGTAACCGGAGCACCTTTTGGGGAATCCCCACCATTGCGAAACCAGTTTGCTGCACCCCCAAAGACCCTATAAGCCACTCATCAGGTTTAGCTCAGGGCCCAATTTCATGGAATCCGTTACCGTTAGCAAAAATTCTTCGCTAACAGTAGCAGAATTTTTGGGGTTACAGTTAGCGTAGTTCACGGAAGAGTTTCCTTTTTGGTAACAGTAAGCAAGGAATTTGTGCAGAATGCATACGACAGCGCATTAGCAGAAAATGATCACGGTAACCATAGAAATTCTTCGCTAACCGAGAGTCTTGCTTACGGATTCCATGAAATAGATTTCACGCGTAGCAGTGCCCGTAAGCACAAAAATAGGCCATAACGGATTCCATGAAATTGGGCCCAGGTTATGAGTACAATGTAGTTAGTCAGACACACCCACTGATTTGAAAGGCCAGGAAATGTAGTTTCTAGAAATGTGATTATTTTTAGAAAATAAAAATATCGTTGTGCAAATCACTTTTTGATAGCCTTGCTTCATATTGTCTTTCCTCCTTCATGTGTGCAGTATGGATCATATGAATGGTATCAAATGAAAGCTGAGGAAATAAGCTTTCCAGATACATGTATGTATCATTTTGTAATCAAAAGTGAAATTAAAATAGGATTAAACACTAGCAAATTTCGGTTTCGTTTTTTCTGGGACACCCTGTATAGTATCATAAAAATTTTTAATCTGTCCATATGTGGAGATAAAGTGCATATTTGTTACAAATACTCCATGGCCGAACTGAATCTAGGTCGGTGATAGTGTGTCTGTATCCACGACAACACATTTGCATATCACTGCATATCAGAAGTGCTGATTGTAGGCTTAGCTAGCTAGACTATTGGGTATTGTACTGTAGTGTATACATGTGATTTGTTATGAAACCGTGTCAGATGGCGCATGTTTACCTGTACTTACATCATGAGGTCATTTATGGGTGCATTCGTTTAGCTCCCCTGGTTCAGCCCTTTCTGGGAATGGTCGTGTTTTACTGCACAAAACAAGCGAGAGAATGGGGACGAGGTTGACTGGTGTCGACCCGGGGGAGCTAAACGAATGCACCTACTATGTAAAGTCGGAAAGATAATTTATTTATAACCCGAAATAATGTTTATTCGGAAGTGATAAGATAACCTCCCATTAATCCTGTACACACACTCGACAAGTGCTGCTCCACACAATTACCAATGTACATATAGGGCCACTGATTTTCTGTTTCAGAAAAGTGCAAATTCCATTTCCCAAATCCTTGGATTCCGTTTCAAGGTAGTATCATACTTTGGCAAGAAACCAAAACAGAAATGTTCACATATTTACGTATAACTTACAGGGTGTGAAGATGGTGGTGGTAGAAATTAACATACCGTTAAAATGTTTCCGCCTGAAATAGTGTAAATATCCAGAAATTAGTCAAACAACGACAGAAAATCTTTTTGATCTTTTAAAAGATCAAAAATAAAAGAGAAAAGATTTAAGAAATACTGTGGCCGTTTTTCACTGTTTTCTCAAAAAGTGTGCACCATATGGGACTGACTTTTTCATAGATTACTTTTACTGTAACTTTCTTGATATTTTTGCCCACGAATCTGTATTTCTTTGACAAGAACCAAAGTATGATACTACCTTTAAGGCACAAACATTCGGTTTCAGACTGAACAAATCTGTTTCGTGCGTTTCACTTCCAAAAAGATGTACTTGCAACATGCAGTAAAATCACATACTCTACTGACTGTGTGGGCATGCATTGGAAAAGTGTCTTAACTTTTGCACAGTGAAGACTAACTTGTCAGACTGTGTTTTGTCACAAAACCGGCAGTCAACTATTGCAAGACCAAACCATGATTCAGTTAGCCTAGGAATTGTATAGCAATCAGATCACATAAATGATGCATTTTGTGAATTTAATTGGTGAATTTACTAAGTTCCGTTTCGAAAAGGGAATTCCGTTTCAAGAAGTCAGATTCTGTGAATTCCGTCCGTTTACTGTTTTTGCGGAAAATCAGTGGCCCTAGTCAGTGACACAGTCGATTCAAGCATGCATTTACCACACTAACCACAGGAAAAATTGTATGGTAAAATTGTGGCAGCCCAGCTACATGTTGATGTAAAATGCAAGCTTGTTGAAAATTCCCCGAAACAGATTGTCAAAAGTTCTTTGAAATTGTTAAAATTGCCATGAAGTTCATCAAGCCCTTTGGATAACATTTCTTTCCCATGCCTGGCACTCAAAAATAAAATATCGACCGGAATGTATTTTTTGGAAGACTGCCAAGTTATAGAATTCTTTGAAATTTACCAAAGTGGGTTGGGTCATTCCACAAAAGTTTATGGGTACATTTAGTGTGACATTTAGAGGGAACCAAGGACATACGTTGATACATCAAGTAATGTTTTCTCATTCACTACATCCCATATTCTTGTAAGAACTTGGCCATCCAAAAAGTTTGATAAATTCCTTAGTATTGAAGATATTTACAGGGGATCATCTTCAAGATGTAATGTTTGTAACATGGACAGACATTTCATCATAAAGTGTTGGGAATTAGTAATGAAATGAATTTATTATCCCAAGTTTTGTTTCTACAGCAAAGCTATCCATTGAGGAATTGCCACTGGCCAATCTTAGTCTATTGCCGCTAGGTATTTTAGCAACTGGAGGGTCTACAATCTTCAAGAATTAATGTTCATAAAATGGACGGACATTTGTCAAAAAATGTCTGTCCATGTTACAAACATTGACATTCAAGACGCACCCAAATGTCTTAAATATCAATTGTATAGGTTGCTTTAATTTTGAGTGTTGATAAGATTACATTGAACAAGTAATATACATGTACATGTAATATAGAACAAGTCTGCATTAATTGTAACAAAAAAATACTTATATAACACAAGAATGTCTGTCCATGTTATGAACATTAATCGTTCATTTCATCTTAAAGATGACCTTGTAATTTACTACTTGTCCAGTGAATCAGACTATATATTTTTCAGTACATTCATGAATGAATACAGGAATGTTCAGAAGCAAAAATGAGCAAAAAACCTGATCTTAAAGCCACCTCCCATCTCGCACCCCAAAAGTTATCATCTGTACAAAAATATGGTACCATTAGTGTGGACAGACCCAAATACCAAAATGACATTGTATAGGATTAGGAAATAGTTGAGTCTGTTGTCATGGTTGTGCTAGTAAACATGTGCCTGGTATCGATCAGATAATGTCTGAGTCCACTCCTTTGTATTGTATAAAGCAAGCTACACATGTATAGTGCATGCAGTTGTTCAATCTAGGGGAATTTTCTAATACCAGATATTGGGCAACTTCCCTGGGGTCCAGATACAATTGTATGGTACAGTACCTGCACTAAACTTCCATTGTTCTGTTGTGAAACTTGTGGAGATCTTACAAACAGTTGTGTCTCACTCAATGATAATGGACCTTTCCAATGAAATATGCTAATTAGTCTGGTTCCCGGACCCAAAAAGCGCCAGACTATTAATCTGTCAAATATAGGGTCCGGTATCGGCTACGTGTACTGGAGGGTCACGTGACCAAAAAAGCCAAGTTTTGGCTTTTTATGGAAAAATCCGAAACATTACGAACTCGTTTTCGTTCAACTTCGGATAGTTACGTTGACTTTCGGCTATTTCCGACAGGTCACGCGAGGTCATGTACTACAGGGAAAGACAAGTCATGTAAATATGTTTCATTCCGGCTACAGTTAGCCCAAATAGAGCATAATTATTCTTCACATACAACAGAGCACTTTTCCTATTGTTCACTTTTGAGGAGTTTGTTGTATGGTTTTTTCCCACTCTTTGATTTCTTATTCTGTCCAGATAAAATTGCATGTGCTTACAAAAGTGCAAAAATGAATGCTAAAATTGAATCTCGCTAAACTCTAAAACTAGCTTCCGCGCCAGCGCAGACATGACAGCTGTGTCATGTTCTATTTTTAACCGTAGCTGATACCTGACCTAAGATTTTTAATAAGAGTCGTCGGGGAAATCTTTTGGCAGGGAACCAGACTATATGCTAATGAGATACGCGCAGGCGCAAATGCACAACTGGTTGGCAAGAAAGTTGCAGCTGCATTAGGCACGTACGTACCACATACAACACAGAGGGCATGGAGCTTGCCAACCAGTGATGCATTTGCGCGTGCGCGTATCTCATTAGCATATTTCATGGGAAAGGTCCATTGAGTCAATCTGCCATTTATTTACCCCTAGTCTCAAAAGACTGTTACTAGACAAGGAGCATGCAAGGGCCATGAACAAATTAGAGTCTCAACCCTTACTTCATCTATTGGTTTGACTTAAGAAATTGATGGAGCAGACCTCAGGGAATATTTCTAGGTACTATGTGGCCTCAAATTGTGGTAGCACGTTTGTGTAATATCCCAAAATTATTTTAATATTTCCCCAAAAAAATTAAGAAAAAACAAAAGAAAATTCAACAAATGGGTCTAAGCTCTTGCTTCTGACTTATTATTTTTTGTAATGTTATTTCTCTGTGAATGGATTATGAATTATATAATCACATAATCATTCACCAAAATATCAAGGACCTTGGGGGGGGCAGATAATACGACCCTGCCCCTTTTTTCTGTTGCATTGTGGGAAAGTGAATCTTGTTTTTTGTTGATCCTCAAATGATATCACATTTTCTCAAAAGTGATACCACAATTTGAAGCCACATACTACCTAGAAAAGCTGTTAATGGTATAAACTTAATATGAAGTCAAATCGTAGATGTAGTGGGTGTTGAGCTCACTCCTTAATAAGAGGGTTTTCAGAACTTTGCTCCTTGACTATACCATTCATGTAGTTTTGCAAGTTTTCTGAAGTGAGGAATATTTTCTGTGTGCTGTACCTGCAATTTTCCCAGTTTCTCTAGCTGCAGTAATGACAAGCTCAGTGGTGCTGTCCAGAGTTAATTTTGTCATTAATGATGTTAATTGATGTGCTAATTTGCTGCAATCATAAATTGCACAACTTTGAAGCAATAATTTGCCATAGTTTGCTGTGCATAGTAATGTATGGTCAGGGGAGTCAGGTTTGCGTAGCGGTTCTTTCCTCTCCTTTCATGTTATTATTATTATTATTTATTCGGCCAGAATCACACAACAAATGAATACAGTAAACAAGTACATGGCTAAAAAAGCAAGAAGACAAAAAATACAGTTCACATTAAATAAACAACATACAGGAACAACTCTAATTGTGATGGCCAGGATCAACACAAGTATAATTAAACACTGTAGCTCGAGAGCCTGTTGATCCACGAAAATTAAGTTGACAAATCACTGTGCCACAGTTACATATAGGCCTACTGAAGCAAACTGATTATTATTATCAATTTATTTATTTATTTCTATTAATGACACCGAGGATTACTCAAAAGCACCCTAGGCTGACAAATCACTGTGCCACAGTTACATATAGGCCTACTGAAGCAAACTGATTATTATTATCAATTTATTTATTTATTTCTATTAATGACACCGAGGGTTACTCAAAAGCACCCTAGGCACCTCTGTGGACCAGATTCACAAGTGGATTGGGTTTTTCAGTCCCTACATGTACATGATTCCGTGGGTTTTACCCAGAATATCACTCTGGGGTTTTCCTCCAGTCCCACCTCTAAAACTGTACCTTCTTCTCATCATCTTTCCGTAAAAGGTTTCATCAGGCTTTTGAGCTACAGTGCCTAGGGTGCTTTTGAGTAATCCTCGGTGTCATTAATAGAAATAAATAAATCATGATAATAATAATCAGTTTGCTTCAGTAGGCCTATATGTAACTGTGGCACAGTGATTTGTCAACTTAATTTGCCAACTGTAATTTTGTCAGTAGTAGTGCCAGGCCTTGATTTTTAAGGCGAGTGAGAGTGATCACTCTCCTCCGCTCTCCAGTTTCCAAGGAGAGCGAAAAATAGAGCTCCTTAAAAATTTAAGGAGAGCTGCCCTTTTTTCAAAACATCACATACATTTTTCCAGCTGATATTAAGCCTACCCTTTATGGTAGGGAACATTTTTGTGTGTTAATAAACCTTTTTCTAAGGACAAGCAAAAGTTTGCATGTTCTATTTTTCTCATACCGGACACTTGCGAAAACTTGGTTCAGCAAGAGCAAACTGCTCTCTTTATTCACTAGTATGAGTAGGCCTTACATGTACGTTAATTTAAGAAGTTGAATTTGCAGCTCAAGTTTGATTTTTGTTAGCGAGAGCAAATCACTCTATTAAATTCTCTACGTTGATTTAAGGAGAGCGATTTGCAGCTCTCCTCATTTTTATTTAAAATGAAGGCCTGTAGTGCTGCAGAAATTTGGGCAGTATGCACATGAAATCCCTTTGTGCTGCAAGAATAATTTGCCAATTTGCTGCTGTATTTAAGTTTACTGCTGTAATTTTTGCCATTTTGCTGCAGTTATTTATATCAGCTTACAGTAATTTAATACCAGTAGTAATTTGCCAGTTCGTGGCAAAAAATATTTTGAAAATTTGGGAATTTTCACTGAGTAGCCTATTAAAGAAATTTAAGGTAACTTCGATCAGAAAAGTTGTACCAAGTTGGTGCTTGTGTCTGCTGCTTTGGCCAGGATTCTCAAGTCCGAACATTTTTGTATCCATGTCTACATGTACATGTACATGTAGGCCATAATTTTACTATCATCACATATTATATACAGCAATACCTGTAACCAGCAGTTATTTACACGACCATTAAGGGACAATTCAAGCACTTTGTGTATCAATAGTTTGCTGCGTGATTTATATATCACTATTACTGATGAGGCGTGACCGCGGGAACCGACTGCCAGGATCATTTGGACAATCCCTCATGAATATGCATAGGATACCGGATACTAGGGATCAACTCCAAATAGTCCAGCCGTGGAACATGTCACGACTTTCAGATTTTAAACATATATGATGTACATCTGTAGAACTACAGTACATGTACTGTATGCCTGGTGACAGTCACATCACATTGCATATTTCAGCAATTTCCATTAGAAAAATTATGTTAAATCCCATTTTTGTGCATACATGCTTTAATGCAGTAAACCTTTTTTCCTTCTGTTATACCATCCTTCCGTTACCAATTTCTAATCCAATTTACTCATTGTTATTTTAAAACCGAAACAAAGAAATACAAATGAAAACTGGTAGTAGCTAATACTCAAAGCATTGCATTTCTAACCTTTTAAACAAAATATCCTTCAAACATTCACAGAACTTTAGCAAAACACATGTTAGATGGAAAACCCATGTCCGTTTTACTGTCCTTCAGTTACCAACCTCATTAATATTCATATTTTGTAAACAGAAGGATTTCTGAACAAAGAAGAAGTGGATTTTGAAGCCAGTATTTCAGTCCTAAAATTGAGACCATTGTTTGATGTAACTAATTAAAGTCTTTCTGATACTCATAATTTAAATGTTGTTTAATGAGTCTAAAATGTCCTTCCGTTACCGTGAATTTGCCCTGTACGAAACTTGTTTGTCTGGTGAATGCAGTTAATTGAGTAATTAATACATCATGTAGGTAATAACACTATGATGTTGTCTACTGTCATATTGGATCAAATTGTGTAAGTTAAGAAATTTCTTGAATCAGGATCCACATTTTACAAAGTTTCATCACAATAGCTTGCATATTTCCAATACTACCCCTCCCCAAACAAAAACATAAAAAATATATTTCCAAGAAAATGTATTATGTAAAAAAAAAATATATTTTAACGGTATGTTTCTACAATCACCATCTTTATACCCTGTAAGTTATACATGTAGGTAAATCTGTGAAGATTTTTGTTTCGGTATGTTTCCAAAGTATGATACTACCTTATAAACATTTATTGCTTGATTATTTTCCACCAAAAGCGCACTTCTTTGTCAGTCCCTGTTAAACTGTTGACAAAAAAATAATTGAATGTTTTCAATTCCTAGTACAGTAGTTCATATTTTCATGTTAGTTATTGATATTTATATGTGCAACATACTTTTGTTGTGTTTCCGGCCATGATTCCGTTTTTTACCACATTTTCATTGATATTTAAATTAGTCTGGTTTAGAGGAGGAACAAAAATTGTTCCGGAGTTCCTGCTTCTATTCATCACTTGGTTTTATCTGTTCATATCATACTATGGAGGAATATAAAAGAACACAATCATGTGTACTGTTCTGCATTTCCCCATGATCAGACAATGGTTTGTTGACTTTACATGTACTAAACCCAACTAAAGTCCACTGAAACTGTTCAGAGTTCGACAAACTTTGGACCAAATTTGGTAGACTAACTACTTGTCCTCTCCAAAGAGCTATATTTTCATTTAAAGGGAGCATATATAGGATTTGCAAGGCCTCCAAAAAAAATTATTGGGTTTGAGACAGAAAATGGACTCAACAGTTCGTAAACAGTCACCATGGGAAATTTTGGTTTGTCAGATGCTGGGTTTTTCAAGCAAATCAATCTTTTCCAAAGATCGTTTGTCTGAACGATTTTTAGAACAAGTAAACTATTCTTCCTGTTTTGTAAGAAAAATCGAGTCGGGTTTTTCGCTAGTTTTTTGTGACTCAGATGTCCGATTGAGCTCAAATTTTCACAGGTTTATTATTTCATGTACATGATCAGACAAAGTATGAGTGCAGTCCTGTGACCTTTATTAATCATGTATTGTACCTTTAACTTGTATCTGTGATATTGTCTAAAGAAATTGTTTAGGTATAACTTTGTGATACACGTACCTCTCTTTTTGTGAATAATTGATGCTACATGATATGCATTTGTATGGGGCATTTGACTTCTTTTCCTCAACACAGTTTACAGATTTGAAAAAAAAAAGTGGAACATTTGTGTGACTTGAAATTTCTTTCATTTTTGTACAGTGTGAGGTGGAACAAGATTCCTTCCAAGGATTGCTATGGCAACTATGAACTCCTGTAAGTATTAAAGGATAAGACCCAAAAACAGCGGATTAATTAATGGGATTAAGCCAAGGGATTATAATATTGGATTAGAGAGATTGAAAAGGCATTGATTTCAGTTTTAGAACGAAGCATAACTTTTAGAAATCTTTTGCTTTGACCATGTTGACTCTGGCCATGGCTTTGTCTTTTCAAAGCTTAGTTTAAGGTTGTTTGTTGAAGCCAAAGAATGCCTTGTTCAAAACTTAAATGTAGTACAGTCAAAAGCCTCTACCTGCTTTGATACCTAGGGTCGATTTCAAGGCCCTGCTTAGCGCATAAATTTGCTAACCATGAATTTTCTGTACTTATAAAAACAGGATTAACAACCAAATGTCCATGTGTTGTGTACCACTTGTGATTGTCCGCCTTTGGCTGTTGTTAACTGGCCATGAATATGACATGGAATTTTTTAATGGTGGCTTGTTTTATTGGCCAAACATTTTTGTGCTTAGCATTTTTTTTGTGCTTAGCAGCTCCATGAGATTGTCCCATGTTCCTTTAATAATACAGCGAAGCCAAACAGCCAAAAACCTAGCTTGCTAATATTTTGAAAAACAAAACAAAAACTCATAGATTTTGTTACTGTTTGATTTTAATGAGTGCTAGCATTATTGTTTCTATTTGACTATTTCATGGGGGATGTTGCTGAAGTTAAAGGTAATATCATACTTTGGTTTTTGTCAAAGAAGTACAGATTCATGGGCAAAATATCAAGGAAGATACAATCACAGTCATCTGTGAAATTTTTGTCCCATACGGTGCCCACTTTTTGAGAAAATTGTGAATAACGGCCACAGTACATGTATTTCTTGAGTCTTTTTCGCTTTTATTTTTGATCTTTTAAAAGATCAAAAAGATTTTCGGTCTTTGTTTTACTAATTTCTGGATAAATACACAATTTCAGGCGGAACAATTTTAACGGTAGGTTTCTATTTTCTACCAGCATCATCTTCATACCCTGAAAGTTATACGTAAATCTGTGAACATTTCTGTTTTGGTCTCTTACCAAAGTATGATACTATCTTTAAGTTTGGATAAATGTTCAGCTGCAAGATAAGAATCAATGTACTGTACATGGGCACAACCTCACCAGTTGAATCGCTAAACAACATGTTTGTCTTTGAATTAAGTCTGGTTTGGGTTGAGGTTGGGGCTGTAGGGTTTAGGATTAGGCCAAAAAAAAAAAATTGTTGTGTTGCCCTCAGCGACCGACCGTGAAATGCCAAAACTTTGGGTAGGGATTTTTTTTTTCTCCGAGTCCTAAAGTATAAAAACTCACTATTTTTGACAGAAAATGTCAGATTTAGCAGTAAAAAAGCGTGTCTCCTTAAAACGACCCAAGACCGTTGATTTATAAGCCCTGGTGACCATACATCCTGTACATGTATTTATTCTTAAATGTTTGAAAGTCGGCCAAAAAAAAAAAATCGACAGACTGACCAAACATTTTAATTTTTCCACTTGAGGGCAACACAACAATTTTTTTCGGCCTTCATAGGT
Organism: Astropecten irregularis; assembly: GCA_963971285.1. Taxonomy (NCBI): domain Eukaryota; kingdom Metazoa; phylum Echinodermata; class Asteroidea; order Paxillosida; family Astropectinidae; genus Astropecten; species Astropecten irregularis. The sequence continues at coordinate 11,051,077 of OZ020251.1, read as the reverse complement.
TCATATAATGGTGGTTGAGCTTTGGGGAGGGGCTGGAAGTTTGGGAGTGGTACACAAGATTTCCTAACTTTGTCGTTGGTTTTTGTACCATTACAGATATGATGAGGAGTTAGCGCAGACCGACAGCATGGAGCGAGAGAGCAAAAGCAGGTTAGCAGGGGGCCAAGGATTTGCAGGGAGGGGGCGAGAATCGAAAACAAAAGGTCATGCAACGTGGAAGTAGTCATCGGTGTACTGTGGGTGATGGCACAGGCTCAAGGTATTTGAAAAGAAGTATGTTGTGCTCAAAGCAAAGGGCATGCATTACATGTATAGAAACATTTTACATGTAACATATTGAATACAATAGGGAAAAGGTACTGCTAGGTGGAAGCTCTAGGTCTTTGCGAAAGTTATCCCTCAAATACATGGAGCCTCATCTCTGCTGGAGCATGGAGAGGCGTGGCCGAGATGTAAGGCGTGGCAAGAAGAAGGTTATTTCTTATTTCCTAAAGTTACAAAGTTATTCCTCAAATACATGGAGGCTCATTTCTGCTGGAGCATGGACAGGCGTGGCCGAGATGTAAGGCGTGGCAAGGAGATGGTTCTTTCGTAAAGTTACAAAGTTATTCCTCAAATACATGGAGCCTCATTTCTGCTGGAGGATGGAGAGGTGTGGCTGAGATGTAAGGCGTGGCAAGAAGAAGGTTATTTCTTATTTCCTAAAGTTACAAAGTTATTCCTCAAATACATGGAGCCTCATTTCTGCTGGAGCATGGAGAGGCGTGGCCGAGATGTAAGGTGTGGCATGAAAAGTTATTTCGCAAATTAAGAAAGTTATTCCTCAAATACACGGAGCCTCATTTCTGCTGGAGGATGGAGAGGCGTGGCTAAGATGTAAGGCGTGGCAAGGAGATGGTTCTTTCGTAAAGTTACAAAGTTATTCCGCAAATACATGGAGGCTCATTTCTGCTGGAGCATGGAGAGGCGTGGCCGAGATGTAAGGCGTGGCAAGGAGAAGGTTCTTTCGTAAGTTACAAAGTTATTCCTAAAATACATGGAGCTGCATTTCTGCTGGAAGATGGAGAGGGCATAGCCGAGATTTAAGGCTTCCTCAAATACATGGTGCCTCATTTCTGCTGGAGCATGTAGAGACGTCGCCGAGATGTAAGGCGTGGCAAAAAAAGTTATTTCTTAAAGTTACAAAGTTATTCCTCAAATACATGAAGCTTCATTTCTGCTGGAGCATGGAGAGGCGTTTGCCGTGATGTAAGGCGTGGCAAGAAAAGTTATTCCTTAAAGTGTCAAAGTTATTCCTCAAATACATGGAGCCTTCAATTCCGCTGCAGCATGGAGAGGCGTAGCCAGGAGGCGTGGCAAGAAGAGGGATGGATGGCAACAGGATGCAAGGAGGAAGTGGGGGCGTGTCCGAGGGGGGGGGGGGGGAGAGGGGTGTGTCTCTCAGTTAATAACAGAACTTTGTTTTCTGAGATAGAGATTATGTGCAATAACCTACAATGAATCTTTGAAATCACATCATTCCTAGCAAATCCAAGACAGGAATACACAGGTTTACACTTCGAAAAGTGCGCATGCGATAGTGCCTCGTTTTGAAGTCGCGATCAAAATCACCGAAGTGTAAACCCGTGTATTGTCTTCGACAATGGACGGGTTTACACCTCAAAAATTGCGCATGCCTGGAAGTGCCTCGTTTTGAAGTTGCGATCAAAATCTAAGATGGCCGCCAAGGAGTAAACCCGTGTATTGTATTGTCGTGATCACCTTACCTCCATTTTGACAAAATCACAAATAAATATGTGTACATTATTCATTGTCACTGAATTTTTTTGTACAGATTTTGTACACGTAAAAGCAAGTTAAAACGTTAAACAGATAAATGTAATACATTAGAATATTTTGGAGGAGTACAGAGATTTTTGTGTAGACTATCAATCAAAAATTAGCTGGAGCAATTTTTTTTCCCAAAGTGAAGACAGCTCCATGTATAGTATGTACTGTATGTTTGCTGGGGTGTTGTATATATGTTTGTAAACAAAAATTGGTTGTGCATGTTAACCTTTTTTCTGTATATTTTATACACAGATTTAAAAATAGAGTTAATTCAGATTTTTGAAAAGAGAACCTCAGTCTGCTTATTGAAAATCATTCAAATTACTTGATCCGTATGTTTTTGTTAAATTCTGAAGCTTCAAGCAGGTCTTAAAGGTAGTATCATACTTTGTTAAGAAACCAAAACAGACATGTTCACAGATTTACGCATAACTTACAGGAAATGAAGATGCTGAAGCTTCAAGCAGGTCTTAAAGGTAGTATCATACTTTGTTAAGAAACCAAAATAGACATGTTCACAGATTTACGCATAACTTACAGGAAATGAAGATGGCGGTGGTAGAAACATACCGTTACAACATTATAGGCCTATACTGCCTGAAATGGTGTATTTATCCAGAAATTAGTAAAACAACAACCGACAATCTTTTTAAAAGATCAAAAATAAAAGAGAAAAGACTTAATAAGAAATACTGTGGCTGCTTTTCACTGTTTTCTCAAAAAGTGGGCACCGTATTGGATTGAAATTTTCACAGATGACTATGACTGTATCTGTCTTGATATTTTGCTCATGAATCTGTATTTCTTTGAGAACGACCAAAGTATGATATTACCTTTAAGAGTTCGGCAATGTCTTTTCCTACATATGTAGTGTTACAATTAATTAGGACTGTTCGCCAAACTGCCAACAAAAAATTAATTTGTATGGCATTTTTATTTTTCCACAAATTGTAAATTAACACCGTGCGTGCTGTGTACATGTATATGTATGGAGCTGTGCTTCACTGCATTTCGGATTGTGGTACAGAAGGATTATGGTATTATAGTGAAACCCGACCATCCTGTCCTTGAATGGATTTCTTTTCAGTATTCAATATAATCTTCATGTACCAAATGTGTGAAGCACACAGAGTCATATAATACATTGTCTTCGGGACAGTATGTGAGGCACGAATGTACATCATGCATGCAGGGATGTGAAACTTCAGATTTAAATCTGAATTCCAATTTTTTTTTTTCAGATTTTAAGTCAAAATATCGCCTTTTTTGTACACCTGCTCTGTACAAAAGTGTATAGAACCTTTAAATTTCAGCTTTGTATCTTCGTGTTTTCAGATATTTTTGTGGCCACTCACCTCCCTGATTATGTCTGTATGACATTTAGGCCTATATATGTACATGTATGTACACTGCATGTGTACATAAATGTGTGTTTGAAACCATGCATTGCTCTTTTTTTGAAACCGAAAGTAAAGTTTATATACAAATTTCTGCTCTATGCAGTGTCGGTGCTGTAGTGTTTGGAATGGAACAAGGCTTTTGTGTGGATACAATATGCATGCATACTTGTATAATGTATTCATACAGCTCTATGTATTTACAAAGTCAATCTAGGGATTCTTTATGCTCAATACAAATAGAGGCTTAAGCCTTGCCACAGTGGCATATATTTTTCCATACAGTATACTGTCCCACAAACATATTAGGACAAAGGACATGTACATGTACGTACCCGTGTACATGTGTGAATTCTCTCAGCATGCTCAGGTTGCACCCAAGTAAATAAACTCCCATAGACAACAGTGATAAATCCTCAAACATCAAAATTCGTTAAAAAATATACAGAACTCTCACAGCTGTTCAAGTTACACAGAAAAATGATGATGAACATGTCACCTTTCATTTTCTTTTCATTTTATGGTAGGGTGACCATTGAATTTTTGAGATATACTCATTCTCAGCTGACCACCCCTAAAACAAGGTATGGATCACTCCAGTCAAAGAAGCCATTTTCAAAAAAACATCCCTCTGCAAAGCGGCTGAAATAGACCCACTTTCTCACCCAATTGCATCAAAAATGGTCACAAATGGAAGCCCTGAGTCCAGGCAGGAGGTCCAGTGCCATATATCTTCAATCCATCATTTTCATAGCTCTCACAACTCCCTTATTTAAAATATATTGAGTGCTTAACTTTTATTAATGAGCTCCGTCGGCGGACGGATTTTGGCTCTATTTACTTGGGTGCACCCCTCAGAGCCAAAAGTTGTGCACAAAATGTTTACAGTTCTGAGCTCAATGCATGTACATAACATGTATGATTGGATGGTACATACTAATTGTCATGCAGCGCAAACCTAATGGCAATTCAGGATGGATTTGAATATTAAAAGATAAAAAGTCAACAAAATGCTAAAAAGAGTGTTTATTATCAAGTTGATTTATTCATCGAGGAGATATGTAATTAGTGCAAACAATTTATTGCCTTTCAACGACGTAGAAAATGCCGACTCAATATTATTTCTATTGGTGAACAGTGTACTGTGCCATGTAGTGTGTATTTGGTGGCAGGCTTCACTTGCATTCAAATTCAGCATCCCTTATTGATGCTGTCAGCAGAAATCAGTGTAAATCAGCAGAAATTAGTGTAAATCACCAGAAATCCGTGTTAATCAATGTAAATCAGCAGAAATCAGTGTAAATCAGCAGAAATCAATGTAAATCAGCAGAAATCATTGTAAATCAGCAGAAATCAGTGTTAAAATCAGCAGAAATCAGTGTAAATCAGCAGATGCAATTTCAAGGCTTTTTCGGACGCACTTTTTTTTCTGCAATAACACAGCATTTTAAAAATATTGGTCACAGGCTGAGTGTACGCAATAAAAATGCTAAAATGACCCAAACGCCAAACCAATTTTTTTTTTTTCCTTTGTATCAAATTCAAGAAATCAACAAACTTTTGAAACTGATGTTTGTGTAAATATCATTGATTTTATTTACAGAATATCAGTTTTACTGTTGACAGCAAGTTTTAAAAATAAACATCACATTACTGTGAAACATAACAAAGGAAATGAAAGCAAAAGTGTAATGCAATGTCATAGTTTGGTTTCATGTATCAGGACCTATAGTGTGAATTAACGATGGCTAATTTGTACCTGTACATAATTATACAGCCAAATAATCTACTTTTAGCAAATTTGTCACAAGGTTTGCTTGCGCATGCATTATGTGGCATTGTTGCGTTAAGCTAAGGTGACCAGACGTCCCCGATGAAAAATTGTCCCGATTTGACGAAATGCCCCCGAAAATTATAATTGTCCTAAACAAAAAAAATAATGAACACAAATGCTGTGCTGAAGAAGATCCATTCTTCAGAGAAGTATGCGAAGATAACCGCCTAAGACATGTAAGTATGTAACCCACTCATGTCAACTGGATGGACAAGATGTCCATAGATTCCACCATTTTGCATGTAGGCACCATCAAAATTTTTTTTAAATTATGCCTCTCCCCAGGACACGGATCACTGTCCCCGGATCATCTCAACAAAATATGGCCTCCTTACATGTATGTTAAAGGTAACATCATACAGCATTTTCCGACATTTTTCTGCCTAAAATGAGTAAACCCTAAGACCAACAATAGTAAGTATCTCCGGGAGATCAAAACTCCTTTGAATAGAATAGTGTTTTTTGCTGTTTTCTCTAAACAGTGGGCACCGTATGGGACTGGATATTTCACAGATGACTGTTACTGTATTTTCCTTGATTTTTATGCCCATGAAAGTATGGAGTTGCCTTTATATACAGCACTAAGAAAACCATGTAAATGTACATGTATCAAGTATTGCAATACAGAATCATGCACTTGACCAGCCATAATAAAAATAGCCATAATAAAAATAGCCTCAGATTATTCCATTTGGGATGTACAATAACAAATATGCATACAAATTGTACTGCTTTTTTACCAACAAAAATATCACCAGCATTTTCATGATCATCATTGACACTGAGTCAGTCTGTTAAAAAAAAAAAGAAACAAAAGGAAACACAACAAAAACAAGGAACCAGCCTTTTGTTCTTGACAAATTCATTTGTTTCATATGCACACACACACACTGTACAATCATTTTTAAATTTTCCGTTAAAAAACAACTGCAAAGATGTCCTGAATAATTACCTTACTTCAATTCTTTAACATGTTTAATGTAACCCATTACATGTACATCAAAGATAAATCTCAAATTTTTCTTTGCCAAATTTACACACAGTGCATCTCCAAGTTTATAAAAAAAAAAATTACAAATAAAATATTGAGATCATCATTGGATTTAATGATATCAAAATATATACAAGATCTTTTGTTAATCGTAACCGGAGTAATATTACCGTTAAAAAAAACAAAAGATTATAAAAAATTAGCCAGATTTTCAAATTGTCTCAAATTTACAATTTTAATTTACAAAAATATACACATCAAATCAAAAATGTCAAATTCAAACCCGCCACCACAAAATGCATTAAATCTTTCTGCATTGTTATACTACATTGTACTATGGTAAAATGAAAATTAATCAAATCCATATGATTTATATTTACAGTACAAGAATACATAACTTTACATTATAAAATACATTATACATTGCAAAATATAAAATTTGAGGGGGAGAGGTGGTTCCACGGAACGAGTATTCAAAATGTTTACCTGATTTTGGTGTTTGGTTTTACAATTGAAATGCATCAGAATATGGATGGTGTCAGTACAATGAGTGTAGCATGTGTATTTATAAACATTTATTTACCCTACCCCATAGGCCCTTGTACTACTACAGTAGGAAGCACACTGAGCCAAACATACACTGTACATGTACTTAAACAGTTGGTCACAGGTTTGGTAGTGATTGGTACTGTAGGGCCACTGATTTTCTGCAAAAACGGAAAACGGACGGAATTCACGGAATCTGCTTCTTGAAACGTAATTCCATTTTCGAAACGGAACTAAGTAAATTCACCAATTAAATTCACAAAATGCATCATTTATGTGAATTGATTGCTATACAATTCCTAGGCTAACTGAATCATGGTTTGGTCTTGCAATAGTTGAATGACTGTTTGTTTGTGACAAAACACAGTCTGACATTGACAAGTTAGTCACTGGAAAAGTGCATGTTCACACAGTCAGTACAGTATGCGATTTACATGAACTGCATGTTATACAACTTTTTGGAACTGAATAGCATGAAACAGATTTGTTCAGGCTGAAACAAAATTTTTCAGCTTTAAACGGAATCCAAGGATTTGAGAAATGGAATTTGCAATTTTCTGAAACGGAAAATCAGTGGCCCTAGTACTGAACCTGGCAATAGTTGAAGTTTGATTGAATTGGTATTGATGTGTCTATGCCTTGGTGTGTTACTGTAGACAAACTGTCCTAAACCACACAAAATGCCACAATGCCTTTCAACATGTTCAACACACAAGTGCACCACAATAACTTCCTGTGCATGGGTATAGCCTTAATGCTATTGGGAATGTTGCAGGCTCTGTACAGTGAACGGTCAGTCATATTACGCTTGGAATTGCCCAGAAGCATTTTATATGAGGGACGTTTGCTAGAAATTTCAAATTGACCCCAAAACAAATGTTTGTATTTTTCCAATTAAGTTTTATTTACCGCCCAATGAATACACAGTTCTCTGGATGGAGACCTCGTTTCGGACTGGGGCCTTGAAAGCCCTGAGTGCCTCGCACACGTACCTTGCCTGCTCCACCGGGTACCTCCTGAGAATGGGAGTGATATGCTCCTCTCCAACTTCAGTGGAGTTGATGATCGGCACAAATCGCACGTTGTCGCCCTTCCTTTTCCTAAACTCCTCTACCATCAGATCAAAGATGAACCTTTGCGAAACGAAAACCAAAAAACACAACAATAACTGAGAGAACTGACTTGCAATCATCATTCTTAATGGTAATATCATACTTTGTTTTTTTTTTTGTCAAAGAAATGCAGATTCATGTGTGCCGAAATATCAACATGATCAAGAAAGATACAGTAAAAGTCATCTGTGAAATTTTCAGTTACATACGGAACCCCCCCCCCCCCCCTTTTGTTTTTTAAAAATGTCCAGGGTATTTATTTTTTATAATCTTTTCACCGTTATTTTTTGATCTTGCAAAGATCACAAGCTTTCGAAGAGAAGGCTCTGTTGGTAGGAGCGCCGGTATGGTATTCCGGAGGTCGCTGATTCGAACCCAGCTGCGGTAAATTTTTCCTTGTTCACTTTCCAATGATTTTGTTTTTCTTTTCAAAATACTTACTTTGTATTCAATGGAGATTGCTCATTTTCCATCACCTCCGTCAGATAATCACGGTTGTAGAGGACCACAACATAAGTTGACTGTTAAAAAAAAAAAAAGTAACCAGGTTTTGAAGGTACACATGTACAGTACAGGATTGGTATAAAACCAAAACAGAAATGTTCACAGATTTACGTATAACTTTCAGGGTATAAAGATGGTGCTGGTACAAACATACTGTTAAAATATTTCCGCCTGAAACATGTGTAATGGTGTGTTTATCCAGAAACTAGTCAAACAAAGACAGAAAACAATTTTGATCTTGGGGTAAGATCAAAACCATGCTTCATGGTGATGAAATTATTTCATGACTTGTATGCCTAGGCCTACCGTTTTGAAAAGCTGTTTGGCCGCTTCACTGTTCTTAGTGTCAACCATGACGTTGTGTCCACGAGCTTTCAGCGCCATCCCCATTTCCATGGCAACCTTGTAACTACGGTAACCGTAGGTGATGAAGAAGCTGATATCTGTTTTATGAATGGAAAAGACAAAAAGGAAATGAATAAACACGGGTTACACTGACGATGTACAATTGTACATGGTTGACATTGTACAAGTGTACAGTGTACATGTAATGTACTGTATTTAATATTTTCTTTAAAGGTAATATCATACTTTGGTTTTTATTAAAGAAATACAGATTCATGGGCAAAAATATCAAGACAGATACAGTAAAAGTAATCTGTCAAAAATTTCAATCCCATATGGTGCCCACTTTTTGAGAAAACAGTGAAAAACGGACACAGTATTTCTTAAGTCTTTTCTCTTTTATTTTTGATCTTTTAAAAGATCAAAAAGATTTTCGGTCGTTGTTTGACTAATTTCTGGATAAATACACCATTTCAGGCGGAAAAATGTTAACGGCGTGTTTTAACTACCACCATCATCATACCCTGTGAGTAAATCTGTGAACATTTCTGTTTTGGTCTCTTACCAAAGTATGATATACTACCTTTAAATCGACTGTATTTTCACGAAATGTGCACTGCTTTTATAACCAGCACAGTCTTATATAAGACTGGAAGCTATGTATGCATGGTGTATGTAGTAAAACAAGGTACATGTACATGTAGGTTTGCAGTAGCATTCATGTAATCTCTTCTGTGAGAGTGTGTGGTTCTGAGAAGAACCAACTGGTATTCTTCCTCGGCATTCTGAACAGTGTGCTCTGTTTGTCCTCAGGAGAGTGACTGAACCACTGGTACTTATCGGAACATCACAACCACAGAAGAGATTACATAGCATGCATAGTGCCACCGCAAAACTAGTTTGTTTTTTTTCAGCATAGTCATGTGCTTTATTTTCTCCTTTCACAGTGGGGTACTGTGGCCTAGTGGTCTGACTCCGGCATGTCAAACTCAAGATCTTGTGGTCAATCTACAGATTGTGGGTTCTAATCCAGCCATGGGCTAGTGATGCTTGCGTCCTTGGGCAAGATGCTTTGTCACATATTGCTCCTTTTCACCCAGGTGTAAATGGGTACCTGGGAGGGTAGAGATGGGTTTGTGGATTGATTAGCCTCCGTGTGCTGAATACGGCAGCCAGGGCTGTATACTCCCCAGGGAGTTGAGATGGTTTCAGGAATGTAAATTATGGCCCGATGATTGTGACTTTTATTTAGCTTCTTTCAGGAGGCAGCAACTTACCTTGGACCGGGGAGGCTCTGGCAACGTGGTTTGTACACACAGGCGCGAATGACATCAAGGGGTCGATATGTGTAAATGCAGACGGCGTGTGTCTTGACAGATGGATGAACGACGTATCGGGTGTCGGCCTACAGACATTCTCCTCGCCTTGATTTGCCTTGTGACCTCTGGGCCAGGTCTTCCATCCGTCATCGTGCCTCGGCTGTTGCGGACTGCAGCAGCTTCCGTCGGTGTGCAGGGAGTAATTACTCTTCTTGAGGTTGTGCGGGGAGCACATGTACGGTGGCCTGCCGTCGGAGAAATTCGTGATCGGGGGCTGGGTCTCAAACGAAGGGAAAGCTGGAGGCGAGGGACCAGCCCTCTGGCCTGCCATGTCTGAACTTTGCCAGCCGGTGAACGAGTCCTGCTGGGGCGACTGCCGGCAATGAAACCTTGTCTCGGCTTCTGAGTAACGTTCCCTTGAGCCCACTGGCTGAGCCTGACTTGGTCTGCCAGACAGAAACCCTCCTGATGCTTGTTCTTCAGTGGCATAGTGCTCATCAGTGTCTTCAAAGTCAAAAAAGGTGCCATCTGAAAGGAGAACGTGTACCAATTTCTGTCAATTCTGCCTCCATGTACAGTACCTACTAAGGCTGCAGTTTGTATCCGGTTAACCGACCGTTCAAAAGGGTACCCGGGTACATTTTCCCAGTTAGATCAATCAAAAAGTATCTTTTTAATGGCCTCTTCTTTTTGAAACATAGACACATCTAGAGTTCACAAAGAAAAAAATGTCAATGATCTTTTTGAAATTGGACCAGCAGGCTTATGCAAAGCAAAGGCCAAACATTTTGCTATGTCTACCACTGCCAAATGTTGTGACAAAAGAATGTTGTCAACCAAGTTCCTAAACATGCTTACTACCCAAAATTACTATTTCTTTGTTTTTCTTTGTTTTCTTTGTTATACGGGTAATCGTAACCGTAACCGAAAAACAGACGGGTAACCGGTTACAAAATTATTCGTAAACTTACAGCCCTAGTACCTACATACAGTATGTACACATACACCCTGATATACACTGTATGCAATTCCTTCAAATCTATTGAGTACAACAGTCATGTGTATCAAGTACATGTAGTACCGGGACATGCAGAATCTTTAAATATCTGAATAGCTGGGACTTTCATGGTTCGGTTTAATTAAAATAAAATAAATGTTTCACAGATTGTGGTTAGAGTACAGTATCATACATGTACACGAATCCAATGATGAGCGATTCAAGTAGTTGGCCCTGCGGTGTATCCCCCATAGTAATAGTGCGGCGAAGTGTAAATTATTTTGTTGCCACACAAAAAGGCAAGTGGGGACATGGCACTAATGGCGAATGGTACGTGTATGTCGTGCTGTCAGATTGGTGTAAGGGAAAACTTTTGCCAAAATTCCTGCCCCATCGCTTGATGAGGTACATGTACCACACAACATGTACATCGGTCAAAGCAGAAAAGCTTCAAAAAGAAGTCATGATAATTTTGCTTGTTCATTGAAGCTCAGTGGTAGAAACATACACGTACATGAACCGTGAAAATATTTCCGCCTGAAATGGTGTATGCATCCAGTAATTAGTAAAACAAAGACCGAAAACAAATTTAATCTTGCGTAAGATCAAAACAATTCATGTTCTATAAGAAAATTGTGTCGGGCTTTCGCTATCTTCTCGTGACTCAGATGTCCGATTGATCTCAAATTATCACAGGTTTATTATTTCATGCACACATTGGATCAGACAATGTGTGGGTGCTGTTCAGTGACCTTTACCAAATACCAACCATATATTATCCTTTGTACTTACATGTAATTAACAGTACAAAGGAAAATCTGGGTGTTTTTTTAATGACTAACCAAAAATAATTGTCTTACAACTTGTCTATTTCATACTATCTAGGCCTGCTGTACATACATTTATTTTAAGTGTTACAAACACAGCACAAATTCATGTGTTTAGAAAAATTGTTTTGAGCATACATACATATGTATTACATGAACTGTGCATGAACTGCAGGAATTGAAACTCAGTTTGAGCTATGAAAATTGTTGTGAACAGAGTGAAAAAAATTGTGTTTTGTGCTTACATGTACATGTACATGTACTATGCAGGAAGTGAAACTCAGTTTACGCTGGGCAAAAGTGGTTTAGTGTCATTGGACACTTCTTTTGCAACAAGTGAAACATGTTTAATTTGCATTGTTACATGTATATCCCACCTCCCAACATGCATTAAAGGTAGCATCATACTTTGGTTTTTATCAAAGAAATACAAATTCACGGGCAAAAATACCAAGACAGATACAGTAACAGTCATCTGTGAAAAATTTCAGTCCCACACGTTGCCCACTTTTTGAGAAAAACAGTGAAAAACAGCCCACAGTATTTCTTAAGTCTTTTCTCTTTTATTTTTGATCTTTTAAAAGATCAAACAGATTTTCGGTCGTTGTTTAAATATTAATTTCTGGATAAATACACCATTTCAAGCGGAAACATTTTAATGGTATGTTTCTACCACCACTATCTTCATACCCTGTAAGTTATACGTAAATCTATGAACATTTCTGTTTTGGTTTCTTACTAAAGTATGATACTACCTTTAATACTACATTGTACCTTTAAAGGGTTAATTAATACTAACCGCTCAACATGGTTTCCACCACTGAAGCCACACGATTCCGTCCCATGGAATTGAGTACGCCAATGATGTTATCCACTGGAATACTTTGGTGGATTAGGAAGCTCTCCTCCCATCTCTTCAACACCATCTCCGTAGGTGACTTCCCAGTGGGCCGGCATTTGGTTTCTGTCAGCTGTGGTATATTGGAATTGTGCCAAGAAATGAAATAACTTACAGTGATGTACATGTAATAAGGCCGAAAAAAAAAAAAGTTGTGTTGCCCTCAGTGACCGACCGTAAAATGGCAAAACTTGGGTCGGGATTTTTATTATTTTTTTTCTGAGTCCTAAAGTAAAAAAAACTTGTGACCATTTTTGACAGAAAATGTAAGATTTAGCAGTAAAAAAGCATCTCCTCAAAATGACCCAAAACCGTTGATTTATAAGCCCTGGCATGCCTGGTGACCATACATCCTGTATTTATTCTTAAATGTTTGAAAGTCGAAAAAATAAAAATAAAATAAAATCGACCGTCTGACCCAAAATTTTAATTTTTCCACTTAAGGGCAACACAACAATTTTTTTTTTCGGCCTAACGAGCAGTATTCTCTTGCACTGTACACATGGTACACATGTACATTTGCCACTTGTGACATGTATCTATACATGTATCTAAGGCTGTAGCCTTTGCTATGGTTAACTCCTGCTACATACAATTACATACAGTAGAACCATTTGGGCAATTCCGTGTTAAACCTGTATTTTCATGATCAATCATTCTTCAGAGACTCCAATTGAAAACAATGTTTTATTGGAATCGGCAATATGGTTCCTTACAAATGCATGGAAATATGCACACAAAAAAGAACAGGTACATTGTACATGTGTACCGTTAACTTGTCCGAAAATGTCAGTGAGAAAACCGTGGAAATTTGCCCATACATAGTCATGTACATTGTACACATGTAGTTTTAGGGATTTACACTTTACATCATGTTTACAGCATACATGTAGATGTATAATTATAAAAAACTAGATGACGCATTGGCTGCTCGTGGATGCGGCGGCACCATTTTAATAGTAGGGAGGGTGTTTCAAATCCGTTTTTGTTTATGGAACGCCGCGCCGTAGCTATCTTCTTTAGATTGTTTGCTTCGGTAATTTCCACATTCAATTTTTGCCAAATTGAATGATGGAATTTGCGAAAAAGAATGACAGAATGACAAACTGAATGATGGAGAATTGGTGACCGAAATTACAAAATGGGCAAAAAAATTATGAAATTTGCGAATTTAATGATGGAATTTACCGACAAACAATCTAAGCCACCGAATATAGCTCCGGCGTTCCATCATGTTTCTTGGTGCATCGCGTAACGGCGCGGCTTGCGCAGTTTGTTATTAGCGCGTGAGCGTAGTGGGGAGTAAACGTGGCTTTCGTATGACGCATGCAACCCCTATTCGTTAATACACGGGTGTGACATCTAGTTTTTTTTTAATTGTAGCCATGGTTTACAGTACACACATAATGTTCAGAGAAAGATAAATTTAGGTGATTGTGGACAAGTGGGGGCCTAAAACTAGCAATTACAAAAAGAATTTAACAACTTTTTAAAGCTTCTACCATGTCTACTGCTCAAAAATGATATTTTGTTTTTACTTTCAGCAAATTTTGTTCCTTCAGGAGTCCTTAAATCGCTAGATTGAAGAAATCTGTGCAACATTTCTGTGTAACAATACAATTTTCTTTAAAAGTGCTTACATGTACTTTGCGAACTTGAAAACAGCCTGTCCGTCATTTTGTCTGGTCTGGCGAGTCTACCTAGTCTGGTCCCCTGACCCAAACAGATCTATCAAGAGTCCTCAAAATGAGAGCAGAAACCAGACTATATACTGTACCCGCCTGAACATCTGCGGCCGTCCATGCGGTGCACCCGTAAAAAAATCCATCCTCCTTACCGTTTTTACCTCATAATTTCAAAACCCTGCCCTCTTTCCACAAATTTAACCTTGCTAATATTGAATTGGACGGTACAAACGCATATTTAGTCTCTTTATAAAAGAGGTAAGGCTTCACAAGTGGGTACGATACCTATCTAGGTGAAGGGAATAAAAACAACTTTTTATAAAGAAACTTACCTAAATATACGTTCATGGTGTCCTCTTCAATATTACTAACAAGGTTAAATTTGTGGAAAGAGGGCAGGGCTTTGATTTTTGAGGGAAATTATGGGGTACAAACGGTAATGAACGCACGTAACGGCCGCTGACGCGCAGACAAATATGGTCTAGTGTCTGCTCTCATTTTCATGATTGTGTGGACTTTCAATACGTTGGTTGTAGGTACCAGACTAAACTAGGCTATCCGGACCAGACTAAATGGCCGACAGGCTGTTTTGAAGTTTGCAACAAACAGGTGAGAAAATTGTATTTTTACTCTGAAATGTTGCACCAAATTCTTCTCTCTGGGGTTTTAAGGACTTGGGAACATTTGCTGAAAGTCAAAAATATCATTTGGGAACAGTAAGTTGTTTTTATTCCCTTTATAGGTATCGTACCCACTTGTGAACCAAGTACCATAAAAGAGAGCTTTCCTTTACACATGTAGTTTTAAACTCCACTTGTCCACAATTACCAAGATTTACAAGATTGTAGTTCTACTGTTTAATTACCAGGATCCAGTCGTGGGTGAATATCTTTTGGTCGAGCTTGCTTGCAAACTTCCGCCAGTCATTGCTATCGGCAACGTCAAGGAGCTTGCCTATTTCATGCTTGGCATCATAGGTGATCTTCGGCTTCTTGTGGTCTAAAGACCTCCTCAGTGGCGGCATCCTGGCTCCACTTTTCCCACCGTCACATCCAACTTGGAATCTGAGCAGAGCACCGTCCGCCAAACAACAACAAATCCAAATGACAGAAAACTTTTTAACTATAGAAAAACTAGTAATAAGATGTGACGGAATACAGTACTTATAAGTTTCCTCAAAATCACGATCCGACAATCGTCAGTTGACTGTGGTTTGTCAAGTACATACTGTACGACTAACGACTGTAGCGTTCACCGGGGGTCAATTTCATAGAGCTGCTTAGCACAAAAATTTGCTAAGCATGACATTAATTCTGTTTAAAATGTAAAAAAAAAAAAACGAGATTAAAAACCAAATTTTCGTGTGTTGTGTATCACTTGCAATTGTTCTTTGGCTGTTGTTCACTGACCATGAATATCAAATGGAATTTTCAATGGTGGTTTGTTTTATTAGGCAAGCTATTTTTGTGCTAAGCAATTTTTTGTGCTAAGCAGCTCTATGAAATTGGCCTCCTGCTCACAGCGCCTTAAAACTTAACACTCTGTGTGGCTGAAATACATACATGTACAATTTATATGGAAAAAGGTGATCAAAAGTCACGCGATGTGTTGCTGGTAGCGACATTTCCTTTGTACATGTACATGTAGTTCAACTGTATGTCTATGATGTGTCTACATGTATGTATCCACAAACATTTTGCACTCAGATGTTCAACATGCAGCAAAGGCCTAGGCAACAGATGAAGGCATGCTGCAGATTAAACGGATGGAAACTCAATTATGAAATACATACATGTACGTTGTAGGCAAAAGATCAAGTCCTGCTTGTAACAGTTTGATGTCTGGTGGACAAGAAACAAAATGCCTAGATGACCATCAGGCATCCATAATTGTGTATAATGCACAAACTGACTTCAATTAATCACTTAACACTCGATATTGCATTGATAAGTACAACAAACATACTGTACAGTGTACGTCTATATGATACACAGTGTACAGTACATGGCAAATCTGTACAGTATTACAGTACATGTCGCATACCTTTACACTTCGGTTTGGGCTCCTGCAAAACTATTTACACAGTGAAATCAGGTGACTTGATTGCATACCTCTGATTGGCTCATAGTAGTTTATGCCGCACCTACATGTACTGTACATTCACTTTGTCAGTTTGTGGTGCAACCAACTTGGCAGGGGTCACACAGTAACCAATAGGCTAGTTTGTATTACATGTATGCAAGTTCATGCAAGATGCATTACACTGTACAGTACATTGTACTTTAGTAGTATTTGTACTTCAACATGCCAGCTATACTAGTTACTCAGTTACTAGTTACTACATGTACATGTACCTGGTACAAGAATCGTGATCACTGAACCATTTCTCTCAACTGCAAAACCTTTGTACATGTACATGGCATCGGTAAAATATTGCGCAGTTAAAAAATGCATTTAAATATTCACCTGGATCGGACCTTAGGGAGACAAGGTTGCTATAAATTCGACCTTAGGGAGACACCGAACATTAAGGAGACATTTTGGTGTCTCCCTAATGTTTTAGGTACCTTTTATAGACACATTTTTACCGTCCAAATTTTTATAGAAAATAGAGAGTGCTCTAAACAAAAACATATGTCCATCAATTTCAAGTTCATTGGTTTAGAGGATGCTTAGAAATAGGTAAAGTTCAGTGCACAACCCTATGGGAATGTCTCCTTAAGGTCCTATTTAGGATAATATATATACGGAGTACGGACTATATGTTTCACCTTTGAATGACGATCAAAATCATCTGACCAATCTTTAAGGTTTTAAAAACTCCAAAAGCAAGTTTTGTTTTGTATTTTTCTCTTGAAATATGCATGACACAGCATTTCACTGTCAGAGAAGAATATTTCACAATTTTCAATACTGGTTGGTTCAACTTTACAAACAGCAAAAACTGTAAAATGCTTTCAGAACTAAAATTAAAATGTTTTGGAATTCCTCACCTCCAGTGCATGATCTAGCAATTTTTTTTATTCACAAAGTCTCTATTTTAAATGTTTAAAGGGTTCATGCAGTGTTTTTTTCAGTCAGGTTATGTTATTGCCTTCATACAGAGAATATAGTGACAGATAATGAATGGCAATTCTTATTTTGGTTTCAAACCAGCATTTGGTTTTCTTTTGAACGGCTTTGCAAAATGGGGGATTTTCATGCATTGACTCATGTAGGGAACCAACAGCCAAAATATAATGAAAAAACATAAACAAATGAAGAGGCAAACATGACCCCCAGAAATGGTTGGTCAAAAACATTACACCACCAGTTGAGTGAAAGGAACATATTCAGCACAATAAAACCCATTGAGGGGGAAAGGTTTGTCAGAAAATGTTTCCATGCCATAGGGACCGAGTTGGTCACAGACCGAGTGTTGGCCTCGGCCGAGTTGACCTGAAACCGGCTGGCCTACCACGCAAATTTACAGACTCTTTTTTGTAATAAATCAACGTTAACTCACCAACTCCAAGTGTAATTAAAGACACGTCGTCTTTGAAACTATCATGTTGGCAGGAAGATCGGTGATTCCAGGTTAAATAACAAATCCCAGGCGGGGATGGGCTGAGCCACCACGTCCACACACGCCAGCCAACAACAAGATATTGACGGGGAAATAACATTGGATGAACAACCACAGTGATACATGTAGTGTGCCCAACAACACATCATGCACACACTGAACGTAATTAAATTTGGTTATACCGCCCTCAACGACAGTGAATTGCATCAATAAATCGAAGTTTGAGTAAAAAAAACATTGCCAAATTTTTTGTCAAAGAATAATAATTTCAGATTCATGTAATGGGCAAAAAATATCAAGTCATCTGTGAAATTTTCAATCCCATACGATGCTCACTTTTTGAGAAAACAATGAAAAACAGCAACAGTATTTTTGTTTTAGTCTTGTTGCCGTTGTTTTTTATCGTTAGGGCGCCCCTTTTTTCCATTCCACCTGCCCACAAAATCCCGGTTCATACCCTGACGAACTATTTCATACACACCAAGATTAAAACATACAGACACAAGTTGTAGTAATTTATATATATATATATATACATCTTTATTCATTCTTTTAATGTCAATTTCAAGTTTGTCAGTGGTGGCAGCATGCCTAGCTAGTGCATTATGGAGTACGAGTTAACTTGGGTGGTACGAGATGACTGAATTGGTATGACTTGACCCATTTCGCTTTTGATTACCCGGTACTGTGGTTCTCGTTTCCCGACCGAACCACAATTATTTTGGGCTCCGATACCGAAGAAAAAAAAAATGTTTTGCTGCCGACCCTGTCAGAATGACATAATAAATTCAAGAAAAAAAAATAATAACAATTCCCGAATTTCTGGAGACAAATTTTGCCAATAGGCCTAAAATTTTTATACTTTCTATCACAGAAATTAAAAAAAAAAATATTCAAACGAGATTACAGTGAATACAATGAACATTTCTCATCATTTTCTTGAGGTTTTTGTGTATTCAGCCAGATTTTGTTTCAAACAAACTTTTTTTTTGACCGACCGACCCTCCCTCAAGGTGAAAAAGAAATGAGAACCACAGTAATAAAAAGGGGCGCCCTTATAAAAGGAAAATTATTGTTTTCTGGTCATTGGTTTTACTCTTTTCCGGATAAATAAATACAGCATTACGGGCAGAAAAAAAATGTTACTACGGTTTGTCTCTACCATCACCATTTTTATACCCTGTAAGTTATAGGTAAATCTGTGAAGATTTCTGTTTCGGTATGCTACCAATAATAGGCCTAGTCCTAGTACCTTTAAAGGTACAGGAATGCCGTAACATACCAAACGGAACTTAATCTTCACAAAATCACCTAAACTTTTACTATTATAAAGACTGGTGCTGGTAGAAACCATGGAGCGTATGGCAAAATGGTGTATCTCGAAAAATCATGTTTTGAGAAAAACGGCTTTGAATATTTTGTTTAGTACCACTTTTTTCTGGCCAATTTACTTCAGGGAAAAGGTTGCTTCAATAAATTTTAATGACATACTGAAGGTATTTTTTTATTTCAAGATATTTTTCTCATCATAGAGGCATTTTAAACTTGATACACCCTTTTGACAGCACAATCAACGTTGACCATCTCAAAACATTTTTGGCAAAAGGGTGAATGTCAAGTTAGCTTTGTTCATTATAGAATGCATTGTCTCGGCAAAAGGGTGTATTATGTTACACAAACTCAATACAAATGATATTTAGGGCAAAAGGGTATATCTTGTGTTACACAATTCATATTGCATGTTTCTGTTTTAGCAAAGAGATGTATCTGAAGTTACGGTGAATGACCTTAATGAGATTTCACAATGCTAGCTTTAAAATAAAACGATGCATCGTATGAACTTGAGATTTCGCTCAATGGAAAAAGCGCCCTCACTTTACCTAGAACCGTTAACATCTCAAAAAAGGTGTAAAATGATCGAGTTACACCCTTTTGCAATCACAGGGCCGAATGTAGAAACATACCGTTAAAATATTCCGCCTGAAATGGTGTAACTTCAGTTTCTCTTGTGGTAATTTGATGATCATATAAAAACCGTTTCATCTTTGAGTGATGTTCCACAATGTACTATACTGTAATTACGGTTGCAGCATTGCTGCGTGTATCGGTGAAATGATCCCTGGGAACTAGGTGTGTGCATATCATTGTTTCATGGCTTCTGACTGCCAAAAGAACAAAGATAATTGACTATTATAGGGGCACAGCCAACATAGGGCTGGATAGCTTAGTTGTACCGTATTCAGGAGGTCGCCGGTTCGAATCCCGCTCCAGTCATCATTTTTTCTTTGTTCACCCACCTTCCAATGACTTAAAAATTCAGTCAGTTTCCCTAATTGTGGTTATTTGATGATTAATTCTCATTAATTTTAGATAATAGATGACCTCATACTTCTAGAATTCTAAAAGTGGCAATTTGTTGGGTACGGTACCTGAGCAAACTATCCAGAATAGAGAGGCGGGGAGAGGTAAAATAAAACTCTTTCAAAAACAATAATTTATTTGAGGCCGCGCCGCCGTCATGGCCGTGCAACCGTTCAAGAGAGGGCGGTATGTCGTTTTTGCGGGGCACAGTTTTTGATTACAGTTAAACAAAAATTACCAATTTTATAAGATTTTTATAAAATAAGATTTTAAATTGCACATTAATGTTCAATTCAACATCTTAGTATAATTTTTACTAACAGATCGGCCTTAAAAATTAATATACATGTAAATGCCTCATCTGAACGTTGATCAAACACATTAAAAGAAAGTTTTTATGTCTTTCAAGAGTCACCGTACAATATTTACCGAGGCCTGTGACCTTTCCATACCATTCCGGAAGTTGTAGTGCATTGTGGTACATGTTTGAGAAAGTAAACTCGGTCGATATTTCACTGCCGAAGTCCTCTTGGAAAATTGTTGATTTCCGAGTCCAAAATGACGAGACACCAGAGAAACTGCACTGCGGGAACTGTCTATACCTACCACGAACGGCAGAAGGATGCTGGTATGTCTCTAAATTATTATTTGAAATAATTTTGACTTGTTTGTGCGGGCACATCAAATGATTCGGCGATTGTGGGTTAGGCCTAACGGGATCCCAAAACACATTGATTTTTTGGCGATTGTGGGTTGACGGGATCCCAAAACACATTGATTTTTTTTGGCTCTGAACTAACTTCTACTCCTCAAAAATGATACTTTTGACTTTCAGCAAATGTTCCTGGGTCCTTAAAAGCCTAGATAATTAAAAAACCTTGGTAATATAGATGAGGAGACCAACAAAGTATATGTAGGTAAGTTACTTTTCAAAAAGTAGTTTCCT
The DNA here is from genome assembly GCA_963971285.1 of Astropecten irregularis. Taxonomy (NCBI): domain Eukaryota; kingdom Metazoa; phylum Echinodermata; class Asteroidea; order Paxillosida; family Astropectinidae; genus Astropecten; species Astropecten irregularis. The sequence goes on along the minus strand of OZ020251.1, from coordinate 11,029,920 downwards.
TTCCTTTATAGTTTTAGGACCCGTAAACCCACAATCCCCAAAGCCTAGATTGAAGAAATTTGTTCAACATTTCAGGGTTAAAATTCAATTTTCTTACGCGCTTCTTGTAAACTTTAAAACAGACCGTCTGATCGCGTGCTCGGCCATTTTGTCTGGTCTGGTTAGTCTAACGTTAGTGCCCAGACCCAACAGACCAAGAGTCCTCAAAATGTCAGAGTGGAAACCAGACTATTCTCCTCTGCGGCCGTCCGTGCGGCGGTGAAATGTTACAATCTTGGTTACCGTTTTTACCCCATAATTTTCCTCAAAAATCAAAGCCCTGCCCTCTTTCCAAAAATTTAAGCTTGGTAATATAGAGGAGGAGACCAACAAAGTATGTAGGTAAGTTACTTTTCAAATAGTAGTTTCCTTTCCTTTATAGTTTTAGGACCCGTTAACCCACAATCCCCAATGATTCAATGTGAGCCTGATGAAGGGATTACAAGTCAACTCGCCCCCAGCCGACTTACCGACTCGCCCCCTGACCGACTCGCCCCTTACCAACTCGCCTCCTCCCCTACTTGCCCCCTGACCGACTCGTCCCCTGGCCAACTTTTGTGTTTTGTCCTTATGACGATGTTTTTGAGTTTTTGTGACTCACTTAGATAAAATAACAATTTTTTTGTTTTATTATTCGATGTTCTTTCTTAACATTTTTGGTTATAATTTTGTTTTAAAATGTCTTGCTTTAACTTCAAGTGGGATTGTTGACATTTTTTGTAGACTTCTTTTTATTATGACGATATGTTTTGTTCTATGGTTTGTTTTAAGTGTTGTTGTTCACTTGTTTTTCTTGTTTTGAGGTAGCGTTTTTGAAGTTTTGATGTTTTTGCTTCTACGAAGGAAATATTAAATTGCTTGGACTGCAATCGAACCATGCAGAAGTTTGTGTGTGGACTTTGTGTATTTTTTGTTCTTAATCATAAAATGTTTGATAGGGGGCGAGTCGGGGAGGGGGCGAGTCGGCCAGGGGGCGAGGAGGTAAGGGGTGAGGAGGTAAGGGGCGAGTCGGCTAGGGGGCGAGTTGACCTGTTTCCGATGAAGGAATGGTCTCAGCTAGCTACATGTACGGCGTTCCATCATGTTTCTTGGTGCATCGCATAGCGCGTACCGCGTAACGGCGCGGCTTGCGCGGTTTGTTATTAGCGCGTGAGCGTAGTGGGGAGTAAACATGGCTTTCGTCATGACGCATGCAACCCCCATTCGTTAATACACGGGCGCGACATCTATTTTTTTTTTATCTATGGGAGTCATCTAGGAAAGAATTCCACTGATGACCATAATTTGTGCACAACTCTATGGAACCAACAGAAGGCGTTTTGAGCAAAATGGCTGCCGCTGTATTGGAAGTGTACAAATTGTAGGTAAAAAAAAAACCCTGTAAAACTCACTTTTCAGATATGCTACCCAAGTTTTCCACACCTGAGATTGAAGTTCATCATCCAATAAGTTAACTCTTGGAGGATATAATCCTTTTTTCGTAATGGTCATCAGTGGAATTCTTTCTTTAGATTTTACTGGAATGTCACTGATCACTCTCCCCCCACCAAAAAAAAAAAAAAGAAATTCGAACCCTCTCCAACCACCCTAGCACCACATAAACATTTGTCCGTGGAATAAACCAGTTTTATGTCCCGCCAAAGATAACTCGGCCTTCTCTGCCTTGTATCATAATTATAATGCTACAATTTCCACCCACTTACATTTACAGCCCAGTCTGGTTACGGGACCAACAAGACGCGTCTGGGAAAGGACTCAGTGGGAAATTTTGACTGTTGCTGTCTCACACTTCAGCCCAGCCCCAATCCGGTCATTACGTAAGTGTTTGTTTTGTTGGTTGTTTGCTTGGCCTCATGAATAATAAATTGGGTTGTAACTTGGTAAACACTGGCCCCAAACAACATCACATACATGTTGTATTGTGAGGGAATTTCAATGCATACATTATAACCATGTTTACTGCACGAATCCTTTGATGGCTCATTCCTGACCAAGTATGGGTGACGGTGTCCCTGTTACATCAGTCAGCTCGTACCATTCATCATTAGGTCTGTGCATTCTACCCGGGTACTCGAAACCCAACCGAAACCATCGAATACCCGGCTCCATTTTTTCGATTCTATTACCCGTAAAAAAATAACAACCATGCCCTCTTTCATATAATACATCACTGACCTGCAAAAATTATTATTTCTTAAGATCTAGCTAAGGACCGTCGATATTGGGATTTTCAAATATCGATATATCGCCGCTGAAATATCGATATAATCGATATATCGATTTTCACGCATGCGGACGGCATTTCAATTTAATGCCCTCACACGACGTGAGACGTATCAATCAGGTCGTGAGTCCGAAAACACGAGGTCAAGAGACTTACCATCCGACCTTTATAGTCCAGACAAATAGTTTAAATAAATTCTTTTTTGATATTCTGACCCAGACTTATTGAAATGGGTTGTCTTTCCAACCACAGTTACTGCGCAGTAACAAACCAAAATGGTATGTTGTGCGCATGCATGCAAATGGCTATTTAGGAGGCTTCCCTTCGTAAACCCCAAAACACGTGGTCAAGAGATTTACCATCCGACTTTACAATCACCAAACGTTCATATGATTGTCTGGGAAACAAAGTTGTTTTTTTAACATCCTGACCCAAACTTATTCAAATGAGTTGTCTTTCCAACCACAGTTGCTGCGCAGTAACAAACCAAAATGGTACGTTGTGCGCAGGCATGCAAATAGGCTATTTAGGAGATTTTCCTTCAGCCTTTATTCTGCTCTGATCAAAGCGGAACATAGATAAGATATATCTCTCTGTGGTTGGGCCTTTTTTACCGACAAAAGACGGCTTTTGGTGTCTGGTTTCTTGACCCAGAAATCTTAACTATGCTTAACAAAAGACCTGTCAATTATGATGTGTAGACACAGCTGGAAACAGTTCACGAGTTGCAGACATAATATAATGGGGGGGGGGGATCGTGAATTTATTTTCCAAGTAAAAGGCTGGCGGTGGTTTTATACACTGTAGCTCCGTCCAATCATGGTCCATTACTGATCCTCATAATCAATGCTATTGGTTGACGCTACATTGTGTGACAGCTCCATGCCACAGGTTCTCACGCACGTGGTTGCCTGAAAAGCCGCTGGTTCCGTTCGATAGGTAGTAAATTTGTAGTTATTCCGTGGGCACCAGCCAAGGCACGGTAACGTAAACATCTTTCGAGGTAGATGGCTGGCTATCGTTGTAGATTTTTTGGCTGCGTGATATCGGTACATAAGACCGCAAGATGTTACAACAACGTTGCTGGAGTTCTTTGGTTGTGATTAAACAAATCCACGAATACCCCAAATTCAGGTTTAATGACCGATATTGCGATTTTATCATCGATATTAATCCTCAATATCGAAAATTTCGATATATCGATATTGTTAAAAATTTGACATCGGCAATATCGATATTAACATAATATCGATATATCGATAATATCGATATATCGACGGTGCTTAGATCTAGCACATGTACGTGAAAATTGTGTTTCTTGTAATTGGCCAACTGGACAAAATTACCTACTGATAGCTCAGTTGGTAGAGCGCCTGTACAGTATTCAGGAGGTCGCCGGTTCGAATCCCGCTCCAGTCAATTTTTCTTTGTTCACTTTGCAATGAAAAAAAAGAAATGGTCAGCAGGTCTAGTAACTGAAGCATTTTACTAGACCCGGGGCCGATTTCATAAAACTTACGACGCGTCGCAGATTAACTGATTAAAGATGCATCCTTTCTCTATGGACTCACCGCATAGATGCGACGCGTCGCAACCACGACGCGTCGCAAATCATGTTGCGACGCGTCGCAGAGCTTTATGAAATTGGCCCCTGAACTTTTTTCTAGACCTGTGGCATTCATGTACTATAGAAAAACCATAATTGTATGCAATATTGTGTCAAAAATCATACATTTAGGCACCATTTTAATTGTGTAAGGAAAACAAGATTACTAGACAGCCAGACTAGTGCAGTACACACTTTACTAGACTGACACTGAAATCAGTAGACTCAGTCCACGGTCTAACATGTCTAGTGGATATTTCAAGCCCTGTGTACATGTGGAGCCTTCAAGTTCAACACACAGTCGAAAAATACATTAAACATGGCATCTGTTGCAAATACATCAAACATGGCGTATGTAACAAAGGCTCAACAGGGGCCAATTTCATGGAGCTGCTAAGCAGAAAAATTTGCTTAGCACAAAAATGTCTTGCCCAATAAAACAAACCACCGTTCAAAATTCCATTTGGTATTCATGGTCAGTGAACAACAGCCAAAGGACAATCACAAGCGCTACACAACACATGAGAATTTGGTTGTTAATCCTGTTTTTATTAATCATTGAAAAGTGAACAAAGAAAAATTGACTGGAGCGGGATTCGAACCGCCGACCTCCTGAATACCGTACAGGCGCTCTACCAACTGAGCTATCCAGCCCTACGTTGGTGGTGACCCCAATAGTAAATTATCTTTGTTCGTTTGGCAGTCAGAAGCCATGAAACCACGCACACACCGCCATGCCCCAGGGATCGTTTCAATGATACACGCAACAATGCTGCAACCTGGGAACGGTACATGGGGGATCACTCAAAGAGGATACGGCTTTTTAATTAATATAATCATCAAATAACCACAAGGGAAACTGACTCCCTTTTGGTTATTTGATGATTCTGTTTTTATTATTAGACAAAAATGTCATGGTTAGCAAATGTTTGTGAAATTGGTCCCATGTTGTAATGTTTGCGTTTCTTGTTTGTACTGTCTACATTTTAGTGAGGAGGGTTTCCTTTACGACAAGGAAGCCATCATAGAGTACGTCCTGAAACAGAAGCAGGAATACGAAAGAAAACTGAAGGAGTATCATCGCCAGTGTCGTCTTCAACAGGTTGGTAAAGCCATTAATTAATTTTTCTATTTATTTCTATTTATTAATCTCTTCCAACAGCAATACAATGCCAATTACAGGGGAGATATTTAAAGAGAAGAATATAGTAACTGAATAAATAAATATTATGTACACTCAATAATGTAATATTTACACACAATAAATAAATTAATAGATAGATAAATAAACCTCTTCTTAAAACATATCTTATGATGACAGTTAGCACAAACAAATAAATAATCCAACAAACAAACAAACTCCCCAACACCCCAACAAACAAATCCATAGAACAGACAAATAAATAGAACAAACAGATAGACAATTAATTATCTAATTGATTAATTGATTAATTGATTATGATTGTATAAGTTATTTATTCTAAATCTTATGATATTAATGGTACAGTGTAAGGGTCGATTTCACGAAGCCCTGCAATAACCCTGGCATCGTAGGGGCCTATCCTACATAGGGCTTCAATCCATCAAAAGTTTTACGATTGATATCAAGTTACGATGAGTTTGGTGAAATCAACCCCAGGATTGATAACATACCCAAACAGAAATGTTCACAGATTTGTGTATAACTTTCGGGGTATGAAGATTGTGCCGGTAGAAATGTACCTTTAAAGTATTTCTGCCTGAAATGCTGTATTTATTCAGAAAGTAGTAAAACCAAGACCAAAAACAGTTTTGATCTCGGGGTAAGATCAAAACCATTCTTTATCTTTTGTCATTTGTAAGAAAAATGTTTGTCGTTTTTTTTTTCAATGATGTTCTCGTGACTCAAATGTCCAATTTCATGAATTTAGCTCAAATGTTCACATGCTTATTATTTCATGCGCATGTTTGATCAGACAACGTGTGAGTGCTGCTCTGTGATCTTTACAAATCATGTATTATACCTTGTGAGTGGTTTCATGGCTTCTGACTGTCAGGTGAACAAAGATAATTGACACCACCAACATGCAGGTATGGCCGGATAGCTCAGTTGGCGAGAGCGCCGATACGGTATTCTGTATTTCATGCCCCTGATTGCTTATAAGAAAATAGTTGTACATTGAATGGAAGAAGCCCACTAACAATGAATATTGAAATTTAATTTTACATTTTTTTTTCTTTAATTCCAGGATGCGGAAAGTCAAGTAAAGAAATCTGCAACAGAAGACAAAGTCAAAGCTTTCATTGAAAAGGGTAAAAAATCTGGTGATGTCCATGTTCTTTTCCTGTACAGCTATGCAGTCAACCACTGCTCCAGGAGTCCGGTCTTGGCCTTGGTGCCCCCTTCAACCACTGCCCTGGTCTTGGCCTTGGTGCCCCCTTCAACCACTGCCCTGGTCTTGGCCATGGTGCCCCCTTCAACCACTGCCCTGGTCTTGGCCTTGGTGCCCCCTTCAACCACTGCTCTGATCTTGGCCTTGGTGCCCCCTTCAACCACTGCCTTGGTCTTGGCAATGGTGCCCCCTTCAACCACTGCCCTGGTCTTGGCCTTGGTGCCCCCTTCAACCACTGCTCTGGTCTTGGCCTTGGTGCCCCCTTCAACCACTGCTCTGGTCTTGGCCATGGTGCCCCCTTCAACCACTGCCCTGGTCTTGGCCTTGGTGCCCCCTTCAACCACTGCTCTGGTCTTGGCCATGGTGCCCCCTTCAACCACTGCTCTGGTCTTGGCCATGGTGCCCCCTTCAACCACTGCCCTGGTCTTGGCCATGGTGCCCCCTTCAACCACTGCCCTGGTCTTGGCCATGGTGCCCCCTTCAACCACTGCTCTGGTCTTGGTCATGCCCCCTTCAACTACTGCCCTGGTCTTGGCCATGGTGCCCCCTTCAACCACTGCCCTGGTCTTGGCCATGCCCCCTTCAACTACTGCCCTGGTCTTGGCCATGCCCCCTTCAACCACTGCCCTGGTCTTGGCCATGGTGCCCCCTTCAACCACTGCCCTGGTCTTGGCCATGGTGCCCCCTTCAACCACTGCCCTGGTCTTGGCCATGGTGCCCCCTTCAACCACTGCCCTGGTCTTGGCCATGGTGCCCCCTTCAACCACTGCCCTGGTCTTGGCCATGGTGCACCCTTCAACCACTGCCCTGGTCTTGGCCTTGGTGCCCCCTTCAACCACTGCTCTGGTCTTGGCCATGCCCCCTTCAACCACTGCCCTGGTCTTGGCCATGGTGCCCCCTTCAACCACTGCTCTGGTCTTGGCCATGCCCCCTTCAACCACTGCACTGGTCTTGGCCATGGTGCCCCCTTCAACCACTTCAACCACTGGTCTTGGCCTTGGTGCCCCCTTCAACCACTGCCCTGGTCTTGGCCATGGTGCACCCTTCAACCACTGCCCTGGTCTTGGCCTTGGTGCCCCCTTCAACCACTGCCCTGGTCTTGGCCATGGTGCCCCCTTCAACCACTGCACTGGTCTTGGAATACTTAGTAACCCCTCCACCCACTGCCTTGGTCTTGGTGCCCCCTTTAGCTACAGCCATGGTCTTGGCCTTGCTGCCCCCTTTAACTACTGCCCTGCTAGTGGTCTTGGTTTTTCCATTGTTATTGTCATCATTTTTCTTTGTATTCTTCCTATTCTACTTCTTAAAAGTGTTATCATTCTTCAATTTGTTTTTCAGAACGCAGCATCACAAGTAAGCCCCTCAATCCGTTCACAGACGCCCCTCCTGCCAAGCGAGCCAAAACTGATAACGGCAAAGTTGAGACGCCTCCTACTGCTAGCAGTAGCCATAGCAATGGCAAAGTTGAAAGTGCGGCCGCGTCGAACGAGAAGAAATCAGAGCTTCCCAGCTTCTGGATACCGTCGCTGACTCCACAGGCTAAAGCCACTGAAATCCAGAAACCGGTAAGTTGTTGATGCCTCTGCCGTTTCATTTGATCGTCTGCTGCATTGAATTATTAATTATTAGCCTGCTGACCACAGCTTGCTCGGTGGTCCAGGGGTATGACACCTGGGGTCGGTTTCACCAAACTCATCGTAACTTACTATCAATCGTAGGACTTTTGATGCATTGCAGCCCCACATAGGATAGGCCATCTATGATGGGTTATCCTTCGTAACTAGAGTTACGATCGCTCCCAGGGCTTTGTGAAATGGACACCTGCACTAGTACGCAGGATGTCGTGGGTTCAAATCCCAGCAAGCGGTGCGGATGCGTGTTGGGTGAAGCCTACTAAAGCCTGATTTCCATGAACTTAGCTCTGTTTTTTTGTAATCATCCAAATTATCAGAGAAAATCTCTCGTCTTTTTGAAGATACAGGGCCGATTTCACTAACGCTTTTCGGTCATCACTTGAAATCCATTGAAAATGGAAAGTGGTGATCGATTTTCTGTTCAGTGATGGATTTGGGCTTAACGGTTGTATCATACTTTGGTAAGAAACCAAAACAGAAATGTTCAAAGATTTACGTATAACTTACAGGGTATGAAGATGGTGCTAGTAGAAACATACCGTTAACATTTTTCTGTCTGAAATTGTGTATTTATCCAGAAATTAGTCAAACAACGACCGAAAATCTTTTTGATCTTTTAAAAGATCAAAAATAAAAGAGAAAAGACTTCAGAATTACTGTGGCCGTTTTTCACGATTTTTTTAAAAAGTGGGCACCGACTGAAATTTTCACAGATGACTGTTACTGTATATGTCTTGATATTTTTGCCCATGAATCTGTACTTGACAAAAACCAAAGTATGACATTACCTTTAAGCGATGACTGTTAAGTATTAGTGAAATCAGCCCAAGACTGTAGAGCCCAGCCACTTTAAAGGTAGTATCATACTTTGGTTTTTGTCAAAGAAATACAGATTCGTGGCCAAGGATATCAAGGAAGATACAGTAACAGTCATCTGTGAAAATTTCAATCCCATACGTTGCCCACTTTTTGAGAAAACAGCGAAAAATTGCCAAAGTATTTCTTAAGTGTTTTATTTTTTATTTTTGATCTTTTAAAAGATCAAAAAGATTTTCGGTTGTTGTTTTACTAATTTCTGGATAAGTACACCATTTCAGGCGGATCAATTTTAACTGTATGTTTCTACCGCCATCATCTTCATAACCTGTAAGTTATACGTACATCTGTGAACATTTCTGTTTTGGTCTCTTAGCAAAGTATGATACTACCTTTAACTTGTGTAGTTCACTTTTCAATGACATCTTTGTTTTCTCGGATCTGTTTTTGTAGGACAAAACCGTTTATTGTCCCATGAGCGGGAAACCGCTGAGGGTCAAGAAACTGATCCCTGTCAACTTTGTCCGAGCCGACGATGCCAAGGACAACAGGCCGATGGTCGCCAAAGAGATCCGCTACAAATGCGCCGTCACGCATGATATTCTGTCCAACAAGACGCCGTGTGCCGTGCTGAGACCAAGGTACGTAGGTCCCCGGAGACGGTTGTCCCAAAATGTCGGTCCATGTTATGAACAATGTTCAACTTTTCAAGACGCATCCTAATTTCATAAATAACAAAAAGGTTGCTTTAATTTTGAGTGAAGACATTTGCACATCACTAAAGTAATATAAATGGAACAAGTCTGCATTGAATTATGACAAGAATATACTTGTACTATACAAGAATGTCTGTCCATGTAACAAATGTTTATCATTCATTTCATCTTAAAGATGACCTTATAATTTCCTACATATATCCAGTGAATCAGACTATATATTTTTTCAGTACAACTACCAATGAATACAGGAGTGTAAACAAAATTTAGCCAAAAAACTGATTTTAAATCCACCTCCCATGTTGCACCCCAAAAGTTAACAAATGTATGCATTAGTGTCGACAGACCATAGAGCTATATTAAAATTACTAGAGCGCTAGCTCTGCGTTCTCCGTGAGTAGACGTTTTAAAGCCGTCCTTGGCGCAGTCGTTTTGAATTTGTGTGCGTGTCTGTGGAACAAGAACACTTTGACTGGAATGCCATTCGAAGATTGTACTCTATATGCAACGCGCAAGTATGCGCGAACGGTACCTACATGTAGCGCGTCTTTATGACGCATGCAATCATTGCGTGACTGAAGTACAGAGCGTGTGCGCGCACAGTTCTTAATGAAAAGCGCATTTACCGAGGGTGTGTCGGATTTCGGGCGTATTTGACTTGGATGACGCACCCGTATAGAACACAACGCAGTATGCAAATGAACGTAAAAAAAAAAACGTAAAAAATTGTGGGCTTTCCATAGGTTTGTGCACAAACATGGATGCGCCCAGCAGGCATCACTTTCTACACGGAGCTAACGCTCTAGTAATTTTAATATAGCTCTATGGGACAGACCCATTTCTGATTGATACATATACGGCTATGGCAAGTAATCGTTATCGTCTGTTGCAGTGGGAAGGTTGTGACTGTGGACTGTGTGGAGAAGCTTATTAAGAAAGACATGACGGATCCATTCACTGGAGACACGCTCACAGACTCCGACATCATCAAGATAAGACGGGTAAGATTAGTAGATGAGTACCAGTTTATTTACAGGCTCTTTGTACATATCAACCTTTTGGCTGGTAACCACGCTGGTGTTCATTCAGCAGAATGCTTGCTGTAATCTACATGTAGGTACATAAACAGCCACAGCTTTAATACTTTGTCAGAACTTCATAGTTGTAAATTTCACGGATTCACATAAGCACAGAATAATGCTTAGCATGAAAGTATTCCTTGATTGGTAAAGGTCACTGGACACTGGACAGCACTCATACTTTGTCCGATCAAAAATGTACATGAAATAATAAACCTGTGAAATTTTGAGCTCAATCGGACATCTGAGTCACGAGAAACTAGCGAAAACTCGACTCAATTTTTTTTTTATAAAACATGAAGAATACTTAACGTTTGTTCCAAAATTTTTTCGGACGAACGATCTTTGGAAAAGACACTAAATCTTGATTTGCTTGAAAAACCCAGCATCTGATGAACCAAGATTTCCCATGGTGACTGTTTGCACTGTTTACGAACTGTTGAGTCCATTTTCTGTCTCAAACTCAATCATTTTTTTTTTGAGGCCTTGCAAATCCTATAATGCTCCCTTTAATGGTACTATCATACTTGGGTAGCATACCGAAACAGAAATCTTCACAGATTTACCTATAAACTTATAAATATAGTGATGGTAGAAACCTGAATAAAGAAATATTTCCTGGAGCGAGATTTGAACCAGAGACCTCCTGAATACCGCACTGGCGCTCTTACCAACTGAGCTATCCAGTTGTGTTGGTGGTGTCTCTAATAGTCAATTATCTTTGTTCATTTGGCAGTCAGACGCCATGAAACAAAGCACACACCGCTTTATTTTTCATTTTTGTTCTTTGTTTATTCTTCAGGGAGGTACCGGTTTTGCCAGCGCCGCCGAAACGTCGCTAGAGGCTAAGAAAGCAAGACCAGTCATGATGGCATCCTGAACACCTTGAACTTCACAACAAACAACCGAGCAAGTTGAGTCAACAGGCAGGCTATTCCTCTCATGACTCTGACGATATTTTAGGCGTTTGTTTTTTGTAAGGACCCTCGAGAAACATACCTGTTGTTTCATGGGATATGTGCCAGATTTCATAAATCTTTGAGATTCCTGTTTCGGAGGAGCTTTTACGTATCGTCATGGCCACTTCTATTGTGACATCACACATTGGTGAGCAAGTAAGATTAACATGACTTCATGTTAAGGCCATAAAAAAAAAATTGTTGAATTGGCGTAACCCGCCCGACCCAAAAATATGCCCCAACCGTAACAATTTTAAACCAAAAAAAAAAAATAAAAAAAAATAAATAAATAAAAATCGGAAAAAAAAAAAAAAAAAAAAAAATCTTAAATTTGTATGCAGATTAAAAGCTTAAAAGGAGCAAAAGATGGAAACCAGACTGGTTTAAGTTGTTATGTCATTTCTTGTCTTTATTTGACACGTCAAATACTGTGATATACAGGGGAAAAAGCATTTAATACCCCAGGAAAAAAAAAAAATCCGCCCGACCTACCCTATTTTCCAAAACTCCGTTACTTCAATACAACAATTTTTTTTTATGGCCTAATGATCATTCTCGACATTTTGTGGATTCAATCGCGAACATCACTGACAATGAACAGTTGATACCAATTTAAGCCTTTAAAGGCCTTTGCACATGACGCAAAAAAAAACCTCTCAACCATTGAGAAATTCTCTCATGGTTGCGAAATCTTACAAAAGTGTCATCGTGTGAAAGGACACCAATGCTTGAGCGTGACCGACGTCCCTGTTGAATCCTTGAGGAATTTTGACCGAGGTCCAGACACATGAGAGAATTTCTCAATGGTTGAGAGTTTTTTTAATAGCGTCGTGTGAAAAGGCCTTAAAGGTAGTATCATACTTTGGTAAGAAACCAATACAGAAATATTCACAGATTTACGTATAACTTTCAGGGTATGAAGATGGTGCTGGTAGAAACCTACCGTTAAAATGTTTCCGCCTGAAATGGTGTATTTATCCATAAATTAGTAAAACAACGGCCGAAAATCTTTTTGATCTTTTAAAAGATCAAAATAAAAGAGAAAAGACTTACTGTTGCCGTTTTTCACGATTTTCTCAAAAAGTGCGCACCGTATGGGACTGAAATTGTCACATATGACTATGACTGTATCTTCCTTCTTATTTTTGCCCATGAATCTGTACTTCTTTGACAAAAACCAAAGTATGATACTACCCTTAAGATATCAATATAATAAAGTGTTTCATATGCTAAATTGTAATGTGTTTTTATCCATTGGTTTTATTGTTTAATTGGAAAGTAAGCTGGTTTTTATTTTCAATCTCCTAAATACCAAAAAGTCAAATCTGACTGTAAAACAGCATATACAAATCCACTGAAAGCTTGAGGATGGCAATGGACTGTTCCGGCTTTGCTCTTAAGCCGCGCCCACAAAATTAGCAATGCCACCTGTTCTTAAGCAATGACACCGCTAGCCATGCTAGCAGCATGAAAAGAAGGAGGTATCCTGGCTGATTCAGCTTCTCAAGTACATGTATGCTTAAAGGTACAGTACTATCATACTTTGGTAGCATACCGAAACAGAAATCGTCACAGATTTACCTGTAACTCACAGGGTATAAAGATAGTGATGGTTGAAACACACCGTCAAAATTTCTCTGCCTGAAATGCTGTATTTATTTTGGAAAGAGCAATGAGCAAAAACTATTTTAATCTTTTAAAGATAAAAAATAATGGTCGAAAGACTTAAAAAATACTGAGTGCGTTTTTCACTGTTTTCTCAAAAAGTGGGCACCGTATGGGACTGGAAATTTCACAGATGACTGTTACTGTATCTTCCCTGATATTTTGTGCTCAAGAATGGATCTGCATTTCTTAGACAAAAACCAAAGTATGATATTACCTTTAAAACTCCTGGTCAATTCCATCGACAAGCAAGTTCCCCATAGTGAAGAACAATACAACATCGGATTCCTGTTTATTAAAGGTAATATCATACTTTGTTTTTTGTCAAAGAAGTACAGATTCATGGGCAAAAATATCAAGGAAGATACAGTCACAGTCATCTGTGAAAATTTCAGTCCTATATGGTGCCCACTTTTTGAGAATATCGTTAAAAACGGCTAGGGAACTTAAGTGTTTTCTCTTTTATTTTTGATCTTGTTTTTAAAAGATCAAAATGATTTTCTGTCGTTGTTTACTCATTTCTGGATAAATTCACCATTTCAGGCGGAACAATTTTAAAGGTAGGTTTCTACTAGCATCATCTTCATACCCCGAAAGTTATACGTAAATCTGTGAACATTTCTGTTTTGGTCTCTTACCAAAGTATGAAACTACCTTTAAGCTATTCTCTAGTAGATCTTCAGAACCTGGTTTGATTTTTTTCCCATTATGTCCATCAGTGGAATTCTTTACCTTTGTTCAATGTTGTTGGCAGTCTTAAAACTGTTTTTATTCTGAAAAATATATTTACAGTATGTCACAATACGTCTTTGAGTCGGAGATTTTGTTTATGTTTTATAATTATGCAGCAGTTCAACCAATTTAACCAACCCAACTCACCTACCATCCGAAGCAAACAATGAACAGTTTTAGAGCTTCAAATTTCTCAATCTTTATTACATGTACAGGATTTGCAAGGCCTCCAAAAAATAACCTATTGAGTTTGAGACAGAAAATGGACTCAACAGTTCGTAAACAGTGCAAACAGTAACCATGGGAAATATTGGTTCATCAGATTTTGGGGGTTACCAAGGAAATCAAGATTAATTGTATTTTAAAAAGATCATTCGTCCGAACAATTAGCAGAACTTCGAAAGCGTGGTGTAACCGTGAAGGAGGTGGCAAGATTATTTGGGCCGTAATTCTGCTATCCAGATGAACAAAGCGTAAAAAGGTACATGAAACAACGCCTGCAAAGAAGTTTAAGACCTTCACTTTTGTACCAAATTCAGCCAAAACGCACATCTTTGCAAATCCTATATATGCTCCCCTGAAAGGTAATATCGTACTTTGGTTTTTATCAAAGAAATACGATTCATGGGCAGACATTTCAAGACACATGATCTAGACTGGAAAAAAAAGACACGTGTAATTTTGTTTTTCCTGAATTTGCATACAGTAACTTACTGGCAACCCGCTGCCAGTAACTTACTGTATTTGTTACAGTAACCTATTAACAGTTATTACTGTAAATAATTACAGTAACTTACTGGCAACTCTGCTGCCAGTAAATTACTGTAATTTTTACAGGCAATTTTTTTACAGTGTACAGTAACAGTTCTGTGAAAATTTCAGTCCCATACGGTGCCCAATTTTTGAGAAAACAGTGAAAAACAGCCACAGTATTCCTTAAGTCTTTTCTCTTTTATTTTTTATCTTTTAAAAGATCAAAAAGATTTTCGGTCGTTGTTTTACTAATATCTGGATAAAAACACCATTTCAGGCAGAAACATTTAAACGGTATGTTTCAACCTCCACTTTCTTCATACCCTGAAAGTTATAGGTAAATCTGTGAACGTTTATGTTTTGGTCTCTTACCAAAGTATAATACTACCTTTAACAAAAAAAGGCAGGTCCGTTACCCCCAGTACATGTATAAACTACAGACCAATACATGACATTGTATTAGTATTCTCGCGATTATGTCCAATTATAACTTGAAAGAGTAGCCTATGCTGAGGTTGAGGAATAATTCAGAAATAAAAACCAAGATTATATACAATTTGGGTTCCCACGGAACTTTTTGCTTTTTTTTTTTAGACCAAGTCCAAACCGATACTTTGAATATATTCTTATAATTCGCCGAAATGTTCACGTGGTACTTTTGGCAAAGTGGAAATGCGCGGGACTACAGTGTAGGAGATCCCTGGTTCATCAAACCCTGGTGGCCGCACGGAACTCAAAGTGGATGCGTTCTGTGACCTTTACCAATTATGTATTTTATAAGTTACCTTTAAAGGTAGTATCATACTTTGGTTAGACACCAAAACAGAAATGTTCACAGATTTACGTATAACTTACGGGGTATGAAGATGGTGGTGGTAGGAACATAGTTAACATTTTCCCACCTGAAATGGTGTCCAGAAATTAGTAAAACAACGACCGAAAATCTTTTTGATCTTTTAAAAGATCAAAAATAAAAGAGAAAAGACTTAAGAAATACTGTGGCTGTTTTCACTGTTTTCTCAAAAAGTGGGCACCGTATGGGGCTGAAATTTTCACGGGGGGATGACTGTATCCTCCTTGATATTTTTGCCTATGAATCTATATTTCTCTGATTACCTTTAAAGCGTACCGTAACCCACTAAAAATTGTCTGGTGACAACCCTGCTAGTGGCATTTTCCCAAAGGCTATGAGAGCTTGTATTTGTTATTATGATATCAACTTTTTACTAATTTCCTATACAAATGCAGGTCACATCCACAGTTGACAAAATGGCCGACTTGCCATGGGATGCGTCCAACTTGTTGAATTTCCCCCCAAATCATGTCCGTAATCATGTATATTTCCCTCCTTTTTTATTATTGAACTTTCAGTCAGAGAGTTCATACAAGTACTATGTTTTCGTGTTTGATTTGACATGTTTGAAGCAGATTTTTGATAATATTGTGCTTCATTATTTTGTCCCAAGATAAGTCTTGCAAAATAAACACCTTTTCCCTGGTGGGGGTATTTTTTTCACAAACATTGTACATGCATGGGATTAGCAGTTTATACACACAAGCTTCGTGTTCCGTGTCTTTAAAACTTGTATTGAAATTTTTCTTGTATGAAATAAAAACAAACTGTACGGGTGTGTCTTTTTCTCAAGATACTGAATCTGATATGGAGATTGCACAGGCAAATGAACGTAAACATTTCGCCGTGGGAAGTTGACTAGAATCAGTCAATATTTCCCATATGATACCCAATCAAGTCCGCTCAAATTTCATGGGACACCGTAGTCAGACTTGAGATTAGGCCATAAAAAAAATTGTTGTATTGGAGTAACGGAGGGTTGGAAAATAGGGTAGGGCCGGCGGTTTTTTTTTTTTTTTTTTTGAATTTAATTTTTCCTGTATTAAATGCTTTTTTTCCCTGTATATCACAGTATTTGACGAGTCAAATAAAGACAAGAAATGACATAACAACTTTAACCAGTCTGGTTTCCATCTTTTGCTCCTTTTAAGCTTTTAATCTGCATACAAATTTGCGATTTTTTTTGCGAAGTTTTCCCCGATTTTTTTTTTTTAAATTTTTAATTGGTTTTTTTTTTGGTTTAAAATGTTTACGGTCGGGGCATATTTTGGGGTCGGGCGGGTTACGCCAATACAACAATTTTTTTTTTATGGCCTTATAAAAAAAACTCTATTCATGCTTGGAGTTAGGAGGGCCTGACGCGTTTCGATCCTAGCAGGATCTTTCTCAAAGGCTTTAGCCTTGAGAAAGATCGCACGTAAGTTTAACAAATTCTGTGGGCGTTTTTCACCCGTTTTCTCAAAAAGTGGGACTGAAAATTTCAGATGACTCATAGTGTACATTCCTTGATATTTTTGCCCAGGAATCTGCATTTCTTTGACAAAAACCAAAGTATGACATTACCTTTAAAGGTAGTATCATACTTTGGTATTAAAGAGACCAAAACAGAAATGTTCACAGATTCACGTATAACTTTCAGGGTATAAAGATGATGCATAATGTAGTAGAAACCTCCTGTTAAATTTGTTTCCGCCTGAAATGGTGTATTTATCCAGAAATTTTTCCGATAATCTTTTGGATCTTTTAAAAGATCAAAAATAAAAGAGAAAAGACTTAAGAAATACTGGGGCTGTTTTTCACTGTTTTCTCAAAAAGTGGGCAACGTATGGGACTGACATTTTCACAGATGACTAGTACTGTATCTGTCTTGGTATTTTTGCCCATGAATCTGTATTTCTTTGATAAAAACCCAATGGGTCGGACATAATCGTTTGTCGGATACAATGGCTGGTATTCATAAAAACGTAGCATATGCTTTTACTTCACTTTTCAAGTATTTAGCACGCACCATATTCATAAAAAGGGAAGGATATGCTTATATTTTTAAGCATATGCTTCAGGTAAAAGTATCTCCTTCAAGACATCGAGCAAATACTAAAAGTAGAAGCATCTCCTTCTATACATATTCATAAAGAGTAGTATTAAGCATAAACTACAAGCATATCCTTGGAAAATTCTAAGGTTGCTCCAGACCAGGCTTGAACGTCTTTGTGATTACTTGTGCTTGGCGTGGCTGGCTACATTGAACTTGTGGAAGGTGCAGGGAGGAAAACAAATGTTTATAATATCAGGCAGTTGTGTTGGCCATCGTACTTCATGCGTTTATATCATTTTGGTGAAGAAAATGTGGACTGGCTAGCTACCCGTCACATCTTCGTCCGACATGCAGCCTGATGTTACCTCAGTGTGGAATGGTTCAAGTGGCGGATCTAGAGAGGGTTTTGCGGGGTGTAACGCAGACCGATGTATTATTAGTAACTATCAGTATTATAAATAGAGACCGAAAATGAGCACCCTTTAAAATTCTGGTCATTTTAAAACCATTTTCATACCTGCATGTGATTTGAATGTTTTCATGTTTATGCCCTATAATTGGAAAAATCTCGAAAAAAAAATTCTGTTCTGTTAACGAAGAATTTGATGTGCTCTACTAGCCATGACACGTCCCTCGATAAGTTTTTCAGATTGCGACTCAGTTTAGGACTTGATTTCATAAAAAGTACACTTTTTGCTTTCCAACCCCCCTGTTTTCTGAAGGCTAAATCTGCCCTAACTGTTCGGACTCATCTGTTCCCCCAGTATTGGAAGTTCCCATATGGTAGTGCCCCCCAGTATGGTAGTTCCCCCAGTATGGAGTAGTGCCCCCTAGTAGTTCCCCAAGTATGAAGTAGTGCCCCCGGTAGTTCCCCCACTATGAAGAAGTGCCCCCCCCGGTAGTTCCCCTAGTAGTTCCCCAGTATGAAGTAGTGCCCCCGGTACTTCCCCCAGTAGTTCCCCCAGTATGGAATAGTGCCCCCAGGTAGTTCCCTCAGTAGTTCCCCCGGTATGGAGTAGTGCCCCCTAGTAGTTCCCCCAG
Source organism: Astropecten irregularis (assembly GCA_963971285.1). Lineage (NCBI taxonomy): Eukaryota > Metazoa > Echinodermata > Asteroidea > Paxillosida > Astropectinidae > Astropecten > Astropecten irregularis. Next base: position 11,011,396 of record OZ020251.1, on the reverse strand, counting down.
TATGGAGTAGTGCCCCCCGGTAGTTCCCCCAGTATGGAGTAGTGCCCCCTAGTAGTTCCCCCAGTATGGAGTAGTGCCCCCGGTAGTTCCCCCAGTATTTCCCCAGTATGAAGTAGTTCCCCCGGTAGTTCCCCTAGTAGTTCCCCAGTATGAAGTAGTGCCCAAAGTAGTTCCCCCAGTAGTTCCCCTCTAATATGAAGTAGTGCCCCCGGTAGTTCCCCCAGTATGAAGTAGTGCCCCCGGTAGTTCCCCCAGTAGTTCCCCTCTAATATGAAGTAGTGCCCCCCCGGTAGTTCCCCTAGTAGTTCCCCCAGTATGAAGTAGTGCCCCTGGTAGTTTCCCCAGTATGAAGTAGTGCCCCCCGGTAGTTCCCCTAGTAGTTCCTCCAGTATGAAGTAGTGCCCCCGGTAGTTCCCCTAGTAGTTCCCCCAGTATGAAGTAGTGCCCCTGGTAGTTCCCCCAGTATGAAGTAGTGCCCCCCGGTAGTTCCCCTAGTAGTTCCCCCAGTATGGAGTAGTGCCCCCTAGTAGTTCCCCCAGTATGGAGTAGTGCCCCCCGGTAGTTCCCCAAGTAGTTACCCAGTATGAAGTAGTGCCCCCGGTAGTTCCCCCAGTATGAAGTAGTGCCCCCGGTAGTTCCCCAGTATGGAGTAGTGCCCCCCGGTAGTTCCCCTAGTTGTTCCCCAGTATGAAGTAGTGCCCCCGGTAGTTCCCCTAGTAGTTCCCCCAGTATGAAGTAGTGCCCCCCGGTAGTTCCCCCAGTAGTTCCCCAGTATGAAGTAGTGCCCCCCGGTAGTTCCCCCAGTATGGAGTAGTGCCCCCGGTAGTTCCTCTAGTAGTTCCCCAGTATGAAGTAGTGCCCCCGGTAGTTCACCCAGTATGAAGTAGTGCCCCCCGGTAGTTCCCCTAGAAGTTCCCCAGTATGAAGTAGTGCCCCCGGTAGTTCCCCTAGTAGTTCCCCCAGTATGAAGTAGTGCCCCCGGTAGTTCCCCCAGTAGTTCCCCAGTATGAAGAAGTGCCCCCCGGTAGTTCCCCCAGTATGGAGTAGTGCCCCCCGGTAGTTCCTCTAGTAGTTCCCCAGTATGAAGTAGTGCCCCCGGTAGTTCCCCCAGTAGTTCCCCAGTATGAAGTAGTGCCCCCCGGTAGTTCCCCAGTATGAAGTAGTGCCCCCCGGTAGTTCCCCAGTATGGAGTAGTGCCCCGGTAGTTCCCCTAGTAGTTCCCCCAGTATGAAGTAGTGCCCCCGGTAGTTCCCCTAGTAGTTCCCCCAGTATGAAGTAGTGCCCCCTAGTAGTTCCCCAGTATGAAGTAGTGCCCCCGGTAGTGCCCCCAGTATGAAGTAGTGCCCCCGGTAGTTCCCCTAGTAGTTCCCCCAGTGTGGTACGGTAGTTCCCCCAGTAGTTCCCCAGTATGATGTAAGGCCCCCCGGTAGTGCCCCCAGTATGAAGTAGTACCCCCAGTATGGGAGTAGTTCCCCCAGAATGGAGTAGTACCCCCAGTATGGAGTAGTTCCCCTAGTATGTTTGTCATTGTAATATGGTAGGCCTAATTCTGATCGGCTGTTCTCTTGTTTTCTGTCTCCTAGTGTTGGCAGATGAGCGATGAGTCCAATTAAAACCCAGATGAACTTAGTCAAAAATAGTCCAAAAGCTTGGTTAAATGCAAGAATCCAAAACTTGAGTTAGTATAACTTAATATTTGACGACTCCAAACAAAGAACAGACAATTATAATGTTCTTTCCAAAGAAACAAGACACTGAAATAAGAACACAGTTACAAATGAATTCATTCCAATATTATTTCTTTATTGGAGAAAAAAAAAAATCACAATATTTATGTACAATTGACATGCCAAGATCTGATGAATGTTTTCATGTTTTATGCCCTATAATTGGAGAAAAATCTCGACAAAAAACATTCTGTTCTGTAAACGAAGAATTTGATGTGCTATAGCCATGACACGTCCCTCGATAAGTTTTTCAGATTGCGACTCAGTATAGGACTTGATTTCATCGAAATGACACTTAGTTTACTTTCCAACCCCCCCTGTTTTCTGAAATCTGCCCGCCTACAAGGAGCCAAACAGTTGCTATCCTCTGACAATGGTTTCTTCTCTCAAATTGTTCATGTAATCCCATTAACATCAAACCAATCTGTATTCCACTGGCAATTGAATAGGTACTTAACCACAAAACCACAAAGCATTAGCTTGAAGTTTCCAAGTCTAGCATTCTGTACCAAATGCTCGTTTTATGAATATGGAATCAAGTATAAACTTCACCTTATGCTAAATACTTAGAGAAAAAAGTACTTACTAGAAGTATTTACTTGGAAGCACCTGTTAGTTTTTATGAATACGAGCCAATGGGTCGGACATAATCGTTTGTCGGACACAATGGGTCGGACACAATCGTTTCTTGCTCACCAAAATCTGTTGTCGGACGTAATCGATCAAACGGACATAATGGTCGTGAACATACGTCCAACTTTCAGGGTGATGCTGGTAGAAACAAACAAACCGTTAAAAAATTTATCCAGAAATTAGTCAAACAAAGACCGAAAACAGTTTTGATCCTGTGCATGCCGATATCAACACCGTTCTTTATGTTGCACCAAAAAACAGTCACAAAACTCACAATAACGATAAAGGGGGATAAAGAATAAGAAATTACATACACACATGTACAATTGTACATGAGAAGCACTCACGGTGGTGGTGTTATAGTGATGACAAAAAAAGAAGTTAGCACAACTCAAAAAATGCATCCACCTGGAGACAGTCCTCATTTTGAAAGAGCATAACCTTGGACCTGTCAGCTCAAATCGGGCATTGAAATTGTGACGTATTTTCAGCTTGGTATAGTTGCAGTTGGTTGGTAGTTTAATTTAATATCCCAAAGTTATTTCATCCGTCCTGTCTTAAAGGTAGTATCATACTTTGGTAAGAGACCGAAATAGAAATTGTTCACAGATTTACGTATAACTTTCAGGGCATGATGAAGATGATGCTAGTAGAAACCTACTGTTACAATTGTTTCGCCTGAAATGGTGTACTTTTCCAGAAATTAGTCAAACAACGACCGAAAATCTTTTTGATCTTTTAAAAGATCAAAAATAAAAGAGAAAACACTTAAGAAATACCGTGGCTGTTTTTCACTGTTTTCTCAAAAAGTGGGCACCGCATGGGACTGAAATTTTCACAGAATGCTGTTACTGTATCTGACTTGATATTTTTGACATGAATCTGTATTTCTTTGATAAAAACCAAAGTACGATACTACCTTTAAACTTAAAGGGATTGCATACGTTTAGTAATTTGAGCCTATTGTTTGTTTCAAACCAATATAATTGTATATATATACCATAAAACTAACCTGTGAAAGTTTCAATTCAAAAGGTGGTAGCGTTTGTGAGATTTTGGCGACAAACTAGAGCAGTTATTTCACGCCAGATAACAGTTAGTCAATAGCTGAGAAGCGTTACGGCCATAACGCTTCTCAGATTCATAATTTTTTGAGATAAAAAGTGACATATTTTTCCATAACCGCGGTACTTCGAATTCGAACGTTTCTCAATATGCATTATACTATCCAAAGCAGCTGTACTTCTCACCAAGTAATTTTTTATTGCCATAAATTTTCAGAGTCATTACCAAACGTATGCGATGCCTTTAAAATCGTCTTTAGGTGTTAAGTACGAAAAAAGAAATTCATCTGGTTTTGATGGAGTTTTTTTTTTTGTCTTCTATACTAACATTTTTTTTAAAGTCTTGTCACATTAACGGAAGCGCCGAAAGGGGACAAGGAAGACCTTGTCAAGAGTTCCGGATAGATGCAGTCATGTGAACTTGAGAAGGTTCTTCCATGAATAGTGTGTCCCCCCCAAAAAAAACAAAAAAAACAAACAAAAAAACGATAGTAACGATTCCCATTTAAAACAAAATATGAAAAGAAAACGTTTGTTTTCAGCTTTTTGATATTTTAGTCTTTTGCATTTAGTGTCTCCCAGGCCATGTTCTGACGAAATTTCAATGCAATCCATTCATGCATCACTGAGCAATGAACCCCATGAAATATGCTAATGAGATACGCGCACGCGCAAATGCATCACTGGTTGAAGCTCCATGCCCTCTGCGTTGTATAGATCAGTGTATTTGGTACGTACATGCCTAATGGAGCTGCAACTTTCTTGCCAACCAGTAGTACATTTGCGCGTGCGCGTATCTCATTAGCATATTTCATGGGAAAGGTCCATTACTTATTGTCAGTAAAGGCCCATTTTCCTGCCATTGAGTGACAATAATGGTTATCTTAACATTGCTATAGGGGTCCACTGCATGGGACGGCGCCAGTTGGTGCCAGTTCGCGCCAATGGAATTTGCTGTGGCGCCTAATTTGTCGCCAATAAGGTGCCTAGTGGCGTGCAGTGGCTCAAACTGCCTCCCAACTGGCTCGTGGTGGCTCGTAACGGCGCCATAAATTGAACTTGGCGGCAAGAAAATGTCTAAATTTTTGAAATTGTCGTCGCGCTACTTGCATCGAGCAATCAGCGCGAAGTGTCCACCAAGTGGCACCAAATGGCGCGCGCCAAGTTGCGCCACAACGCGTCAATCACATAATCTGTGGCGCGAACTGGCACCAACTGGCGCCGGCCCAGTGGACTCCTAGCATAATTATGTAGTTCTGATCTGTAAATCTCCCCTTGACGTTGTATACCACATTCACTACACACATAATAACCACTAGTGAATGCAATAGACCAGGGTTGGGCAACCTTTATGAATCAATTGGGCCAGAAACGAGGAATGGAAAATTTGGCGGGCCGCACTATGGTCAACAATGCACTTTCACTTTCAAACATTCAGTAACGAGGATTTTCTTAGAGGGCAACCCCACTAAGGAACACGACCTGACAACTGAGCTTTGTTTGTGAAAACTTGTCAAAGCAATACCGATATGACACAATTGATAAGAACTGAAAGATATAGCTACGTACTACTGAGAGGTGTTGGTTTCAGGTATACAATGACCACATGTGCATTTAGGCACATCACAAGCGCCAGCAATTAATAGGGAACTCGGAGCTAGCTCGTTCTTTGTGTTTATACCGTACGTACAGCGCTGTGTGAAGCACATACCAATTTTTTTCTTACTGGATGCGTCTCACGGGCCGCACAAAAATCAATGGCGGACCGCATGCGGCCCGTAGGTTGCCCACCCCTGCAATAGACTAAAAATCAAATAGCTGAAAGCATACTATTATTTTCTTATCATCATTTTTTTCAATATGGGTATCGTTTTTTGGGGCCACACACTGTAAATGAAAGATACTACCAAAAGATGCGAAAACTCACAATACAGTATTCAAACAAGTACCTACAAATTAATGTTCACTCTTTTCAAGAGCTATACATTTGGGAGATTTCAAATACATGTCGTGCGCCACCAAGAGTAGCCAATGGGAGACTTTTGAGAATCGGTCTTCGGTCGTCAATTCTCTGGCTGCGACCGCAAATAACACACAAGTCTATGGAAATGGCTGCAGTCACTGGCTAGTGGCTGCCATAGGTACATGCGTAATTTGCAGCCGCAGTCAGAGAATTGCGACACGGCCTAAGTCCTATAATTATAGCTTCCATCACTGATCTATACAAACTGGATATGTTGCGGGTGCAGTGATTAGACGGCGAGCCGTGAAGTCACCAGCGGCCATGTTAGGATATTCAGCACAATACTCTTTGCACTGCATGACTGCACAGCATGCAGTGCAGCAATACACGGGTTTACGCCTTGGCGGCCATCTTAGATTTTGATCGCAACTTCAAAACGAGGCGCTATCACGCATGCGCTTTTTTTGAAGTGTAAACCCGTGTATACACGGGTTTACACTTCCAAAAGTGCGCATGCGTGATAGTGCCTCGTTTCGAAGTCGCGATAAAAACCGCAGAAGTGTAAACACGTGTGTTGTCTTCGACAATGGACGGGCTTACACTTCGAAAAGTGCGCATGCGTAGAAGTGCCTCGTTTTGAAGTTGCGATAAAATCCAAGATGGCCTCCGAAGTGTAAACCCGTGTATTCTCTGTATACGCCGACTGCCGCGCGTGCCAATGTATTGAATATCCCAAAATGGCTGTACGGATGCTTCACCTGCAGAGCAGCGCGACCTATCCAGTTTGTATAGATCAGTGGCTTCCATCCGTCTTCGCCGCAATTTTTGATTGAATTTTGTATAATAAGCGTTTTGGCGCCCTCCCCCAAATACGTTTCTGTTCATCGAGTGACGTCAAAAACACTTCGCCGCTCACGTCCGAGCCAAAGCACGCCCCACTTGAGGTTGCAACCAAGTAAATAAACTCCCATAGACAACAGTGATAAATCCTTATACTTCAAATATCATTTAAAACTATACAGAACTCTCACAGCTGTTCAAGTTGCACAGAAAAATGATGATGAACATGTCACCTTTCATTTCATTCTTTTCATTTTATGGTGGGTTGACCATTGAATTTTTGAGATATAGGCCTACTCATTCTCAGCTGACCACCCCCTAAAACAAGGTATGGATCAATCCAGTCAAAGAAGCATTTAAAAAAAATTCCTCTGCAAAGAGGCTGAAATAGACCCACTTTCTCACCCAATTGCGTCACAAATGGTCACAAATGGAAACCCAGAGTCCAGGCAGGAGGTCCAGTGCCATATTTCTTAAATTCCTGATTTTTATAGCTCTCGGAACTCTCTTATTTAAAATAATTATTAATGAGCTCGGAGGACGGATTTTGGGACTTTTTACTTGGGTGCACCCTAGAACGATTCGACAGATTCCGCGCATTGTGATTGCACAACGCGTTACAAACTCTTGGTGGCGCACAATTTGGAATGGCCCTTTCTCATGGTAGTCTGGTTCCCTGCCCAAAGATTCCCTGACGACTCTTATTAAAAATATTTGACAGACGATAGTCGGGGTGCACCCTAGTCTTGGTCCACGACTATGTTATTACCGTACTCGAACGTACGAACCGATTATCCGCACTGACACGCACGTACGTACACCCATTCGTAAAGGCCTTCGATAACATAGTCTTGGGAGTCGTGTAAGGGCTGTGAGTTGCGCGCGCACCTCGTTAGTATAATGTATGTAGCGCGCTACTTCGTCACCATGGCACACTGTTGAATATGTATGATATATAAGAATGACGCTGGTCATTATATGGTCATTCGATCCCCTTAGGCAAAACCTGAACTTCGAGGCCTGCGGTCAGCTCCCATGGCAACGCCCGGGTCAAACAATGCAGAGATCGCTGCATTCCCACGGCCGACCTGTGGGTATTGATGCATGCGGTGTACAGGTGTATGTACCATGCACGTTGTATCATGGAGGTAGAAATAGATTTCTACCTCCATGGTTGTATACAGTGTGAATTATCAAAGAGCTACAAATTATGAACAGTGTAAATGTTTTTGTTTATAGGCCTACATGCCTACATGTAACTTTAAATGGAGTGTTTCACTGTAGGCCTCAGGCTAAATAATACTTAAATAGCACGTTTAAAACTCCTTGCTTCGTGTTTGTTTTTACCAAATGCAATGGAATTATAGTATTACAATAATTCAGCAACCGTGGATTTCTACATTATGTTGTAAATTAGCCACTGAAATACACAGTCATATATCTCCCCAACTTTCGCCCAGTCACATCGTCGAAATGTTAACCAAAAGGCACGTATACAGTACCATACTATTGTAACTGTACCATATTGTGTAACTTCACGGGGTGCCTTGTTTACGTGTATGCACGTGCGTGACCAGAAAATGGGCAGCGCCTGACTTTAGATGCAACGCATGCGCAGTGTGTTTCCCCCCGATTTCGGGGGGAGATTTTACACGATTCCCAAGACTGTATTAGTGACAGGTCCGTGCGTACGTGTGTGCGGATTACCTGTACGTACACACGTATGGTCAGTGCGGTTCGAGTATCCACACCAATACAGTCTTGAACCAAGACTAGGTGCACCCAAGTAAATAGTGCCAAAATCCGTCCGCTGAGCTCATGAATAAATGTTAAGCACTCAATATATTTTAAATAAGAGAGTTGTGAGAGCTATGAAAATGAAGGATTGAAGAAATATGGCACTGGACCTCCTGCCTGGACTCAGGGCTTCCATTTGTGACCATTTTTGATGCAATTGGGTGAGAAAGTGGGTCTATTTCAGCCGCTTTGCAGAGGGATGTTTTTTTTGAAAATGGCTTCTTTGACTGGAGTGATCCATACCTTGTTTTAGGGGTGGTCAGCTGAGAATGAGTATATCTCAAAAATTCAATGGTCACCCTACCATAAAATGAAAAGAAAATGAAAGGTGACATGTTCATCATCATTTTTCTGTGCAACTGGAACAGCTGTGAGAGTTCTGTCTATTTTTAAATGATTTTTAAAGTTGGAGGATTTATCACTGTTGTCTATGGGGGTTTATTTACTTGGGTGCAACCGTCGGGAGCTTTTTGACTCCGGGAACCAGACTATTCTCATGGGTGCACCATACTAAATAGTGTCCCATTGACTTTAGTGTAATATACCTCAACTTCACAGTTCAAAATATCTCATCCAGAAGTCTCTCAGTGTTTGGTGCAATAATGCAAAACGTACTTTTGACCCTCACCTACATGATTCTTTTCAATTTTTGGTTAGGTAACAGATCAGATTTTTTGCTAATTGCCCCCCCCCCAAAAAAAACACCCCCAAAATGTAAATTTTCCCAAACCAACTTGCAGGTTGTGATAACCTGTCATAATTACACAATATATTAATTGCACAACCCCCAAATTGCATATTTTAAAAAAATTTCAGGGTACACAGAATATGATAATCAGGTCAGCGCATTGATTTTTGAGCTATTTAGTGTGGTGCGCCCTCATAGCTCGGCTCAGGCTCCGCCTCTATTTCGTAAATCCATTCTAAAATAACGGGTATCAAAACAGAGAACTTTGGCTGCGGTTTGGAAGTAGATTCTCTGGTTTGAAAAGGAAAACAGAGCTTCAGCTTCAATGAAAAACCATAACCTATAATTATTTTCAGAATATGGATTACGACGGAAGCCGGAGCCTGAGCCCGAGGCAAACTTTGAGAAAGGCCCCAAACAGACTGATGCTAAGAAATACATGTAAACGGGGGCCAATTTCATAAAACTGTAAAGCACAAAAAGAAGGCTTAGCACAAAAATGTCTCGCCCAATAAATCAAACCACCATTAAAAATTCCATTTGATATTCATGGTCAGCGAACAACAGCCAAAGAACAATCACAAGCGATACACAACACGTGGACATTTGGTTGTTAACCCTGATTTTATTAAGACAGAAATGTCATGCTTAGCAAATTCTTGTGCTTAACAGTTTTATGAAATCGGACCCTGCTCAACATCCTGAATGACAAAATAATACAAAATCACACGCACAATTCAAGAATATTCCTCAATTTGTTTTATTCGTAAATATTCACAATGTCATATATATAGTTTTTATTTTAGAAGATTCTGTTACATGAAACATAAACTTTGAGTTTCAAAAAAGAGTTTCAACAATATAACAAACCAGAAAAAATTAACACCAAGCTGTTTAAATTAAAATCAAAGCCCAATATTTCAGAAAAAAAGTATACATTTTCTTTTTACAGAATACACAATTTCGGTACATTGTACAAAGTACATAATAATATTTCAAAGTGTACAATTATAATTATTTCATTATAAATTTTATTTTAATTTTAATGTGAGTCAGAATAAGACAGATTGAACAATCACAAAACTCAATGCTGGGGATATTTTTTTCTCACATAAAAAAAAAAAATTGTGTAGATTCAGACAATTATATCAGTTGTTATTTTGCGCAAGGAATCTTGCAAGGGCTGTATGGCCCATTTCTAGCCAAAAAAGAAATACATTTAACGTTAAAGTTAATATCATACTTTAGTTTTTATCAAGGAAATACAGATTCATGGGCAAAAATATCAAGGAAGATACAGTAACAGTCATCTGTGAAAATTTCAGTCCCATACTATGCTCACTTTTTGAGAAAACAGTGAAAAACAGCCACAATATTTCTGATTTTTTTTTTCTTTTATTGTTGATCTTTTAAAAGATCAAAAAGATTTTCGGTCGTTGTTTTACTAATTTCTGGATAAATACACCATTTCAGGCGGGACAATTTTAACGGTATGTTTCTACCACCACCATCTTCATACCCTGTAAGTTATACATAAATCTGTGAACATTTCTGTTTTGGTTTCTTACCAAAGTATGATACTACCTTTAAGAATAATGTGTGTACATCATGGGCGTAGATCCCGGGGGGGCTAGGGGGGTTGCAACCCCCCCAGGTTTTCACTTTTTATATATATAAAAAATGATTTTGTGCACAAACGTATATGGAAGAACGACCCAGCTACACGATCAACCCCCCCAGGTCTGAGGACGTGTCTACACTACTGGTGTACATGTACATTTACCACACCTATTGTACATACCCCATGTACAAGTAATAAACTCAGACAGAATATAGGAATTAAACTGACAGATATGAAATATAATTCGAACATGATTACTTTTCCTTCGTTTTTTGTTCACCCTAAAATCATATAAGCTGCACATAAACAAAGCTTAACCCCATCGTGAAATGTCACTTCAACATTTTTATTTCAATACTTAAAATATAGGCAGCATTACTTGTAACCATAATAACTGGCTTTGTTAAAGGTAGTTTCATACTTTGGTAAGACACCAAAACAGAAATGTTCACAGATTCACGTATAACTTACAGGGTATAAAGATGATGCTGGTAGAAACCTACCATTACAAATTTTCCCCCTGAAATGGTGTACTTATCCAGAAATTAGTAAAACAACCGACCAAAAATCTTTTTGATCTTTTAAAAGATCAAAAATAAAAGAGAAAAGATTTTAAAAAATACTGTGGAATTTTTTCACTGTTTTCTCAAAAAGTGGGCACCGTATGGGACTGAAATTTTCACAGATGACTGTTACTGTATCTGTCTTGATATTTTTGCCCAAGAATATGTATTTCTTTGATAAAAACCAAAGTATGATACAACCTTTAAAGGACTGATGTCTTCACACTCATTACTGCCTTTATCTGGGCTAGGCTCCCCCTTTCCAGTCCCAATGACACTGTGAAGAGTCTACCAGTCTTGTTTCAGCTCGAAGGACCTGTTTCTCAACACATTTTTGGCCATTTTGCATTTTAAACAAAAATTGAAGCCTTTCCCCACCTATTTAAATTGACACGTAAGGAGACAGAAGATTATCTGTACCACCCCCTACACAAACATCACATTGCCGTGCGGTGCTATGACTCACAGTATCAAGCTATGGCAGTCAGCTGTATAGTCCAAACGCTCAACTTCCCTTGGAAAGTTGTTGATTTCCGTGGGGAAAAGCGAGGAAAAGACCAAAATTAATGTGGATCATTGACCCCTGCCTGGAGTCTGCGTGTATAATTCGTCATGTGTTCTTCCTACCGGGCAGTGTCCACTTATAAAAAAAACGGGCATTTTTCAAGGAGGCAGATTACAGCCTGGTGAGGTGTACATGTTTAGGAAGCTGGAATTAGCTTCAGAATTTGATCGAAGCTAAGCAACGGCACGATGGAGTTGGACTTAATAGCTTTTGGCAGTTTGGCAGATGGACGTGTATCATAGTTTGGGCCCCAAATTTTTTAAGATACACACAAACTACATGTATAAGCATATGTTGAAACTATATATAGATGTGTGTTAATTATAACACCAGTGAAATACTTGTTACTCAGAACTCCAGAAGGAGGACGAAAAATGCATCTTTGTATTTGACCTATGATGATATGTGCATATTTTACAAAGTCATTACACTATCACTGATCTGTTCAGCATCACTTAAATGTTGGATGGACATTTCCCTGACTTACACTACTACTGGATAATAACCTGTAGCTACCCCAACATTATAAAACAATGGGTATCCCACTGTGTTTAGGAAACAAACCAAGACCCATTTCTATTAATTTTTTGAAAGGTGAACAAAGAAAAATTGACTGGAGCGGGATTCGAACCGGCGACCTCCTGAATACTATACAGGCGGTCTACCAACTGAGCTATCCCGCCCTACGTTAGTGGTGTCCCTAAAAGTCAATTATCTTGGTTAGTTTGGCAGTCAGAAGCCATGAAACCACGCACATAGGTTGCAGCATTGCTGCGAGTATCGATAAAATGATCCTTGGGATATAGCAGTATGTGCGTGGTTTCATGGCTCCAGTCAATTTGTCGTTGTTCACCTTTCAACGACTTAAAAATTCAGTCAGTTTCCCTTGTGGTTATTTGATGATTCTATTAATTTGTTGATGTCCTCAGAACAAGGTGCATGTTATCTGTCCACATTTATTTTGTTCTGCAGTTTCAAAGGTTTTAGAGTTCTTTCCATGTCCTTGTTAAAAATCATATTCATTGTTCTGTTCGGTGTCATTATAAACTCGTGTATTATATTGTTATTATTTAAGCGCTTTGTTACACTAGAAAAAGGTGCAACACATGAAGAAAATATTGTGCTATGTTGTGTTAATGCACTATACAACGTAATATGTAAAACCTCTTGTGTCTCATATAGGAAAAAACACAGAAAATTGACTTGAACATGATTTTTTTTTTCATATTTAGGCGGGGGATGAATTAAAAATGACTATACAGTACACGTAGGCCCAACGAGGTCCTGAAAAAACGTTGAATAAAATGGCCGAATTTGAGGTACTTGTTTGTTAGCAGACATTAAAAAAATGTATTGAAATAAAAAACACCTCTCCCAATTAAATTCTGAAGAGAACAGCCATTATAAATTTTCCCTTAAAAAAAAAAAAATTCATAAAAATTTATAATGAACTATTTACACTGAATCTTTTTTTTTCTGGCCTTAGAATATCATAATTTCTGTTCTTTTTAAATTGACGATACATCTTTGTGAAGGAAAAAAATGTAAGCAGCCCGAAAAGAGCAGAAAAGTAGGTTGTTGAATATACATACACATACACTGGTGGAGAGAACGTTCCCAGAATGTGCAACAAAGTCCTATATGTACATGTACATGTACATTATACAGTGCAATGTAAGAATCTTAAAATCTAGGGAGCTGATCGGCACATTGTAATGACAAAAACACACAAATCCGCAGGTAAAGATTTATACATCAGGCAACAAAAATTGTCAGATTCTAGGACGATCGAAATGTAAAAGAAAAAAAAAAAGAACAGAAAAAGATTTAGGGAGAGAAACTTCAATACTGGTCAGACCCAGCCAGGCCTTTCGGGCTTGAAATCCTCTTTTTGCTAGCTCTGAAGTACAATACAAAATAGAGCTGGTTTGAAATCAATAAAGCCAGGACCCTGGATGGCCTAGCCAGACTGAAGTCTGACCACGCTAAGTCTGAGATGTGGCTATTCAGCTCTGCTTCAAATGGATACCATGTGTAGACCACAATCAGTGTCAAAGTTTATCTCTATTAATTTTGTTTGAGTTGTTCATTTAATGAGGTAGAAAAAGGTACATTATCAGCTTTTAGTTTTTAATAAGAAAAGGCCAAAAATAACCTGAAGATTTAATGCCAAATTGGCCAAAGAGAATTAAGTCCATTTATAAAATAAAAGCCCTTTTTATCTTATGTTCCTATACAAACTAAATCTAATTTATAATTCTTTTTTAAAATTAATTAATTTCGTTGTAACACAAACATATCGTGTTATTCGATCACAAAAAACATATGTTTTTCAACCTTATGCAAAATTTACAGGCAAGCATCTTTAACACAGTGCTGTATGGGTTATAATCAATCAATCTAAATACATATTTCATAGTTTGTGCATTTGCTTTATATCAAAGATTATGGCAGATAGATGAGACTCTTTGCAAATTCAGAGCTTAAAGGTTATACAGTATCATACTTTGGTTTTTGTCAAAGAAATAGAGATTCATGGGCAACAATATCAAGACAGATACAGTAACAGTCATCTGTGAAAATTTCAGTCCCATACGGTGCCCACTTTTTGAGAAAACAGTGAAAAAATGCCACAGTATTTCTTAAGTCTTTTCTCATTTTATTTTTGATCTTTTAAAAGATCAAAAAGATTTTCGGTCGTTGTTTGACTAATTTCTGGATAAATACAGCATTTCAGGCAGAAAAAAAATGTTAAACGGTAGGTTTCTACCACCACCATCTTCATACCCTGTAATTAGTTATAGGTAAATCTGTAAATATATCTGTTTTGGTTTCTTACCAAAGTATGATACTAACTTTAACTTGAATTTGCAATTTTTGTTTTTACCGACCATGCACTGGACAATATAATATTCTTATCAGATTGTGTTTGGTGGCTTCACTTTTCATTTCTTAGCAGAAATTTTGATAAAGTGGGTTGAATTGACTATAATTTTTTAATTCATTAGTATTAGAAGTTAGCAGATCAGCATAAAGGTAGTATCATACTTTTGTATTAAACCAAAACAGAAATGTTCACAGATTTACATATAACTTACAGGCTATGAAGATGGTGCTGGTAGAAACATACCGTTAAAATATTTCCACCTGAAAAGGTGTATTTATCCAGAAATTAGTAAAACAATGACCGAAAATCTTGTTGATCTTTTAAAAGATCAAAAATAAAAGAGTAAAGGTTTAAGAAATACTGTGGCCGTTTTCACTGTTTTCTCAAAAAGTGGGCACCGTATGGGACTGAAATTTTCACAGACGACTGTTACTGTATCTGTTTTGATATTTTTGCCCATGAATCTGTACTTCTTTGATAAAAACCAAAGTATGATACTACATGTACCTTTAAGCATGAAAAGTCTTCCTTGATGAAACAGGATTACCAACCAAATTTTCATGTGATGTTGACTGAGCACTTCTGAATTGTATTTGGTCATTGTTTGCTGAGCATAACATTCAAAAGGAGATTTGGCAAGCATACTGATTTTATTTACTAAGATTTTTGCTGATTAAGCAAATTTTGGTGCTTAAGCAGCTCTATGAAATTGGGCCCAGGTTGCAGCTGAATATTACTTGTACATGTATTGTGTCGGTTATTGCAGCATAATATCACGCAGCAGGGTTTAATAAAACATTATGTTTTGAAAGCACTTTTTGCAGGTTTTTTAGTGCAATACAAATTCAATAAAAAATGGTGCAAAGTCACAGCTTGGACATCATTAAATGTATATACAAAATGGAAAATGGTGTAGAAATCAAAATTATATTAACAGAATTAATAAAAAAAGAAGCTTTTTGTCTTCTTATTCCAAGACAAAAATTACTTTCAAGAATGATTTGAGGCTTTGCATGGTGACAATTGGTGTGTGGATCGGTTTGCGGAAACACCATGTAAGAATCGTTCACACTTCTATTTCGTTCGTACTTCTCGTATGTCGTAAGGTCTCAAAGTTTCGACCCACGTTGAGACCTTATGAGAAGTGCGAACGAAATAGAAGTAAGAAAGTACGAGCGATTCTTACATGGCGTTTCCGCAAACCGATCCAAATAAAAAACATTTAGGGGTATGATACTGCAGACATCGCTGTACAGCTGTAGGAAAAGTATGTATACTGTAAATGGATATGTACATGTACACGTATAACACATGTACATGTACACACACATGTACCGGTATATGTATAACACATGTAACATGTATGCACATGTAACATGTATAACACATGTATATATGTATAACACACGTGTACATGCATAACACATGTACATGTACAACACATGTACATGTGTTATACATGTGTGTGTACAGTTATGCATACCATATTCTGATGCCAATTTCACGAACTGACGAAGCAATAAATCATAACTCAATCTTAATTGGGGAAGAGCAAAAGTGTGCTGTCACAATACACATCAATAAAGTAATATTGTCAACCCAAAGCTGCTAAGATTTAAATCTTTCAGAATTATCTTGCTAGGATCCAAATGCTAGGCCCTCCGGATCCTGACTCTAAAACATACCTCAGGTTATTGAGCTGTTTGCAGCAGTTAATTACTAATGTGCCCCTCTTCTTATGAAAATTTCATTAGTTAAGTTGCACAACTAGTGGGCAGTGCAAAGATACTGATACATGTAGTATTTTATGACGAGGAAACAAAAATCAAATAAAACTAGATCTCTTCTATGTGTGTTTTATTAATGGGAGACTTTTGGAGAGTTGGTCTTGAGTCAACAGGGCACGCGCAATGCATGCTTGCACAATTGTGAGTACATGTATGTGCACGTTGTATTGTGCGTGCGTGCGCTGTTGATGTGCACGTTGTATTGTGCGTGCGTGCGTTGTTGACTCAAGACCGACTCTCCAAAAGTCTCCCATTTCCATCAAATTATGATTGGAAACAAAAAATGGCAAAACCTTCTACTCCACATGTTTACTTAAACTTTTGGGAATTGGGATAATGCATATATCTTTTCTGCAGTGCAGGCCAGATTAGATATATCAAAAATAATCCCTTTTCATGGGGATTACACAATGCTGAAAAACACAATGGATTGTTATGGCAAGATCTTCTCCAAAGTACATGCACTGCAGAGCACAGATAGCATCATCAGATTAAATTTCAGTAGCTAGGCAGGGAGGAGGAAAAAAAAAAAGGACGGCTGATGAAGTTTGGCATTTCCTGGCAAAAAACTTGTAACAAAATGCACACCCCCTCTTTCTTGACCAAGAAATAAAAAAAGAGTTGTTTTGTTTCATACATGTAGTTGCCAGTCATTATGCAAATGTTCCTAATTTAAAATGCATTTTTTTTTTTATAATCGGAAGGGAATACATTACATGTGGCACCACAGGGCATCAAAGAATCCAACACCGTATTAAAGGGCTTTGCATTTTTGTTTTCAGGTCAAATTGGTATTTCGCCTTTCGTAGCATTTGGCACACACAGCCTTCCTTGCTTTCTATTGTATAAATTCTTTCAATGTTGAGTTGACAAAAGCCCCCCCCCCCAAAAAAAAAAAGAAGAAGCTTATTTCCAAACACAGAGTATGAATGAAGTAAAAAAGCAAAATAAAATTATTAAAAAAAAACCCCAAAACACAGAAGAATATAAGTCAAAAGTCTGAAAGTAAAAAACAACATGTATCAAATTTGGCATTTACAAATGTTATCTTAAGGATGTGCAGTTGCATGTGGACTTGTTCATATAATGAAATAGGAATACTATTCATAAGTACATGTAATGTAAATCTGTGCAACTTATTTTGGCATTTCATTTGATCGTATTCTAAATTCACTTATTTGGCAAATTACATCTGCAGGAAATTTGTATTTCATCTGGCAAAATTCTTGTTTCCATATTCATGAGCAGATCGACCTGCGAAAGGGCAACCCTGTGACAATCAGCAGAAGATTGATGCATCCAATTTTCTCCATTTATATGGCTCTGTGGACAGTACGTATAACCATGGAGTTAGGAACAGAAGGAGTGAGAACCAAGGCACTTCATCAATTGTGCAATGATCGCCGCCGCATTCATGCAATTTGCAACCGCAGGCTTTGTGTAATAGTAGCTATTATGCAAATTTATCATTGCGGTAGTCTGGCTGTGAGCTGGCTTGACCAACTTTGTCCCGGCACTGTGGAAAGGTCTAATTTCCTTGCGCGTGTAATATACAAACGTAGTGGACTCAACATGGCCAAAATGAAAAACTGACCGGACTTTTCAACAACTGGCCATAGCTGGCTGGGCATTTGTCATATACACACATGTACCATATTTTCTGTCAGGACATTTAGGCTGACTCCTCAACGTGAACAATCTCGGATCAAGCCGCATAACGAAATATGAAATTACCCTTTTTAAGCATAATTGGCTTTCGATAAATGTCAAGAAAAGACGATAAATTGCTGTTAAATGCCAGATTTCGACCAACGACGCACTGATCGAAACATCATTTTCTTGTGCATCTTTTGGTTTGCCATGTAAGCATGCAGGGGCTTTCAGTATCAACTGCACTTGCCATTTATATTTGGTTCGTTTGTTTTGTTACTCCAATTTGCAATTTCAGTTATAAACCATTTTTTGGGTTACCAGGGAATTCCGGCAATGATCATCCTGTACAAAGGATCGACTGCAGTTATGTTATGTAACCGGCGTGTGGCCGGTGGCAGTGCTTTTCCAATGGGGCTTAATTGGGCGATTAGTGATTGGATTAGTGATAGGTAGCAGTTCAAACTCTTCTCTTCCTAGCTCTATGGTACAACAATGATTTATTATGTACACGGATTGTAGGGATTTGTCAGAACAACTGAACAAGGTCCTGTATAGTGGCACAGAATTTGATATTAAAAGTATCAGACATATTCTTATCTTATGTGGTTTGTGTGGTTATGCGTGGTTTATGACCCATTCCCCCTGAGAAGTCTGTGGTAATAAGTGGCCACCTGGGCCCAATTTCATGGAATCCGTTACGGCCTATTTTTGTGCTTAAGGAATCTGTAAGCAAGTCTCTCGGTTAGCAAAGAATTTCTAGGGTAACTGTGATCATTTTCTGCTAACGTGCTGTCGTATGCATTCTGCACAAATTCCTTGCTTACCGTTAACAAAAAGGAAACTCTTCCGTGAAATACGCTAACCGTAACCAAAAGAAGTCTGCTACCGTAAGTGAAGAATTTTTGCTAACGGTAACGGATTCCATGAAATTGGGCCCAGCTCTTGTCATGTGTGGTAGCTGTAGAGCGTTCATAGGGTTAATGTAAATTCTAATTTATTTCGTATGTAACTGTAACAGACACTTTTTAAGTTTTACAACAAGGAGATAAGATCATTTGTGTCATACATGTACTTATACATGTACGTGTCACATGGCAACCAATTACCTGCATTACTTGAAGTAAAAACGAGTAAATCTACACAAACATGCATATAATGTGCACTGGATACAAGTACATACTTGTGCTTTCGTAAATCCTTGGTTGTAGTTTAACAATAAACTGGTACACTGTACACTGGTACATGTACACACAAGACAAAAGAATCAGTTTACAGAACCCACCGGCGCACCCAGGATTTTGTCTTGGGGGGGGCTCAAAGAAAATTTTTCTCCCACTAAACATTTTGTGACTCCCCCCCCCCTTCCTCCTCTCCCTTTCCCTCTCCTTCCCCCCTTTTTTTTTGTTTTTTTGTTTTTGTTTTTGTTTTTTGTTTTTTTGTCAGGGACCCTCTTGGGGGGGCTCAAGCCCCCCGAGCCCCCCCCCCTGGGTGCGCCACTGACAGAACCGGCTTTACGTGACGTACAAAAATACAGTGCATCTCTTTTTCCCCATACCGGTATGCAGAACTATTGTTTCAAAAACACAAAGATTCCATTGTCTCTTTATCCAAGTAGTTGTACAATACATACAATCATATTTTTTGTGTGCTACCGACACAGAAAACCCTGTGCATGATTATCAATTAAGCAGGCAATATTTGGTGAATAGGAAACAAGCAACATGCTAGGCCATGTAGGCCAGAAAAAAAGATCTACACCTAGCTGGTAACCTAAGGTGACCAGAAGTCCCCGAATTCCGGGGATAGTCCCCTATTTGACAGTGCCGTCCCCGATGAAAAATTTTCCCCGAAAATGTCCCTGATTCGACGAAATGCCCCCGAAAATTCTAATTGTCCTAAAAAAAAAAACTGAACACAAAATGCTGTGCTGAAGAAGATCCATTCTTCAGAGAAGTAATGTATGCGAAGACAACCACCTAAGACATGTACATGATGTAAGTATGTAACCCACTCATGTCAACTGGACAAGATGTCCATACTGTACATAGATGCCACCATTTTGCATGTAGGCACCGTCTGGATTCAAATTTTTTTCAAAATTACACCCCTCCCCCAGGACACGGATCACTGTCCCCGGATCATCTCATCAAAATACACTGTATGGTCACCTTATGGTAACCATTAGGCTTGGGCGGTTCCAGAATTTTCGGAGCCGGTTCCGGTTCCAATCTGGAATCGCGATTCCAAGATAGAACCGCGGGTCCAGAGACTCAAAGAAAAACATAAGATTCAATATAAAACATTAAAAAAATAAAGAAAAACATAAGAATTACGTCTTTCGCCATACACCGTGTGGTTTCAACCTTTGATTCAACTGTCCAATGGGTCTTAAGATTATTTGCAATGGGTATATTAAAAAAAAAATACTAGTTTTGTCAAGACAAAACTATTCATTGGTTGATTTATTCTTGCAGGGATATCATGATTAATGATATAAATGGTCTTTCAAGAAGTAGTTTTAGGTATCTTCCACAGTGTTTTCATTTAATAATGACCTCTAGACGAATTTATCTGAAACACGCCGCCCAATGCTCACTAATGGAATAGTCGACCACGTGTTTACAAGACTTTGGCAAGTCTGGACAAGTGCCAAAACATGTGGCCCCGCAACATGAATAACGTCGGTGTGTACTGTGTAATGTACCCGTGTACATGTACAGAGCAATGACGATTGACCCGGCTGGACAAGTGCCAAAAATATTGTGGCCCTGCACCATGGATAACTTCAGTACGCAATGCATGCAATGCTTAGCAGACCCAGGCACTGGTACAGTGTGCGAGACACTGGACCCAGGCTCCCCGCATGGGAATCGCCTTGGACTCGGGCGTCATTTTGGGAACCGCTGGACTCGGGCGTCATTTAGGAACCGCTGGACTCGGGCTTCATTTTGGAACCGCTGGACTCGGGCCTCATTTGGGACTCGCTGGAATCTGGCCTCGTATGGGACTCACTGGAATCGGGCCTCGTATGGGACTCGCTGGAATCGGGCCTCATACCAGAATCGTTGGAGAGCAAATTACAGGTGTAGCGTGCTAGCACAACGGACTTGTGATAAACTATAACTTGGTGCGTGTTCAGCATGGGTCGTTGGAAGGGAGTTGGTGGAGGACTTTTTTTGGGGGGGAAAAAGACTTACGATGTCACTATACAAATATAACCTTTCTATATAATAATACATGTATTAATATGGATAGTGGACAAACACTTATTTATAATTAAATTGTTAAAATACTGATGCTAATCGTAAAATATTCATGGAACCGCCGAACCGGTAACAATATTTAAACATGGAGGAAAGAAAACATTCCGAAATATTACATTCAAATAAAAACATTCTGAAATAGTACGAACTTGGAACAAAGTTGGAAGACACTACATTTTAATATCTGTGCTTCGTTGACCTTGTCAAAATTATGACATTCTAGAAAAACGCCTGGCACAATTCCAATTACATGAAGACCGAGCACGCGGTCAGTCCGCACGGCACCACGTGCATGTTCGAGAGCCTTCTTAGGGTGCATTCGTTTAGCTCCCCCGGGTCGACACCAGTCAACCTCGTCTCCATTCTCTGGCTTGTTTTGTGCAGTGAAACACGACCATTCCCAGAAAGGGCTGACCCGGGTGAGCTAAACGAATGCACCCAATGTCTGATCTTTGGTTATAAAATTATCCATGGTCAGGGGCCCCGCGAAATTATTATGTTTACTTAACGCGCTCCCTGTTGTCATGGTTGTGGTCTGTGTAGATGTACATGCAGACAATGAGAAGTGGTTGTCTTAAAACTATCCATGTTATGGGGCCACAATATTCTCGGAAATCACGCTCTCAGACAGGATAAACACGTGCGCAAGGTAGCTGTGTGCAGCGTGCATTGCCTATGCACTGTGGGGCGAATGCACATGCAAGCGCCTTGTGTGTGTAAAGAATCGGGTTTCACTCGCTAGCGCTCGGAATCGGGCTTCACTTTGGAATCGCGTAATGACTCAGGCCTTGGAATCGGGCGTCATTATCTCGGAACCGGGCGTTGGGTGTTGGAATCGCGGAGAGGTGGGTACCCGGTTCCACTCAAAATTGGACTCGCGGTTCCGGTTCCCATTTTGGAATCGCGATTCCACTCGGAACCGCCGGAACCGCCCAAGCCTAGTAACCATGTATGTGTGTGTGCATCTCATAGAAAATCTTAAGCTGGTAACCCGTCTCTGCAGAGCCAATCTATCTGTGCATTTGTTTTGTGGCACACAAACAAAAACCGTAATCTTACAATTTGGAGCGCTGCCAACATACATGACAGAGGGCTGGATAGCTCATTTGGTAGAGTACATTTCACGGTACAATGAAGTATTCCGGAGGTTGTAGGTTTGAATCCCGTTCCTGTCAGTTAACTTTGCTCATCTTTAAATAACATGTATGTACATGTACAGTAACTCCAAGACACTCATCCGAGTGATAATGTACATAGCTCAGCCTCCAAAAAATCTCTTAAATTCAAATTTCATTTAAAGGTAGTATCATACTTTGGTAAGAAACCAAAACAGAAATGTTCACAGATTTACATATAACTGACAGGGTTTGAAGATGGTGGTGATAGAAACATACCATTAAAATGTTTTTCCGAAAATCTTCTTGATCTTTTAAAAGATGAAAAATAAAAGAGAAAAGACTTAAGAAATACTGTGGCCGTTTTTCACTGTTTTCTCAAAAAGTGGGCACCGCATGGGACTGAAATTTTCACAGATGACTGTTACTGTATCTTCCTTCATATTTTTGCCCATGAATCTGTATTTCTTTGATAAAAACCAAAGTATGATACTACCTTTAAGACTTTGTAAAAGTGTACATGTACCTGTAGTACAATTTAGTTAACATACAATTTTTCTTTTCTGCTTCACATTTCAGTTTCACTGCATTCGTATTGTATAAAATGCAAATAATACAGAAAAAAAAATACTTCAAAATATCTTTAAACAAACGGTGAGTTTTGAGAAGTTTGAGTAAGCATTATTTCAGTTTAAGGCAATTACAGTGTCATCAATTAGGCCCTTTAATACAAATATGACAAAGAAACAAAACAAAAACAAAAACAAAACAGCAACCAATTGTTTTCAGGAGAAAAGCAAAACTGATGTGACAAATTTCTCTTACCAATTTGTCATCAAACCTTACTTTTGCAGCAATCACAAACATTTGTAGAAACTTTGTTTGTTTCTTAAATGTCAATGAAAAAAAAAAATAAGGATGAAAAAACAATATGCTAATATTGTCAACCAGTAAAATGCCATGAACCATAATGAAAAAAAGGAACCAGTACATGGAAAGTTAGTTAAACCGTTGGTGAAACTTGCATACTGTAAACTCACTGAGGAACATACGTGTACAGTACGTACATGTAAAGAAAGTAGTACAGTCGAACCTCGAGGTCACAGGGACTTACCGAAAATGCTCGTATTAAACGGTGCCTCGTATTATGCGGGATCCATATTTTGTCAGTTGAAATGCACGTGTGTGCGGTACACTGCACATACAGCATGCACTATCCCTCAGGTAACCCATACTTAATGTGTCAAGTTTGTGTTTACATTTTAGAAGTAATTTGTGCTTAAATAAATTTGCTGGATAAATGTCATTTTGTTTAATTGTCACGGATGTAAAAGAGATTTCATGTACAGTATGTACGTATGCATCATCCTTAAGGTCCTGATTGCGATTCCACACAGCTCAAAGCAGTGCATCATGGGAATGCATCATAAAGGACTCATCGCCTGCGAGTCGAGCGAGTGGATGTGCCCTTTTAAAGGGTGCCCCCTGTTGAAATAACTGATGACAATAGACCTGATGTTTGTATGTACAATGTATGCTCTGTGAAATCTGTCACCTTCTTAACAAATAAAATCATGTGACATCACAAATTTGAGTAATACTGTATAAAAGTCATGTAAGTGCACCAAGACAGTCGAAAAGCAGTATATCGTACAGGTATGTACAGTATTGTACATGTACATGTACATTATATTGTATACTTGTACATTAGAGGTCTGTAGCATGAGGTACAGTGTATACATGTATTACCAACTTTGAAAACAAAACGCCAATATCATTCTTTGAACTTAATCTATATAAATGTATATAAATTCATGCACTTGACCAGGCCGGGGTCGATTTCATTAAGCCCTACGATCGATCGTAACTCGAGTTACGAAGGATAACCCATAATGCATCATAAGTTGTATGATTGATAGCAAGTTACACAGAGTTTGTGGGAAATAGCGTTCTGCACCAATGCAGGGCTGGAAATAAGGTTTAGTGAGGGCAAGTCCACTTTTCCATTGCAAGGGCCACTTCCATTGGAAAATCATAATGTCTATGGAAACATTTGAAGGGGCACCAAGGCCAAGAGCCAGGGCAACGAAGGCCATGGCCTCCGTGGCCTCCATTTATTTCCAGCCCTGCCAATTACGTCACACAATGCATGCACGCGCACCCATACCCCCATTCACCACATGTTTGCATGGCTGGTTGCATTGTTTGTCTGAGGTTCTGTGCTATTTTTAGCGCACGCAGTGCTTTTGACCCCAGATCTTGTACAAAAAGCATGCAATGTGTGGCATCAGTTATCAATAGCGTTTCGCACTAATGATGTCACACCATATGCATGCACGCGCACACAATCACCCCACTCACCACACATTTGTGCATGGCCAGTTGCAATGTTTGTCTGAGGTTCGGTGCTATTTTTAGCGCAAGTGCGCAGTGCTATTGGAAAGCTGTAAAGTTCAAAGGTCAGCCCACATATATCTGCATACATGATAACATATACTGTAGGCCTACATGTACATTGTACATACATGTATGCATTTGCAAACACACGCAATTCCCAGAATATTTACCGGTAACTGTATACTGTAGCAAATATTCAGTTTATCGAAAATAGATTTTCATCACCCAACAATAGCCGAGCCAAAGGCAATATTTGTTGTATAGTATGTATAATTTTGTATTAACTCCTGGAAAAAACAAACAAAAAAATTCACACAAAACAAAACAAAAACAAAGAACACCCTTCCCCTAAAAAAATTCTAATGATGCTATATAAATTCTACATACAGTTAGATATATATGCAACAACGTTTCAGTCGTAAAAGTATTTCCAAGAATTTCAGATGAAAAGATTTCTGTTATTTTCATCTCTGTACTATTTACTTATAAATTACAATCACCAATCTCCCATTCCGCCCTAAGGCTGAATCTATTACCAGTGTGCATTATGCAGACGAATATTAAATTTGTTGCCGTTATGAAAGAGGGATTGTAATTATGACCCGAGTGAACTATAAAACCTGAAAGTTTCCCAGAAAAAAAACCCCAAAATGATAGAGGTGTTTAGGCTAACCCTAACCCACCAACTCATCAAATCTTTTCCTGTGGTACATGCAAGTGAGGTATCCTGATTACCACAATACACCACAGTGTGGTTTTTATGGTATATGATCAAATTCCCCTGTGGAGTAGGTGGTAATGTGTTGTAAACAGCACTTGTTTTGCGTGGTACATGTAGGAGTACAGGGGGTTAAGGGTAATTCCAGAATAACGGACATGACAATTACAAAGTTTTTGCCTTATTCAGAGGATCACAAAGTAGGATTGGCAGTTTGCAAACAATTTTAATTAGGCTTATCAGACACATTTAACTATCAGTGACATATGTAGTAAATTTTATGTAATTTCATTGAACAGTTGTAGAGAAAATGCACTTCTTGTGACCGTAACGGACATGACGGTCACAAGAAGTGTAATTGTCATGTCCGTTACGCTGGAATTGCCCTTAAGCAGACAGTAACATACATTTAGCAAAATGTGTATAGCACTGCTTTTTTGATAATTTCCTTTAAAAAAGGTTGATGCAAGTAGTATTTCTGAGTCTGATTTCTGTAATGATTTCTGCTATTTTCACAGCTGGAAAATGTGACATCTTCAAAAATTCAGACAGCTGGTCTTTTCATTAAGACATCTTCAGGCAGTTTAAAGGTAGTATCATACTTAGGTAAGAGACAAAAACAGAAATGTTCACAGATTTACGTATAAATTGCAGGGTATGGAAGATACAGTCACATTCATCTGGGAAAATTCCAGTCCAATACGGTGCCCGCTTTTTGAGAAAACAGTGAAAAACAGCCACAGTATTTCTTAAGTCTTTTCTATTTTATTTTTGATCTTTTAAAAGATCAAAACGATTTTCGGTTGTTGTTTTACTAATTTCTGGATAAATACATCATTTCAGGCGGAAACATTTTATCGGTAGGTTTGTACCAGCATCATCTTCATACCCTGTAAGTTATACGTAAATCTGTGAACATTTCTGTTTTGGTTTCTTACCAAAGTATGATACTACCTTTAAATAAGCCTTTGGGAAAGATCCTAATAATTGGTATTGGAACGTCATCATCTAACCTTCTCCTCCCATGACTCAGAGTTAATGATCTTGAACCGTCACTTTTAATCTAAAACCTGACACCCTTCACTGATCCGTGTACTGTGTCCTCCGCCAACTGCGTGGCACTTCATCTACTGAATCTGTGACCGCGAATTTGTTGAACCAATCGCATCTTATTCATCACCGTAAATATAATATTATGAGGGGGAATATTGTTGATGGGAGGTTGTGTGGGACAGAAGGAGGCGACAGTCTATGGCAGCTGACCACAGATGGACAGGGATGACCTAGAGTGTACTTTATCAGGGTTTGGTGAGGGCAAGGCCAATTTTCCATTGCAAGGGGCATTTCCATTGGAAAACGACGAAGGCCATGGCCTCCGTATATTTCAGGCTTGCTTTTTATAGACTGATCCCGGGACTAACCTTACAATGCTTTTAACGTCAGCATCTTTCCATGGCGCCTTTTATGACCTCCGACCTCCTGCTTAGCCGTCTGGACATGCTGGTCCCGTTCAGTCCTACCAGAGCTATTTGCTCCAGATCTTGCTGCATCTCCCACTTGATGTGCCCAGCCTCCTTCTCAGACTCTTCCTCATCGTCCGGTTCCTCTTCAAGCTCTCTTTTTATTGGTGGCGGGTCATCGTTGTCATCGTTGTCGTCAGCCTCGTCCTTGCAGTCCTCGTCGGTGGATGCTGCTGAATCCTTATCAGCGTTGGCGGTGGGAGAAGTAAGTCCGGCAATGCCCAGATCGTACACCTCTTTGTACAGGGCCGGAATGGGCAGGTCCGAGCTCTTCACGCCAAGCTGGAGCTTGACGATGAACTGGGAGTGGAGGTTGTCTACCGTCCGTAGCTCCGGCAGGCGGAGGAGCACCTTGGCGAACATGTGGGGGTCGGATCGGTGGTTACGTTGGACCTCTAGCTTAAGGGCCATCAGTAGTTTAGCCTGCATTGCAGCGATTGCCTTCCGATCGGTCAGGTTCTCGCGGTCTGTGTTAATAAAAGAAAAGAATTTTTTTAATGACTATTTGTATGAAATGCGAAATCTGTTGCCAGGAACAAAACAGACATTACTGTCTGCGGTTGGTTTGGTTACAATGCCTTAAAGAATTGAATGTTTCACAACGTCTAGCTACTTTCGCCTTTTCCACACCTTGGCTCCGGCTCAGGCTCCGGCTTCATCTCTGTCATCTATATGATAAAAATATAGGTTGTGGCTTTTCATTCAAGCTGAAGCTGTTTTCTTTTTCAAACCATAGAATCCAATTCTGAATCGCAGCCAAAAGCCTTCATTTTGATACCCGTTACTCTAGAACGGATTCACGACATGGAGCCGAAGCCGAGGTTTGGAAAAGGCCCCTGAAGTAGGGCAACTAACAAAGTCTGCTGCCACCAAGAGTCTTGAAATTATACAAAATTGCTGCCACCAAGAGTGTACAAGATTTGAAAACAAATAAAGTCTGCTGCCACCAAGGGCCTTTCTCAAAGCTCGGCTCCGGCTCAGGCTTTCGGCTCAGACTCCATTTCGTGAATCCATTTTAAAATTACGGGTATCAAAATAGTGACTTTTGGCTGTGGTTCGGAAGTACATGTGTATACTCTCTGGTTTGAAAAAGAAAACAGAGCTTCAGCTTCAATGAAAAACCACAACCTATATTTTCAGCATACAAATGACAGACCCAGAGCTGGCCTGAGCCTCCACTTCGCAAACACTCAAAGAGTCCAGCAGCCGATTTCACGAAACTTCAAATGTTGCGTTCACAACATTTTGTTGCGTACCTTACCCAACATTTTCCTGCCTTGGTTGCACAAGTTATGGCTGTTTCATGAAACTTACGCAACATTTGTACGATGCGTAAGTTACGCAACATTTCGTGAAATTGGCTGCTGACGTTTGGGTAACAAAGTCCGCTGAAGTATTAAAGAATTGATGATTTGACAATTATATCTACTTACCGTCAGCATATAGGACGACTGCAGATAGCAGGGCAAGTTCAGTCATTGTGAGCCGTAAGCGATGAAGTCTGTTTGCAAAATCGTACAGCGACTCCACAAGTTCCAACGGCATGAACTTGAGCATGTTGGGCCTGGTGATGAGAATCTCCTTGTTGAGCATGAAGGCATTGTAGAGGACTAGCTCAATGCTGTCCTGGACGGTGAGGATTTCAAACAAGCCGGCTTTGATGAGAATCATCTGGTCCTGCTGGTCTAGAGTTGCAAAGCCTGCAAAGAAGTCAGGATGTTAGACCTCAGTGTTAGGCCGGAAAAAAAATTGTTGTGTTGCCCTCAGCGACTGACCTTAAAATGCTAAAACTTTGGGTCGGGATTTATTTTTTTTTCTCCGAGACCTAAAGTATACAAACTCACCATTTTTGACAGAAAATGTAAGATTTAGCAGTAAAAAAGCGTGTCACCTCAAAACGACCCAAGACCGTTGATTTATACATTAAGCCCTGGTGACCATACATCCTGTATTTATTCTTAAATGTTTGAAAGTTGGCCCAAAAAACTCCACTTGAAGGCAACAGAACAATTTTTTTTAGGCCTTACTGTACGTGCTGTAAAGCCATTTTATAAAACTCCGGCTTTGGCTCTGGCTGTGGTTGCACTTTCTACATGTACTTCTAACTTCAACAAGCAGGTATCAAAAGCTAATAAGGCTTTTTGGCTAACGCTCGGAAGTAACACACTGTTTTTAACAATAACATAGAGCTTTTAAAATGGGGCACAAATAAAACGATCGGATTCTTGTTTTTTTTCTTCTTATAATCCTTTTTTTTTTGCCAATACCCACTCCCCAACAATTATATTAAATTGGAGTTTACGTGGAATCGACAAAAAAACATGATTTTCTGTTCTCCCCCCCCCCCCTTATGTGTGAAGTCATTGTTGGTAGACACTACATGGGCATTACCATTGATTACTGATATCATGTACCACACGTTCGTACATGCCAGAGTAGTCAGGTTAAAATGCGCTTAGCACCTATGTCGTCATACCAAGCAAGAAAAGCGCGGAGGCAAGTGTTTACCAACATGTACATGTACGTCACGCGGGGTCATTGCATGTGCATATATTATGACGTCATCACAATTTGGTTGTATTTTACCAGCCGCGCAAGTTTAAAAGCTCTTTTGGGGCATCCTTTTCTCTTTTTTGTATGGTACCCATGGCTCTGTATACTTGAGTATCCAGGGTGAGCGACAAAATAGCTGCCAGGAGAATCAGACTTGCTGGACACTGCCAAAGACACCAAGAGCTGCCGGCCAGCAAACTGGTGCTTTGGGAACCAGTGCATGGGCACCGGGCACATGGACGGCTCACAATAACATACATGTATCTGGAAGTTCTCAAGAAGGACTCAGGAGTGCAAAGCACCAGCGAGCTGGCCGGAAGTATTGAAAACCGGAACGACGATGGATAGCTCGTCTGAGGACGACCTAGAGAGACCCATACATGTAAAAGCACATTTGCAGACACTTTGCAGAATGAGTTTCAAAGGAACCAAGTTAGTGAGTTTGAACTAATTTTCATCATGATTAGAGGCCATTGTTTAACTTCGGTGTTAAACCCTACCAGTTGAGTAGTTGACTCAATCTAAGGGCGTTTACGAAACAGAGGCTTTGCTCTGTCTCAAGGTGTCTGGCTCCATTTCCTGAATCCATTCTGAAATAACGGCTCTCGAAATAGAGGCTTTTGGCTGCGGTTTGGAAGAAGATTCTCTGGTTTGACACAGAAAACAGAGCAACAGCTCCAATGAAGAACCACAACCTATTTGTTTTTTAGCACATGGATGTCAGAGCTGGAGCCTGAGCCTGAGCCTCCGTTTCGTAAACGCCCTATGTACCAAAGATTATATAGAGCTACGCGCAAGATGGAAAAACTGACCAGGGCGCATGGTAATTGGTATGGAGGTCGGGATCCGCCATTCTGGTGTGCAACTGGTGAGTAGTTTGTACACGGGACATATGGAGGCTGGACGCTTTATCAAAGAAAAGGGGATAGGTTAGGCAAAATTTTGGCGGCGGATTTGATTTAAACCTATTGTTTATTGTAAATAGAAATTTTTGACATTAGTATGAAGCAGCTGAATATAAAACGGCGAGTTTTTGTGGTTTTCTGGACCTAGTTTTGCAAGTACCGCACACATCGCTCATATCATGCTATTGAAACTCCGTACGTGGAGCGCCCGCCCAACACCAGAATGGCGCCCATGGCGATTACACGTTTCAGCAGTGGAGAGTTCTCCATCTTGCGTGTAGCACTATATAATCTTTGCTACATGTATGTACCCTCACCTGGTATGTACTTGCAGAAGGTGACAATTCTCTTGATGTAGTCTGCCAGTGCCTTGGTTACCACAGAGCACCACATCTGAAGCCCATTCATTCCTGCATGAGAATATTAATCCAATTTTTATGAATATAAAACGCTATACATGATGAAGCATAACCCTGGTTAGTTTTCTGGGTCATTTCCTACATTCAGGATCCGACAGTACAGTCTCCCAATGGCCCCGCTGCATCCGAGGTATGTAATACAATAATAATTTGACTTCAAAGTCAAACCATTTATAATGGGAGACTTTGGAGAACTGGTCTTCAAGTCAACAGCGCACTCGCACGCACAACAGCGCAGGCGCAAAACAACGCGCGCATGCTCACAATTGCGTGCGTGTTTGCTGTTGACTTGAAGACCGGTTCTCCAAAGTCTCCCATTGATTTGGCAAGACAGATAATACCGAACACTCTTACAAATTAAAGGGGGAAGTCAAAGGGGCCAAGTAAAAAACAAAAACAAAAACCTGCAAGAATTAATTTACAAAGATGCAATTTTTCACAGACGCAGTGGACGGCCGAAGACAAGAAACTAGCCTACTTCTGCTCTCATAAATTTGACTTTTGATACATTGGGTATATGTACCAGACTAAACTACATGATGTGGACTAGCCAGATCAGACAAAATGGAAGACGGGCCGTTTTCAAGTTCGCAACAAGCGCATAAGGAAATACCGTAATATTGTTTACACTGAAATGTTGCACACATATCTTCTACATTGTGTGTGGGGTTTTAAGGACTCTGGAACATTTTCTGAAAATGTAGACTGTACCAGACTGTACCAGACACTCTTACAAATTACATGTAAAGGGGGAAAACCATGAGATCTGCGTGTAACAAAATCCTGTGACAAGTCAAAGAAAAGACCCTTGTATGACTTTAAAGTATTTCACAAGGGGGCTAGCTTGCTCGTGGTCTTTATAAAAACCAGGCATGTGTCACATCCAGGGGCCCATTCACAGCCGTGTTTCCACTTATTAAGTATAAAACGAACAAACACCAATTGATACATTATGTTTGCAGAAGAAAGGAAAAAATCGTCCAAGGGTTCTTAACGCGATAATAGTTGGGAGCGAACTGATCTTTAGCAAAACATCAGGCCTCATACACTCACTACATGTACGTTGGTCAACAGGGTATTGAAATCCAGTTTGTGCATTCAAGCTATGCCAACAGCCTTTTATATGAGGAACTTCAAGATATCCAACACTTTGAAGTTAGATACATGTATGAACAGTATTCCCCCATGATGTCAGCTTTGAAATAAATTCCGTCTGCTTTTCAAAGCCGTCAATGTGAGTCCTGCTTCCTTTCTCCGTGGTCATTGCCCTAGTGTACAATGTACCCGTCATGATTGCCTTGCTGCCCCTAGTCATTTCCTTTTGTCGTGGTAGCGTTCTTTTGAAAAAATCCAGTGGACATTTCAGTCTCTTCCATAGGCATGACAGTTTGAATCAGCAAGGGACTATAGAGAACTGCATGCATGGACCTGTCACAACGTTCCAAATTAATGCAAAATATTATACTGTGCAATGTATGCACTGTACAGATTGTTTTTATCACATTTTGGTTCTTGTCAAAGAAGTAAAGATTCATGGGCAAAAATATCAAGGAAGAGACAGTAAGAGTCACCATACTGTGCCCATTTTTTGAGGAAACAGTGAAAAATGCCCACAGTATTTTCTCTTTTATTTCGATCTTTAAAAGATCCTTTTCTGGATAAATACATGAAAGAAATACAGATACATGGGCATAAATATCAAGGACAATATACAATAAAAGTCATCTGTAAAAATTTCAGTCCCATACGGTGCCAACTTTTTGAGAAAACAGTGAAAAACGGCCACAGTATTTCTTAAGTCTTTTCTTTTTTCTTTTTGATCTTTTAAAAGATCAAAAAGGTTTTCGGTCATTGTTTTACTAATTTCTGGAAAAAAAACACCATTTCAGGCAGACACATTTTAACGGTATGTTTCTACCATCATATTCATACCCTGTAAGTTATACTGTCATGACTGTCGGTAAATCTGTGAAGATTTATGATTTGGTATGCTACATGTACATGTACAAATGTATGATTCTACCTTAAACAATAAGCTTGAAGCAGCACCTAGTAACAAATATGTATAGAGCGGAGCCCTAGGATGACGTAAATTGGCAATGTAACACAGCAGTGACAGATTACCATTTACATTGTACCCAGTGGTTATCAATCCACTCAATTGAAACTTGCTACGTTTTTGGCTTTTTGCTCGGGGGCGAGTGCACTTTAACCACAACAGTAATGAATTTGTGTACACTGTTACTCATTCATACCTCAAAAAATGAAAAAGAAAATGAAAATCCAGCGATGAGATTGACCGATGTGATGTCTAAAAGATATCTGAAAACAACTGACAGAGGGCATACAAAACTGAACCCTGAAAACCTCAAATACTTTTGTACACAGTAAAAAAATAAATCTGAAATCACGGAAATCAGATGACAATAATATTTTCATACTTTGGTAGCATACCAAAACAGAAATCTTCACAGATGATGGTGATGGTTGAAACATACCTTTAAAATTTGTCTGCCTCAAATGCTGTATTCATCCAGAAAAGAGTAATAACCATTTTCATATTTTCATTTATACTCATGGTTAAAAAACAAAACAAAAAAACAAAAAACACACACACATTTTCAGGGATGCGATTCCTCATATTATGAGAAATCTAATTCCTAAAAATCTTCAATTTGTTTTCTTTTTACCATGAGTGACAATAGTATCTCCAGAAATTTCATTTAAATTGTTTGTATTTATCTGGGAGGCCATTTCAAATTTTGCGTCAGGAGTGACATCTGGATTTATGACATGTTTTATTTATCAAAGCAGAAACGACAACAACAACATCCAAATTAAAACAAAACAACATCGTCAGGTTGTTGCCAGATGTGTCTACTGAATGTGTGTTCGATCAAGATCTTGCCATCTGTGTTAACATACAAAATGGTAATAAAAACATGAGATGTCTCTTCAATATTGCTCACTATAGTAAATTTAAAGGTACATGTATGTCATACATGTACATGAACATGTACTTTGGTAAACAAATCTGTGAACAGAAATGTTCACAGATTTACATATAACTTACAGGGTATGAAGATGGTGCTGGTAGAAACATACCGTTAAAATGTTTCCGCCTGAAATGGTGTATTTATCCAGAAATTAATAAAACAACGACTGAAAATCTTTTTGATCTTTTAAAAGAAAAAAAATAACAGAGAAAAGACTAAAGAAATACTGATCATTGTCGTTTTTCACTGTTTTCTCAAAAAGTTGGCACCGTATGGGACTGATATTTTCACAGATGACTGTTGCTGTATCTTCCTTTTTTTTTTGCCCATGAATCTGTATTTCTTTCATAAAAAGAAACACGAGTGGAATCATCAAATAACCGTGAAGGAAACCGACTGGATTCACTTAAAGACAATGAAAGTTGAACAAAGAAATACATACATTTCTAAGACTGAGGTACATGTACATCTCCCAGTTTCATTGACAGCGATTGTGCGACCACCAAAAAATATGTATTTAAAGGTAATATCATACTTTGGTACCCTGTATTTGTCAAAGAAATGCAGATTCATGGGCAAAAATATCACAGAAGATACGGGAACAGTCATCTGTGAAATTTTCAGCCCCATACGCTGCCCACTTTCTGAGAAAACAGTGGAAAATGCCTACAGTATTTTTAAAGATCTTTAAAATATCAAATACGTTTTTGGTCATTGGTTTTACTTTCCCTGGATCATTACAGCATTTTAGATTTTCAGGGAAAAAATGTCAACGGCATCACCATCTTTAAATAAATGTACTCTATAAGTTATACAGTACTGAGTAGGCAAATCTGATTTCTGTTACAGTATTATGCTAGTACATGACCTTTAATTTAAAGGCAATGAAGGTTGAACAAAGAAATACATTTTTTTTTAGACTGCGGTACAATCATTATCATGTTGGAGTTTTGTTCAGTAATTGTGTGACCACAAAAAATATTTCATTTAAAGGTGAACAAAGGAAATTGACGAGAGCTGAGTTCGAACCTGCGACCCCCGGAATACCATCCTAGTACTCTACCAACTGAGCTATCCAGCCCTATATTGGCGGTACGTGTCCCAAAACAGCCAACTACACCCTGTACATATATCTTTGTTCATTCACCAGTCAGAAGCCACAAATTTATGACACTTTGCATGCTTTGTATTATAAGTTACGGACGTGACATTTAGACGTAACAAGAGGACAAATCTAAAACAAATTAAAGAGTGAACAATAATCCCCCCCCCCCCCCCCCCCCCCGGAACAAATTTCCGGTCGGTCGATATAAATATGTATCAAATATTTAATTGGCACGACTGGAGGCATATTGATGCAACAAATATCTTGCTTTTGAAAAAGGATTTTGACAAATTGGAAGATTGGGGTGTCGTTGGCTGTGTTTTGCCAAAGGGCAATGATTGGTAATCTCCGTTGATGTTTCAAACAGGCATGCTACGGGAGAAAAAGGGAGGGGGGAGGTACTCCGAGGGGGGGGGGGGGAACAATCAGGGGAATTCTGTTGCTTTGGACTCCGAGCGTAAAAAAAAAAACCGCTTAGTCATTAATTGGTTTTTCCCCGGACATAAAAAAACAGTACCGGTACGTACCCAGGGCATCGACGCAGGAAATGGATAAAGATTGCCAGATATACATGATACACCACGTAAAATGATTTTGGTTCAGCCCGTGTTTACATTGCTGCGTGCATCGCTTGCATTGCTGTTGAAACAGTGGATGGGTCTATAAACTCCCCTGGTGTTAAACTGTTGCAATAGCTGCCGGATAGCAGGGCTTGAATTTCGTGAACAAAAAAGCACTGGACAGCAGGTCTAGTAACTGAAGCATTTTACTAGACCCAAACTTTTTCCATTATACCTGTGGCATTCACATACCTGTATGTACATGTGGGAAAACCGTAATTGTATGCAATAGGCCTATTGTATCAACAATCATCAATTTAGACAGCATTTTAATTGTGCAAGGAAAACGAAATCACTAGACAGCCGGACTAGTACCGACACTGAAATCACTAGACTCGGTCCATGGTCTAGTGGATATTTCGAGCCCTGGATAGTTTCCCTCTGATCAACTGATGTACAGTAGTCTCATTTTTGTTTTAGTTTTGGTGACACCGTGACAGTGCTAAAATTATATAGGACTGTAATTTTAGGGAACCCAGTTTTTACAAAATAATTACAACAGATTAAAACACCCTGAATTTCTATTGCCACTGGAGCAGTGCTGGGATTTTTATCCGGTTAAAGGTTAACCGACTCGGATTTAATTATCCGGTCACAAATCTTTGCAAACCGTTAACAGAAACTGAAAGGAAAAAAAAGAAGAAAAAGGACGAACCTTTGTTTCATGCCCAACAACCCAAAAAGTGGTACAAAACTGTAAAATTTCAGTCAGTTATTTTGTCCATTTTGCCAAGTAGAAAATACGCTTTAAAAAAACTGCATCCAAAAGAAACATTGTGTACTTGATCTAAATGCTTGATCTAAAGAATAACATCATAAAAAGCATTCTGAAAGCGACGATCACATTGAAGATGACA
Organism: Astropecten irregularis; assembly: GCA_963971285.1. NCBI lineage: Eukaryota > Metazoa > Echinodermata > Asteroidea > Paxillosida > Astropectinidae > Astropecten > Astropecten irregularis. The sequence goes on along the minus strand of OZ020251.1, from coordinate 10,975,140 downwards.
TATATAAATGGGACCTTAGGGAGACATTCCTAAAGAGTTGTGCACTGAACTTTACTTACCTATTTCTAAACATCCTCCAAACCAATGAACTTGACATTGACATAAGTTTTTGTTGAGAGTTTTCTCTATTTTCTATAAAAATTTGGACAATAAAAATGTGTCTATAAAAGGTACCTAAAACATTAGGGACACATCAAAATGTCTCCTTAATGTTCGGTGTCTCCCTAAGGTTGAATTTATATCAAACCTTGTCTCTCTAAGGTCCAATCCAGGTGAATATATGTATATACATGTATTCCCACTGATTAGCACACAAAATCAATGTTTGCTGGTAAGTGAGAAGATTGTCAGTTCTTGCAAACTACCCAAATAAAAACTAAACCTTCACAAAAACATGAAACAACTACATGTACTGTATGTATATTCCCCCCAAACTAACTTACATGAAGTGCAATTTAAATGTTTACAGTATTTTACCCACAGCTGCTTGTATTCAAGGCCAAAAATTACAGCCCACCTCTAGCTGGGGGGAAAAGTTAATCATTTCACTCCTCCGAAGTTGAAGCACAGAAAAGCACTAATTAATTGTTTCATAAAATATGTGTACCCTGCAATCTATAAAATTATTATAAAACACAATACATGTACATGTACATTAATTGCATGACTACCCAAGCATAAACAATTCCCCCACAAAGTTAGAAAATGTATCCCTTTTTTCTCTCGTCTGAAGTTGAAGTGCGGAACAGCATATTCTAATCATTATAGTATAGGCCTTATTATCAAACAAAATATGTATTAATTGCATGACTGCCCAAAAATTAGTCATTCCAAAAAGATGAGGGTACATGTACATGAACATTACACATCCACAAACAGGCCCTGAATTTGGTTCTGAAAAGGGCAAGGCCACTTTTCCATTGCAAGGGGCACTTCCATATGGAAACATTTGAAGGGGCACCAAGACCCAGAACCAGGGCAACAAAGGCCATGGCCTCCCTCTGTTAAAGGTAGTATCATACTTTGGTAAGACACCAAAACAGAAATGTTCACAGATTTACGTATTAACTTAACAGGGTATGAAGAAAGTGGTGGTAGAAACATACCGTTAAAATTTTTCCTCCTGAAATGGTGTATTTATCCAGAAATTAGTCAAACAACGACCACAAATCTTTTTGATCCTTTAAAAGATCAAAAATAAAAGAGAAAAGACTGAAGAAATACTATGGCCGTTTTTTTACTACTTTCTCAAAAAGTTGGCTCCGTATGGCAGAGAAATTTTCACAGATGACTGTAATTGTACATGTACATGTATCTGTCTTGATATTTTTGCCCATGAATCTGTATTTTTTTTTAATTTTTATTTTTTATGGAAGTCACCCAACACAAGGCACAAAGGCCACTCGAGGTGAGGGCTAACAAAGAAAGAAAAAGGAAAAGAAAGCGCACAGAATTAAGATAACAGAAGCCTATTCACATTGCACTTGAACTTAGACAAATTATATACAGCAGGGAAACAGGATGCAGGTAAGGAGTTCCAGAGTGAAGCAGTACGTGGAAAGAAACTCGTAGCATACCCCTTGGACCTGCATTTGGGAGTCACGACTGTATGAGGATGGGATTTGACTGAGAGGCGAGTGGTTCGTTGTGAGGGACGGTCAACAGGGACGACCAACGAAAGACCATTGGAACACATGCCGTATTACATTGACAAAAACCAATGTATGATATTACCTTTAAATTCAAGGCTTACACAAACACTGACAAATTATATGGCCTTGACAAATTCTGCCCATGGAACTTAAACACACAGACACATTGTTCTCATTATAACCACTATGCCGAGACGAGATGAAACAAAAATATGCAAACAATGTGACTGTGACAGTGTGACTACAGCAGCTGTTTCTTAGGCACGCGACTATATCTGCTTTGTTACTGCACGTGGTCAATATATCCCCTATCGTCATGACTGTGGAGAATGAAAACTTATAATATTCAGCATGCTTGATCAAGTACACTTTGGTGTACAGATGTATGTAAAAGTCGATAAAACCAACATGGACTACAGTTTGTTCATGTGAGGTTAAATACTTTGGTAAGAAACCAAAACAGAAATGTTCACAGATTTACGTATAACTTTCAGGATATGAAGAAACAGGTTGGTACTTGGTAGATGAAATGAAATGGTGTATTTATCCAGAAATGAGTAAAACAACGACCGAAAATCTTTTTGATCTTTTAAAAGATCAGAAATAAAAGAGAATAGACTTAAGAAACACTGTGGCTGTTTTTCACTGTTTTCTCAAAAGTTGGGCTACGTAATGTATGGGACTGAAATGTTCACAGATGACTGTGTACTGTATCTGTCTTGGTATTTTGTCCATGAATGTACGATATTACCTTTAAGGTACAGTACAGGACTGGTAATATTACCAAACCGAAATGTTCACAGATTTACGTATAACTTTCAGATGATGCTGGTAGAAACTAACCGTTAAATATATCTGCCTGAAATGGTGTAATTATCCAGAAATTAGTCAAACAAAGACTGGAAACAGTTTTGATCTCGGTGTAAGATCAAAACCATTCTTTATGTTTTAAAAGACAAATTGAGTCAGGTTTTCGCTGTTTTCTCGTGACTCGGATGTCCGATTGAGCTCAAATTTTCACAGGTTTATCATTTCATGCACATAATTATTGGATGATCTGTGACCTTTAGGCCTAACGATCGTGTATATACATTTAAGCTGACAGAAATCCAGATACATGCAGTCAAGGGTGAGATTGCAGTTTCCACATTGTAGGCCTACATGTACAAACATTTCTACTCACTATGCAAAGCTATTTATACAAGACAAAGTTCTGTCTACAAATCATGCAAATCTTTTCTCTTACATCCAGTCGATCATCTCTCTTACATGTACATGTATTGTCGCCCACCCACCATATTCATGTTGCTCATTTTGAGTATTTACAACAATGTACCAACTGAAGGCTGAGGCTCAGGTTCCAGGTCCGACATACTGAAAATATAGGTTGTGGTTTTTCATTGAAGCTGAAGCTCTGTTTTCCTTTTCAAACCAGATAATCTACTTCAGAACCGCAGCCAAAAGCCTCTATTTTGACATCCGTTATTAATTCTCAAAATGGAGCTGGAGCCTGAGCCTGAGCCTGAACCCTTTTGACTATTTGGGCGTTAACGAAACGAAGGCTCAGGCTCAGGCTCAAGTTCCAGGTCCGACATACTGAAAATTTAGGGTGTGGTTTTTCCTTGAAGCTGAAAGCTCTGATTTCCTTTTCAAACAGTCAAACTAGAGAATCTACAGCCAAAAGCTTCTATTTTGATACCCGTTATTAATTCACAAAATGGAGCTGGAGCCTGAGCCTGAACCTTTGTCCACAAATCATACCCTATTCATTTATTCTCCACCCATGTAAACCTCTCGTCATGCTTGTAGTCTAGACCCACGATGATACATGTAATCATAGATTGCCCCTTGTGTAGACTAGAGCCCTACCGCACTGGACTTTTTTGGGGCAAAGTAACCGAGACGCTGGGTACTTTACCCATTTTAAGTCCAGTGCGGATGTCTCAGGAAGTCTACCTCTCAGTTACTTTGCCCGAGCCGCGTGGGTATTTCTACCTGCCAACTTCTGCCCGGGTAGAATACCCGAGACACTTTACCCAAGACGCAAAGTCCAGTGCGGACAGTGCGAGTCGGGTACCCTCATGAGTCTAGTATTGTCAGCTCGGTAATTCTTCCGTGCGTGCACGGTTAAGTTACCCGAGTCAAAAAGTCGAAGTGCGGACACCGGTAATATTTGCCCATTTTTCATTTACCCATCGGCTCGGTTAAATCCCCGGAAAAAGTAGTCCAGTGCGGACAGGGCTTTTCTCTCTTACAATCCCCCCTCCCTGTCGGGCAAGCCTTTTCTCCCAATGCCCACTCGTCATTCGTAACGTCTCTTTTGTATCATCCATCCACTGTGCAACATCTTCTCCCTTATGCTAGGAGTCCACTGGGCTGGCGCCAGTTGGTGCCAAAGATTATGTGATTGGCCCATAGTGACTCGCTGTGATGCGCGCCATTACATTAAAATGGATTCCAATAAGCGCTGATTGCAAGTGGCGCAACAAAAATTTCAAGCATTTTGAAATTTTCTTGCTGCCAAATTCAATTTTTGGCGCCGTTACGGGCCACCACGAGCCAGTTGGGAGGCAGTTTGAGCCACTGCACGCCACTAGGCACCTTATTGGCGACACTAGGGCCACAGCAAATTGCATTGCCGCGAACTGGCACCAACTGGCGCCGGCCCAGTGGACTCCTAGCATTACTGACCACCACTAGGCTTGGGCGATTCCAGCATTTTCAGAAATCGATTCAGATTCCAGGCTGGAATCGTGATTCCACTCGGAATTCATATTAAAACAGCACTATTATCTGCACAGTTCTGCACGAGGTTAATTGCTTTGATGCGTAAAAAGCAGCCAGGCTTTATTTCGTTGAAGTATGTCAGAATCGTTTCAGTGATTGGTTTAACGATCCAACAACCCAAGAATGGCTCAGCGCATTTTGGAATCGAAACTCAAAAATCAAAATCGATCAATTCACAGAATCGATTCCTCAACAAAGTGGAATCGCGATTCCGATCTCAAATTTGGAATCGATTTTCGTCGAATTGCCCAAGCCTAACCACCACATACTGTCCAGATCTTCATTTTCAAACTCAAACCAAAACGCAAACCATTCCCAATAATACTGTCCATCCGAACAATCTCAAACAAATTTGATCAAAAACAGAAAGTGAAGTAAAGGTCAATCCGTGTGTTTTTTTTCCTCCCCTCACAAAAATGTATTGTTTTCGCTGTTTGTATTGAGGAATGAACTTCTCTGCAGCAAACAGATTAAAGGGATATGCAGTGTTTTTTTTCAGTCAGGTTATTTTATTGCCTTCATACAGAGAATATACAGACAGATAATGAATGGCAAGTCTTATTTTGGTTTCAAACAAGCATTTGGTTTTCTTTTGAACGGCTTTGCAAAATGGGGGATTTTCATGCATGCTCATGTAGGGAACCAACAGGCAAAATATACATGTACATGTAATGAGAAAAAATAACAATTTAAACAATTAATTTTTTGGCACATGTTCAAGCCATAATATTCCCATTGCATAGACCCTTTAACCATGCAACTACAAATTGCCACGGAATATTTGCACAGACTTTCAGGGCCCGAATGACATTTCTATTACTGACTGAACCTTTCACTGGATTTTTCTGATAATGTACTAGTATGCAAAAAAGTCTCAGAAATTGAAAGATCGGAGCCACGGTACACAAACACTATTAAAGCTGCAAGATCTTTCCTTTTTGGTGCAAACATGTTTTGCAGTCTCAAATTACTAAATTCACAATACATGTAACTGGTGTCTGTTATACTCAATGTCATTGTGGATGCAAAACAATGAAATACTCATAATGTTGAATTTCAATTACAGGTTATGTATCATACTTTGGTAAGAAACCGAAACAGAAATTTTCACAGATTTACGTATAACTTTAAAACAGGCTATGAAGATGTCTTAAATCTTTTCACCGTTATTTTCATAACTTTTAAAGATAACAAATATTTTAAAGGGATTGCATACGTTTGGTAATTTGAGCCTAATGTTTGTTTCAAACCAATATAATTGTATATATATACCATAAAACTAACCTGTGAAAGTTTCAATTCAAAAGGTGGTAGCGTTTGTGAGATTTTGGCGACAAACTAGAGCGGTTATTTCACGCCAGATAACAGTAAGTCAATAGCTGAGAAGCGTTACGGCCATAACGCTTCTCAGATTCATAAATTTTGGAGATAAAAAGTGACATATTTGTCCATAACCGCGGTACTTCGAATTGAACGTTTCTCAATATGCATTATACTATCCAAAGCAGCTATACTTCTCACCAAGTAAGTTTGTATTGCCATAAATTTTCAGAGTCATTACCAAACGTATGCAATGCCTTTAACCCTCTTGTCATGCTTGTCTATGTATAAAATGATAGTTTTGAAAGCAATATTAAATAGTGCCAATTTTTTAAAAGAAATTTGAGCTTCCATTGAGAGTTTTTCCTACAGTATTAAATTTTCTTTCTATCAAAACTGTGAACTGCTTGCAATTAACTTTGCTCACACAATCCCCATAGGATTTTGCTGGCTGTTACACCTACATGTACATGTACATGACCTACTGTAAATTTATGTATAAAATCCCATTGGTCATCACTTCATAATTATACACACCTGTACATGTACATGTACGTGCATATTATTTCCCTTATAAATGATTGGCGGTTACTCCTCCACAGCCGACCCACTAATTCTGAGGTCGAACGCGGTCAATTCATTTTGCAGTTACAGTGCCAAGCTAGAAAGCATTATAAGAACATTTACAAAACATCTTTTGAAGTTCTGTTTATAAATCTCTTTTCAAGATGCGTTGCAAGATTTCAGGCCAAATTAGAAGTGAAAATGCCTGTAGATTAAAACTCAATCTTATATTGCTGCTTGAGTAATTTGAGGAGATGTGAAGTGTACTTACAGTACACTGTATTATTTCATTAATTTTATAATTGATGCCTTGGCCATTCATACCATAGATATAAAAAAACTAGATGACGCATTGCCTGCTCGTGGACGCGTCTTTCATGGCGCCATTTGTAAAGGGGATTTTACATCTGTTTTTAAGGAACGCCGTAGCTATCGTCTTTAAATTGTTTGCTTCGGTAATTCCATCATTCAATTTGCCAAATTGAATAATGGAATTTAAGAAACAGAATGACAGAATGACAAACTGAATGAAGAAATTGGCTACCGGAATGACAACACGGCAAATTAACTGATAAAATTGGCAAATTAGAATTACCGACAAACAATCTAAGCCACCGATTACAGCTACGGCGTTCCATCATGTTTCTGGTGCATCACGTACGCGTAAGGCATAATGGCCGGCATCGCGTACCTCTTTTATTTTTGATCTTTTTAAAGATCAAAAAGATTTTTGGTCGTTGTTTTACTAATTTCTGGATAAATACACCATTTCAGGCGGAACAATTTTAACAGTATGTTTCTACCACCACCATACCCAGTAAGTTACAGATCAGCGCGGAGTGACGTCATTCCAACTCGCCGACCTTGGAGCCGATGAAAACAAAGCATTAAGTTGTACAGGTTTTGAGACAAAAAGCTGCCAGAATTGTTTAATCTTAATACAGGGTACTCCAAAGAAGGATATTGTCTGAGGAAAAATCATGACTCAACAATGAAAGTCATACAGAATATAATTTCTGCTTCTTTACAAAAATATTCGAAAACCAATTCTCTACTACGGGCGGTTTGTACGTGATTTGTCCGTAGTTTGCGCCGGTTTGCGCCATCTACATGTTAGTTTTCATCAGTTGTCAAGTTATGAGAATGAAAGTACCCGGATGTCCGCGCTGATCTATACGTAAATCTGTGAACATTTCTGTTTTGGTGTCTTACCAAAGTATGATACTACCTTTAAAGTGTTGTGTGCTTTCGTTTTGTTATCAGGCAAGTAATTTCTCGCTTTTTTCAGTCATTTTCAATTCAGTGGGCCGGCATTTCCAATGGCAACTCTTTTCCAACAATGGAGACTTGTTCCCTCTGAGCGCTGTCAACTGGCCCCTTGTAATTCTTGGAAGTTCCTTGGAGGGCTTTTCTTATACAACTACAGTAAAGTTTAGCAGCTTCTGGGACCGAGAGGCCGGATGGTCTGATCAGGTAATCCTACTGGTTTTGGGGGATATTGCTTAAGATATACTGACACATCGTACGTACATGTACCACATACGCAAACTTGCAGTGTGCATAGTGCCTACGCACAATATACACGTAGCTCCAAGTATAATCATCCCCCTAGGGAGCAGATAAGTAGGGTTTACCGGTAATACGTACATGTACATGTACTTTTTGAGAAAACAAATAAAACGGCCACAGTATTTCTTTAAGGTACAGTAGTATCATACACTGTACTTTGGTTTTTATCAAAGAAATACAGATACGTGGGAAAAAATATCAAGGAAGATACAGTAAAAGTAATCTGTGAATATTTCAGTCCCATACGGTGCCCACTTTTTGAGAAAATCGTGAAAAACGGCAAAATTCAAGGCCTGAAATCCCAACAAAAATGATCACCATTTTATTTACCCATTTTGTTGTTTAGGGCAGCTTTATCCCTTTCCAAAATCTAATATTACAATCACTTTTACCGTTGATTTTATGTAAAAAAATATATATATATAACGACCTACATGTATTCTACCAGAAAACACAAAACCTTGAAATACCGACCTGACCTGACCATATAAATGGCATACAACATTGGTATTAACAAACATGACAAACAGAAATGTTCACAGATTTATGTATACACTGTAATTTACGCTGTACAGTAAGGCATTTTTTTTTTCAATTACTTGGATTACAGAATCACCGCCGAAAAAAATTGATTTTGGAAAAAAAAATAAAAATCGTCGCCAAAAATTGACGATTTTGATGACCAATAAAAAAAAAAGATGGAAAAAAACAAATTAGCCAATGTCCGACTCAAAATTAAATATAGTAAATAATTCATGAAAGGTCATTTTAACAATGTAATCATTTCCACTCGACACGCCAAGCAAAACTAAAGTGCAAACTTGTTTTCTGACACCGAAATTAGCGCTAGCGTGCGAAAACATCGTTGGAGCGCCGCAAAACAATATACAGCAATTCCCTCACAATTTGGTGTAGCAATTGCAACAGATTTTCGTCGTTTTCTTCTGTTTCCGATGATGACATGAGCAGAAAATGTCACAGGTTTTTAAAATTGTATTCCATGACAAATCAAAATATGAGCAGCCTTCAGCTGCTCTGTCACCTTTACCAATGTTGCACACGCCCTTGAAGTTGCTGTAGCTTTTGGAATATTCGGTGTTGTAGTACTCGTACTCGGTACATTTTTAGAGTACTCGTACTCGAACGTCCAAGTACTCGCACTCAAACTATGGAACTTGTACTCGGGCTACAAAATACTCGGAACTCGATCTCCAAAAATTGTACTCGAGTATCTACGTACTCGTACTTGATTTACAGTACTCGGTAAAAATAAATACTGTTAAGTTTACTTACCACGGCTGTAAGATACAAAGGTACAAAAAAATTTACCCCAAAGAACCCATATTCGATAAGGTAACATAACTGCTGCAACGCGTAGCCACGTGTAATGGCGAGTTGACCTGTTACCATTTCATCTCTAGCCATGTCATCTGCAATGACTGCTGTACAATTTGGGGTTCAATGAGTTTTTGCAAAGAGAAGTACTGACTAAAAAGTACTTGCAGTCGGAAGATAAGTAGTTGTACTCGTACTCGCAGTCGGAAGATAAGTACTTGTACTCGTACTCGCACTCGGAAGTACAAAGTACTTGGTACTCAGGAAAAAAGTACTCGACTACAACACTGGGAATATTTGCAAATTTCACTCAACGGTTTCTGCAATGACAGACAATGCTCAAAATGCTGAGTTCTGTATAGTTTAAACCCATGCCACAGTACACCTACCAAGGAATTCTATTCAATCTTACCATTGAGGTCCATGTGGCTTTTGAAGGCATCACAGTCCTTGACTTGATAGGGCTCCATCGGCTTCCCCTTCAGAAAGTCTTCAAACTCGGCCTGCGAGGACCAATCAAAAAACGGTGAAATACAAAATCAGCCAATCATGCAGTTCCCAAGTCCATTTGGTTTTTGGTGATGGGCTGCAACCATTTTACACATTTTGTCAAAAGCTAGGTAGTAGGCACTCTTGAAATTCGCTTGTTCATTTTTTGTCAGTAAAGAATAATCTTAATGATAATATTGATTAAAACTCTTTGAGTGATCCTCCCTGTAACGTTTCTCTGGTTGCAGCTGCACGTACAAGTGTGTATCTTAAATAAACCTTGGGATACATGTGGGTGTAGCAGTACAGTGTATGTGAGTGGTTTCATGGCTTCTAACCTGCACACATAGGACATTGCCAACATAGCACTGGATAGCTCAGTTGGTGAGTCGCTGGTTCGAATCCCGCTCCAATCAATTTTCTTAGTTCATCTTTCTATTTATACAACGTTTTTATTCCAATCATTAAAAAATATAGTTTTCAAAATGCATATACACATGTACATGTACATGTATTTATACATGTAATATGACCCAGTGACCAGTGAATTTGTGAACATTTCATCAAAACTGATGTTCACATTTTGTAAGGAAACAATAAATACCAGCAACTGTTCCAGATGTTTGTGGTGGTTTTTTTTTCCAATTGACCGTTATGCACGCACACTTTTGGAGTACCGGTATACAGTTACATACTGTACATGTAAAGCTGACTGTATTTCAAAGAGTAATTTATCAAAGAAACTGATACGTGTAAATATGCACACAAGTATTATATATGTAAAACTAATTTCATGTACCTGTACTTGAGTATGCTTTGATGGAAAAAACTGAATTTACTTTTCAATTTTTTTTTATAGAACTAAATACCAGCTGTGCACACAACAGGAACAAAATTTCCATGCTATCAAAAGATGGCAACACAGATTCAATTAAATTTGGTCTCAAATGTCAGAATTCTAATTAATACACAGCACACTAAATCTGCGAAGGATTAAAGCCAGTATGGAAAAGACACAAAAAGAAAAGAAGAAATCTCAGTTTTAATGGAAGTTAATATATACTGTATATATCCATACAAGAATGAGACCAAAAAAAAGGAGGTGTTTTGAGCTGTAATACAAGTAGCAGGTCGCTATCAGTTTCTTGTACTCAAATCTTCGGGGACGTCCTATATTTTGCAGGTGTACGGGGGCGATGCACAAATAATAAAGCTCCTTAAAATCACTGCACGCACTTGGCGTATCTAAGCAACAAATATAGAGAGAGACTTTTTCTCTCTTTCATTTCTAATCTTCTACGTCGACAAAGTCTATCAAAACTTGCCGGATTTCCATAAAAGATTTCCATAACAGAATTACACTTGCTAGGTACTACATGTAGTTTCCCCAATCCCCACTCCCATCCCATTAGTCTAGTGCTGACAAATATGCTACATGTACTGTACGCTGTACACGCACAATAGCATACAAATCATAAAATGGAAAGCTCTGAAATCATTTCACTTGCAAATCCGACAGTTTTTGGATTTGGCCACAGAAAAACCCATTGAATCTTTTTTTTTGAAGGAATGGATTGATGTACATGTTTCATACATTTGCATAACTTGAATTTGATTTAAAGCTTAAAGGTAGAATCATATTTGGTTTTTATCAAAGAAATACAGATTTGTGGGCAAAAAATTCTGAGACAGATAAAGCAATAGTCAACTGTGAAAATTTCAGTCCCATACGTTGCCCACTTTCTGAGAAAACAGTGAAAAACGGCAACAGTATATCTTAAGTCTTTTCTCTTTTATTTTTGATCTTTTAAAAGATCAACAATATTTTCGGTCGTTGTTTTACTAATTTTTGCTCACATCATACTTTGGTAAGACACAAAAACAGAAATGTTCACAGATTTACGTATAACTTACAGGGTATGAAGATGGTGCTGGTAGAAACATACCGTTAAGATTTTTTCGCCTGAAATGCTGTATTTATCCAGAAATTAGTAAAACAACGACCGAAAATCTTTTTGATCTTTTATTAAAAGATAAAAAATAACAGAGAAAAGACTAAAGAGATACTGTTGCTGTTTTTCACGATTTTCTAAAAAAGTGGGCACCGTATGGGACTGAAATTTTCACTCAGGACTGTTAGGCCTACTGTATCGTCCTTGATATTTTTGCCCATGAATCTGTATTTCTTTGACAAAAACCAAAGTATGATACTACCTTTAAATTGAATTAGTGTTTTATGTAATTCAGTGTGTAGGCACGCTAAGCTAAGCAGTATGGACTTGACATCCCACAGGCTACATGTATTTCAAGATGCATTAAGGACCATTTGGGAGGATACAGTGTACAAAACACCAATTTACACATGTAGGTCAGCGATCTTCGGTCACTCCAAACCTTAACTCCCAGCAAATTACCATCCATCTCCATTAAGCCATGACCTGTTGACAGACTGCGCGTATTTCTTCCAAGGATCAAAAACAAAAAATGATAATCCTTGAAAGAGAAATCGGCAGCTTGGCCTGCCCAGCAGGATTAAGCGCAGATATGGTTGGAAAAAAAAAAAAAAAAAAAAAAAAAAAACTGAAAAAAAAAAAAAAAACACAGAATCTGAAACTGGTTTTCAGTAAAGAATTCATAACTGAATTTCCTCAATCCTAAGGGTTTTTCCATTCTAATAAGAAAACACTCACCTCTGTTTACCTACATTTGCATATACGGTATATCAGCGCTGGGCGGGCCAGCCCGGTACTGGAAATTTGCGCCCGCAATGTAGGTCTGAAATAAACTCTGCCGCCCAGCACGAATTTCCGCAGAGTGAATAAAAGTATTGCCAATATCGTGTATTTTGATCACATTCCGGAATAAAAGTTCACTCTTTTCTGTTATAAGTCCTTAAAATGTAGCTTTATACCATTAAATGGCTCTGCCGTCGGAACAGTGAAAATGTTGGCCTTGGGCCTTGATCATGTTGCGGCTGCATTTTTCTAACCGCGGCTCAACTTCAAATCTAGAGCCCACCACTAAAATTGGTCTGGCTAGAACCCTGCTGGTGGGAGAATCTGTTTATAGCCGGTACATGTTATATGCTTACGTAATTCTTGGAGGTTTCAGAATGAGCCTTGACCACGTACTCAATCAGCTCCAGGGTCTCAGGGTCAGCCTCCATCAGCTGAGTGGATTGGTCAGGATCCGTCTCCACGATGGATTCAATGGTGTAGGGCTTGATGTCCGCAAACTCCGTCTCTTTCTGCTTGTTGGGAATTCTTCCAATACGGACGGCTGTCAAGAATTCACAAACATTTGAAAAAATTATTAATAATAATAAACTGCTGCAAACTGCTCATGAACCAAAATAATGACCTCTTGGAGGATTTTAGGATGCTTGGAGTTGGAGGGCTTGACATGTTTCCATCCTAGCAGGATCTTTATCAAAGATTAAAAGAAATTGTAAAAAAATAATAAATTAATAAAATATACAGAATTTATTGCCCTTCAACGACCTAGATTTATTTATAGCACTTCACTAAACTGTGCCTTTTTAGCCTACACATGAAAAAATAATGCGCTGACTCAGGTGGGATTCGAACCCATGACCTCCTGCTTACTAGAGCAGATGCCATACAGTGTACCTGGAAGGCCACCAAGCTAGCTGGGGTCAGCGGAATGAAATAAATAAATTCATTTAGATCAGTGATGAAGCTTATGTAGTACAGTTCTAGACAATTGGTGCCCAATAAAACATGTGTTGAAGTGCAAAATAAAGTAAATCAAGGCAAGGCTTTCAAGACAAAAATGTCAGTAAGGAATTAATAAAATAACCACAGAAATGCATGAGATATCTAGCTTCGGATTAAAGTGGTTAACTGGTTAAAGGTAATACATGTGTCATACATTGGTTTTTGTCAAAGAAATACAGATTCATGGGCACAAATATCAAGGAAGATACAGTCACAGTCATCTGTGAAAATTTCAGTTCCATACGGTGCCCACTTTTGCGAAAATCGTGAAAAACGGCCACAGTATTTCTTAAGTCTTTTCTCTTTTATTTTTGATCTTTTAAAAGATCAAAAAGATTTTTGGTTGTTGTTTGACTGATTTCTGGATAAACACACCATTTCAAATGGAACAATTTTAATGGTATGTTTCTACCAGCACCATATTCATACCCTGTAAGTTATATGTAAATATGTGAACATTTCTGTTATGGATTACCAATTCCTTTTACATACTGTGCACCTGTAGGGAGTTTTAATAACATTTTACATACATGTAGTGTGTGCATTCATTTCTGCTAGATGGTACAGTACATAACGGTAAGGCCATAAAAAAAAAATTGTTGTATTGGCGTAACCCGCCCGACCCAAAAATATGCCCCGACCGTAAACATTTTAAACCCAAAAAATAAAAATAAATAAATAAATAAAAATCGGGAAAAAAATAAAATTTAATAAAAAAATCGCAAATTTGTATGCAGATTAAAAGCTTAAAAGGAGCAAAAGATGGAAACCAGACTGGTTAAAGTTGTTATGTCATTTCTTGTCTTTATTTGACACGTCAAATACTGTGGTATACAGGGGAAAAAGCATTTAATACCCCAGGAAAAATTAAATTAAAAAAAATAAAAAATCCGCCCGCCCTACCCTATTTTCCAAACCTCCGTTACGCCAATACAACAATTTTTTTTTATGGCCTAATTGGCAAAATTCTCATAGGGTTATACACAAGTTTACAAACCTATTTCTAAATATATATCCTTCAAACCAATCCACTTAAAATTGATAAATTGGGAGCATTTCTCTATCATGTCTATCTTTATAATAATGGAACGTAAAGATGTATCTTTAAAAGGTACTGTACATGGACTCCGACACTAACATTAAATCACTAGACTCGGTCCACGGTCTAGTGGATATTTCGAGCCCTGTACATGTACTGTAGCTGTAAACTTTCATAGCAAAACGTTTCCGCCTCTAGAGGTTATTTACAGTATCTACATTTTATGCACAGAATATAATGTACAAATACCAACATTTCAGTAGAGAATTAAATACACTCTTAAAAGCACTCTGAAAATATACAGAAAAGGCAACTTTTATACCGGTATGTACAGTAAGGCATTTTTTTATATATATACCGGTATTGTATACCAAAAATATATTTCAGGTCAATATATTGAGCGACGAGCAGTTTGCACTTTGTAGCAGTTCATTAAACCTGTACTTGCAAGATACAGTGTACATGTAATATATTGTATTCAATAGATAAATCATAAAAACAACGATACGTGAAAATAGCTTCATATTCATCATGTTCATGGGATAGTTTTTATGAGACTTTTATGGGTTTGTAGTTTCCAAGACGTCCTTTTTTATCTTGATCAGTGTTTACATGTATTAACCTTTCCACCTTTGACCTGACCTTCCATTATCTGACCTTGCCCGACCTCATTTACATTGGAAGCGTGGTCGCGCACAGCATTATGGGGCGATAGTTACTCGTGGTTTTATGCCTTATACTGTTATAGTTACCGTGGAGCTGACATTCATTTTTTACCGTCAAAACATGCCAAATTCATATATATAACTTCCCGTCATTCAAGAAAGATTAGACCAGTTTTGATACTACATACTTACAGAACTTTGTGAACCGTGGTTCAGGCCACCGGAATAGTAAACCTTGATTTTAGTGGGATTATTCTCCACTTTGACACCGTGAACTCTGTGATTTTGCGTGAGTATTCATTGCTACAAATCTTAATGACTTGGATTATTTCGTATGAATAAAGATACTACGACTGGCTATAGAAGAAATGACGCGTAAAGAACTTCAGTTTTATTTGAGTCTACGGCAGCTATATTAAGTAAAAAATGACAGCATGCAGATTCGTGAACTTTTAGAAAATTTTGACGACCTTATCGGGAAGGATCCCCTACGACTTCGTTTTGTCCGGAAACTGGGCAAGGGTGATTAAACGCTGTTAACCGTCACTGATCATAAGACTGATGATGATACAATAGAATCTCAACCTCTCCATCACAATGGAAGATCAGAATATCAACAAAGAAAATTCTCAGGATGAGATAAACTCTGTGAACTCGCATTCATCAATGCCAAGCCTCACACCATATGACATTGGGGCCGGATCCATCCCAACCCAAGGTGCCTTGCCAGAATCGGCTGAAGACATAGATGAAATTAGCCCTGATGATAGTGTTTCAGTCGCACATTTCTCAAAGAAACAATCAGGAAGTGTCGCTGCACTATCCAACACAAGTAAGGCTTCAATGAAGACTACTTTGTCCATGCTACGATGCAGAAGTCAAGCAAAGGAAGTAGAGCTAGCCAGCCAAGTCTGCTGCGTTGAAAGCAAGCATGAAGCTCGAACAGCGAAAACAGGCTCTCCATAGACAGCTGCAACTTGAAGAAGCAGAAGAAGAAATGCTGCGTTTAAGGCGACGACAGCAAATAGAAGAAGAAAAGGCCAAAATTGAAATCGAGCAACAACAGATCGAAATAAATGCTGAGCTCTTAGCAGCAAAGGCCGTAACAAAGATGTTGCATGAGCAAGAATCATCCGTCATACACGAATGCTCAGAAACATCACTCAGCATTGCGGATGCAGTTATGCAGGCCGTCACTATGGAAACCTCGAATCCGAAAGCTACAACAGCCGAAGCCAAGAAGAAAAGTGAATTAAATCCCGATGCTCCCATGTTCTCTGTCAAGCCCAAGATCAAAATAAAAGCAGAAGAATGCCAGCAGAGCCCCACTGTCGGAACAACCACCTGCGAGACAGACGTGACAATGGCAACAATTCTAAACAAAATTGTTGACAGTCAAAGAGAGGCGGCCCTTCCATCTTCTGAAATAAACCCCTTCAGTGGATTGGACATTCTCAACTTCATGACTTTCATGAAGAACTTCAGCTACGTGGTGGAAAGCAGAACCAACGACCCAGCCAGGAGACTGGAGCTTCTTCTGAAATACACCAAAGGGGAAGCCCACGAATTGATAAGGGAGTGTCCAATGATAGAGCCACCGTCAAAGGCTTACGAAAGAGCCAAGTGGCTACTGAAGAGGGACTATGGACAGCCCCCAATCCTTGCTGCAGCCTACAAGAGCAAAGCCGAAACATGGGAAAGAATCACACCAGGAGATAAGGTGGGTTTGAGAAAATTCTCCATCTTTCTGATTAACTGCAGCAACGGCAAGCTGGGCAACCCTGACATGGCGAGCATGGATGGTTTCGAATTTCTGAAAGTGTTGGCTGGAAAACTACCGACTGCCCTTCAGCAACAATGGATCAGACAAGTGGGTAAACTAAGAGACATAGACCAACGATCGCCCACATTAGACGACTTTGAAAGGTTTGTTGGGCAGATATCCAGAAACGAGAATGATCCACGCATCGCTGGCTTAGGATACCAGAAAAGAAATGAAGAAATCAAGAAGCAAGGGAAAATGGCCCAATACAACGATAACAGATCAACCCAAAGGAAAGCATTTGCAGTGACAGTGAAGAAAGAAAAACCCCAAACTGCAGCTAAAGACAACAGAGCAGCACGGGCACCATGTTTATACTGTGGCGAAGGAACAAACCATGGTATACTTGATTGCAGAAAAATTCGGCTCGCTAGATCCAAAGGCGAAGTCTGAATTTTGCCACAAAAGAGGTATGTGTTTTGGATGTTTGAATCCAGGCCATATGAAGAAAACTTGCCCAAATCAAGAGTGGGCAAAATGCAGCCAGTGCTCAAGACGTCACGTGACTGCCATGCACAACCCAGACTTCAATCCAGATCCACCCAAAACCCAATCAACACAGTCCGGTGAAGCTGCACAAGTTACAACCGGATGTGTGGGTGTGAAGTCAAATGCATGCAACACCACAACTGCAGAAAAGATAAACCCACTGATGGCCATAATTCCTGTGACTGTTAAAGCAAGATCAAGCAATGAATACCTGACAACCTATGCATTCATTGATAATGGATGTGGTGCCGTTTTCTGCACCAACGAGCTCAACCAAGTGCTGAAAACCAAGTCAAGAAAGACAAAGCTAGTGATAAAGACTTTGAACTCAGAAGAAATGGTCAATACAGAAATCATCCTTGATGATCTGCAACTTGGTAGCATTGACGGCCATGACTTCATTGATCTTCCAGCAGTTTATGTGAAAGATGCCATGCCAGTCACCGTGAAAGATGGCCCAACACAGAAAGACATGAACCAATGGAATCACTTGAAACATATAAGTATTCCGGAACCAAGAAACATCGATATCCCAAAGGTCACGCTGATGATTGGGATCAATGTGCCAGCTGCCTCAACGCCACTGGAGATGCTACCTGGCAGACTGGGTGACCCTTATGCAATAAGGACCCCCTTGGGCTGGTTAGTCTATGGGCTGCCTGGGAAATTGAGTGATAATAACGAAGTCACTGTCAACTTCTGCAGGGTCGACAATGGAGCAATCCACAATGGCAGAGACTACCTTGATGAACAATTGAAACAGTACATCAATATGGATTTCAACGAACGCCTAAGCAATGATAAACAAGCCCTATCCGCAGAAGACAGAAAATTTCTGAAGATGATGGATGACTCTGTGGTAAAAACCAACGGCCATTATGAGATGCCACTTCCGTTCCGCAACAGGGAAGCTGTTATGCCAAATAACCAACCCCAGGCAGATGCCTTTGCCATGAGACTGAAGAGAAAACTTGCAAAAGATGAAAGTCTCAAAGAACAGTACACAGACTTCATGACGGACCTGGAAGAGAAGGGGTTTGCTGAAAAGGTGCCATCAGCGGAAATAGCAAGAGGTGATGGAAGAGTGTGGTATATTCCACACCATGGTGTACGTCATCCAAAGAAACCAGAAAAATTGAGGGTTGTATACAACTGCCCAGTGGCCTTTGAAGGAGCCTCACTCAACAGCCACCTGCTGCAAGGGCCAGACATGACAAACCACATGTATGGCGTTCTCCTTCGATGGCGTCAAGAAAACGTGGTCCTCATGGCAGACATTGAGGCCATGTTCTACCAGGTGAGAGTGACACCAGGAGACTGTGATATGTTGCGCTACATGTGGTGGCCAGGAGGGGATCTGAACCGGAAGGCGGAGGCATATCGAATGTTGGTACATTTGTTTGGCGCAGTATCGTCACCAAGCTGCGCCAACTATGCCCTCAAGAAGACTGCCACCGACAATGAACACAGGTATGGAAAGGAAGTGGTAGAAGCCATTCGAAATGATTTCTACGTAGACGACTTCTTAAAGTCCGTGCCAACTGATAAGGAAGGTATCAACCTCGCACGTGACATTAAGAACGCAGTATCAGAAGGAGGCTTCAAGCTCACCAAGTGGACAAGCAATAGTAGAAAACTGCTTGCAACCATACCTGAAAATGACCTAGCCAAGGAAATGAAGAACATTGATCTCCAAAGCGACAAGCTGCCCGTTGTACGAGCTCTCGGTGTACAGTGGTGCATTGAAACTGATTGCCTAAGATACAACCAGGATGAGGTGAATCAGAAACCTACCCGAAGAAACATCTTGTCAGTGATGAGTTCCATATTCGACCCATTTGGAGCTACTTCACCCTTCGTCTTACGCGCAAAGATGATTCTGCAGTCATTGTGCCGGGACAAAGTTGGATGGGATGACCCAATTCCCACAAAGGAGAAGGAAGAGTGGGTTAACTGGCTGGAAGACCTACCCAATCTGAGCAAGGTGCAAGTCAACCGATGCTTCAAACCGGCGAACTTTGGAAGGGTGACCAATGCCCAAATGCATCACTTCACTGATGCAAGTCAGCAGGGATATGGTACGGTGACCTACCTACGCCTGACTAATGAGAGATGTGAGACCCACTGTGAATTCGTTTGTGCAAAAGCCAGAGTTGCACCTCTGAAGACCCACACCATAGTGAAGATGGAGCTAACTGCGGCCACCTCTGCAGTCCGTCAAGATGACTTACTGAAAAGAGAGCTCACAATGAAAATTGATGAAACTGTATTCTGGACCGATAGTCAAACGGTACTGAAATACATCATGAATGAGACCAGCCGATTCCCAGTGTTTGTTGCAAACCGCGTAGCGGTGATCAGAGATGGATCAAGCATGAAACAGTGGCGATATGTACCAACTGACGTCAACCCGGCAGATCATGCTTCACGTGGCCTGGGAGCAGAAGAACTGACCAGCAAACCAGAGTGGCTAGGAGGCTCAAGCTTTCTCAGCCAACCAGAAAACAGCTGGCCAAACTTCAAACAAAAGGAAAATGAAGTAAGTGACAACCGTGAAGTGAGCGATGGTGCTGCTCAAGTGAATGTAAATGTAGTGATGACGTCCGATAAAACCAGTGCCACAGACCAGCTGATTCAGCATTACTCAGACTGGTCGAAGTTGAAGAGAGCGATAGCATGGTGGTTACGTCTGAAGGTCTTGCTGCAACAACGAAAGACCAAATGCACCCAAAAGTCCATGCAGAATAAGCTTCTAACAGTGGAGGAAATAAAGAGTGCAGAAAGAGCCATCTTGAAATATGTTCAAGGGTGTGCCTTCCCAAAGGAGATTGAGGCACTCAAACAAGCAATGGTGACTAGTGACCAAAACCAAGACAAGCGTGATGGTGCAAGAAAAGAGGCTGATCGAAAAGAACACCCAAAAAGATCGATCAGCAAAGGAAGTCCATTATTAAGCCTAGATCCAGAGCTATGCAATGGACTTTTAACGGTTGGTGGTAGACTTCGATGTGCCCCAATCTCAGAAGATGCCAAGCACCAAATAATTCTGCCGAAAAACCATCATGTATCCATCCTACTGATCAGACACATTCATAAGAGCACTGGACACCAAGGGAGAAATCACGTCCTAGCAGAGATCAGGCAAAGATACTGGATCATCCAAGCCGGTGTCGCAGTGCGAAGTCTGCTGAACAAATGTGTGACATGCCGAAAGTACCAAGCTGGACCCGGCAAACAAAAGATGGCCGATTTACCGGCATACCGAGTGCGGCCCGATTGCCCACCTTTCACGCACACTGGCGTGGACTATTTCGGTCCATTTGAGATTAAGTATGGTCGAGTGCTCAGGAAAAGATACGGTGTAGTGTTCACCTGTCTGAGCAGTCGAGCCATACATATTGAAGTTGCAGATTCTTTGGATACAAGTTCCTGCATAAGTGCCATCAGGCGCTTTATTGCCAGACGAGGCCGAGTAAAGGAACTTTACTCCGACAATGGAACCAACTTCATCGGAGCAGATAAAGAACTCAGGCGAGCCATGAAGGAGTGGAACAACGAAGAGGTAAACAACTTTGCCTTAGATCATGGAATGAAGTGGAACTTCAACCCGCCGGCCGCCTCTCACCATGGCGGTGTGTGGGAGAGGCAGATCCGAACCATCAGAAAAATCCTGAATGCCATCCTCAGTGACCAGTACCTGAAGACTTGCCAGAACGAGGAACAACTGCGAACATTCATGTGTGAGGTCGAGGCTATTATCAATAGTCGACCCTTAACACGAACATCGGACGATCCCCAAGATCTACGAGTGATCACACCGAATAGCCTGCTCATGTTGAGACCAGAGTCAACGCTGCCCCCCGGAGTCTTCTCCCCGAAGGATCAATACTCCCAACGAAGATGGAGACAGATGCAATATCTCGCCAACATTTTCTGGAAACGATGGACGAAGGAGTACTTGCCTACCTTGCAGCAGCGCCAGAAGTGGTTTCAAAATACCAGAAATCTGAAGATCGGCGATGTGGTCCTCATCGTGGATGACAACGCACCGAGAAACTCCTGGCCGATGGGATCAGTTCGAGAGGTGTATGCAGACAAGTATGTACGGAGCGCGAAGGTGCAGACTAAGACCTCAGTTTTGGTTAGACCAATTACCAAATTGTGTCTGCTGCTGGAGCAAGACGTGGAGTGACTTCGACAACTAAAGAAGGTATGCGGACATCCTTCAAGAGGATGTTTCAAGGGGATAGACGCCCTTGCCTTGCATAGTCACAGGTCACCCTTAGGCAAGGTGTAGCACCTGGCTGCCTCCCGAACCAGGGTTACGGTCTCACCGGATTGCTGACCAGGATTGCTGACCAGGATTGCTGACCAGGATTGCTGACCAGGATTGCTGACCAGGGAGCTACAGTTTCAGAAGTTCCAGAAGTTCCAGAAGATCCAGGACAATGGAAACCGCCGCGCGATGATCTGGCCAGCATGAGAACGCTTTAAATTTTGAACACTTTAAATTTGATTATCTAGTTGCATGTGCCTTTATAGGGAACTTTACATACTTGTGACATCAGTACCTTTGATTCGTTGAACGACATGGCCGCAGCATCTGTTGGAACATTTGTAATTCGAAGTTCAAAGAAAATCATAGTGAAATTGCGAACTCTCGTTGAATTTCCCCAAGTTCAATACAAGTGATTCTGTTGTTTACAATTTAAGAAGTTATTTTTTATTAGAGTTCCGCGTTTAGTTTTGAGAAATTGGAAACTTGAATTTGTAGTTATCGCTCTTTATTAGTGCGACTGGGGCCGGAATGTAGTTTCCAAGACGTCCTTTTTTATCTTGATCAGTGTTTACATGTATTAACCTTTCCACCTTTGACCTGACCTTCCATTATCTGACCTTGCCCGACCTCATTTACATTGGAAGCGTGGTCGCGCACAGCATTATGGGGCGATAGTTACTCGTGGTTTTATGCCTTATACTGTTATAGTTACCGTGGAGCTGACATTCATTTTTTACCGTCAAAACATGCCAAATTCATATATATAACTTCCCGTCATTCAAGAAAGATTAGACCAGTTTTGATACTACATACTTACAGAACTTTGTGAACCGTGGTTCAGGCCACCGGAATAGTAAACCTTGATTTTAGTGGGATTATTCTCCACTTTGACACCGTGAACTCTGTGATTTTGCGTGAGTATTCATTGCTACAAATCTTAATGACTTGGATTATTTCGTATGAATAAAGATACTACGACTGGCTATAGAAGAAATGACGCGTAAAGAACTTCAGTTTTATTTGAGTCTACGGCAGCTATAGGGTTGAATAGTTTTATGTACTGTGTGTAAATGGTTGCATACATGTACATGTACATGTATGGCTGTTCCATGAGACTAAAATGAGACAATGAATTTTTAAGCTGATACACTGTAAAGCTGGAGGTGGATGACGATACCATCAGCTGGCTAAATCAGGACCTTCCCCTGTAGCTGATGTACTTTGCTGGTAGTCCTCACACGAACGAACGAACTGTAAATACAGTAAATATCGTTTTCCGTATTTCTCCATGCACACACGTACACATCAAATTGGTGATAAGTTGTCTTAGGGGCATAATTTTGTCAGTTTGCTAACTAGTAGAAAACTAAACAAAATCAGTTGAAAAAAGGGCGTTTATTTACCTATTACAAGTAGCCCATTGGACTGTTACGGGTTTGTGTCAAACAGAAACACAGCAATTTAGAAAGTGCTAACCAAGAAATAACTGCCTTGCACTGTTCATATAGCGTAAAACCTAATCCCTGTGACATGCACTGGATCATATACATGGCATTCAACTGCATTTTTGTTGAAGAGTTGCACAATCAACAATTTCATTATTTTTGTACATGTATAATGCATTCTTTTGCAGCCTTTTGTAGTCATGTGTGTCCTTCAGAGTTATAAAATCAGCAGCGACAGGTAGTCAAGGATGATTGCAAACTTGTACTAAGACTATACACTTAAAGGGTACCTGAAATAAAAACTCATATTATACAAATAATGAATGTTTATGAGTGGAATGGTAAAAATAATTTCATTCGGTGACAGATGGACTGTTCCATTTCACGAGGCGAAGCCGAGTGGAATGGAACAGTCCATCTGTCACCGAATGAAATTATTTTTTCCATTCTACGAAAGTGAAACATTCATTATTTGTTTTATATAACATCTAAGTAGATCTTTGTCATTTGATTTTGATTGGAGGATAACATTTTAAGAGTTAGCGAGACAAAAAAAGCTTAAAATCTTGGCAAACTATATTGCTCTTATTACAGTAACGCGCGTTGCACACCAACGCGTACGCGCGCGCGCACGCTTGACCAATCACGTATTAGAGTCCCTGGCGTGCAATGGTACAAATCGGATGGCACCAAAAATGCACGGTGGATGGTACAAATTTCAACGGTTGTGACGTAAGCCATGAATTGGTCTATTTATCACATATCACGTGACATACAATCCTCCAATCAAATGACAAGGATCTACTAAGGTGTTATATAAGAAGTTATATACATCTGTATATTTTTGAGTGTTAGTCACCAGCTCTAATGGGAACTGGTATTTTATATGAGGGCCATTACAGGTGGTTTAACCACCTATTAAGTTCCGTTCTTCTCCTTATAAAAGTAACTCAGACATCCCCCAGCTTCTTTTCTTAGGGCCTTGGACTTACATGTATATTTACTATACCCTGGATAGACTTTCATAGCCAAAGGCAAAGAGGAAATTGGTGACACAAGGCTGTGTGATGAATGTATACAGTGCAGCGTGGCAATGACTGAAAACAGTGATGAAAATATTCTGACTCATAGTGACAACTTCTTGCTCACTGAGTAGGCCTATTTACAATGATTTAAGCTTATGTACACATATGTACATGTACATGTAGGACTCTAACAGTAGGCTTCAATTGAACAACGACCTATTTAAAGTCTAATGTACAGCGTTTATAGGCAAAGTTTCACATAACCTTTTATGTTGTGTACATGTACCTGGGGCCGATTTCACTAACACTTTGCGATCATCGTAAAGCCCAAATCCATCGCTAAACGGAAAATTGCAATGCAAAGTAGCGATACATTTTCCGTTTAGCGATGAATTTGGGCTTTACGATGATCGCAAAGCGTTAGTGAAATCGGCCCCTGGTCCTCATTGAGACCACTAGTGATCAATCTGAAGATTGTTGGTTCGAATCCAGCCATGGGTTGCATCTTTTGTCAAGACGCTAATTTGGTCACATATTTCGACCATAGTTCCCAACGTTTGCGTCATGACTATTGGTGACCATATTTTGTTGAGATGATCCGGGGACAGTGATCCGTGTCTTGGGGGAGGGGTGTTATTTAAAAAAAAAAATTGAATCCAGATGGTGCCTACATGCAAAATGGTGGCATCTATGGACATCTTGTCCAGTTGACATGAGTAGGTTACAGAACATATACATGTTTTAGGCGGTCATCTTCGCATACTTCTCTGAACTAGGATCTTCTTCAGCACAGCATTTGTGTTCAGTTTGTTTTTATTAAGGACAATTTGAATTTTCGGGGGCATTTCATCGAATCGGGGAAATTTTTTAGGGAAAATTTTTCACCGCGGGGACGGCACTGTCAAATCGGGGACTGTCCCCGGAAGTCGGGGACTGTCCGCGGAAGTCGGGGACGTCTGGTCACCTTAGTCATGACTGAATTGCTGCCAGTTCAGGACCTACAAATCATGCAATTGTCATCCTGTATTGTCAGTTGTGTGTTCATGATAAGGCTGCAGTTTGTATCCGGATAACCAGTTAACCGACCGTTCAAAAAGGTACCCGGGTACATTTTCCCAGTTACATGTAGGTTAATCGAAAAGTATCTTTTTAATGGCCTCTTCTTTTTGATACATAGACACATCTAGAATTCACAAAGAAAAAAATGTCGATGATCTTTTGAAAAATGGACCAGCAGGCTTATGCAAAGCAAAGGCCAGACAATTTGCTATGTCTACCACTGCCAAATGTTGTGACAAAAGAATGTTGTCAACCAAGTTCCTAAAAGACCCAAACTTACAATTTCTTTGTTTTTATTTGTTTTTTTTGTTATACGGGTAATCGTAACCGTAACCGAAAAACAGACGAGTAACCGGTTACAAAATTATTTGTAAACTTACAGACCTAGTTCATGAGCAATGTGGCTCCAGTGCTGCTCAGGTATTATTAGTAGTTTACAAATTATGAGAGTAAAAAACAAATCAAAATAGAAACTCTCGAAATAGAAAATAGAAAATAGAAACTCAAATATTATACCCCACACTGGGCATCACATGATATAACACTGATGACTTTGGGTCGACTTGATAATATTGCAAAGTAATAAGAAGACTGATATCAAGTCTAGGTCTCAGATGAAAATGTCATCCAGATAAGATATACTGCAGAACAGCTGTGTCTTCAAAATGTGAAGAACTGCACAAACAAATGGACAGGGTGACTGGAGTTCAAGTCAATGATGGCCTTGTGATGTACAGTGTAGGTACCTGGACAGCTAATGTAGACCTGGCACTTAAAGGTACATGTACACGTAATATCATACAGATTACATGTAGGTTTTTGTCAAAGAAACACAGATATAATACAATGTATGAGCAAAAGAGTGATAGAGCAATTGTAAAATAAATTTCCAGTCATGTGACAACTTTTTGAGAAAACACGCCCACGGTATTTTCACTGTTATTTTTGATCTTTTACTAGAGATTAAAACTGTTTTTGGTCATTGATTTTTTGGTCGTTGTTTGACTATTTCTGGATAAATACACCATTTCAGGCAGAACAATTTTTAAGGTAGGTTTCTACCAGTACCATCTTCATACCCTGAAATTTATACGTAAATCTGTGAAAATTTCTGTTTTGGTCTCTTACCAAAGTATGACACTACCTTTAAAGGTAATATCATACTTAAGATTTTGTCAAAGAAAAGCAGATGTATGAGCAAAAATATCAAGAGTGATAGAGTAATTGTAAAATTAATTTCCAGTCCCATACAGTGACAACATTTTGAGAAAACACGCCTACGGTATATTGTCACGGTTATTTTTTATCTTTCAGAGCTTTAAACTGTTTTTGGTCATTGGTTTTATTCTTTTCTTGATATTTCAGGCATAAAAAACTTGAACAATACACACTTACATACATTGTACATACATTTCAGGCAGAAAAATTTTCACAGTATGTTTCTACCATCACATGATGTTTATACCCTGTAAGTTTTGTAGGTAAATCTGTGAAGATTTCTGTTCCGGTATGCTACCAAAGTTAGTACCTTTATGTACTGTACATGTATGTAATGTGTACAAATGAT
The DNA here is from genome assembly GCA_963971285.1 of Astropecten irregularis. NCBI lineage: Eukaryota > Metazoa > Echinodermata > Asteroidea > Paxillosida > Astropectinidae > Astropecten > Astropecten irregularis. The sequence goes on along the minus strand of OZ020251.1, from coordinate 10,948,297 downwards.
ACAATGTTGGAAAGACAGAGTTATATGCCCTGGGTGAAGTGTAGCAGACTCAAATGCATTCATCATATCAGACGGTCTGCCTACTCTGACAATAGATACTGATACACATGACCATGATGACTTGAATGTTCCTGTCTCAAGACTCACATTCCACATTCAATTACACTCAAAATACCCAACTGGTACAATTTGGCAATGACAGTTACAAAGATTTATCCTGCCCATTGACCAAAGTTAGATTTCACAGAAGTTACAGACATGACAGATCCTCAGCAAAAGGCCAGTGGTTAACAAATATTGTTCATCTAAAATTGGACTGATTTAACCGTCCGTGATCATGATACTTTTGAAGGTTTTACATTTAAAAAAGTCACAATTGCTTGCATGTTCTGAGCTTTTAAACGAAAAGTATTCGGGGAATAGATGGTGAACGGGTGATTAAAAATCAATTCCAAAATGTTTCTTCCTTGAAGCAATTTTTTTGAATTAATTGACTTTTAAAAATCTATTAATTTGAACAACTTCACACAATAAATCACGTTAATCACTGATCTAACTGAAAAAAGTGACATGTAGGGGAGGGCCAGACCAGCATTGAAGTTTATATTTTAAGAAAACAGTGAAAACACTCATGTGCAGTATTTCTTAATCTTTTCACTGTTATTTTTGTATCTTTAAAGGTAATATCATACTTTGGTTTTTATCAAAGAAATACAGATTCATGGGCAGAAATATCAAGGAAGATAGAGTAACTCTAACAGTCATCTGTGAAATTTTCAGTCCCATACGTTGCCAACTTTTTGAAAAAAAAAAAAAAACAGTGAAAAAACAGCCACAGTTTTTCTTTCCTCTTTTATTTTTAATCTTTTAAAAGATCCAATTTGGTCGTTGTTTGACTAATTTCTGGATAAATACAGCATTTCAGGCGGAAACATTTTAACGGCATGTTTCTACATGTGTACCACCACCATCTTCATTGCCCTGTAAGTTATACGTAAATCTGTGAACAGTTCTGTTTTGGTTTCTTACCAAAATAGGATTGATCAATACTACCTTCAAAAAAGATCCAAATTGATTTTGGACAATTGGTTAAATACTCTTTTTTGAATAAATACAGCATTTCAGGCCAAAAGAATGTAACGGTACATTACTGTATGTATGTTTCCACCAACACCATGGGGCTGTAAATTATAGGTCAATATGTGAAGATTTCTGTTTCGGTATACTACCTAACTGTAAATATGATAGTACAGTACCTTTAAACACATGTATACCAGGCAGGCACTACATGGAATGCCCAGGCCTAGTGGTACTGTCTGTCTCACTCAAGATATACTTGAGGCCTTTTCACACTACGAAAAATCTCCGGGTTGTACACGGGTCCGACACGTGTTGAAATGACTGACCTTTTCACACTGCAAGATTTCAACACGGCGTCGACCCGTGTAGAGCGCTCGACACGTGTTGAAACCAACCCTGCTCGGGAGGTGGGTTGAGAGCTCTCAACCCGTGTTGAGAAGTCCGACACGTGTTGAAACCTGTAGTGTGAACGTCTGTGGGTTGAGTTCGATCCGTGTAACGTACGGCCGAGTGCGCGTGCGTGGCAGCGCCACACTGTAGTTAGCATGCAACGAACAAACAAACAAACAAGTAACCTTTGACCGCGGCCAGCTGGCGTCCATGTGAAAAAACCGCGCGTTCTTTCATCTTTGTCAGTTTGTGTTACGTTAAGCAATTATTACATCTCAATCTCAGGCTTGCAACAATTCGATAATGGGCTCCAAAACAGAAAAAAGGCCAACTTGGAGTGAGGAGGAGGTGACGGCAATGTTGGCAATTTGGGCTGACGGGGCCATACAAAGCCAGCTTGTACCCGTGTTGAAAGTGCGATCCCGTGCGTAGTGTGAAATGATCGCGCAATACACGGGTCGAAACATTACACGTGTTGAGCAAATGCCGGTGTTGCGCTGAGTAGTGTGAAAACGGAGCGAAAGTGACCCGTGTTGAAATTTTTAAGATTTCAACACGGATCGGACCCGTGTAGCTTTCAACACGGGTCGGACGTTATAGTGTGAAAAGGCCTTTGGTACTAGTGCCCAATTGAGACAGGTTTGGGGAATGTTAATGTTGCTCCCAATAACCAGAGATAAACACCTTCAAATGAATGGCATGCAGTCTGATAGTGAAACAGACCCTAGTATATTTCAATGCTGTAATATTCTCATACGGTGTAGGCCTACATGTACATGCAGTATAGAACCTAAGTACACTCAGATCTTTAGGCCTTTTCACACGATCTCCTTTTCGATCCGTGTTGAAACCAACCCGGATCCACCCCGGTTCAGCCCGGCAAGTTTCTGAACCGGATCAAAGAGATGCACATTCACACTAAGTTTATGGTGAACCGGCTCATACAACACAGATCACGCGTCACACGTTGAGATTTTCAACCCTGCTCCCTACCAGGGTTGATTTCGATCCGGCTAGACCGTCCTACCCGGGTTGGCTCGCTTGAAAATGTTCAAGTGTGAAAAGGGTTGAGAAAATTCTTGGGGTTCGATCTGGTTCCAACCCCAAGATTTTTGAAAGTGTGAAAAGCCCTTTTTATACCACAAACGTGTAAAGTCATCGAGAAGGGAGCCCTCGCCCAGCATTCCAAAGTTACATGTACAGTATGTAACTCACCCTCTGGGAATCATGGATACTGTGTGTGAGATAGCCATGCGTTTTGCATTTGCTAGATGTAAACATCCTCTAAAACTGCAGCACTTTTGGATGATTTTAATGCGTTTCAATTCATAAGGTGATCTACATACATCTGTACATGTATAAAAGGCATTTTGTGCACAAATATGCAGAGAATGAGTCCAATGTGTACACGTATGATGTACATGTACTGTATGTATGCAATGTACATGAACCCTAACTACTGTACAAGCAGATACATGTAGCCCAGAGTTGTACAATGTAGGCAAGTACAATGTGAACATATACAGTACATGGTATAGGGCCTAGCATACATTTACAGTAGCATGAAAAATGAATTGTAGGAATGTTTTTGGCTTCGCTATAAAATCTTTCATTGCCCACAAAATCCCAAAATTCACTGTACATGTATGTGGGCCAGATCGATACAGAAAGGGATGTAGATAATGTCGAGTATGATACACATGAACTTTACTGGTGATGGTCACGTACAGTGTAAACATGTTTGTCCCATAGGAGGAGATCTGTAACAAGAATTGAACTTTGCATAGCATTTGTCAAGTGGGCGTGTAAATAACCGGCTGCCGCCTATAAAGCTTCAAAAAGTCAGGGAGAGAAAACAAAACCAAAACTCACTGGTCCCCTTCATCTCTTACCATCTTTTGACATTCCAAGTTCAATGCATTTTCGATATCGGCATGCTGGGCACCGGTTGCGCTGTTGTCGACTAATCTCGCATTTTTCCCCGCGGACGCAGACGTACGCTTTCTGTCGCCTCAGACATCGCCGAAAGAATCCCTGTTTGCATAATTTCAAAAACGAAAAGAGAAGACATTTTTATTACCATACACTGTCTCGTAGAAAGAATGTCAAAGTTTGGTACAGATTTAGAAAATGACCAAAAACAGATTGATCAGCGAACTGTGCAAAAGTTGACATCAAATTTAGCTCTAACCCTCCTGCAATACTTAAAGTTAATGTAGGAGGGCCTGACTTGTTTCGATCCTAGCAGGATCTTTCTCAAAGGCTGAATACCACAGTTGACCACACATCTGTGCTACTGGGTACGTGTATGTACACTTTTGTACATAGTTGTTCCTATTCATTTCCAGAAATACAATATTATTTTGCTGTTTTCTCGGGACTCAGACGTCCGATTGAGCTCAATTTTTTACAGGTTTATCATATTCATGTACCTGGATTGAGGTTGAGGGCTGTTCTGTGACCATTAAAGCATACATGTAACATTCACCAGGCCTTCATTTTAATAAAAATGAGGAGAGCTGCAAATCGCACTCCTTATTATCAAAGCAGAGAATTTAGGAGAGTGATTTGCTTTCGCTAACAAAAATCAAATTTGAGCTCTGCAAATCCAACTCCTTAAATCAACATAGGGCCTACTCATACTAGTGAATAAAGAGAGCAGTTTGCTCTTGCTAAACCAAGTTTTTGCCTGTGTCTGGTGTCAGAAAAAGAGAACATGCAAAAGTTTGCTTGTCCTATCGAAAAAGATTATAAAGAGATAATACTATTTTAGTTTTTTCCATAAAGGGCAGCTTTCCTTAAATTCTTCAGGAGCTCTTTTTTCAAGTTCGCCCTCCTTGGAAAACATTAAGGATCTCGAAGGAGAATGATCACTCTCACTCGCCTTAAATATTAAGGTCTGATTCACAAAGAGTTTTGACTGGCATACTGATTTTATTTACCAAAGTTTTTTATGCTGTTCAATTAAAGCAAATGTTCCAGAGTGCTCTGCAAGCAGTTGTATGAAATTGGCCCATATGACTGTGCAAAAGCTTGCATCAAAGGGTAAGTTCATACTAGGGGTTGGTTTCGGGAGTACTCCCAAATGGGGTTAGTCCCACTGACCAAAGTCCTCGTTGGGACACAATTTTTCAGCATTTTGGGACTAACTTCGGGAGTACTCTGGAATGGGGTTAGCCTCGAAAATTTGTGGGACTTACCCCACTACCATGCCCTAAGGGGGTTATTTTATTACTTACATGTAACACCACCTTCTTTTACTGTTTGGACAAAACTGACCTAGCTCCGATCCCACAGACACTGGAACATATGGGAATGGGTGACCTCAACTGAATTACATAAATGCATTTCTAACCCTTCTAGCCCTGCTCTGGCCCCCAGTCCTGGAGTTACAGATATCATATGAACGTAAGGTGATTTTGGAGTTTGTGGTCAGGTACTGGAACCCCTGCCTGGGGGCATCAATTAACCGCAACCCAGTCCCGAAGCCATTCCCTCATCTGAACATACCCAAATTAACCCTATACATGTATACACCTCCATACCAAAGTTCACCACACATGGTTGTTCCTGACCTAAGGTACAATGTAACAGTGCCTGCGATTGTACCATAATACACCATGGTGTGATTTTCGTGCTAATGCGTGGGTTATTTTGGGGGGTTCTGGGCATCACAACCAAATTACCAATTTTTCCCCTTGCACAAACAGAATACCCCAGATGGGCCTTTTTCTCCCTCATATTATCTTGGGTTGAAGGTCAGCTACCAATTCCACACTCACAATAAAGCTTTATCAATTGGATTCTTCTTTTTTACAATACCTGAAAGCTTCAAGTGTTTAATGCATGGAACAAATCAAAATGAATACATGTGTGTACCATTGCAATACTAACTAAGGGGATCGCTTTCACACTAGACAAATTGCCCGGGGAATTGGCGGATTGCCGGATTGCCGGAATATTTTGGTTGGACCTTTCATGTTAATATATATACTACCAAAGAAATTCCAAGGAAAAAGGCTTTCTCCCCTGGAAATGTTTACCCCTGCCTAGGAGAATACATGTAACTTGAGGTTAAAGCCAAAATACCCAGGGATTTACATATCTTCCCAAAGTGTTACCATGGGTCTAGTGTGAATGGCTGCTGGGGTGTTTATGGTACCCAGTTAAAAAAAATCCCCAGGAGTTTGCTAAGTTATCTCTTCAAGTTCAATTTGTAGCAGGATACTCAAAACCCTGGCCTGTAAACTTCCAAGTTGTAGGCCTGTACTGTACACGCCGAGGTACTTACATGTAACACAGTATTTCTTGTAAAATGTGTACAATCTAACTTATTGCAGAAATTTTCTGAGGTTTATAAATAACATTTGCACAAAAGTACTGTATAGAGGGTGTGCAGTCACGTGATCAGGACGCCATTTTGGATGGCAACGCTGTACACATGAATAATGCAGGTACGTACAGTGTACATGTATGTAACCCACATGTTTTCGCATAGCTTGCAAATATCAACCGGACGCGTACGCAGACGCAGAAGTGCGTGCATATAATGATGCTGTCTGGTACGTACGCGGGCGCACATACGCGACGTGCGTGCGTATGCGTGCCGTCCAAAATGGCCGATAAGCTGTCAAGTAACGTCACGTGCACGCTCTCTATACACCATCATGACAATGGAAAACTTATACAATACATGTTGCATGTGTACATGTAGTACAATAATGATCAGCTCCAACACAGTACTGGCCCCTACATGTACATGTACACATCTAACATACTGTACAAGTACAGTTCACTGTATGTACAGTACTACAGCCCTCATAAAGTGGGTCAGTTCAAAGTTCACCGAACAGTCAACACAATGGTTTATACTAGCAGCTCTTGCAATGGTAGCATATTTTTGTTCCAGGTGCCCCAACCAACACCATTCTTCCTACATACAAATTATACAATCATGTACAAGAAAAGTTGCTGATTGAGCTCACATTTTCACAGGTTTATCAGACAAAATGCTGAGTGCTGTTCTGTACATGTAAGTGACCTTCACCAACATGGCCAATCATGTAAATTATACCCGAAAAGTTCACTCAACAAAACTCTACCTAAAACTGCACACTATACATTATACTGTACATGTATGCAGACACAACTTTCTATGGTAAACATGGTACCAGCAACAGATAAAAGGCCAGCACTACATGTATGAGGCCTGTGAACTTGGGTAAAATTATGCCCTTGGCGTTCACTAATTATAAGTGCAGTCAACCTACATGTATGAGGCTACAAAAGTACATTAATCAGACAGTCGCACCTGCCATTAAAAAAAAAGTACAAAAACGTACACTTACTATATACTGTACATATACAGTGTACGTGTACAGTAACCAATGACCTGCTTTGCACCCGTGTCAACTGCAGCTGTGTGGTTTAAATTAAATGTATACAATTAAGATACAATTAACTTTTACCTCTAGGGCAGCATTTCCAATGCATTTGAAATGAACAAAGATCAATCAATTAATTTCTGTCAAGTTCAAATTACAATGTGTGTGCATATTCCGTGTACACCAGCTGTACCGTAACGCCCCACATTATGCAAATTTAGTCAGAAAGTTATGTAAAATACGGTGATTTAATTAGGGGGGAGGTATTTTAAAGCTACATGTAATTGGTTTTTTTTTGTTAAATACACTGTTAAAATACTGTACATGTACATGTAGGCTTACAGCAAGTATTACACGTACACGTACTACCAGCAATTCTAAAACTAATCCATTATGTACATTTTACATACTGTACACGTACACCATTTCAGGCGGAAATATTTTAACAGTATGTTTCTACAAGCACGATCTTCATACATCCTGCAAGTTACACGTACATGTAAATCTGTTAACATTTCTGTTTTGGATTCGTGTATCTAGACGTGTACACATACATGTGTTACCAATTGTCATTTTTGCATGTGTATGTTTCTAGTTATAGTCTCAATAGCGCTCCGCACTTGCGCTAAAAATAGCACCCGATCTCAGACAAACATTGCAACCATGCAAACGTGTGTGCGCGTGCATCAAGAACACTACGTGCACGAGACAATGTTTGTCTGACATCCGAGGATTTTGTGACGTCATTAGTGCGGAGCGCAATTATAGGGTGCAGACTAAAAATGTGTTACCTGGGCTCGATTTCAAGAAAGGCTAAGACAAATCGCAACATGCGTATCAATCTTAATTGCTAAGCAACGCGTGATGTCACAATACTACATGTAGCTGCTATGGAAACATGAACAACTCATCTAAAAGATGAATTGCAAATCTTTGTGAAATCGACCATGGTTGTAAATTATAAGGCCGAAAACAAAAAATTGTTGTGTTGCCCTCAGCGCCAGATTGTAAAATGCCAAAACTTTGGGTCGGGAGATTTCATTTTTTTTCCCTCTGAGTCCTAATTATAAAGTACACACATGTATAAAAACACCATTTTGGACAGAAAATGTAAGATTTAGCAGTAAAAAAGCATGTCTCCTCAAAACAACCCAAAACCGTTGATTTACAATGTATAAGACCTGGTGACCATACATCCTGTTTTATTCTTAAATGTTTGAAAGTCGGCAAAAAAACAAAATCGACCGACCGACCCATTTAAATTTTTCCACTTGAGGGCAACACAACCTTTTTTTTTTTGGCCTAATGGGTCCCCCCAGAATGTCTGGAGTGACTCGGTTGTCAATGTAGCATTGTGCTCACCTGTCTGGTCTCCATGTAAGGTGCTGGATGGAAGTTGAGTCAACTTCCAACGTAATTGTAGTCGCGAACTCTTCTACAGTATAATTTTATACATTTATTGTACCGGGGTATTGATAAATTTCATTCGAGTTTAAAGATCAGAGCTATACAGTGTGTCTTCATTAATCAATGTAATCAGACAATAATTATAATGAGTACAATTACATTGTAAATACACGAGTGTACTGTACACTTATATACTGTGAAAGGTGCACACAGTAAATTGTACATGTATGTGTACAGTCATGACATGTGCATACTGTACATTGTACAGTGTATGTCGGTATTAACTTTGGCATTAAAGGGATTGCATACGTTTGGTAATTTGAGCCTATTGTTTGTTTCAAACCAATATAATTGTATATATATACCATAAAACTAACCTGTAAAAGTTTCAATTCAAAAGGTGGTAGCGTTTGTGAGATTTTGGCGACAAACTAGAGCGGTTATTTCACGCCAGATAACAGTTAGTCAATAGCTGAGAAGCGTTAGGGCCATAACGCTTCTCAGATTCATAATTTTTGGAGATAAAAAGTGACATATTTTTCCATAACCGCGGTACTTCGAATTGAACGTTTCTCAATATGCATTATACTATCCACAGCAGCTGTACTTCTCACCAAGTAAGTTTTTATTGCCATAAATTTTCAGACTCATTACCAAACGTATGCAATGCCTTTAAATAGTAAAATCTTTTGCCACAACTTGGTGGAATCTAGGCCTAATGGGTGTGAGCCTAACACTTTGCAATGACAAAAACCTCTAGTAGGAGTTTACATCTGTCCAATCCTTCACAGTGTTGCACACGTACCAAACTTCAAACTTGGTACACTGTACTCCTCTGTATTGAACCTTTAAAATTGTTCAGTATACAATACATCTGTACAAGACTATGATTTCAGAAAATGTATTTTTGTTGAAGAGCGTTAAATTGCAGACTAAGCTACACACGTAATGCATATAATAGGCACGTTCTCACACACCAAATAGTCGCGCTTAAATCGTGATTTGGAGCGCGCTCCAAATTGCACTAATAGTGCGTCTTTTTGCAAATAGTCGCGATTATTTGCTGTGTGAACGGTGCACCAAAAATACCGGTTTTTTATATCCCACCATGCAAGGCGGGCCCGCGAGTTTAGCACTGGATGCCTTCCAACTTCACGCTTCACTGGGCACGGGCAGTTTGATAGAAATCGTACAGGTACGATTTGGGTCGCGCTTTTTTGGGCTGTGGGGACACAACAAAAGCGCGACCAGTTTGGAGTGCAACCCAAATAGTCACTTTTTTTGGTGTGTGAGAACGTGCCTATTATACATGTAAAGTTAAAGTTGCGATTTAGCCAGATGCAACAGAACCCAATGGATCTGCCCAACAATGGGATCATGATGGGAGGTGTGCACACATGTACTGTATGTGTGTAGTTGAAAGTACTGTTGCCAAACTGCACAAAAGGCAGCACTTGGGAGAATCATGGACAATACAAAATGGACATGGACCACTGCCTCATGGGTATTCATAGAGTTCTTTGGCAAGCCTACTGTACAGGTCTATGAATCATGTCAAATTGAACTCAGTGAGTTCACACGTAATGGCCTTGACTGAACTTGTAAGACACGATTTGTCTTTCCTGCCAAGCGCAGCCTTTCACCAGAGCTTAGAATTTTAGATCTGGTTTTGATACAGATGCAACACAGGACAATTTCACCGAATCACGAACACCACAATACACTGGTCATGGTTTATACCCAAAGCCAGCACCTGGCCAATGTTGTTGGTTGTTGGAAACTTTGGCAAACCACAGACTTTTATTGGTACTGTGGATGCAACAAAACTTCAATATTTTTCGACAGAAAAACTTCAACTCAGCAAGCACTCAAATTTGAATTCAAAATGAAAATATGCCACCCAAATGCAAACCCGAGCCCAGAATGGAAATATGACGGGGTAACCCAAATCTGAACCCAGAAATGAAAAGATGGCACCCAAATTTAAACCAGAAATGAAAATATGGCACCCAAATCAGGACCCCAAATACATGTATCAGGAGCACACAAATATGAACCTTGAATGGAAATATGGCATCTGACCTAACATGTAGAATGAAAGAAATAGGCACCATCTCACAACATACATGTAGTCTTCAAGGATAAATAATTTGAAGACGAAAACATACCGTCATCAGGGAGCTCATATCCAGAATATTATTATGGGCACATCTGTGCTTTAGCTTTTCCACAAGGGCAGCCATGTAGAAACCAGAAAACCGTTACAGTTACAGACTTTACCGTCATGGCAGTTAGAGAAGTTTACATACATGTAACTCAAAAGAACAGTGCATGTACATACGTACATATAAAATGTTGGGATGGAGTCCAAACAGTTTTAGGCCTACAGTCATGACAGTGTACATATACTTGCCAAGCGTGTGGGGAAGAGTATTGAAACAAACCAAGAGAAGAGCACTACTAGTAAATGTAAATGTACATGTACAGTATGCAGTATTACGACCACAACGAAAACTGTTTTGGGGACACTACAGAGTCAAGAGTAATACCATGAATACAGTGTACAATATACATGTACATGTATAGCCTACAATATGTACATGTACATGTACTGTACATGTAACATTGTTAGCTTAAAGGCCGTTTCACACGAGACCAAATAGCAAGCTTTTAACAAGGGTCCCTTGATAAAATCGCATCCATGTTACAAAGTAGGGTCGTGTGAAAGGTATCCTTGCTAAAAAAATGACCAGGGACCCTTGCTATTTTAACAGAGATCGAGACCTACTACAAAAAATCACATCCATGTTAAAACCTGGATAAACTCAAGGATGTGTCGTGTGAAAGGTTCGTGCAGAATAACAAGGATCCTTGTGCACATACCGCATGCACAGAACGCGTCACTTGCTTAGCATGTCTACATGGGGTACATGTTCAGACGAGGGGCTGGCTTCTGGTTGGACTGGGTTGTGGTTAATTGATACCCACAGCAGGGGTTACTGTACGTACATGTACCCATGGAGGAAGATGATGTACCTGACCACAAACTCCAAAAACATTGGGGGGGGGGGGGGGGTTTAGTCCTGAAGTTAGTCCCGAAGTGCTGAAAAATTACGAGGACTTTTGTCGGAATGTCAGTGGGACCATAGAGGAAGGAAACCTGGGACAAACCCCATTTAGGAGTGCTCCCGAAGCCAACACCTCGTATGAACTTACCTACATGTACAGTATAACATACACTGTATGTAGGCCTAAAGGTGTATGTACATACTGTACATGTACACATACAATGTAACAGCTGGTGTGAACATAAAGTGTACAAATTACGTACACGTACACAGTTTGCATTTTGTACATTGTACACTGAACCTGATGATGACAAACAGGGACTACATGTATAGTATAATGCCTCAAGTATGATGTCAGGTTTCATCAACTAATATACACTATAGCCTGTAGGTCAATGCTGTAGGTATAGGCCTAGTATAAGGAAGAGGTTGGATGTGTATCCATCCAACTGGAAAATGGAAAACCCAGGTTGAATCACCCATCACATCACTCAAACTGCATGTAATTCCCAGTGTCCTTTGCCATGTTCCTAAACACAATCTCGCCTTCTTGTACATGCATGTATACGCTGCCCTTTATAAAAACATGTCAATTTCTAAACAAGAGTGAAATTTTATAACAAATTGGGGCCAAAAAAGTACATTCTCTGTTCGCTGTCAAATTGTCAATTGAACCATGGAGGCTATTTCTACCTACATGATTGAACCAAGGAAGGTGATTCTGGTTCAAATGGGAGCGATTTCAATTCTGCTCTTCGGAGATCGTTCATTAGTACACGAGAACAACGAAGCCATGTGCCCACAAGGATACAAATTTCAGTCCTGTACAATATTAAAGTGTATGTGGATCTGTTTGCGGAAACACCACGTAATATTCCTTCCTACTTTCGCACTTCTATTTCGTTCGCACTTCTCGTAAGGTCTCAACGTTTCGACTAGCCTGCTCTAGTCCTCATCATTAAAGTACATTTGTAATACAACATGTGCACATGAACATTTATCACAAAATGGCAGCTGTTTGATCATACCCACCAAGCATGGCAAAATATTGAACTCAGTATAAATTTAATAAAGTTGCAATGTTCAGTTCAACCCTGACCTACATGTACATGTACAGTGTGCATCCGGTAGATATCTGCAGATGGTTTACTCTGCGTGTGTTTAGCCCTGTCCGCACTGGACTTTTTTTTCCCGAAGATTTAACCGAGCCGATGGGTAAATGAAAAATGGGCAAATATTACCGGTGTCCGCACTTGGACCAGTTTCGACTCAGGTAACTTTTAAAACCATGCACGCGTGGAAGAATTACCGAGCTCTCAATACTAGGCTCATGAGTTTACCCGACTCGCACTGTCCGCACTGGACTTTTCGTCTCGGGTAAAGTATCTTGGGCATTCTACCCGGGCAGAAGTTGGCCGGTAGAAATACCTGCACGACTCGGGCAAAGTAACTGAGAGGTAGACTTCCTGAGACGTCCGCACTGGACTTAAAATGGGTAAAGTACCCAGCGTCAGGGTTGATAAAAATCGTGATTTTTATTTTTAAAAAAAATCGGATTTATTTGATTTAAATCAGATCTTTTTGATTTAAATCGATTTTTTTGATTTAAATTAAAATCTTAATTGTTTTTACGTAATAAAATTGTAATATCATTAACATTTTGCTAAAAAAAACCCCATAAATGTCGCTTGGGCATTGTGGTAATTAAAATGTAGAAAAAAAATCCAAAGCAACAAAAAACAGAAAATGTTACTGACTGTCACTACAGGCATACTCTATTGCTTCCTTGCTGATGGGATGTTTACATGTAAGACCACATTCAAAGATGTTTCATGGCTTGTACATGTATGTACAAGTGGTCCATTTGCATCTCTATACATGCATACATGTACATGTGTTTTACCGTAGAGCTAATAATGGCCATGGCAGTATTATTGTGCAAAGTCAAGATGTAGTGATGTACACAAACAAAAGTTAATTCTTTGCAGTTGCATACTTTTCCTGTACGAATTATTTTACTGTGTAATTCAATTCATTGTATAGATACTTGTAAATTCCAAGTAATGCTGTACACATACATTGTACTTTGCTTCAGGGTACTGCCTCATTTTTCATACATGTGTGAATACGTGCATGCATATTTTGTACAGTAAAATTTCATTGTAAAAACACAACAAACTGTTTTAAGACACCCTGTTATAGTGGAGAAACTAAGCCAAAAGTTAATGCAAGTGTTCTTTCAGTAAGATATTTTGATTTTCGTAAAAAAAAATCATGAAATAATGAAAAACAAATCATGATTGATTTTTATGAGCGATTTAAAAAAAATTTTTAATCAAAGATTTAAATCGAGTGATTTACATGTAAATCAAACAACCCTTACCCTGCCCAGCGTCACGGTAACTTTGCCCAAAAAAAGTCCAGTGCGGACAGGGCATATGATCGATGTAGGCCTACATACTTAGTCAGTACAACTGCATAGTACAGACTAGCTGTACACACTCCGGAAGTATAATGTAAGTACAGGTATGTATGTAGGCCAGAGGCGAATATCTGAAACTTTACGACTAACACAGATGTGAGCTGACATTGAACATAAAACCAGTAATAATACTAGATGGCTGTCAGAAAGAATATTTTCAGTGCATCAATCCACAAGGACACAGCTAGGACAAGGTCTGTTTGCAATATAGGGCTCCCTGCTAGAGCTACATACATGTATGTGTAAATGTACTGTACATGTACATGTACATGTATACATGCATACTACACTATGTACACTGTACGCCCTTTATATCGACAGATACAGTACATGTATAGTTACCCAGATGTCCTGACAAATTGCACAACGTTTACTTGTACGTAAGTTGGGTATATGAAGTACATGTTGTACGTGTACAACTTGTTTGACCGAACATCTGAATGTAACGTCACGAGTGCGAAGCCGTATTCCTCAGTGATGTACATTGGGTGCGTTCGTTTAGCAATGTTAAGGTTCCATGAGTTGACACTGCATGGTCAGTCAACTTCGTTCCCACTTCTCTTGCCCATATCCAGGTCAGGGCTGCCCCATTGGCATGATTGGAGCTAATCGAACGTACATGTACCCATTAGCAGACTTTGTACGTACAGTATACATGTACGTGTACATTGTAGGCCTGCGATTTCTTCAAATAAATTAAAGAATGAAATAAATGAATTAAGGTTTATAAATATAATAGCGAAACAAATGCTCCTAAGAGATGGCCAGAAGATTTAGCCCATTCTGTAGTGGGTGGTTATTAATTGCACATCCCAATTTAGTCACATGTCATCACGTAAAGTAAGTATAGGGCTAGATATGTAGTGTAGGCCTATACAGGGCGTCCCCCAAAAAAACGCAACACTTTGGGTCGGAAAATGAAAATGTTTACCACTTCAAGATTCACATGTGATACAGCCATGTCTTGGCTATCACCATGTAAAATTTGAGCAAAATTTGACTGAAATTGAGTGAAAAAAACTAAGACTGAATTACCAACCTCAAAACCTGATTTTCATCTAAAAAATAGAACAAAACTGGGGGGATTGTGGGTTGACGGGTCCTAAAACTATAAAGGAAAGGAAACTACTTTTTGAAAAGAAACTTACCTACATATACTTTGTTGGTCTCCTCCTCTATATTACCAAGGTTAAATTTATGGAAAGAGGGCAGGGCTTTGATTTTTGAGGGAAATTATGGGATAAAAACGGTAACCAAGATTGTAACATTTCACCGCCGCCAGACGGCCGCAGACGAGAATAGTCTGGTTTCCACTCTGACATTTTGAGGACTCTTGATCTGTTGGGTCTGGGCACTAGACTAACCAGACCAGACAAAATGGCCTCACGTGATCAGACGGTCTGTTTTAAAGTTTGAAAGAAGCGCGTAAGAAAATTTAATTTAACCCTGAAATGTTTAACAAATTTCTTCAATCTAGTCTTTTAAGGACCCAGGAACATTTGCTGAAAGTCAAAAGTATCATTTTTGAGGAGTAGAAGTTAGTTCAGAGCCAAAAAAATCAATGTGTTTTGGGATCCCGTCAACCCACAATCGCCAAAACTGGTATGGGAACAAACAAACAAAGATGATTGGCAAATTGGAACACCAATTTGTAATGTACGTAGCTCTATTGGTATAGAGCAACCACAATGGTATTCCTGGGGTTGCAGGTTCATATCCCGCTCTAGTCCATCAATGACAAGATAGAAATTTGTGTCCATCATGAATTACCTTACAACCTTCACAGGAGATGATACCATAGTGGACGCCAGATGATCTATCTCCGCATATCTTGCAGGCAATCGTCGGAAAATCTGCCAACCAAAAAAAAAGACAAGAAACAAAAAAAGAAGGAATTTATACATGGCTCATTATACGAACAAGTTGAGCTGAACATGTGAGGACAGTACCGTATACTCGTATAGGTACTTGAATGTAAGTGCACTTGAAATAAACTTAAAGGGTTCCTGCAGTGCTTTTTCAGTCAGGTTATTTTATTGCCTTTATAGAGAATATTGACAGATAATGAATGGCAAGTCTTATTTTGGTTTCAAACCAGCATTTGGTTTCCTTTTGAACGGCTTTGCAAAATAGGGGATTTTCATGCAATACTCTTGTAGGGAACCAACAGCCAAAATATAATAAAAAAACATAAACAAATGAAGAGGCAAACATGACCCACAGCAATGGTTGGTCAAAAAATTACACCACCAGTTGAGTGAAAGGAACATATTCAGCACAATGAAACCCATTGAGGGGGAAAACCAGAAAACCTATAAAACAACCCAGGGCTGGAACGTTTTGTGCACAAAGCAATTGGATTACTGCTCTCAGTTACCCAGATGACATCACTGTTTTGCTCATGAATATGGACATTCTAATCAGCAAAAAAAAAAAATGTTGTTAACCCTGAAACAGTGTACACACATCTGCACAGGTTTGTTCACCTTTAAAAGTTTGTTTTAAATACACAATGTTTTTATAAACTTTAAAAGTCAATGGCCTTATAAAGTCAAACAGAATGTACAATGACCACTGTATCATGTAACAGTAGGCCTACTGTACACATACATATAAAATGTCCTTTTTTTTCCATGTTATGATGTTAGGGGTGCACCCAAGTAAATAAACTCCCATAGACAACAGTGATAAATCCTCGAA
The DNA here is from genome assembly GCA_963971285.1 of Astropecten irregularis. NCBI lineage: Eukaryota > Metazoa > Echinodermata > Asteroidea > Paxillosida > Astropectinidae > Astropecten > Astropecten irregularis. Next base: position 10,931,786 of record OZ020251.1, on the reverse strand, counting down.
CTTCAAAAATCATTAAAAAATATACAGAACTCTCACAGCTGTTCAAGTTACACAGAAAAATGATGAGGAACATGTCACCTTTCATTTTCTTTTCATTTTATGGTAGGGTGACCATTGAATTTTTGAGATATACTCATTCTCAGCTGACCACCCCTAAAACAAGGTATGGATCACTCCAATCAAAGAAGCCATTTTCAAAAAAAACATCCCTCTGCAAAGCGGCTGAAATAGACCCACTTTCTCACCCAATTGCATCAAAAATGGTCACAAATGGAAGCCCAGAGTCCAGACAGGAGGTCCAGTGCCATATTTCTTCAATCCTTCATTTTCATAGCTCTCACAACTCTCTTATTTAAAATATATTGAGTGCTTAACTTTTATTAATGAGCTCGGCGGACGGATTTTGGCCCTATTTACTTGGGTGCACCCTTAGGCCTAGGGCCTACCCCTGCATATTTACATTTCAGAATGTCAATCTGTAAGATGAGATTGAGAGAGTGGCATCAGACAGGGGAGGCCATATCCAAACATGGCTCAAGTGTACTTTCGTACATCTTGGGGAAAATTACATTACTTTTCATTTCTTGTTCTGACCAAAGAGTTCCTTCCTTTAAAGGTACAGTAGTATCATACTTTGGTAAGAAACCAAAACAGAAATGTTCACAGATTTATGTATAACTTACAGGGTATGAAGATGGTGGTCGTAGAAACATACCGTTAAAATTGTTCCGCCTGAAATGGTGTATTTATCCAGAACCAACGACCGAAAATCTTTTTGATCTTTGAAAAGTTCAAAAATAAAAGAGAAAAGACTTAAGAAATACTGTGGCCGTTTTTCACAATTTTCTCAAAAAGTTGGCACCGTATGGGACTGAAATTTTTACAAAATGACTGTGACCGTATCTTCCTTGATATTTTTGCCCATGAATCTGTACTTCTTTGACAAAAACCAAAGTATGACACTACCTTTAAAGGTAGTATCATCATACTTCAGTGTACTTTGGTAGCATACCGAAACAGAAATCTTCACAGATTTACCTACAGATGACTTACAGGGTATGAAGATGGTGATGGTAGAAACATACTGTTTAAATATTTTTGCCTGAAATGCTGTAGACCTGCCTATTTATCAAGAAAAGAGTAAAAGCAATGCCCAAGAAAATCCTACACGGAACATGTGTATAAATAAAAATACCGTAAAGTGCCATGTATACGGCGCACCCCAACTTTTGACATGCAGCCGGCAGAAAAAAAAAATCAGCCGTGAGCGACCAAAAAAATTAGAAAACTGCATCCCTAATCACGCGCGGATCCAGGGGTGGGCCGCGGGGGCACGTGCCCCCCGGTCAAATTTGACGAGGAAAAAAATTGTGCCCCCGGTAAAATTTGACGAAATAACAAATGAAAGGAGAAAGAAGGAGCAGAAAATCATCATTCTTCAGTTCATTCTGTCGGCCACACAAAGAAAAGCTGACAACAGGCAAATGTCTCGGCTCGCCTTTTTGCCAGTGCGCACGGTAACAAAAACTCCTTTTCACTGTACACAGACGTGGTGGATTTAACACAAGCACGGTACGGATGGGCGGCACAGTCCGATCCTCCCTATCTTGTCTATCACTTTATAAGCAGTGATCCCAACATTAGGGGCCTCGGCCTACTTGTATTTTCCTTCATCTAGTCCATGGTAACGCTAAGTAACTAACAATCACTTAAAAACTCCACTAAATAAATGGACACTGTGCTTACTAACTTTTGAAAGGAAGTCCGAGACTTCGTTCTGGACGACCGTGACTGCGATTTCAGTGTCATGCACAAAAAGGAACATGTCTCGTCGTTGTCTGGATTTCATTTAGATTTTCGTGGAAATTCTATGTTTATTGAAAAGCAGTTCATTTGAATTATTAGAAATGAAACATTTTTAAAGTGTCGATTACACAGCTTTGTACGGAAGCCCATTAGTGCCAGATGAATATATTTATTTGACATCGGGTGTGAATACTATCACATTTCGCGGTTGCGTAAAAACATTTCTTTGCCTGGGGTGTGAATGTTTTTTGTAGCGGCCGCCAGATAACTGGTACAAAAAAATTGGCCGTGTTTCTTCAAAACGGGTGCAACTCATGGCTTTATAATATATTTGTTTCATATTTCTTAATATTGTTCAAAGAAATTTTATGGCGGAATGATTATTTCCTTTTGATCCTTCGTCTAAATGAAAACTGTATGAAAACAAATTTGCAATCCCAAAATATAAAAATACTTTGGTTAAATGTCTCTAAAATCCTAAATTAAAAATGAAAAGAAAAAATTCCATCCTATTTTCATGGCACAAAAAAAGCCCAGAAATACTCTAGAATTCATCAGAGAACATCTAATATCCACACAATTTTCCGGGGCCCTTCAGCGGGCCCCGCACCCCACGCCGTGGCTTCGCAATGTTTTTCTTTTTAAACACCCCCTTGGAAAAATCCTGCGTACGCCACTGCCCCCCTTTATGACACGCATAATAAATATTATGTCATGACAGTTATTAGTGCTTCAAAGCTAGAATATATCGTCAAACCACAACCGATAGGATACCACTGCAATTTTGTTACAAAACATGTATGTGTAGGCCTACATTTTGATCTTCGTACATGTACCATAGAGTTAGGGAAAATTGACATTCAGAGGTTTCACTTTGAGTGTGCCCCCCGTCTTGAAAAATCCTGGATCCGCCCCTGCTAATTTTTCTCAGCTCATTTGTGATTTGTATTTCAATTGAGAATTTCAAATTTGAGAAAAATAAAAACAATGAATTACTCAATCCAACTCACAACTTTCAGGGATGTTTTGCCCGAGTTTGCAACAACCTGAAGTGCGTCAGTGTCACACAACGCTGCGCCACGCGCGCCACGCCGCAGAAAGCAGTACGTACGGAGGCCTACATGATGTAGGCCTATTATCGTTAAGCGTGCGGCGCGGCCTACATCCTGTCGTGCACACGTGCAAACAGTGTTCGATCTCCACCATAGTAGACTTCCTCAGCAGTCTACATATTCAACGGACAATTGTACATTCCCGTTCCGTATTTTTTGTGTGAGTGGACAATTTGTTGCAAGCGCTGCATGTCCAACTATCATGATCATAACGTTCGACTCGATCCAAAGCTATCGGCATTTTCCTCGCACGAAAAACTTGCACGTGGTCGGGCCGACGAATGCTGGCAACTCGTACCAACCATACGCCGAGTCGCCGACCAACTTGCACGCCGACCCGATCGTACGAGTTGGTAATTAGCGCACGGCGAGTTGGTCGGCGTACGGGTTTAGCGGCGTACGAGATGGCTCAATTGCACCTCAAATTGTTCATCCTACGTCCGCAATAGCGCGAGTGAATTTTGTGATTGGCTAGACGATCTGCGCGCGCTTTACAAATTGTCATCTTTACATTAGAACAAATCAAAATGGCGGTTCACGTTGCAGCGAAACGCTGTCGCGAACTTGACGTTTTTACCCATGAGGATAAGGATATTTCCCAATGGAAACGTGACTATTGTTGATTAAAATAATGACTCCAGACACAGGTTTGATAATTTATTGAACAATCACCACATTCTTAAATGAAATATGTATGTCCGAGTCCGACCATAGTCCAACGATCGGACCGTCACGGCCCGGAGATTGCATTTACGTCGTCGCGTGCACATTACAGCGCTCCAACCGTGTTTTTGCACGCTATTTTCGGTGTCTCTAGTCCTAACCCTTATCGATTTTTGCACTTCAGTTTTCCTTGGCCAATCGCAAGAGTCGGAAATATTAGATTTTTTAAGAGGTATTTTTCATGAATCATTCGCTCAGTTTTCAGTCAGACATCGTGCTAATTGGTTATCGTTGCTGCCGGTGCATCACATGCTTTAACTAGGCGCGGCGCAATGATCACAACCCACACTCTCGAGACCGCCAGCGGACTGTACCCATGTATACGGCGCACCCCCAACTTTTGATTTTTGCCGAGGTGAAAAAAAGTGCGCCGTATACATGGAACTTTACGGTACTCTAAATTACTGTATAAAATGCATAAAATATACATTATGGTATGGGCCTGTATATCTTTCCTCTAGTCTAGACTTGAACATTGCCTAGATTGGCTGTAAATTGCGCCATGTACACTGTATGTACCGTACGTGCAGCGCGTAGCCATAACGCCGATCAGAGAACTGCAATGATCTGATAATAGCACTGCCACAGGTACACATGTACATGCATATAAATAGCACTGAACTGATGTCTGTACAATAGCCCATTACCCCTACTGTTTCCTTGCTGTATGTGTATTTTTGTGGGTTTGTTTTACAAATTGTTACATTCTTGCAATTTGGCTTGAGGGCCACGATATGAGTGCAATAAACCAATACGTGTACCATAATAATACAAATACCAGTTTTGGGGGGGGGGGGGGGTCTGACCTCCACTTCCCAACAAAATATTTTGTCAGTTTTTGTTTGTTGGTGATGTGCTATCAAACTGCTTTGTTTTAACAAAGTTTTGGCCATGGGTGCGATGGGTTGAAATAACCCTTCTGTGAGGGCGCCCTTTGGGGCACTTTGCAGGTGGTCTTACTGTACATGTACATGTACCTCACATTCCCAACCAGATATTAAGTCAGTTTTTTTTTGTGATGTGCTATCATACTACTTTATTTTGACCAAGTTTGGTCCATGTACAATGGGTTGAAATAACCCGTCCTGGGGGCATTTTCAAGGGGGTCAGGGGTCAAGGTCCAACCTCTGGGGGCAGGCTGACCAACTTTTTCTGAATCACATGGACAACCTACATGTAGAAGCAACTTTAAGGGGTCAAACCTTCTGGGTAAAATGGGTTGAAATCTTATATGTGGCTAGCTCTCAGACAATAACATTCGCCCATGGGTCTTGCTTTTGAACACGCTGATCATGCCACGTTCATCATGGAAAGCAGAACGCGCGCTCTCCCCGTTAACTCTGACCTTTTAGACTCGACACTTCCGCTTAAAAAGGAGCATCTGAAGCTCGAGTGGGAACGCGGCTTGCGGTATTGTTGTGGGTAGATAACGATCACACCAAAATGCCGGATCTTGATCCACCTTTCCCCAAAACAAATGGGAACGCGGTCATTGATCTACATTAGCTGGCTTAGTCAAAGGTCATGACCTTCACTTCTGAGCCTGAGTGGATGTATTAGTGCATGCTATAAACTGCAAACAGTGGGACTTGACTTCATGGCAATGAAGTGTACTTTTACATCAAGGCCAGGAAGTACTACAGTCATGACAGTGCAAGCATGAAACATGAGCTTTATTGGATAATTGCATCCACTAACTGAAATAACTCCTTGTCTGGCAAGTACAGTACACATGTACATGTACTACCTGCCTATACTGTACTTGCCCAATTTTTGAGAAAACAGTGAAAAACAGCCATTTGCTATTTTGCAGTATTTCTTAAGTCTTTTCTCTTGTACATGATGTACAGTCATGACAGTAGGCCTATGTTCTGCACTAGTTGGTATTTGAGTTATAAAATGGGAACTAACACTAACAGGGTACATGGTGTGGGCCTATAATTATTTTGTAAACCTGTGTACAATGAACCTGTACTATACAGTATACATGTACTGTACCTGTAGGGCCCACATGTACATAATGTACGTTTGGTGCATGTACAGGTAGTAATATGCATGTACATGTACAACAAATGGCGGAAAACTGCGCTCCGGTTGTAACGAGGTTCCAGTTACAACGACAAAATTGTGAAAGTCCGACGGACCTCGTAATAACAGGAGTCGACTGTAAATAGTTGTTGCAAGGGTCATGAGGTGGTACAAAAATGTACAGGGAACATGGAGGCCCCTGTTGTATGGCACCTAGTGTCAAAGCTGACATGGCCGAGAGTGCCAGTAGGCCTACATGTACATGTACATTCCCCCCAAGTACATGTACAAACATACAAGACACCTTCAATGGAAATTAATTTGCTCAAGAAAATTTGATACCGGTATTCCGGTAATTGATTTTGTTTCAAATCTTTCCTTCGAAATGAATTTGTAGGCCTACATGTAGCCTACATGGTCTACAGTACATGTGTATCAACTGTAGTGTAGGTACTTGATGAAAACTAATCTTAGAGATCAACAGTATTGTGCAAGAATGGAGACTTGTAGAAACTTTTGTACATGTAATACATGTACATCGTTGTGCCATACTGACATTTGTAATTGTTGACACAAATTACACGTGACTACTTGTAATGTAAGTCTGTAGCATTTTGCAGTTTCCCAAATGTATACATGTGTAGTACTGTACAACCCAAAAGGTCAGCAGGAAATAATGACAGCAACCTTGATTGATGATCAACAACTCAACAAGCTGCATGTAGTGAATTCTGGGAAAGGTCAGCCCGGGTCACTGTTCTTTGCTGACAGCAATTCCAATATACACGTATACATACGTCAATATGGTTTGTCCATCAAAGCGCTTCCAGAGTGGTTGGGAAACTTGAGACATGCAAAACTACTGTGTACCACATTATATACGTGTACGTCATACATAATTCTGAATTTCATTTTCGTGACTTTTTTTCACTAGACCCATTCATATCATATTCATATAGGAAACCATAATCATGGTTATTGTATGCAATATTGAGTCAAAAATCATCAATAGGCCCATTTCAATCGTGCAAGGAAAACAAAATCACTAGACAGCCAGACTAGTGCAGTACACACTTTACTAGACCAACACTGAAATCACTAGACTCGGTCCACGGTCTAGTGGATATTTCGAGCCCTGCTTAGTTTTATCAAGCTATTAATCGTATACTGTAAATGCATTGCAATCATTACTATTATACCTGTATTGTAATGTAGGATACGATGGGTTATCCTTCGATTGTAGGGCTTTGTGAAATTGACCCCATACTGTATGTCACACTTGCAATTTACAGAGTAACAAAGATTCTAGCCAAAAAACAAACAAACTGGGACCTTCTGTACATTTTCCTGTCTCAATGGAGAATGGACAGTACTTTTTAACACTGTCATGACTGTAATTCAAAACAAATTTATTCAGCAACTAACACAACTAAGGTACAGACACATGGTCATGGATGATGTACATTGTACAATGTACAGTACAGGTCAACTGTTAAAGGTGTTATATACTGGATACATGATTGGTAACTTAGGTATTAACAGCACTCACACCTTGCATAATCCAGCATACACATAACATTATAAACCTGTGAAAATTTCAGCTCAATCAGACATCTGAGCCACAAGCGAGAAATATGCATTACAGTATGTAGCGAAAAACCATCTCAATTTTTCTTATAAAAGAAACAGGCTAAAGAATGGTTTTGATCTTAATACCCCAAGGTCTTTGTTTGACTAGTTTCTGGATACATGTAAATATAGGCCTACATGTACAATGTACAATGTATGTATGTACTGTAGGCCTATGTACATGTACGTGTACTGTGTACATACTGTACTTGTACACAATTTCAGGCAGATATATTTTAACAGTACAGGAACTATGAGCACCGGTCATCGTATATCCTGAAAGTTATACCATGGAGGAATCCATACATTGTAAATCAGTCAACGTTCTGTTTGGGTATGTTACTAATCAGGTACTCAACTGTACCTGATATCAAGGACGATACAATGATAGTCATCTGTGAAAATTTCAGTCCCATACGGTGCCCCCTTTTTGAGAAAACAGTGAAAAACGGCCACATTATTTCTTAAGTCTTTTAAAAGATCAAAAAGATTTTCGGTCGTTGTTTTTACTAATTTCTGGATAAATACATCATTTCAGGTGGAAGAATTTTAATGGTATGATTCTATCACCACCATCTTCATTTCATACCCTGTAAGGAAATACCTAAATCTGTGAACATTTCTGTTTTGGTGTCTTACCAAAGTAGGCCTACTACCTTTAAATTACATTACATTGTACAAATTACAGTTAGTGTATACACAGGGTTCAACAGCCTGACAATCACAGGTCTAACATCACCATGAACTAGACTGGCATTTACCAGGGTCCAGCATTGTACAGTTAGTAGCCTACTGTGCACATTATGGGGCAATTTTCTTTTTCTTCCAATAATGCCCATTATTCACATACAGACAGCGGAGGTCAACGACCAGTAGTTGAATCCAATTTGAAGCAGAGTGCAATAACCAGATAACAGACACGGTGCAGAAAACAAAATATCCTTTTCACACTGGACAAATCTCGGGGTTGAGGCGGGATTGAAATCAGTGGCGATTCACACTGGAAATTTTTCAACCCCGAGATTGACTTCAACCCGGGTTGAAGTCAACCCTGCTCCAGTCCAGGGTTGAGATTTTTCGTCCCGGGTTGAAACTTTCGCCCTGGGCTAAAAAAACATGAAAAAGGCAGTGTGAATTGAATCGGGTTGAGTTTGCACCGGGTTGGAAATGGGTTCGCGAGAGGCAAACTTGTGTGAAACGACGCTGGGTTGAACGAGGGGTTGAAAAATCAAATTTCAACCCAGGGCAGGTATGGAGTTCCCGGGGCAGGAATGGAGTTCGCCCCGGGTTGAAAGTTTGCAGTGTGAAAAGGCCCAAAGTTCTGTGAATATACACAGTAAACAATGCTGCTGAAAAACCTGGAGGCTCCAGTCATGTCAGTGGAGGAAAAAATTATTACATGTACATATGTACATGTGTACAATAACATGTATGTAGCTTCAGGGATTGGTGTCTTTGGGAGGTGGCAAAACAATACATGTATTACCCTTTTCACACTACAAAATCTCCGGGTTATCTCGGGGTTAGAAGCAAATATTAACCCCGAGATACCCCGGGTTAAAGTGGTTGCTATGGCGCATTCACACTACACTTTTTCCGCCCCGGGTTAAGGAAAAATAAATGGCCGTTACCCCGGGGTTCGTTAACCCTGCTCACGACCAGGGTTAAGGATGGCAATCTCGGGGTTAACGGCATAGCCCCGGGGTTAGTATTGTAGTGTGAAACTGAGCAGGGTTACAGTTTCGAGGTTAAGGCGGACAACACATTGCGTAATGACGTTCCCCTTTTCGATCTTGCTCACTTTCATGTTACAAGTGCTACACGCTTGCGTAACCCAAAAAGCACGGTCGCCGTCGTTGCTACTAACTTGAGAAAATCAAAACAGACAGACCTCTGCCTAATTCTTGCCTGATGAAACGTTTCCTTCACGACATCATCAAAAGAACTGCGACTATAACGCTTCCATGTCGCCCGACACCATTTTCAGCTAGAGCTTGCTTGTACACACAAATGTATACGAACGACACGACCGTCGGATATGATTGTAAAAGCATTGCTGGACCAGCCAGCGCACTCTGAAAGTCGTGCTGTGCGGAAACCCTGCTTGTAGTGTGAATGTGCATGGCGTTAACCCGGGGCAGTGTTGCCCCGGGTGTATAAAAACTCCGGGTTAATGAAACAAGTGGGAACGCAACTCAGGGTTAATTAACCCCGGGGTAAGAAAATTTTAACCCGGGGCAGCAAATCTCGGGGTTAAGCAATTTGTAGTGTGAAAAGGGTATATGTAGGTCTAAATGTGTGCAAAGCTATGTACATGTAACGCGAGTTGCAGTATTTTTGTTTCTAAGAGGTTTACTAAACCCCTCAAAAAAAGTTATCACGTTTGAAGGATGATAGGCCTCTAAATGTTTTTTGTTACTGATCTATGAACGGTAAAACTGCCAAGGAAAGGTCATTATTCCTCTTTACAATGATGTGCCATTTGTTGTGACTTTATTCTCCTGAATAAAGGGCAAAGTCAGAAGTGAAATTTAATGCTTCAAAATGAAAATTGGAATGCACCATGTTTGGACCGTGCTTTCAGTCTTTCATGCATCAGTGCATCAACACCATTCATCAAACCAAATTCATCCTCAAAACTAATGGGAATTCACAACTGTGCACAACAAATCTTACAACATTTCATTTTTGACATTGCTGCTTTAAAAGCTATAATACTGTACATTCCATCGTCCACGATTACATTAGCATAACAAATGACACATCAATTCATTGTAAAGAAAAATCATGCTTTCCAATGACAATGAAAGTGTTTCACTGTTCATAGATCAGTAACAAAACAGATATCCCACAAACTTGAGTTGCAGAATTAACACTTTTTGAGCCTGAGTTTAGAACAGTACTACAAATGAATTGAAAGTTGGTCACAAATTGGTTTCGTATACAAGGCAATAAGAAAATGTACAATTAGTGTACAAATTGCTAACTGTGTGATGAAACTGTTAGATCTTTTTCTTTCTTTTTATTGAAATATCATGAAATCACCACAAAAAAACTGAGTGAATTTTAAGTCATAGAAAAATTGACTGGAGCGGGGTTCGAACCATCTGGAAACCTTTGGAAACGGTGTTCTGGAGGTCGCTGGTTCAAATCCAGCTCCAGTCATTTTTTTTTAATAAAGACAAAAAAAAGAAGAACTTTAGAATCTTGAGACTGTTTCCAATTTTGTCCAGAAATGCGGTTCTGGCTCCAACCTTCAAGATGTACATTGTACATATGTACTTGAATGAAGCTCAAGACTCAAAACCAATCACTAAAAACATACATGTGCAAATAGGAACATGACCATTACACAGTGTATACGGTACATGTCGTACATGTACATGTACATGTACATGTACGTAAGAATGTACACAAAATGCACAATAAACATTTAATATATATGCGACTTGCGACTGCGAGTCAGCAAACAAGTCTTAAATCATAAAATAAACTGACAGTTAAATCATAGAGCTAGGAACAGAGCTCTATGGTTAAATGTATGATGCAGGCCTACATACTGTACACACACAGTCACACACTGTACATTGCATGATAAATTGATACTGAAGGCCAAACATGTTTTTCCATTTACCATGTACTGATGTACGTATACATGTACAGTGTATTTAATTTTCATAGTGAAATGTGTTTGTAAACCCAATTTGCGAGCCCTTGTGTATAGTGTACATAATGTACAATTTTGTACCTGCAAACACATTGTAGTAACATGTAGTATGTGTATGACTATTGCCAATGACCTTCCTTGCCATGTGACCCACATTCACTGACTGACACTGAACAAGGTCTGCAAGTGGAAGTAGGTCATATTGATACAAAGGTCATTGGCACTCATTGCTCCCAAGCAACCAAAAAGTGTACAGTATACATGTACAGCGTCATGAATAGTCATACCGTCAGCCTAATAAAACAATTGCCTAAGTCATTTTTTATTACTTTTGAGAAAAAAAAACACAAAACGTCTAATTTGCCCAAGTCACATGCTACATTAAAGCAGTCTTCCTTTTGACCTTTCTACGCTTAAAAGTTTAGTATTGACCTCGGCACTTCAACCATCTAAGGTAGCTTCTATGATTTAAGGATCTGATTTAGGCAAAATTCTCAATTTGGTCAAAATATGACAAGTTTTATAGGCAATTATTTTATTAGGCTGACGTTTACAACAATACATTGTACACCTTGTATACATACTGTCAAGCACAAACAAATTACTCTGCACATGTGTATGGGCACATACTGTACATGTATACTGTATCAAAGTACGCTGTACATGCATGTAGATGTACACATAATTTTATTTGCCTTGTGGAGACCGAGCACAATACATACTGTACTATGGACACTGTACAGTATGTACAGTTAGGTTGAACATCTCCACCATGTCTACAGGGAAATTGTGTAAATGGAGGTCCCCACAAGCCAGGTTTTCACGAAACATGTTTTTGGAATTAAAGGTAATATAATCTAGATGTACAATAAAAGTCACCTTTGAAATTCCCAGTCCCATACAAGTTTCTTTTAATGTTTTATGTCGTTGCTTTTACTAATTTCTTGATAAATGTATACAGGTAAACAGCATTTCAGGCAAAAAAATTAATTTCAATAATGGTACATACATGTTTCTACCCTGTAGGCCTAAATTATCTGGTAAATCATTTCTATTTTGGTTTCCTACCAAAGTATGATTCTACCTTTATCCACGTTAACTCAAAAAGGAGTAATATCCAAATTCATGTATATTAGCCTACAGGATAGATCCGTCGCAAAGCGTAAATTTATATACATGTAACTAAGGGATGTTCGCTAGAAATTTGAACCTAATGTCTCGGTCACATTTGCTCTACGGTAGCGTACAGCGGCAGTATGTAAACAAAATCGAGAGAAACATGCGGCGGCCGCAGAAAATTTGCGGTGGCCTCAGGGTCACCTTACGCCGCATCCCTATTTTTTTTACAGGCTGTAGGGGTAGCCGTAGAATTATAACGCGGAGTTATAACTGTTTAATTTTTACGTTCGCTGTAGCAATTAGACTCCCTGTAGCCATACCGTAGAACGATTATCCAGCAGCCGTACGGTGGCCTTGGGTTTGCTGTGCGGCTGCAAACATTCCACAAGCGCCGTAAGGCAGCCATAAGGTCCGTTTCATAAAAGTGCAAATAACCATTTCCAAAACATGCCAAATCCTTGAATTTCGTTTAAGGCTGAAAAAAATTGGTTTCAGACTGAACAAATCTGTTTCGTGCTTTTCAGTTCCAAAAAGTTGTACAACATGTAGTAAATGGCATACTGTACTGACTATGGGCATGCACTGGAAAAGTGTCGTAACTTTTGCACAGTGAAGACTATTAAACTTGTCAGACTGTATTTTGACACAAAAAACAGTCAACAAATGCGAGATCAAACAATGATTCAGTTAGCCTAGGAAAATAGAGCAATCAGTTCACATAAATGATGCATTTTGTGAATTTAATTGGTGAATTTACTTAGTTCAAAAATGGAATTCCGTTTCAAGAAGCAGATTCTGTGAATTCCGTCCGTTTTCTGTTTTTGCGGAAAATCAGTGGCCCTATTAGTCTGACCACTATGAGACACTTAGAGCAAAGGTCCACCACATCAGATACATGTGTAATATAAAAAGGAAACCTGTATCTAGGCATTGAGAGATTCAACATTGGTTCAGCAGATTCTAAAATAATGTCTAACATGACAGTCTTACCTATTCTATTCCCGGATCCTGTTCTGTGATTGTTGACGGTGGCCATCGTCGGTTTCGCTGAGCTGTCATCGTTGTCCTGCTGAAAACTCGTCGGTGAGGGAACGCTCAATCCGCCTGACAACGGGCTCATGGAATCAACATCGCCAACTTCCATTTCTTCAGTCTCCTTTTTTATTCGAAACAGAAATTACAGACGGAAAGTTCCCAGTTTTTTTGGAATACCGGGGATAATCAAGGATATTTCATGAAGCTGTTTCTACTCGCTGTGTCAGTTTGAATAATTGCGAAAAAAAAAAAACCTCGAGTTTGACATCAGCCGATTGCAGTTTCACTAATGGCTCACAAAACCATGTACCTAGTGCAGTGTATGTTGCAGCTCAAGACGTACTACATGTAATCCCTCTCAAGAAATATTAACAGGACTACAGTATGTACATGTATTGAAGGCCATGTCTCGTTGTGATTTTGCAGCAGGTTGCACCACCAAGTGCACTTGCTTCAATCGGTAAATCATCAGATCATTACCTGCAAAATAAAAACACAAAAAGGAGATTTAAAGGTACATGTAGTATCATACTTCAATGGTTTTTGTCAAAGAAGTACAGATGTATGGGCAAAAATATTAAGGAAGATACAGTCACAGTCATCTGTGAAAATGTCAGTCCCATACGGTGCCCACTTTTTGAGAAAATCGTGAAAAACGGCCAGATTGTTGATCTTTTAAAAGATAAATACACCATTTCAGGCGGAAACATTTTAATGGCAGGTTTCTACCAGCACCATCTTCATACCCTGAAAGTTATACGTACGTTGATCTGTGAACATTTCTGTTTTGGTCTCTTACCAAAGTATGATACTACCTTTAATATCTAGAAAGGGTCACAAATAAGCCATTTTCAGAATGCAGCGCAAATCCCCGGGAAATGAATTCCAGGGGAGTTATTACCCCACCAACACCCCAGCAACCATTCACACTAGACCCATGGAAACTTCCGGAAACACCATTTTACTAGTTGCTTTTCCCCTGGAAAATGTAAATCCCCGGGGATTTCGGCTTTAACCCTACTCCCGAGCAGGGGTGAAAATTCCCCAGGGAATACATGTGTAGCTATTCCCCGGGGATTTTATTGGTAGTGTGAAAGGTCCGACCAAAATACCCGGTAAGTCTGCAACACCCCACCAAATCCCCGGGGAATGTGTCCAGTGTGAAAGCCCAGGTATGTGTGGTGTACTTTTTAGTACTTTTTACTTATGTAAGCATGGTTAAATTTGTGGAAAGAAGGCAGGGCTTTGATTTTTTACACTTGTGCCTCTATAGTACATGACACCAGGGAACACCAGGGTGAGTCATTTTGCCACAAGTTGCTGATTACTGTCATTTCAGGGGTGGGAAATCAAGTTTTAATTATTCCCTCGTGGAGAAGAATTCCACTGACGGCCATCACTTGTGCACAAACCTACGGGATTAACAGAGGGTGTTTTGATAAAAATGGCTACTGCTGCATTGGAAGTGTATAATTGTAGGTCAACAAAACCTGAAAATCTCACTTTGTAGATAAGCTACACCAGTTTTCACTTAAGTTCATCATGACTTGCATCAAATAAGTTAACTCTTGGAGGAAATAACCCTGTTTTCGTCATGGCCATCAGTGGAATTCTTTCCAAATCGTGTTTTTCAAGTTAAACATCCTGTAGCCCTACACGAAGATCATGTCAAAATTAATAAAGGCGAACAATTCAAAAAGAATTTTACTAAATTTGTTGTCACACAATGTGGTCAACGGTAGAGATCGCGACGTTTCGTATGCAAACTGCAATTCTTCAAAAGGCGATGGCAGTAGTCACAATCTTGCTCCTTATACTATAGTGTACATATATCTGGTTACGGGAGATCCAGGGTGCATGGCGATGTACTAACGTGATTGGGCAAGGCAACCGGGGGTATAGCTACGGGCCGATTGGTTCGTGCTGGTGCTGTGTCTCACTGAACGGGTCCACGCCTCGTTAAAGCACTTGAGTTGAGAACATTTGCTGAAACTTAACTGAGGCGCAAGTCAAAAATATCATTTGGGAACAGTAAAACTTATTACTAATTCTCTTGGTCGGACACTGGCTTTTTTGGTCACTGAACAATGCCTGACAATGTGGCTGGAGTGAAAACAAGCTCGCATAGCACAATGCACTGGAGTGAAGTTTGTACAGGTACTTACACAATAAGTGACGTGTTGCCGACCGACAGAATTACTAGGCTTTTAAGTTGTTTTTATGTCCTCTATCGTACTCTTCAGGTACTTACGTCTACGAAGTAAGTTAGGCCATAATAAAAAAATTGTTGTATTGGCGTAACGGAGGTTTGGAAAATAGGGTAGGGCGGGCAGATTATTATTATTATTTTTTTTTTTCCTGGGGTATTTAATGCTTTTTCCCCTGTATATCACAGTATTTGACATGTCAAATACTGACAAGAAATGACATAACAACTTTAACCAGTCTGGTTTCCATCTTTTGCTCCTTTTAAGCTTTTAATCTGCATAAAAATTTGCGATTTTCTTTTTTGATTTTTTTTATTTCCCGATTTTTATTTAGCCTATTTAGGCCTATTGATTTTTTATTTTTTTTTGGTTTAAAATGTTTACGGTCGGGGCATATTTTTGGGTCGGGCGGGTTACGGCAATACAACAAATGTTTTTTTATGGCCTTAGGCCTACAACAAATACAAGTAACAGTAGTTATAGTAACATGAAGGTCATGACCTTTTAAATTAAGTTACATGATGTACGTACATTTAATTATGTAGAACTAGAACTTTTCTACCTTCCTTTTTACATGACATACCCATCACTGTACAAGTACTAGGCTACTACTATTATTACTAGCCAGTGCAGTGGCCTCTTACTGATGAGCTGAGGTAGGTAGGGCCTACCCATTTCCACTGTACTGACCTGGCTGATCCTATACTGTACTGTGCTACTTTGCTACACACTTTTCACTGAGCCTAACATTACACAGACTTACCAACAAAATATCACCACTTCACCAGCTTACGTTAGACCTAGTGAAACTTTGCAAGACAACAGAGGGGGAGGAACACTACTGGACGTTATCTCAGAATATGGTTTGGATTCCAGTTGACTTTGCGCTTACGAATAACACTAACAAGTTTTGCCCCAACGCATGAAGAGTCTCGCAGATGCATACGTTAGTTTTTGCATTTTTACATGCATCCATCCATATCCGTATGTGTCTACGTAAACATGGTATAAACTGCACTGTGCAAGAGAACATTGACCTAGGTTATCTTTAGGTCAATGGCTCATTCCATTTCTGATCAGAGGGATGAGGAAGTTTTTAACTAGAGGGCGCTATTACAAAATTTTTATCGATGAGGAAGATTTTAATAGCGTTAACTAGAGGGCGCTATTACAAAATTTTAATCGATGTGGGTTACATAATCTCATACTTTGGTTTTTATCAAAGAAATACAGATTAATGGGCAAAAATATCAAGACAGATACAATATCAGTTATTCTATGTAAAAAAAAATTCAGTCACATGCAGTGCAACCATTTGTTTGAGAAAACAGTGAAAACCTGCCACAGTCTTTTCTCTTCTATTGTTGATATTTGAAAAGATCAAACAGATTTCCGGTCGTTGTTTGAATAATTTCTGGGTAAAAGAACATTTCAGGCGGAAAGATTTTACCGGTTTTTTTCTACCACCACCATCTTCATACCCTGTGAGTTTTATGTAAATCTGTGATCATTTTCTGTTTTGGTTTCTTACCATGTGACCAGACGTCCCCGATTTCCGGGGACAGTCCCCGATTTGACGGTGCCGTCCCCAATGAAAAATTTTCCCCGAAAATGTCCCCGATTCGACGAAATGCCCCGAAAATTATCATTGTAGCTTAAAAAAAAAAAAAACTGAACACAAAATAATGCTGTGCTGAAGAAGATCCGTTCTTCAGAGAAGTATACGAAGACAACCGCCTATAAGACATAATTATTTAACCCACTTATGTCAACTAGACAAGACGTCCATTATAGATGCCACCATTTTGCATTTAGGCACCATCTGGATTAAAATTGTTTTCAAAATTATACCCCTCCCCAGGACACGGGTCACTGTCCCCGGATCATCTGAACAGAATATAGGTAATACTTTGGCTTTTATCAAAAAAGTACAGAATCATGGGCAATTAATATCAAGGCAGATACAGTAACAGTCACCTGTGTAAATTTCAGTTCATGCAATGCCCATTTTTTATTTTTTTTTAAGAAAACAGTGAAAAACCGCCACCGTATTTCTTAAGTCTGTATACCTTGTAAGTTATACGTAAATCTGTGAACATAATCTGTTTTGGTTTCTTACTTAAGTATGATACTACCTTTAAAGAAATCCGAAAAGATGTGTTCACAAATCAAAATCAGTTGAGTTATTCATATCAGTTACCTTGGAGACATCACCATTTTTCTCATGAATTAAGAAGGTAAGTCCTTTTTCGTGGTCAAATTGCACTTTTTATTTTCTAATTAACATAATTATTACAAAATCCACTCTGCATGCAACAGCACGTAAAACCCATTGGAGCAGGTGTTATTCTGCTTGAAATTGCATTGAATAATATTTTCTATTGCGTGGTAGACCTTCGAATTAGCTTTAGGAAAAGAAAACAAGATAATAATCATGTTATTATTTCACTGCCGACTTGGCAATGGGAGACTTTTTGGAGAGTCTGTCTTGAGTCAACAGCGCACGCGCAAGCCATGCTTGCGCAATTGTGAGCATGGCGCGCGTTGTATTGCGCGTGCGTGCTCGTGCGCTGTTGACTCAAGACCATTTTGTGTATTACGGAGATCAATGCTCGAGACCGACTTTTCAAAAGTCTCCCATTACGGTGACGCTGTACACGTCCATGGCGAAAGTGCATAAAAACGCAAAGTAAAACTCGCGCCGGTCCGCGTAATTTTGAGGGGTGTAAAATGTCTCCCTTAATCCGGAAAACAACAGTGAACAAATCCGGCCTTGATTATTATAACTTGATGTTAAAACATTTATTTATTCACTTCTCATTACAATGAACACGAAATTACATTTTAATTTTTTATTTTTTTCTATTTTACAAACGAAAACTCTGAAAAGTGAAAATCCACTAAAACTGGGAAAATTTAAATTCAACAATATCCTTTGAGGGAAAAATCTCCTTGTTGGAATTATTGATGGGAAATGTACATACCTTGGCGGATATAGAGTGTTGCACTGAGCGAGCCAGTGCGAGCTATGCAAGAGATGATATCACACTCATTGCTTGATGTACGGGTTGAATCTATCACTAAGACAGACTGTACCACGCACGTAGAGAAGCTGGACGAGGTGATCTGAACGCCGTCTGTCGACATCTCCAAGTCTTCCCACTGTGACTGGTCTGCGTGATACACTCTCCAGTAAATGATGGGACCGGTAGAGGCGCTGGCCGTGCAGACGTACTGAAGATTGCTACTGTACATGTTGGTGTGGTTAAGAAACAGACTGCGCACCTTTGTACCCCGATCTGTTGAAAGCAAATGGTTAATCGTTAAGAAAATGGATAATTCGACTGGGATTGGATCGGCTCGTTTCGTCTTGTCCGGGCTTGTCTCGGCTCATACGGTCGGACCCGTTATCTGCACATTGTACCCCATGCACTGTATCAACGTGACCTTTGTGTAAGGTGACCATATTTTTGTTGAGATGATCCGGGGACAGTGATCCGTGTCTTGGGGGAGGGGTATAATTTTGAAAAAAGTTTTGAATCCAGATGGTGCCTAAGTGCAAAATGGTGGCATCGATAGACATCTTGTTCAGTTGACATGAGTCACACGGTCGATGAATTCATGCAGTTGTTATGCACCCAAAATACACTTCGAACAGTTTTATTTTTATTTAGGACAATTATAATTTTTGGGGGCATTTTGTCGAATCGGGGACATTTTCGGGAACAATTTTTCATCGGGGACGGCACTGTCAAATCGGGGACTGTCCCCGGGAATCGGGGACGTCTGGTCACCTTACCTTTGTGTTGGATGTACTTTGAAATTAACAATGGAAATAAGACAACAAATACCTTACGATACCTTGAGAAAGCATGCTTACCAAGAGATCCGCAACTGTAAAGATTTTGTATGTGCTCTGGAGTCAAGTGATGGTCGAATACCATCAGGCTACTGTAAGCTGCTGAACTCCCATGAGAGGGGTATGAGGCTCTATTGGAGTTTCCTAAAACCAACTTTGTAAAACCGTCGGTGTTCGTGGCGCCACCGCTATTTCCAAAGTCCGGAGCTAAATCATTCCCGTCTATGTACACGACGAGTTCAGTACTCTCCCGCGTCATGTTCACGGCGGTAGCCAGGTGGAACCCTTGATCCTTTGGTATCTTGGTCTTCGCATATCTACGTGCCTGGGATCTAGTCTTGCTACGAACCCCGAAGTTAAACAAGTCAGCTGAGCGTTGGTAATATAAAACGATGCCCCTTGCTTGGGTCGTCTGTGCCCCGCTTGAAAGAAAATACCTTGTACCGCTAAGTTCGAAAGACGAGTTGATCTTGATCCAAAGAGACCAGGTTACACTCTGTGAAGCACAGACGTCTGGATCAGAGACACACTTGCCGGCAAAACTTCCCAGGTCAATATAGGCGCCTTCTCCTACGTAAACTGCGCAGCTTCTCTCGACTACCTCAGGGGCTGCAACCATGAATGATAACCCTGTACCAAGCTCACTCATCAAAACATTAACCTCAGGGCTTCGTGAATCACACGATTGATCAAAGTGATGGCCGTCAGACTGGCTTTCGCTCAGAGCATTGAAGTAAGTCAGATTGTATTTTTCTGGAAGAAACGAATACAGTGATTATGTCAATTACATACTAAAGACACAATTAAGAAATTAAATTCAGTATGAATGTATTTCAATTGTTTATTGCCATATTTGATACGCCATGTTTGGGGTTAGGAGGACCTTCCCTTTTTGATCAATGCAGGATGTTTCTCAAAGGCTAAATGACAAATGGACCTGGCAAGTCAAGTTACACAAAATTGGACGAGATAGTCTGAGCGAAAGAGGGGAAGTGACCATGCAAAAAGACTGGGGAACCACAACGAGAGGGTAGAGGTGGTTATAAGGGAAGGGGATAAAAAGGGGTGTGGGGAGTTTAGGCATGATCGAAGGTGGGCAAGTGATGCAGATGCATGCATAATTTGGCAGCAGGGGTAAATTAATGCCTGTATGTAGACAAGGAAATGCAGGTGTGGAATTATGATGAGAAATGATACAAAATACAATAATTATTAAATACAGACGACAATAAATTAACAGGAGATAACAAAACATTTGTATTATTAGTCATTTCCTTCCTGGGTGATGAGGCCAAGGGGTTAAATTGTCGAGAACATTTTCATCCACACTGTCTTTCTGCCTGCTGAGCTGGAAAAAATCACTACGGCGGTCAGGTGATTCAGTGTCCTGCAAGATCATATCATAAATTGTGTGGTTAGGTAGACTGAGGTAGAGACCTATTAATTTTGGATGTCAAGCTTCTGAGTTTTGACTTAATGTTGCATACCCCGCAAAAATGTAATTCATGACATTAACTTTTAACCAAGCAAGTAACATTCCTTTGGTCCAAATTGGAGACATTTACTTTTTTAATTTCAGACTCATGGATGTTGTCCTGGCCATCCACACATATTGAAATGCACTTTAAAGTGCCATGCTGGGTTGGCGAGGAAATATTCTTGGTTGGGACTCCACCCCTGACAATCAAGTCTTGGAGGTTGCAGGGACGTCTTAAAGACGTGATAATAGTTGTCTGGGTTGACCCGAGGACACGGTTTGGGGTGTGAAGAATAATTAAGACGAATACCATTAGTGGTTCTAAATTAGGGGCAAGATAGGAATGGAAATTGGTCACTAAAGCAACTTTGTTATTAGTACATGTATCATTGCTAGAGTATTTCTCCTTCATGGCTGCAGATCTGTGAAGATTGCAAGCTCTCTTGATTATTATTATTACACGAGGATGAATGGGTCCCTTTGTAGTACCACGTTTCTGTAGATTTTGATTATCAATGATGGTGCATTTTTGTTTTTACCATGATATATTGAGATCACGGATGTGACAGGTGGTGTGTCCACTCCTGGACAAGGCCCAACCCTTCCAGGATATTGGTACAGAGGACCGGCTGTGACATCGAAAGTCCCATTTAATGGCTGCACTAGGGACCTTATGCCATGTTGTAGCTTGCAAAGGAAGTCATGGGTGTCATGATTGTAACTTGAGAGTGACCCAATGCTTGAGAAAACCTTTGAGAAAAATCAACACACTGTGCATGAGCCATTTCCAGATACGCTTCCAGAAACTAAATGCACAGCAATTAATTTTAGAGAGAAATTATTTTCCTTTACCTTTCTGGGTCAACTGGTCACGTAATTTTATGTCAATAATAACGTGTTCTATTTGTTCAGAAAATCTATACGTTTAGGGTCGGAATCAGTTCATGTATAAATGTTTAGATTATTTCATTTGGGTTTTCCCGGTCATTTTCGGCAATTGAGCTGACAATTGAAATGCTGCATCATTCCATTTCGCGTGAAACTGCAAGGCACCTCAAAATAGTCATTCGATTTCACTAAATGTGCAAGCAAATAATTTAAACAAGCGTCAGGCGAATAAAATAAATCGCCTTTTAATTTAAAATTCCATTCGAACAGTATTCAATTTCGCAACGGCATTTGACAGCGTCCTAAATTGAATGCCGATTTTACATGGCTAAATTGAACAACATGCAATGCTGTATAATTACGGATGCATCAAAGTGAAATTGAGTGACGGTTCCAACCGAGGCCGAAAATTATCGGGAAAACCTATTCTTGGCGGAGGAACTCATCAATGTGCTGCGGTCTATCCATGATGACAACAGCTGAGCCTTTATGAGCTGAGCCTTTTTATAAATGACATTGAGCAGAGAGACCTCAGTGCCTGGCACTCATCACAGTAAAAGTTGGCCCGAGTTATCTTGCAAGTGAACATAATGATGATGACCAAAGCAGGCTAGCAGTGAGTGTTGGAATAGAGTCCTCAGATCCGAGTACAGAGTACTCAGAGTACTTCAAGGTCTGAGTACTGAGCCGAGTCCAAGTCCTAAGTATCGAGTCCGAGTCATTCAAGGTCGAGTACAGGGCCGAGTCCGAGTACAAAAGTCCGACTTCGCGTGCGAGTACAGTACCAACGCACAGTGGAAATAGTAGTGATACAGTGGAATAAAGGAAAATGCATAGATAGTAGGAATTTACGAGGTAAATTTATTTACTTAGAATACGTTCCTCCGGTCTTGTCCAGCCAGACATATTCAGGTATACTGGCATTTGATGTTCCATTAAGGACTGCTCCGATGTAGTCCATCATGAAAATCAACTCTTCCGTGGAGTCGACCGCTGCCAGCTCCCCGGTGGATCCCCCTAAGGCGAAGCGACTACAGAACGCCTTAGCCTGGTCGTATAAGAGTGACTCGTGCAGTGGTGCTGGTGTTGTCTCCATTGGAATGGACACGAGGAACATTTAGCAAGGCAAACAACCAACAGGGATGAAAGTGATATTAAGATTAATGCCACTGTAGTGAGTTTTAATACAACAATCGCCATGTTATCAGCTTGGAAACTGGTAATATAGCTATATTAAAACCCACTTCGTAAGCTAATATTGAAGCGACTGATTGTGATTAAATATGTATTAAATACACGGTGCCCACTCGCGCAACAACCCTTGAGATACGTAGCCGGGTTTAATACACGCATGCGTAGTTATGAAAGTACCTTGGAAAACCGACTCGAATCATAAAAAATACAAGCGCCCGGTAGTAAATTAGGTTAATGACTGCAAAATTGCTTTGTTATTTTAGAGCCCCAGGGTCAGTACGAAACAATACAGGCAATAACCAATGATGATTCCGTTATTTTTATTAAATATCAATATTGCTTTGAAATGAAACTAACACAGGAGAACAATCTTAATGAGTTTTTAGGGGATTTTAAAGGTAATATCATACTTTGGTTTTTATCAAAGAAATACAGATTCAATGGCAAAAATATCAAGACAGATACAGTAACAGTCATCAGTGAAAATTTCAGTCCCATACGTTGCCCACTTTTTGAGAAAACAGTGAACAACAGCCACAGTATTTCTTAAGTCTTTTCTCTTTTGATCTTTTAAAAGATCAAAAAGGTTTTCGGTCGTTGTTTTACTATTTCTGGATAAATACACCATTTCAGGTAAAAAAAAAATAACGGTATGTTTCTACCACCACCATCTTCATACCCTGTAAGTTATTCGTAAATCTATAAACATTTCTGTTTTGGGATCTTACCAAAGCATGATTCTACCTTTAAATGTAAAACACATATACTTTTCATTTGTCTTCTTAAAATGAATGGGTATTCTAAAGCTTTAACGATCAACATTCTGGTAAAAACCTTGATGGTCTAATTAAGACGATCTGCCTTTGATGGAAAATTAAATGGCGACAGAAAGGGTATATTGACGAAATGAACACATAGGTTATATTTTGCAGCGATGTATTGTATTGCCATCCTTGAAATTGCACAGTTGCAGGGGTTATTATTGAAAGTGGCAATACAAGATGGAAAATAGCTATTTTTTATCGGTTGGCTCCTGATAAAAACAGAGAGAGTTTTACCGATAATGAAACTGCCTGTAATTAGGTACTGCCAATCATTGGTCTAATGGCTATCAGTTATAATACCGTCTATCTGAGACTGTGTAATGCACACGTTAATTAGACTAATTAATCGTGGGAACAGGAGGAATAATTCCAATGCATAAAAACTGATGTTCATATCATCCATTATTATTTAAAAGCACTGTCTGATCTAATGTAATAACTGTGTTTGCCTAACCTTCACTTTCTTAATGGTATGTACTAAACAACTTAATTAACAAATTAAAACGTGTTGATTATAAAACGTAACGGGATGTGAGCAAGCAAGTAATAACACTGATGGAAATTGCGGTAGAGCTATGAAGAGGTGAGCCAGCCCATAACTGGCCCAAAATGGCAATTTTAGTGAATCTTAAAAGGAATCCAAGACCAAGGGTCGATTTTACGATACTTTCGATCGTATCTCGTGTTACGAATGATAACCTATTGTAGGTTGCATATCCTACGTAGGATTCCAATGCATCATAAGTCCTACGATTGATAATAAGTTACGATGAGTTTGGTGAAATCGACCCCAGCACTCATTAAATGAAGCTCCTGCTTTGGTGAAATAAACATTCCTCATTTTTGAAAAAAAGAGTAAAAACAATCACCAACACATTATCTTGGCAAGATAAAAAATGAGACATAAATTTGTCGTAACAATATTGCAACGGTTTTTCGTCGGTTTCTTCTGTTTCCAATGATCAATTGAGCGGGAAATTTCTCGGGTTTTGTTTTTATTCCATGGCAAATCAAATCATGAGCAGCTTGCAGTTGCTCTGTCTCCTTTATCAATATACGATTGTTCATGCCCTTCAAAGACATGGTAAAACAATCTTCTAATTCAGTGACAAGATTATTCGTATGTACGACTTCAGTCGCAACTATTACACATTATTACACATTTTTGTACATAATTGCACATTATTACACATTGTTACTTATTATGACACATTATTACACAATATAACCCATTATTACACATTACATATTATTACACATTATAACACATTGTTATACATAATTACACATTAGTAAGCAAAATAATACATCATTACAAATTATAACACATTATTACAAATTATTACAAATTATTACACATATCATACATTATAACATATTACTACAGATACTGCAGAAGTGTCATTTGCTTGTATTTCTAATATTTGCGGCCCCACCTGAATCCGTGTGTGTCATTATAAAGCCTGTGTTTTTGGCATACCAATTTTGATAGGTTTTGAGTTGGGTTGTGCCCATAGAGCTATATTAAAATGTCGATATAGCTCTATGGTTGTGCCGTTGTTCTCTCCTGTGCTACGGCGGTTTTTTTTCTCAGATTTTCCTCCCTCCACAAAATTCGATGTCAGCTTGTGTTTCGTGGTCATGTGGCTTGTTGCACAAGGCAACCATGAATGGTGGCACCTCGATCACCCTTTGCAGTTCAGTGCCCCCGCTGCAAGTAAGAATTGTCTCCCAAATTATTGTTATTTCTTTACAAATATGGTGTGAATGAAACAGGTTCTGAAAGTGAGTATTGGGGAGACATGGGAAAAGAGTAGACATGCCGATATATCCAAAAGGTGTGAGATAGATTCATAAATATATAACTAAATCTATATTACAATTATATATGTACAAAGTTGTATTTTCGTCATTATGAAATTATTCAATGAATCACATGGGAAACTGAGGCTGCGAAATGAAAATGTGTGATTATGACGTCTCAACAGAGCTGGGTTGCAAACAGACACAGTCATATAGATGTTCACATCACTAAGCAAACCATCATGTGACTGAGTGCTTCCCATCAACCGGAACTTAAAGAGTATAACGACGATGTGCTTGATCAGCCTTTCATATATTAATTCATTTGCAAAGGAGTTGGAACTGTTTCACGAGTGAGAATTTGCTCCAATGTCAACCGGGATGATATTATTGTGAAGTGCATAGAAACCTTCAGCTGATATGCTTGATCGCTATACACGAAATTAGTTTGTTTGTTTGATTGACTGATTGTTTGTGCATGTCTCATAAGAATCAAAGTATATATCCTTAACTACAACAGAAGAGGAATAAAATCTCGAGGCAAGCCAAAGTCAGACAGAAGGACATTATCACTCCGTGTGCTCTTAAAACAGAGCAGATGTAAAATGCAGGAACAAGAATTACATCAAGGTAGACTCCATCCCTTAATATCTACAAAGCAGTTATTACGTCTTTATGAATTACTACTGTTACAGGTCTCCAAACCCAGCATGGGCTATTACTTTTCTACTTTGCTAGAATTGTTTTCGGTATTACCTTCCTTTCAAATTTAAAATAAAAGAAAATTTAAAGAAAAAAAATTTTTTGTAAAATAAACTCAGATTTTGCTCCGTTTTTGCATGACAACTTTCAGCTTGTTTAGCTCATTTTGTCCTGATACTGTCCATTAATGAATAATGAGTTTATAACAAATTATATCATTTCAATTCTTTTGAAATTAATTATTATCATTAAACCACCAAATAGATGGACTGTACTTTGGTGAATATTTTTATAAATAGGATTACAAAGTTAAAAAGTTAAAAAGTCACAAGCATTGGTGGTTATTTGTACATTACGGACCCCAAATGTCTATGGCAGGTATGTAAGTAGTATGTGGCAAATCGTGGTTTAGAAACAAACGGGTGTCGGGATAATTATGAAACGCTAACATTTTGAATGCAATGGAACAAAAAACGGTAACATGTCCGATTGTGTTAATTAATTAGATGATACAATTTGACTTGGCTGTTTATAGGGAGCTTTTGTAGGGGTTTGGGTTTGGGTGAACATCTCTCATAAAATGGTCACATGCTGGGATTCTCCGAATGAAGATCTCCCAAATGATAACTGTAGATATCTGTAAGTGATTCAGAATGAATAATTTATTAACATCTTCTGAATAATTATTCTTCTGAATCATACTATGATTCGCTTGATTTAAAAGCATTTAACTTCAAATTTTCTTGAAAATTGTCAGATTTTGGGTAAATTGCGGGTTTTTTTTTTAATTTTAAAAAGATGACTTCGAAGTGAAGGCTTTCTTTAATTGCGACATCCCAGCAACTCGAGGCGCATACCAACTCCTGGCGTCCAGGCAACAGGCTCAATACGGACCGCAGTGGCTATGATGCTCTGATGAAACATATTAGTCACAGCGGTGTCTGTGTTATCATTACCGACGAAGATCTGCAAAATTCAGAAAATGAAAAATGTCGAAAATAAGACTGGAGATATTGCTAATAAAAATGTTCTTGAAAATGAACCGTGAAAAAAATGATCATGCATGGCTGATTTCATGTTTTATTTATTCGAAAACGAACCAAAAAGCCAGGATTTCAGAAAATAAAGATGATGTCACGCTCTGAAACCACTTAGGTGCCTCATAATAAACACGTGCTAATATTCATATAGGAGAAATAGTGTGTTATGTGCGATGTTCCTAAATTGGAAAATGGGTGAAACTCGGAAAAGTGTGATCCTAATAACTAGTCTAACTGCCCGCGGTCAAGTGAAGGTATAAAATGAATTAAGCTAAGATTAAAGAAGTCAAAATCACCAATACATAAATAATTGTGATGACGTAACCATATGGTTTCCTAAGGGAAGCACTGTGTATTAATAAACAAATCTATGTAGATCAGCCAAAGCGCGCTGTTTGTTGTGAAAACCGCATTTTGTGATGACTACATTATGAGATGAGAGCAATATTCCGCCGTGATAATTTATATTATTTCCCACCATTACTGCATGTATACGCAATACGAACCTGTTTTGTTTGGCAGGAAAAAATAATAATATGAATGATCCAATCTCTTACTTGAGATATATTATAAAGTATATTTAAGGAAACTATTATACTGTACAGTAGTTTACACAAAACGTTATCAAAAAATTATAGATGATATCAAACATTTTTATTATCATTCCGACTTCAACCAAGATAGAACTGGATAAGAAATACAGGGATATTTGGCACAAGAGGATGACAGGAGCAGAGAACGGCTAAAATGGGTCTTGGAAAGAGAAAAAAAGTTTTTTTTTTACTGACTAGTACGGTACGTCGGGACTGGAAAAACGGCAATAACAAGAGCTAGGCTACCTGCACGTCTCCGTTGGTATCTGTCACGTATTCAGAGTCAGACGAAGAGGGCAGTTTTCTGTAGAGTATCTTATACTGCGTCACGAAATGTCCATAACCACAACTCTGTGTTATGACACCAGACACTATCTTGCTGCCATCAAGGTCCACCTCGATCCAGGAGTTCTCGTCGGATCTAGTATAAACAAGATTCAAAGCACGACTTGTTATGATGTCTCTTCCTGATAAACATGCAATTTAGTTTCTTCAAGTGTCTGAAGTTGACGAGCCAAGCACAAACACATTTGTTAACAAGTCCAATTCATCATTTAACTGTAAAAGTCGACTTATACCAAGGTTGAAAAAACGTATTGTTGCAAATGCATACACAAACTGGAATGCCGACATGTGGCGGGAATTCATTTTGCGGCAACCTCGACTTACACTGAAAGTTACTGCTCGAGTTCTCCAGATGTAAAAGCTTTACAGAGTTGCAAAATCTAAGATGTCATATTGTGTTGAATCTGACGTTGGAAAGACGTCTTCTTTGAGAGGTTGACTTAACAACAACCACCCCCCCCCCCCCAAAAAAAAAAGGTCGACTGATACTGTTATTATATTATGCCAAGTCGACCGACTGGAAGTAAGATGTGCATGTGATAATTTACTTCATACGGATGTGACTTATTTGGTTTGATGAATTACCCGGATATCAAGAGTAGCCCATTCATTTCTTGTGACAAAATAATTTTTCAGATTATTCGAAGTCTTCATCGACCATTGTCACGAACAGTTTGATTAAAAGAAAGTCGACCTTAACCGCTAAATAAGTCGACTTCGTCCGAAAAAAATAATGTCGTTACAAAGAGTTGTTGCACTCGTTGAGCCTCTTGGGCCGTGAGACACTCATCATTATTTTTCATTTTCGTGGTGACAACCTGGTTAATAAGTCAATTCACTTTAAAGTGTTCTTTATGTGTATTAAAATGAAATTAACTTGTTACCCATGTCTAATAATTGCCAGTTAAAAAGAATGTTTAGTTTAAAAATCACAATTTATTTCTGAGGTGTCATTTAATGGCTTCCATTGTTTTGAGAACAAGGTCAAGGTTGCATTATCTCTGTATGCATGCTACACGTATTATGGTCATTTGTTATGGGATTGAGGATAACACAAAATGACGGCATGCAAGACATGTGGTATGCATGTTGTTACGAAAGCCCTGTAGTGCCGTCAAGTATATATTCTGAAAAAGTGAAGTACATGTATATATTTCAAAATTTGTTTTTTTTTTCGAGATATATATTTACAGATTTGTTTTTTCGAGATATATTTTTCAGCTGGTTTGATGGCAAGTGAGTCATTTGGTGCATGTATCATCAGTCACTTTTCACAAATGGTAATTACTGGCTAATCTAATCACAATACGGTAAAAATCAGCCTTGCTGAAGTTCATGTAAAAGTACCATAATTATGACTGTGTGTTGTTCATACTTTATTATATTTATCATGGGCATCGCTATTTCTTAGCCTCGTGGTATTTTGTTAATTTATTTGTTTTTATAAATTGATTTATTTGGCATCCCAAATTACTCCATTCTCCCAGTGCATTGTCCATTCTCAATTTGGGCGTGCTTGAGGGTGAGCAGGGAATATCACCCGTAAACTAATGCAAAATGTGTTCCTAAACCCTTTTTCATTAAGGGCGTAGCCCCCCCCCCCCCCCCACACACACGCACCAACACCCCCACCCATTCCGTTCTCTTTTGAATTGATGCTTTAGTTACAGTAGTTTTCAGGCAAGCCAGAGTGATTATAGGATCTTAAATGGGAGACTTTTGAGAATCGGTCTTCAAGTCAACACAGAGCATGCTCACAATGGCGTGTGCATGCGCTGTTAACTTTAAGACCGATTCTCAAAAGTCTCCCATTGTAAATTAAATTGGCAAAGTTATATATATGCGGTAATATAACAGAGGGTTTTCAAAAACATTGAATTGGGAAAAAATAATTTTTTTAGCCAAACTGGCAAGATTTGAACTTGTTAACAATTAGTGTTTTGATTGGGCAGGGCATTTTCACTGAACTATGAAAGGAATTCTTAGTTACCAGATGGTCACCACGACTTTTTGGGACCCTGTCTCACGGCCCATCTTATGCACGTAAACATTCGTCGGTTCGATACTCACTGTGGCATCCAGCCAGACGGCTTGTTCAGGCGGGCATTAGAAGCAGGCCAATGTTCACTGGACGCAGTGATGTGATCATCAGGAATGGTACGATCTTCAAGGCCCAAAGGCTCCGGACTAAAACACACTGCCAGTGACTCTGTTGTCGCTGGGGATGAAAACAGATAACAACAATACATACCCCAAGCAAATGGAGTGCGTGATAAACGTGTATATTGGAAGATGATTCCTTGAATTAAGAGAGCTTAATTCTTTCTCGATTTTTGTTTTGTTTAGAATACTTTGCTGTATAAACTATGGGCATTCTGGTGTCATGTTTGTACACAACTTATATGAAATATGACTAATCAATTTTTATTTCCATCGAAATAAACCAACAGAGCCATCAAGCCCTCCGTTGGTGGTGACCCCAGTAGTCAATTTTCTTTGTTCGTATGGCAGTCAGAAACCATGAAACCACGCACACACCGCCACACCCAGGGATCGTTTCAATGATACACGCAGCAATGCTGCAACATAGGGACGGCACATGAATACGGCTTTTTAATTAATATAATTATCAAATAACCACATGGGAAACTGACTGAATTTTTTTTAGCAATTGACTACTGGGGTCACAAACAACGTAGGGCTTGAAGGCTCAGTTGGTAGAACGCCTCCATACGACATTCAGGAGGTCGCCGGTTCGAATCCCGCTCCAGTAAATGTTTCTTTGTTCACTTTTCAATGACTTTAAATTTCAGCCAGTTTCCCTTGTGGTTATTTGATGATTAAAAAAATTGTCATACTTAACAGGTTGTGAACTATTAGACCGCTTTTAAAGCAGTGACAGCAGTCAAGGCCATTTAAACATTATGTAATATTACGGAATAATCCACTAAAGAAAGGATTTTTTTTATTTATTTGCTTGATAGTGATGGATAGTTTATGGAAGCCCATAATTATACATGCGCGTTGCTGAGAACTTGTTTGTCAGTCTGATCATAATATGAGGGGTTACTCCATGAATCCAATAAATGGATTCCTCAAACTAGGGTGTTTAAAACAAGATTCACTTCAAAGGTTCCCAAACTGCTCTTGGGATATCCTGCTGAGAATTTCCAACAACTTTCACATGAAGGACTCTCCAAATTACAGCTTAGGATTTTTTTTGGTTCACCTTTCAATAAAATAATTTATTAATACAAGATTATTTAAATCAGTGATCAGTGTAAAAATAATCAAATGATTTAGTTTGTCTATTTAAATCGACTTAATTTAAATCAAACAACCCTGTTACAAATTAACAACGGGTTTTTCCATGCGATGTTAAACTAATGGCACTTCTGATCAGTTTGTCGCTGGTACAAATAGACAGATTTATGACGTAAACGAGCCACAATAATATATATAAACGTTTAAACATTATTCCAAGGCCAAAGTGTTATTTAATACGGAAGCCTATAAGGGGCACATGCAAAAACAAATTTCAGTTTCTATCTCACCGCGGCGAGTTACTAGGTACGTTCACCCCATAGAGCTATATAGTAGTCTTTGCGGGTTTTAATAATAGGGAGTGAAATTTGCTACTTTCAGCGGATACATGGATACATGGAGAATGTACTCGTGACAATGGGCCGTATGCATAAAAAGTAGCAATAGCTTGTACTAGCCTTTTACTTGAATCCGTATGCATAAAAATAAGTCATTGCTTGCAAGCAAAAGCTTTTGCTAGCAAGCACAAGCAATAACTTGCGGACAGCAAGCAATTGCTTAAAGATAAGCAATTGCTATAGAAAACGTATGCATAAAACGAACCTTTTGCTTGCTCTTATAAGCAATTGCTTACGGTTTTTGAAGCTCCGTCATACCAGCTTGAGCTCTTGCTTAATCATGACGTTTGCGTTTATTTATCGTGTTCATGATCGTAAGAGAAACCCCGAAGTTGTACAGGAGTAGAGTAAATCGAGAAGAAATAGCTCCAGCGACCTATCGCAAATTATTCTGTTTGTGTTTTGTTTTCGCTCTTGTCTTCATTTGTTTTTCATCCATCCTTTTGCCAATACTGGTCATGATTTTTTGTCTTTGCCTGCTGTAGAGCTTGTATGTGTTAGGCATCCTGTACTGATCGCCTCCCCACCCACGTTACATATTACGTAACCCGCCTTTGCTCTCCCATGAATGGTGTTCACGCCGGCGTGGCGTCCTTATTGTTGAAACATCAAGCAATTGCCATGCTGAAAGCAAGCAAAAGGTTTAAGCAGAAGCAAAAGTTTATGCATACGGATTTAAGCAATTGCTCGAGCTTGATCTTTTGCCTGACAAGCAATTGCTTGTGCTTGAAGCAATTGCTTGCAAGCAATTGCTACTTTTTATGCATACGGCCCAATAACTCGCCGCGACGACATAGTAACTCGATATGGTGAAACTTCCGTGGTGGCCCATACGCTTCCGTAATTTAGAAGGATTGAGAAGATTTGCGATTTATTATTACAGAAAGCAGTTTCTCGGGTACATGCGATGAAAATATCCTTACCTTCAGCCTCGGACTCGTGGAAATCCTCATCAAAATAGACACATCCACGGAAAAAGAGCAGGTTAGTCACGTTGGAGAAGACTGCTGCGTTGAGCTCACAACGCTTCTCCTCCGTGCAAAAATTGAACGATTTGCAGGCATCATCCCGCAGACACTTCCCGGCACACGTCACATAGGAGCTGGTGGTGCCATTGCGATAGGCACTTCCAGTTCCACGATAGATATGATCTGGCTTTGGGCCGCGGTAAAATTGATGGTTGTAACCCCGTCTCATTTGCTGCTCCCTTAGGCTTGCTCCACGTTGACATGAAGGGATGCCTTCACCGGTTGCAGCAATCATGTCAATGACTTCCAAAAGAACAATAGCTAAAATAACGATATCCATTGTTCAAACAATGAATTATATGGGCTGTATATTCGGATAGTACTCAGCTTTTTTGTTCAACTGGAAACGAATACAAAATAAAATAAAATAATAGCCCAGAATAATAGCATTCAGTAATACTGTAACATGCACGCGTTGATACCAGCACAGCGTATAGGCTACCGCTACCTCCGATCCTCCTTGCAGAATGAATAGAAATCCCCGCACCTACTGGTTTGATGACAGCCTGCATCATGGCTAGCCAATCAAAGAAGCTTACAAACTCCTCACCTGATCCTAAAACTTTTCTGATTGGATGGGTGTTTATAAATGGGCGGAGTTAATTAACCGCAATATGGCGTTGGAGAAGGTCAGGATTAGCCCGCTCAGGCGACTAATATAATATAATTAATTACTTCTTCCGGTTTTGCTCCGCTCAGAGGAGGCAGCGTGAGATGGAGCTCTTTTTTGCTTCATAGAGACCGTTAATGAGTGGCTTCCTGTGCTCCGATTTCACACAAAGCCATGGCCTTCCATATTCCCATAATGATAT
Organism: Astropecten irregularis; assembly: GCA_963971285.1. Taxonomy (NCBI): domain Eukaryota; kingdom Metazoa; phylum Echinodermata; class Asteroidea; order Paxillosida; family Astropectinidae; genus Astropecten; species Astropecten irregularis. The sequence goes on along the minus strand of OZ020251.1, from coordinate 10,898,233 downwards.
GCATTAGTCCCGCATTTTTTTTTTTTTTTATTTGCAAGCACGACGCGATGGGATAAGTTGATTAAATTAAAAGGGAAAATATCAAATTGGCTATAATTGCAGTTCTAAGGAAGACAATAGCGCTTTTTGTTGGAGGCTGCCAGAGCTTTACGGTGAAACACAATATATTATGCACTGGAGAAGGTGAGGATTAGTCCACTCGAGCGATTAATAATGCAATTAATTGCTTTAATATTCGCTTTTGCCGCGCTGCAAAGAGGCAGCGTTAGGTGAGCTCCATAAATTGCTTCATAGAGACAGGAAGCCAGTCTGTTCCGAGCCCCTACCGTCTAACGCCTGACCTTGCATGCCCATACACAATGCCTTGCAATGACGACTTATGAAATAGCTCCGCATTGCATTTGAATCAAATGGTTCAACCACCACCACCACCATCACACCAACCACCAGTGGCGTAGCCAGGATTTTTCAATAAGGGGGCACTGGGGAGGGGTTGAATTTTGTGAGGGGAACCTGGGAGATTAAGTCAGTTTTTCATCAGTTTTTTGTTTAACTGATGATCTGCAAAAAAATAGGAAATGAATATGAAGTCCTTGCGGCCTGGGTCTTGGAAGCTCAGGGGTTCTAGATATTCTCTGGTGCAATCTGAGCCTTATTTTGGGAGCATTTGTTCCAATAAATCTATTCATTTATCTATATTATTATGTCAAAAAGTACGTCAAAACGCGAAGTAAATACCGCGGAAGTAACGGTATTTATGGGGGTGTCAAAATGCCCTTTAAGGGAAAAATACGTTGATAAAATCAGGTCTGTAATACAAATATTCAAATTTGATGTTAAAACGCATTTATTTATTCACTTCTCATACCAGGAACACGAATTTAATTTTTTTTTTCATTTATCATTTTACAAACAAAAATTAAAGGAACTCTGAAAAGCCAGTGAAAGTGAGATGATGACACCAATCTGTCATGAAATTTCACACCATTCGTCATTTTGCATGTGTATATAATGAAAGTAACAGGGACTGAGTCTTGAATGTGGAAATACATCATCAAACGTTGCCATATCTGAAATTCAAATTATCGTTCGAAAACTGTGTGCGACGAGTGACTGGACTTGACCTATTAAATGCATTCGACTCCCTTGACTCATATACCTGACCCTATTTACTTTCACTTGAATGAATGGACTCGAAGCATGCTGTCTACCTAGAATGACCGAACTCGACCCTAGTCACCACCTCAGGATGACTTGACTCGACACTAGTCACCACCTCAGAATGACTTGACTCGACACTAGTCACCGCCTCAGGATGACTTGACTCGACCCTAGTCACCACCTCAGAATGACTTGACTCGACACTAATCACCACCTCAGGATGACTTAACTCGACACTAGTCACCACCTCAGGACGACTTGAATCGACACTAATCACCACCTCAGGATGACTTAACTCGACACTAGTCACCACCTCAGGATGACTTGACTCGACACTAATCACCACCTCAGGATGACTTAACTCGACACTAGTCACCACCTCAGGACGACTAGAATCGACACTAATCACCACCTCAGGATGACTTAACTCGACACTAATCACCACCTCAGGATGACTTAACTCGACACTAGTCACCACCTCAGGACGACTTGAATCGACACTAATCACCACCTCAGGATGACTTAACTCGACACTAGTCACCACCTCAGGATGACTTGACTCGACCCTAGTTACTGCCTCAGGATGACTTGATTCAATCCTAGTCACCACCTCGGGATGACTTGACTCGACCCTAATCACCACCTCAGAATGACTTGAATTGTTACTTCTTGTCAGAATGGCTTGGTTGTGCCCTTGTCATTGATACCGACTATTGAAATACATCAACCAACCGACCAATGACCGTTTGAAAATGTGGGCAGGTTCGACCAACAACTATTTAAAAACCATTGCGGGATTTGACAGGATAAACCCTTCACAGACCCAACTAAAACAAAATATATCAATAAATGGATAAATAAACAAATAAACAAAAAAGAAAAATCCGTTGGAGCTATGATTGCACATTGTGCCAATGGTTAGCAAATAATTGCAAATAATTGAACTTGAATTTGGGTTTTGCAGTGATATTGTGAAACTACAGAACATGACAACTGTCAGAATTGCTTGCACGTTTTGAGCTTTTTAACGAAATTGTGGCCGAAATGTTTCCGCGAATAGACGGTCAGTGAGTGAATTTTACAATTTTTTGTTCCTTTAAATAAAATCACGATTTAAATTGAATATCCATTTATATTAAACACCTTAATATATAAGCTTACAAAAAGTCACATTCACGACTGATCTAAAAGCAAAAACACATGTTCATTTCTCCAACAATAATATACGCCAGCATTAGCTTAGAAAGATTGCGTAGATACCACGTATAACTTTCTTTTCCCTTTTTTTTTCAGATTAAAAAATTTCGTTTCGATTGAGTAACAGGTTCTATTCAGAGCCACATAATTTAAGCTCACAAAAGATATTATATATTATATGGTATCTCCGTAAACTTCATAGCTCAAACTTAGTTCACACTTTATGTAAATGCTTCGTGGGAAGCGAAATTGACGTCACAATTGGATATTCACATCGAATGCTCGCAAGTTGAGCATATTTAAGTTTTTGTAAATTGTTCGTTGCGAATTTTATGACGCCAAATTCGAGCTTCAATGCCTTTCCACCATACAAACCTTCAAGCACTATACTTTAATTACTAACAAGTTAATACTTACACACTAAGCAAATGTTACAAAAAAATGTTTTAACGGCATAACTACTGCTTCATCAAATGCAAAGATGGGACCAAGCTAAGTACATGCTTTATCAAGTTCCAAAAGTTCATGGGGTTATAGTCTGATTAACAGACACGAAGGGGTGGGGTAATTTGGTGTGTCTTCCTTGTATATGGCAAGGAACTGCATCTTAGTATGCTCTGCTCTGGGCTTGCTTTATAGTTAATAGTTAGTCCCACTTGCAAACGTTGTCGTTTGGACGAAAAATAGAAGCACTTCGGGACTCAACTTCCTGGGCTAAACTTGATCAAAGAAGTATAGCTGGACAACGATGTGTAATGTAGAGAGTGTATACGCTTAAGTGTAACGGTGTGGCTGAAGGGAATGGAGATCTGGCAGGATTAGAAAATATAAACCGATGTGTAACGTTCTCAACTGACCGACGTGCCTGGCTGTCCGGATGACGAAATAGGATATCGTGAAACGCATTGTAGCAAGACAATGGGTCATTATTTCGTTTGCTCTGCGCATGCACGGTGTGACACATTCTGACCTTATTTGAACTTCCAGGACGCAGCCAGACCGTGGAGCATGCCCGGACAGCCTATCCCGTTACACCGGATTGGGCACAATGACCCGTACATTAGCATGAACTTAGGCTGATCCATTCACTATCAGCGCTATCACACACAGTTGAATAAATACTATTCTGAATAAATACAGCGATAAAACGATAATATTAAAATGTTGATTAATAAACAGATGAATTTACATTGAATTAAGATTTGAAATCTGCCACCAAAGTGCAATGATGAAAGAAACATACTGAAAGAAAAAGACCGAATCACCGAAGTTTGACTGACTTTAACTTCATCATCCACAGAGGTCCCTAAGTGTTAGAGAGATAGTGGCCAACAAATAATAGGTAGCTTTGGAATGTTCCATTATGTGTTGTTTTTTAATGTTACCAAGTTTTGTTTTCGTATTGCATTCGACTTATAGTCATTCTGATGAAATGACTAGGGTCGAGTGAAGTCGGTGCCTCAGTATGACTTGACTCAACCCTAGTCATTACATCGGAAGGACTTGAATCAACTCTAGTAATCACATCAGAACAACTTGACTCGTCTCTGGTAAACACATCAGGATGACTTGGCTCGACCCGAGTCATTATCACAGAAAAAAATGGTCCAACCCTAGTGCACCTCAGAATGAATTGACCCGACCATTGTAATCACCCAATGACTTGGCTCAACCCTAGCCATCAGAATGGCTTGGCTGGAACATAGTCACTGCGAGCCTCCATTAAAATAGACCGTCCAACTGACCAAGGATTGTCTAAAAGTGTGGGCAAGTTCGACCAACAATTACTAGTTAACCATTGCTGGATTTGTCTGGGTGATCTCCACACACTTTCCAATGGTAGCAAATAATTGGTGATCGATATTGGGCTGTGATGTCCGACCGTGATCCTGAAAATCTTTACTTTGAGAGTTTTATGTATAAAAAAAATCAAAATTGCACGTGTTGATCTTTTGAAAGAAAGGTTTCCGGGAAAAAAATAATGGTAAACAGGTGATAATAATTCCGAATGTTTCTTCTTTGAAGCAAATTCCATGAATTCAAGTATTAGTATCCATTAATTATAACAACGTAAATTGTTAGCTTACAATAATTCACATTCATCACTGATCTAATACGAAATACATGTACAAGTTTATTTACATCCACATTAAATATATTAATACGCTTCAACAATTAGTTAGGCAGTTTGCGTAGACACCACGTATAATTTCCTTTGCCGATTATATGCTTCATTTGAACTGAGTACCCGGTTCTATTCAGAACGACATAGGCCTAATGTATACTTACACATGTATACATGGTATCTCTACGAACCTCCTAACTCAAACCCAGTTCACACGTCATGCAAATGCTTCGTGCCGAGCGAAATTGACGTCACTACTGGATATTGACAACGAATGCTCGCAAGAAGTTGAGCACTTGGTGCAAATTGTACGTTGCATATTTTATGGCGCCAAATTCGAGCTTCAATGCCTTTCCACCATGCAAACCTTCAAGCACTACGTTACGACCGGAATTGATGCTTACACACTTAACAAATGTACTGAAAATATGGCAACTACTTGTTGCAACTACTTACATACTTCATCAGATACAATAATGGGACCAAGCTAAGTGCATTATTTATCAAGTTCGTGTCTTATATTAGAACAAAGGGGGAGTAGGTTGGTGCGTCATTCCTGTAAAGGCAAGGAACTGCAGCTTCATGCTTTGCTTATTATCGTCAAGAAAACAGTCGGGCTATAAGTAAGCTGACTGAAGATGATGTTCAGTGGATTAGGTCGATGATGTATGGGGTCTAATGGTTACGTTCAGACGAGGGGCTTGCTCCGGTATTAAACCAGAACGAGGTTAGTTCCACTGATCAAAGTTGTCGTTGGGACAAAGTATTTAGTGCACTTTAGGACTAGTTTCGGGGTTCAACTGGATCAGAGAATAAAGCTGGAGAACGATGTGTTATAGAGAGTGTACGTTCAGGTGTAACTGTGGGACTGAAGGGGAATACTGGGCATCAGGCAGGGGGGGTAGGAAGCTTAGACCGGATTGGGTACTATGAACGGTATCATATCATGAACTTAGGTTGATCCCTTTACTGCATCCAGTAAAAATACTGCTGTTACGATACCTCACGCAGCTTTATATCAGTTGTTAAGCGCTATCACTATATACAGTTGTTACATCTCATTCGCTACTGTAACACGGCTATCCGTATCATAGTTAACACTGCATGGGACAAATTGAATGTTGAAGCGATAAAGGGTTATGTTGATTATAATTAAATGTTTATCTCTATAGACTATATATCACACAAAATGAATATATATTTTGGCTGAGAACTAAAAAAAAATCTGCCACCAAAGTGCAGTACTAAAGAGAAGTTTGGTAGAGTCAGAGGAAAAGTGCGGAAATTTGACTGAGACGAATTACATTATCCAGAAAAACCTTGTAATAGAAATAACAAATATTCGTTTTGCTATGAAACGTTTAACGATTGCTTTTGTTTTGTTTGTTTGTTTGTTTGTTTGTTGGTGTTCTTCGTTTGATTAGCCTTTCTGCACAAACACTTTCACTGGTAGCCGACCGGTGGAATTTTGTGTACAATCTTAGCGAAAACTGGTCCACAATACATTTTCCACATGTCTTCACTGCACACTTCCGGCGTATCTGCGAAATGGTCTACGTAGGCGGAGTTGTATAATTGCAAAGAAGTTGGAACTGTTTCCTGATTGAGAATTTGGTCCAATGGCAACCGGGATGATATTATTGTAAAGTGCATATAATTCTTCAGCTGATGTGCTCCCTATACACGAAATAAACATTGTTTGTGTCTGTCTGTTTGTTTGATTAATTGGTTGTGTTGTACTCACCATGTGTCTCATGTAAGAATCAGAGTACAATGTATATCCAAAACCACAACAGATGAGAAAATACACATGAAGAAAAATGGAACCAAGAAATTCTCGAGGCAAGACACAGTCACATATTAGGATAATGTCACTTCGTGTGCTCTTAAAACAGAGCAGATGTAAAATGCAAGAACAAGAATTAAAGAGATGATAGAAATAATACACAAACCAATGAGGGAAAGGAAAGATGACAAACTTCACCGAGTTCTAGAAGACGATTACAGGACCAGTGAAAGTATAGGGATAGTGACGCATGGTGAATAGAAACATTGATCTTGCCTCTATTCTGTGTGCTTGTTGTGTTATTCTGTGTAAAATAAACTGAAATTAATAAATAAATGAGCTAGGTGATTCTCAAAAGTGCGCTACATCAGGATAGACTCCATCCCTCGATATATACTAAGCAGTTATTACGTCTTTACAAGATACTACTGTATCAGGTCTCCAAACACAAACATGGGTAAGTGCTTTGTCGCTTTCCTATAATTGCTTTCGGTATTAAATTCCTTTCAAAGTTAAAGCTTAAAATAAAATAAAAATAAAACAAGAAATAATCATCTGCAAAAAAAAATCAGATATTGCTCCGTTTGTTCATAACCACTTTCTAGTTTGTTAAGCTCGTTTTGTCATGGTACAGTTCATTTATGGTGAATGTCTGAAAATTCCATAATAAAATTCCATATAATAAACCATTTCAATTCTTTCGAATTCAATTATAATAATTTGTAATTTTTTGGCCAACAATAACAAATTGGCCTACAAAGTTAAACAGGAAAAAAAGTGACCTTCATTGCTGGTTATTATTGCTATCAATTACAGCTATCAGCAGTATGTGACAAATCGTGGTTTAGAAACAAATGGTTGTCAGGGTAACTATAACATTTTGAATGACATAGAACCAAAACGGTAACACGTCCGAGTGTGTTAATTAATTAAATAATATAATTTGAATTGGCTGTTTATATGGAGCTTTTTTAGGGGTTTGGGTTTGGGTGCACATATCTCATAAATTTGTCACGTGCTGGTATTCTCCGAGTGAAGATCTCCCAATTGATAACTGAAGATATCTGTCAGTGATTTGAAAATGAAAAATCTTCTGAATAACTGACGGATGAGAAAGAGTGTCCTATATTTGCTCTGTCAGCTTCTTACGCTGATTCCGTGCGATGATTTACTTCAAAGCATTCAATCGTCGGTATAAATTTTCAGATTTTTAGTGAATTATGATTTTATCAATTATGAATTATGAATTATGATCAAGATAACTTCGGAGAAGAGTGAACGATTTTCTTAATTGCGACATCCCAGCAGCTCAAGGCGCATAGCAACTGCTGGAGTCCAGGCAACAGGCTCAATACGGACCGCAGTGGCTACGATGCTCTGATCAAACATATTAGTCACAGGAGTGCTGTCGTCATCATTACCGACGAAGATCTGCAACAATCAGAAAATGAGTGTCGAATATAAGACAGGAGACATTGCTCATAAACAAGCCATGAATAATGAACCGTGAACGAAATGATCATGGCTGATTTCTTGTTGTATTTATAGGACAATAAAAACCTGCTGTAAAATTTGAAAACGGAAGTAAATGTCAATTAAGTTTTTGAGTCCGTGTTTTAATTATAGGTTCACAAGCTTATGCAGTGTTTGTCCCATACCTCCTCGCTGCCCTTGCACAAAAAAAAATGAATTATTTTCAAAAGCCACAATGAACAAGTGAGTATAACGTTGTACTTTCGACATTGATCAGTTCACCAATAGTGAGTTGTTCCTGTTTCCTATCAAGACTAACGAAAATAAAAAGAGAGGAAGAAGAAGACTGAAAAAAAACAGCCACGGACGGACGGATGCAGGAGCGAAGGTAGACGTTCAGAAATATTGTTCGAAAATGGAACAAAAAGCTTTTTGAGGAAATGAAGATGCTGTCACGCCCTGAATCCACTTAAACATGTGCCTCATAATAACCACGTGCATTCGTATAGGAATGTGTAGTTAAGTGTGATGTTCCGAAATTTGAAAAATAGGTGAAACTCGGAAGAGTGTGTTTCTAATAACTAGACTAACTGGCCGCGGTCAAGTGAAAGTATAAAATGAAGCTTAGATATAAGAAGTCAATAAGAAAAATTGTGATGACGTAACCATATATATGGTTTCCTAAGCAAACACTGTGTACTAAACAAATTTATAAAGATCTGCCAAAACTCTGTTCCTTTGGAAACATTGTTTTGGAAATCTGTTTGTTTGCATTGTGATGACCACATTATGACATTTAAACAACTCCGCCGTGATGAATGTATCATAGTTTCCATCATAACTGCATACACAAGACGCGTGAAGGAATTCGAAAAAAATTACTTCTAAGCTGTTTTGTTTTGCAGCTACTATACATTTATTATTATGAATGATTGGAATCTCCAGACTCAGAAAGGCCCTATAGTATAATAGTAATCTGTACAACAAACTGTATCTAAGTTTGGGATTGGACCAAGAAAGAACTGTGTATGGAATAAACGAGCATTTGGCAGAGGAAGATAGTAGGAGGAAACATTGCTAAATTAGGTCTATGAACGAGAAAAAAACAGAGCATTTTAGTGAAGAAGATTAGTGCATTAACACTGAAAAGGTGACAATAATAACAAGAGATTACCTGCACGTCTCCGTTGGCATCTGTCACGTATTCAGAAGCAGACGAAGAGGGCGATTTTCCGTAAAGTACCTTGTACTTCGTCACCCAGAATCCACCATTATCACCCTGTGTTATGACACCAGACACTATCTTGCTGCCATCAAGGTCCACCTCGATCCAGGATCCGGAGTAGTCGTTAAACCTAGTATGGTAAGATTCAAAGCACGACTTGTTATAAAGATTCTCCCTGATAAACATATGTCTTTTGGCCATGAATATTACTGATTTTGGTCGGGATTTTTTGGGCGTCTCTTTTAGTATATCCTAGCGTTTGAAGTTGACCGAAGCCATGCCTTAACGCATTTTGAAGTCAAGTCCGATGAAGATTAATTTTGTGAAAAAGTCAATGGTCCAAACGTTAATTGAAGGCTTGATTTTGTACTTATTGAGGAAAAATTGTTCATGGGATAGGCCAACATAGTGAATTCGTCCATCTGTTCAGGAAGGGATAATCAGAATGACACTCAGTGATGTTTCTGGCCAAAACACAAACTACAAAATATTTGTTTGGTTGCGAAAACATAAGATGGAAAAACATAAATTCGTGTTAAAAAATAATTATGAAAAATTGTGACCGTCGCTTGAAAGAAAGAAGAAAAGACCAAGATAAAACACGATTGGATTTGACTTGATACGAATGTCGTTGCGCTTGTTTCCATTTAAGATAAAACAAAATGCTGAAAGATTTCGCGTTCGGATAGGGCTAATTCATCTCCAATAATATATTCCATCTTGGATATAATGCTTGGAGTTAGGAGGGCCTGACGCGTTTCGATCCCATCACATGCAGCAGGATTTGTTTCTTTGGATTAAGGTATTTTTAGGATCACAACGCGTGTGAAGCCCTCCTAACTCCATCAGCATTATAAATATCAGGTCATTATTTTGGTCGACGAGCAGTTTGCAGCAGTTTATGACTTGTAACTTGCATATATAAAACTAGAGATCTATGTCTGTCTGCAACAGAAGAAAGGGCTTTTCCGCTACATGTTTTTAAATTAATTTATGAATCCATGAATCATTGATCTAAATATGTACGGGGTCACAAAGAAAAAAAAATCTCTTATATGGAAAAATTACTAAGGAATCATGGTCCTAGCTTTTTTCCTAGCAGTTTATGACTTGTAACTTGCATGTGTAAAATTATCCCTCTCTTAACACAAGGTTTCCCAGCTATTTGGTTACATATCCTGATCCCGTATCATGTCAACTCATAAATATTAAAAGTCGACTAAATAGTAAATTCGGCGAAAAAAAATGACCCAAATACTGAGATGTCGACATAATGTGGTAATTCATCATTGAACTGTAAAAGTCAACTTTTACCAATGTTGCAAAAACGTATTGTTGCAAAATATATACACAAACGGGGATGTGGTGTTAATTCATCGTACCAAGTCGACTTACATTGAAACTAATTGCTCGAGTTGTCCAGATGTAACAGCTTTATACAGAGTTACAAAAACTAATATGTCGTCTTGTGTTGGAATCACGTTGCGCGGAAGACGTCTTATTTAAAAAAAAAAAAAAACTTTTTTTTTGTTTAGCATGCAAAAACAACACCCCCCCCCCCCAAAAAAAGAGGCATTATTATATATAAGTAATGTATTTACGGCCTATGCACGAAGTCGATTGATACAGCTATTATATCATGAAAAGTCGACCTACTGACCTTGAAACGAAGTTGTACATATAATTATGGTGCATTCGATAATTTACCTGCGGATGCGACTTGCTTGGCTTGATCAATTTCCCGAATATTAAGGCACTCATAGGCTAAGCCCATTCATTTGTTGTGACAAAACATTTTTTTTAGCTTCACCGACCATTGTCAGCAACAATTGAATTAAAGGAAAGTCGGTCTTGACCGCTAAATAAGTCGACTACGTCCGATAATCATGTCGTTACAATGTCTTGTTGCACTCGTTGAGCTTCTTATGCACGTAAACATTCGTCGGTATACTCACTCTGCTATCCAGCCATACGGCACGTTGTTCAGGCGGGCATTAGAAGCAGGAAAATCGCTCAATTCACTGGACGGAGTGATGTGATCATCGGGAATGGTGCCATCTTCAAGGCCCAAAGGCTTCGGGCTCAAACACACTGTCAGTGACTCTGTTGTCACGGGGGGTAAACATATATTACATCAGTAAGTAGGATAAGCTAACCCCCTCCCCAAAAAGAACAAACAGAAAACAGAAAAAATAAAATAAAAAAATAATAGTAATCGACTGCACATTATCTGTTTACAATGGGTGTCGTCCATATTGATGAAGGTCGAATGATAAAAACAAAAGATTCATTCAGTTTAGTGTGAAATCATGACATCCCAATTTAAGAGGGAAGCATTGTTTAATGGAAACTTAAATGTTACCAAAGGGCGCGTGATAAACGTGTATATTGGACAGATGATTTCTTGAATTAAGAGAGCTTAATTCTTTTTCGATTTTTTGTTTGTTTAGAATACTATGCCGTATGGCCATTCTTGTGGCATTTTTGAGCCGTGCTTGAACCCAGCCTAATATGAAATATGACAGTATATGTGACTCGATTACAAAACAGGGTTCCATTTTGTTTCTTTTTTTTCATAAAAAAATCTAACCTTTTTGGTTTTTCGATCGGATTTTTTATTCCAATCAGATTTTCATCATGGTCATACTTAACAGGTTAAAAATTATATTTATAGCGCTTTAAAACCAATGGCAGTAGTCAAGGTCATTTTAACATTCCGAATATTTGACAGAATAATCTACTAAAGAAAGGATTTTCTTTATTTATTTGCTTTATTGTGATGGACAGTTTATTGAAGCCTATATACATGTACTTTTCTGAGAATAATCTTTGTCAGTCAGATCAAAATACATGTATGAGTGATTACTCTACGAAATGAATGAATTACTCAAAGTAGGAAATTTCCAACAAAATTCACTTATAGGGTTTCCAAACTGCTCTTGTGGATTCCTGCAAGGAATTTCCAACAACTTTAACATGAGGAATTCCCCAATTTTAGAGGAAATCATTGTTAGAAACTTAAATTTTACCAAAGGGCGCGTTATAAACGTGTACATTGGAAGATGATTTCTTGAATTAAAGGGATGGTACAGAATTGGTAAGACAAAATACACTTCATGATCACAGATTCACATAAAACGTACACAGTATAGTGGTAATGATAGGAGAAAACATCCCATGAAATGTTTTTGTCTGAAATGCCATAATAATTAAAAATAACGTCCGATTGGAATAAATCGATTCGAAGCGTTTTATTATTCGTTTAAATGTGTACAGTTCTCTGTACACGGGTTTTCCCTATTTTCTCGTGACCCAGATGACCTCAAATTTCTACAGGTTTGTCAGTTAAGGTATATGATGGATTACATAATGTGCTTTCACCACTGTCAGCAACGGTTTCGTCGCAAAAAAACAGTTCTGTACCATCACTTTATGAGAGGTTAATTCTGTTTCGATTTATTTGTTTATAATACTATGCCGTATAAACTATGGGCATTCTGGTGGCATATGTGTGCCGTATTTGAACACAACTTATATGAATAATGACTCGGTATGTGACTCGATTACCAAACAGAGTTGTTGTTTTTTTCATTAAAAAATCAGATTTTTTTGTAATTCGATCGGATTTTTTTATTCAAATATTTTTATCATTTCTTTTGACTTAAAAAATATGGTCATACTTAACAGGTTGCATGTTAACTATTAGACCGCTTTTAAACAAGTGGCAGTAGTCAAGGTCATTTAAATCCACAAATAAAGGCTTTTCGTTATTTATTTGCTTTATAGTGATGGACGTTTTATGGAAGCCCATAATTATACATGCACGTTGCTGAGAATGTTCTTTGTCACTCTGATTAAATTATTATGAGGGGTTTCTCCATGAAATAAATGGATTACTCAAAGTAGTGAATTTCCAACAAAATTCACTTATACGGTTTCCAAACTGCCGCTTGTGAATTCCAGCTGGGAATTTCCAACAATTTTCACAACTTACAGCTTGTTCACCTTTTAATAAAATTATTGATTAATAAAAGATTATTTAAATCAGTGATCGATGAAAAAATCAATTGATATTTATCGACGTAAGATAAATCAAGCAACCCTGTTACAAAGCAAAGTGTTTTTTCATGCAATGGTAAACTAAGGACACTTATGATCTCAAGCAGTTTGTCGTTGGTACAAAGAGAAAGATTTATGACGAAAACGAGCCACACTAAAACGCATAAACATTATTCCTAGGTCACATTTTTATTTATTACGAAAGCGTGTAAGGGCCACATGCAAAAACAAATTCGAGTTGCTAGGTGCGTTCACACACATCAAAAACCGCGATTCATTGCACTTCAATTGATATTTTTGTGGTGTGTCCACACAGGCAGAAAAAGCACGACCCAAACCCCAATTTATCACACCAGTACGAGTTCTTAATTAAACTGCGCATGCCCGATTATAATGTGTAACGATCGATGGCAGCTGCCTAGCATGATGGCCGATAAAAAACGGGGTTTTTTTGGGGGGGGGGGGGGGCGGAGCGCACCGTTCACACTGCGAATAATAGCGACTTTTTGCAAAAAGACGCAATATATTAGTATGGAACAACTTACCTACCCACTTATACAGCATTATACCGGTTCCGTTTCATCATTTAAGTGCCACCTTAAAACACATCTAATGATACAAGCCTTTGCATAACTCTGTAAAACCTATGTACAGGTACAATGTATGCAGTCCATTGGTTGGTTAATGGTCTGTTTATTTCATGATTAATCCTTCATTGCCATAATTATTGCTAGTCTATTATTTGTATTATGTTTCTTTGTGTAATTGCGCCACGAGTGTTTATACAAAAGTGTGCAGTTAAAACATCCATAATTATTATTATTAAAGTGCGATTTTAATCGCGCTTCAACTTCGCGATTATTTGGGTCCATCCATCACACATGAATAAGCGCGATTATATGCGTCTTGATATGAATCGCGACCAAAATATATTGTGGCCCTTATATGCTTCCGTAATTTAGAAGGATTGAGAAGATTTGCAATTTATTATTACAGAAAGCAATTTCTCGGGTACATGCGATGAAAAGATCCTTACCTTCAGCCTCGGGCTCGTGGAAATCCTCATCAAAGTAGACACATCCACGGAAAAACAGCAGGTTAGTCACGTTGGAGAAGACCGCTGCGTTGAGCTCACAACGCTTCTCCTCCGTGCAAAAATTGAACGATTTGCAGGCATCATCCCGCAGACACATCCCGGCACACGTCAGATAGGAGCCGGTGGTGCCATTGCGATAGGCACTTCCAGTTCCACGATAGATATGATCTGGCTTTGGGCCGCGGTAAAATTGATGGGTGTAACCCCGTCGCATTTGCTGCTGTCTTGCCACAGGTTGACAAGACAGGATGCCTAATTCAGCAGCAGCAATAGAGGTGATCATTTTCAAAAGGGCAATGACAAACTTGACCATTTCCATTTTTTAGATATGTTTGATTCAGGATTAGTACAATCGGCGTTAAAGGCAGCGGGCTAGTTAAACAAAAATTGGATTTAAAACTCCAGAGTCTTTCAACACCGACTCGCTTATACCAATCACTCGGAACAAATTCTGCCTAACGTCTGGCCGTTACAAAACGCAATCGTGTTCTGAACTGCATCGGGCCGCACGCATGCAAGCACCGACCAATCAGAACACTACATGTAGAGCCACAGCCCGTAATAAATAGCCATGCTCAATGATACTTAGCAATATGAGTTTATGACGTCTATGGTCGATCGATACATCTGTTGATATGCTTATGCATGATTGTACTGAACATTGAGCACTGAAATGCCCACTCTATACATTTTCTTGTTAAGCATAATTCCAAATAGATCGATGCAAATCTTAAAAGCAATGAAAATTTATTTAATCAAAATTACAATTAAAGTGGATTCCTAGCATTTACATTTATCGTGGTTCTTTTGTAAAGAAAAAACGTGAAGTGTCTGCCTTGTCTGACTAGTATAGCATTTATTCGTTTTTGTTTAAGATAAACACAAAGTTTGTGTAAGAATACAAAGAAAATATTCAACTCCATGCGTCGTTATGTTTATCGTCTTTATCGTTAGAACGTCATCCGTTTATTTGCTTATTCAAATGTGTTTAAGGTATAATACATGATTGGTAAAGATCACAGAACAGCACTCACACTTTGGCTGATCCATCATGTGCATGAAGTAATAAACCTGAGAACATTTTAGCTCAATCGGTCATCTGAGTCACGAGAAAATAGCAAAAACCCGACTAAATTTTCCTTTATAAAACATAAAGAATGGTTTAAATCTTACCCCGAGATCAAACCTGTTTTCAGTCGTTGTTTTAATAATTTCTGGATAAATAAACAATGTCAGACGGAAATATTTTAACGGTATGTTTCTACCACCACCACCTTCATACCCTTTAAGTTATACGTAAATATGTGGACATTTCTGTTTGGATATGTTACCAATCCTGTACTGTACCTTTAAACCAATGTGTCGATAACTTACTTCATAACTTCTGAATTGCCATCGTTTTCTTTACACATCGGTAAAACTCGATTACCGTTTATCTTAAAAGTGCTCATTTTGTTGATTAAACGTGTTGGATTTATCAACAAAAAAACAAACAAAAATTAGTTGATATGGAGTAAGGAGCGTTGCACTTGACGCGATAAATGAGGATGAATTTTGCAAAACTTCATGAAATTGCTGACATTTAGTTTTACGAGGAAACGTTATTGTTATTTTTGTTCATAGTATAACTTTAACTATTTACGGTACTTAATTTGAAGGCAGACTGGAACAAATAATTAGCAATTTACAACGAATTCAGAAAATAATGACGCGGCACAAACAAGGCAAAATATAAAACTGCATTATTGCATATACACTAATAATACAATGCAGACCCTATCGCAATATTAAAATTACATGTAACTGATTCTATCTGTGTGCTGGAAAATACGAAAATACGAAATTAAAAGCCCATAGCGCGCAGGAAGGCAGTGGATACTTAAAGACGACGCCATTACTGGAAGTTCAATCAATAAAACGTGCAAACCTGAAAATCACAATCCGCCTTCATGGCTCCTCGCTTGAGGTCCGTACGATCCTCAACGATGGGAACTGTCATTAACGGATTTAATTGATGCCACGAGCCACCAAGGACACCCAGGCAATATCAAGATGAAGAGATGGCTCCATAACGAAACAAAAAAGCAAAATGTCAAGCCTTTTAGAAAATACGGCTTTCGGGGTTCATTCGGTCAAGATGGAAGCACTGAATTTCTAATGGAGACGGATAGGTAGCTCACTACATGCAATTTAAACCCGTTGATATTGTTTAAAAATGTATTAACTACTAAAGTATTACTGTATTAAAATAGTGCTCTGTTCTGTGTTATTTTGTGTACATGCAGGACTCCACTGAAAACCAGTTTTTAACTGTTTGACATAGCATTGATAAATAAATATAATGTAACCAGTATGTCTGTGTGTCACTGAGATGATATTGCTGTGTGGAAATAATAAAAGGCAATATCATACTTTGTTTTTTGTCAAAGAAATACAGATTCATAGGCAAAAATATCAAGGAAGATACAGTAAAAGTCATCTGTGAACATTTCAGTCCCATACGGTGCCCACTTTTTGAGACAACAGTGAAAAATGGCCACAGTATTTCTTAAGTCTTTTCTCTTTTATTGTTTTATCTTTAAAGGTAATGTCATACTTTGGTTTTTGTCAAAGAAATAAAGATCCATTGGCACAAATACAACACATGGAAATTTAGTTGTATGAAACTTAACATTGGTGGGGGACGTGCTAAGTCGTGACGTATTTTGCTGGGTGGGTGCTTTGTGTGACGTGGTGTTACTTTTGTTTTATCTCATTTGCATAATTTGGTCGTCAAGACGTAGTCAGGCCGTAGAGCATGCCCGGACAACCTATCCCATCATTCACATGTCACCCAATGTGGGAGATACAATCGAATTATAAAGCCATTTGCTCAAATATGTACTATTTCAATGATAAGGATAAAAATTAAAAATAGTGTGTAGTAGAATTCGATAATTAATAATCTCAAGAATATATAAGAACATGCAATTCGATAAAAGATTTGTACTCTGAAAATGCATCCTACTTAAACAAAAATACTAATTAGGACTACACTTAGAAAGGATTATATTCTATCAATGGCTGTATTGAAATGTGAACAAAGAAAAAATGTTTCGCGGCACGCACAAGCACCAACCAATCAGAAAAATACAAGTATCAAGCCACTCCTTTAGATAACAAACGGGAACAATAATAGCATCATGACGTCATAGGCCATACATGATAGGTGTTTTTAGGGATTTTTGAACTGGTTCCTGGTTCCCGCTTCTTAGACGCTGGTAACCATCTCAATGGGTTTGCGTGTGCCATGCAGTGTTGCTGGTGCTTCAACAAGTACGGGCCTCTATTATGGTTGTTGATTTGCATAAGGTTGTTTTTAGCTTTTTCATCGATTGCAGTTCAGTGATCATCCTTTTAATATTTCCTACTGGGTGGTAGACCCTCACATTTGTTTCAGCTAAACGAAAAATATTTTCACCGTCTTACAGCAGCACTGTAAACGTCCATGGTGAAAGTAAATCAAAAGTAAAAACCGCGGAAGTAACGGTATTTATGGGGGTGTCAAAATGCCTTTTAAGGGGAAAATACGTAGAATAAATCTGGTCTGTAACAAATATTCGAATTTGATGTTGAAACTAATTTTATTTATTCACTTATCATACCAAGAACACGAATTTACATTTTTTTTTTTTCATTTATCATTTTACAAACCAAAATTAAAGGAACTCTGAAAAGCCAGTGAAAGTGGGATGATGACACCAAACTTTCATTAACTTTCACACCATTCGTCATTTTCCATGTGTATATAATGAAATGTACAGTGACATGGGACTGAGTGTGGAGATACATCATACAACGTTGCCATATCTGAAATTCAAATTATCGTTAGAAAATTGTATGCGACGAGTGACTGGACTTGACCTATAAAATGCATTCGACTCCCTTGACTCATATACCTGACCCTATTTACTTTCACTTGAATGAATGGACTCGAAGCATTCTGTCTGCCTAGAATGACCGAACTCGACCCTAGTCACCGCCTCAGAATGACTTGACTCGACCCTAGTCACCGCCTCAGGATGACTTGACTCGACACTAGTCACCACCTCAGGATGACTTGACTCGACCCTAGTCACCACCTCAGGATGACTTGAATCGACCCTAGTCACCGCCTCAGAATGACTTGAATCAATCCTAGTCACCGCCTCAGGATGACTTGACTCGACCCTAGTCACCACCTCAGGATGACTTGACTCGACCCTAGTCACCACCTCAGAATGACTTGATTCAATCCTAGTCACCGCCTCAGGATGACTTGACTCGACCCTAGTCACCACCTCGGGATGACTTGACTCGACCCTAGTCACCACCTCAGAATGACTTGAATTGTTACTTCTTGTCAGAATGGCTTGGTTGTGGCCTTGTCATTGATACCGACTATTGAAATACATCAACCAACTGACCAATGACTGTTTAAAACTGTGGGCAGGTTCGACCAACAACTATTTAAAAACCATTGCGGGATTTGACAGGGTGAACCCTTCAAAGACCCAACTAAAACAAAATATATAAATAAATGGATAAATAAACAAATAAACAAAAAAGAAAAATCCGATGGAGCTATGATTGCACATTGTGCCAATGGTTAGCAAATAATTGCAAATAATTGAACTTGAATTTGGGTTTTGCAGTGATCTTGTGAGACTACAGAACATGACAACTGTCAGAATTGCTTGCGCGTTTTGAGCTTTTTAAAGAAATTTTGCCCGAAATGTATCCGCGAATAGACGGTCAGTGGGTGAATTGTTTGTTCCTTTAAATAAAACCACGAATTAAATTGAATATCCATTTATATTAAACACCTTAATATATAAGCTTACAATAAGTCACATTCACGACTGATCTAAAAGCAAACACATGTTCATTTCTCCAACAATAATGTACGCCAGCATTAGCTTAGAAAGATTGCGTAGATACCACGTATATAATTTTTTTCCTTTTTTTTTCAGAGTAAAAAAATTCATTTGAATTGAGTAACAGGTTCATTTCAGAGCCAAATAATTTAAGCTCACAAAACAGATATATATGGTATCTCCGTAAACTTCATAACTCAAACTTAGTTCACACTTTATGTAAATGCTTCGTGGGAAGCGAAATTGACGTCACAATTGGATATTCACATCAAATGCTCGCAAGTTGAGCATATTTCAGTTTTTGTAAATTGTTCGTCGCGAATTTTATGACGCAAAATTCGAGCTTCAATGCCTTTCCACCATACAAACCTTCAAGCACTATACATTAATTACTAACACAGTTAATACTCACACACTTAGCAATGTTACAAAAAAAAATGTTTTAACGGCATAACTACTGCTTCATCAAATGCAAAGATGGGACCAAGCTAAGTACATGCTTTATCAAGTTCCAAAAGTTCATGGGGTTATAGTCTGATTAACAGAAACGAAGGGGTGGGGTAATTTGGTGTGTCTTTCCTGTATAGGGGGCAAGGAACTGAATCCTAGTATGCTCTGCTCTGGGCTTGCTTTATAGTTAATAGTTAGTCCCACTTGCAAACGTTGTCGTTTGGACGAAAAATAGAAGCACTTCGGGACTCAACTTCCGGGGCTAAACTAATTGATCAAAGAAGTATAGCTGGACAACGATGTGTAATGTAGAGAGTGTATACGCTTAAGTGTAACAGTGTGGCTGAAGGGGAATGGGGAGGGGCATATGGTAGGATTAGAATATTTTAACCGGTGTGTAACGTGCTCAACTGACCGACGTGTCTGGCTGTCCGGATGACGAAATATGATATCTTTGAACGCATTGTAGCAAGACAATGGGCCATTATTTCGTTTGCTCTGCGCATGCACGGTGTGACACATTCTGACCTTATTTAAACGCAGCAAGACAGCGGAACATGCCCGGACAGCGTATCCCGTAACACCGGATTGGGCACAATGACCCGTACCTAGCATGAACTTAGGCTGATCCCTTCACTATCAGCGCTATTACACACAGTTGGATAAATACTATTCAGAATTAATACAGCAATACATGTAATAATACAGATAATATAAAAACGTTGATTAATAGACAGATGAATTAACATTGAATTAAGATTTGAAATCTGCCACCAAAGTGCAATGATGAAAAAAACATTTGGAATAAAATTTGACTGACTTAAACTTCATTATCCACATAAGTCCCATAGTGTTAGAAGAGATGGCAGCTAACAGATAATAATTACCTTTTAAAATGTTCCATGCTGTGTTGTTTTTTAATGTTACCAAGTTTTGTTTTTGTATTGCATTTAACTTAGTCATTTTGATGCAATGACTAGGGTCGAGTCAAGTCGTTACATCAGAACGACTTGACTCGACCCTGGTAAACACATCAGGATGACTTGACTCGACCCAAGTCGGTGTCTCAGTATGACTTGACTCAACCATTAGTCATTACATCGGAAGGACTTGAATCGATTCTAGTAATCACATCAGAACAACTTGACTCGACTCTGTTAAACACATCAGGATGACTTGGCTCGACCCGAGTCATTATCACAGAAAAAATGGTCCAACCCTAGTGCACCTCAGAATAAATTGACCCGACCCTTGTAATCACCCAATGACTTGGCTCAACCCTAGCAATCAGAATGGTTTGGCTGGAAAATAGTCACTGCAAGCCTCCATTAAAATAGACCGTCCAACTGACCAAGGATTGTCTAAAAGTGTGGGCAAGTTCGACCAACAATTACTAGTTAACCATTGCTGGGTTTTTCTAGGTCATCTCCTCACACTTTCCAATGGTAGCAAATAATTGGTGATCGATATTGGGCTGTGATGTCCGTCCGTGATCCTGGCAATCTTTACTTTGAGAGTTTTATGTATAAAAAAAATCAAAATTGCACGTGTTGATCTTTTGAAAGAAAGGTATCCGGGAAAAAAATAATGGTAAACAGGTGATAATAATTCCGAATGTTTCTTCTTTGAAGCAAATTCCATGAATTCAATTATTAGTATCCATTAATTATAACACCGTAAATTGCTAGCTTACAATAATTCACATTCATCACTGATCTAAGACGAAATTTACAGCTTATTTAAGCTTATTTACATCCACATTAAATATATTAATACGCTTCAACAATAAGTTAGGCAGTTTGCGTAGACACCACGTATAATTTCCTTTGACGATTACAAGCTTCATTTGAACTGAGTACCCGGTTCTATTCAGAACGACATAGGCCTAATGTATACTTACACATTTATACATGGTATCTCTACTAACCTCCTAACTCAAACCCAGTTCATACGTCATGCAAATGCTTCGTGCCGAGCGAAATTGACGTCACAACTGGATATTGACAACGAATGCTCGCAAGAAGTTGAGCACTTGGTGCAAATTGTACGTTGCATATTTTATGGCGCCAAATTCGAGCTTCAATGCCTTTCCACCGTGCAAACCTTCAAGCACTACGTTACGACCACAATTGATGCTTACACACTTAACAAATGTACTGAAAATATGGCAACTACTTGTGGCAACTACTTACATACTTCATCAGATGCAACAATGGGACCAAGCTAAGTGCATTATTTATCAAGTTCGTGTCTTATATTAGAAAAAAGGGGGAGTAGGTTGGTGCGTCATTCCGGTACAAGGCAAGGAACTGCAGCTTCATGCTTTGCTTATTATCTTCAAGAAAACAGTCGGGCTATAAGTAAGCTGACTGAAGATGACGTTCAGTGGATTAGGTCTATGATGTATTTGGACTAAGGGTTACGTTCAGACGAGGGGCTTGCTCCGGTATTAAACCAGAATGAGGTTAGTTTCACTGATAAAAGTTGTCGTTGGGACACAATATTTAGTAGCACTTTGGGACTAGTTTCGGGGTTCAACTGGATCAGAGAATAAAGCTGGAGAAGGATGTGTGATGCAGAGAGTGTACGTTCAGGTGTAAATGTGTGACTGAAGGGGAATAATGGGCATTTGTTTTAATTGGATGTTTAGACCGGATTGGGCACAATGAACGGTATCATATCATGAACTTAGCTTGATCCCTTTACTGCATCCAGTAAAAATGCTACTGTTAGTATACCTCACGCAGCTTTATATCAGACTTTAAGCGCTATCACTATATATTTTTACATCTCATTCGTTAGACTAACACGGCTATCCGTATCATAGTACAAATTGAATTTGAGGCTTTTAAAAAGTTAAGCTGAAGTTATAAAGCGATATGTAGATTATAATTAAATGTTGATCTCTGTAGACTATATAACACACAAAATGAATAGATATTTTGAATGAGAACTAACATCTGCCACCAAAGTGCCGTACTAAAGAGAAGTTTGGTAGAGTCAGAGGAAAAGTGCGGAAATTTGACTGAGGTGAATTACATTATCCAGAAAAACCCTGTAACAGAAAAACCGAATTGGTAACAAATATTCGTTTTGCTATGAAACGTTCAACGATTGCTTTTGTTTTGTTTGTTTCTTTATTTCTTTGTTGTTGTTCTTCGTTTGATTAGCCTTTCTGCACAAACACTTTCGCTAGTAGCGGACCGGTGGAATTTTGTGTAAAATCTTAGCGAAAACTGGTCCACAATGTATTTTTCATATGTCTTCACTGCACACTTCCAGCGTATCTGCGAAAGGGTCTACGTAGACGGAGTTGTATAATTGCAAAGGAGTTGGAACTGTTGCATGGGTGAGAATTTGGTCCAATAGCAACCGGGATGATATTATTGTAAAGTGCATCGAATTCTTCAGCTGATGTGCTCCCTATACACGAAATAAACAGTGTTTGTGTCTGTCTGTTTGTTTGATTGATTAGTTGTGTTGTACTCACTATGTGTCTCATGTAAGAATCAGAGTACAATGTATATCCAAAACCACAACAGATGAGAAAATACACATGAAGAAAAATGAAACCAAGAAATTCTCGAGGCAAGACACAGTCACATATTAGGATAATGTCACTTTGTGAGCTGTTAAAACAGAGCAAATGTAAAATGCAAGAACAAGAATTAAAGAGATGATAGAAATAATACACAAACCAATGAGGGAATGGAAAGATGACAAACTTCACCGAGTTCTAGAATAAGATTACAGGACCAGTGAAAGTATAGGGATAGTGACGCATGGTGAATAGAAACATTGATCTTGCCTCTATTCTGTGTGCTTGTTGTGTTATTCTGTGTAAAATAAACTGAAATTAATAAATAAATGAGCTAGGTGATTCTCAAATGTGCGCTATCTCAGGGTAGACTCCATCCCTTGATATCTACTAAGCAGTTATTACGTCTTTACGAGTTACTACTGTTACAGGTCTCCAAAAACAAACATGGGTTATTGCTTTATCACTTTCCAAGAATTGCTTTCGGTATTAAATTCCATTCAAAGTTGAAGCTTAAAATAAAATAAAAATAAAACAAGAAATAATCATCTGGGAAAAAAAATCAGATGTTGCTCCGTTTGTAGATAACCACTTTCTAGTTTGTTAAGCTCGTTTTGTCATGGTACAGTTAATTTATGGTGAATTCCTGAAAATTCCATTATAAAATTCCATAAAATAAACCGTTTCAATTATTTCGAAATCAATTATAATAATTTGCTATTTTTTGGCCAACAATTACAAATTGGCCTACAAAGTTAAAACAGGTAAAAAGTGACCTTCATTGCTGGTTATTATTGCTGTCAATTACAGCTATCAGCGGTATGTGGCAAATCGTGGTTTAGAAACAAATGGTTGTCATGGTAACTATAACATTTTGAATGACTTGAACCAAAACGGTCACATGTCCGAGTGTGTTAATCAATTAAATAATATAATTTGACTTGGCTGTTTATAGGGAGCTTTTTTAGGGGTTTGGGTTTGAGTGAACATCTCTCATAAAATGGTCACATGCTGGGATACTCCGAGTGAAGATCTCCCAAATGATAACTGAAGATATCTGTCAGTGATTTAGAATGAAAAATCTTATGAATAACTGACGGATGAGAATGAGTGTCCTATATTTGCTCTGTCAGCTTCTTACGCTGATTCCGTGCGATGATTCGCTTCAAAGCATTTAATCAACGTGAAATCTCCGGAATAAAATTTTCAGATTTTTTGTGAATTATAATTTTTTTTAACTTCGGAGAGTAGGAGAGTAGGCTTTCTTTAATTGCGACATCCAAGCAGCTCGAGGCGCATAGCAACTCTGTAATACCAGGCAACAACCTCAATACGGACCGCAGTGGCTACGATGCTCTGATCAAACATATTAGTCACAGGAGTGCTGGCGTCATCATTACCGACGAAGATCTGCAACAATCAGAAAATGAGTGTCGAATATAAGACAGGAGACATTGCTCATTAACAAGCCTTGAATAATGACCCGTGAACGAAATGAGCATGGCTGATTTCTTGTTGTATTTATAGGACAATAAAAACGGCTGGAAAAGCTGAAAACGAAAGTAAATGTCAATTCAGTTTTTGAATCGGTGTTATAATTATAGGCTCACAAGCTCATGCAGTGTTTGTCCCATACCTCCTCGCTGCCTTTTGCGAATTATGAATTATTTTCATGAGCCACAATTTACGAGTGAGTCGAAAGTAGTACTATCGTCCTTGATCAGCTCACCAATAAGGAGTTGTTCTTGTTTTCTATAAAGACTAACGGAAATAAAAAGAGAGGATGAAGAAGACTGAAGAAAAAAAAAGCCAAGGACGGACGGATGCAGGAGCGAAGGTAGACGTTCAGAAATATTGTTCGAAAATGGAACAAAAAGCTTTTTCAGGAAGTGAAGATGCTGTCACGCCCTGATGAATCCACTTACCATGTGCCTCATAATTAACACGTGTATTCGTATGGGAATGTGTGTTAAGTGTGATGTTCCGAAATTTGAAAATGTGTGAAACTCGGAAAAGTGTGTTCTTAATAACTAGACCAACTGGCCGCGGTCAAGTGATGGTATACAATGAAGCTAAGATAAAAGAATTCAAAATCGCCAATAAGAAAAATTGTGATTACTTAACCATATGGTTTCCTAAAGGAAACACTGTGTACTTAACAAATCTATGAGAATCGGTCAGAGCCCTTTGTCTGATTGAAAAAATTGTATTTTGTGATTACCCCATTATTACAAATCCTCCTTGATAATATATGATAATTTTCATCATGACTGTATGCACAGGAAGCATGAAGGAATTCGCAAAAATGCCTCCAAGCTGTTTTGTTTTGCAGTTGTCACAAAAATTATACAATATTATTATGAATGATTGAAATCTCCAAATTCGGAAATACCATATAGTTATAGTGTATATATTTCTAAGAAAGAACTGTGAACGGAATATATGGGCACTTGGCAGAGGAAGATAGAAGGAGGAAACATTGCTAAATTAGGTCTATGAACGAGAAAAAAAACCCGGAGTATTTGATTGAAAAGATAAGCACATTAACACTCAGAAGATGACGATAATAACAAGAGATTACCTGCACGTCTTCGTTGGCATCTGTCACGTATTCAGAAGCAGACGAAGAGGGCGATTTTGCGTAGAGTACCTTGTACTGCGTCACCCACCATCCATCATTATCACCCTGTGTTATGACACCAGACACTGTCTTGCTGCCATCAAGGTCCACCTCGATCCAGGAATTGTCGTCATACCTAGTATGTTAAGATTCAAAGCACGACTTGTTATAAAGGGTGCATTCGTTTAGCTCCCCCGGGTCGACACCAGTCAACCTCGTTCCCATTCTCTCGCTTGTTTTGTGCAGTAAAACACGACCATTCCCAGAAAGGGCTGATCCGGGGGAGCTAAACGAATGCACCCAAAGATTCTCCCTGATAATACATGTCTTTTGGCCATGAATATTACTGATTTTGGTGGGGATCTTTTGGTCGTCTCTTTTAGTGTCCTCGAGTTTGGAGTTGACCGAAGCCATGCCTTAACGCATTTTGAAGTCAAGTCCGATGAAGATTAATTTTGTGAAAACGTCAATGGCCCAAAAGTTAATTGAACGCTTGGTTTTGTATTTGTTTAGAAACATTTGGTCATGGGATAGGCCTACATAGTGAATTCGTCCATCTGTTGTAAGGAAGGGATAGGCCTAATCAGAATTACACTCAGTGATGTTTATGGCCAAAACATAGACTACCAAATGTTTGTTTGGTTGCGAAAATATAAGATGGAAAAACACAAATTCGTGTAAAAAATAATTATGAAAAATTGTGACCGTCGCTTGAAAGAAAGAAGAAAAGACCAAGATAAAACACGATTGGATTTGACTTTATACGAATGTCGTTGCGCTTGTTTCCATTTAATATAAAACAAAATGCTGAAAGATTTCGCGTTCGGATAGGCCTAATTCATCTCCAATAATATATTCCATCTTGGATATAATGCTTGGAGTTAGGAGAGCCTGACGCGTTTCGATCCTAGCACATAATTATGCAGCAGGATTTTTATCTTTGGATAAAGGTAATTTTAGGATCACACCGCGTGTGATGCCCTCCTAACTCCATCAGGATTATAAATATCAGGTCATTTTTTGGGTCGACGAGAAGTTTGCAGCAGTTTATGACTTGTAACTTGCATATATAAAACTATAGATCTATGTCTGTTTGCAACAGAACATAGGGCTTTTCCGCTACATGTTTTTAAATTAATTTATGAATCCATGCATCATTGATCTAAATATGTACGGGTCACAAAGAAAAAAAAAACATCTCTTATATGGAAAAAATGACAAAGGAATCATGGCAGTTTATGACTTGTAACTTGCATGTGTAAAATTATCCCTCTCTTAACACAAGGTTTCCCCGCTATTTGATTACATATCCAGATCCCGTATCATGTCAACTCATAAACATTAAAAGTCGACTAAATACTAAATTCGGCGACAAAATTGACACAAATACTGAGATGTCGACATACTGTGGTAATTCATCATTTGAACTGTAAAAGTAAACTTTCACCAATGTTGCAAAAACGTATTACTGCAAAATGTATACACAAACAGGGATGTGGTGGTAATTCATCGTACCAAGTCGACTTACATTGAAACTAATTGCTTGAGTTTTCCAGAGTTACACAAACTAATATGTCGTCTTGTGTTGGAATCACGTTGCGCGGAAGACTTCTTATTTTAAAAAATTGACTTTTCAATTGTTTAGCTAGTATATATATATAAGTAATATATTTACGGCACGAAGTCGATTGATACCGCTATTATGTCATGAAAAGTCGACCTACTGACCTTGAAACGAAGTTGTACATATAATTATGGTGCATGTGATCATTTACCTGCTGCGACTTGCTTGGCTTGATAAATTACCCGGATATCAAGGCACTCATAGGCTAAGTCCATTCATTTGTTGTGACAAAATATTTTTTTGTATAGCTTCACCGACCATTGTCAGCAACTATTTGATTAAAGGAAAGTCGATCTTGACCGCTAAATAAGTCGACTTCGTCCGATAAATCATGACGTTACGAAGAGTTGTTGCACTCGTTGAGCCTCTTATGCACGTAAACATTTGTCGGTATACTCACTCTGCTAACCAGCCAGACAGCTCGTTGTTCAGGCGTGCATTAGAAGCATGCAAATTACTACTCCATTCACTGGACGCAGTGATGTGATCATTGGGAATGGTACGATCTTCAAGGCCCAAAGGCTCCGGACTCAAACACTCTGTCAGTGGCTCTGTTGTCACAGGGGGGTGAAAATATGTTACATCAGTAAGTAGGATAAGTTAACCCCCCCCCCCCCAAAAAAAAAGGGGGGAAAAAAAGAAAAAAAATAATAATCAAAATACAGTATTATTTTTTTTCTCTAAATGATAGTAATCGACTGCACATTATCTTTTTACAATGGGTGTCGTCTATAATTATTGATGAAGGTCGAATGATTAAAAACAAAAGGTTCATTCAGTTTAGTGTGAAATCATGACATCCCAACTTAAAGGTAGTATCATACTTTGGTAAGAAACCAAAACAGAAATGTTCCCAGATATACATTTATCTTACAGGGTATGAAGATGGTGGTGGTAGATACATACCGTTAAAATGTTTACGCCTGAAATTGTGTATTTATCCAGAAATTAGTCAAATAACGACCGAAAATCTTTTTGATCTTTTAAAAGATCAAAAATAAAAGAGAAAAGACTTAAGAAATACTGTGGATGTTTTTCACTGTTTTCTCAAAATGTGGGCAACGTATAGGACTGAAATTTTCATAGATGACTGTTACTGTATTTGTCTTGATATTTGTGCCCATAAATCTGAATTTCTTTGACAAAAACCACAGTATGATATTACCTTTAAGAGGGAAGCATTGTTAGAAACTTAAATTCTACCAAAGGGCGCGTGATAAACGTGTATATTGGAAGTATCTTGAATAAAGAGAATTTTGTTTTGAATACTATGCCGTATAAGCTATGGGCATTCTGGTGGCATTTTTGTGCCGTGTTTGAATCCAGCTAAGATGAAATATGACAGTATGTGACTCGATTACAAAACAGGGTTCCATTTTGTTTCTTCTTTTTTCATTAAAAAATCAGGCTTTTTTGTTTTTCGCATCAGATTTTTATCATGTTACACTTAACAGGTTAAAAATTATATTTATTGCACTTTAAAACCAATGGCAGTAGTCAAGGTCATTTTAGCATTGTGTAATATTTGACAGAATGATCCACTAAAGAAAGGATTTTCTTTATTTATTTGCTTTATTGTGATGGACAGTTTATGGAAGCCCATATACATATACTATTCTGAGAATAATCTTTGTCAGTCAGATCAAAATATAAGTGACTACTCTACGAAATAAATGGATTACTCAAAGTAGGAAATGTCCAACAAAATTCACTTATAGGGTTTCCAAACTGCTCTTGTGGATTCCGGCAAGGAATTTCCAACAACTTTCACATGAGGGACTCTTTGTTCGCCTTTCAATAAAATAATTAATTAATAAAAGATTATTTAAATCAGTGATCGGTGAAGAAAAATCGAATGATTTAAATCGGCAATTTAAATCAGCGTCATTTGAATCAAACAACCATGTTACAAAACAACGTTTTTTCATGCGATGTTAAACTAATGGCACTTCTCAAGCAGTGGTACAAATAGAGAGATTTGTAACTTAAACGAGCCACACTGTGTATTTTAGTGTAAAAGGCTCAATATACTCGGGTTGAGTTCAAAGATATATTTATTGTGGAATACACATGATGATCGATGTATACAGTGCTACTCTGAGTTTTAAAACCCAAGTAGGGCCTACATAATATATGTTCGGGAACATTTAGCACTAGAAAAGCGATGTTGCTTGTACGATGGCTAGCAATAAGACTGTGGTAACTAACATGCCCTCAGCAGCCTTTTTATTAACAGATGCTGAGGCATAAAACATTTGAAAGAAGTTAAATTTCCAAGGAATGATTCATAATGGGGAGTTATAGTAATATTAAGAATCAAGTCAGAACACTGAGTCACTCAAGGTCACTGGTCATTCCTGGTGTCAATCAATGTCAGGAAGTGAAAGTATGTGACAACTATTATTGTTCTTGGGAATAAGGATGGAAATTAAGATTAATCATTTCTTAGATGCTGTCTACATGTGGCAAACAATAATATGATGAAATCAGGCTATAGGTCAAAATAAGTAAAACTAGTAAAATTATATTGGTTACCAGCTACATGCATACAGTATAAGGCAAAAAATAGGTATTGATAATTTTGTGGACAAAAAGAAATAATCCAGATGAAAAGGTTATAATGTGTAAACAGTCTACATCAGTCCACAATATAAAATTAATGAACTCTCTTTCACGAAAATGCACCGCTACAATATAAACGTGTTAACATTATTTCAAGGTCACAGTTGTATTTAGTACGGAAGCGTATAAGGGTCACATGCAAAAACAAATTCGAGTTGGTAGGTGCATTCACATGCGTCGCGATTGAAATCGCGATATTTTTGTGGGTGTCCACACAGGCAGAAAAAGCGCGACCCAAATCACACCGGTATGATTTATTGATGAAACTGCGCATGCCCGATTATAATGTGTAACGATCGATGACAGCTGCCTAGCACTATGGGATAAAATTAATGGGGGAAGGCGCAACGTTCACACGGCAAATAATCGCGACTATTTGCAAAAAGATGCAATATTAGTGAGATGTGAATTATTTGGGTCCATGCATGACACATATACAATAATATAAGCGCGATTATTTGCGTCGCGATATGAATTGCGACCAAAATATTCGCACTTTTTTAGTGTGCGTGAACGCACCTACTATCTCGTTAATATCTAGTTAATACATCTCGCCGGAAATATTGTCGGGAATTATAGTCGCAAATTATTTGTAGTAACCCTTTCTTGGCTTTAAAAATGTGGAGCGAGATGAGCTAGTTTTAGCGGAGTGCAGAATGTACTCGTGACAATAACTCGCCGCGTCGACATAGCAACTCGAATTGTTGTCCCTTATACGCTTCCGTAATTAAAAATTGCTCGCTAAGATGATTTGCGATTTACTATTGCAGAAAGCAGTTCCTCGGATACATGTGAGGGAAAGATCCTTACCTTTAGCCTCGGGCTTGTGGAAATCTTCATCAAAGTAGACACATCCACGGAAAAACATCAGGTCGGTCACGTTGGAGAAGACCGCTGCGTTGAGCTCACAACGCTTCTCCTCTGTGCAAAAATTGAACGATTTGCAGGCATCGTCCTGTAGACACATCCCGGCACACGTCAGATAAGAGCCGGTGGTGCCATTGCGATAGGCACTTCCATTTCCACGATAGACATGATATGGCTTTGGGCCGCGGTAAAAATGATGGGTGTAACCCCGTCGCATTTGCTGCTGTCTTGCCACAGGTTGACGAGACGGGATGCCTAATTCAGCAGCAGCAATAGAGGTGATAATTTTCAAAAGGGCAATGAGGATATTGACGTATTCCATTTTGAGGAAAATTTTATTTAGGATTTTCTGCCAAGGGCAGTTTAAGCGGCTCACTAGTTTGACAAAATAATTGTGTTTGAAACTTGAACGTCCGTATACACAGCAGTGTTTCAACAACCGTTTAATTGGACTCACACCATCCACTGGAAACACATTTCACTTATCGTCTGCTTATATACGCGGCACACGCAAACACTGACCAATCAGAAAAATACAGGTATCAAACCACTCCTTTAGGTAACACACGGGTACAAAAATAGCATCATGACGTCATATGCCATATTACCCACCCCGACATACAATGGGTGCACTCGTTTAGCTCCCCGGATCGACACTAGTCAACCTCGTCCCCATTCTCTCGCTTGTTTTGTGCAGTATAGAACGACGATTCCAAGTAAGGGCTGACCCGTATTAGCTAAACGAATGCATCCAATATTAAAACCACACCGACATCTAACAGAATACCAACCAGACCACCAACCAGGCTCAGGTTTTTCTTCACCGGTTCCTGGTTCCCGCTTTCTAGTCGTTGGTAACCAGGTCAATGGGTTTGCCTGTGCCATGTACAGTCGCTGGTGCTTGAACACGTCGTATGCGCCTCTGTTATTATGGTTGGTCTAGTGGCTAGCGGTGTGGGGATTGCCAGGTGGAGGCCCTCCCGACTACATAAATTCGGACGGAGAAGCAAACAATAGGTAAAGAAAAAGGGCGGAGGGGGGACAAGAAAAGGGAAGGGGATGGGAAAAGAGAAGATAATGAATAACAAGAAAACAATGAGCCTTTTTACGTTTTGCTGTGCTATAAATATATAATGTGGGTTTTGAAATGAGAAAAATATTTCATATTTGTTTTTAACATCATTCCAAATACAAATAGAGAGTTCGTCATCAACGAATAATATTTAAGATGTTAAGGTATAAATTCGTTCGAGACAAGTCATGGTTAGGGACGGTCTTTCTTTTTAAAAGACAATGTTTGACCTCTATTGAAATTTGTATCATTGCATAAAATATGTATTCCAGGAAGTAACAGTAACAGTCATCTGGAACTTGTTGGTCCCATACCGACGTGCCTATGCTTTGAGATATTTGTATTACGATTGTCAAAATCATTGGCAGTCAGCTAGTTGATAAAGGAGTGTGGTCGTCATTTTAATAACGACTCCTCGCCTTGATATTTATTTCTGATGTCCTTTAAATTATATCAAGATTTGTTTTAGCACTGTAGCCAAAATTACACGCAAGTAATAATTTTAATTATATATCATTTCATAAAGTGATATCATTTCCACGTAGCAGAATATTTCATATACAACATCGGTGAATTTTCCCCAAACCTCCGCAGTAGCGAAAAAAACAATCAACCTTCATATTTTGCTGTCCGCTAAATTACATGTAGGCCTACAGTTATCTAACGCACTTCATCAATATTATTTATTTCAAAGGCACCGTTGCCAACATTGAAGACACACGTACTTGCTTTTATTATACAGCCAACAATGGACTTAATACACCGTTATGAGAGCAACAAAGAGCATCCGTTTGACTCAGGCGTAGTGCCTACCGTCAATCTAATTGAAATTATTATGTCGCTGAGAAACTGACATGTCACGTACGTAGTGTCTTGTGATCCAATACTTTATTAGGCCATTTTGTACAGAAGCCCTTTTCCCTCGCCAATTACTGCCTTGTGGCTTGTACAGGGTTTGCAGTACATAGAATGTTGACAAGAGCCAGCAAATTCATAAACATATTCAGTTGGTAATAAACGGGAAAGGATATAAATAACAGCTTAGGCATATTCAATTCTGAAAATAAAAATAGTGTCCTTGCGAAAGATCCGTGTTTCTCGTTTTATATGATGTGGATGTTCATTAATTATACGTAAAAAACAATACTGGATTATATTTTACTTTACTGACGAAACGGTAACAGCGAAAACTCATTTAAATCTCTAAGAGAACTAATGCCTCATATTAAGTAAAATGTCACAGTAACTAAAAGTCAACTGCAAGCCTACAGGCGGCTTTGGGGAATTCATTGATTTGGGCACGATTTTAAATTATTTCCTTATCAACGGGAACATTTGTCACGAACGGAATACTTTCCCATGATGATAACTGATATTTTTTTATATCTTGTTATCAAGTAGTCTTTTTCATTTTTCTTTATGATCCAACACAAATGTATGGGGGTACCTTTAGAGAAAGATATTTTTATCGCGAGCCCATTTGTTAGGCCATGAAAAATAAATACAGTTGGTCTCTCGTCAGCGCGTGTGTCGATTTTGAATGTGCACTTCAGGGTTTATTTTGTTTTCCTACATATTCTCAAACTTTAGGTCTTGATCTCTTTTTCAATTCATAATATGCATTTAGTTTGTATACACTGAACGTTTACCTGGTATAAGCAATAGTTAATTACTTGCTTTCATTATTATGACCATATTTGCAAGAATATAACATATTCTTGAACTTAATTAGAAAGCTTCTGTTTATCAAGGATTTTGGTCCTACTTGCATTTCGATTCCATATTGCTTTTAAGGCCTAATTAAACCAGCATACCAACGGGACTAATGTAGCTTCAAAATACACTGAATTCCACAATGGTGATAAATGCCTTCCCTATTGGAAAAAAAAGCATGTCATGTTGTAGCGTTAACCCTATTTCAATATGTATATTTTGGATTTAATTCTTCCAACCGACAATAATGTAGTAAATTTCTTATTAAGTTATGTTTTGCACCAGATAACCAAAAACCATAAGCAGCTGCGTGCATGATCTAGTAAAACGACTTGGCCCCCATAGACGCAGTATACTACATTTTTATATCACCCCACACTACCCCCTTGGCAACCAATGTACTAGCCCATGGCAACCAATAGACTGTACGGAGCTGCATGGTACCCAGACGTAGTGTACAGCGTACAGCACGCAGTAACTCACTTTGACCCTTCGAACCAAGCAAATGTGCATCTGTCTATATGTCAACACCACATACGAGAATAACATGTGCAAGGATGGAAATAGTGGACTGTGCATTGTTGTTTCTACGAACTAAAGTACGTTAAATTCGTAACGTGAGAACTGAAAATGGGGTATTGCAAAGCGATATTATTTTGTACATGTTTTATACTAGTATTACACTACAAGCAGTTACTCCATTGTCCCATCGATACCAGCAATGCACTGTATTGTAGTAGTACCGACACTGTATCTTATAGATGGAAATAAATGAAGACCTTGACTAGACCAAACGGATGCATCTTTTGTTGTGAGGGTGGCAATTTGAACAATAAGAATTTTTTTAGCACTGTAACCAAAATTACACTAAAGTAATAATATTAATTATATATATATATATAAATATAAGTGATATCATTTCCACGTAGCCGAATATTTCATATACAACATCTGTAAATTTTCCCAAAACCTCCACAGTAGCGAAAAAAACAATCAACCTTCATATTTTGCTGTCCGCTAAATTACATGTAGGCCTACAGTTATCTAACGCATTTCATCAATATTATTTATTTCAAAGGCACCGTTGCCAACATTGAAGACACACGTACTTGCTTTTATTATACAGCCAACAATGGACTTAATACACCGTTATGAGAGCAACAAAGAGCATCCGTTTGACTCAGGCGTAGTGCCTACCGTCAATCTAATTGAAATTATTATGTCGCTGAGAAACTGACATGTCACGTACGTAGTGTCTTGTGATCCAATACTTTATTAGGCCATTTTGTACAGAAGCCTTTTTCCCTCGCCAATAACTGCCTTTTGGCTTGTACAGGGTTTGCAGTACATAGAATGTTGACAAGAGCCAGCAAATTCATAAACATATTCAGTTGGTAATAAACGGGAAAGGATATAAATAACAGCTTAGGCATATTCAATTCTGAAAATAAAGATAGTGTCCTTGCGAAAGATCCGTGTTTCTCGTTTTCATATGATATGTAGTGATATGTAATTGTATGATATGTTCAGTAATTATACGTAACAAACATTACTGGATTATATTTTACTTTACCGACGAAACGGTAACAGCAAAAACTCATTTAAATCTCTAAGAGAACTAATGCCTCATACTTATTAAAATGTAACAGTAACTTAAAGTCAACTGCAAGCCTACAGGCGGCTTTGGGGAATTCATTGATTTGGGCACGATTTTAAATTATTTCCTTATCAACGGGAAAATTTGTCACGAACGGAATACTTTCCCAAGATGATAACTGATATTTTTTTATATCTTGTTATCAAGTAGTCTTTTACATTTTTCCTTTATGATCCAACACAAATGTATGGGGGTACCTTTAGAGAAAGATATTTCCATCGCGAGCCCATTAGTTAGGCCATTAAAAATAAATACAGTCGGTCTCTCGTCAGCGCGTGCGTCGATTTTGAATGTGCACTTCAGGGTTTCTTTTTTTCCCTACATATTCTCAAACCTTAGGTCTTGATCTCTTTTTCAATTCATAATATGCATTTACTTTGTATACACTGAACGTTTACCTGGTAAGCAATAGTTAATTACTTGCTTTCATTATTATGACCATATTTGCAAGAATATAACATAATCTTGAACTTTGAATTAGAAAGCTTCTGTTTATCAAGGATTCTGGTCCTACTTGCATTTCGATTCCATATTGCTTTTAAGGCCTAAATAAAACCAGCATACCAACGGGACTAGTGTAGCTTCAAAATACACTGAATTCCACAATGGTGATAAATTCCTTCCCTATTGGAAAAAAAGCATGTCATGTTGTAGCGTTAACCCTATTTCAATATGTATATTTTGGATTTAATTCTTCCAACCGACAATAATGTAGTAAATTTCTTATTAAGTTATGTTTTGCACCAGATAACCAAAAACCATAAGCAGCTGCGTGCATGATCTAGTAAAACGACTTGGCCCCCATAGACGCAGCCGCTCAGCAGTATACTACATTTTTATATCACCCCACACTACCCCCTTGGCAACCAATAGACTGTACGGAGCTGCATGGTACCCAGACGTAGTGTACAGCGTACAGCACGCAGTAACTCACTTTGACCCTTCGAACCAAGCAAATGTGCATCTGTCTATATGTCAACACCACATACGGGAATATCATGTGCAAGGATGGAAATAGTGGACTGTGCATTGTTGTTTCTACGAACTAAAGTACGTTAAATTCGTAACGTGAGAACTGAAAATGGGGTATTACAAAGCAATATTATTTTGTACATGTTTTATACTAGTATTACACTACAAGCAGTTACTCCATTGTCCCTTCGATACCAGCAATGCACTGTATCGTAGTGGTACCGATACTGTATCTTATAGATGGAAATATATGAAGACCTTGACTAGACCAAACGGATGCATCTTTTGTTGTGAGGGTGGCAATTTGAACAATAAGGTGTTCTGTGCCTAATATGAACACCATTTTGTCGAGAGCGGTATGCATAAATGCCGTCGTGTGCATGGCATTGGTAAGACTTCAAACAATGCACCCTTTTTTCTGTCGGTGAGCATGTCGTTAGTTAATCAATCAATTTTTTATGCAAATAATGAATAAAGGTAATAATTATCATACTTTGGTTTTTGTTAAAACGTATTTATTTATTCACTTTTGATACCACGAACACGAATTTACATTTATTAAATACTTTTTTCATTTATTATTTTACAGACACACATTAAAGGAACTCTGAGAACCTAGTGAAAGTGGGATGATGACACCAAACTATCATTAACTTTCACAACAAAGAACCTTCAGTCATTTTGCATTTGTATATTAAGCAATACTAATAATAAATTATAATGAAAGTAACAGTGACATAGGACTGCGTCCTGAATGGGGAAATCCGTCACGATACGTTGCCCTATCTGAATGCAAATTATCGTTCCAAAATTGTATGCGACGAGTGACTGGACTTGACCTATAGAATGCTTTCGACTCCCTCGACTCGTATACCTGACCCTATTCACTTGAATGAATGGACTCGATGCATGGTATTTGCACAGAGTGACCGAACTCGATCATAATCACCACCTCAGGATGACTTGACTAAACCCTAGTCACCACCTCAGGATGACTTGACTCGACCCTAGTCACCACCTCAGAATGACTTGACTCGACACTAGTCACCACCTCAGAATGACTTGACTCAACCCTAGTCATTACATCGGAAGGACTTGAATCGACTCTAGTAATCACATCAGAACAACTTGACTCGACTCTGGTAAACACATCAGGATGACTTTGCTCGACCCGAGTTATTATCACAGAAAAAAATGTCCAACCCTAGTGCACCTCAGAATGAATTGACCCTACCCTTGTAATCACCCAATGACTTGGCTCAACCCTAGCCATCAGAATGGCTTGGCTGGAACATAGTCACTGCAAGCCTCCATTAAAATAGACCGTCCAACTGACCAAGGAATGTCTAAAAGTGTGGGCAAGTTCGACCAACAATTACTAGTTAACCATTGCTGGATTTTTCTGGGTGATCTCCTCACACTTTCCAATGGTTAGCAAATAATTGGTGATCGATATTGGGCTGTGATGTCCGTCCGTGATCCTGGCAATCTTTACTTTGAGTTTTATGTAAAAAATCCAAATTGCATGTGTTGATCTTTTGAAAGAAAGGTATCCGGGAATAAATGGTAAACGGGTGTAAAAAAAAAGAATTCCGAATGTTTCTTCCCTTTAAGCAAATTCCATGAATTAAATTAGAATCCATTAATTATAACAACGTAAATTGTTAGCTTACAATAATTCACAGTCATCACTGATCTAAGACGAAATACATGTAAATTTACATCCACATTAAATATATTAATACGTCTCAACAATAAGTTAGGCAGTTTGCGTAGACACCACGTATAATTTCCTTTGCCGATTATAAGCTTAATTTGAACTGAGTACCCGGTTCTATTCAGAACGACATAGGCCTAATGTATACTTACACATGTATACATGGTATCTCTACGAACCTCCTAACTCAAACCCAGTTCATACGTCATGCAAATGCTTCGTGCCGAGCGAAATTGACGTCACAACTGGATATTCCCAACGAATGCTCGCAAGAAGTTGAACACTTGGTGCAAATTGTACGTTGCATATTTTATGGCGCCAAATTCGAGCTTCAATGCCTTTCCACCATGCAAATCTTCAAGCACTACGTTACGACCACAATGCTTACACACTTAACAAATGTACTGAAAATATTGCAACTTCTTGTGGCAACTATTATACTTACATACTTCATTAGATGCAATAATGGGACCAAGCTAAGTGCATTATTTATCAAGTTCGTGTCTTATATTAGAACAAGGGGGAGTAGGTTGGTGCGTCTTTCCTGTATAAGGCAAGGAACTGCAGCTTCATGCTTTGCTTATTATCTTCAAGAAAACAGTCGGGCTATAAGTAAGCTGACTGAAGATGATGTATGGGGACTTATAGTTACGTTCAGACGAGGGGCTTGCTCCGGTATTAAGCCAGAATGAGGTTAGTCCCACTGATAAAAGTTGTCGTTGGGACACAATATTTAGTAGCACTTCGGGACTAGTTTCGGGTTCTACTGGATCAGAGAATAAAGCTGGAAAACGATGTGTGATGCAGAGAGTGTACGTTCAGGTGTAACTGTGTGACCGAAGGGGGATACTGGGCATCTGGCAGGGTTAGGAACAGGGTTAGGCAGGATTGGGCACTATGAACGGTATCATATCATGAACTTGGCTTGATCCCTTCACTTCATACAGTAAAAATGCTGTTGTAACGATATCTCACGCAGCTTTATATCAGTCTTTAAGCGCTATAACTATATACAGTTGTTATATTCCATTCGTTAGACTAACACGGCTATCCGTATCGTAGTTAATACTGCGACAAATTGAATGTTAAGGCTTTCAAAAGGTTAAGCTGAAGTTTAAAAAGCGATATGTAGTTCATAATAAAATGGTGATATCTATAGACTATATATTGTAAAAAATAAATGGACATTTTGAATGAAAACTAACATCTGCCTCCAAAGTGCAGTACTAAAAAGAAGTTTTGTAGAATCAGAGGAGAGTCACCGAAATCTGACTGAGATGAATTACATTATCCAAAAAAATACTGTAATAGAAAAACCGAATCGGTAATAAATGTTGCTATGAAACGTTCAACGTTTGCTTTTGTTTTGTTTTGTTTGTTTCTTCGATTTTGTTCTTCGTTTGATTAGCCTTTGTACACGAACACTTTCGCTGGTAGCCGGCCAGTGGAATTTTGTGTACAATCTTTGCGAAAACAGGTCCACAATGTATTTTTCCTATGTCTTCACTGCACACTTCCGGCGTATCTGCGAAATTGTCTACGTAGGCGGAGCTGTATAATTGCAAAGGAGTTGGAACTGTTTCATGAGTGAGAATTTGGTCCAATGGCAACCGGGGTGATATTATTGTAAAGTGCATAGAATTCGTCAGCTGAAGTGCTCCCTATACACGAAATTAACATTGTTTGTGTCTGTCTGTTTGTTGGGGTGTTTGTTTGTTTGTTTGTTTGATTGATTGGTTGTGTTGTACTCATTATGTGTCTCATGTAAGAATCAGAGTACAATGTATATCCAAAAAAAAACACAACAGATGAGAAAAATACACATGAAGAAAAATGAAACCAAGAAATTCTCGAGGCAAGACACAGTCACATATTAGGATAATGTCACTTCGTGTGCTCTTAAAACAGAGCAAATGTAAAATGCAGGAACAAGAATGAAAGAGATGATAGAAATAATACACAAACCAATGAGGGAATGGAAAGATGACAAACTTCACCGAGTTCTAGAACAAGATTACAGGACCAGTGAAAGTATAAGGATAGTGACGCATGGTGAATAGAAACATTGATCTTGCCTCTATTCTGTGTGCTTGTTGTGTTATTCTGTGTAAAATAAACTGAAATTAATAAATAAATGAGCTAGGTGATTCCCAAATGTGCGCTATCTCAGGGTAGACTCCATCCCTTGATTACTACAAAGCAGTTATTACGTCTTTACGAATTACTACTGTTACAGGTCTCCAAACCCAAACATGGGTTAGTGCTTTATCACTTTCCTAGAATTGCTTTCAGTATTAAATTCCTTTCAAGTTAAAGCTTACAATAAAATAAAAATAAAAGAAGAAAAAAAAAATCATCTGGAAAAAAAATCAGATGTTGCTCCATTTGTACATAACCACTTTCTAGTTTGTTTAGCTCGTTTTGTCATGTTACAGTTCATTTATGGTGAATTCTTGAAATTTCAATTATAAAATTCAATAAAATAAACCGTTTCAATTATTTCGAATTCAATTATAATAATTTGCTATTTTTTGGTCAACAATAACAAATTGGCCTACAAAGTTAAAACAGGTAAAAAGTGAAATTCATTGCTGGTTATTATTGCTGTCAATTACAGCTATCAGCGGTATGTGGCAAATCGTGGTTTAGAAACAAAATGGTTGTCAGGGTAACTATAACATTTTGAATGACATAGAACCAAAACTGTAACACGTCCGAGTGTGTTAGTTAATTAAATAATATAATTTGACTTGGCTGTTTATAGGCAGTTTTTGGGGGGGGTTGGGTTTGAGTGAACATCTCTCATAAAATGATCACCTGCTGGGATTCTCCGAGTGAAGATCTTCCAAATGATACCTGAAGATATCTGTCAGTGATTGAAAATGAAAAAATCTTCTGAATAACTGACGGATGAGAATGAGTGTCCTATAATTAATTGCTCTGACAGCTTCCTACGCTGATTTCGTGCGATGATTCGCTTCAAAGCATTTAATCAACGTGAAATCTCCGGAATTAATTTCCAGATTTTTAGTGAATTATGATTTTTCACAAAGTATGATCAAGATAACTTCGGAGAGTAGGAGAGTAGGCTTTCTTTAATTGCGACATCCCAGCAGCTCGAGGCGCATAGCAACTGCGTGATTTTCTCTCCAGGCAACAGGCTCAATACGGACCGCAGTGGCTATGATGCTCTGATCAAACATATTAGTCACAGGAGTGCTGTCGTCATCATTACCGACGAAGATCTGCAACAATCAGAAAATGAGTGTCGAATATAAGACAGGAGACATTGCTCATAAACAAGCCATGAATTATGAACCGTAAACGAAATGATCATGGCTGATTTCTTGTTTTATTTATAGGACAATAAAAAACTGCTGGAAAATCTGAAAACGAAAGTAAATGTCAATTCAGTTTTTGAATCGGTGTTATAATTATAGGCTCACAAGCTCATGCAGTGTTTATCCCATACCTCCTCGCTGCCTTTTGCGAATTATAAATTATTTTCATGAGCCACAATTAACGAGTGAGTCGAAAGTAGTACTATCGTCCTTGATCAGCTCACCAATAGTGAGTTGTTCTTGTTTTCTATAAAGACTAACGAAAATAAAAAGAGAGGAAGAAGAAGACTGAAGAAAAAACAGGACGGACGGACGGACGCAGGAGCGAAGGAAGACTTTCAGATATATTGTTCGAAAATGGAACAAAAAGCTTTTTCAGGAAGTGAAGATGCTGTCACGCCCTGAATCCACTTAACCATTGTGCCTCATAATAAGCACGTGTATTCGTATGGGAATGTGTAGTTAAGTGTGATGTTCCGAAATTTGAAAAATGTGTGAAACTCGGAAAAGTGTGTTTCTTATAACTAGTCCAACTGGCCACGGTAAAGTGAAGGTATACAATGAAGCTAAGATAAAAGAAGTCAAAATCGCCAATAAGAAAAATTGTGATGACTTAACCATATGGTTTCCTAAAGCAAACACTGTACTAAACAAATCTATGAAGATCAACCAAAGCCCTTTGTCTGTTTTGAAAATCGCATTTTGTGATGACCACATTATTACAAATCCTCCGTGATAAAGTTTGATGATTTTCATCATCACTGTATACACAAGAGGCATGGAGGAATTCGAAAAAAAATACCTCCAAGCTGTTTTGTTTTGCCGTTGTCACAAAAATGATAAAATATTATTATGAATGATATCTAGATTCAGAAATACCCTATAATAATATATTGTCTAGATTACTAATATTGTAATGTAGACAATAAACTGTATCTAAGTTTGGACTTTTTAAGAAAGAACTGAGTATACGGAATATTCGGGCATTTGGCATAGGAAGATAGAAGGAGGAAACATTGCTAAATTAGGTCTATGAACGAGAAAAAAACAGGGTTTTGATTGAAAAGAATATTAGTTCATTAACACTGAGAAGATGACAATAATAACAAGAGATTACCTGTACTTCTCCATTGGCATCTGTCACGTATTCAGAGGCAAACGAAGAGGGCGGTCTTGTGTAGAGTACCATGTACTGCGTCACCCAGTATGCACTAGCACCTTGTGTTATGACACCAGACACTATCTTGCTGCCATCAAGGTCCACCTCGATCCAGGAATTGTCGTTATACCTAGTATGTAAAGATTCAAAGCACGACTTGTTATAACGATTCTCCCTGATAAACATGTCTTTTGGCCATGAATATTACTGATTTTGGTCGGGATATTTTGGACGTCTCTTTTAGTGTCCTTGAGTATGGAGTTGACCGAAGCCATGCCTTAACGCATTTTGAGGTCAAGTCCGATGAAGATTAATTTTGTGAAAACGTCAATGGCCCAAAAGTTAATTGAACGCTTGATTTTGTACTTGTTTAGGAACATTTGGTCATGGGATAGGCCTATAGTGAATTCGTCCATCTGTTGTAAGGAAGGGGTAGGCCTAATCAGAATGACACTCATATATAAACTACAAAATATTTGTTTGGTTGCGAAAATTATAAAGTGGAAATACACGAATTCGTGTAAAATTATTATGAAAATTTTGGACCGTCGCTTGAAAGAAAGAAGAAAAGACCAAGATAAAACACGATTGGATTTGACTTGATACGAATGTCGTTGCGCTTTTTTCCATTTAAGAAAAAACAAAATGCTAAAAGATTTCGCGTTCGGATAGGCCTAATTCAACTCCAATAATATATTCCATCTTGGATATAATGCTTGGAGTTAGGAGGGCCTGACGCGTTACGATCCCAGCACATGCAGCAGGATCTTTTTCTTTGGATAAAGGTAATCCTAGGATTAAAACGCGTGTGAAGCCCTCCTAACTCAATCATTATTATCAATTCCAGGTCATTATTTTGGCTGGTGAGCAGTTTGCAGCAGTTTATGACTTGTACCTTGCATATGTAAAATGATCCTTCTCTTAACACAATGTTTCCCAGCTATTTGATCCAATATCCAGATCCCGTATTATGTCAACTCATAAATATTAAAAGTCGACTAAATACTAAATTCGGCGAACACAATTGACCCAAATACTGAAATGCCGACATACTGTGGTAATTCATTATTGAACTGTATAAGTCAATTTTTACCAATGTTGCAAAAACGTATTGTTGCAAAATGTATACACAAACGGGGATGTGGTGTTAATTCATCGTACCAAGTCGATTGAAACTAATTGCTCGAGTTTTCCAGATGTTTTAAGCTTTACAGAGTTACAAAAACTAATATGTCGTCTTGTGTTGGAATCACGTTGCGCGGAAGACGTCTTTAAAAAAAAAATCGACTTTTCAATTGTTTAGCATGCAAAAACAACCCCCCCCCCCCCCCAAAAAAAAAAAGAAACATATATATAAGTAATGTATTTACGACCTATGCACGAAGTAGATTGATACTACTATTATATCATTAAAAGTTGACCTACTGACCTTGAAACTAAGATGTATACATATAATTATGGTGCGTGTGATAATTTACCAGCGGATGCGACTTACTTGGCTTGATAAATTACCCGGATATCAAGGCACTCATAGGCTAAGTCCATTCATTTGTTGTGACAAAATAATTTGAGTTGTTGCACTCGTTGAGCCTCTTATGCACGTAAACATTTGTCGGTATACTCACCGTGGCACCCAGCTATACGGTTCGTTGTTCAGGCGGGCTTGAGAGGCAATATACCAGTTTTGTTCACTGGACGCAGTGATGTGATTATCTGGAATGGTTCCATCTTCAAGACCCAAAGGCTCCGGACTCAAACACACTGCCAGTGGCTCTGTTGTCACAGGGGGTGAAAATAAATTACATCAGTAAGTAGGATAAGTTACCCTCCCCCCCCCCCCCCCCCAAAAAAAAAAAGGGGGGGAGACAAAAAGAAAAAAGAAATAATCAAAATACAGTATTATTTGTTTTCTCTAAATGATAGTAATCGACTGCACATGATCTTTTACAATGGGTGTTGTCCATATTGATGAAGGTCGAATGATAAATACAAAAGATTCATTCAGTTTAGTATGAAATCATGACAGCCCAATTTAAGAGGGAAGCATTCATTTCTTTTGAAATGGTCATATGGTCATGCTTAACAGGTTGCATGTTAACTATTAGACCGTTTTTAAATCAGTGGCAGTAGTCAAGGTCATTGAAACATTGTGTGAAATTTGACGGAATAATCCACAAAAGAAAGGCTTTTCGTTATTTATTTGCTTTATAGTGATGG
This sequence comes from Astropecten irregularis, assembly GCA_963971285.1. Taxonomy (NCBI): domain Eukaryota; kingdom Metazoa; phylum Echinodermata; class Asteroidea; order Paxillosida; family Astropectinidae; genus Astropecten; species Astropecten irregularis. The sequence goes on along the minus strand of OZ020251.1, from coordinate 10,853,647 downwards.
GCGTTTTATGGAAGCCCATTTTTATACATGCACGTTGCTGAGAATTTTCTTTGTCACTCTGATTAAAATATTATGAGGGGTTACTCCATGAAAAAAATGGATTACTCAAAGTAGGGAATTTCCAACAAAATTCACTTAAAGGATTTCCAAACTGCTCTTGTGAATTCCAGCTGGGAATTTCCATCATGAACAACTGTCAAATGAGGGATTCCCCAACTTACAGCTTGTTCACCTTTCAATAAAATAATTTATTAATAAAAGATTATTTAAATCAGTGATCGACGTAAGATAAATCAAACAACCCTGTTACAAAGCAAAGTGTTTTTTCACGCAATGGTATACTAAGCACACTTATGATCTCAAGCAGTTTCTCGTTGGTACAAAGATAAATATTTATAACGAAAACGAGCCTCACTGTATAAACGGCTAAACATTATTCCAAGGTCACAGTTTTATGTGGACCGGTTTGCGGAAACACCATGTAATTATCGTTCGTACTTTCGCACTTCTATATCGTTCGCACTTCTATATCGTTCGCTCTTCTCGCAATGGATGTTTTCGCTTCCGAGTTGTGGTTCCCTAGGACACACGGTCTACAGGAAACCGACACACACTGACCGATACTTCAATGCGCGGTCAGTTCATCCTCCATCAGTTAAAGCATCTGTATACCGGACTTTAGTCTAAAGGGCACACACTTTATGTGACAACCAAAGCCTCGAACACGAGTTGTCTCACATCAAGTCGGTGTTACGATCCAACGGCTACACACCTCGGAACCGAAAACATCCTGTTACGGAGAAATCATTACCGAACCAAGTTGGAACCGAAACCAAGATCGCCATCCTACCATATGCAGGCCTGGCTTCCCATAAGATCAAGAAAATCCTTAAACAAGCCGATATTAAGGTTTTCTACAGAAGCGGCAAGAAACTGGAATCCTCACTCAACACCCATAAAGACAAACAAGATTCCAACATTAAGGCAGGCGTGTACCGAATTCCATGCTCATGTGGCAAAGTATATATTGGTGAGACAGGACGGGATTTCAATACCAGGCTCAAAGAACATAGAGCACACGGCAGGAAAGGCGAATTGGACAAATCGGCCATTATCAAACACTCAACCACGGCAGACCACGTAATTGAATGGCAACATGCTTCCCTCATAGTGAAAGAATCTAATTGGCACACTCGGCGCATCAGAGAAGCCATAGAGATACACAAGCATGATACTGTCCCACAGGACATTGGTCTCTTTCTGAGTAACATTTGGCACCCTATCATCCCACACAGCCAAAGCCATGTCCAGCCTACTGCTGACACACCTGACCGAACAGGCAGTCCTCACTCACACAATACGCCCCAGCGAGCAGCCACTGGATCCACACATACTCCAGTGAGCACCAATCAGAAAAGCCCTTCCACGCATCGGATCCTCTCACACCCCAGTGAGCACCAATCACAAAGCTCCTACACAGAACAGAATCCCAAGGAATCACATATAAGGACCTCATATCCCTCATTTCAACCGTCTCCTGATGAGGACTAGAGCAGACTAGTCTAAACGTTGAGACCTATTGCGAGAAGTGCGAACGATATAGAAGTGCGAAAGTACGAACGATAATTATATGGTGTTTCCGCAAACCGATCCACATACCAATTGTCACCATGCAAAGCCTCAAATCTTTCGTCACAGTTTTACTTATTACGAAAGCGTAATGCAAAAACAAATTCGAGTTGCTAGGTGCGTTCACACACACCAAAAACCGCGATTGTTTGCAGTTCAATATTGATTTCAATTTATATTTTTGTGGTGTGTCCACACAAGCAGAAAAGCGCGACCCAAATCCCAATTTATCACACCAGTACGAGTTCTTAATCACACATAAATAAGCGCGATTATTTGCGTCTTGATATGAATCGCGACTTAAATAATCGCGCTTTTTGTTGGTGTGGGTGAACGCACATATACTATCTCGCCCCGGCAAGTTAATATCTTGTACCGGTGAGTTATTGTCGGGAATTATAGTCGCAAATTATGTGTAGTAGTCTTTGCGGGCTTTAATAATAGGGAGTGAAATGAGCTACTTTAAGCGGATATTGTCATGGAGAATGTACTCGTGACAATAACTCGCCGCGACGAGATGGTAACACGATATTGTGCCCCTTATACGCTTCCAAAATTTAGAAGAATTGAGAAGATTTGCGATTTATTATTGCAGAAAGCTATTTCTTGGGTACATGCGATGAAAATATCCTTACCTTCAGCCTCAGGCTCGTAGAAATCCTCATCAAAGTAGACACATCCACGGAAAAACAGCAGGTCGGTCACGTTGGAGAAGACCGCTGCGTTGAGTTCACAACGCTTCTCCTCCGTGCAAAAATTGAACGATTTGCAGGCATCATCCTGCAGACACATCCCGGCACACGTCAGATAGGAGCCGGTGGTGCCATTGCGATAGGCACTTCCATTTCCACGATAGACATGATATGGCTTTGGGCCGCGGTAAAACTGATGGGTGTAACCCCGTCGCATTTGCTGCTGTCTTGCCACAGGTTGACAAGACTGGATGCCTAATTCAGCAGCAGCAATAGAGGTGATAATTTTCAAAAGAGCAATGACAAACTTGACCATTTCCATTTTCAGATATGTTTGATTCAGGATTAGTACAATATGCGTTAAAGGCAGCGGGCTAGTTAAACAAAAATTGGATTTAAAACTCCAGAGTCTTTCAACACCGACTCGCTTATACCAATCACTCGGAACAAATTTTGCCTAACGTCTGGCAATTACAAAACGCAATCGTGTTCTGAACTGCATCGGGCCGCACGCATGCAAGCACCGACCAATCAGAACAGTACATGTAGAGCCACAGCCCGTAATAAATAGCCATGCTCAATGATACTTAGCAATATGAGTTTATGACGTCTATGGTCGATCGATACATCTGTTGATATGCTTATGCATGATTGTACTGAACATTGAGCACTGAAATGCCCACTTTCATTTCTTGTTGAGCATTATTCCAAATAGACTGTTGCAAATCTTAAAAGCAATGAAAATGAATGTAATCAAAATTACAATTAAAGTGGATTCCTAGCGATTACATTTATCATAGTTCTTTTGTAAAGAAAGCATGTGAAGCGTCTGCCTTGTCTGACTAGTATAGCATTTATTCATTTTTGTTTAAGATAAACACAAAGTTTGTGTAAGAATACAAAGAAAATATTCAACTCCATGCGTCGTTATGTTTATCGTCTTTATCGTTAGAAAGTCATCCGTTTATTTGCTTATTCAATGATGTGTTTAAGGTATAATACATGATTGGTAACGGTCACAGAACAGCACTCACACTTTGGCTGATCCATCATGTGCATGAAGTAATAAACCTGAGAACATTTTAGCTCAATCGGTCATCTGAATCACGAGAAAATAGGAAAAACCCGACTCAATTTTCCTTTATGAAACATAAAGAATGGTGTTGATCTAACCCCGAGATGCGGTCTGCGGTCTAATTTGTTCAACTCATTTTTGGATGAAAAAAAAAAACAATTTAGGCGGAAATATTCTGACGATATGTTTCTACCAGCACCATCTTCATACCCTGAAAGTAAATCTGTGAACATTTTTTTGTTTGGGTATGTTACCAATCCTGTACTGTACCTTTTAACCATGTGTCGACAACTTACTTGCCATCGTTTTCTTGACACATCGGTGAAACTCGATTACCGTTTATCTTTAAAGGGCTCATTTTGTTGATTACACATGTTGGATTTATCCACAAATAAACAAAATAATTTTAGTTGATATGGAGTAAGGAACGTTGCACTTGACGCGATAAATGAGGATGAATTTTGAAATAACTGACATTTAGTTTTACGTGGGAACGTTATTATTTTTTTATTTTGTTCATGGTATACTTGGATCTTTTAATGCAGCTTGAAACAAATAAGTAGCCATTTACTAGAATACAAAAATAATAACTGCAAAACGCGGCGCATGCAAACAAGGAAAAATATAAGACTGCAGTATTGCCTACTCTATACTGATACAACGCAATAATGAAATAAACTGATTCTATCTCTGTGTGCTGGAAAATACGAAACTAAATGCCCGTAGCGTGCAGCCCTATAAGAAAGACAATGGATTGCTTGAAAGACGACGCCATTACTGGAAGGTCAATCGATAAAACGTGCAAACCCGAGAATCACAATCCGCCTTCATGGCTCCTCGTTTGAGGTCCGTACGATCCTCAACAATGGGAACTGTCATTAACGGATTTAATTGATGCCACGAGCCACCAAGGACACCAAGGCAATATCATGTCAAGCCTTTGAGAAAATACGGCTCTCGGGGTTCATTCGGTCAAGATGGAAGCACTGAATTTCTAATGGAGACGGATAGGTAGCTCGCTACATGCAATTTAAACCCGTTGATATTGTTTAAAAATTAATTTACTAAAAATTAATTTGTGTGAGATTGTTCACATTCAGTACCCCCATGAAAACCAGCTATTAACTGCTTGGCATACCCATGGGTAAATAAATAAATACAGGGTTTGTCATGTTATTTCGCGAGGACTGATGACAATTATCAGCCCTCGGAACTTACAAGGGATACAACAAGTCGATCTCTAATCACCGCAAACATCCTACATTGTGAACCAAACATGCAAACCTTCTTCAAACGGAATACATAATTGGAGCAGGGCTAGACTCACCATGTTGCGCTTCACACCGTATACTGAGCCGCCATGTTTGCGTTTCATGCACGAAATATCATATAAGGCCGTTTATCACCAAGGGAGACGTCGCCGCGACAACTCCAATTTATCAGTCGCTGCAGTCGCGGAGACGTCGCCAACATAAAAATGGCTTACGCTCCCACCAACGGGAGGCGTCTCCGCGACATCTCCAGACCAGGTGTCAAACACTTTGCCTGACAGTCACGAAAACGTTGCTGCAAAGTCTCCCCGTAGTCGCTGAGACGTAGACGTCCCTGCAACGTTTCATCAGTCTTTCTGGTCTCCGCGGAAGGTCTCCGCGGCGTCTCTGAGACGTCGCGGATAAATCGCGGAGAAATCATTATTTTATAGTCTCCGAGACTTCTCCAAAAAATCGAACATGTTTAAACTTCGTGGGACTCATCGGAGACTACATTATTTCCAGGACACGTCGCGGAGACGATTACAAGTCAACTCGCCCCCTAGCCGACTCGCCCCTTACCAACTCGCCCCTTGCCAACTCACCCCCTGACCGACTCGCCCCTTACCAACTTCGCCTTACCAACTTACCAACTCAGGGGGCGAGTCTGCTAGTGGGCGGGTCGGCCAGGGGGCGAGACGGTCAGGGGGCGAGTCGGCTAGGGAGCGAGTTGACCTGTTTCCTTGTGAACTATAGTTTCAAGCCCAGTGAGACTACCCCATTAAACTCTAAAGTTCAGTCCTGCAGGTTTGAAGAATAAAATAGCCTGTTGAGATGGAGTACATGTGTATAGGCCTACTCGTGCAGTTTAAATGAGTTTACGGTATGCATTGTGACCAAAAACCTACAAGAAAACTGAAGAGCAATTCATGTATTTGAATCTAATGATGTAGATTATGTATCCTGATTGATCAGGGGCCAATTTCACAGAGCTGCTTAGCACACACACAAAATGCATAGCACAAAAATAGCTTGCCCAATAAAACAAACCACCATTGAAAATTCCATTTGATATTCGTGGTCAGTGAACAACAGCCAAAGACCAATTGCAAGTTTTACACAACACACGGAAATTTGGTAATTAATCCTAAAACATCAGAAATGTCATGCTTAGCGATTTTTTTGTCCTAAGCAGCTCTATTAAATTGGCCCCAGGTAAGTTTCTGTCTGAGCCATGAACCCTAGTTTTCAGAGATGATGTAGGCATAAGGCCGACAAAAAAATTGTTGTGTTTCCCTCAGCGACCGACCGTAAAATGCCAAAACTTTGGGTCGGGATTTTTTTTTTCTCCGAGTCTTAAAGTATAAAAACTCACCATTTTTGACAGAAAATGTAAGATTTAGCAGTAAAAAAGCGTGTCTCCTCAAAACGACCAAAGACCGTTGATTTATAAGCCCTGGTGACCATACATCCTAGCTTGGTATTCACGATAAAATCATGTTTGAAACTCGGCCAAAAAAAAAAATAATCGACCGACCGACCCAACATTTTAATTTTTCCACTTGAGGGCAACACAACAATTTTTTCGGCCTAATCCTGTGCCACACTGGCGCTCTGGTGACGCGAGTAAGTTCATGTTGCTTCTGTCGGCTTGTGTTCAATGTCAAGAACCCAATTCGGTGATGGCTAGGAGATCATGGTGTCTGTTTCTACTTGGAGTCATTAACGTTGATGATGTAGAACCCCGGAGTTCCACGACGTATACGACTTCTCCTAAACTGTCGTTTGGTCCGGATCCCGACCTAATCTCCAAGCTTCAAGATCTCTCGCACCATGGCGCCGATTGGAGTACTGTCCGTTTGCAGCTTTCGTGTTATCGTGTCTATCGTCTTTGCTGCTAAAGGCCGTGTCTCACCAAAGGAGACGTCGCAGCGACGTCTCCAACTTATCAGTCGCGGAGACGTCTCGGATATCATAAGAAAAAAAAAGAAAAAAAAGGGGGGGCGGGAGAGGGAAAGGGAGAGGAGGAAGGGGGGGGAGTCACAAAATGTTTTGTGGGAGAAAAATTTTCTTTGAGCCCCCCCAAGACAAAATCCTGGGTGCGCCGGTGTTATGCGTATCTCCCTACCCATAAGGAGACTAGCTAAAGAGATCAGCAAAATGTTGCTTTTGGGAAGTTGATCAACAATGAGGAGTGGATGCGATGTTAATCAGGAAAAGTAATATGTCAACACAATGTGCCCCTTCTTACTGTCCTCAGCTATAGGTCGCAAGTAATTTGATGCAGTGGTCTCAGTGAATGTGGTAGACATGAGGGGTCCGGCTCGTTGCCGATGGTTGCATATAGCCTGGCAATGAGGACAATACAATGTACTAGGTAGGTAGTACCGCTGCCACTGCCAGACCACCACATACTCAGGTTAACTGGTTCGAAGTCGGCTTTTGGATATGTCTTGATGTCCCTCGTAGATTCTTAGCATTTCCTGTCTGAGATTCTTTGGTATGATGATTATGTTACCATACGTGAGCCTTGTCCCCTACTAGACAGTTCTTGTCCTGTTCGTCCACAAGACCACAACCGTTTCAACTCTGGCTCCATCTCTCCCAGCCAACCATCTCTGACGAACTGAACAACTGCACTCAAGGTACAGTCACGGCTGGTCTCACGGAAGCTATATCTGGACTAGCTTCGCGCGCATCAGATGCTGGCTACTGGGTTTGGATGAGATGGACGCATGAGTCTCAATCTCTTCTTCCACATCACCGGACTCCGTCACTTTGGCCAACAAAAGGACGCCCATACTGGACGTATCCAGTGCGAGGGTTTTATTTCTTTTCTTTGTTACCAGGGGCCACTTCACCAGCCTCATCAGTATCAGTTGACACCACAAAGCTATCGGGGAAGTCTGTCTGGAGCTGCGTCCGAACCTCGACCTCTTAGATAGATGTGAATGCTTGTAAGTGCACGCGTATAGCAGCAATTAGAAGCTCCAATTCTTGATCTGAGCATTATGATGGCTTCCAAAGGTTGTGTTCCTGCTTCGTAGGTAAGTGCAATAGCTGCAGGCATTAGAGCTGAATTGGGTCAGTGCCCGGACGCTCTTCTCACCAGTACGTGTGTATTGGGATGCCGAAAGGCTTTGCGTTGCGCCCGTGAATCCAAAGTCATGCTTCTTTCACCATATCATTCTTAGAAGCCTAACAGAAAAGGCTGTGTGGGGTAGGAAACGAGAGAGCCAATTCAGCATCCACCAGTCGTTAGATTTCCTCCTTAATTGTTCTAGGTGCGGATGAGCCTTACGTCGTAACCACCCTGATTATTAATTAAAAGCCGTATCCTCTTTGAGTGATCCCCATATCGTTCCCAGCTTGCAGCATTGCTGCGTGTATCATTAAAACGATCCTTTTGGTATGGTGTGGTGTGCGTGGTTTCATGGCTTCTGATGACTGCCAAACGAACAAAGATAATTGACTATTGGGGTCACCACCAACGTAGGGCTGCATGGCTCAGAAGGTTGAGAGCCTGTATATGGTATTCAGGTGGAGCTCGTCGGTTCGAATCCCGCTCCAGTCAAGTTTTCTTTGTTCACCGTTTTCAATTTCTTGTACAGTATGTCATGTTTGATCAGACAAGTGCGAGAAATGTGACCTTTACCACTCATCTAAATCAAGGAAGAAGCCCTATACCCTCGGAAACCGGTCACAGGAGGATACCTTTAACTTTCTTTGGAGGACTACCCATCTTCGGAAGACGTTTATTTTTTTCTTGACATTATTATTGAGCAGTTATTGCAAAATTTAAATGACAAAATTAAGTCTATACATTAGGAGGGTTCGTGCTACTGCAGTTTTGCATACCGTACGGTACGAGGACTGATTGAAGGACTTATCCAAATCGTCACAGTTTGACGTTTGTACCAAGACTACGATGAGAAAACCAAAAATTCTCCAGAGTGCGCCCTCTATATCCTTGATGTAAATTGCATTGTCCGTATAATTGTTGCTGGTATCCTGCAGGCGAGGCAGGATGCTGTATTGTCTCGTGCACGTTATCTCAATGTGGCGCACAGAGTAATCATTGGCGGATGTGAATCAACGGGTTACCATTGAAGATCCACTCGACTCAGCACGCATTTTGTTTGGACGGTGAGTTGGAAAATCACGTTAAAATTACCCTTTTTTGGAATATGAGGCGGTTAGGACGAAATTATCAGATGGAGAAATGTCGTCTGCATCTTAAGATTGTTAAAAGTAGACAAAAATATCGCAGGATTTGCGTGTATTTGGTATTGCGTATGTGTGTTGCAATGCCGTCATATGACTGAGACTGAGTGATGATGTACAAACTAGGGCCTAGGCCTAGGCCTACTGAAAAACAAAAATCGAGTCTCTGTTTCTTGACCTTGCTCCAGACCATGTATGATGTTCCAACCTAACGTTAGAGACCCAGTAAAGGGGGCGCTGAACTCCCTTTTGGGGGTTGACGGACGGTCTATCGCCCCAGAGAATCCATAGGGTTAACGTTAGACATTTTCTACACAAAAAAAAGTGTGTAACGTTAGGCCGTTAGGCCTACTTCACGATACTTGCAGCGAGAATGTCTCCAAGATTAAGACCAAATTAATCATTTAAGTCAAAGATTATCATCACAGATCAGTTTGAAAATTGGGAAAGAATTCCACTGACGGCCATGACGGAAACAGGGTTATTTCCTCCAAGAGTTAACTTATTTGATGCAAGTCATAATGAACTTCAATCTCAGGAGTGTAAACTGGGGTAGGCCTAGCTTTTCTAAAAAGTGAGATTTTCAGGGTTTTTTTACCTACAATTAGGGGGCATATACATTTGCAGCGGTAGCCATTTTTCTCAAAACGCCCTCTGTGCACAAGTGATGGCCGTCAGTGGAATTCTTTCCGAAAATTGTTCCATCTCAACTTCTCAAGATTCTCTGAATGTCAAGGATGAAACGCAGCTTATTTGTTTGTGCTCACTATCTTTCCGTCCACCATCTTGGTTTGGCTCTCAGCCAATTAGAAACTTAAGCATGAAATCACAAGTGTGTGTGGTTGGATTATTTGGTGGATTTGGTTTTTTTTTCAAGATTCGTCGACATAAAAAATAGAACGTCACAACACTAACCATAATTATCCTGTGCTGTAAGTTCTAGACCCTAACTTACACAATCAATGACAATGTATAAATAGCATTCCGCACTAATGACGTCGCACTAATGACGTCACACCACGCGCGACGGGCACACATTATGCTTCCACTCACCACACGTTTGCATGGCCACGTTGCAATGTTTATCTGAGGTTCGGTGCTATTTTTAGCACAAGTGCGCAGCACTATTGTGGTGATGAGTGTAATGTATCATACATGTGAAGATTTGTGTTTTTTCTTTTTTTGTGTTGCAGGAGTATAGGACCAGTAACTATTTTGTGTAGAAAGAGCGGCTTGAATTAAGACAAAGTGGAAGGCCAGGGAGAAGTAGGTGGTGCTTCTCAAGCTTTCCCTCAGCGAAGGCAACAAGAGACGCCACGACAATACCAAAAGTAAGTACTCAGGCATGATTATTCAAGCCTTGAATTTAACGGAGGTCATTGCCTTCGCTGCCCTGGTTCTTGGCCTTCGTGCCCCCTTCAAATGTCTCCATAGACATTATGATTTTCCAATGGAAGTGCCCCTTGCAATGGAAAAGTGGCCTTGCCCTTTTCAGAACCTAATTCAAGGCCTGATTATTGACTGCTGTCATTGACATCTGCATTCTGGGTCTTCTAGATTGTTTTTGTTTGGACTTAAAGGTACTATCATGCTTTAGTTTTTGTCAACAAAACGTGGATTCGAGGGCAAAATTATCAAGGAAGGTACAGTAACAGTCCTCTGTTAAAATGCCCAGTCCCATACTGTGGACCCACTTTATGAGAAAACAGTGAAAAACGCTGAATGGTATTATGAAATCTTTTCACCAGTTCACAGGAGTTTTGATCTCCCTGAGATCTGAGATCAAAACTGAATTTTGGTTTTAACCCTAACCACCCGAGACTTACTGGACCTGACCTCCTCCAATCCCACACCCTTCAACACTTGGGAAAACACTCTTAGTTCACAGTACACAGTCAAACAAACTTCAACATGTACTCTTGCTGCAACTGGACATAATTACACAAACTTTAACAGGTCTTTACCTGTTTGATTTTGCTTGAATGTGTGCAGGAAACCCATGGCACTTTGCAAAGACTATAAATAAACTGTACATTAAATAAGCCATTTGCCAAGTTAAATCCAAATACATCTGGTAGTTGTACACAGTTTTGTTTCAGTGCATATTAACACCCCAGTTTGAATTTCCCTGACTAAAGACTGTTGAGATATCACATGATTCGGGACAAGCTTTTCCATAGACTGAAGCCTGTGTACCAGATAATAATATCATCTGGTACATATATTAAATATCTAGATGCCTCATTGATTTTAATACTCTTCTGGAACAATAACAGGTTTATTGGACCTCTTGCTCAAAGCAGACTTAGCTCACTTTTCTCTCCCATTTTTGTCGGGGAACAGCAAAAATAGCTACCATGAACCTGTTTTGAACAACAAAGGCAGCGGACACCGGAGCAGTAGCAGCAGTAGTAGTGGGCGGACCCAGCAGAGATGGGTTCCACCGAGTGCCGGACCCAGACCTGAGATTCACAACAGCCAGGAAAGACACAACCACATCTTCAGGCGTGTCAGAGGGTAGGTGCTTCTACCCTGTATCTGTTCCCCTATCCTCTGAACCCTTTTTAAACATGACACTTTTACCTCCTACACTTTTCCCTGCACTCTCCCGTACTCAAATCCTGGTTGCCCCAGAGAATCATCCAAAGGGATGCTTGGGTTGTCTGTTTGACACCACATTTGCCGTGTGGGACACTTTGTTTCATTCGTTAACCCTAGAACCTTCTACACCTACCACACAACACAAGAGCTTCTTACCACACATTACAACGCATCTTTACAGGCATCTCTTCAAGCACGCTACATTTCCTCGGATCAGCTGATCACTTCACCCATAATATGCCATTGAAAAGTGAAAAACACTGTACTCATCCGGATCCCATTTTTCGGATCCACCTCCTATGCAGGGTACGCTAAAAATGGGATCGGGATCCGAAGGATTCATGATCCTTTGCGTGAAACAAACAGGCCCTTAGTGTGATAAAGATAAGAATGTCCTTGTTTTATATGAAGTTCAAGTAACATGCCTCTTTCATATGAAGTCTTGCATTGTTTCTCTTCCGATGCCGACAGGATTCTTAACAAGCTCACCCCAGAGAAGTTTGACAAGCTGGTTTTGGAACTCCTCAACGTCGGAATAGACTCTAAAGTCATTCTAAAAGGCATCATACTTCTGGTAACTATTTTTTATTCATTTCTTGTTTACCCTTCTCGAGTAATTTCATATCCAGTTACTGATTGCAAAAAAAAAATCAGGTTAACAGTTATCTTATGTCATCACTATGACATGCGTGACATGTACGACTTAGGCCTAGCAAAAAAATTTGCTAAGCATGACATTTCTGTCTTAATAAAAAGAGGGTTAACAAACCAAATTTCCATGTGTTGTGTATCACTTGTGATTGTTCTTTGGCTGTTGTTCACTGACTATGAACATCAAATGGAAATTTTAACGTGTGGTTTGTTTTATTGGGCAAGACATTTTTGTGCTAAGCAAATTTGTGTGCTTAGTAGCGCCGTAAAATTGGCTCTCAGTGTTTTCGTTATAATGGTGTTCCACTGTACAGAAATATTATGGCGTCATCACATTGATGGATAACCCTATCGTTGATCGTTGATCTATTTCAGGTATTTGAGAAAGCATTAGAAGAACCAAAGTACAGCACGGTGTACGCCCAGCTATGTAGGCGACTAGACGAGGACGCGCCCAGCTTTGAGCCTCCGGGCCCAAACATCCGAGTACGTACATGTAAACTTCCCTTCCTATTTCCTTAAAACTCTAACAGCTGAAATCCATCGAACTCCAACAGGTAGTTCTTTCGAGTTTTGGCTGGTTTGGTACCAAACAGTAAGGACGTATTGAAAGGGGAAATGTACACCTTTTTCTACCTATTACTAATCGTTGGTGAATGATCAAGTGTCTTCTCAATTTTGTCTTTGATACAGACTTTCCGACGGCTGCTCATCAACAAGTGCCAGGATGAGTTTGAAAACCGGTCCCAAGCTTTTGCAGGTAATACAGTCGTTGTCAATTGCCGTGGCCCACATTGCTTCTAATGGATCCACATTTTTAACCATCATATATACAGGCGAACAAAGATCAATAATAGACTGGTACCCGCTTCAGTCTAGCGAACGTTTAACGCCTTCTGCCCCGGGATTTGTTTGTTTGGCCTCATTATCAGTGTCACTGGTCCAAACAGTGGTTATCTGACCGGGCCATGTTTGCAGGAAGCTCGGCGTAAAAAATGCAGGCACACAATTGTTGAATACTGTGACAGATGACACTTGGGGCGCACAGTACATTATTCACAGTGTGAAATTAACTATGCATATCATGTGCAAGACGGCAATGAAAGGTGGCGCAGGAGGAACATCGAACATAACAAATATCTTCCAAAATATTTGTGAGGTTTGATACATCGTACATCACAAATTCACAAATATCTTTGCTTTAGTTTACGATAATTAGAAATCAAGTGAAATGTACACAAAAATTATTAAATAAGCGGTCAACTGCCGGGAAAAGTGCAATAACGGTTGCGATTTGCCATAATGTCATATGTCATGGCGGCCACAAAAATGCGTAAGGCATACTGCAGGATAATAGCCCAAATTCCAGGTGGACGTAATCTTCCTCAGAGCTGTTCGGGACTCACAGATTTGTGGTCTGCTAAAAAATGATGATCTATTTAAATGCAAATTAAAGGGGTAAATGTACCACAATGAGAAGATTTTGATGGACAATAACAAGGCATTTCAGTGGAAATAACAAAGCAATCGAGAATATTCTCATGCCATTGAGGTGAACTGCTTAAAGGTACAATACATGATTGGTAAAGGTCACAGGACGGCACTCATACTTTGTCTGATCAAACATGTCCATGAAATAATAAACCTGTGAAAATTTGAGCTCAATCGGACATCTGAGTCACGAGAAAATAGCGAAAACCTGACTCAATTTTTCTTATAAAACATAAAGATTAGTTTACTTTATGTTTGTTCCAAAAATCGTTTGGATGAACGATCTTTGGAAAAGACACTAAATCTTGATTTGCTTGAAAAACCCAGCATCTGATGAACCAAGATTTCCCATGGTGACTGTTTGCACTGTTTACAAACTGTTGCGTCCATTTTCTGTCTCAAACTCAATTTTTTTTTGAGGACTTGCAAATCCTATATGATCCCTTTAAGATGCTTCCTGTACAGAAGGGTTTAACTGTTTTCTGGACATTTTTGTTGTTGTTGTTTCTGCAGCCTTTGACGCCAAAAATGGCAATCTCACCCCAGATGAGGAGGAACAGAGACACATCACTAAGCAGAAGATGCTGGGAAACATCCAGTTTATTGGTACGCACCTGACCTCTCTTTTGAAGTGTTTTCACAAGTCTGTTCCTTGACCAAAACAAAGTGGTTTTAAAAAAAAAAGCAAATTTTTCTCAGATCAGCTGATTTCCTCTTTTATCACTTCACGCTTATGCCATTGAAAAGTGAAAAACACTGTACAAATTATGTAAAAGATTGAAATTTCCTCTTTTTTTTGGAAAGTCCAAGTTGCATGCCTGTATTAAAGAACTTGCCTCGTTTTATCCCCTACAGGTGAACTCGGTAAACTTGAGATGCTTCACGAGTCCATACTACACAAGTGCATTAAACAGGTGGGTTGTGTTTTGATAGAGAATGTTCCTTGTGTCTTCAACCTGCCGTCAGTGCTGTATCCTCCTTGTGCGTAAACGTTGAAGGCATAATGCCTGTTCTGTACATCAAATTTAATACAGTATTGGAGTTGTCAGCTTTGGTAGTTTTTGACCCGTTCTGTTTGCCATCATGGACTGAGACACACTTGTGCATTTCGAAGAAAAATTGCCAGGGGCACCAAGGCAAAGACCACATTTACCAGGGCATTGACTAAGGGCACCAAGGCAATGACCAGGGCAGGGGCACCAACACACTGACCAGAGACACCAAGGCAATGACCTGAGGCATCAAGGCACTGACCAGGGGCACCGAGGCAAATGACCAGGTATACCAGGGCAGTGACTATTGGAACCAAGGCAACGCCCAGAGGTACCAAGGCAATATCCAATTTTGCCAGTATGAAGGCCTTTCTGCCATTGTGATCAATGCAATAATGTTGACCTTTGACCTTTTCCCCAGCTGCTGTACAAGCGTAGCAGTGAGACAATTCGAGAGAAGGCAGAAGACTTTGAGTGTCTGTGTAAGATAATGACTACAGTGGGCCGGAGACTAGACCATGACAAAGCAAGGGTAGGTGATTGTTGTAATATTCAATGTGTATGGAAATGAAGGTAGAGTCAGGGTGCTAGACCATGACAAAGCAAGGGTAGGTGATTGTTGCCAGATTTTGTGTGTTTTGAAATGAGGGTTGAGTCAGGGTGCTAGACCATGAAAAAGGAACGGTAGGGTGATTCTTGTAATGACCACAGAGTATGGACATAAGACTTGATTTGTGTGTACGGTAATGAAGATAGAGTCTGTGTGCTACACCACAACAAAGCAAGGGTAGGCTTCGCACTCCATAATAAAAGCTAAGGAATTGTTCTTTTTTTCCCACGTGCTTGTTATAGTCTTGGATGGATCAGTATTTTGAGCGTATGTACCGCTTCTCGGAAACCCCAGAGCTGCCAGCAAGGATTCGCTTCATGCTGCAGGACTGCCTGGAGCTCCGGCGCAACAACGTGAGTATATCGCCCTCTACTGTCGAATAGAGGACATTCCATTCGGCCAAAATCTTCACACTCTGGGCTTCCATATTAAAAGTCTTTGAAATAGACCTGTGAACAAAGAAAATACATCATAGAGCAAAATTCTTTCTTCTTGAACAATTTTTTTGCCCTTTGTGTTTTTTGTGCCTCCTGATATATGGCAACCTCAGCCACGTGCCCTCTTGCCCCCCCCCCCCCCCCCCATTAATAAATGTGCCACTGATGAAGTGTTTCAGTTACCGTATTCTTTAAAACTGTTACTAGACGTCTTTGTACAGATGTTGTTTAATCAAGCCTGTTGTCTGTTTGTTTGTTTGTTTTTTGATCCTCCAGTGGGTTTTCCGACATAACGCTATCGTACAAGGTCCCAGGACCATACGTCAAATCCACCAAGATGCTTATAAGGTAAGAATTCATATTCACAGTGGCTCTCTTTGCTTTTAAAAAAAGCACCAAGACAAATAATATTGTGCAATCACAACAAATGCTTTTTTTTTTAAGATCCCAGCAACACAAAATAAGAAAGAAAGACTTTAAGCTATAAAGCAAATGAAAAATGCAACTCTCTTGTATTTGTCCCAATTTCTGTTCTTTTTCTTGTTGTTATTACTGTGTTCAATGTTAAACGTTTTGTTGTTTTCCAGGACTCTGGCATGTCACATGACGCAGGACGTGGTCATGGTGATTTCTTCGGCCCACTGAACGGAGATCGAGGTACACACAGTGGCGGATGGGAAGCCCGTGGTGGTGCTATGAGTGATATTTTTCTACAGGATACAATGTGTAAGTCAGCAGGCGTTGCGGCTATTCAATTTTTTTGGGGGGTCGGATAGGTATCTTTGGATATGACAATCCCTGTTTGATTTTTACCAGAGTAAGACTAGTGCTGTTTTTATCTGGTTATAGATTAACCGACCTGGATTTAATTATCCAGTTAGAAATTGTCTCGAACCGTTAACCGAAACTGGAAGGACAAAAAAAGGGAAATACATTTGTCTCATGCTAAATAACCCCAAAAGTGTAGAATGCATACTTGAATTTCAGTTGGTTATTTTGTCCATTTTGCCTAGTAGAAACACAAATATCACGTACTTGATCTAAAAGAAAGATTGTATGTACTTGATCTAAATACTTGATCTAAAAATTACATCGTAAAAAGCATTCCAAAAGCGACAATCACATTGAAGAAGACGTCTACCATAAATCACACACATCACACATGATTACATAGGTTAACTGTTCACCTGATTTCGTTTGCAATCAGTAACTGGATATAAATAACCCGATTTTGCCCAGCGCTTAAAATAAGACTAAAATCAGAATTGGCGTAATATGAGAAAAACAGAAGGGTATTGGTAGCTTGACTTACGAGCCAGAGTTCTGTTAAAAAGTTGTTGGAATCAATGTGAATGGAGGTGGGACTGTCCACGCTAATGGATACAAATGATATCTGTTTGGGTGTGACATGGGAGGTGGATTTGAAATTTGAATGCTTATTTTTTGTTTTTTGAACTGCAGCCGGTAAAGTTGGCACAGGTCCAGGGACCATTGAGCTGGATTCGTACGCCAACTTCATGATGCAGCAGCAACACCAGAATAGAAACCCACAACGCAACATGGACAGACAAAATCAAGGTGGGCTTCTTGACTCAAGTTCCTAGCTCTACTGAACCAGCTTGAGTCAAAATAGGTTTGGAGTTAGGAGGGCCTGACATTTCAATCCTAGCAGGATCTTTCTTAACGGGTTTGGAGTTAGGAATGACCTGACGTTTCAATCCTAGCAGGATCTTTCTGAAAGGGTTTGGAATTAGGAGGGCCTGACGTTTCGATCCTAGCAGGATCTTTATCAAAGGGTTTGGGGTCAGGAGGGCCTGATGTTTCGATCCTTGCAGGATCTTTATCAAAGGGTTTGGAATTAGGAGGGCCTGACATTTCAGTCCTAGCAGAATCTTTCTCCAAGATCTGCTGCATGAAACAGCAGTTTACGCCTGCTTCCTGAATGCTTGATGTTTGACTGTTTCATGTCTTCTTAATTGTTTTGTTTGTGCTAGGCAACTACCAAGGTAACTACAACAATCCTCCCCCGCGCCTGCAGCAGCAGATGAACCAACAGGGTATGAATAAGGACGGCGGAGGGGGGTACATGGGCCCTCGATCCAACCTCCCGAACCAGAGGGACAGCAAGCCACCCCGCATGGGCAAGATAAACTCCGACCAGGTTAGAGACCAGGTGCCAATTTCACTGCCATGCTTAGCACAAAAATTTACTAACCATGAAATTTCTGTCTTACTAAAAACAGGATTATCAACTAAATTCCCATTTGTTGTGTGTCACTTTTGATTGTTGGTTGTTTTTTTGTTCGCTGACCATGAATATCAAATGGAATTTTTAATAGTGGTTTGTTTTATTGAACAAGACATTTTGTGTTTAGCAGCTCCATAAAGTTGGCCCCGGGCCTTTAAAAATCACTCCCAAGGCACACGGTTCATGTCACATGAAGCAATTTGTAGACAGTCGGGCCGTGTCCCAAATCTCTGGCTGCGACTGCAAGTAATGCACACGTTTTCTGTGATTTTCAAGATTGTTTGTGCCAGTCGGTAACATGGTTTTTCATTTCAGTGCCGGTCCGAAAGGTGTTGACCGGCGTGGCTAGAATGCTGAATGTGAATTATGTGAGAATGATACACTTGAGCAGATTTTGGGCTCTGTAACAAGTACCTCAAAACTGACCAATGTTTACCTGACAATCTCTGATGAATACAAACGAGAAAAAGTGGGTCCATTGTTTTGACTCCGATGGGGTGCCGTTGATGGATGAGGTTTGTAATTTTTTATTTTGTTCTTCCTGCGTCCGATTTTTCCAATTGCAGCTCAGCCTTCGTCCAAACTCCAGCAGCATGTTGCTGAAGCCACAGAGCCCCAGCATGCTTCCCCCGAGCACCAAGAAGATCCCCTCCCAGTCCCAGGGTCTGGCGCCGTCGTCCAAGTCCAACCTCCTCCAGGGTTCGGGTGGCTCCTCGGCTGCTGCCTCTGCTGCATCCAACGCAGCCTCCAACTCCTCCTCCGCTCAGGCGGCGGTCGGCAACCTGCAGTCTGGCTTCCCGCCGCTGAGCGGTAAGCAGGGTGGCGGCACCGAGCGGGGCAAGCAGGCCAAGAAGCAAGTGGTGAGCAAGGAGGACCTGATCAAGTCCCTGGTGAGTTTCTTGACGCTTGCTGATGCAATGTCATCACAAAGCTTTATTCAGTTTGCTTTTTCTTATTTGCAAGTTGCTCAGCATCATGCCATTCAATAACTTTAGTAGTGCCCTCATGAAGTCCTGATACTTCAGTGCCACTCCCTTCCCTGCCAATTCGACACTTGGAGGTGATCAGTTGGTCAAAGATTGTGAGTGCTGGTCAAGAGCTTTGAGACACTGACCACTTCGAGGACGACCCCCCTGCATGCCTCCATCTGACATCCTCATTTATTAAACTTCTCTTCCCGCAAACAGGAGACCGTGTTGAAGGCCTACCTGACCTCGGACGATCTGACCGCCGCAGTGGAGGGCTGGAAGGACCTGCGGGTGCCCAGCGAGCACGTGGCCGCCCTGCTGTGTTTCGTGATGACCGAGGCCCTGACCAAGGGCGACATCGAACGGGAGAGCGTCAGCAAGCTCATCACGGCACTCAAACAGCAGGAATCCATCACATCGGCCCAGTTCATTGACGTGAGTGTTCCTCCTTTGTCTCCATCCATCTGTGAAGAGAGTACTGGTTGTCATCTGTAAAATTCTCATGTTGCTCTTTGAGGGGTATACGTTGTCATCAAATCTCATGAAATTTGTCTCTTAGTTCATATTCTTCACCATTTCCAGCAGTTAATACAGTGGAACGCCACTATAACGAACATCGCCTATAGCTATAGTACAGCAGCTTGATGTTGACCTTGTACTGCACAGTGCATTGATGTTTAGGTCGGTCCTGTGAACCAGATGATGGTCATTAATGATGATTGTGATCATTGTAAGTTTAACTTACTGAAACGTCACTACAGTGGATCTCTGTTATAAGGAGCACCACTAAACCTAACCTACCATAAAGGCTAGATACAGAACATTGTACTTGGCTCCCAAGTGTACAAAACATACCAAACATCTCTTATATTGAATAAATGCTTGAACTGACATTTTCTGTAGATCATCACGGCTTGTTCGTTGTTTACAAAATTTTAAAATGCAATTTAGGGTGCAAAGAGGTAAAACCTAATTCATACTAATATTTGACCACTCGTTTTGTTTTCTTTTTTGGATGGTTCAGGGGTTCACATCCCTCCTGGAGCACTCTCCAAACCTTGAGGCAGAGGTGGCGCTTATCAAGTCACACATGGCCGGCTACGCTGCCCGTGCAATCCTGGATGACGTAGCACAACTGGCCAGCATCGCTAAGCCCTTGGAGAGCGGCGCCTACTACCCTCTGTTCCTGCTCTGCCTACAGAAACTCCACAAGATGAAGGACAAAGAATGGCTTGTCAACCTCTTCAGTGAGTACTGACCTCTGAAAATCACTTTCCATTTCGGAATCTATAAATCAAAGCGATAGATACTCTTATGGTGCCAGAATCTAAAAAAAACCTTAATAAACTGCTGCAAACTGCTCATCAATCAAAATAATGAACTGAAATATGTCAAATGCTTGGAGTAAGGAGAGCCTGATGCATTTCGATTCTTGTTGTAGAGACACAAAAGTCAGGTGGGTACACCGCAGTAAGGCCGGAAAAAAAAATTGTTGCCCTCAAGTGGAAAAATTAAAATTTTGGGTTGGTCGGTCATTTTTTTTTTTTTTTTTTTTTGCCCGACTTTCAAACATTTAAGAATAAATACAGGATGTATGGTCACCTGGGGCCGATTTCATAAAACTTACGACACATCTCAGAGTTAAGACGCATCCTTTCTCTATGGACTCACCGCATAGATGCGACGCATCGCAGCTAGGACGCGTCGCAAATCGAGTTGCGACACGTCGCAGAGCTTTATGAAATCGGCCCCTGGGCTTATAAATCAACGGTCTTGGGTCGTTTTGAGGAGACACACTTTTTTACTGCTAAATCTTAAATTTTCTGTCAAAAATGGTGAGTTTTTATACTTAAGGACTCAGATAAAAAGAAAATAAATCCCGACCCAAAGTTTTGGCATTTTACGGTCGGTCGCTGAGGGCAACACAACAATTTTTTTTTTCCGGCCTAATGGCGGATGGTATGTTGTGCCATTGGATCGGTCTATAGGATCTTTGATTGTGAGTCTCCAACCTGTTTGCCATTTAATCTCTTTCCTAATAGATGCAAGCAAAGTCAACATGATGCTGATGCTGCCTGAGATAGATCAGAGGAAGGAGCGTATGATGGACATTCTGGAGGACAAGGTAAAACGGGAATTTAAATCTCGGGCTGGAGCTATGGCTATTAAGGCTCATCCTGTTGTATATTAGAGATTTTGCATTGAGCCCATGCTTCAAAACTGTAGCCTTCAATTTGCATCAAGCCTCAGTGTTTGGCTGCATCCAAATCTTTTTTCTACACCTAGGTCTAGGTCTTCGCTACATTAGAAATACGCGGAGACACCAAGACAATAGACCTAGCCGTAGCACTGGAAGCCTGTTTCCGACACAGCCTTTGAGAAAGACTGTCCAAATCAAAGCCTTGAGACCCTCCTTTGTTTTTCTCGAAATCAGCTTCAAATCAGGCAGAGAATCTTTGAAATTGTTTTACAGAGCAGTTCTATGAGGCACTCATGCGTATTGAGAACAGGGGCAAATTTCATAGATCTGCTTATTAGCAGGAAAAATCTTCCTTGATCAAACAGGATTACCAACCAAATTTCTGTGTGATGTTTACTGCTTTTGACTTGTATTGGCAGCCATTGTTTGCTCAGCATAAGATGCACGAGGAGTTTTGGCTGGCATACTGATTTTATTTTATACCAAGGTTTTTGGTGCTTTAAGCAAATTTTGGTGCTGAAGCAGCTGTATGAAATTGGCCCCAGTTTGAGGAACTGACGGTCTGAAATGGTTTTGTCCTTCCCTAGGGGTTGAGCTTCTTGTTCCCCCTGCTGAGAGTCCAGGCAGATATCTGGAAGCAGATCACCACCGAGCCCAACCCGTCATCACTCTACAAATGGATCAGAGACAACATACCTGCCAAGCTTCACACGGACAAGGGCTTCATCAATGCCCTAGCAACCAGGTGAGGCATTGTGGGATACATTAGGGTACTGCTGCATCATGGGATACATTAGGGTGCTGCTTCGTGGGATACATTAGGGTGCTGCATCGTTGGATACATTATGGTGTTGCATCTTGGGATACATTAGGGTGTTGCATCTTGGGATACATTAGGGTACTACATCGTGGGATACATTAGGGTGCAGCATCGTGGGGTACATTAGGGTGCAGCATCGTGGGGTACATTAGGGTGCAGCATCGTGGGGTACATTAGGCTGCAGCATCGTGGGATACATTAGGCTGCAGCATCGTGGGGTACATTAGGGTGTTGCATCGTGGGGTACATTAGGCTGCAGCATCGTGGGGTACATTAGGCTGCAGCATCGTGGGGTACATTAGGCTGCAGCATCGTGGGGTACATTAGGCTGCAGCATCGTGGGGTACATTAGGGTGCTGCATCGTGGGGTACATTAGGCTGCAGCATCGTGGGGTACATTAGAGTACTACATCGTGGGATACATTAAGGTGCTGCATCGTGGGGTACATTAGAGTACTACATCGTGGGATACATTAGGCTGCAGCATCGTGGGGTACATTAGGGTGCTGCATCGTGGGGTACATTTGGGTACTACATCGTGGGATACATTAGGCTGCAGCATCGTGGGGTACATTAGGCTGCAGCATCGTGGGGTACATTAGGGTGCTGCATCGTGGGGTACATTTGGGTACTGCATTGTGGGATACATTAGGGTGCTGCATCGTGGGATACATTAGGGTGCAGCATCGTGGGGTACATTAGGGTGCTGCATCGTGGGGTACATTAGGGTGCAGCATCGTGGGGTACATTAGGCTGCAGCATCGTGGGGTACATTAGGGTACTGCATTGTGGGATACATTGGCCCACTGCATCATGGGATACACAGGAAGCGTTGCATCAATAAACGTAATTGACTCACTATCATGGGATACATTGGCGTGCTTTATCTTAGAACATAGACATTGGACTTTGGCGTGAACGCCTTTCTATTTCAATAATTTGTGTGAATATTCCCTTTCTGCAGTATTATCAAGTTTGTGACATCTCAGACAACTCTGGCGGAAGGGGTCGATCCCAGCATTGCCCCGGACAAGGCCCTGCAGGAGAAAGAGCGAACCTTGCTAGAGAAATTCAAAGCTGTCCTGCAGAAGTTTGTCCACGAGAGTGTGGCGCTGCAGTTGAGTGCCCTCTATGCGCTACAGGTGCACTGCTGCAACAGTGGCTTCCCAAAGGGTAAGAAGAATCCTTCAAGAAAGAGATGTGACAAGATCATATCATGACCTTTAATCAAAGTATTTGATAAGTCAGTACCCTGTCTCTTTGGAAGCCGGAAGGTCAATCAGCAGCCCACCCTGGAAGACCCCAAAATAAAACCCAACATCTTGCTCTGAATAGGCAACCTCAAGTATGACCTCTAATGTCAGACCAGAGAGTAGCATGTATGATCGACAATGGTGCTGCATGAGAAAAAAGAAATTATGGTACTTGTGGGGCCTGTTATTTTAATGCACAGGATCCCAGATTTGTGGATCCACCTCCTATGCAGGGCATGCTAAAATGGAATCCAGATCCGCAGAATCCGTGATCCTTTGTGTTAATAAACAAACAGGCCCCAAATGAATGAGCATTTTTGTATGAGAGGTTGGTTCTAAAAATAGCACACTTTCGGCTTAGTCCTGGCGTCATTACTAGTATTTTTTGGACATCTTTGGGAGAACAGCTCATTGTCTTTGTCTTAAATGTTTGTGATCTAATGTAGGTATGATTTGTTGGTTCTTGGGTTCAATGTATAGGCATGTTGCTGCGTTTCTTTGTCAACTTCTACAATCTGGAGGTGATCGAGGAAGAAGCTTTCCTGAAGTGGAAGGAAGACATATCGGATGAACATCCAGGCAAGGGGAAAGCACTGTTTCAGGTAAGTTAGAGGTTGCAGGGGAAGTGTGTGAATCCAGAGGCTTGCAGTTTGAGGTTGACAGAGGCTTGCAGTTTGAGGTTGGTGGTCAGAGGTTGACAATCTGAGGCTGGCAGGTCAGAGACTTGCAGTTTGAAGTTGACAGAGGCTTGCAGTTTGAGGTAGTCAGTGAGAGGTTTGCGGTTTGAAGTTGGCAGTCAGAGGTTGACAATATGAGGTTGGTAGTCAGAGGTTGACAATATGAGGCTGGCAGGTCAGAAGTTGACAATCTGAGGCTGGCAGGTCAGAGGCTTTCAGTCTGAGGTTGGCAGTAAGAGGTTGGACAAAATGGAGTTGTCTTGAACGTAGCTTCATTTGTCATTTATATAATCTGCAGGTGAACCAGTGGCTGACTTGGCTAGCTACTGCCGAAGAAGAGGAAGACTCTGAAGACGAGGAACCAGACCAATAAGTATTGCACGTTGTCCCATGGCCATCGCGCACAACACAGTCTGGTGCCAAGACCAGCCGGGCCGGTGAGGTTTCACGTCATTGAGCTCAATTGATTGTTGCACTGTCTCTCGGACCACTATTAAATATTGTACCCAGTTTGTCCTTATAAAATGTAATAATCTGGCTTGAGTAATGCCAAAGTAGAACTTACCAAATTGCTCTGTCGTAGTAGTAGTAGTAAGGTTTTTTTTTCCCTTTAAAAAACAAACAAACAGGTGCATTCCTAACCATGTGTTAATGATTAATGAATTAATAGAATTGTGAAGATACCAAGTGATTAAATTATAAAGTCATTCTCTAGATTTCGTAATAAATGTAAAGTAGGCATAAATAATGTTAACGGTTCGGGGATCAGTCTTGTACGTACCTGCATGCATCGTAGAGTACTCGCTACGAGTACATGTATTTTGCTATGAGTAAAGAATGAGTATGAGTACCAGTACAAGACAATTTTTTGTTGTCTGAGTACGAGTGCAGAGAGGAACTCCAATGTGAGTACGAGTATTTCAACACTTTGTTTGTTTGTTGTAGCCTTTGTGTCATGTTTTACCGAAAAGCCAGTGATATGTGGAAAAAACACTATTTTATTCATTTTTTGGGGGCCCCTTTTTTCTGATTGAAAATGCAATTTGGGTTCGTATTGAACGCGCTGTTTCTCTTGCAATGCAAGGAATGAATTTGTTCAAAGAAAAAGAAATGCCAGATGACTTCTGTTATAAATCAATCAGTGGAAGCATGCGTCGTGGGAGCGTGTTGTTGTATCTGCCTTCGAGCATTACTCCCTCGGTCTCCTGATAGCCATCCCCAGGCAGCCACGCGACCCATCCCCCATCTCAGCAAAATAACGATCCGTCTGACGCAACCACATGTCATGCGGATGACCTACTGGGCGAGTCCTACCAGTAGGTTCTCTCATAGAAAGAATCCGCCTGGCAGGATTGCTCGCAAGGGAATCTAGCCACATGATTCAGTGTCTAATAATCCTTTCTGGTAAACAAAACAATCCCGGGCCACGTAAGGGGTTAAGTGTGGGAACCAACGAAAAGTTCTCAATTTTGTTTTGTCACTTTCATTATTAAAAAAAAAAGTAGCAATATCATTGTTAAGATCGGTTTCAGAAATTCATTAATATCATCAGTCATTACTAAAAAAAAGTTTGAATTGTACAGAATCTAGACAGGTGCTTAATGCTCACTTTAAAGCTTAGGAAATATTTTCTGAGGGAAAACCTCCGTACATGTATTTGTATTAAAAGTGGTCTGAACATTTGTTAGTCCTTCTCGGCACAGCATGGTATTTTAATCTTAAAAAATGTCAATTTTATGGGATTTTCTTTTCTTAGGTTGTCAGAATAAAGGGCGTTTGTTGAGAGATGTTGTGAGATCAAGCCCTTGCAAATTCTACGATGTAAAATTAATAATCGGATTGAATTAGGAAATCTTTTGATATTTCACATGTGATATCATGTATATTCAAGTACATGTAAATCTACCACCACAGAATATACACAAGTGACGCATTGAGATACAAGTTTTAGTGAAATGTGCTTAGAGTAATGGGTAGAATGATCTTCAAAAATTGTACAATTTTTTGTTTTTCTTCTATAATCATGGAAAATTATTGATGTATCTGTTTATAATTGATCACCCGAAAATTTGATGAAAACACGGACGTGTTTTTAGTTCCTTTAATATACCTTTACCATCCTGAATCTGCCCAAATTTATCGAAAGTAGCTCAGAACTTTGACAGATAGAGAAGTGTTAAGTTTAAGCACTGTAGCTTTAAGTAGAGCTTGATGGCCCAACTTGGTCCAAGTCCAAAGAATGTTCCTTATGGATACTGCACAGTGTGATATTTTTGAAGGACACAGGACTGTTGAGCCAAGGCACTGTAACTTTATGTGGAGCTTGATGGCCCAACTTGGTCCAAGTCCAAAGAATGTGCCATAGGGATACTGCACAGTGTGATATTTTTGAAAGACACAGGACCGTTGAGCCTAGGCACTGTAGCTTTATGCGGAGCTTGATGGCCCAACTTGGTCCAGGTCCAAAGAATGTGCCATAGGGCCAGGGATACAGCAGTGTGGTATCATGAAGGACACGTACAGGACTGTAGAGCCCAGGCACTGTATTCTTCATATGGGGCTTGATGGTCCAACTTGGGCCATAGGGATACTTGGGTCAATTTATCCAAACTCATCATAACTTACTATCAGTCGTAGGACAGATACAAGGGTTTATCCTTCGTAACCCATGTGACAATCAGTCATAGGGCTTCGTGAAATCGACCCCTGCACAGTTTGGTATTTTGAAGGATACTGGACTTGTAGAGCCCAGAGGCCGATTTCACTATTGCTTTGCGATCATCGCTTCAGACCAAATCCAGCGCCTAACAGAAAATCGGTAGCTAATCTGTGTAGCAATTTGCCATTTAGTGATGGATTTGGGCTTTAGCGTAAGGTGACCAGACGTCCCCGATTTCCGGGGACAGTCCCCGATTTGACAGTGCCGTCCCCAATGAATAATTATCACCGAAAATGTCCCCGATTCGACAAAATGCCCCCGGAAATTCTAATTGTCCTAAATGAAAAAACTGAACACAAAATAATCCTGTGCTGAAGGAGATCTATTCTTCAGAGAAGTATGCGAAGACAACCGCCTAAGACATCATTACCCACTCATGTCAACTGGACAAGATGTCCATAGATGCCACCATTTTGCATGTAGGCATCATCTGGATTCAATTTTTTTTTCAAAATTATACCCCTCCCCCAAGACACGGATCACTGTCCCTGGATCATCTCAACAAAATATGGTCACCTTACTTTAGCGATGATAGCAATGCGTTAGTGAAATCTGCCCCAGGCACTGTAACTTCAAGATTGCTGGTCCACAACACTTGGACTCAAGCGCAGAGAATGCTAGGGGTTAATATAATACACAATGTTCAATTTTGTCAAGACTCACAGATACTAGAGGTTCCAAGTGAAAATGATCGGGGCTTTAGATTCTCAAAGAACTTGTATTTTATAAAACATTTCACTCTTCATTTATTGGCAATATTGACAGTCCATTGTTATAACTGCACCTTTTAAAACCTTCTTACATAAAGATTTAGCCATAATATATGAATCAGTGGTAAAAAATAAAATAACTCGGTAAAAAGCTTTTGCAATAAATTATGTTCTTGGCATCATTAGTTCCTTGTCTCTTTGTTCTAAAATTCTTTCTTAATAAAGGCACATTCAATCTGTCCATCCAATCAGCATTTAAAACAAACATGTTCTGGAAAGATTTGAGGCATAGTGACAATTGGTATGTCAGTATGTGGATTGGTCAATTAAGAGCAGTATAACTAATCAGAAGTTCCAAAATGGATGACACAAGTGTTACAGTTGTTCAGATAAATCAAATCAAATCAACCTTTCATCTCTAAAAACTGAAGATTTAATGGAATAATTGTATCATCGGAATGTTTATAGACCAATCCGATGGCATGATATACAATCCACCATTACTGCGGTGTCCCCGCCTGCCTTTTGTGTGGCAGCAAAAAGAGTTAATTTACGCCAGTGTACTGCAGGTGGTAAAGTGCGTCGAGCATAATTTGTTTTCTTCTAAAGGCGTGCGGGGACACTGCAGTACTGTTAAATTTTTTGCCTGAAATGCTGTGTTTATCCAGAAAAGAGTAAAACCTAATGACTAAAACCAATTTTTATCTTTTAATTAAAGATCAAAAATAACGGTTAAAAGATTTAAGAAATACTGTGGGCATTTCTCACTGTTTTCTCAAAACGTGGGCACCATATGGGGCTGAAAATTTCACAAATAACTGTTACTTTATCTTCCTTAATATTTTTGCCCATGAATCTGCATTTCTTTCACAAAAACCAAAGTATGATATTACCTATAAAGTCAATTCAGAATCTCAAAAACACACACACTGGTACCTCACAGCAAATTGAGAAGCTTTCACAAAGGAAAATTAGAGTAGGCTTTGAGCACAATTAAACAAAATGCTGTATTCAGGAATATACAATGTGTTCATTGTGGTAATTAATAATTCTAAAGAAATTCATAACATATAGAGAATATATTGTATATTATAAAAGTTTGTGCATAACTGCTATTTTCATAAAAATATCTCAAAGATTCACTTCAAACTGTGTTTTATATACATACATCAGGGCTCGACCTTAACGCTAGCCCGGCGTACAATGGCTAGTAAAAACGGCTGCGGGCTAGTAAAAACCCCTGCCCAACTTGCCCGGCGGGCTAGTAAAAATATGTGTGCCCTTTTCTTCTCGGCCGCGGTGCCCCCTGAAATTGTGTCTTTTATTTCCCGTAAATTACCAATCTTACATCCACGCAAAAAAACAAACAGTTTTCCTACCGAGAAAATCCGGCCACGATCCACGGTACCGAGCCCGACCTGCCGCAACTGCACCATACACAGCGCGCCCACTACATACCGTACCACCATCATCTATACACACGTGTTTACGTTGCATGCATTGCATGCATGCACAGTAGACTTCCGGACTATTTCGCTGGTGCACGTTTGCTTTGAATTTGAGGCTATTACGTGCGCGGATACCAGGCGTGGAAAAGTCGGTATGCATGCGGGCTGTGCTATGTTTACGTTCTCCATGCGATCGTCATTTTCGGAAGGCGATTCACGATAATCGAGCATGTGAAAAGAGTTTTTCTACTTGGCCAAATAGACAAAATAACCAACTGGAATTCAAGCAACATTTAGCTGATCAGGAAAATGCAATTTACGGTACTTTGGAAGGACGGACGGTCAGAATATTTTTACAGGGATCTCGCAACGTTATGGTCATTCGAGGTATCAAGTTTTCGATCGAGGGTTGGCTGTTTAATACGCCACTTGTACTAGTACTAGCGGCGTGCCTGTACCCATGGAGGAAGGGAATATGAAATGAGGTGATTCCCCTCTCCATATCTGTCCCTGTCATTTCACAGGAGTTTTAAGGCGATTCTTCATTATTTTGTACTTGTAGGCTCCAAAACAGTGTTTGGCCTCGGTGCCTTTCCTTCATTAAAAAAAAGGCCTCTTTGCCTCTGGGTTTGGCCGCAGTGCCGCTAAAAAAGTAAAATGTCCACTTTCTTGGGCCAAAATGGCAGTGCCCTAAAGTCATTGAAATTTGAGGCCTGATCGCTTCTGATTCGCACCTTGAAAGAATTTCGTGATTGACTCGCCATGTCTGAGTGCAAAATCGATGTATTTGAGCACGGTGCTCCAGAGAAGAAACGGTTTTTTAATGGATCGATTTAAGAAGAACATCCCAACTCCACTACCAGCAACAGTGCTTTCTAGCCAACGATGAACAAAAGTCAAAAACCTGTTTTAATTGTTTGTTTTTTTTCCCACATATTTCATGGGCTAGTAAAAGTCTCTGCGGGCTAGTAAAAAACACAATTTACTAGCCCGGCGGGCTACTGTCAGAAAAAATAAAGGGCAAGCCCTGTACATACATCATACATGTATAATTTTGTTCTTTCATCGAAATAATTATATTGCACAGTGAAATATTATACAAAGACTATGCATTTGTTTAAATTATGTCAGTAGACAGTAAAACTAATCAAATGCTGAAGTCAAACTATAATGCGTGAGAACTAAACATTACATGTGCCAAAATTCAAAATAGCTTTTGGCTTATAATTGTCAGTATCACTGACAAAACTAATAAGTTTTTCAGTTTATCTCGTACAAATTTGTCCAATTTCTGAAATCATGATACTCTTGATCATTCATGAAAAACCTACTTTATAGAATAATTGATCGGTGGGCGGAAACACCATGTGAGAATCTTTAGTACATGTATGTACTCTGTTTGTATTCCGCAAACCAATCCACATGACCAATAGGGCTCTGCGCTCGAGCTATTTATAGAATACGCCCTTTATATCGACAGCTATAGATACCCGGATGTTCAGACAAATTTCACAACGTTTATGTGTATTACACGTACATGTATGTAAATGTTGTGGAATTTGTCCATACATCCGGGTTAAAGTTAATTGGGCAACGTGTGACTTTTAATTTGTCCAAACATTTGAATGTGACGTCACGAGCGCGGAGCCCTTTTGTCATATCATGCAGTCTCAAATCTTTCTTAAAATAATATATGTTTTCACACTTATAGCTCATTGTATTAAAAATGTAAATATCACATCAAACTCTTCTTTTTATATACAATGAATTTAGCAAGATAACGATAAGAGATCAGTGCTCACACACTAAGCATGCTAAGTATAGTGGAGGCCTACTTGGTGAGTTAGCACTGATATCCATCTTTTCCATGCTATCTATTATCTACAGTGCTAAGCAGTTCCACTAGTTTCATCATAATTTTATGCAAATTAGGCTGGCCCTTCACCGACATGGATGAGCACTGTATACCTAGTGCTTGTGAGAGCACGTTAACAAATTTAACATTCCTAGTTTCATCGCGTGTTTTTCAAATGTTTTGATCAGTCATAAAGATTCCATCACTTTCAGACGAGGCATTGATCTTAGCCGGTTTTCCTGTGTCTTGTTTGCGCCGGTCATTGTTATTGTATGATAAGTCCACTGGCCTGACCTGTTTTGTATCTGGGTCCACGGTTGTCTTATGTGGCTGGCTTGTTCGGGGACTTTGACATGTGTTTTCGGTGCCTTCACAACCTTGAGGCTCGGGACGTTCAAAATTAACAACATCTGGCATGGGAGCAAGAGCAGACTTCTGTTTTCTGCCGTCAACTCTTTCTGTGGGTGTTGTAGGGGGGTCTGATTTGGCAGGTTGTTTGTTCTTTAAGGGCAAATTTGTTTGCTTCATGTCCTTCAAATTCTTATTTGGTGAATTCCAAGTGTATGGCCGAACTCCATTTGGAGTCCTAGGCCTTTGGCTATTGCCGTTTTCTATTAAGTCTGTCGTGTTTCTGGATTTCCGGAGCCCAGAATCAATACGAGTAGCCCTGACCTTTATCTGCTCGATTCTTCGCCTCGCAAGGAGGGGGATCAGGTCATCTAGCTCAGGATCACCAACCTCTTGCTTCTTGGATTCTTTGGCCTGTTTCTTCTGATCAGTTTGCTTCTGCTTGAGCCAGTCGTCGTAAGTGAGTCCCTTGAAAGGGTTTGAGGAGGGCATGTTCTTGCGGTTACTGCTGCCCATTTTTGGTTTAGAAATGCTACCAGACTTTGATTCAGATGGGAGCATGCTGGTGGTCTTCTTTGAAGATGTGATAGCTGCTTTCTTTGAAGCTTGTGCTTCTTGAGCTTCTCTCAGGAGCTTCTTCCTTCTCTTCTCTGCTTCCTTTCTTTGCCTCTTCTCCTCGTCATGGAGTCTTTCAGACTCCAAGTTCCTCACAAGATGATGCCTTGTATCCTCATCAAGGCGCCTCTGATTGTCTGAAACATTTTCTTTTGATTCACGTGCAGTCTTCCTGGGTTTACTGGACTTCCTCTTATTGGGTGATGAGGTGCTTGGTGTCTGTGATTTGGACTCTGACGTTGCATTTAGAGGGGTAGGCGCTACAAGGGACTCATTTGACTGTTTAACAGCTTCAATATTCTGCAGAGCTTCTCTCTGTTTGACAACTCTTTGGATCTTTCGCTCCGCTCGTTGCTTAGTGATTGAATCCTCCTTCTTATGTTTCATCCATTGAGAAAACTTATCTTCAGACTCTGCATGTTTCCTGAGCTTCTCATCTTGGCATTTCTGCTCTTCCAGCTTCTCTTGCCGTTCTTTCTTCCTCTCGACACGCTTCTGTTTCCTGATGATCTTGTTCTTTTCCTTCAGCCATGACAATACATCAGGGTTGCTGGAGGTACTCAGCTTGTTATCTGATGAATGAAACTCCTTTTTGATGGGTGCAGACTCCAGGGATCTCTTTGGGCTTTCGCTTCTCTGAGGCGACAGTTTCAGCGATTGATTTCCCTTCTGCTTTACACGCAATTTCCTCTTCGATGGATTGGTTTGTTTATTAGTACTCTTCCTTGTCCTGACGGGCGGTCGGGGATGAACATGTCCCTCTCCAGGTAAGACTTTCCGAGGGCTCCGAAGAATACTCCGTATCACCTCAGTGTCAGAGACATCCGAGCAGGAAGATGCATTACCTAAACTCGCTTCATTGAAAGAAACCTGCTTTCTCCTCTGCGGTTGAGCATCAGAAGTCTCATCTGAAGTAAGACTAGCATGGAATTCATCCTTGTTATCTTCTTCACCTGAGGAGAGCTCCACAATCTTAGGTCCAGACGAGTCAACCTCGGGAGCAGACTTCGTCACTCTCTTCCTCCTTATTCGGTTGCCATGGAACTGCTGTCTCCTAGGAGATGGGGACTGCTTAACTTGTCTTGACACCAAGTCCACCGACTGGAGGCGGGCGACGGTCTTCCTCTCCACATGCTGGGTGGCCAGAAGGGTAGCGAGCTCCCGGTACTTTTCAGCCAGTACTTCTTGGGAAGTTGTCAGGTCAGGGCGTGGGGATCTCGGTGACCTCTGATGAGTGTTACTGACCTTGTCTGTCGTCAAAACCCGTAAAATGTTCAGAGCTTTATGCTTGGCACTCAGCTCAGACATCATGAAATCTGTCGACAGAACAAATAGTGAAATATGAGGCTTTTAAAAGAAGGTCAAACAGAAAATACTAACTAATTGTGTTTCCTCCGATCACAAGGTTTACAGTGACGTGTTATGAACATCTTTAGTTTGTATACATATCATACACATATGCACCTGTAGCTATAGTTGCGATGATCGTAACCCTAGGTCTGACATAATAGGGTTATGATCATCGCAACTATACACATTTACAATGTGCACAAAATCTGATATATAATTTTTTCCTGAAAAATTCCGTACAATTTTCATGCTAGTAAAATCACAATTTAATCTTTAATTTTCATCTTCACTTTTGTTGGACGGATTTGGACAGCTGTAACTAGAAGTAACCTTAAGTACAGTTATAAATCAAAATCTTACCGAGGATTTTCCTCTTGATTTTATGCATACAAATTGAAATTAATTGAAATTTAGAAATGCTCATTGAAAATGCGTGTAGTAAATTATAATGTGGTCATATGTGAACGGTATAAGTACATGTACAAACACGACAATGTTAATGTTATATTTACCTGCCGCAATCACACCACAAAACGATAACTGCTTTTCTGCTTTCGTGGATTCTTACAAAGACGACATCTGCATATTATTAACATTCGATTTACCGTTCGTTAGCTGTCCAAAATATATCTAAAGCCGATGAAACCGTGTCATTTAACATGTTTCACACTTTCCTGAATTACACATTGCATGGCATGTAACATTTGTGATCACAGCTTATATACCATAGCGCTGTCACTTTCAGCGCTGTTACTCCCGTTGAAAATAAGTCAATGGAAACACATTTTGAAATTTTTTTACTATAATGAAGATTGTTTTGTATTTTTATATGGATTTATTTTACAAAATATAGGTGGAATCAAAAAATATGAATATGTACAATTTGGGAGTCGGAAAACATGCGTAATACTTGGTGAATAATGTGTCAATTACAGTGGGGGTAACGATGACAGATTTACGTGCACCTGTGTCGTCTAGCTGCTTATCAACGTTGCTCATAGCAGCCATCTGGATTGCACCATTATTCTTTAGGGGGATAGGGAAAATAGCTGCAATTGAGATCCCAATAAACAATTCAAAGTAGTATTCTAGTCATTATTTTAATATAACTACGAGGCTATTTATATATTTTGCAATAATTATGAGCATTAATAGTGAAATACAGTTGTAAATTGAAATAATTCTTAACAATGAAATATACCGATATACCTAGGTACATAATGGTACAGTCTACAAAAGCTTACAGGTGAACCAAAACTATTATTGTGGAAACTCTATGTGGATATATGGAAAATACGTTGAACTTGGCACAGATTCAGGTGACTGTTTTCACATTTTCACGTCCACTAAGTCTTTTTTCGACGACTGGTTCTCCACACGGAGGAAATGTTTTGATCTGAGAAGCAATCATCACTGATTTACGACCTTACGATGGCCGAAAAGGAACTTTGAGTCGATTGACTTCGAGGTAATTTCATGTATTGCTAACTAAAATCTCTTCCTTCCTCCATGACTAAAAGTAAATAACAAACCATGCTTGTGTACATGTACCTGTACGTATGCAGTATTTAATTCAAAATAAGCAGACTATGAAATTGCAAGAATCTACCGGTAACCATGGCATCTTAATAAATTAAATGACGGCCAGTTACTAAAACTATATATTTTATTTAAATTCCTTGTAATTAAATTGTAGGGAACCTAAATTATATACGTACCACTTTTTTGTTATAGATATGGCAGCAGCTATGACCTCAATTCCACGAGGCTATTTTGAGGAGGACGTTTCTCTGTTGACAGCGAGGGAACGTGACCGGCTTTACGACGATAAACCCCAAAGCTGGTCAGCTTTCAACCCGAGAGATGTCCAGAAACTAGCCCGGAGGCGTCCGCCTCACTCCGGGTCCAAGATTGAGATCGGTCACAGACTGCGGACATACGTGCCCGAGTCCATCACGCCAAAGCCCACCGATGCCTTCCGTCTGTGGATTGAGGGCGGACGCAAGTCAGCCCCGTTCCCGCCCCGCTGGGATCCACAGTACAACAGCAACGTCTGGCGTAATTTCAGCAGCCGGGTCGGTTACCGCTTCGACTCCCGCAGCGGCCAGAGCGTATCGGAACTTATCGCTGACATGTACCCCATCAAGATCCCAGCCCACTCTGAGATGAATGACAACACCTTCGGGAAGTTCCTCAGTGAGGTACCGATGATCCGCAACCCGAAGCGTCGCAGCCTAGCCATCTCGCGCTCTGTCCGAGAGCTCAAGGATTTCAAAGAGCTCAAACTCCGAAGTGAGATGCGCGTCCCTCCCGTCACTGAAAATGGCGACATAGTTCCGCCAAAAGGTTTCAAGAAGTACGAGCACCACCATCGAACAATCTCCACACCGGAGAGCACTGCCACACAGTCCTTGCGACAGATGACCGAGTTGGAACGGGACAGTCAGCGTAGTGTATTGGGCACTCATAGGACGAGTGGTACCAGACTTTGGAAGTTGACCTTCAAGCAGAACCACCCAGACTACGAGAAGATGAAAACCGATCAGACGGAGAGACTCCACAATCCTGTTAAGAGTCCCATTCCTGGCGAAATATGGTTCCAATGAAACTGCAATTTAAGTTCGAAGTGGTTATGGTGATCGTAACCCTTGATCTGAATGACATAAGATTTGGAACCTAAAGTTTGAATTCGGAGGCTTACCGGTAAATGTGTGACAAGCATATTGAATCCACTGTATTTCAGTTTGGTGGAAAGAGTCATTAATCCATAAAATCCTAGACTGTT
This sequence comes from Astropecten irregularis, assembly GCA_963971285.1. Taxonomy (NCBI): domain Eukaryota; kingdom Metazoa; phylum Echinodermata; class Asteroidea; order Paxillosida; family Astropectinidae; genus Astropecten; species Astropecten irregularis. The sequence continues at coordinate 10,817,999 of OZ020251.1, read as the reverse complement.
TTAAATAACCGGTTTGCCACTTTGAAAAACTGCACAATCCTGTTGACATTTTTGAAAAAAAAAGAGAAAAAAAGCATCATGAAGTTGGGTGTTTTTTTTTGCACTGAACACAATGAGATTATTTGTGAACTGGTATTTATTATTCATTTGTTTTGCTTGTTTGTTTTTATAACCCAACTTTACATTTTAATTAATTTGCTTTGTAGATAACTTAGCAGAAATCTAAATGTGGATTATGAAGTTATCAAATAACTGAGAAAAATGTACTGGCTGGAACGGGATTTGAACCGGCGACCTCCTGAATACCGTATGCCTGTATGGTATTCAGAAGGTCGCCGGTTCGAATCTTGCTCCAGTCAATTTTTCTTTGTTCACTTTTCAATGACTTTAAATTCAGTCAGTTTACCTAGTGGTTTAGTATTTGATAATAAACTGCTGTAAACTGCTCATCAGACAAAATAATTACCTGAAATTTGGAGTTAGGAGGGCCTGACGCATTTCGCTTTTTATCGAACATGTCGAAGGCTGATGCATTGCGATCCTAGCGAAGGCTTCGATAAACATCCTGCTAGGATCGAAACCGACAGGCCCTCCTAACTCCAACCAAAAATTGACTGGAACAGATTACATACATTCCCACAATTATTAAAAACGGGAGCTTGCATAGTGATGGTGTGTGATGTGTATAATGTGTATAATATTTTATGTGTGTAAAAGTCTACAAAAGTACAAATGTTGTGTGTGAAGTGTAGTTTAACTTGTGTACACCTGCTTATCTACTTAAAGAATGTTTTCTTTAACTAGATATTATAACTAATTCCAAAAAAGTACAGAATTCCATCCATCCTAATTTTAACAATGAAGGAGAAAAATTTGCATAATTTGGCTATGATTCACATTCACAACTCTGTAAAAAAAAATTATAATACCATGTCTTTGTGGTAAAATTCCATTAATTTTCTGCATTGAAGTTTGCCTGCACTAAAACGGAAAGTTGTACAAAAACATGATATCGGCATTTCCAAGAAACATGGACCATTTCACAAATATGCCAGAAGTGTCCAGTACCAGTATGGTAATTAAGTATGTGAGAAATGCACTGAGGGACAGTTTGTGCTCAAAATTTGGTATATGACATGTTTGGAATTGATTATGCACACTTCTGTGTTCGAATACGAGGCTGTCTGTGTCCGCTTCTCAAACACGTAAGTTGGTGTACATTACATACACAATGCACTTTCATGGTCTGCTAGAGCGAAGCAGGCCACAACTGGTACCTGAGCTGAGAATGTGATGTTTGTGTAAGGGCATGCAGGCTGTACTGTGTCGAGTGGCTGTGACAGCGTGGCCAAAGTTCAGCAAAGAGAGCCTCAGTTTTGATGTGGATATGCGCAGACAGCGCTGTGAAATACCTCTATAAAATAGGCTAGTTATTCACAAAAGGGTCTATTGGACTTTGAAAACATGGGACGCTAGAGCCCAGGAACAGTGATTTTATTTGTTACTCTAAGGATTTGGAGTTCCCAATGTTGACCAAACGCTGCGTGACTTTGGCCCTTGGCAGATTTTTATGCGTCCCGGCCAAAATGCCTAAAAAGATTTGAGGATTTATACATGTAGTAATAAGATTTGATTTTGAAAATGGATTGTTTGAAAACAATGTGTGGAAGTTATTTGATTGGTGTATTCTTTTGTCAACTCTGTGTTCGCTCTGTGATAAATAAATTCATGATTCCAAATAACCCACTGTCTCAAATAGCCATCTTTATGTTATTTATAGGGATGTGAGACTTCAGATTTAAATTTGATTTCAGAATTTTTTTTTTTTTTAGGTTTTAAATCATAATTTCAGCTTTTTTGTACACATGCTGTTTACAAAAGTATAGGAACTTTTAAATTTCAGCTTCTTAGTAATGTGATGCATTTTCAGATTCTTTTGTATGGCCATGCACCCACATCCCTGGTTCTTGTGTCTTGTTTGAAATGTCTTCAAGCACTCTTTGTGTTGTGTAGTGCGAACACAGAGCATGAATCATTGACGCAGTATGGACCCATGTAAATTGCAGTGTGAAAAGGCCTCATAACAGACAAGCCACACCAACATCTATTCCATTTCTGGCCTTAGCAACACCCAATAAAACAACACTGTATCCTCATGAATATTCATATATTCAAATGTTTATTTATTCTAAGAACCAAAGAATGTGAAAACTTTTCATCAAAGAATGTACATGTATACACACAAATTGTTGAAGGTAATGTAACAAATATTATAAACATCCTAATAAATATTAAAATCCCTGAAGGACAAAAGATCAAAGAGGCCTGGGGCCGATTTCATAAAACTTACAACATGTCGCAGAATTAAGACGCATCCTTTCTCTATGGACTCACCGCATAGATGCGACGCGTCACAGGTATGACGGGTCGCAAATCGAGTTGCGTCGCAGAGCTTTATGAAATCGGCCCCTGGTATTGCTGGTAATGTAACATACCTATGGGGCTTGATGGCCCAACTTGTCCATAGAACGTGCCATAGGGAAACCGCACAGTGTGGGTGTTTTGAGGGACTGCTACTGTAGAGTCCAGCAGCTGATTTCACGAAACTTTACGCCATGGCGTAAGTCCACTTACGCCACAAATGTTGCGTAAGTTGCGCCACTTACGCAACATTTGTGGCGTAAGTTGGACTTACGCCATGGCGTAAAGTTTCGTGAAATCGGCTGCAGGGACTGATTTCACTAATGCTTTGCGATCATCGCTAAAGCCCAAATCCATTGCTATACGGAAAATAGATCGCTACTTTGTGTAGCAATTTTCCGTTTAGCGATGGATTAGGGCTTAGGGATGACTGCAAAGCGTTAGTGAAATAGGCCCCAGGCACTGTAACTTTATATGGGGATTGATGGCCCAACTTGGTCCTAGTTCAAAGAATGTGCCATGGGGATACTGCACAGTGTGATTTTCAGAGGGCATAGGACTGTAGAGCCCAGGCACTGTAACTTTATATGGGGCTCGATGGCCCAACTTGGTCCATGTCCATACAATGTCAGTGGAATGACACTATAACGAACACCGCTACAGAACATTTGGATATACCGGTACATGTACTAAACATCATCTTTGGCTCCCAATTTTTGTGTTCATTGTATATAGGTATGCTGAACATTGTTAACTATAACGAACGACCACAGTTTCCGAGTTTCTGTGCATCCCAGCGCTATCCTTATACATGTACTGCCATTCCACTGTACTTGGTCTTTTAAGACCAAAGAATGTAGGCCTTAAAATGGATACGACATTGTGTTGGACTTTGACAGATTCAGGACGGAAAGGTCCTATAGCCACGAATGCACCAAGGGGATAAGGGTTAAAGACTTTGCAATAGGGGCACAAGTACTGCACTGTGTTGATATTTTGACGGACTCGGAATGACATCCAGGCATACAATCATAGGGATGGGTGGTGGATACAAGTAGTCGCCCAGGGTCACCTATGGCAGGGTTCCTCTGCAAGATAACCTCTTCTTTCCCACGGCCAAACCTGATTATTCAACACAAAAGAGAATAAATTATCAAAATAAATAAAACAAACTAATAAACTATAATAAACGATTCTTGGAGTATGACGGTGTGTGTGTGGTTTCATGGCTTCTGACTGCCAAACGAACAAAGATAATTGACTATTGGGGTCACCACCAACGTAGGGCTGGTTTGCTCAGTTGGTAGAGTGCCAGTACGGTATTCAGAAGGTCGCTGGTTTGAATCCCGCTCTAGTCAATTTGTCTTTGTCCACTTTCAAGTTAGGTGAAATGTACAGAACATGTACACCATTCATTGCCATGACACAGGGTCCGGGTTCGAATCCAGCCATAGGATCACCTTGCCGGTGTTCCTGAGCAAGACATTGTTTTCAATTGCTTCTTTCCTATTCAGCACCTGGGAACTTGTGAGAGTAGATTTAAATTTCCTTGTGTTTGAATTAAGCCATTTGTGCTTAAAGGGTTCCTGCAGTGCTTTTTCAGACAGGTTATTTTATTGCCTTCATACAGAGAATATACTGACAGGTAATGAATGGCAAATACATACCCTTAGTACGGCTCGACCTCTCACCATGGCTAGCGGTACCGGCCCAAACTCCCTGGAGTCTGTTGAGTTAGCAGAGTTGTCACCCTCGATCCACACATGGCCTTTTGGAACCTGATAATTTCAAACAGACACACATTAATATAGAGGTCTTAAAATGGTTGCTTGACAGTCCAGGGCTGGATTTCACAAAGAACTAAGATTAATCTTAAGATGAGTTGTTCGGTATCACCATACCATAATGATTAATATTGTGACATCACACTTTGCTTAGCAATTAAGATGAATTCACACTTAAGATCAATCTTATAGTGCTTTGTGAAATCGGCCCCAGGGATCAAAAGCAATAAAGATTGATCTTAAGTTTCAAAGCAGTCCTAATTGCTAAGCAATGTGTGATGTCACAATACAAATCACCGTGATAATATTGACAACTCAAAGTCTCCACATCGACCGATGTTCCCTAAACGTTGAATTTCAGATGAGCACTAACCTATCTCCCTAATGTGCAAACTGCCGTTGTAGTAATAATGAAAATGATAATTATAAATAATGTGAAGGGAGATAGAGTAATTTGTACATAAATGTATAGAACAGCTAGATATATAGTTGACAAAAACTCTGACCGAATTCCAATACAGAAAATGCAATTTTGTAGTAAAACAATTCCCACTGAAAAGGCTCTTATATATTGCTGCCACAAACACAGATAAAAATGTAACAATAGCACTGGTATGAAAATTGGATCCATGATGATGTTAAAATCCAAAACTGTAATAGTCAGAAATCAATGATGAACAAGATGGAAAAAAATGACCTCTATTTGACCAGTGACTGGCAATGAGGCTGGTTAAAACACAACCAAAACATCCCGGGGTGAAGGGGTTTTCACTGGTGGTACCCAACATAGACATTATCCTTTATACTTACATTACTTGATCGCAAGAACTTCCACTTGTTCCCCGGTACTTCGTCAAATTCCATGCCGACCACTCTCTTGCACAGGAACTGATTGGGGTTCACTGGTGATCTGACTACGACTACATCACCCCTGACGATTGAAAAAATACAGAAAAAAAACTACATCAGCCGGCTACCAGTTAAACATGCACAAAGTGACCCTGATATGAGCAACATTTGAAATTCAATGTGTTCTATTCGCAGAACTGAATTAATACAGTATAACTAGTGATACTATTACATGGATTGAGTGACAATAACTTGAAAAAGGGTGCTACCAATCCGACGGCACGAAATACTATCCGCCATATTAACTGCGGTGTCCCCGCCCGCATTTTGTGTCTAATACACCAATCTGACTTGTGATACATGTAACTGGCCCTGCAGTGTATCAGGGGACATACATTCTGCAGAATAGAGTGCGGCGCCTTCGGCAGAGCAAAAATTCTTATGTTGCCACCTAGTGGGCACAAAAGGCGGACTGGGACACCAATATCATTTTAACGGTGGTTTGTTTTATTGGGCAAGGCATTTTTGTGCTAAACAATTGTTTGTGCTTAGCAGCTCCCATGAAATTGGCCCCATTACTCAGCCACAATGCCAATTCACTTTTGTTCTTTTAACTCACTTGTCCACTTTGTTGAAGAATTTGGTGCTGACGTGTTCAGTCAGGACGATGTCATTCTCCTCAATGGTTGGCTGCATGGATGGTCCAGTGCACTGTAAGAATTGAAAATCAACGTTGCAAAGAAACATGTTTAATTTAAATTATAATTCCTTGAACACATGTACATTCAACAATCAACATGTCTACACACGTTTTTTTCTGTGGCAAGTATGGTAATAATAATATAGGACATTATTTTACATGCAGCTACTTTATGAATACACTCTACTGCACATGATTACAAATGTATTATTATCCCTGGTTAAGTGGTTATCGGGCCATAATTTACATTCCTGAATACATCTCAACTCCCTGGGAGTATACAGCCCTGGCTACCGTATTCAATGCACAGAGGCTAATCAAACCACAACTTAGCCATCTTCATACCCTCGCAGGTGCCCAAGTCTACACTTGGGTGAAGAGGAGCAATAATGTGACAAAGCGTCTTGCCCAAGGACACAAGCACCACTAACCCATGACTGGATTTGAACCCATCATGCAATCTGTAACACCCGAACAAAACAATACACAATAATAGTGTGGTTTTTGTGGTATAAACCACGCATTAAATGCGTGGTTTATGATTCAGTTCCCCCTGTGGAGACTGTGGTAATGTGTGGTAAGCAGCTCTTGTCTTGTATGGCAAGTCAGAGTACTATTATTAGGGTTGAATATAATTAGTACACTTTTTGAACTCTAACTGTTTCCTAATCGTAGCTGTACCTTTGTGAAGTCCAAAACATATTCTGTAATGCAGTGTGCAGTGCAGTAAAATATCGCTGAATATGTTCCTACACGAACGGCAAGACTACCGCTCTGGCGTAGAACTCTCGCAACAAGGCCAGCCATAAAAGTTGATGTGTCAACCCTCTGGGAACGAAAGAAATAAATGTACAAGGTCAAGGTGTGATTATCGCAATTAGGATTAAAAATGAAAAGCGGGCACCGGACAAGTCGACCACGAGACAACTCGACCCCACAAACAACTCGACTCCGAGACAGCTCAACTCCAAAGACAAGTCCACTCGGAGACAATTGGACTCCGTCTAACTGTTAGACTATGCCACTGCGATTGCTAGGCTGGTGTGCACTACGAAGCAATAATTTTAACAGGGCCTAGGCTATTAATTAGGCCTATTGTGTTATTGTAAACCATAACAAGTTACAATAAACGGTAGGCCTAACGTTAGGCCGTTAAACTTTAGGCCTATGACTTTGACTTTGAGGCTATGTGAATAAAAAATTACACAAACAAAATACTATTCTGAGTAGTAGCAAATAGGAAGCAAAAGGCTGCTCGTCGGTCTGTAAAAGATAGACTAACGTTAGGCCTAGCACTAACGTTAGTATTAATGAGCAGCAGTAGCCCTGCCGCAGTAGCAGCGGGCCGCGGCGTCATCAGGTTGGCCGGCCGTGGCTGGCAGACGGTCAGTGGAGACAAGCGGGCACGCTTTGCCTTGTGTTAATTTCCGCTCCTTCTGAGCTTGTCAAATATCCCAAAATTAGTTAAATTTGACCATGGCCGTCGGTGGAATTTTCCCATGATGTCTTCCAAAATGTTAAGCTCACCTCAACGCTCAGTGAAGCCTTGATATTGATCCGATTATGAGAAATATTATGCCTAAACGTTACTCAGATCATGTGTGAAACTGCACTATTTTGATCTCTAGATCGATGACAAAGATAGAAATGGCGCCCTCTTGTGATGTTTTTTATCTGAGAATTTCTCAGTTGGGATCAAAGATAATTATATTAATCGCTACGATAATCTTTGGGGTGGGATGGGGATAATGGGGATAGAGCCACAGTAACTGAGCCTGTTGTGTGATGTCCCCCCCCCCCCTTCCCCTCTCCTAATTCCTTTAATTCCCTTTTCGCATTATACCGTATTGTTTTGCCTTCCGTCCTCATTTTAGTCCTCCAGGCGGTGCAGTTGAATTAGTTCCACGAAGTGACGCGTGAACTAGTCATTGGGGAGCTACGGGGAGTTTCCCTCGCTCGTTACGTTCGGATATTGCACCTGACTCGGAATGTTTCAGGAAAAGTATAATGGGCTCGCGGCATGCATGCAGTCTGTGGTGTGAACAAAGAAAAGAAAAGATATATATATATAATTATTGAAATTAAGGTTAATTAACTTAATTAAAGATACAGCTAGTACAAGATTGGTAGCACACCAAAACAGACCATTCTTTATGTTTTATACGAAAAAAAAAAAGGTTTTCGCTATTTTCTCGTGACTCAGATCGAATTCGATTGATCTCAAAAATGTTCACAGGTGTTATTGTACATGCTGGGTTAGACAAAGTTTCTGTGACATTTACCAATCATGTATTATATACCTTTAAAGGTAATTTCATACTCAGTTGGTTTTTGACGAAGAAATGCAGATTCATGGGCAAAAATAAATTATTTCAAGAAAGATACAGCAACAGTCATTATGTATCAGATTTCTGTAGGCCTACAATTTTCAGTCCCATACGGCGGTGCCAACTTTTTGAGAAAAACAGTGAAAAACCTCCAACAGTATTTTCTTTTCACTTTTCACCGTTATTTTTTATCTTTAAAAGATCATAAATTGTTTATGGTCATTGGCTTGACTCTTTTCTGGATAGACAGTATTTAATAAAGGCGAACACAAATTCGAAACGGTATGTTTAATTTCTACCATCGCCATCTTAGGTAAATATGTGGAGATCATTTCTGTTTCGATACTGAATAATGCTATAAAGTATAATGATAGTCCTTATTAAAGTTACGATTCACAAAATAATTAAAGTTTACAAAAGGAAAATACTTCAGCCAGTTTCTGTAAAAAAATATTTCTCGGCTCTGTAATACTACCATTCAATATAAGCCTGTTTGAGGAAAATTGCTTTAGCAAAAATTTTACTGAAAGAAAAGGACTAAAAAATCTCATGCGAATAATAGTTGTTTCGAACAATTGCTTTTAACGCCTCGAACGGAGACTAGACTTACGTTCAAGCGAACCTGGGAATTGACATTTCCAGGCCTGTACCCACGTGTTTTGTTCATTTTGGGTAAATTTCCCAGAATCAAAGTTCCGTGGACGCTATTTATATCCGGAAATGTCAGATAAATATGAACTCGCAATAGGCTTTACACATCCCACGGGAAGTACAGGGGAAGGTAGACGGAACCCCAATGGAAAGATCACTTGTAAACAGCGGTATAGATTTTGATCAATCCTGATAATGATTTCTGTTCCGGTTGTGATGTAGCGAAGAGTACGTGATTCCTAACTGTTTTTCACCGTGTCCAGGGTAGGTGCACCGTGGGTGATCTGTGCGCATCAGACGGCGGACATCGAATCGTCCACGCGGCAGGTTATCTCGTTGACTGGGACTCCTTATTTCAATCTTTTTCGAGGTAAAGTATAGTGTTTACGCATTTGAATAATCTCCAGTATTTTAAGTTTGCCCCGTTTTATTTATTTATTTAATTTGATTTATTCAATTATTTATTAATATATTTAGCCTATAGCTCGTTAATTCTTTATGAATTATGATTATGATTTACCATACTCCATAGCCTAACGTTGGGCCTAATTTTTCAGTTATCAACTACTTGATTCAGATATCGGGTTTAGAACATGGTTAAGAACAACTTCAGTAGCTACAAATACATTAGCTACAAATTGAAAACGGGTCTTTTTCTAGATTTTATTATTTTTGTTCATTCCTACACTGCAGACTAGTGCAGAGTAAAACAAAGAATGAAAAAAATTGTCCTCAATCATTGTAAGCTTTATTGTTCTAATGTAGCTTGACAACTAGTTCAGTGGCACCATTTCAGAGTTCCTGTATAGTGACGTAAATTAATAATAGTATGTGGTAAACTTTGATTTTTGATCAAAACGTTGGATGGTGCATAATTATAGTTCTTTCCAAATTGGACACAAATGGGAGCCCCCCGGCATTTTTCCCCATAAACTTTAGTCACAACTAAAAATGTTGACATTTGAACAGTGCGGGGCTCAGGATCATGGCCCAATTAACTTATCATGTGGCTGGATATTTGATTGTAATGAAATTTGTAATAGAAATTTACCAATTAGATATTTTAATCATTAAAACGGTCATTGAAAAGTGAACAAAGACAAATTGACTAGAGCTCCAGGAAATTTTTCTTTGTTCACTTTTCAATGACTTTAAATTTCAGTCAGTTTCCATCAAGTTGTTATTTGATTTTATTTTTTAATTAAAACAGATTAAATCTAGTACCACATCAATTGTACAGATAGTTGGTCAAGCATGATCTGAGGGCCTAATAATTTTTAAAAGCAAAATATGTGGAACAATAATCTGCACTGGTCAATTTGTTTTGCAGTATCTTACAATGTCTTTTATCCTATAATAAACTTAATGCTTTAAAACTGATTAAAAAATTCCTTTCATTTCAAGGGGCAAAGCAATATAATTCATACACAAGCAGTTTCAGTATCTTATAAGCAACTCACTTATGAACTCAATTTCCCATAAAAATAAGTTGTGGTGCTTTTGCTATCTGATCCAGATTTTAAAGTTCCCCCGCTTTGAAAATGGAGGAGTCTTAACAGGTGCTTCTGTAGGGAAAACCCCTATTGCTCTCCCAATTCTGTAATTATTTGTTCTATTGATAATAATAATAAGCATTGTCAACAGAAATGTTACACAGTTCAGCAGCATTAATGGTTTCCAGTAAGCTGCTCTGTATGGTGTACATACTATTGTTTCCTAACAAAAGGCCCAAATGATTATGTGATTGTCGTGTACAATTTGTAATAAGGATGCATTCAACATGTCGATTTATTTTTCTTTGAGGGGAAAGGGTTATGGGAGGGGGGGGGGGGAGTCCCCTCCCCTCCCCTTTCTCTAGAAAGGGAATTGGAAGTACATAACAAAAATTATGTATCACACTGTAGACCTGTATTGTACCATTTTGTGCATTGAATAGGGGGCAGCTCAGCTATTGCTTTAATAGTGCTTTGCCCTAATTGGTGCCCTTTATAATTGGTCATTGCCTCTAACTACCATAGCTCTGGCCATCATAGCCCTGCATTGTCTTAATTGAATAATTGGTGCCCCTTGTCATTTTGTGATGTTCTGGTAATTGCCTTGGTGCCCCTGGTCATTGCCTTGGTGCCCCTGGTCATTGCCTTGTTGCCTCTGGTTATTGCCTTGGTGCCCCTGTGCATTGCCTTGATGCCCCAGGTCATTGCCTTGGTACCCATGCTGGTCATTGCCTTGTTGCCCCTGGGCATTGCCTTGGTGCCCCTGGCCATTGCCTTGGTGCCCCTGGTCATTGCGTTGTTGCCCCTGGTTATTGCCTTGGTGCCCCTGTTCATTGCCTTGGTGCCCCTGTTTACTTTAATTGCCTTTGTGCCCCGGCCTAGTCATTGCCTTGGTGCCCCTGGTCTTTGCGTGCCCCTTGGCATTGCCTTGATCATTGTCTAAGCATTACCCCTGCAGCCGATTTCACGAAACTTTACGCCATGGCGTAAGTCCAACTTACGCAACAAATAGTTTCGTGAAATTGGCTGCTGGTCATGCATCTTGCCTTTTGAAGTGGTTCTGGTAGGCCTAGCTACCCCTGGTAATTTTTTTTAAATAGCAGTGTAAAGGCCTTGTGTTCCTTTCCATCACAGAACCAGTGACACACACAGGCACGCACCCCCAACACAGTTTCCAATGTGGAAGGGGTGGGGATGGGTACGGCAGCCTATAGTTCCTGGATGTATTTTGCAAAACATTTTGTCATGTCATCTACGTCATCAAGATCAAGATGCCCAATCACCGTTTATTATGCGGTCTTCTAAATTTCCTGACCGACTTTTCACCTACTAGTATTTGTTTTTCTTTGCTCAGCTAAAGGCCTAGATTCTTTTTAGTTGACCTGCACGTACTTTTTCTCATACTATCGGTGTAATTTAAGTTTGCATTTTCGGTTTTAATGTTTTTTCTTTTCATTAATTGTTTTCATTCTCATTGGATACCTTTTTGCAATGTGAGCATGCGTGAATAAATTGCTCATTGTCGTTTAGACTAAGAGCGTTTTCGAAACGCAGGCTCAGGCTCCATTTAAGGCTCAGGCTCCATTTCGTGAATCCATTCCAAAACAACTGGCATCAAAATAGAGACTTTTGGCTGCGGTTCTGAAGTAGATTCTCTAGTTTGAGAAGGAAAACAGAGTTTCAGCTACAATGAAAAACCACAACCTATATTTTCAGCATATGGATGTCAGAGCTGGAGCCTGAGCCTGAGCCTAAGTCTCCGTTTCGAAAACGCCCTAAATGTTGAAAAAAATCCTGCACAAAACGGGATAGAAATGTAAGGCCCTCCTCTAACACTGATCAAGTAATGTTTTTAAAAGTAACATTATGCAAAGAATACCTTGTAAATCCAGTATTTAAACAAAAATAAGGCTTTCCATTTAATTTGTAATTAATTATTGGTTCCCTCAAATTGTAATTTACAAATGCACAAATCAAACTTCATTGTTAAAAATGTTTTGCATGAACTTTGAATGGAGGGCGCAGAGATAGAAGTTTGTACTATTTTGTTTGTACTATGTGTCACATTTTTGCTCATAAATGTTTAATTTCCAAGTTTTATTTAGAACCTAAATCATCAAACAACCACAAGGGAAACTGACTGGTTTAATTTTAAGTCATTGGAAAGTGAACAAAGAAAATTTGACTGGACCTAAAATGACCCTTGAGCGGTAGCCTATGTGAGCGGTTTCATGGCTTCTGACTGACAAACAAACAAATATAATTGACTAAATTAGGGACACCACCAGCTTATAGGGCTGGATAGCTCAGTTGGTAAGAGCGCCAGTATGGTATTCCATAGGGCACTTGTTCGAATCAAGCTCCAGTCAATTTTTCTTTTTGTTGTTCACTTTTCAATAATTTATACCTGTTAGTTTTCTAAAAAATTGCATTTGATGACGGTGTGATTTCACCTATAACCTGAATTTTAGTTGTTTTCTCCTAAATGTACTGTAGGTTGAAATAGTTTGAAAAGGAAAACATTTTCATACATGATGCATTTATTTTTTCATGCAGTTTCAGTGGTGAGGCCCTTGCTCAAGTCGCCATGGAAACGACCCATTCACCAACAGGCTACCATCAGCTGAGCCCAGCCCGGACTTTTGCATTTCCGCGCCACGCTTTCGTCTGGGATTACGGTTCGGCAAAAGAAGGTTACGTTGGCGCGCAACCAGTTGGGCTCACCCAAGCAGGAGTGACGCACGCAAGTCGGCCGAGTCCTTCGTATCCGGATGACCACATTGCTTCACCGGTTACCATGGTTACCACGTCATCCCATCAAGCTGTCTATATGCTCAATGCCTGTCCAGCGTCTCTCAGTGGTAGGTATAGCTCGTAAATTAAATTATTCAAATGATGAATATTTATGAGTGCATTGTACCTAAAGAAAAATGTACTAAAAATGCCGTAAATAACGGCAAAAAATGTACAAAGTACATTGTACAATATCCAATATGTACACAATTTCTGTATACAGCTAGTGCAGATCTGTACTAGATCCCATGCATTCACATGCGGCTTTCAGATATGGGCATTCTTGTCATAGAGTTGGCACGTACTATGCTCATGTCGTAGCGATCGAGTACAATTCCTATTTTGTACGCTCATGTTCACAGTGCGCCATGCATGCATGCATGCTCCATTTACGCTAGCCAGAAGAGGGGGGCGGATCCATGGGGGCGCACGCCCCCCTTTTCTTCCAGCAAAAAAAATAAGGATAAAAAAGAAAAGAAAGGAAATGAAAAAAGAAAGAAAGAAAGTTAATGAAAAACCCATATATAGGGAGGGAGAAAGACTCAAAAAGAGAAGAGAAAAAGAAGGGGGAGACAAAATCACAAAATTAGCTAGCTTTGATTGCTCCGAAACGCATCCGTCACTATTGAATTGCCGCATTTTATTTCCACGCCCCCCCCCCCTTTTGGAATATCCTGGATCCGCTCCTGAGAAGTATACGCTTACCGCTTTAATACAAGAAGAATTTGTGTGCACAAGGTGTACAATAGTCATGGAACCACCTGTTTTCATCGGCTAATTGCCATGGGTTGTCAAATTTCAAGGATGTTTAGGAAAACACGGTTGTTAAAACAACAAAATTTGATCGCTGCAGGAAACAGAAAGTTTGAGGTTGGGAAAACGAAAGTATAGCTGTTGACAAGATTAGTTGGGGTAAACAAATTGAATCAGGGTGATTTTGAAAGCTTGATGAGATGGAATAAACATTGATGTGATTTTTTTGACATTTAATTGCACCACAAATTAAAATGTAAATTATACATTAAATAAAATACATATATTCCTTGAATGAAAAAAAGAGTATTTAACCCTATTTAGTTGATGATTTATTAAATAAATTCTGAGAAAATCTTTGTTTTATTTTCAAAAGTGTCCCCCGTTTAATATCATGTATTTGTGAATTTCTTTGGAGATCACAACACAAAACAAATGGCAGGCTTTTTGGTTAAATAAGATAATTGACTATTGGGGACACCACCAAGGCACCAATGTAGGACTGGTTAGCTTTTTAGTTGGTATAGAGCACCTGTACGGTATTCAGGAGGTCACCGGTTTGAGTCCCGCTCAAGTCAATTATTCTTTGTTCACTTTTCAATGACTTTAAATTCAGTCAGTTTCCCTTGTGGTTGTTTGATGAGTAAAGCAATAACGAGTGAACATTACGTTGATAGTTCTTTTAACGTAAGGTGACCAGACGTCCCCGATTTCCGGGGGCAGTCCCCGATTTTGACAGTGCCGTCCCCGATGAAAAATTGTCCACGAAAATGTCCCCGATTCGACAAAATGCCCCCGAAAATTCTAAATGTCCTAAAAAAAACAAAAAACTGAACACAATGCTGTGCTGAAGAAGATCCATTCTTCAGAGAAGAATGTGAAGGCAACGTACCGCCTAAGACATGTAAGTACTGTACATGTACTTTTTAACCCACTCATGTCAACTGGACAAGAAGATGTCCATAGATGCCACCATTTTGCATGTAGGCACCATCTGGATTCAACATTTTTTCAAAATAATATACCCCTCCCCCAGGACACGGATCACTGTCCCCGGATCATCTCAACAAAATATGGTCACTTATTTTAACGTCTTTGCAGAATAGGGATAGGGCCTCAAGATTTGCAGATTATTGTCATGGTGAATGCTCTAATGACTTTTACAGCTCAGTTCCTCCTGTAAATGGGTTCCAATGGGGAACTTTCCAGTGACACGCTCTGATTTCCAGAGGCTAGAATCAAAGCTCTATGATTCAGAGATTTTCTTGTAGTGTGCCAGGAAAGGCCGATAAAATGGCTTTTCCAAGAAGCAAACAAAAACCCCTACACTTAAAATTGACGGGGTTTTCCCTGGCATACTTTGACCTGGTGCAAAAAAATTAAACCCAGAAAAATGGTACCACTTGCAAAAAAAAAAGATTTGAAACAAAACTCAGAATCATTCAACAGTAGGGAACTCACTTAAAACACACACAAAAAACCAAATGATCGTATATAGGGAAGAGTCGAGGAAATTAAATAAATAGAGACAGAAGAAAATTGGTTTTAATTAAGTTCTAGCAATAAAAATATAAAAAAACCAACAAATTTATTGATTCCAAAATGTGACTGAAGAAAACCTACAAAACTTAGTTCAAACGACAAAAAATGCAAGTCTTAGAACCAAAACTATTTAAGCACATTGAATTATAAACTTAGTTTCCTTTGAAAGAAATCAACTAATTTAAAAGAATCAGGCTTGCCCTTCACCGACATAGATGAAAAATAAATCATGCATTGGCTCTGGTGGGATTTGAACCTACGACCTCCTGCTCTCTAGTACGTTGATTTCATACCACTAGAAACCAAAACTAGTTGAGGTCAGCAGCAGCTTGGGTGAGTCGAATCCAATACACATCTGATTAGCGCAATGAATTAATTCATTAAGTATCTCGAACCGAATGGAAGACCGTTTGGAGAACCTGCCTTCAAGTCAACAGCTGTTGATCGACTTGAAGACCGATTCTCTAATTAAAGTCTCCCATGAAGTCCATCATTGTTTTGAACTGATGCTTTCATGCTGAGCCTGTGGCCTTCTAAACACTAAATTTCCATAGATCTACAAAAACAATCCATGTATCCATTTTGCTGTAAAATAATAGGAAACAGAAAGGTAGAATGTATAATCGAGGAAACATGAGATGTTCTTTTTATACAAACTCGATCATCAAGGGAAAACATTCACCATTTGAAACTGAATTTGAAAGTTATATTGAATAAAGTGTTGAATTAAAAACAAGCCCCATATGCCGATGTCCATGTACATGTTATGTGGACATGTTTAGATGAAGCTAGTATATACCTGGATGAAAATTAATTGTTTGTTCTATCCTTATGTCAGTGTATAGACTCAGTTAGGTCTTCAAATATCCCAGTTCATTCTTTAAGTTCTGGATCTATTTTCTCGAGACAATTTGCATTCCTGCCTCAGTTTTCCAGTGGAGATGCCCTAGCTGCTTGTCATCTTAAAGTTGTACTACATATGATTGGTAAAGGTCACAGAACAGCACCCGTACTTCTCTTCCTAGCTCCATGGTCTGATTAAAGACGTGCATGAAATTATATACTTGTGAAAATTAAGCTCAATCTGCAGACATCTGAGTCATGAGAAAATTAGCGAAAACCTGACTCAATTTTGCTTATAAAACATAAATAATGCTTTTAATCTTATACCCCTATATAGATCAAAACTGTTTTCGGTCTTTGTTTTACTAAATTCTGGATAAATAGTTACACCTTTTCAGACGGAAATATTTTAATGGTACATTTCTACCACCACCATCTTCATACCCTGAAAGTTACATGTATACATAAATCTGCCAATATGATTTATGTTTGGGTATGTTACCAATCCTGTACAAGGTGAAAGAGAACTATAAGCATGATGCGACAGGCTGGATTTAAACCTCTGAACAGTGGTCATATACACTTCTAAGAATTTGAGTTATTTTTGAACTGTTAAACAGTCGTGGGGTACTGAAACACATGTACACATGTTACAGGTAAGGTTAATAATATATTACATTTCCACCTGTTGTACACATACATAGCTTTGGCACCATTCCTTTTGCAGGTGTGTAATGTAGTCTTGATTCAAGGCTTGAGTTCTCCCATTCCCTGAAGCTCTGGCACATACATTTTCCCTACTAACACAGTACAATAGATCATGGAGGAAGGAAAAGACTTTGTACGTGACATAGTATGCCTTCAACTGTAATTAATAAAAGTTGACTTCAACTTTAATAGATAAAAGTTCACTATCTGCATTGGTTTTTGTAAAACCTGAGCAACATAATAATCCTGTGTGGCGGAATTAGACAGTTTTTTTGGCATTTTTTTCAGGGTCACTCGATCCTGCTCCTCTAAAAAAATCGCAGACGTTACACTAGTCTGTCCCTACCACTGCATGGCACCAATGTTTCACAGCTGCTGGTTCAACTGTTCAATGCAAATCAGTTCTTGGAATAAAAAGAAGACGGACATACTGTCTGCTTCTTTGACCTTATAGTTATTCTATCTTTACCAAACAGGATGTGTCCTAGCTCACCGAATTTGTTTTTGACAAGATTCTTGTTTCCCCTTATTTTTAGTTAGTACCCGGGCCAGGATATATCAAAACGAAAGCTGCAAGTGACTTGCAGTGCTGCACATTTTGAGGTTAATGATCTCATTTTGGGAAGTGGAAAGCAAGAAATTGCTTAATAGTTTTTCCAGGATGAATTGAATGAAAATGCTGAAACCATATTGGGGTGTATAAATAGTCAAATGTGATCCAAATTCTGATCAGGAAATTTCACAAATTTGAAAGTTCACATTAAATTGGACTGGGAGAATTGTGTGACCAGCAATTGAAAGATTAAGGCAAGTGAAATGGGTGTGAATAGCGAAAGCCTCGATAAAGATCCTGCTAGGATCCTGCTAGGATCGAAACGCTTCATCAGGCCCTCCTTACTCTAAGCAAAATAAATCGTATATTGTTTCTTTGTTCACTTTTCAATGACTTAAAATAACTCAGTCAGTTTCCCTTGTGGTTATTTCACGAATATATTAATTAAAAGCCGTATCCTCTTTGAGTGATCCCCCATGTGCCGTTCCCAGGTTGCAGCATTGTTGCGTGTATCATTGAAACGATCCCTGGGGTGTGGCGGTGTGTGCGTGGTTTCATGGCTTCTGACTGCCAAACGAACAAAGATAGTTGACTATTGGGGTCACCACCAACATAGGGCTGGATGGCTCAGTTGGTAGAGTGCCTGTACGGTATTCAGGAGGTCGCCGGTTCGAATCCCGCTCGAGTCAATTTTTCTTTGTTCACTTTTCAATGACTCAAAATAAATCGTAGCAGAAGCGAGTAATTAGAAGAAGGGTCAAACCCCCCCCCCCAGAAATATTGGCTCTAGAACCACTGTGCCTGGTCATGATCAAGGCTCTCCTTTAATGTTATTGTCATTTTCTTTGCAGGAAAGTTTCCACTGTCTTGGAGCAAGGAAGACGTAGAGGACTGGTTGAGATGGTGCGTGGAGGAGTTTTCACTCTCGGGCG
This sequence comes from Astropecten irregularis, assembly GCA_963971285.1. Lineage (NCBI taxonomy): Eukaryota > Metazoa > Echinodermata > Asteroidea > Paxillosida > Astropectinidae > Astropecten > Astropecten irregularis. Next base: position 10,799,650 of record OZ020251.1, on the reverse strand, counting down.
TCGAGCTGCCCAAATTCTCCATGAATGGCAAGGCGCTCTGTCTTCTCACCAAGGATGGATTCCAGCACCGCGCCCCCTACGCAGGGGACGTCCTCTTTGACCTGCTCCAGAACCTACTCGGAAGAGGTATTAATAATTATTCAGGTTTGTAAGGTTGCATTTTTTAAGCTGGTGGCAAATTAAAGGTCTACCCTGTCATGCTTTTGTTAGTTTTGTCATGCTCAGACTGCACTGATGACCCTCTGCATGGTAAAAAAAAAGAGTACTGTATTAACAGAGATGCCACTTTTCAGGTTTTATCCTGAATTCCAGGTTTTTTTCCTCAGAAATTTGACAAAACTAGAGTACTTAATTTCGTCTGAAACATCCAGAAAGCACATTTATGAAAGGGGGTAAGGGTAGTTTCAGGGTTTTCTGGGCCGGGTAAAGGTGTTTTAAGGTTTTTTATGAATTTCTGTTGGCATCTCTGTGTAATAATGTATGACATGCGTTATGGCCGACTTAGGGGACAGTTGTCAGTTGAATATAGAGGAAATTGAACAGGATAATATATACATGTGTAATGTACCAAAAGAAAGTTCATTTGCAAAGGCTTGCATTATTAGGTAATACCATACGTTTTTTGGTCATAGAAATACAGATTCATGGGCATAAATATCAAGAAGAACGGTCACAGTATTTCTTAAGTCTTTTCTCTTATTTGTTTTCTTTAAAAGATCAAAAATAATGTGGGTCTCTGGTTGTACTGGATAAATACAAAAGTTTACAATTCAGGCAGAAATATTTTAACGGTTTATGATCACCATCTTCATACCCTGTGAGCTATATAGGTAAATCTGTGAATTACATTTCTGTTTTGGTATGTTACCAAAGTATGATACTACTACTTTAAGTCACCGAGTCATCCCCCCCCCCCCTCCTGATAGGCAGTTTTGTGATCATTAGTACACAAACTCAGCCTGTCATTGTGTGCAACAGGAACGGTCACGTGACTGATAATTGTAGTTTAATCCAGATTGTGAGCATGATACTGCATTTTGCCGCAACAGCGCAAACAAAGAATTGTGCACTGCATGGTTGAGAAAGCACAAATTGACAATTGACGTATGGATTGTAGCACACACATTGCATGCTATGTTATATTGTACAGTACCTACAACAAAAGTCATTTGGTTCCCGTTTTGAGTCTGCACTCTGTAGAGAAATGAAAAGTGGAAATACAGAGGGAAATTGAGAAGGCATGGGACTTTCCCCTGGGGAGAATTCCAGGAAAGAAATAAAAAAAAAACCCCTCAATATTATCTAGTATGACGGACCTGCTGAGTTGAAAATTGAGTCAGGCGATTTTGGCACTCATATTATACTTTGGGTTTTGTCAAAGAAATGCCTATTCATGAGCAAAGATACCAAGGAAATTCATACAGTAAATGTTATATGTGAACATTTATTTCAGTCCCATATACGGTGCCCACTTTTTGAGAAAACAGTGAAAAGCGGCCATAGTATTTTTTAAGTCTTTTCTCTTTTATTTTCTATCTTTAAAAGATCAAAAATAATTTTGGTCTCTGGTTTTACTCTTTTCTGGATAAACACAGCATTTCAGGCAGACAAATGTTAACGATATGTTTTTACCATCACCATCTGTAAATCTGTGAAGATTTAGTATGATACTACCGTTAAACATGGTCGTGCTTGTTTTTGGTTCATTTCCAAATCAACTAATTCTCTCCAAATTCTGAAGAGTGAAACTTGGAACTAGATGATTTCAAATGAAAATTGAGAAGTTTAGTTAATTAAGAATGAAATTTGTCAGCAGTAAACCTAGTCCAATAGCAAATTTGAAAGCAAACTTAATAATCTATGTGACGTGTTCGTATTTCATTTGAAAGTTTTAAAACTGTTTACCAAAAGTAGCCAGTGAATTCCCCCCACTTATTTGATGATTATATTGATTAAAAAGGTGCATCCTCTTTGAGTAATTCCCCATGCACTATTCCTCATGTCTGAATCATGATCCAGTCAATATTGCTGTAATCACTTCAGTGGAAAAAAATCATTAAAAAAGATCAAGTTCGATTCTCCAGAAAAAAAAAAGAACTTTTTTTTTGTTTTATATATGAGTAAATTAGTGCATATTCATTTTTTGTTTAATATTGGTTGTTACAACTTAAAATTAGCTTGTCTTATTTTGTATGATTAAAAGGATTAAAATGTAATTCTCAAAATTCATATTTTGAAAAGGAAAGCAGAAATATCGGTTCTATAGTGTAAACTTTAAGAAACTGAACTTTCAGACCAAGAATAACTGGATTCCTTTCATCCTGACCAAATTTTGGAACACATTTACACAGATTCATTGTCATAATTGTTATACCATTTTGTCTTTGGAACTGGTACAATTTGAGAAAACCTTTGTTATATACCAAATAAGTTCTAAGCCTAATCATGTAATATACACTTGCCTAAATCTCTGTCAGCCATTTATTATTGATACCTGGGGCCTTTCTCAAAGCTCGGCTCCGGCTCCGTCTCCAGCTTCGTATCTGTTTTCATACACTGAAAATATAGGTTGTGGTTTTCCATTTAGCTGAAGCTTTGTTGTCCTTTTCGAACCAGAGAATCTACTTCCTAAATGCAGCCAAAAGCCTCTATTTTGATACATCTGTAATTTTGAAATGGATTCACGAAATGGAGGCAGAGCCGGAGCCTGAGCTGAGCTTTGAGAAAGGTCCCTGATTTCTCTTCACAGGATAAGAGGTCTCAATTTCACCAACGATCCTGATTGGTTATTACATCATTATAACAATTTCCATTGCAGGTCTTTCTTCCTACCAATCAGCAATCAGCATGCAAATGAAGGCATCACCACCGGCCAATGAGATCGCGTTGGCAAGGCCACATCACCTTGGTGCCACAACAACAGGAATGAGAAATGTCGGTGGCCAAGTCTCAGCCAAAAGTTATGATCAAGGTATTTGAAAAGGGAGTGTTTTATTTTTTTTAGGGCAAGCTTCCTGTTTTACCCTGGATTCTCGCTTTTGATGTGTGCCTGATTTACTGGGTGAGGCCAAACAGTCTCAGGTTTCTGATGAGCTTCAAATCTATTGCAGTAATGCAGTGGCTTTGTGTAATTTTCTTTTTGCTTTGAGTAATTACAGTATATTGTAACTCGGGGCCTTTACGAAATGGGGCTTGAGTCTAGGTTTGGGATTTATTTTGCTACCGCCATTTTGTGTCCTAAATGAAATGAAGAGCTTGAGATACATGGCGAAGCTCCGTCATGTGGCCCAATCCCTTCGTTTAGTTTTGTGGGCTTCAAACGGCGGTAGCGAAATAAGTACCAAGCCTAGCCTTAAGCAAAGTTTTGTAAAGGCCCTAGGTTTGTAATAATTCATGTATGTATGCTAAAACATTTCCAAAACTATAATGCTGGGGTACATTAAAAAGGATTGTACGTCCTGGCTAGTTTTGCCTGTTTTTACCAGGGTTTGTTTTTGGTGACTATAAGGCTCATGCAATCATAATCATAATCATATGTCTCTTATACAAATAGCTGGGGGCCAGGCCACTTGCTTCGAGCGACAAGTTGTCCAGTCAAAATTTATATTGGCCTCCAGCCATTTCCTGTAATTCTTTAATTTAATTTTGTTAAACTGTTTTGTTAATGTTAATTTATATTTTGGTTACTTTTGTTAAGCGCTTAGAAACGTTGTATTAAGCGCTATATAAATATGCATTATTATTATTATTATTATTATGCATCACTAGGCGTTTTTTACAGGCAACTTGGATGCAACTGCACCATATGAAAAATGATACATTTTTCCTAGCACAAAATTCATTTTGCAGAAAATTTTAGGAGGAATGTTTTTTGATCTTTTTGATTGCCTGGAACTGATTGCATGTAAATTGCCTCATGTGACATGGGCCTGATAGTGCATGCATTCCCCTTGACATTGCCTAATATTATTCAAACCTTTATATTTAGAAGCTGTGAAATGAAAGTCAGGCTTTGAGAAAGATCCTATTAGGATCGAAATATCAGGTTTGCCTAGTATTTTATATATTTCAGGTCAATATTTTGGTTGTTGAGCAGTTTCAGTGCAGCATTTTGTTACTTGCATCAAGTTAAAAGTCGCTTGAAACACCATAAGGAAACATTTCCTGTGATCTGGGGCTCTATTTCATAGAGCTGCTAAGCACAAAAAATCGCTAAGCATGACATTTCTGTCTTTATAAAAACAGGATTAACAACCAAATTTCCATGTGTTGTGTATCACTTGCAATTGTTCTTTGGCTGTTGTTCGCTGACCATAAATATCAAATCAAATTTTCAATGGTGGTTTGTTTTTTTGGGCAATCCATTTTTGTGCTAAGCATCTCTAAATTGGCCCCTGGCTTTTTTTTAATAGCTGCAATTAGCCTGGAGGCATATAATTTTCAAAGTGTTAAACGAGCCCCTAAAGACAGAAACAAAACAAGAGATGATAATTAAACAAGATTCACCTCTGTACTAGAAGTTGGTTCCAATGAAATTAATGGCACAAGTTTTGTTTCTTCCCTCTCGCCTTTGTTTAAAAACAAACAAACAAACAAACCGAAGACATGACTGGGAGTGAGCACGAGGGTTCACCCTTGCCTCATCTGGCCGAGACTCATCCTTCCTTTGTTTACGAGCTGACCGACAGGCCAAACGATGGCAGCTTGATTTCAGACCATTACAGCGAAAGGAGGAACGGACAAAGGTCACCCGTACCCCTTCCGTTGAACTTGAAAATATCAGGTAATTATACTCTTTGAATATTACAGGGATGAGATTTCTCAAATTAAAATCTGATTTTAGATTGTTTTGTTTTGGATTTCAGATGTTTTTCCTCAAAGGCTGTGTACAAAATTATAGGAGATTTTCAGATTTCAGACTTGTTATGCTCCCTGTCAGCTGTTTTCAGACATTTTTATCATATTACATGTACCTCTCTCCCGAGAACGGCCAGAGTAAACTGGCCGGAATGTCGAGAAAACTCCTCACTGGTTCTTTTCAGAACCTGACCTCTAGAAAAGAGTTACATGGTGTCTCTGCAAATCTTCCTTGTTTAATATGTTACTTCCACTTTGCATAGCTTCAAATCCTAATAAGTACTTAATATTAATTAAAGAACTATTTATATGACAGAATTTTGTTATTGTTGAAATACTGATCTGCCCGGGCGAAATACTTATCTGTGCTGGTGGATTATATTTTATTTAAGCTGGCAAATTTCTTTCTAGTCATATGTCCTAAATACACTTTTGTAGAATATTGACAGTGGCTCTTATAGAGGCATCCCAATCATGACGCGTTTAGAATCAATCTGCTTCCGCGTTCAATCGGAAACAAGGCTGCGGTCTCTGCTTCTCAAACATAAAGCACACTGTACGCAAGTTTATGTTCATACTTTCATGGTCTGCTAGAGCGACGCAGGCCTGCTCAAATCTCAGATGTGTTGTTCTGTCATGCTTAGCATAATCATATCACAATTATAAGCAGTCTTTTTGTTGAGGATAATGTTGAAAAAAAATTGATATTTTGGTTGCAGAAGGTACCAGTGAGAGCTCAAGTGACTCTGGTTGGAGCTCCCAGGATCCAGCGGAGGATGGAGCTCCTCAACCGGCTCATCTTCTCTCATCAGTCATCAAGGTCTACTCCCCACTTTCTGATCACCCTGAGGTAGCCCATTCCAGGAGGTCGCCACCACCAGGTCACAACAGGTCACCACTGGGTCACAGCAGGCCACCTGTGGGTCACAGGAGGCCATCAGCTGCAGGACACAGAGGGTCGCCTCTGGTTCATGACCGGCTGTCATCACTTGGACACCGGAGGTCACAAACGGACAATTACTGCCAGAGGCCCTTACCACAAAAAGAGGAGGGCAGGAGATCCTCACGAGCTGACAAGAGAAGCTCACCACCTCATCAGTTGAACGCCTATTCGACGTCTGACACCATAACAGGTCCAGACCAAGGACCGTGGATCCAGAGCTATCCCCGTAGCAGTGGACAGGTCACGTCTGAAGGTTACCAGAATAATAAGTATCCAGATCTGAGCAACTTTGCAAATTACAAATCGACCAGAGATGTTGACTTGGCCACCGTGGAAAGCCAGAGAAAACGTCAGTGGAGAATGCCTGACACGTGGAAGCAAGACCGTCGTCAGTGTGTGATGAAGGAAGAGCGTGACCGGTCTCCCATCCGAACTCAGAGACAAATGGAAGCTGAAAAGATATGCAGCAGGGGTGGAGGAATCTGGAAAGAGTCTGTCCTTGAAGGGCGTCCGTCCTGTCGGCAGTCCGTGACTGGTAACCAAAGCCCCCCATACGAAAGCGTCATCATCAGTCCCAACAGGAAGGTGATGCTGAAGCCACAAAATGATCAAGTCATGGTCATCAGGACTGTTGAAGATCTCCCCAAGAGCAGCCTTCCGGGTGATACCAGCACCAGGAAAGCTTCCCAGCAAGCCCCTGCCTCGTACTGCGTTGACGTCCCACAACTTGTCTCAGGGAGACGTCACGAGACGGCACCCAACGTAGACCCATCCTTTTCATCGCTACCGACTCGGTATGCTGACCATCCTCCTCCAGAGTTTGACCATCAGACACCAGCCGGTGAGGATCAACCGTCCTTAAAAGTGCAGAGCAGCTTGATGTTACCCGGCAAGCTTGGACCCTGCCGACAAAGGGGAGGTATGTTTGCTCAACATGTTGACTGCAATCTTTGAATCATTCCACCAGCAATTCAATGAATACATGAACATAAAATTCACAACATTCTTGAATTTGAAATTTAAATTCAGACAGTGTTTCCTTCAAGCATGAAAGAAGATGCTTGAAGATATATTTGCTTATAAATTTACAAAAACCTTGTTTTGTCGATTCCAAAGCAGATTGCCGCTTTCTGTGGGATTTCCTGTACCATCTCCTCTGCGAGGACAAGTACGCTCCGTACATACGCTGGGAGGACAAGAACGACATGATCTTCTGTATCATGGACCCGGCCACGGTTGCTAACATGTGGGGGCACCAGAAGAACCGCAAGAACATGACCTACGAGAAGCTTTCTCGGGGTCTGAGGTACTACTACCGCAGGAACATCATCTGCAAGGTTCCAGGACAGAAGCTGACATACAGGTACAGCGTCTAAAACAGGGATGAAGTTTCCAGTGTATAATGGGGAATAACTAGTCTGAGTATCACCTGTTTTACTCCGTGCTACTACGTACGAATGTCTGATACATGCATGCATGCAAATTTTATGCAATGCAGGATATCAGCCAATCAGATCTGTTTTGAGAACATTTCCGTCTGTGCACTGCTGGACCGTGACGGAGGCAGAGAATGTTGGTTGGTCAAAACCTAGAGGTCATTGCTGGGTTGGCTTTAATCTGCATGCACGTGATAGATGCTCGCTGGATGTACGGCGATTGCATCTATCACATAGACTTGGGAATAACTTGCACTCAAGAAAGAAACGACATTGCTCTGAGAAAATGACTCAACTTAGCAATCTTTTGGAGACATGTAGAGTTTTTACTAAAATCTTGACAAACCTAGCTCTAATGGAACTCTTAAATCTCTTTCTTCATCAAACTTGCAGGTTTCTCATGCACCCGAAGGACATTGCCAACGCCCCACGCTTCTCCAAATTCCAGAAGGATGCGGATGGTAATTCAATAGAGAGGTCTGCTACTGGAGTGACTGCCGTTTCTCAAGAAGTGGAGCTGCCCAACTCACCAAGCTCAGAGAAAGACGAGGATTGGTCCGACGAGAGTGCACTGTCCGATTCCACCATACCTACCACGCCAACAGAATCCTCGGAAACCATGGCAACCGTTGCCATGGAAGTCAAGCCTGATATCACAGACATCAATGTCTCGGATGCAAGTACCATTCAAAGAGAAACTAATGAAACTCAGTAATGTGAAAATCAATTGTGAAAACCAAAACGTGCGCACATCTGAACATTTCTTGCTAATCCATGAAATAGGATCGTGTAAGCACAGGATGTTCTGCTTCCTGAAGTGCCAAAGGTTGTTTTTATTTTGGGACTGGTTGTGTTTAAATATTGTGTTTAATATTAAAGGTAGTATCATACTTTGGAAAGAGACCAAAACAGCAATGTTCACAGATTTACGTGTAACTTACAGGGTATGAAGATAGTGGCGGTAGAAACATAGTGCACTATGTTTCAACAGTATACTGTTGAAACGTTTACGCCTGAAATAGTGTATTTATCCAGAAATTAGTAAAACAACGACCGAAAATCTTTTTGATGTTTTAAAAGATCAAAAATAAAAGAGAAAACACTTAAGAAATACTGTGGCCGTTTTTCGCTGTTTTCTCATCTCAAAAAGTGGGCAATTTATGTGATTTTCAAATTTTCAAAGATTACTTTTACTGTATCTTCCTTGATATTTTTGCAAACGAATCTGTATTTCTTTGAGAAAAACCAAAGTATGATACTACCTTTAAATGAATTCATGCATTCCTATTTTGTTTTATTTTGAGGAGTTTCTTTCACTAAAGTGAAATATATATGTACCAGTGTACACTTGCTTTTTTACTTATCTTCAGCAGTTGGGTATCGAACCATTGCATGGATTTCCGTGCGACAGTCTCATTAATGTAAAAGATTAAAATTAAATGATTCATATTAACCTAGATAATTTATGCTTCGCAAGCAACAATTCTTAAAAATTGAGCTGTGTATAAAATGGGCTTCATTGTAAAGAAGTACACAAAACATTGAAATTTAATGGTGTAATACTTTAATAGTCACTAATCATATTAATTCAAGCCGGTTTGTGGAAAACATACACAGAATAATGACACTCATCTTAAATTTTGAGTTGAAGAAAATCTCGGAAGTTCTTTTACAAGAAAATATTTCTCAGCAGAAAATCTACGTTTGAAAAAAAAATTTGAATGTATAAATCTATTGTATGAATATCCTTAAAGGATCAAAATAGTAAAGTTTTAATATTTGATAAATATTAATTATGCAAATCATTAAATAAAGAATCAATTTAAAAAAGGCACTCTGTACGCATGTAAATTATTAATTTTGTGTTACCGTATTGGTCACATTTTAACTAAAGGCTTTCTATTTGCAGTATCATGGGGGATTCACAAAGTATTATGGTCAAAATGCAGAAATGTACATGGAGGTTGTACATTAATGTTAAGAATGTTTCATCGTGCCTAATTTCTAATTATGCTTCATTAAAGGTATAATACATGATTGGTAAATGATCACATGTATGTGGGCTTTTCACACTACAAGCTCTCAACCTGGATATAACTTGACCCTTTGTGGATTCCATTATTCCTGCCCCTGAAATTAAATTTTTCATTTCCACTTTCAACTCGGTGTCGATTTACTCTTGTGTCTCGCGAATCTTTTCATTCGAGGAGAAAATCTCAACCCTTCTCCGGAGTAGGGTTGAGTTTAACCCAAGTTGAAGGAAATTTCGGGGTTGACGGGGGTTAACATTTTTCCACTGTAAATCGCCATCAATTTTCAACCCCATATCGACCCGAGATTTGTCTAGTGTGAAAGCCATATGGATGGATTTTCCTGATACAGTTTATGCGTTTATTAGACCAGTTATGTTCTTATATTCGGCTGAATTTGAAGAGAGTATAGAAACCTGAGAACAAAAAATCAAACATGAATACATTATTTCATATTGAAAAGACAAAAATGAAATTATCGGTGAATTCTTTTCCAGCAGCTGTTTCTTATGCATATTCAATGCTTGGAAGGTTCGATCCGGCTTTATAAGAAATTCGGTTCAAATCTGGCACTAAAAAGTCATGCCTCAAATGTTTCATTTCAAATTTACAGAGTCAGCCTCTTGTTTCCTTTAAAAATATTTCCTTCTGGTTAAAAGATTGAAGTTGCATGGATGCTTGAAATCCAATTTTCCTTTCATCTCATTTGCATACTCATTCATATGCATCATTTGGATAGTAACTCCTCATGAATATGCAGTGTTGCAGACAATGGCTGCCTTCAAACATGTATAACATGAGGTGGTCGATTTCACAAAGCACTAAATTAAGCAATTAAAGTATGATGTCACAATTGACAAATAACCACAAGGGAAACTGACTGCTTAATCTAAGTCATTAAAAGATAACCAAAGGAAAATTGACTGGAGCGGGGTTTGAACCAGCGACCTCTGGAATACCGTAACGGTGCTCTTACCAACTGAGCTATACAGCTCTACATTGGTGATGTCCCTAATAGTCAATTATCTTTGTTTGTTTGGCAGTCATCAGAAACCATGAAAACACTTACATCTTTACACAAAGTTCAAAGAGTAATTCTCATTCAGTGTTTTGTGAAATTGACAGCAGAGATACTCTGCCATTGAGTATTAATTATCATGACTTGGTTTTGTGCATGTTTTAACCAGAAAATTGCTCTCCGAACAAAAAATGAAAATGTATAGCATTAATTATCCCATGCATGAACACACCACCCCATCACTGCAATCCCTACACCTGAGTTTTCTACAAAATATACAGATTTATCGTCTACAGCGTACCCCAAAAACAATACTTTATACAGTATTAAAAAAAAAATGGACAGATATTGTATATTTTAGTCTGTTGCATTCAATATCACCCTGGGTATGTTCTGACCCAATTTCAATGCAATCCATTCATGCATCATAGAACAATTACTGATTGTCTAGTAAGTCAATATTTGCTGCCATTACACATCAAGGAGTCTTCCATTTATTATAAAGCACCTAGCAGTCTGCTGCCCTAACCTATCATAAAGGAAATTGTGAATATTTCTGTTAAAAAGAGGTTGAATCACTCAGCAAACAACATAGGAATACATGTATTTCAAAGCCAAAAATCGGAATCTATTGTCAAAATCGGAGTTTGAAAAAGTGATAAATTTGTACCCCAAAAGAGGAATGATTCCTCCAAAATAGGAATAGTTGGAAGCTATAAGCCCATGTTGAGGGAAAATTTGCAGATAGCCACCATTATCACGTTGACCAGTTTGCTGAAACACCATGTAGAATCGTTCGTATTTTCGCACTTCTGTTTCGTTCGCACTTCTGGTAAAATAAGGTGATAAGGTCTCAACATTTCGACGAGCTTGCTCTAGTCCTCATCAGGAGACCATGAGGACCACCATTATCACTCAATTGTAATGGCAGCAATAATGGACTTTTTCTAGACGATCATTAATTGCTAGGTGATGCATGAATGGATTGCAGTGAAGATTGGGTTGGAACATGGCCAGGGTGATATTGAATGCAACAGACTAAAAAATAAAATAAAGTACCGGTAGCTAAAAACACACTACATGTATTTCTTTCCATAATCTTTTAAAATTGGTATCATACCGGTACATCATTGTTTGCGGGAGACACATTGTATTAATAAAGAAATACTCCCCATCCCTGTACATGACTAGATTGGGCATCTGCCATGGTTTGCTCAAGAGTTAAAGTTTCCGTAACCATTTTTAAGCCTCATTTTGAAATGACTGAATGCATGTTTAAACAAGACCACACTGAACTTGAGTACTGTCGACAATTAATAAGAATTATTTAGACTGCCACATTTCCCCCTATTAATTATCAAAATGATTTAGTACTGAGATATATAATGAAACTTTGAAAAATAAATCATTAGTCACGTCCAATTTGTGCAATTTTTAAAAAAGAATGTTTTTCTCCATGCCTTTCATTCAAAAGTACATGTACTCTTGGAAAAGACAAAAATGTCTGTTAACCTCCAACACCACAAAAATGACCAAATGTGAAAAGTTGAATTACAACCCTAGTAGTGCTTCAGGATTTTAATGGACACACAGGAAACTTCATACCCTGGCAATTCATATCGGGGCTTGATGGCTCAACTTGGTCCAAGTCAGCAAGTCCAAAGAATGTGCCAGAGGGATACTGCACAGTGTGCCTGTGGCTACTGGCTTATAACTTTTAAGGACACGGGGCTGTAGAGCCCTGGGGTTGATTTCAAGAAGCCAGAGCAATCGTAACTCGGGTTACTAAGGATAGCCCATCATATCCTACATAGGGCTGCAATTCATCATAAGTCCTACGATTGATAGTAAGTTACGATGATGAAAGTTACGATGAGTTTGGTGAAATCGACCCCAAGCACTGTACATACTGTAAGTCATATACAATACATGTAGGTCTTTAGAGCACAACTTGGTCAGAGTCCAAGCAATTTGGAGTTGTTCTGATGAATGATACGGAAAAACTTCTTTCAGAAGAATTTCTTGCCAAGATACATCAGTATCACATACCCACATTATGCAAAACTTACACAACCATTTGGCACTGATTTTTTAAATCATTTTCAATTCCCGAATAAAACGTTCAGTTGCTGAAAGGTTATACCCTGCCACCGATATTCATATTGAAATAAAAGAAAATCAAACTATAAACCAAACTAACAAAAAAACAACTAATATACCCATTTCTATATTAAAATCTATATTAACAATTATCCTTTCAGAGTTGTTTCACCAAGGTAATGCACAATTTCTAATTTATGAGCTAGTTATCACTAGTATACCTAATGTGAGTACATACATGTAGGCTGTCTGTATGTTGATATCGAAAATCAAGTAGATTTTAGTTGATTTGGTAAAAATGAATAAATTTGAGGGTGCAGCCTCATTGAAGGAATCTGGAGGCCTTACTCAGACCTTGGCTCAGGCTGCATTTTGTGACCCCATTCTGAAATAACGGCTATCAAAATAGAGGCTTAAGTTGGCTGCGGTTTGGAAGTACGGATTCTCTAGTTTGAAAAAGAAAACAGAGCTTGATATATGGTCAGCTTCAGTGAAAAACCACAACCTATATTTTCAGCATATGGATTACAGATACCAAGCCGGAGCCTGAGCCAGAGCTTTGAGTGGCCCCTGATCCAACTGATTCTAAATGTATAAGAGTTGTAGTCACTATATATTATACTTTATACTAAAATACCATTTAGTACTCTCAATTATACATGTATCTATGTCTTGCAAAAACTTAAGTCACCAAAGTTAATGAACTGGAGCATTTTTCAGTACAAGAAACAAATGCAGAAATTATTGCACCACAAAACCACAATGCACCATTGTTTTTTGTTTTCAAAATAAACTAATAATTCTAAGCACTAGATCGTGATTTTTTGTAGAAAAAACTAGAAATTTACATTTTGTATTCAAGTTCTAATTCACTGTTCTCTTAAGTGCACTTTGGGGTCAAGTTAGCGCCCATGGAATCTATGCAAATGTCTGTCCCATTAATAATGTATTGGGATTGTGATATATCATATGACAAGTACACATACACACACGAAGGCTCCATTTTATGGAGCCGTTCAAAAGGCAAGTTTATAGCCCTTTTCGCACCGCAGAGCCAATACCTGGGAAATGAATCCCTAGAGAAATTCCTGGGTATTTCTTACCCCGCCAACACCCCAGGAACCATTCACACTAGACCCATGGAGACTCCAATTAGGAACACTATTTCACTAGTTGCTCTTCCCCTGGAAAAACGTAAAACCCTGGGGATTTTAGCTTTACTAATTAACTCTACTCCCGAGCAGGGGTAAACATTCCCCAGGGAAAGGCTATTCCGCAGGAATTTCTTTGGCAGTGTGAAAGGTCCGTCCAAAATACCCCGGCAATGCCCCACCAATTTGTCTAGTGTGAAAGCCCCTTTATAATCAGTCACATGATAGAAATTACTCTAATTAGCAAGTGGTTACAGGTTGCAGCCGTCATCATGGCAACTGACAATAAAACAATTTTAGTACTGAATCTCTGCCGATTAGCAGAGGGAATTAAATTAAATTTCATTAAAGGTTTGTTAAAAAGGTTTGGCTATAAAAATAATAAGTTAATCGCAATTTCACCAATAAATAAAAATGAAGGCTTTTTCATGAAAAGGCTTTTTTGGAAAAAAAATTGGAGGTTCGATCATGATCAACAAAAAGTGGCGAACTTAAATGCAGCGTGGTCTCACATAAATTAGTGGAAAGTTGTCAGATGCCATTGGTACGACTATTCATCACCACGTTCAGACGAGGTCAAGATTGCAAAGGAAAGTCCCGACAATCATATCAGGACTTTCCCTGTGAAAATGTTCCTGGAAAGCAGGGGCATTCGTGCACAGTGTGGACGGTCAGTCGTAAAAAAGATGACCCGTCTCCAAACTGCTCCCCAATAATCGAGACCAGTGCCCAATTTCATGGAATCCGTTACGGCCTATTTTTGTGCTTACGGGCACTGCTACGCGTGAAATCTATTTCATGGAATACGTAAGCAAGACTCTCGGTTAGCAAAGAATGTCTAGGGTAACCGTCTCCATTTTCTGCTAATACGCTGTCGTATGCATTCTGCACAAATTCCTTGCTTACCGTTACCAAAAAAGGAAACTCCTCCGTGAAATACCTTATTAACCAAAAACAAAAATATTCTGCTACCGTTTTGCTAACGCTAACGGATTCCATGAAATTGAATCCTTGTCTGACCTACATGTAGCGTAAGGCAATTTTCTGGTGATTTACACCCACTAGAATCTCCAGTTTCTCAGGTTTCAACACAAGGAGGGAGAATGCACCCAAGTCCCATAAATCATAGGATAACTCATTTCCTTTCATATGATGTTAATTACCGTAAACGTTTGGATCCGTGCAACTTTCTACCATGTCTGTAATGCCAAAGTCACAATTGGTATAAAAAGAATCTGTAAAACTCACGAAACACAGTATACGTCTTTAGTTTGACTTCTTGCTGTCACCGGAAGGGCCGTTACGGGTTGCCTTCCCGTTCTTAGCTGTCGCTGCTGACTTTGTCTCGGATTTGGGCAGACGCTCCTTGCGAATGTAGGCGTGGATGTAGAAGTTGATGAACAGGGCAAAGATGGTTACGCCGTAGGCAACCAGCATCCACTGCATCCACAACGGGAACTTGCACTCCAGATAAATAGACTGGAAGGCGTGGATGAGACCTATGACAAACTGCGCCTGTAATTAGTGGATACAAATACTAATAATAATAAAATTATAATAATTACCATTTGTATTGCGCGGTCTTCATGACAATGATCGATCGCGCATTACATGAAATTCAATTAAATTTTCTTTTAAAAAAAACAACAGCGTTTAAGTCTACAACTTTAAAATGTCATAAAGGCTATAATACACTATGAATGAAATACTTAGTTGAATAACAATTAGTGGACTACCGATACAAATCACAAATTTTGCCGAATGAACTTTTCGTTTAATTGAATGAATTGTTAAGTTGATGCACTATAATATTTTTATTCAATACTGGTCATTGGTCAATGTATTAAAGGTAGTATCATACTTTGGTTTTTGTCAAAGAAGTACAGATTCATGGGCAAAAATATCAAGGAAGATACAGTCACAGTCATCTGTGAAAATTTCAACTTCCATACTCCATACTCTTTTCAGGATAAATTCAGCATTATAGGCAAACATATTTTATCAGTATGTTTCTACCATCACCATCTTTATACCCTGTAAGTTATATGTAAATCTGTGAAGATTTCTGTTTTGGTATGATACCAAAGTATGATAGGACCTTTAATCCCTGAATTTATGGCGTTGCGTTGATGAGTTGATAAGTTGATTGGATTCTTGGTGGTGATACTTACAAACTGCAGCTGGGTGAGGTAGCGTTTCCACCATAGATATTTCTGCATGCGTGGTCCCATAGCAGCCATGAGGTAGTAGAAATACATGACCAGATGAATGAAGGAATTCAACGTGGCTCCAAACCAGGCTACATATCAAAATAATAAAAAATAAGAGCAGATCATGAAATCGCTCCCATTTGAACCATTTCCTGAAATCTCTAGTGAATGTCTCTTATCATACACGATTGGTAAAGGTCACAGAACAGCACTCACACTTTGTCTGACCCCAAATATACAGTGAAAAGATAAACCTGTGAAATGTTTAGCTCAATCGGACATCAGAGTCTTACGAAAAATATTATAACGAAGACCCAAATTAATTTTTCTTTGAAAACATGAAAAATAATGGTTTTGATCCTTGTGATATACCGGGTACTGTCTTTAGGAGCAGTGTGGTTCTTCTCAGAACCAAACAATTACAGTTTGAGGTGACACCATGTTTGTAAGAATGCGTGTTTCTGAGAGGGATTAATGGTCATACTCTCGATGTTCCAAATACCCTCCTGATGAAGACAAATTGAGTTTGGAACATCGAGAGTTAAACCATCGGTTCTTCTCAGATCCACACACTCTCACAGAAGAGATTACAGCATCACCACAGAACTACCTTATTTAGTACTTCTACTGTACGTCTTATTTCTAAAAAAACACGTCTTCTTCCAAAAAGAGCTAGTATTTCAAACGGTGCCTTCATCACAAACATATATTAGTGCATGTCTCCGAGCATGAAAGCTCAATCGTACACTAAAGCAGCCAGAAATCCCTGGTACCCTGTGACTTACACTGTCCTCCTGCAACCCATTTCATGCCAATCCACCAAAAGCCGAACATGCTGGCATGATGGTAGACGTGCAGGAATGTTAGCTGGCTATTCTTCTTTCTCAGGATAAAGAACACGGTGTCCAGCATCTCGACAAGCTTGGAAATGTAGAACCACCATAAAGATTTGGCAATCTGTATAGAAATACACAAGCACAGGTAATTATTACAAATATTAACACCAAAAAGGAATCTGTGGCCAATTTCATAGAGCTGCTAAGCACCAAAATTCGCTAAGCATGACATTTATTTATAATAAAAACTGGATTAACAACCAAATTTCCATATATGTATCACCTGCAATTGTTCTTTAGCTGTTGTTCGCTGACCATGAATATCAAATCAAATTATCAATGGTGGTTTGTATTATACACGGGTTTACACTTCCAAAAGTGCGCATGCGTGATAGTGCCTCGTTTCGAAATCGCGATAAAAACCGCAGAAGTGTAAACACGTGTATTGTCTTCGACAATGGACGGGCTTACACTTCGAAAAGTGCGCATGCGTAGAAGTGCCTCGTTTTGAAGTTGCGATAAAATCCAAGATGGCCTCCGAAGTGTAAACCCGTGTATTGGGCAAGCCATTTTTGTGCTAAGCAATTTTTTGTGCTAAGCAGCTCTATAAATTTGGCCCCTGACTAGACACCAAGACATTTTCTGGACAATTGAAAATTTCCATGCGCAGTTTATGCTTAGTTTATTGTGTTGATGCACTTATCATTAGCCAATTCCTGTTCTCTTTATAAATCAGATTCAGCCGGGCATGAATCTACCAAACGAGTTACACTATATGGTGGATTCGAGTAGCTTCCCTCAGTCAATATGGGTCACGTCACCCCAATCAGCAACCACAGCCGGGCTAAGGGAACGCTCGCTTACCTTTTCGCTACCTTGAATTCGTGTGACGTGTTTCCCACCACTGACTCTGCTCGTGAGCAGGGTCACTGGTGGCTGCCCTGGGTGAACCCCTGAGAATGAGTGCAGACCTTATCGAACGGTACAAGGGCTGACTCGGAGCAACCTAGGTGACCTACTCGAACGCACCTAATGTAAGAACTCAGTCAATACCCTGATAGATACAAAAATTCAAGCTCCACCCTTCACTGGTATCCATCATGTTTAGCTGTGCAAACTTACCCTCAGTTCATACTCGTTGTAGCTGTACACCACCTCTTGACAACTAAGGCTATACCCGAGCTGGTAACCACAAATAACATTCTGCAGGGTGGTAAAAATCAAATTGATTAACGGTAATTTCATAGAAAAGTGAACAAAGAAACATTGACTGGAGCAGGGTTCTAACCGGCAGTGATGAGCTTCGAAATATGCACCGGGCGGGGCTCTACCAACTGAGCTTTCCAGCCCAATGTTGGTGGTGTCCTATTCGTCAATAGGGCTCTGCGCTTGTGACGTCACAATTCAGATGTTTGGACAAACAAGTCCCACGTTGCCCAATTAACTTACACGTAAACATTGTGAAATTTGTCAGAACATCCGGGTAACTATAGCTGTCAATATAAAGAACGTATTCTATAAATGGCTCGAGCACGGACCCCTATTATCTCTGATCAATTGACAAACAGAAGCCATGAAACCATGCATATACCACTATATCCCAAGGATCATTTTATCGGTTTTTGGCAAAGAAATGCAGATTCCTGGGCGAAAATATCAAGAAAGATACAGTAACAGTCTGGTCAGGTCTCCTAAAAATTGATTACTGGAATCAATAGATTCAATCTCAAAAACTCAATTCAGTTGATCCTTTTGCAAATTAAGGGTGCATTCGTTTAGCTTCCCTGGGTCGACACCAGTCAACCTTGTCCCCATTCTCTCGCTTGTTTTGTTCAGTATAGCACGACCATTCCCAGAAAAGCCTGACCCGTGTTAGCTAAACGAATGCACCCTAAGAAAAAAAGCGTCACAGGTCCTATATCTGTGTGTAAGATTTTCTCACCTCTTTAAAGATGTGCATTGAGATGGCCATGCAGACGAAATTGTATGCAATCATGGGCCCCTTTAAGATGAAAGGGTCGCGGTTGGCCATGACCTTTGGCCCCAGCCATACGATGAATAAATATAGCAGAACAATACCAAATGTCCATCGAGGTGAATCCATGAAAAGCCAGTTTTCCACACGGGGGTCTGGGGAAAAAATGGTAAAATCAATGGTTAATTATGTAGGTAGTTGGGTACATTGTTATACAAATAATGAATGTTTATGAGTGGAATGGTAAAAATAATTTCATGAGGTGACAGATGGACTGTTCCATTTCACGAGGCGAAGCCGAGTGAAATGGAACAGTCCATCTGTCACCTCATGAAATTATTTTTTTCCATTCTACGAATGTGAAACATTCATTATTTGTTTTATATAACATCTAAGTAGATCTTTGTCATTTGATTTTGAAAAACAATAAATACCGTCCTCTGTAAGTGCAGCACAACTTCACAAGTACAGTATCTTTTTTCTGCTACAAATTGATGGTGTTTATATTTCCATTGTAATTCTGACTCTCGATGGCCTGGTAAGAGAGGAAATGTACATTTGTGACCTTTTCCAAAACCAGAGTCCCATAGAGATAAGTGCTTTCGTTGATGGGCGTGCAACGCGTGTTGGCAATCGTGACACGTTACGCGCGCGCGTGTGCGTCGTTGCTTGGCCGTTGCTATGGTGGGCGTGGCCTACTGGATCGGTCTATTGCCCCCCCAGAAAGCAGGGGCATTCGAACACAGTGTGGACGGTCGGTCATAAAAAAGATAAGGTGTCCCCAAACTGCCCCCAATAATCAGGACCTATAGTCTGAACGCTGTGTAATTGAACACCTACCACTAAAAGTGAGCGTATGAAGGTAAAACTCATACAGATGATTAATCTTGTCGGTTATCAGCTCAATCGCTGCCATGGTTACCGATGGATCTCGTTGCTATGGTAACTCAATAAAGTTCTTGTATGGCTGGTGTGGTGAAGATGGCAGGTCGTCAGCGGAAGCTTGTGCCAATTCCCTGATTTCTGCAAAATGAAGACAAATTGATATTTATTTAAATTACCCATCCCATGAGTAATGGAGACAGCAGCTTTACAAATGAATAAATTATTATTATTATTAGGCTATTATTATAGCAGAAGCGAGTGTTAGAAGAACCCAAAATGTTGGGTCTTCTACTTCTACCAAGTTCTAGGCCTACTTTTTTGTCTAGCCCCCCAAAAAAATATTGGCTCTAGAACCACGGCGGCCCTGGGCGGGGTTCCTGAAGTTAAGTACACTCAGGTTAGCTGGTACCCAGCTTCTACTTACCTAAATTCTAGGTGTGTAGACTAGAAGTAGGGTACCAGCTAACATGAGTGTACTAAACCTATAGTCCTATAGGCCTAGTACTAAACTTCAGGAACCCCCCCCCCCCCCCCCGGCCCAGGCCTCATATAGGCATACGCGTCATTACGTGCATGCAAAAAAAACATCATATTCTAATCATAGGCCAAACCGGCAACTGACATGACAGTACAGACTCAGTCAGTAGCCCTGGCCTAGATACTATATTCTATCGGTTTAGCTTTAGCTAGCTCCATGAATGATCGTTTTTTTTTAGCTCCATGTGATTAATACACCGAGAAATAGCAATAATTCCCCGGCCCGGCGTCGATGTACCTGATCATGCTGATGCATGCATGGGCGCGGGCGTCCCTGCCAGTGCGGCGCCTGGTTATTATTGACCCAGCCCCCCACCATGACCATGTGCCCGGCACACCCAGCCTGTCCCAGAGAAAACTACCTACCTGTCGCTCATGGATCGTCTTTAAGTCCTGGAAAATACCTGTCTTGTGTCGGCAAAACCACAAAGAAATTACACAAACGAAGCCAGACTGGTCACAGACAATAAAAAATCGATAATTAGCCACAACAGGCACCCGGTCTTACGCGGTTGATGATGCGGTACCTGCACGTTGCCATTCACAACACTATCTACCATCAGAAATACCTGGTAAAATTCAATTAACATTCTGACCAATCAACGAGCTCGTTATGTAGGCAAATTGGCTGTCTTCAAAGAGAGAATGTCTCAACATTGCCACTATTGGTCAATGTGTGAAGTCCTTCGCTGACACGCCTATTCCTGGTTCATTTTTTTAGGAGGGGAACCCTATCTGTAAATATTCTCACATTTATACTTTAAATAATATAAACTATTCTAAATGTATGAAAATAGTTTTAAAACAAATTAAATTTTTATTTTGCAATGATAACACGACCAATTAAAATGATAAATATTTTATTTTATTAAAGAAAAGAAATACTAATACCTTTTTTATAGTCGACTGGTCCATTTACCTTGACCTTTGAAAAATTACCCCGCGTGCCGTAACGCGGGTAATGTGTGTGTACTGTGATACTGATGACCCGTATGTTATGTGTGGACATCGCCCTGTCGAGTGTCGATTATTTAGAGGCAGTGCAACAATTTCGGTATTTATTATCATTATTATGTAACACACGCCATATACAGTAAGTCCTATGACCGTAGTTTTGCCAGCCAAGGTTTACGCTCAATGTTGTTATTGTGAGCACTTGTTATTTGTAAAGTTAAGAAATAAACTTTGTAGGCCTAACGTTCATGACGTTAGGCCTAACTGCCTAAAACAAAAAAAGGGAAAGAATTTCACTGACGGCCATGACGGAAACAGGGTTAGCCTATTTCGTCCAAGAGTTAACTTATTTGATGCAAGTCATGATGAACTTCAATCTCAGGAGTGTAAACTGGTGTAGCTTATCTACAAAGTGAGATTTTCAGGGGTTTTTTTTACCTACAATTATACACTTCCAATGCAGCAGTAGCAATTTTTATCAAAACGCCCTCTGTTGGTCCCATAGGCATAGCCATAGGTTTGTGCACAAGTGATGGCCGTCAGTGGAATTCTTTCCCGCAAAGGATCCGATATTTTGGGTTCCACCTCCGATGCAGGGAATGATAAAATGGGATCCGGATCCGCAGGATTCGTCATAAACAAACAGGCCCTGCGACTAACGTTAGTTGAATGGTTGAACTTTGAAGACCAATTCGACTTCGTTTTTCTGGTTGCTCCATAATCATCCATCCATGCTGTGTACGTAGCTGACATGGCTGAGGTGAACTTCTAGATTTAGCCTAGCCTTTTAAATCTAACGTTAGTAGCTGAGGTGTGGTAGGGGCCTACTGGTGGTAATACTAGTAATAGGTCAACTCGTCGGAGTCCTAGCCGACTCGCCTCTTAGTCTTACTCTTACTCTTAGTCTTACCGTCTCGCCCCTTACCAACACGCCCCCCTGACCGACACGCCCCTTGGCCTTATTTATACCAACTCGCCCCCCCCCCCCCACCCCGACCGACTCGCCCCTTACCTTACGGCTTACCAACTCACGACCTTGCTTGACGTTACTTGTTAGCTTTCCTTGCTTTGCTAACTGTTAACATTAGTGTTGATCATGATATAGGCCTATGAACCGACGCATCTGATTTTGACAATACAATTTCAACCAGTGTATAAAATGCTATTACTGCAAGTATTTTAGTAATAGGAGGGCCTGACACGTTTCGATCCTAGCAGGATCTTTCTCAAAAAGTTAGGAGGGCCTGACTGACACGTCACGTTTTGATTCTAGCAGGATCTTTCTCAACCTAGGCTAAAACTGAATATGTTTGTCTTTGAAGTTTGAGATAGATCCTGCTAAAGTGCTAGGATTGAAAGTGTCAGGCCCTCCTAACTCCAAGCATCTACTGTACAAATATTGGACTCAATTGCAGAATATCCCGCCACTCACCTCTCCCTCATTGAACCGGTGTACAATGTCGTTCTTGGCCACTCATAATGTTTATGCACAGAGTTTTTCAGTGGCGGGGTATTCTGAAATTACTCAAAATAATGAAATAATAGGCTTACCTTTGTGTCGAATAGCGCTCAAATGGATCTAGCGTAATTGGTTTGTGACAATTTGTTAAAGAAAACCTGGTTTGGTTACAGTTTCAAAGATGTGAAATTGGCTTGACTTTGAGACATGTTAACTGTATCATGCATGTTTTCCAGACTCGACTCATGAGAAACAATGCGGCGATTGTGGACAAGTGGATTGTGAATTCTGGGATACAATACAATTACACACTGTGTTCATCAGCTATCACACACACAAGCATTTATAAAGTGACTCACGTGCTCTCTTGCGAAAAAAAGAAAAGTTCCGTGTACTGTAGTTCATCTTATTTTTTGCTTTTTAAAAACAGGGAGGCTGTAAATGACTGCTAAGAACAAGAATTTCTCAATCCACTAGAGAGTATTAGAAAGTAACGAGCACGACCTCACTATGGCAGGACTGGTTGATTATATAAGAGAAACCGTAATATGGGCAGAAAGTGTGGCAGGTGAGTGCCTTGCTTTTCGTTTTTTGTAAACTTCGAGTCATCTGCAATATAACAGGCATGCAACTTTTCCTTGGATCAGCTGATTTCCTCTTTTTCCACTTCAATTTTATGCCATTGTAAATAGAAAAACACTGCACAAAATCTTGTAAAGATTGGAATTTCCTCGTTTTTTGTTAAATCTGAGTTGCATGCCTGAATATAAACATGATAATGTTGCACATGTAACATGATCAAACTTGTACCTTCACCACAATTGTTTAATTGTTGTGATTTCTTATTTAACCCTAACCCACCTCTATACCACAGAGCAAGTTCGATCAGCAACTATCTGTCGAGCATTGGTCAATTTCGCCTGGTAACCTGTACACCAAATATTCCACTGGTACCAGGAACAATCAACCAGTGGGTTACAGATAGTCGCTGATCGAACTTGCTCACAGTTTACCACACATGGTTTTCTCTGTGGTAAGTGCGGCATTCTGAATACCGCAATACACCGTAGTCGTAATATGATATCCAGTCCCAAGTGGAGACTGGTTTATGTGGTGAACAGCTCTTATTTATGTGTGGTAAGTGCAGAGGGTTAGGGTCAAAGGTAGATCGAGTAACATACCCAAACAGAAATGTTCACAGATTTACATATAACTTTCAGGGTATGCATATGGTGCAGGACTAGGATATAACTATATTTCTGACTGAAATGGTGTATTTATCCAGAAATGAGTTATAAACCAAAGATGGAAATAGTTTTGATCTCGGGGTAGGATCAAAACCATTCTTTATGTTTTATACGAAAAATTGAGTCGGGTTTTCGCTATTTTCTCGTGACTCAGATGTCCGATTGAGCTAAAATGTTTTGGCCTCATTCGATTCCTTTCTTTTGCTTTGTATTTGCAGATCCCAGAACAAAAGACTGGTTCCTTGTTCAGAGCCCAGTGCCAGCCTATAGCCTTGTCATGCTTTATCTGTTTGTGGTGTGGTGGGGACCACGCTACATGGCCGACCGTAAGCCTTTTGACCTCAAGTACATCATGATGGCGTACAATCTGTCACTGGTAGTGCTGTCAGTCTACATGTTTAAAGAGGTACTTCAATGAAGTTCAATCAAGAAATATTTGAGGCTTTGCATTGTGACAATTGGTATGTGGATCGGTTTGTGGAAACACCATGCAATAATCGTTTGTACTTTCGCACTTTTATATTGTTCGCACTTCTCGCAATTAAGGTCTCAACGTTTCGACTAGTCTGCTCTAGTCTGGGTCTCCTGATGAGGACTAGAGCAGACTAGTCGAAACGTTGAGACCTTAATTGCGAGAAGTGCGAACGATTATTGCATGGTGTTTCCGCAAACAGATTTCATGTACTTCAATCATTGTTACGCTGCGTCATAGGTACCCTAGCTCTTTTAAATCCTGCTCCGTCAATTATTCTTTGTTCACCTTTCAATGACTTTAAAAATGCGGTCAGTTTCCCTTGTGGTTATTTGATGTTCATAATTTATAATTGCTTAAATTTGCTTACTTTGCAGTTTTTTGTGACGACCATCCTGAATCCCAACTTCAATTCGGTGTGTCAGGCTGTGGACTTTTCTGATGATCCCATGGCCTTGCGGGTGAGTGTTTGTTTTTTATCTCCAGCAGTTTCAATAGTTTTTCCTGATTCATTTATTTATTCAATACAAGTAATAAACTGCTGCAAACTGTTCATTGGCCAAAATTACCACAAATATATCAAATGCTTGGAGTTTTAGGAGGGATGGACGCATTTCGTCCTAGCAGGATCTTTCTCTAAGGATCCTAATGCAGGAACCCTATTAACCCTAGCAGGAAAAGATGGCAGAATCTGCCTAATAGTTCATCTGTGATATTGGCAATGCGGTCTTGCACGCTTTTTTCTCATTTTTGTTCTTTGTTGCATTTTTTTCTAGTTGGCTGCCGTATGTTGGTGGTTCTACGTCTCCAAAATCATAGAGCTGCTTGATACCGTGAGTATTATAATGGATTTGTCCAAATAATTACTGAAATTGAGAATTACTGAAAGATTGTGTGTGATAAATTAGAAAGCCGTATCCTCTTTGAGTGATCCCCCATGTACCATTCCCAGGTTGCAGCATAATGCTGCGTGTATTATTGACATTTCACATGACATTGAAGAATATGTCACGCATGGCGCACATGATATAGGTTAACTGTTAACCTGTTTTTTTTTGTGCAATCAGTATTAAACTAGATATGAAATTGCCCGATTTTGCCCAGCACTGTACTTTGAAGTTACTAAGTGTTGTTGTTCCTTTTCAATCATCTGGTGTTTTGATAGTTTCTAATTATGGAGGTTATACTTACGACATTACTGATTTCGACGGGTTTTAGGCTTAAATAGTTACCCGTTACCCGTTGACGGGACAGACGTATCCCCATATATACTGCGGTTTGGGCACTGGCATGGTGACCTATCTTGCTAACTTTCTTCTAAATACCCCGGAACTGTCTTCTTGTGTTTCCTTTTTTTCTTTCATTGATTTACTTAAGTTTTTTTTTTTTTGTAATGCGCCTTTGATCACTTTTGTGGAAAAGGCGCACTATAAATGTCCATATTATTATTATTATTATTATACAGACAGTAACCGAGGCTGTATGCCGCAATCTTTGTAAAGTATGTATTGTAATAATATTATGCCCAGGGTAGCAGTTTATACAGGAAGGCCTTGAACAGTGTCCATTTCCTTTTGGTTGTATTTACCGACTTCTCTAGCATGTCTAGTCAAGCTCATTCTATTGAATTGGGCAATGGAACATTTCCTGGGTTAAAGGTTCACAGACATTGCGGGATGAGTTATTGTTAGGTGTATTTGAACCCTGAACATTTGGTATTATTATGTGGGTCCTGCCCAAAATGCTTGTGGGGAAAAACCCATAATGGAAAAGTACACGTTTGTTGATGCTACATGAACATCAGGCCTTCATTATAATAAAAATGAGGAAAGCTGCAAATCACTCTCCTTAAATCAATGTAGAGAATAGCGTTCCGCACTAATGACGTCACAGCATGCATGTACGCGCACACATGTATACCCCCACTCACCACACGTTTGCATATGGCCAGTTGCAAAGTTTGTCTGAGGTTCGGTGCTATTTTTAGCACAAGTGCACAGCGCTATTAAGGAGAGTGATCTGCTATCACTAACATAAATCAAGTTTGAGCGGTGAATCCAACTCCTAAAATCAACATAGAGCCTACTCATACTAGTGAATAAAGAGAGCAGTTTGCTCTTGCTATACCAAGTTTTGTGTATGTGTTCAGTGTTGAAAAAAGGGAACATGCAAACTTTTGCTTGTCCTGTTGAACAAGATCCCGTAAAGGGTTAATGTCTGCTGGAAAAGCTCAAGTAATGTTTTGAAAAAAGCAGCTCTCCTCATTGTTAAGGACCTCTTTTTTTTTCGCTCTCCTTAGAAAACATTAAGGAGAGCGGAGGAGAGTAATCACTCTCAATCTCCTTAAAAATCAAGGTCTGGAACATTATTATACAAATTGTTCCCCATCTTAATGTCCCATGACACAATTTAACAGTTTTTTCCCGGGTTAGAAAATGTTGTTAAAAAATAATTTCTGAGTTTTCCTGTTTTTCATTATGTCACATTTTATTGACTATACAAATGATCTTCTCTTCCTGGAAAAAGAACAATCTCGGTTTTATTTCTCCGGAGCGTACAACCGTACTGTTTTTTGGAGATTAATAGTTACTCCGGAAAAGGAACAGCCAAATTTTATTTTCCTGTGTAAACCTTTGTCCCCCTTGATTTTTATTATATTTTTTGCAGATCCTCTTTATCCTCCGGAAAAAGAACAGCCAAATCTTGTCTCTATATATGTTATCCATTGTCCCCCTTTGTTTTTTATTGTTCTTTGGCAGATCATCTTTATCCTTCGGAAAAAGAACAGCCAGATCTCCTTTCTACACGTGTACCACCATTCCACCATGGTTGCATTGTGGTGGATCGGAGTTCGTTGGGTGCCCGGTGGCAATTGTAAGATCCTCTCTTGTTTCTCTCGCTCTGTCCGTTGTGTCCTTTAATCTGTAGTGGTTTCTTTCAAGATTCTGTTTACTGATTGTTTAAAAACATGTAACTTTATGCAGAATGACATTGCAGTAAAGATGTGACCTTGAGGAAGAGGAACTTTAATACTGGTTGGGCCTCGCCACTGAAAAGCCTGGCCAGGCCCAAGCCTTCTGGGCTGAATCCCTCCTCTTGTCAGCCCTGAGCTTCACTACAATAGAGCTGCTTAAAATCAATCAAATCTGGCTTCTGTCCATGATCAAATTGTGGCTTTTAAGCTGTGGCTGGTCCTGGCCAGTATTTAAAGGTAGTATCATTCATTGGTTTTTGTCAAAGAAATACCAATTAATTGGCAAAAATATCAAGGACGATACAGTAATAGTCATCTGTGGAAATTTCAGTTTCAATACGGTGCCCACGTTTTGAGAAAACAGTGAAAAACAGCCACAGTATTTCTTAAGTCTTTTCTCTTTTATTTTTGATCTTTTAAAAGATCAAAAAGATTTTCGGTCGTTGTTTTATTAATTTCTGGATAAATACACCATTTCAGACGGAAAAATGTCGACGGTTTGTTTTTACCACCACCATCTTCATACCTAAAGTTATACGTAAATTTGTGAACATTTCTGTTTTGGTGTTTTACCAAAGTATGATACTACCTTTAAGAGTCTGTTGGTTTAGCTTCCTTGAGTCAACACCATGTCAGGGCTGCCCCGTAGAAGCTAATAAATGCACCCTATATTTCTCTCCCCTGTATTGTGTAGTGGAGATATGAAGTTGTTTCACATGTGTATTGATGTTCTCGTTTTGTTTATTTTTTAATTGGACAGCATATTCATCCGGCTTGGTCAACTGCCTCATCCATACGTTGATGTACTCCTACTATTTCCTGTCGGCTCTGGGTCCCAGCCTGCAACCATTCCTGTGGTGGAAGAGATACCTGACGTCCCTTCAACTGGTAAGACCGAGACGAGCCAGTGGTGCCGTCGAAGATTCTCTTGCCTTATGCAATTTCTGCAGGCTCTTTGCAATTAGTATGTGGATCGGTTTGCGGGAACTGCAACACCATGTAATGTTTGTTCGTACTTTCACATTTCTATTTCGTTCGCACTTCTCGTAATTAAGGTCTCAACGATTTGGCTGCTGTAGTCCTCGTCAGGATTGTGCCCCTGGTCATTGCTTTGGTGCCCCTGGTCATTGCCATGGTGCCCCTGGTCATTGCCTTGGTGTCCCCTAATCGTTTGCCTTGGTGCCCCTGGTCATTGCATAAGTGGTGCCCCTGGGCATTGCTTTGATGCTACCTGATCATTGCGTTTATGGATAGCTCGCTTGCTACGGTATAGATAGCTACGGTATTCCAGAAATCGCTTATTCGATTAATCCTGCTCCAGTCAATTTTTCTTTGTTCACTTTTCAATGCAGTTTCCCTTGTGGTTTATATTTGATGTCCATATATTTTCATGAAATTCATGAAGAATTTCTTCTTTTTGTTTCCACACACTTCTGTTATTCACACAGATTCAGTTCTTTGGGATCATGATCCACAGTTTTGTAACCCTGTACTACGACTGTGGCTTTCCGCGCCCATACGTCTTTTGCCTGATGGCCTACCTCATTTCACACATCATCCTCTTCTCCAACTTCTATCGCAAGAACTACGGAGGCAAGAAGAGCAAGAAAGAGAAGGCGTCAAACGGTGTCACGTCCGAACAGGAGAATGGAAGCCGGTACAACCTAAGGCAGCGACCGACCAGGAAGTAGTAGTCCCGCTTTCTTTTGGAATTCCTGCGACCATTAATCTTGTGAGAGTACATAATTTACACAAGGGACTGGATTCTCCACAGGATAGGGCATGTTACATCCGGAGAGAAAAATAGGGCTCCACACTATTGATGTCACATTCATAGTAACCACTTGCCTTGAGTACCGGATGTTTAGACAAACAAGCCTCGTACGTATGGCTTAGAAAATGGTGTAAACTCAATCATTCATAAAAAATACATTTCATGAAAAGTGATGTTCCTTGGTGCAAGTTTAGACTCTTCATTTTTTTGCAACTTTTTACATACAAAATTTGTAGCAAATACTCAGAGTACGTTCTCACGAGGCCTTACACCATACAAGTAAACTTTGTACAATGTTGTCCGAACATCCGGGTAACTTTTCGCAAGAGGGCGCATTCTATAAATAGCTCGAGCACGGAGCCCTTGTGACGATGTGCCTTCACCAAAATAATGTCAGGGTGCCCTGACAGGAGTTCACAAGGCTATGTATCTATATGCGATACATCGTTGTTTTTTTTGGATTTTGTGCTTTTTTGTGCCTTAGGCCTATCACTTCTACGATATTTCACATCCTGTACGTGATATTTCACATGATATTTCACATGATACTTATTTTTACATAATATTTCATACTGTATACAATGCAATGTATGTATGTGAAGTGTGCCTGTCTTTTTTCCTATAACAATGTCATAGTGTTTGAATGATGCAGCTTGTTAGATTTTCTAAATTTGGGAATGAAATATTTCACTTTATACAAATTAGTCTCACTTCTTCCCAGTATAATTCTTTCGTCTTCAAAACAGCAAATAAATCATGGAATTTTCGATAGTGCTTGTAACATTAGTACTTCCGTCAGCTGAACACGATTTTGTACATCTTTATTATGTACACATCTACATACTTGACTTTATATCTTATTACTGTATGTGTACTCTTCCCTTTGATCATTTTTTATACTTCAAACATTTTTCTTTTGTACTTTAAATTGAAATATCTCCCGAAATAATTCTGTGAAATTTTTAGAATATTTTATATTGATTTGAAGATTGTAGGCTTGATTTATTATTAGTATTTTAAGCATTGTGCTGTGTACTGGGTATGTAAATTTAGATGAATTTTTGTACAATATAATTTTTTTAATACCAGTTCTTTTTTTACGCCAAATATTGAATGATGTGTACATGTACTTAGAACCAAAAGCCTTGTTTTTGAAAATATTGTGATGCAAGCTATGATATCATGAATCGGTATCGTTTAAGCATCTCTATATCATTTCTCCTCTTCTCATCAGTACTTTTGTTTAACTTAAGAGCTAGACTCAAGGCTTGTATTAGTCATTTATCAATGTTCCACCATTGTTAGAAACATGAAGTGCATAGAGTCGGCGCTTACGGAAGCAGTCGATTCTGTGTGAATGAGATCAGGGGCCAATTTCACGGCGCTGCTAAGCACAAAAATTTGCTTAGCATAAAAATGTTTTGCCCAATAAAACAAATCACAGTTAAAAATTTCATTTGATGTTCATGGTCAGTGAACAACAGCCAAAGAACAATCACAAGTGATACACAGCAAATGGAAATTTCGTTGTTAACCCTGTTTTTATTAAGACTGAAATGTCATGCTTAGCAAATTCTTGTGCTAAGCAGCGCCGTGAAATTGGCCCCAGATCCTATTTCATGGATTAGCGAGGATGAAGTATTTTTCATTTGCTCGGTTAGCATGAAAAATCGATTTCACTAACACTTTGTGATCATTGCTAAAACCCGAATCCATTGCTACTCAGAAAATTGCTACGTAAAGTAGCGATCGATTTTACCACTTAGCGATGGTCACAAAGTGTTAGTGAAATCGGTTCCAGATGTTAGGTTCATTTTATACATCCAGAAGTAGTGGAGTCTGCAATACATTAATACTTTGCTAGTGCATGAGTACTTATTTTTACGTGCCATTTTTGAAATAATTTTTGCTTATTGATTGAAGTGCCTAGTTTGTGGTCAAAGTGTAATTTAGAGTGCTATTTGAATTTTTTTGATGTGCTTTTATTCAAAAGAAATTATTGATAAATTGATACTTGTCTGCTAATATTTGTTGCTTGGAAAGTTGAATGGAGAAATTACAAAGTGAAAATCAATTTGTTGATTGTATCAATCAGATCAAATTTTTTATATCGACAATAAATTTCATACACATTTTTTGTATGTATATAATTTTTTCATGCACAAGCCGATTTCTGTGGTATGTTACTGTAATTAAGTCAAATGCGGAAAAAGATTAATTTGTTACGAATGCTTCAATCACTTGATTTTATGACGTCCGTGAATAACATGGAAGACATATTAGGGGGTGTAATCTGTCACATACAGCAAATGTAGATTTCAAATTAAAGGCATCCGTGAGGTTTTGAGCATTGAGGCTTTCATAGATTAAAGTTCAATTATCCTGAAAAAGATTGTTGTTTTTACTGTTCATTTATTCTATTTTAATTTACAAAAGCCATCTCTACCACAAACAAAACAAGTTGTTCACAAAAAGAAAAACCGAGACAAAAGTATATGGTAGTAAAGTTTGATTGGTTTTAATGGTTTGCAGATTTCTCATAAGGTTTTCATAATGAATTTTACAAAACACGGTGTGAAAACGTCTAAATGAAAAGTCATTTATTATACACAGCGAAACAACAGTTAAACCTGGTTAATGGCAAAGCGTATTTCAAGTCAGTTAATTAATTCCTGCACAAAAAAAAGGAAAAAAATCTAAACGATTTTAGAACTATTCTAAACTACGATTGGAAACGTCTTGTTAATGCTACCAAAATCAAAACTCATGTAATATTAATCTACACAATTATGATTTAAATGGTGTTGATCAAATCTATGTGTAAAGGTTCATTTCTACCACTTTACATGTACATAATTTTGCATAATTAAAAAATAGCACCACACAAAAATTCTAATAACTTATATATTCCTGCAGTGATTTTAAAACGTTCTGGGTACTCAAAATGTTTTACCGTTTTTTAGGGTTAACGTTTGTCTTCAAGGAAAACAATGGCTATCAATTAGTGACTCAATTGTGAGATAAGAGACATAAAATGATTATTTTTCAAAAATGACTAACAACTTTTGGGTTGGAAATGATCAGGCATGCAACTCAAACTTTACAAAAAACGTGGAAATTCCAATCTTTAGCATACTTTGTGCACTGTTTTTCTATTTTCAATGGCATAAGATTTAAGTGAAAAAAGAGGACATCAGCTGATCCGGGGAAATGTTGCATGCCTGAATGATGTGACAAAATTGCAAGCGAACTTGAAGCCTCTTAACATATAAACTGGTAGTGGTTTACAATACCACGCCGTACGTTATTAAGCCTTCTAGAATTGTAAATCTTCTACCGTTCGAAAATTAAAAAATCTGACAAAATGAGGATTGCATAATAAAAGATCACCTGCAGAGACTTATAGTACAACAAAGTTTAGAGTCCGAGTAGAATACTGCTTGAACAATTGATATAGTAGAACTTAAAAAACGTTTGCGAAATTGCAACTTCTTTTTCCATTTTTGTCAGAAATGGGACCAACAATGTAATGTTTGGATATCTTTGTGTTTGGACGAAATAAAAAAAGTTGTGGCTATAAACAAGCAGAGAGATGTTAGACCAGGGCCCCCCAAGGGCTTAGAACTCGTCGTGCTTTTGGAGACTCTCACCGTAGTTGGTGGCCTGGCTACCGACGAAGAGGTCGTAGTTATCGAGGATCTCCTTCTTGGTGAGCTTCTTGTCCTGTGGTGGACCAAAGATATAAAATACAAAAATCGTTATCAGAATTTTAAACCTACAGTTAACCATCATGTTAACATTTTTTAACAAGGTAAGTGCAAGTTAAATGATCTGAAAATACTTTATAGACGGACTGCTGCATGCGACAACCTTTCTAGGGGAAGGGCAGTTATTGAGCAAGCAGGGCAGTAATTGAGCCAGTAGTCTGACCCTAAAATACCTTATAGACATTCTACTCCCAATCCCTTCCGAAAGACCCTGCCAAAAAACTACCTACCTTGTCTTTATCCGACTCGAAAATAAGGTGCTTGGCCTCGGCCTCGACATGGTCATACTCCGTGGGTAGAATCCATTCTCCGACTTCCGAGAGATCCATGAAACCGTCGTGGTTCTTGTCTCTGAACTGGGCAAACTGCTCACGCTCCGTCCTCACCCATTCTGGTTCCTCGGCGCCCTCATTGTTCTCTCTGTACATGTCACCTGCAAAATAATACGTAGGAGACGGACAAAACTTGTTTAATAACCAAAGAAAAGCTCACTATTAATTCTGGTCGTAGTGATTAAGTCATCAATCAAGAAAAGAACAAAATCCCTACTTATCACTAGCTTATCGGAGGAATCCGGGCAAAGTGTCTCACTCAAGGACATGTACATGTACATGTAGGAGAAAGGAAAAGCATGTTTACTGACCAAAGAAAGCCTCATTACTAATCCTGGTCGTAAGGATGAAGTCATCACTCCAGAAAAGAACAAAATCCCCACCCATCCTTGCTTGAAGTAGGAATAAATGCAAAGTGTCTTTTGCATCTGATAATGAGGCTGTAAAGGTCCATCTGTTTGATTTGCAGAATGTTTAAATCTCAATTTTCATTAGAAATGGGGATGTGTCCAAGAGATTGCTCAGACAGCCAAGTGGCGGAAAACATTGGTTTTTAGTGGTAGCGAGAAGACATTCTTAGATATCCTGAGTAAAAATGGAGAGCCTCCATTAAAAACAAGAAGTAATACTGTATCCCGAGCCGTGAAACAACTTCCAAGAGCTGGAAGCTAAAGAACAAGACTTTGCCAGGCTCCGTACTCACCAATGTATTCCTCCAGTGAGATCTTCCCATCGGCGTTCTTATCAACGTCTTCTAGCGTCTCCTGCACAACCACGTCCCGCATCCGGTCAAAGTTCTCCGGGTGGAGGAAGGCGGTGAACTCTTCCCTGTTGAGGAGGCCGTCCTTGTTCTCGTCGGCCTGAGTCCAGCGGGTCTTGTCCCGACGGATCATCTTGGTGAAGTCCATGCGCTCGTTCTCCGGCAGCTTCACCAGCTCTTCCTCTGTGTCATTGCAAATCAGTCAACATTGATGAGATTTGAAGTGGTAATAGCAAGTTGATGCAGCCAGTGATGGTACATGCATTACAGGCCTCGTATTTCATTGGGTGACTGGAGTCATGGCCTTATCTATTGACTGCCCTTTTTGTTTTATAAATCTGTGCACAGGCCTACATGTATTAAGGCCTAGAGCATTTAGAACTTCAACTTGACGGAGGTGATAATGGTGATCATGATGACCCTGTGTGTCTTAACTTTATTCTCTGCTAAGGTGTCTTTGGATTTGCCTTGGCAACCCTTGTTAATGCCTTGATGCCCCTGGTCAATGTCTTGGTGCCCCCGATTCCTGCCTACAGGTGCCTTATTTATTTGCCTTAGTGCCCCCTGGTCAATGCCTTGATGCCCCTGGAAAGTGTCTTGATGCCCCTGGTCACTGCCTCCATGAAGGTGCCCATGGTCTCAAGTCTCACTAATAGTGCCCCTAATCATTGCTCTGGACCTTTTGGAATACCTTGCCCCTTTAAGTATCATTTCAATACAGAAACAGATGCGACAATCCAATTTTGGACAAGCCCCTTTACAGAGAAATTCCAAGCCAGTGATGTACATGTACCTTATATACAGTGATCAATGATGACAAAGAATCAAAATGTAACCATTTAAAATTAGGGCATTTTGTATTCTAGTTGAATTTTTTTTTTTTATCCTGAAAATGACGAGTTCCCATGGAAATACTCACTGAGGCATACATTTACAAGAGGGTGGGGGTGAGGTGGGGGAGGGGACTGAGGACATGTCAGTCGGTGCAATTAAGCACCTGTAATTCTCTCAGGTCAGAGCATGCACGTGCATTTGTTAGTTTTTTCTGCAATTATCTTTTAAAGATATGCTGGTTGTGTTTTTGAGAAGTTTGATGGTGAAATGCAGTACAATTGAATAATAACTACATATATTGGAACCACTCATGCTATAAACACCCAGCATATTCACAAAGTAATTATATTTTCAATACAAACTTATTAAACTGCTGCAAACTGCTCATCAGCCAAAATAAATTTATAAATACCCAGGGAGTTACAAAAAACAACCAACATGTAGGAGAGCCTGATGTTTCAATCCTAGCAGGATTGATCCTAGACGAATAGATCCAGATAGGATCTAAATGTCAGGTCCCCCTTACTTCAAGCATAATCATACAGGCATGACAGGTGTACTTTTACCATAGAATTTCAGATTAACTGGAAGTGCAATCTGGAAAGCAATCTGCATCAGTATTAGCCCTAACCCACTCTCCACACCACAGTTTACCATACATAATTTTTTTTCTTGTGATATGGTATGATCCAGCATACCACAATTACATCAGACAGTACAATGGTGTAGTTTCTGTGGTAATGCATCTACGTTTATGGAGATTGTGGTATCAAATGCGGTAAATAGCTCTTGTCTTGTCTTGAGGTGCAGTGGATTAGGGTTAGGATTAGGACAATAAAGGTCATTCAAAACAAGGCTGATTATTTTGGAGAAAATTATTAGACTGAAACAAAATCAGCAAAAACATAGAAGACACAATCATTGTAACCTGCCATGCCCACAGAAAAGTCATGCACAAATTTGTTATTAAAATAAAAGGAAGAATACAGGATTGAAAACGATGTAGTTTCAGACCGAAAGCCTACAAATCATTTACAAAGTTCACATTAAAATTAACACTTCCCTCCAGACAGCCAGAGTTTTTTTTTCCAAAACAACATTTCAAACCAGACCTGCTTTTGGTTTTACTACTGTAATAGAAATTTACTTTCATTTTATAGCAGTATTGGGTGCCTGTTTTTTTGCAATCAAAGGTCCCGTCAACTGTCGTCAAGAAACACATCAATACATCTTGTATTTTTGTATCAATTAAAAATCAATTAAAATCATCAAATACCCACAAGGGAAACTGACTGAATTTAAAGTCATTGAAAAGTGAACAAATAAAAATTAACTGGAGCGGGATTCAACAGGTGACCTCCTGAAAATGATACAGGCGCTCTAACAACTGGCTCAGTTGGATGGCTGATGGCTCAAGTTGGTAGAGCGCCTGTACGGTATTCAGGAGGTCGCTGGATCGAATCCCGCTCCAGTAAATTTTGTGTTTTTGTTCACTTTATAAAAAATCAATTACAACATAAATTTACAGACTTGTTAGTGTGTCTGGATTAGAATACTTTATATAATTAAACAAATAACATGCTTGCTCTCAAAGCAGGCACTATTAATGTTAAGAGTAGTCTGTTGGGAGTGTTTGTTTGATTTGCAGGGGTCATGGATGGATGGATTAGTGCAACTGAAAGTGTTAGTGTACAATTTACATATGTGCCATGCACTATGTATTACCTGTACTTTTGTACAGTGCATGCATAAATTTGCATAAAGAGCAACAGCCATCAATTTCACCAGGCCCTACGCTGGATCATAATTCGGGATACGAAGGATAACCTGTCGTATCCTACATGTACGTAGGGATGCAATGCATCATATGCCCTACGATTGATAGTAACTTACAATGAGTTTGGCGAAATCCACCTACATGACCTTGGTCATGTAGGTACATTTGTAAATGATGGAAAATTCTAGCACAACTACAGGTACCTAAAAGCACACTACCTGCAAATTTATGTTTAATTTCACTTTGTGGTCTTAAAATGAATGATGAATGCATCAACATGTACATGTAAATACATGTAAAAACAAACAAACCCCAATTGCTCAGCTGACTAAAGCCTTGCCTCTCATTGTTAATTACGTATGATACGTATCCATTCAACCCACAAATTTGGTGCCCAAAAAAGTAAAAAGAAAAGAAAATCGCAAAAGATAAACAAAAATAAATAAATAAACATAAATAAATTAAAACTTTGATCTCAAATCAAACAAAGGGACAATTATTCAGAGATGAGGTATTTCTGGTTCATTCACAGCGAAGGTAGCAAATAGGCCTAAGGTTTGTGACAGCATCATGTGGCAATCATTTGTTTTCTGAGTACGTGTTGGTGTTTGATAACTTAAGGGACTGGGAGCTCGTCATGATCAACTAGTACTTCAGGAGCAGTACATGCTCAGGCCTTGGGCTAACTTCATTTCGTGGCTAGCCCATTGGGGACAGCCAGGGATAAGATTGACCAATGATAAAAATGTCTGAAAACAGCTGACAGGGAACATAAAAAGTCTGAAATCTGAAAATCTCCTATACTTTTGTACACAGCCTGTGAGGAAAAAAAAATCTGAAATCCAAAACAAAAAAATCTGAAATCAGACTATAATCTGAAGAAAGCTCATCCCTGGCTAGCTTACTTCAGATTTTACCAGCCCGTTTAGATTTGTACTAGTCAATACATATGTTGATCCATACCTTAACAATATATAGGTTCTTATTTTTTTACTAGCCCACCAGCCATCCATGGAAGTGAAACTAGCTAGCCCAGAGTGGTTTATGCTAGACATTGAACGCCGGGCTAGTACTATTTCCAGCCCTGGATTGCTTTGTATGTCAGGTTAGTGGATTCTGTTGTTGGACATCACAAATTATTAGGAATCAGTGATGAGATCTTAAACTCCCTTGTCTAGTCATCACTGGTCTTCTAAACAGAAAGGGTCTTGTTCACAGTACATTAATTTATTTTATTTCCCTCACCGACTTCGCCGAACGTATTTTGCAGATACTCATCCCACTCAATGGTTGTTTTGTAGTTGTTAGATTCCCAGGTCTGTTGGGTATGCTCGGCCAGGTATTGTGTCTGTGCAGTCAAAGTGATATAATAATAACAACCACGGTTTATAATGTGCTCAATCTCCTTGCACTTGTAACAAACTTACAACTCTATTTCTCAGTCTTGCAACTCCGACTTCACAAAAAAATGAGGAAATTCCATTTTTTGCAATCTGACTTTGTGCAGTGTTTTTCTATTTTTAATGGTATGATTACAATGAGAAAAACAAGGAAATCAGTTGATCCGAGGAAAAGTTGCACTTGCATGGCTGAAATTTCTTCTTTATGTTTTTTTTTTTTTCAACTGGCTTGCAGGATGGATCCGTGAGCTCCGATTTCAACAATCCGTCAACTTTATGTCAGTCCTGAAGTTTTCGACAGATGGTAGTGAATATGTGCTAATAAGCAAAACATGGGAAATTATGGGTTTTTTTATGTGGATGTTATGATAAAAGTGTGACTCAGTATGTCTGATAAAATGTGAAAAAATAATAAAATAAATAACTAAATGAAATATTGAAATGTCCAATGTACACGTGTATATATATACATGTACATGTATATTACGTGTACAATGTATACATACCACAAATCATTTCATTTAAGCTAAATCATTACTTCTGAAATCCCGCTTGATCAACCCATAGAAGAGGTCAGTAGATGCTATATGCGAGTAGTACATGTATTTCAAGCCTTGAATTTAACGGAGGCCATGGCCTTCGTTGCCCTGGGTTCTTGGCCTTCGTGCCCCCTTCAAATGTTTGATATTTCAATGGAACTGGCCCTTACAATGGAAAAGTGGCCTTGCCCTTTTCAGAACCAAATTCAAGGCCTAGTATTTAATTATTTGCACGTCATGTACATCAAGTACATGTACTGTACACCACAGACTGTACACGTACATGTGGGGGCATAAACACTCATTGAAACACACAGTTCTCCCATAGCCTACATGTACAGCATACAGTGTACAGTGTATGTATCCCCATACATAAGTACTGTATGTCTGCCTTTGGGCAATTTCTTGGCATTATAAAACTATTTTTTGACTATGAATCAAAAATCTAAAAATGGTACTAAAAGGTTGTTAAAATTTGGGGGAAAAGGAATTGTAAATTAGTGTTGCTCCAAACTTGCTCGATCTGGTATTTTGCCACATTTCCAATCACTTTTAAATTTCCTAGTGAACAAACTGTGGAAGAGTTAATCAGCTGAAGGAATGGAAAGAATTTCTTTATTGAATTCAATTTATGATTATGAAGGCCCAGAAGCATGAAATAAAACACTAAAACTGTAAAAACTAGTATTTGCATTTTGCGCTGACATTTCTGGCTGCTCAAGCACGCAATGACAAGTTGCATCTGAACCTGGGTGGACTTACTTTTAAAACTATGTCGCTTAATAAAAAATAAATTTATACACTATGCTTGCTGTCCTTTGCGCTGCTACACTTGTCACATGCACACGCTTGTTTTAAAACAAACTTTTGTTTCCCAATAGGGTTCCGCGCTCGAGCTATTTATAGAATACCCCCTTTATGTCATTGTCAACAGCTATAGTTACCCCGATGTTCGGACAAATTGCACAATGTTGACGTGTAAGTTAATTGGGAAACGTACGACTTGTTTGTCCGAACATCTGAATGTGACGTCACGAGCATGGAGCTCTATTAGAAATCTCTTTTGTCTCAAATCTTTAAAAAGACCATTTCGGTTTGACAAATTATGTGTAGTGTAGGGCCTACATATTTGGCATTATATTAAACTTGACAAAGTCCTTAAAGCGAGTACAGTGAAAAGTAAACAAACTCAAACTATACTTTTGTGGGTGGGGTAAGCAATGACATTTTAGAAGCAAGTGAAATTTCTGCACATATCACAGACACAATGCGTTAGTGGCATCATTATGCGAGAGAGGCACAGTTAGTAATGGTTAGCTATATACACAAAGGGCTCCCTCTGTTGTCACTGTAATGCCAATGCATACGTTACAGCGCCCTCACCAGGTAAACTGCTGTATGTGGTGGAATTGTATTCGTCCCACGTCATTTGGTCATCTAGATCGGGGTTGTGGCTTTTCCACAAGCCCGTGGCATCATGAAAAAAGTAGTTTTCCTGCGGTGAAAACAAGTGTAATGTGCCAAAATCGCCAATTGATCAGATGCGTTGGTTTTTCATCTCGAAAAAATCAAACGTTTTAATATAATCCATGAATCAACATACTGTACATGCACATGATTAGAGCAATTACGGTAGTCAACAGTATTTTAAACCATGGCTTTTCTCGGTGATGAACTCAAAATTCTGTAACTTACACTGCTGCACTGTGTACACGTACACCAGTACACAGATAATGTGTGCTATCTATAATGAAGATTTTACAGTACACAGTCACTGGGATTTCTTTCAACAAACCATCAATGGCAGAGCATACTGCAGTGTACAATGTATCACAGCTCTTCTGATTCAATCAATTAATGTCATACTGTAGCTTTGATGGGTTCTGTACTAGTCTAACCAATCACCATGCAATGTGAAATCAAATAAAAGCAATTTCAATTCTTGGATGAACTATTGAACTTATGCCCATTATTTGTATTTTTCTCGAATCGATCAAATGCTTTGTCCTTTACATGCATTATGTGTAAGTACCGGATTCCAGTCATCATTATTCTTCAAATTTTGCAAAGTGCAACATCCAATCCCAATGAATGTTCAAAATTTGAAGTCTTAAAGACGGAAAAAGAGACATCAAATTTAAAAAAAAACTCTTGTTTTCATTTAAGATTTCATTAAAAAAAAAATCATGCCCCACCCAATGTTCAGAGACTGCTATGATGATTGTAAGACCCATCATTACTTAAGACCCATCATAACTTAAGATAAAGTCCAGCCATTGTCGTGCACTGATGCTTTGCCAGGAGCTTGATTTATACTCATTGCTCGTATCATGAAAGCAATTTTGAGAACCATCGCAAGATGCAATGTGTTCATTTCTCGATGAGTTACGATTGATCGTAGCGCTTCGTTACTTAACCCCTGATCATGTCCGCATACTACAAACTAAAAACAGTGCAAGTGGAAAAAGAATGTATGGTCTACACCGAGATAAATTTTAAAAAGTATATAAACAATACAAATCAACAGAGGGCGCCCTCAGTGTCTCATTCATGCCAACCACTATGGGAAATGTGTAGGAAGCGTGATGCGCTATGCATTATTTACGTCGAAGGAGAACCCTCACCAGGCAAGCTACTATATGATGTTGCATTGTACTCCTCCCATGAAATAGTGGCGTCTAGGTCTGGATTACGATTTTTCCAATGTATTTCAGAATCCTCAAAGGGATACTTATTCTGCAATGGGAAGTTGCACATTGAACAAAACAAAAGAAATGACCAAAAACAAGAATGCAAGGAGCAATTAAGCAACCTGAATAGGAAAAAGGAACGATACAGTGGATACACGATATGTCATGATGATATGAAGTAAGAGTTTTAATGAATCTTCTGAAGAGTAACCATGACGATGGCATATATGTTCGTTAATATATGATTAGATGCTTTGCACAGGGAGAGACAAATAACAGCTTAGAGATGCATCTTGTGGGCAACACTTCTCAAAAGACGGGCGATTCCAAAAGAATTGAAGGTAAAACCCAAAGTTCATACCTTCAGAGCCATGTCTCTTTCAGAAAGGGTTCATACTCACAGGGTGCTTACTGCTCAGTAAATTTGTCAGTATTATGTACCATTGTATGTTTTAGGTAACAGAAATGGGACTTAAACGTTTTCATATGTACATGTAATAGATTGATGAAGCTTGCAAAGGCTGCCCTACTTTTCATTTTATTTTCTCAAATTTGTTACATCGTCAGATCGTCAGCACAAACTTGATTGTAACTTCAAGTTTTTATTTGTTAAATTTCTAAGATTTTATTTGTGCACCAAAGTGTACAAGGGGACATTCCACTGAAGACCTGTCTACACTACTGCATGTAGCTCAGACTGTTTATCAATGTTCCAACTTCCAAACTCCCCGATGAATGCACATTACACATTTTTAGGGGGTTTACGAAACAGCGGCTCAGGCTCGGGCCCAGGCTCAGACTCAGTCTCCAGCACTGACATCCATATACTGAAAATATAGGTTGTTTTTTTTTCATTGAAAACTGAAGCTCTGTTTTCCTTTTCAAACTATAGAATCTACTTCTGAACTGCTGCAAAAAGCCTCTATTTTGGTACCTGTTATTTCAGAATGGATTCATGAAAAAGGAGCTGAAGCCTGAGACGGAGATGAGCCTCTGTTTCGTAAACGCCCATAAGTCTGGCAGGGAGTTGTGGGATGCACAAGGGTCAAAAGGGTGTGCCACCACCTGCTTAATTTTGGTCAGTTTTCTTTGTGCACTGTGTCACATGATTATGTAGATCGACCAAGAGGTATCCAACAATGCTTTGCGAAAGCGCCCTCTCTTGGTAAAAATGCTATTTGCGATATACCTTATAAGGATCTTGAGAATGATTTGGGTGAATTTAGGGTGGCAAGGGTCAAAATTGCTTTCAAATGACAACCCAAGAGATCATGTACCTGT
The DNA here is from genome assembly GCA_963971285.1 of Astropecten irregularis. Lineage (NCBI taxonomy): Eukaryota > Metazoa > Echinodermata > Asteroidea > Paxillosida > Astropectinidae > Astropecten > Astropecten irregularis. Next base: position 10,757,412 of record OZ020251.1, on the reverse strand, counting down.
TGATGCTCAATCCACTTCCTCAACTCCTCCTCAGTCACAAACCCATCTTTGTCAGTATCAATCTTGTCAACAATCATCCTATAAAAGAAGGAAGGGAGATAACATTTGATTTAGATTTACAATAATGTTCAACACTTTACTGGAGTCCTATATTTCTCCTCATTCATAAATAAAGATTTTGTCATTAACTGTGCAATTTATTAAGAGGGAAAATAGGGCTCTAGTAACGGGTAGGTCTAGCGCCCCAGAGAATCCCATACAGTTGGACATTTTGTAGGCCTCCTCGAAAGAAAATCGTAGGCCTACTTCACAAAAATGGCCTCAAATGACAACAAATACATCACAAATCAGCATGAAAATCGCTGTTGGTTGGAAAAAATCTGTTAGGTATGGGGACGAGATGAAGCAGGTCAACTCGTACGCTAACCAGTCGTACGCGGTTTGGTCAACAAAAATACACAGCTCAATTCATGGTGTACGAGTTGGTTGGCATATGAGTTGGTCTAGTCTGTGTAAGAGTTGGACAGCATCCGAGTTGGTTGGGGTACGAGTCGAGTTACGTTGACCAGCATTCGTTCGAGAGTAACTAGAGCGAGACCAGAACTTGCACTGCAGCAGAGAGTGGAATGACAAATGTACACGAATGCCAGGTAACTTAAGACCAAGTAAAAGTAAAACTTGGTTGCAGAAGTTTTGTAGACCAGAGGTAAACGAGAACTTAGCTCCTCCGTGAGCCCACACTGGCACTGAGGAATTAACATTTAATAAAATTTAAAAAGTACCGTGCAAACCCTGACCAAGGAATGACCGAGCCCCGATATAGCGAGAGACTTACCCGAGTCTTTTTCTGCTCTCGTCCGGACTTAAATTCTGAAAGGTTTTTGCTTCTTCTTCTCCGAGGAACGCATCGTGATCATAGTCGGTATTGTGATCCCTTCCTTCAAAATGTTCTTCGTCGCTGAGTTTCACATCTTTCACCCTTTTGCTGTGCTGTTCGTCTTGTTTTTCAGCTGGCTTTGCAAACGTCACCAGCAACAATGCAGACACGAAGATCAGTACAGCGAGATTCTTCATTTTTAACAAGTTAGTTTACGGCAAGTTATGGCGTGATTAAATACAAAACAGATTCCCAAATTACGAATTTTGACTCTTCAAAAAGATGCCTGCACCTTCTAAAAATTAAATGGGAAAATACAAACAGATATTCACTGCAATGACGCGGATATTTTCTGACGATTACTGCAGCCAAGTCCCTCGATTTTATAGCTCACTGGTGCAGACGTGGATGGTTGACAGGTCATACTCCGTGACCCGGGTCAAGGGTTAATATTATCCAATCAAAATGTCTAATTCTCGCCTTCAGAAATGATAGCCAATGAAAATCGCCGATCTTTACGGCTTGAAAAATTCCATTCACTGTATCAAACACATGCTGATTGGTTTAATATTGCCAAGCTGGCAGATCGCTTGTTTGGGATTGGATAAAACTTGCCACGTCCTCTCCTACTTGAAGAAAATAAGATGATGTGGCCGGTGCATTGACACGCGTACTTAGGCGCAATAACCGCCTGCATAATAAGTACACGTGTCGTCTCCAGAAATTTCTTGACCGGTGCTGGCGCGGGCACACGCCATGTGTCAACAAAGGCTGGGCAATAAAAGGCTAAGAACTAGCTGGAGCTGAAGTCTTTAGGATACGTAGGACAAAATACTTGCGGGACGTAACACGCAGTTGGTATTTCATCATCCATCAATTTCTTCACCCACGATGCAATTAACATCTGGAAAATTTTTTGCCATCTTACCTCCCTATACAAAGCTTTGGTCCACAACTAAGTATTATTGAAAAGTGAAAAATTAAATAGTTTTAAAAAGGAGCGTAAATAGTGATACGTAATTATTGCCTGACAATGAGCCATGTTGCCAATTGTTGTTGTTGTCGTCCGGTTGTTTTCAAATTATGCTTTGGTGTGGTTCCTCTTCGGCTATGTTTAGTATTTTTGTATTGATTTAATTTCTCGGGAAGGACAAGTTACACTTACAAGAACAAACAATTAACAATTTTAGTAGAACAGGGGAAAACAATTAGTACAATTACTACATCGAATTAGCTCCCGTCGAAGTATTGCCCAAAAGAAATTAATTATGTCAATTAAATTTAGGGGCTCTCCAGACTAATTAAATTAATTAAATAAGAATGCTATAAATACTCATAAAATACAACATGCATAATTTAAATTGCAAGTTGCAAATTTTAATTGCAAATAAATATGATGAATTCATAAAAATAAAGCAAAATGACTCCCCAGACTAATTGAATAAATTAAATGAAAATAAATGTTCCAATTTTGTTAACTCATGCTTGTTTAAAGGTAGTATTGGCAGCATATACCGAAACAGACATCTTCACACAGGCTATTTACTTATACTGCTTACAGGGTATAAAGATGGTGATGGTAGAAACATACCGTTAAAGGTTTTTTGCCTGAAATGCTGCATTTATCCAGAAAAGAGTAAAATCAGTGACCAAAATTATTTTTGATCTTTTAAAAATAAAAAATAAAAGAGAAATACTTACTAAGAAATACTGTGGTCGTTTTCACTGTTTTAATCTCAAAAAGTGGGCAACGTATGGAACTGAAATCTTTACAGATTTACTGTATCTTCGAATCCCTGATATTTGTTAAGTCCGGTGGTAATTAAAACAAAATATATTATTATTTATGATACATATTCAATTTGATGATCGTAGTAATCTGAGCATGATTGCGCTGCATGCTGCACCGTGCACGGCTGCAGTGTGTGCAGACGATTTTGCAACTAATGTTTCGGCGGGAAACAGTGTTGACATTATTTTACGCACAGAAATGGCGCGAGATTTAAATGCCCAATGTTGTTTACGTAAATTGTACACAGCGTATAGGACGTGCACACGCGTACTACATACATGTGTCATGTAAGTTCTGTGAGTGTAGTGGTCGGCCGTGAACTTTCACTCCTGTTTTTGCTTTTCATTTTAGGCAATAAAAGTTGGTCACATTTATGGTCGTAACTACGTAAGCGTACTTGACGTCAGCCCGAGTTCGTGATTAAATTTTTAGATCAGATGCAGTGTGAGTGTCTTTCTCGACGATGATTTGGTGAGTTTGAAAGAAATGAATCCCTGTCCGATGGCGATGCCATTATCTGCATGTGTAACGTTTGTACTGTACTGCGCGGTACGTACAGCACTGGCACTGGGAATACAAGTAAAGCGTAATTTGATCATATCGTTGATCGGCATAAACGATAACCCTACTGAGTCGGTTTGGCCTTTGCCCTTTGGCCTTGCAAGCTAGACGAGGTCAAGGTAGGGCATCACATTGTTTAGATTAGTCTTACACAGTCACTCAGTCGAACCTACATCCAGTTGGGGTTGTGCTTTTAGGCCTACTCCCCTTCCTTCCTCCATGGCATGGCCATGGAGTACACAACTGACAAGGATAATTTTCAGACCCCCATAATTTCCACAAATTTAACCTAGGCCTAGGCCTATCATCTTTTTGCTTGCTAAGTAATATTGAAGAGGAAATCACAACTGGTCAACATATTCAGGTAAGTTAGTTTATCATGTTTAGAGGGCCTACTGTTTAGGCCACATAAAAAAAAAATTGTTTAGCGTCCACCTCTTCCAAATTTTCTAGGTAGGGAGGGAGGTTTTTATTTTTATTTTTTATTTTAAGGATAGAATGGCAACATGCCTGTGGAAGAAAAGATACATGGTAGGCCTATTCATGGTCTGAAAACATGTTAGGAAGATACTGAAGACCATAGAAGCTTTCAAGCTAGATATCTGACCATTGGAAAATTCAGTAGACTAGAGAAACCTAAGTAAAAGCATTAAAATAACAAAAATGTATAAATGACTCACACAGACACAGGGGATACTTGTTTAATATCATTTAATTCTAAGGTGGCCTTCATGATGTTTAGTCCGAAAATTACGGTAGATATTAGCGCACACTGCTTTTACATACAAGAAATAATTGTTTCCCCCAATATATTTTTTTTTTGAGACAAATAAAAAGAAAATAATAATACAGGTCGGGCTCATATCGGAGGTCGGGCGGGGACGCTAAACAAGTTATTTTTTTTATGTGGCCTTAACGTTAGACTTTAGACAATTAGAGGGTTAATCTACTCTAGAAGTGAAAAACAAATACGACCTCCTTGTTTAATTATCACCACATAATTGGAAAACAAATTGAAATGTAGTGTCAGGAAATGGAAGACGACCATCACTTTTTCACAAACATTAATTATTATAGGCTAGAACCAACAGAGGGCGTTTTGAGAAAAATTGCTGCCGCTGCATTCAAAGTGTATTTAATAATTAATTGTAGGTAAAAACAAGCCATAAAACTCGCTCTTCAGATATGCTGCCCCAGTTTTGTACACCTGAGATTGAAGTTAATCATGACTTAATAATCCAATAAGTTATAACTTTGTCCGTAATGGTCATCAGTGGAATTCTTTCCCAGGAAATTTTGTAAATTGCACACATGAATCATGGTCAATGGTCATGTATGCTTATGTATGCTTTTTGTTATTTGCAGTAACCAGACTTCCTTACAGACTGAGGTTCATCAGTTGTGCAGACGAAGCGCACGTTTGCAGAACAGAGAAGATCAAATTCATATGACATGGTGCATTCAGACGGAACCACTCGGCTACTTCTCACTTCTCCCGACCGAGTTGATGTACCACATTTTCAACACTTTAGCAAGTAAGCATCAGAGTAGTCATGCCAGCGGGAACATATTTTAAGCAGGAGGCATACAAAGGAGGTCGTGGGTTCAAATCCACCCTGAGCCTGTGCATGATTTGTTCATGTGCACTCAACAAGCACTGATGCATGCAGTCCTCATGCATATCAATGAAGTGCAAGTCTAATAAGCATATTATCTATCTCCCGACCAAAATCATTAATATTCTTTAATTAATTGCAATACCCGCCACGATATTGGATTTTATTCACATTATATATTGAACTACGAATGGCGAGCAACAAATAATATTTCTTTCCCTTTTTTAATCTAGTTGAGGACTTGGGCTTCTTGGGCATCACTTCCAAGGCACTACGAGACGTTGTATGCGACTACATCAACAGCAATGTTGGCTTGAAGAGGCTTCAACCCAGAATTTCCAGAAAGATTCAAATATCTAGAAAGAGCGCCTGCAAGCGTAGGCCTACCAACTCGTGCACCGGTCAATTGAATCACTTCAGGAATGTCGGTAAGGCAGGGTCAAATGTACGCAGCCTAAGGGAGAACAATTTTGATACTGCCATTGAAAAGCCGGGCCATATAAGGCCTTTTCACAATATCTCCTTTTCGATCTGTGTTGAAACCAAGCCGAATCCCCCCCGGTTCAGGCCTGGCAGGTTTTTGAACCGGATCAAAGAGATGCGATGTTCACACTACGTTTATGGTGAACCGGTTCATACGACACGCATCATGATGAGAAATGCATTTTGGAACCAACCAGGTTGAGATTTTCAACCCTGCTCCCTACCGCAGGGTTGATTTCGATCCGGCTAGGCCGTTCTAAACGGATTGGCTCGGGGTTGAACATCTAAGTGTGAAAAGGGTTGGAAAAAATCTCAGGGTTTGATCCGGTTATCTCACGTGCGCAGAGTTCCTGATTAATTATGCAAGCCATCCTGGCACTGACCTCATCTCGGTTTTGACCAATCAACATCCTCGGTATCCGTCACGATCCAGATGGCTGGTGTGCCGCATTGTATAAGAATTGCATGCACTCATCTATCAGACGTTCGTACATAGTGTGCCACGGAGATAATGGATAATACTCACTACTCGGACTAACTGTGGGTTTGAGAGCAATTGATTAGTTTTTAAAATTTCTAGGTGTGCCAATGTTTACCGGCTACCATGATATTTTTATACCATTGCAAAATTTACCTTTTTTCCTTGTTTTTTTTTTATTTCAGGTTTGCTACTTAAAAGAACCACCTGCCTCTTTCCAACGAGGGAACGACTCAGAATCCTGGAATATTTTGTCTCAAAGGTATGTAATCCTCAAAATGTGCCACACAAGGGAATTTAATACTCAGTGGCAAATAGTTGAAATAGCATTCATCTATAAATTGTCTATTAGTTTACTTGTGGATAGTGAGAAGTGAGAACTAACTACCAGAAAAAGTTGGTTTTTGTAGTAGCAACATTTTGGTAGTGGGTTGCCACCAAGTTACCTGTAAGAATTGCCTTGTGTAACATGGCTCTCAATTATAAGGCCACGTTCCAAGCTTTGAATCACTACAGCTCCAGCTCTGCTGAGGCTTTGTCTCCATTGTCTACAAGTTTAGGAAACTGGCTTAAGCTTATTGCTGATAATCCAAAAGCTTAGGAAAGAGGCTTTGGCTTGCTGCTAAACCCAGTAGCTTCAATAGGAAACAGGCTTTGGCTTGTCGCTTAATATGTTCAAGGTCTGTTTTGTTGTTCATTACAGAATGCGAATCTCGAAATGGTTGCGAGACACCGAGGGGAAAGCCAAGCCAAAGCGAACATTTTTTGGAGATGTTTCAGTTCTAACTTTGGAATTTTTATATGGTTTTACAGTCCGGCAAAATCTTTCCCTTGCTGTTGAAGAAGAACAAAAGAAAGGAAGGCAGTGCGACCTAGCTAAATGTTAATATGATTTCTGATTTTTTTAGTTTTTAGCTTTATAAACTGCTTGAATCATTAATGTGCTATAGAATACTGCCGTTAAACCAGTTTCAAGTGTCATACCACCAACAGATCTAGAGAGCGCTCTATTATCTTCCCAACATGGCTGATTAAACATGAATACTAAAAGCAGACATAGCTCTCCGTGTCCTTTGTAGTTAGGCCACATACTAACAATCAAGTATCATGTCTGATTCTGACTGCACGTTTTAAGTTTGTTGCCTTTTTTTTTCATTGCAGTTCCAGTCAGTGCATATGGTATTCACCTGCCAGGCACTGAGTTGTTATGGCAACATGCTGAGTACATTCATCCGTGGATGGGAGGAGAGAGAATGCCTACGAGCTTACGTCACAGTCAGCGAAAATCAGAACATGACTTGCAAAATACGTGAGTAAAATCACACCCTCCGGGTACACTCGATTTTGCCCAGTCCTACTCAGTAGCTAGGTAGAACACCGGTACGGTATTCTGGAAGTCGCTGGTTCGAATCCCTCTCCAGACTTTGTTCACTTTTAAATATAAATTAAACCACAACAACAACTTATAATGAATCAATCTGTCTTAAAGGTAATATCATACTTTGGTTTTTGTAAAAGAAATACAGATTCGTGTGCGCATATATCAAGGAAGATACAGTAAAAGTCATCTGTGAAAATTTCAGTCCCCATACGGTGCCCACTTTTTGAGAAAATAGTGAAAAATTGCCGCAGTATTTCTTCAGTCTTTTCTCTTTTATTTTTGATCTTTTTATAGATCAAAAACAATTTTGGTCACTTGTTTTACTCTTTTCTGGATAAATACAGCTTTTCAGGCAAAAACAAAATTAACATGATTAACAGTACTATCTTCATACATAAGTTATACGTAAATCTGTGAACATTTCTGTTTTGGTTTTTTACCAAAGTATGATACTACCTTTAAAAACCACAACTTATAATAATCAAATGTTTCTTAACCTTTGCAGTGATGCTGTCTGGCTCTCCGGGGTCTAATCCTGTGCTCGAGACAAGAACCCGAAGGTTTTTCCGCCACGTTCTCCTGAACCAGTGCAAGACCGTGGAAGACCTGTCCATGTGGCTCCACTTCATCCTGAAGCCATTCCCCATGGTCCACCAGGCCAGACTGCTCTACTTGCTGTACGGACCACTCCGCCCTAACACAGGTAGGGTCACAACCCCCTAGCAGATGCACTGATTGCTTACAGATGGATACATCCATTGTTCTTCCCCTTAATTTTTGTTTGCCCAACACAAGGCCCAAAAGGGTCACTCCGTAGGTGAGGGCTAAAGGAAAGGAGAGACAAAGCAGTTAGGAAGATCTGTTTGCAAGAAAGCTTTTAACATTATTTTTGAATTGAGAGAGATTATATCCTGTAGGAAAACTGGATGAGGGTAGGGTATTCCAGAGTGAGGCAGTGCGTGGGAAGAAACTTGAAGAGTATCTTGAGGTATTTGATTTGGGGACAGTAACAGAGAAAGGATGAGAACTGTAAGAAAAGCGAGTTGTGAGACCAAATGACCGTTTAGGTGGTACAACCATTAAAAGACCATTGGAGTACATTCCATGGTAATATCTGTGTTAAAAAAGGCGCAGTGAAGCAACTGAGCACCGATGGGATAACGGATGGGATAACTTAATTTCTTTATTGTTCACCTAATAGGTCGCTGGTTCGAATTCTGCTCCAGTCAATTTTTCTTTGTTCACATTTGAATGAGTCTCCTGTCTTGTGGAATCTGGGGCCGATTTCACTAACGTTTTGCGATCATCGCTAGGTCCAAATCCATCACTTAACGGAAAATTCCTAAACAAAATAGCGATAAATTATCCGTTTAGCGATGGATTTGGGCTTAGCGATGATCGCAAAGGGTTAGTGAAATCGGCCCCTGAATATAATTCTCATGGGATGTAGAGCCTATGTGCTGCTGGTTTGTAATGTTGAGTGAAACATTTTTGTCTTGCAGATGTGGTACACTGGAGTCGCATGAGTGAGTTCTCCATTAGCGGCATACAGACCTACAGTCGAACCACCGCACCCCTCAGCGAGATCGCCATGGCACTCAAAGCACTGGTCACTCACAGAGAATGGACTGATGATGACGTGATCAGCGTGCTTGAAGAGCTCACATGTAAGTTAAAATCAGACAAAGATAATTCACAAATCCTCTACGAGTGATCCCTGTGGACCCTTTCTCAGGTTGAAACAATTGCTAATGCTGCATGTATTTTCAATGATCCTTGGTATATGTACCGGTATGTGAGTGGTTTCATGGATTCTGACGGCCAGACGAACAAATTGACTATAAGGTACACCACCTAGATAGGGCAGGATATAGCAGGTAGGACAGGTAGTGGCGTTATGGTATTTGGGGGGTCACTGGTTCGAATCCCGCTCCATCCAATGTTTCTTTGTTGACTTTTCATTGACTTTAAGATAGGTCACAATTTGGGACATATGGCCAAGATAACCCTGGATAGTTTACTTGATGCAGCATTGGTACAGTATTCTGGAGGTTGCTGGTTCAAATCCCTCTCCAGTCAATTTGCTTTGTTCACTTTTCAATAAAATATCTTGGCACATAATTGTGAACTGCGGTTTGTAGGCCTATTTTAATGACTGTGAATAGAAACGATGACCTGATTACATCACAGAAACGAGCCCATCAGTCTATTATGGTTTTTGCCAACCACAGAGTTTTGGGTTCGTATTCATGATGAACACCATACTGTGTTTCCACTGAGACAATTCCCCTGAAGCAGATTACAGGGGTGCACATTATTTGTTACTCCCTCGTAGCCGATATACCATTGCAGTTTGTTTTGATAAACAGTTGCTGCTCATGTAATGACAGCTTGTAAAGTGGTAAGGTACACTGGTTATGTGCTTAACTTTGAAATCCATAATAGACTGGGCTCAGTTCTGTAATGATGCATGAAGTTCAGGCCTTGAATTTGGTTCTGAAGGTTGCACCCAAGTAAATAAACTCCCATAGACAACAGTGATAAATCCTTGAACTTCAAAAATCATTTAAAAATATACAGAACTCTCACAGCTGTTCAAGTTACACAGAAAAATGATGAGGAACATGTCACCTTTCATTTTCTTTCCATTTTGTGGTAGGGTGACCATTGAATTTTTGAGATATACTCATTCTCAGATGACCACCCCTAAAACAAGGTATGGATCACTCCAATCAAAGAAGCCATTTTCAAAAAAACATCCCTCTGCAAAGTGGCTGAAATAGACCCACTTTCTCACCCAATTGCATCAAAAATGGTCACAAATGGAAGCCCAGAGTCCAGGCAGGAGGTCCAGTGCCATATTTCTTCAATCCTTCATTTTCATAGCTCTCACAACTCTCTTATTTAAAATATATTGAGTGCTTAACTTTTATTAATGAGCTCGGCGGACGGATTTTGCCCCTATTTACTTGGGTGCACCCTGAAAGGGGCCACAAAGGCCACTGAAATTTCCATTGCGAGGGACGCTTCCATTGGAAAATCATAATAATGTCTAGATGGAAACATATTAGAAGGGGCACCAAGGCCAAGAGCCAGGTCAACAAAGGCAGTGGCCTCCGTTGCCTCTGTTAAATTCAAGGCTTGGAAATTGATATGAAATATCTAGGACCTTAGCTCACACATTGCTTCTGGTATTAAACATTCCTTGTTTGATCTCCCGTCATCAGGCTGCCCAGATGAATGGCTGATTGAGAATATCGCACGACTGCTGATCCTCTGCGGAGAGCCCATCGCGCTAAAGGTACTCGGCAGCAAAGCAATCAACGGCAAGATGAGTGAACTCGGAAACACAGTCGTTGCATTCTCAGCGGTGAGATTCTTCAAATCAATTGCTACACTCAGATTTATACACCGGTTCATGTCCCTGTCTGCCTTTTCTATGAGAACAAAATAATGTACTCTGACTCAGCTGTGGCCGGCCGGAATACTGTGGCTGTACGTCCCTTCATACACTGCTGGGCCAATTACATGAGTTGCTTGTCGGATTCATGTACATGTATAGTAAAGTTTGCAGTGTTTAAGAGAAAGGGCTTATGCTTTTTGTTCCCAATATGCTTCAACAGTCTCCAATTTGGCCTCAAAATGAATGAACATTGAACAATCTCCTGATGAGGACTAGAGCAGGCTAGTCGAAACGTTGAGACCTTTACGATAAGTGCGAACGAAATAGAAGTGCGAAAATACGAACGATTCTTACATGGTGTTTCCACAAACCGATCCACATGAATAAACAGTCTCAAATTTGTCCCAAGCATACTTCAGCATTCTTCAATTTGTCCCAAACATGCTCAAGCAGTCGCTTTTCATAATGTGTCCCCAACATGCTTAAAAAGTCTTTGATTTGTCCCCAACATGCTTAATAACCTAGTCTCTGGCTTCTTGTCTGTCTTGTCTTGTGCAGGTGGTCTATGATGAGGGACTGAACATGTCCTGGCTCATCAACATGGTAGAGCAGCTGTGCAGCATGATGAAGACTAGCCAGGACGTGAGGCGGTTCCTAGCCTCAATCACGTCCACCTACAAGGACTACATCATCTCTCTTACTTACTCCACTGAAGAAGAAGGTAGGACCCAGCTCTCTTTTGGCAGTGTGACCAAAAGCCGATTTCACCAAAATCATCATTAATCTTAGCCCTATAAGTAGGATAGCCCCACTACGATGGGTTATCCTTCGTAACTTGAGTTACGATCGATCATAGGGCTTTGTGAAATTGACCCCAGCATACACAGTGTATTCCATCTTAACATAACTAATGTTCTTAACAATAACAACTTGTGATATTTTAATCATCAAATAAACCGGGAAACTGACTGAAGTTGAAGTCCTTGATTCGAACCGGTGACCTCACGAATACTGCACAGGCGCTCCACCAACTGACCCATTCAGCCCTATGTACGTAGGTGGTGTCCCAATTGTCAACCATCATGAATCTACTCACACAACGCCATTATGGCTTCTGACCTGTGCGGAATCTGGGAGGTCGCCAGTTCAAATCCCGCTCCTGTCAATTTGTCTTTGTTCACATTTCAATGACTTTTTTGATATTTTATGTAAATAATATTGTGGTTTTTAGTACTCCCTGGGGCAATTTTTTTCAACAGTAGTAGAATTTTGAGTTGAGTTCAGAGTGATGTGGTTTGAACATCTTAAAGTGCATCGTGTGTTGTGTAGTGTGAAGATAGAGCAGTCATTGACCCGTGTTAGTGAAATTTGGAAGAGTTTATTGGGATGGACCTGTGTAAATTTTGATACCTGTAAAATTTACTGTCGGCCTTATGTGAAAAGGCCATATACATGTAAATGCCAGAGTCAGAGCAGCAGCTGGTTTCACAATTCTTCAAATGTTGCGTATGCAAAATTTTCCTGCCTTTGGTTGCACAAGTAATGTCCATTTCACGAAACTTGCGCAACATCTGTTATGCAACATTTTGTGAAATCGGCTGCTGGCAGTCTGCTTGAGTATAGCGACTTTAATAGTGGCAGGTGTTTTGGCTTCGTCCCTGACTTTGCAGCAGATAGCAGACAGGACTTGCATCAGGTTGCCATGGCCCAAGCAGACTTCATGCAGGGAATGATGCTGCAGCTCTTCAACGCCTCTACAACAACACCGCTGGCAAGACACTCTTGATGACAGGTTGCCTGTAACTCCTTGCTCTTGAGCAGTTCCTGAGGGCACTCGGACTCAAGAAGAGAGCGAGATGCGTGGCTTCGCATGCTTATGATGGTAAGGAAGCAAGGTTTATGTAAAAGCACCATATCTAACTCATCCAGGAAGAGCGGTGGTTCTGTTATAAAGAATCTTAAAGGTACAGCACAGGATTGGTAAAATTACCAAAGCGGAAACGTTCACAGATTAACGTATAACTTGCAGGATATAAAGATGGTGCAGTGCTGGTCTAGAAACATACAGTTAAAATATATCTGCCTGAAATATTGTATTTATTTGTATATTATTTAAACAACAATCAAAAACAGTTATGATCTCGGAGTGAGATCAAAACACCTGTGAATAGATTTGAAAATACCGTGAGCGTGAGTGCTTTCCAACGTTTTCTACAGTTTCTGATGATGACATGAGCTGAACGTTTCACATTGTTTGTTTTTATTCTATGACAAATCAAATTATGAACTGTATGCAGCTGTTCTTGCACCTTTACCAATCCTGTATTATGCCTTTAAGCCATAGAGTTAAATAAAAAACTAGAGTGTGCACTCTGCGCGTGTTGCTCGAACCATGGCCAGCGCCATTGCATTAAGGAAACAAGGGAAAACGCGTGCGTCCCGTTTCAAATTGTGCGTACATATTCTTACCCCGGTTCGTGCGTGCAGCACAGTGCACAAAATATACGTCGCGTCACGCACAGTGCGCGCAGTTCTTCGAGTAACATCCGGGTACCGTTTTTGGACTCTACTGCGGTTGCTCAGTCACCCCAACTAAAATGGCGGCTGCGCGTCCATGCCAGAGTGCCAAGAGCACGCACATTGAATACGAAGTGCGCACTCTAGTTTTTTATTTGACTCTATGCTTTAAGCCCATTTGATACGTCATGCCTAATAATAAGTGGTGTTAAATTCAATTGAATTTTGTGTGAAGTCAAGTGCGACTGTCAAGCTAAGTGTTCTGTTGAGCCAAGATAAAGATGATGCACCAAATTTGTGTATGCTTTTCCCGGTAACAAGGGTTCTAGGTGGTTTATAAAGGGTGCACAAAAAGTAACTTCCGTTGATTTTGACGCCCGACCCCTCTAAATCTAATCGGTATGTGGTGACATGAGTAGTATGAGTGTTTAGAACACATCTTAAGCTGCATTTTGATGCCCTACTTGATGCAAAGGACTCAACGCTGTTCAATGCACACAACATTGTTTGTCAAAAGGTACAAAAACCAAAAGTTGCACTTTTAGGTATACAGGTTGAACTTTATATTGCATAGGGCGACATTGTTTGGGTCTACAATGGGTTACGCACAGCTAGACACTGTATACCTAAAAGTGCAACTTTTGGTTTTGTACCTTTTGACAAACATTGATGTGTGCATTGAACAGTGTTGGGTCTTTGGCATCAAGTAGGGCATCAAAGTGCAGCTTAAGATGTGCTCTAAACACTCATACTATTCATATCACCCCAAACCGATTAAATTTAGAGGGGTCGGGCGTCAAAATCAACAGAAGTTATTTTTTGTGCACCCTTTATTTGGACGTGGTCTAAGCACCACATCTGAGATTGCTGGCCTTATATATCAGCTAGATGCTCTAGGCCAGTGTCTGCTTGCGATGTTGTCATGGCTATTTCAGAAGCAGTCCATCCTGAGTACTGGGCCCAATTCCATGGAATCTGTTACAAAAAAAAAATCTTCGCTTATGATAGCACACATTTTTTTTGCTAACGGTTAGCAGTATTTGCCAGAAAGAAAGTCTGCAACCGTAAGCGAAGAATTGTTGCTAACCTGAAATTGGGCCCAGTATCTACATCGTGACCATTCATAGAACCTGTTGCAAATGATCTTAGCATTGTATAATTATGTATGTTAACCTATGTAACAATTTGACAGATTTACATTTTTACAGATTGGAGTTCAACCAATAGTGAAATGACTCAGATCTGTATTTGACATACACAAATCTGACGAACCCGAGTTTTTTTTTTTTTTAGTATAATATTGAAATGGTACAATGTACCCAGAAAAGTAATTTCACTTGCCAATTACTACCATCTCTTTTTAAATGATGGAATATTAAATTTAATATTGCAACATGAGTGAATTTCTCTTCAAGTGACAAATAATTCCTTTTGAATTGTATATAATAATAAGTATGAAATTTACATACGTAATATCAAATAATTGTCTCAGTTGGAACAAGATACCTAAATATTTTATTCACTTGCCAATTGATCCTTGCCAAGTGTTAACTATCACCATTTGCCTTTTAAAGATTCAATATTATTATTATTTAATAAAGTAAATTTATATTGAAATGACAAATAATTTTCATTGAATGATATAAAATAATATATTGATATATGCAAACAATATTAAATAGCTGTTCCGAAGATTTTTATTGTACATTTTGCAGGTTATTCTCAGCTCTAGTTTATCGGCACAAAGTATTTATTGAAATTTTTAAAAGTATGCAGTTCTGCCTGACAAAGTTGAGTAATATATTGTTGTTATAAAACTGAGTGTAGCTTTAAGAATGGACAAGTTAAGATTCTTATTGTTAAATTTCATTTCATTCATGGAACAACTTTAAATTCCTCCCTATATGGATGATCCATGAAATGCAATGTCGTAAGCACAGATTTGTTTCTGCTTAATTACTTCGCTTAGCAGAGCCAGGAAATTGGTCCCTGCTGATAAAAACCAACCAAGACACTTGGATTCATTCAGAAAAGTGAATAACACGTGTCCTTAAGTGTACTCCGTCCTGAGGAAACTTTTGTTTTGAAAGTTTTATCCTCATTTTGGTATTTTGTGTTGATTCCGTTTTGTTTCTTGTCTCTGTTTAACGTGTTAATAAAGAAAACAAATTGAAATCTTTGACACCAACAATGTTTCCTTTTTTGATTGAATCTATCGCCTTTTAAATTGAAATCCGTGTGTACGGTAATTTATAGGTTACTCAACAACATAATTAGTGAAAGACGCCATGTTGATGTTCAATTCAATCGATCAGTTTAAACCATTCACTATTAATGTGCCCATCAGTTCACCTTCCAGTTATGACGTCATGATTATGCTTTTAAAGGGGCGTGGTTTTCCTCGTAATGTGATTGGCCGTCGCTTGCATGATGGCAATGGCAAGTTATGAAGTCCAAAACAAAATCTTGGACGCGGTGAACTTGAACTTGTTGGTGATTCTATTCATCTCTAGACCTTAAAGGTAGTATCATACTTTGGTAAGACACCAAAACAGAAATGTTCACAGATTTACTTCTTACAGGGTATGAAGATGGTGCTATCATACCGTTAAAATCTTTCCGCCTGAAATGGTGTATTTATCCAGAAATTAGTAAAACAACGACCGAAAGTCTGTTTGATTTTTAAAAGATCAAAAATAAAAGAGAAAAGACGTTAGAAATACTATGGCCGTTTCACTGTTTTCTCAAAAAGTGGGCAACGTATGGGACTGAAATTTTCACAGTGACTATCACTGTATCGTCCTTGATATTTTTGCCCATGAATCTGTATTTCTTTGACAAAAACCAAATTATGATACTACCTTTAAAGCCTTCGTCCATGCTTAAAAACCCCTCATAATAACTTTCGTCATCAAAGTATGATACTACCTTAAACCTATGCCTAGCCTATATAATGCACCGCATGGGAATGGAAAATCAATGACAGTCAATCTTTCTTGATTTTTCAGTTGGCACGAATGTATTCTGCCATGATGACAAAACCAGTAATATAGGCCTATATACGAATTTATCTTCATTGTTATCGTTTTTTCATTTGGAATTGAAGTTATGGGCCAAAGTAAATTCCACATGAAAACTCAAGTCGAGAAGTTCAAGTCGAAAATTTCCGAGGCGTTAACCCACGCCCCCCCCCCCCGAAAATGAGCCGAGCTTCACTTGCGAATAATTAATTTTACATGTTACATACATTCATTACAATCGCTGAGACACTGTTTGTTTGTGTAACCAACTACGGCATGCTAAATTTTTTAACAAAAAGGATTTCAAAACGACTCGTCATCACATAGACTGTTAAAGGTAGTATTGTTGTGAAATTGCTGTAGCGAAGAGCGCCACCTCGCGGCCGTGCTTGTGGAGCGTATCCCTATGCTCGAAAACCCCGGAAGGCTGGTTGGGATGAACGATCTGTCTTTATCATCAACCGGTAAAGATCTCCCATAACATGATCCGTAACATCCACGGCCGAATTTATTAAACCGCACACGTCCAGTGCCTCACAGAGTAACCATCAACGAATGCGTCCGTATCCCCCTTTCTTTTCATGGTGACCCAGACGTGATGCCAGTTCATAACTGTGAACGCTGGTTCTGTGTGATTTTTGATTGAGCATGGAAGGCAACATGGATAAGAGAGTTCTCCGACCGAGAGGAACTGCACCAAAACCAGAGACAGCAGTGGAGGAACAACTGCGAGATGTTGAGCCTAGTATCCCCCAAAGTGAACACTCCCTTGGCCGTTCATCACGGAGCCATCGTAGCCCCCAGGGGAGTCATCGTACGTGTAGCTCACCAAGGAGTCAACACAGTCATACGGGGAGTCGGTGCAGCACACATAGCAGTCATCGCAGTAGCCATTGTTCCACCCACTCCAAGTTCCATGTTGTTGCCAAGGAGAAGGAGTTTGCTGTTGCCAGGCAACGCCTCGAGATGGAGAGAACCGCCATATCCCAAGCCAGGCAGCTGGATGAGCAGTTGCTAGCGGCGCAGAGAGCCCGGGAGGAGTTGGCTTTGCGAGAGAAGGAGCTTGACATGCGGAGAAGACGCCAACAGGAGGAAGAGGAATTGGAGATAGCCAGAGAACGTATAGCTGCCGAGCATGAAGAACAGCTCATCCTGAAGAGAAAGGAGCAATTCACCAGGCAGCTTGAACTTGAACAGCAGCTACAGAACGCTGAACTGAACTTATCTCAGGCTAGAATTGAATCTGAAATTATTCAGAATTGTGGGAATCCACATGTATCCTTACATTCACATGTTATGCCAAACACATGTACCAGTAGTACCAGTGCAACTTATCCTACTTATGTACCTGTGCATTCAAATGTTTTGCATTTTAGCACCAGCAATGCTACTGATCCAGTTGTGATGCCATCCCATACCAGTGTCGCTGGTTCTGTATCCGTCAGAGCCAAACCGTTACAGCCGGTCATGCACGCTACAATGCCCGATGCGAGACTCGTGCTGGATGCCGTGAGCCATGCGCAGCCAAGCCAAAATACTGCGTTTCTGGCCGCAAGCCCTGCGCCACCCATAGCAGGCCGAGCGCTCAATGCCGACTCCCCTGCAGCGAACGCGGTAAGCAATGCGTCGCCAGCTGTAAGCTACACACAGCCAAGCAGTGTTTCAAATGGGTATCACCATTTTGGCTCATCCCCAAATGATGTGTCAATGACTTATGTTGCATCAAAGCCTAATTACAGTGCTTCACCCATTGCCTCAGATGTAAACCTTACATCGACCTTTGTTTCCACCTCCAATAGTACATGTACTAAACCATTACCTTCCACCCTCATTGGTACAGGTTTTGTTCCACAGATGCCTCTGACCAGTCTCATGCCGTGCACTCCAGCAGCATCGGGACACCAGTATGGTCAACCCATGACATCTACAACAACCTCAAACCAAATGATGCTGAGTTCGATGTTAGCTGCATCTGCCGGAGGGATAAATATGGAAGTTCCCAATTTTGGTGGAGGCGACCCATCCGAGTTCCGTTGTTTCGAGGCAATGGTTGACGGTTGCATCCGACCACTGATCCACCTCACTGAAGTACAGAAGTATTTCATTATCCGGTCCAAACTCAGTGGTCAACCGATGAAAGATATCCTAGGGCTTGAGCATGATCCTAACCCTTTCAATAAGGCCATGCTCACCCTCAAGAAGCTGTATGGGGATGTAGGTGTATTAATCCGCACAAAGATCGACCAGATCAGTTCCTGGCGCAGGTTATCAGCTGACTCAAAAGGGCTAGTGGAGTTTGCATCGGCAGTGTCTTCCTTAGTGACCCAACTCCAGAGTTCTCGTGAAGGTGAGGCAGAGTTGAGGGCTAACTCAACGGCATGTATCCTCTATGGCCGATTGTCGCATGCACAGCAGACAGCTTTCCTGAGGGCCATGGCAGCTAAGAATGTCGACAACTTCTCCTTGCTTGATATTAATGGGTGGTTGCAAGACACAGCAGCGATTGCCCGAAAGAAGTTGCAGCTCGGTGAAAGCACCTACACCAAAAGTGAACTTCCTGCCACTAACCGTGATCGTCGAGGTAAGGGAGCAGCCGCTTACCACACCGAGGTCTCCGGAAAGACCCATGACAACCCGAAGGGATCATCGACCCAGAAGAGTCCCTACAAGGGTGGCAAGAAACCGTTCCGTAAGAGCTGTCCCCACTGCCAGGGGGAACACTGGCTCTCCAGCTGTGATAGGTTCAGCAACCTCACACTTGACCAACGAATGAAGTGGATCAAGGATGACCGACGATGTTGGCAATGTGCCCGTCGTCACAAAGAGGGAATGGGGTGCGACCTACGCAAGCCGTGCCGCAGCTGTGACAAGCTACACCTGACCATTCTCCATGACCTTGTTGTTCAGCCAGGGTACGGGGTGTACTACTCATCCTTCAATCCGAACCAGGCTATCTTCTATGGGGATGGCAATCCTTGGCGCCCACGAGAAGTGAGCCTGAAGATAGTGCCTGTCGTGCTCTACGCTAATAGCAAGCGGTTGGAGACGTACTGTTTGCTGGATGATGCGTCCAACTTCTCTATGATCCTTAGTGAAACTACCGAAGCCCTGGACATCAAAGGTGTGTCCACGGAAATACCCATCGCCAGCGAAGTCCACCTACCTCAACGAGGACGGAGTTGACCGAGTAGCAACCCCCCTCCTGTGGAGAAAAGATGGAGATGTACTCGACTGTCCAGCAAGTGCAGTTTTGCCTCTGCTGAAACGGAATTTGCAACGACTCCAAGGAGATCCTGATCGTGCCGCAATTCACTCCCAGAAGATCCGTGAGCTGAAGGATGCCGGGCTTGTCTGTAAGCTTACCACTGAGGAGAAGCAGAGCAACTCTGGACATCGATGGCAGTGTTGGAGGTCTCGAGGCCGGCCTCGAGGCCGGTTTTTGGTGGCCTCGGCCTTGGCCTTGGCCTTGCTGCATGATGACTCGGTCTTGGCCTTGGCCTCGGCACTTCCTGGCCTCGGAAAATGGGCCGAGGCCGGTTCAAGGCCGCCAGATTGGACTCAAATTTCCCGACACTTATTTTTAGGTTTTCCCAGTTTAATATTCACCCTATATATGTATGTGATACCCATTGAACTGCACGAATCATACACACCGCGCTGCCATGTGCGATGCACAATTTGAGTGCGCATTTTGAGTCTGGATTCTCCAACAATTCAAACACGGATCGTCGCACTAGACTGTATGTATTAACACAAACAAAGTTTTGGGGTTATAAGTTTATATGAAATTCTGATGATTCCAAGTAAAAAAAATCCTACATATATTGTGTGTGCACTAAACACCCGGCCTTGGCCTCGGCCTCCCCCTCGGACAGTGTGGCCTTGGCCTCGGCCTCGGTCTCGAATGCTCATGACTCGGCCTTGGCCTTGGCCTCGGAGACCCATGACTCGGCCTTGGCCTTGGCCTCGGGGGTTGTGGACTCGACTCCAACACTGATCGATGGTACATACCCCATCATGTAGTCCAGCAGAATGGAAAGTCCCGCCTTGTATTCAACTGTGCATTCCAGCACCGGGGAGAATCCCTCAATGATCACCTGCTACCGGGGCCCACCCTGGGCTCATCCTTGATCGGGGTACTGCTGCGATTCCGACAACACTTGGTAGCAGTCTCCGGAGACATCAAAGCAATGTTTCATTGTGTTCGCACTCTG
This sequence comes from Astropecten irregularis, assembly GCA_963971285.1. Taxonomy (NCBI): domain Eukaryota; kingdom Metazoa; phylum Echinodermata; class Asteroidea; order Paxillosida; family Astropectinidae; genus Astropecten; species Astropecten irregularis. The sequence continues at coordinate 10,737,070 of OZ020251.1, read as the reverse complement.
CAGTGTGACCGTAGTATGCTTCGGTTCCTATGGAAGGAACCTCAGCCAGATGCAGAGCTCGAGGAGCTAGAATGGAATGTCCTTCCCTTTGGCACCACATGTAGCCCTTGTTGTGCTACCTATGCACTGCAGAAACATGTGAAGGACCATTCTCCAGATGAGGATGTCATCAGAAGTGTGACAGACTCGTTCTATGTCGACAACTGCCTCGACGGGAAGTCCACTGTCCCAGCTGCGAAGGAACTGGTCCAAAAACTCTGCCAAGTCCTAGGAGCTGGTGAATTCCCCATTGTGAAGTGGGCCAGCAACTTTCCTGATGTGGTTTCTGACTTACCACCTGAGGCTCGTTCCTGCAGTACTGAGAGATGGCTCAGTTCGAGTTGCGATACTCCAGAGGAGGCAGCCTTGGGACCTCTGTGGAATTTCCAAGAAGACGTGCTGAAATACCGACTTGAACTTCGTGAATGGCCTCTACTCACCAGACGAGCAGTTCTCAGCGATGTGATGAGATGCGCAGGAAAGGACCCACTCGGGTACCTTATGCCATACATGGTACGAGGGAAGATGCTCATCCAGGAGCTCTGGAAGAGGCCATCGGGCTGGGATGATGAAATTCCCGACGATGGCGTAGAAGGTCTACACAGCCATCATCTGAAGTGGCGCCAAGAAATTGGCGATCTTCATCTTGTATGCCTCCCTCGATGCTACCTACCGTTACACTTTGACCCAGCCGGGGTGACCTATCAACTTCATGTGTTCACAGATGCATCTGAAAGGGCCTATGGGGCTTGTGCTTATCTCCGAGCAACAGCGGACTCTGGAGATGTCTGTGTCCGATTCGTCATGGCACGATCACGCTTGGCACCCAAGCGCGTGCAAACCATCCCCAGGATCAGCGGTGCTGAACTCGTGGAGCTTCTTGAATCAGAGATGAGGATCAAGTTTCCTATCACCTGCTGGAGTGATAGCACTACCGTCCTGGGTTGGATCAAGTCTGAGTCTTGCCGATATAGTCGCTTTGTTGGAACTCGCATTGCTGAGATCCAAAGGCTCACTGACCACACTGACTGGCGCTACGTGGACACCGCGAATAATCCTGCCGACGATCTGACTCGAGGATTGAAGCTCCGAGAGTTAGGTGCAGATAGTCGTTGGCAGGCTCCACCCTTCTTATACTGCCCCGAGGAAGAGTGGCCTAAGTGGCCAACCCAGATGCGACCAGAAGATCCAGATGTTGAACTCAAAGCTGATGGTTTTACCGCCGTCACTGTCATCGAGCCAAAACAGAACCTGGACATCGATGCGACCCAGTACACTACCTGGAATGACCTTGTTGGGGTTGAGGCCCTGATGAACTCCAAACCACTGACTTACGTGTCCTCGGACATTGCCGATCCTGAACCCATCACTCCTTTCATGCTCCTCATGGGGCGGCCGGACCATGCTCCTCCGCAGGTGGTGTACCCTGAGGCCGACGTGCTCAGTCGCCGTCGCTGGCGCCCGTGCCAAGCAATGATGCAGCAGTTTTGGAAGGAGTTTGTGGGGTCGTACCTGTCTGCAATGCAGGCCCGGCAGAAGTGGATTGGAGAGACTGACAATCTATCAGTCGGTGATGTAGTTCTGATGGTCGACCCTAAGCAACTGCGGGCTTCCTGGCCAATGGCTAAAGTCATTGAAGTTCTCCCTGGTGGAGACAAGCGTGTCCGTGCAGTGAAGATTCAGATGGGGGACCGGGTCTACACCCGACCAGTGGCACGTCTCATCCGATTGCCTGCAGAGACATCAGTAGATGGTGATCCCAGTGCTGCCACCATCCCTGCATCTGATGAAGAGACCTAGTTACCAGTAGTTGAAGTTATATCCACCTCTGTGTTTCCCATGGGGTGGCCAGTTTGTTTAATGATGTTCATGTTTATAACCTATAACCCATTCCAACACAATTTCCCATGGCATTGTATGTAAACTGCTTCGCTCAGTTTAGGGGCGGCTGTGTTGTGAAATTGCTGTAGCGAAGAGCGCCACCTCGCGGCCGTGCTTGTGGAGCGTATCCCTATGCTCCAAAACCCCGGAAGGCTGGTTGGGATGAACGATCTGTCTTTATCATCAACCGGTAAAGATCTCCCATAACATGTCCGTAACATCCACGGCCGAATTTATTAAACCGCACACGTCCAGTGCCTCACAGAGTAACCATCAACGAATGCGTCCGTCTCCCCCCTTTCTTTTCAAGTATCATACTTTGGTTTTTGTCAAAGTACAGATTCGTGGTCAAAAATATCAAGGAAGATACAGTAAAAGTAATCTGTGAAAATTTCAGTCCCATACGTTGCCCACTTATTGAGAAATCAGCGAAAAACGGCCACAGTATTTCTTACGTGTTTTCTCTTTTATTTTTTTTATCTTTTAAAAGATCAAAAAGATTTTCAGTAGTTGTTTTACTAATTTCTGGATAAACACCATTTCCGGCGGAAACATTTTAACAGTATGTTTCTACCACCACCATTCATACCCTGTAAGTTATACGTAAATCTGTGAACATTTCTGTTTTGGTCTCTCACCAAAGTATGATACTATATACCTTTAAATGAGAAAGTGGTGTAGTACCATGTACACAAAACCACTGCTAGTTATACGACCTAAAAAGCTTGATGATCACATTCGATTTTTGAAGACGTTCGATAACATGGCTAAGGTCATACGCTTCATATTGATTGGCTGTGGTAACAATACATCGCCGAGTCTGTTTGAAACAATAAGACCTTAAATTTTGACCATGGTCGCGCTTTAATTGATGTGAATCAAAACAAAATCTTCGAAGCCGCGTCCCATCCCACAGGTTAATTGCCCTTCATTCAGTCACGTAAGCATTGACATTGAAAGAGTACGGTGTTTCCGTGGAGACACCATATAGGAGCTTTATTAAAATGTTAATAAAGCTCTATGGGGGACACTAACAGAGATTAAGAAGCCTTTCCTAACGTACGGCTCCCTTCTGAAATAAGTACACTATACTCATACGAGAAAGTTCCTTTTGTGTTATATAAGGAATATTCCGTAGTTAAAAAACCCTTTTATTTCCTCCGTCTGCAGTGTGATACGTTCTTTTTGTTTGTATGTTTCCCCCCAAAAAAACCAAATTACGCCATGACGGCTCCCAGTCATGCGGAACGAACATTTGTGAATTTGGCCAATCACATTTCAAGGAAAAAAAAATCAAGATTATATGCGTATTGTGATTGGCTAGCGCGTTGCAAACTCTTGAAGGCGCATAGTGAATCACACGTATTCGCAAAAGAAAGAAATTGTAAGGTTGAAACAGCTGGAAGAAGTCTAAGTAAATTGTATGCATAAAAATGAAATTTACATGCATTGACGGTCGACATTTAAATTCAACTGTATAAGGAATCATTCATTTCAACGGATCGGGGAAAATTATGAATAGCAAACACTCTCCTGTTTTATGAGGACAAACAGAGCACATTGTTCGGAACGTCGAGATAATACCAACGGTTCTTCTCAAAACCACATACTCTCACAGAATTTAAAAGATAACATGGTGTCACCGCAAACCCACCTTCCTTCTTTTGAAACAATCTGATGTACATGCAGTAATACAGTGTGTATCAAAAAAACGCAACAGGATTTAAATTCAAATTTCTGAAGATTGCGTTAACTTTACAGCAAAGTGAATAGTATCATGTTAAAGCCACATTTCTCCTCTTTCCAATGATATCCTTTTTGATTCATACACGGTTACGAATGGCTGAGTAATCATTCTTTTTGGACAATGGGTCAGAATACACTTGGACCAAGTTTTACACACGACTTAGAGCATCAAACACATCAATGATTCTTTGTCGGATAGTTGCAATATCAGGTGGAGAGTAATATAACCCCAGAAGAAAAAGTCACAACAACAAGTCGGATCCGGAGATCACGATGGCCACTCCACATCATGATATACAAGCAATCATTCGATGTCCAAAAACCTCAGCCAATCTGTCTCTTACTGCAACTAGTCGATGGGCTGATGCGCCATTCTGAGCCCACCATAGGCGTCTGAACACACCCCTTTGTTGCATAGGAAAGTTTTCCATTAATTCAGTAATACAATCTGTAAGTATCAATTTCCAGGTCTGATTTGTAACTTTTTTCTTTGGGAAAGTGTTAATTACCCCTCCACCTGATATTGCAACTCTCCGACAAAGAATCATTGATGGGTTTGATGCTGTAAGCCGTGTGTAAAACTTGGTCCCAAGTCCATTCTGACCCATTGTCCAAAAAGAATGATTACTCAGCCATCCGTGACCGTGTATGAATAAAAAAAAACATATCATTGGAAAGAAGAGAAATGTGGCTTTAACATGATACTATTCACGTTGCTGGAAAGATAACACAATCTTCACAAATTTGAATTTAAATCCTGTTGCGTTTTTTTGGATACACTAGCGTAAGCCTTGGTTTGATATTAACTCGATCTATTCATTGTCTACTATACCTTCCGATGCAAACTGCCCAACCACATGTACGTATTCTATGGTTGCGTTCGTTTAGCCTCCACGAGTCGACACCATATGCAGTCAACCTCGTCCTCACCCTCTCGCTTATTTTGTGCAGTATACAAGACCATTCCCAGGTCAGGGCTGCCCCGTGGAAGCTAAATGAACGCGAACAGTGACTTAATTAGAAGATGCCAACAAGGGGCGTGGTTATACCGCTGTACTTCATTCTGATTGGTCGGTGCCTGCATAAGCGGGGATCCAGAATAGGCACGCCTGCGCTTATAACCCGACCAAGCCTGCTCTTTACAGCATTGTCGACGTGGCTTAGTAATATTCACCAACGTTCTTCAACGTATCTCAATAATTATTTTGAACCTTATGATATTTTTACGTACAATTTGCCAGTGGTGTTTTGAGTTTTCCCATCACATGGTTCAAAGTCGGACTTAGAACAAATTCTCTGAAAAACTGAACTTCTAACTGCCTTCGCGATCTTTGGTATAGACATTCCTGAATTACTGAAGTATAAGAATAAACTATACATCTGAGCAATGGATATCATCATCTTTGTCATCAACCTACTGAACATCATCGCCTCGATCGCAGCTACCGAAATAAATTTGCCGGCTTCTTGCCAATCTGGAGCGATAGGGCGGCAAATGCGACAGGGTTACACCCATCAATTTTACCGCGGCCCAAAGCCAGATCATATTTATCGTGGAACTGGAAGTGTCTATCGCAATGGCACCACCGGCTCCTATCTGATGTGTGCCGGGATGTGTCTGCGGGATGATGCCTGCAAATCCTTCAACTTCTGCCAAGATGACAGGCACTGTGAGTTGAACTTAGACGTCTACTCTAAGAACATGAGTGACCTGATCTTCGTCAGCGGTTGTCAGTACTACGATGAAGATTACCACGAGCCCGAGACTGAAGGTAAGAATCTCCAAGTTATAACTCTACTCACAGCAACAATAAATCGAAGTGAAGTCCAATTTATGCCACAATCGGCAGCTAGTTGCTTTGAATGACGTGGAATCATTATTTCTTTAGCTGCTCAGTACATACATGTGTAAAATTGACATTCATCGCAAAATAGAGATACGTTTTATCTCTTATAGAGATACTTCTGGTTGCGCTTAATTTATTAGGCACACTGAGATGGATGTCGCTATATCATTATATACCCGAAAATACAGATATATTTATATCTGAATTAACTGGTAGGCATACATTTCAACATGAAGAAATATATACATTTTTCTCAATTTCAGGATGAAACGTCAACTTTGATGGTATAGCTATGCCCCTAACGTTTTGTGTAAATTCGCTAGGTTGTTTTACATTCGTCATGGTTGAATACGATTTAATATGAATACAATAAAGACAGCTTCACCCTATTATACTGTACAAACGGCTGAGAAACGGCAGTATAGCAAAGCATTGAAAAATCGATGGGCTTGAAAGAGCGAGGCCGAAACTTAATTGCAAGTCATCTATGAATCAACATGAAGGCCAATGTTTGTGCCATCCAGCCTTAATAAAATGCCAAGGCACTGAAAATAAGGTTCTTATAATTACACATCCAAACGATTCGCAGTATAGTTTACCGTGAAGGTTTCGACGGTATTCTTCTGTCTGCCCTGGATGACTGCCTGCGAATGCTTACCGCCCCGCAAAAGTCGTTCTAGACTAGATTTGACAAAACCTCTACAATTTATATATCTTGAGTTAAGTTGCCAAAATCACCATAGTCATTTGCATTGTGGCATAGCAATTTAGATCGATCCACATTTTTTAAAATCAATCTTTGTGTTTCGTGACATCGGTCACTAGTATGGCAACATCGTACGGTCATGGCAACATAATAATTATGCGCCCCCGTCCCTCGGTTCATTTTGTCTTGGATGGGGTCCTTTTCATCCAAAATAATGTGCTCCCTCTACTTGATCCCTCGTAAAGGCCTTAACACACTGCCCCAAGACAGCCGTTGGTCTATAGTGCATGGTCACTGTAGTGGACGTGACTTTATGTTTCGATCTGTGAAGATAATTATAATTTTTTTTTTCAATTAGCTGTAAAATCCCCGAAGTATTGTAGAATTATCCAGGTTTGAAAACAATTAACGATTGAGATTTATTGGTATAAGTTTTATTTTTAATAACCAACGGTGACTATACAATATGGTATTGATTTGATAAATTAACGATAACATACAGTCACATGTTATGGTTGAAACGACTGATGTGATAGCTCATTAGAACGAACAGATTTGGTTTGATTGCGTCATCCGTTTGTTTTGCTTCGCCTGTTTTTTTTTTTTTGGTTCTACCCCAAGGGCATGAAACAGGGTCGTTTAACTATTGTGTAAAATTTGTGTGCACGGGGTGGGGTCTCTGAATGACGTTATCATTTTAATAGTATTTCCTTAAACTATAAATAGAAAATTCATGTGTAGCTGGGGTCACTGCAGGCACGTGAGCACTTTATGGATATTTGTACACTGCGGCTAATTACTAGGAGAATGCCATTGCTACTTTAGTTTTATTCAAAATAATATCTCTACAGGTCCTGCAGCAGCAGAGCCACAGATAGCGTGTCCGACGTCGGAGCCTCTGGGCCTTGAAGATGGCACCATTCATGATGATAGCATCACTGCGTCCAGTGAATACCGCTCGTGCTGTGCGGCTTCTAAGGCACGACTGAACAACGGGGCGGGTGGTTGGTCGGCCAAAACGTAAGTATCCAAACGGATCTGTGCGAAAAATGTAGCAAAAATAAATGGACATTCTATGACTTTTCTAAAATGTTTGCCAAATCTTGTACATCACCATTATTTCGCTAATAGCCAAATCGGCTAAGTTATGCAAAAATGTATTACTTTGACAGTGCATTTTGTACTTTCATCCGGGAACTTGGGTTATAGCAACCCATTGACTGTTTTATGAGAAAGAAGTCTTCACTTTTTTCGCTCCGATATGGTATGCAGTAAATGTTATTTTAAGGGAAGTGATCAAAATTCATCATAGCACGACGTGGACAGAGACTTGATTGTCATGCAACTGTCACGCACAACCATCAGAACAGGCCTAGAGCTTTGATCACGCTCACGGTATACAAAGAACAATTTCCAAATTCATAATTCATCACTACCCGTGTATATCAATGGCTCTGGTGGTCTGGATCGATTTAAAGAGATTTGTTTGTTTGTTTGAGAAAAGTTTGTTAACTTTATAAGAAAAATTGAGTCGGGTTTTCACTGGTCTCACATGTTCACAGGCTCATTATTTCATGTACATGCTAGATCAGACAAAGTGTGAGTGCTGTTCTGTAACCTTTCCCAATCATGTATTATAAGTCATTGAATTAATAAAGTCATTTGCAGCAATTTAAAACAAAGCTATTGTGATTTCCAACTTGGACATATACATCTAACTTAATTCTATAATTAATAATGTACACCCCATAATGGAGTCTGCACACTGCCCCAATTGAACACAAACAGAAAAGAAAAAGGAATATAAATTATAACGTCTTTTGTGTTCACAGAAACGAAGGGTCGTGGATCGAAGTTGCTCTCCCAGACAGTACCGCGGTGTCTGGAGTCAGCACTCAAAGTGATGGCATGGGCTTTTGGGTGCGGACATACAAAGTATCCTATAAAACATCAACTTCGTCTGACTTATACATACTCGTGACAGATGTTAACGGAGTCGAACAGGTATCTTTATATAAAATCATTTGCTTCCTCTTCATTCCTGGCCTGTTTTATTCTTCCGTTTTCCTGGGAAGTGTTTGCATTCGTTTTTGTTTTATCTTTAGGCGATTTTAAAAGAAAACCAACCGATGACAATATTAAATCATATCTTCTAACTGGTGTTTCTTGGTTTGATATTAGAGGCATTTTAGTTTACGCTGACTGCGATTTTAGCAGTATGCACATGCACATTATACTGTGTGTAATAATCATCGTAGACCATCGTCAAAATTGCAACAAGTCACTGTGAAACGTTCCTCGATCGACGCACTGTACATCCCTACATTAGTTCACAAATTACACCGAAATCTCTAAATGTCTGAATGGGGTGGTGGGCCAATAAACGATGAAAAAACCATAAATTCGTTGCAACAGTTTATCAGTTATCAAAAGCCTGTTCCTGATGGTCTGTGCTATTTTTATTGTTTTTATGATTTCGGTCGTATGCTTTTCAGATCTTCGAGGGCAATAATGACTCAAGTGCGATCGTAACTAATATGTTTCGTGAGAGCATCGTGGCGGCTGTTGTTCGTATTGTACCTGTAACCTGGAAAGGAGGAGTTGGTATGCGACTTGAGCTGCTGGGATGTCGTTCTTAAACTAAGCCCGCTCTCCCCACATAGTTACCAAGAATGGGTGAATAAAAAGCATGCGATAATGATATTTCTACCGGATGATTAAGATGCAAGCTTACAAGTCACGTTTCCCATATGCACCGATGAGCAACTACAACAAATTCATTTATTTTCATCCTTCATATTATTTAAATCGCATATATCAGCCGTTTCCGATTTAGATCATTTGCAGGATCGTGAGTCATATAGCATCCCTAAAAAGGATTTCAGTCTAATGAATGAATCTAGGTTTCACTATTATAATGATATTTCGTTTTAATATTAATGAAGACGCTTCGTCTAAAACGACTCTTTAAAATATTCCATTCTCTTGTACAAAAATGCACCTTTCACAATTATTCCACATTGTACATGTATATTGATGTTCTGTGTATATTCTGTGTATCATACTTGACAAATTAAGTAAAAGTTGTGGCTGGTATAAAACTGCGTAGATTTGTAATGCTTTGTATTTTTTAGGTTTAGTACTGAGGCTTATTTTAATACTTTGTATCTGTTTGGCAGGTAAGATCAATGGAGGGATGTACTGGACACAATTACTTGGGGTATTCCCCGTTTGTAAAATATACAGAAAGCCGGATGGCATATCTTAATTTGATGAACGAAATAATTGTATAAGGGGACATCTTAAGCTTCTTATAGCATGATCTCCGTCAATCGCTAAATGGCAAGAGAAAACACATAAATGGATGAGAGGAACAGAACAAAAGGGTTAAGAGTGGGATAGGGATATAGGGATGTCACTTATACGATATTTTTGAAAAGTTTATTTTACGATTTACCTCATTTTTGTGTTATAGTTGGAGTGGCCTTTTGTAGTTATCGTGGCATTAGGTAGCACCCAATTTCATTTCTCTGCTTACTGTAAGCGTAGAATCAGCACCTTTACGGAAGCCAGCAATAACTTATATGTGGTGACGAGATCCATTTTCATGGATTAGCAAGGAATTTGCAATTGTTGGAGTGCGTAGTTCGGATAACTAATGATTTGTTGGTATAGGTAAGCCCAGAAAATTGGCACTAATCCTCAGATAGGTCTATGTGGATCATTGCGCAGATTGCCCTTTAGCTTGAATAATACGAATGTTATCATCCTACATTATTTACCGTACTAGGAGTATGTATATTCTACCATACCTGTGTTTTGCTGTACTGTAAGTGTAATGTGATAGTAGATTTCATTGAAAATTCATTATAATAATGTGAATTTTCATCATATTATGATTGTACTCATTCCCACACAAAACTGCCCCCTAAAGATGATTCAGTCCGAAGCCGTATGAATTAAATCCCTTCGGATTATATATGAAGAATAATTTAAAATATAGATTTATATTTAACACATAGTACAGATACTAAAATTACAGAAGTAATAATTATTAATCATCTCGAATTTTCAAAATGTTAAAATATCAACCAAACATTACATAACAGGTAGGAGTTTCCTACATGAAATATAAGTATATCACTGATCACTGAAATGACCAGGATGGAAATGGGAAAGATAAACCTAAGTATAAGGCTCTGGTTGATATAGGATAATTATAATAATAGAGAAGAAAATAATTATCGAAAATGAAAATGCAAATTCCCCTATCACACAGCTGCAAGAAGATGTGATCTACATGTTGAATATTCCATACCACGAAGTAAAAAAAAATTGGCTGATTACAAAAAAATCCAAATGGCTAATAATGAATATTTCTCCTTATTTACAAAGCTCGACATGGACTCTTGCACCACCATACATCTGTGATCTAAAATGTAAAAGAATACAAGTCTAATTTCATCTTCATTCTTACTATTAGCACCTGCTCCGTGGACCACGCCCCTATGGCCATCGTGCATTTTTCCGTTTGCCTCCAATTCTTTGGAACAATCTCCCTTCTAACATTGAAAATGCCCCTACAGTTGTACCTTTAGTGGACTAAAAGATACATATTTAAGTTTAATAATGACCCCACTTGTAAATAATTCATATTTATTTTTTTGTGTCATTTTTAATTTAATCATTATTCTTTGTTGTTTTATAAGTAAATAATGTGATAAAGTGCTGTGATGTGAAACAATTGAAAATAGACGCCATTTGTAGATTCTTCACCTTTTATTATGTATAATATGTCATATTTATGTAAATTAGTACTTACCGTCATTATTATCATCAATTCAACTTTACAGCAAAAACCACATATAACATTTGATGGTTAAAAAATAACACATTGGTTTATATAAGTGCAAAGTAATTGGGATGGTAAATCCTGTTTTTCAGTAATTTTGTTGTGCTTGAATATCAGCAACAAAATATATAGGCATAATACCTAAATCAAACACTTTTGATCTCAGGCTGAACTCCGTGATCAGCCAAGTGCAGCCACTGAATGCCGGTAACTCGATCATGTTGTAGCCATATCCCTCGTTATTCAGCACCCAAGCTGCAAGAAAGGATGATTAACCTCCCAAATTATTACTATTATTACTATTATCTTAATGTCTATATCACTATGTATGAAATTTTGTCGGAAATAAATTCATGTAAAAAAAAGGAAGAAAAGAAATGTCTTTGCAATGGCATTTTGATCACTTGTTAAACCTGGTTAAAAAGGTTTAGCCCTGTTTAAAACGAAGCCATTAACATCCGAGATATCGCGATGTAATGGCTTCATAGCGGACCTAACTATAAAATTGACCAAGCTCTCGTAAGGTGCACATTTTAGAAAAAACAGACGTTTTAGTTTGTTTCAAGTATCTGTGAGCACAAATAAACCCAATCCGCGGAAAGTCCTTTGTGCGTTTTCTCATTGACATAATACCTAATGCTTTTTCATTTGTTTCTTATAAATGTTTTACTCTGTCTGATTGTATTAATGATTTTTATTAATGTATGTCAGGGCCCTATGGAATACCACCTTTGTGTGAATGGGTTACCCTGGATAAATATTATAAATCAATTGGCAATACGATGTATCATATCTGGTATTAAAGGGAGTGAATATCTTTCCAAGTTCATTCTGATTGGTCAGATGGTGGCGTGCATGCGCGCGTATGTGACGCAGTTCAGACTATGGGCCTTTACAAAACCAGGCTTGAGGCTTGGCTTGGTACTTCTTTCGCTACCGCCATTGGACGCCCACAAAACGAAACGAAGGGATTGGGCCACATGACGAAGCCGAAGAAATGCTCCTGCTTCGCAATGTATCTCAAGTCCTTCATTTCATTTAGAACACAAAATGGCAGTCGCAAAATAAATCCCACCCTATAGCCTCAAGCCTCATTTCGTAAAGGCCCATGGTTGCATTTAGGCTTTTACACCCAGACATCTCTGTACTAATAATTTACAGTGCAGCCCAAATTTGAGCGTTGTACCATTATGACGCTTTCCAACTCAGTCGTTGCCATATTCTGACCGTACATAGGGCCTATACGTCGAATACTACGAACGACACATTATTATATCATGGTCTTTGATGAAAACCTTTCCCAGCCATGGATGCCTTGTTCTTCAGTATTGGTGTCTGTACGTACTTCGATGAGGAGTAGGCTACCATGAACCCCAAGCTGAAGGTATAGGTATAATTATTTTCCTCATTTCATCAGCCAAGGAACTGCTTGCTTCAATAAATTTTCACCAGGTACTTTCACAATAATTGAGGATGACATTATTGAAATGGAGAACTGATGTTTGGAAGACATAAACCTCCAGTAAAAATGTTTTGTTTTATTTCGTGGAGATCAAAAACTTATTTTCTATGTTTCATGCACAACACTCCATCTTGCACAACTAACATCCAACTTTCATTGGTTGATATTTCAAGCGCATGGTTTGCTTCTGTTTCTGCGCTGTCAGTGTTGTTGTTGTTGTTGTTGTTGTTGTTGTTGTTGTTGTTGTTGTTGTTGTTGTTGTTGTTGTTGTTGTTGTTGATGATGTCGTCATGGCAAGGCATTTTGTAACGGCACACAATGTCGGGTGTAGTGTTGAGGTATAGGCGACTGGCTTCCTGTCTCACGCTGAAACAATTTACAATGGGGCTCACCTAAATCTGCCTCTTTGCAGCGCGGCAAAACCAAAGAACTGACTTAAAATTCATTGCATTATATCAATCACGCGAGTGGACTAATCCTCACCCTCTACAGTGCATGAGTGGCGTTTAATTGTGAAACCATGGAAGCCTCCAACAAAGTGGGCTATTGTTTTCCTAAAAACTGCAATTGTAGCCAATTTAATATTTTTTCCTTTTTATTTTCATAATCAACTTATCCGACCGGATACGTGGGTATTCGAAAAAAAAAGCAATTTTATGCGGGGCCGGCTCCCTCATTAGTCGGCGAGGCAGGCTATAAGGGATTATAGAAAGGCCAGGCTTTGTGTGAAATAGGAGCTCAGGAAGCCACTCATTAACGCTCTCTATAAAGCAAAAAGAGCTCCATCTCACGCTCCTTCATTAGAGCGCGGCAAAACCGGAAGAAGTAATGAATTATATTATATTAGTCGTATGGGTGGACTAATCCTGACCTTCTCCAGCACCAAATTGCGGTTAATTAACTCCGCCCATTAATAAATATCAGAAAAAGTTCCAGGATCAGGTGAGAAGTTGGTAAGCTTCTTTGATTGGCTAGCCATGACGTAACCAGTCGGTGTGGGTGATGCAGGCTGTCATCAAACCAGTAGGTGTGGGCGATTTCTACTCATTCTGCCAGGAGGATCAGAGGTAGCGGTAGCCTATACGCTGTGCTGGTATCAACGCGTGCATGTCACAATATCACTGAATGCTATTATTCTAAGATATTCTTTTATTTTGTATTTCCTTCCAGTTTGACAAGCCCATTACTACGGGCCATATATTTCAGTGTTTGAACAATGGATATCGTTATTTTAGCTATTGTTCTTTTGGAAGTCATTGACATGGTTGCTGCAACCGGAGTAGGCACCCCTTCATGTCAACGTGGAGCAAGCCTGAGGGAGCAGCAAATGCGACGGGGTTACACCCATCAATTTTACCGCGGCCCAAAGTCAGGTCATATCTATCGTGGAACTGGAAGTGCATACCGCAATGGCACCACCGGCTCCTATCTGACGTGTGCCGGGATGTGTCTGCGGGATGATGCCTGCAAATCATTCAATTTTTGCCAAGGTTACAGGCACTGTGAGCTGAACTTAGACGTCTACTCTAAGAACATGAGTGACCTGATCTTCGTCAGCTTTTGTCAGTACTATGATGAGGATTACCACGAGCCCGAGGCTGAAGGTAAGAATCTCCATTTTATTACCATTCTCACAGGAACAATAAATCGAAGTGAAGTCCAATTTATGCCACAATCAACAGCTAGTTGCTTTGAATGACGTGGAATCGTTATAATTACTTCAACTGTTCAGTACATAACATGTATTGTAATTGAAAGAGTGCAAAATTGAAATTAATCGCAAAAATAATAGAGATAGGTTTTATTTGGTAGAGGATTATATAAGGGACGGAGATTCATATCGCTATTATTATACCCGGTAATATCGCTATATTTACATTTGGACATTTCCACAAGAAGAAGAATTTTTTTTCTCAATTTCAGGATTATAAGCGTCACCTTTGCTGGTAGGCCCTATAACGTTTTGTGTAAATCTAGGTTGTTTCAGCTTCGTCATGGCTGATGAATACGATTTAATGTGAATACAATAAAGAGAGCTAAACCCTATTTTACTTTACAAACTGTTGAGAAACGGCAGTATAGCAAAGCGTTGAAAAATCGATGGGCTTGATAGAGCGAGACCGTAACTTAATTGCAAGTCATCGATGAATCAACGCGAAGGCCAATGTCTGTACCATCCCAGCCTTAATAAAATGGCAAGGCACTGAAAGTAAGGTTTTCTTATAATTACACATCCAAACGATACACAGACACAATATATTGTAGTATATCGTGACGGTTTCGACTGTATACTACCTTCTGCCCTGAATAACTGCCGGCCAATGTTTACCGCCCAAAATGTCGTTGTGGGATAGATTTTACAAAACATCTGCGATTTATCTTGAGTTTATAGTTGCCAATATCACAATAGTCATTTGCATTGTGGCATAGCAATTTAGATCGATCCACATTATTTAAAATCAATCTTTGTGTTTCGTGACATCGGTCACTGGAGCTATGGCAACATCATACGGTCATGGCAACATAATAATTATGCGCCCCGTCCCTCGGTCCATTTTGTCTAATTGGATGGGGTCCTTTTCATTCAAAATAATGCGCTCCCTCTACTTCATCCCTCGTAAAGGCCTTAACACACTGCTCCAAGACAGCCGTTGGTCTAGTGCATGGTCACTGTAGTGGACGTGACTTTATGTTTCGATCTGTGAAGATAATATATTTTTTTAAATTTCAATTAGCTGTAAAATCCCCGAAGTATTGTAGAATTATCCAGGTTTGAAAAAAAATTACGATTGAGATTTATTGGTATAAGTTTTTTTTTATGACCAACGGTGACTATACAATATGGTATTGATTTGATAAATTGGCTACTTCAACTAAAAGCAAGTCACATTTTATGATTCAAACGACTGATGTGATAGCTCGTTAGAATGAACGGATTTGGTTTGATTGCGTCATCCGTTTGTTCTGCTTCGCCTGGTTTTTTTTTTTGGTTTTTTTTTTTGTCGTTTAACTATTGTATAAAATTTGTGTGCACGGGGTGGGGTCTCTGAATGACGTAATCATTTAGTATTTCCTTAAACAATTAACAGAAAATTCATGTGTAGCTGGGGTCACTGCAGGCACGTGAGCTCTTTATGGATATTGTACTTACACTGCGGCTAATTACTAGGAGAATGCCATTGCTACTTTAGTTTTATTCAAATATCTCTACAGGTCCTGCAGCAGCAGAGCCACAGATAGCGTGTCCGACTTCGGAGCCTCTGGGCCTTGAAGATGGCACCATACATGATGATCGCATCACTGCGTCCAGTGAATACGGCTCGTTCTGTGCGGCTTCTAAGGCACGACTGAACAACGCGGGTGGTTGGTCGGCCAATACGTAAGTATCCAAACGGATGTTATTTGACAATTAATAAAGAAGGTGTCATCTGTGCGAAAAATTTAGCAAAAATAAATGGACATTCTGTGACTTTTCTAAAAATTTTGCCAAATCTTGTTCATCACCAACTTATCGCTAATAGCTAAATCTGCTAGGTTTAATATGCAAAAATGTATCACTTTGACAGTGCATTTTAATTGTACAATTCATCCGTCGACCCATCGACTGTTTTATGGGAAAGAAGCCTTCACTTTTTTCGGTCCGATATGGTATGCAGTAATTTTTTTTAAGGAAAGTGATCAAACATTCATCATAGCACGTCGTGGACAGAGACGTGGTCGTCATGCAACTTTCACGCACAACCATCAGAACCGGCCTAGAGCTTCACGCTCACGGTATACAAAGAACAATTTCCAAATTCATAACTCATCACTACTCGTATCTACGGCTCTGGTGGTCTGGATCGATTTAAAGAGATGTTTGTTAACTTTATAAGAACAATTGAGTCGGGTTTTCACTATTTTCGCGACTCAGATGTCTAATTGGTCTCACATTTTTACAGGCTCATTATTTCATGTACATGCTAGATCAGACGAAGTGTGAGCGCTGTTCTGTAACCATTCCCAATCATGTATTATACCTTTAAAGGGATGATACAGAACTGGTTTTTGCGACAAAACCGTTTCTGACAGTGAAAGTACATTTGGTAATCCATCATATACCTTAACTGACAAACCTGTAGAAGTTTGAAGTCAATCAGCCATTTGGGTCACGACAAAATAGTGAAAGCCCGTGTACAGAGAACTGTACACATTTCAACGAACTTAATAAAACGCTTCGAAACGATTTATTCCAATCGGAAAATAGTTTCATATATTTCTCAACGAATATGGCATTTCAGAGAAAAACATTTCATGGGATGTTTTTTCCTATCATCACCATTATACTGTGTAAGTTTTATGTGAATCTGTGATCATGAAGTCTATTTTGTCTTACCAATTCTGTACCATCCCTTTAAGTCATTGAATTAATAAAGTCATTTGCAGCAATTTAAAACAAAGCTATTGTGATTTCCAACTTGGACATATACATCTAACTTAATTCTATAATTAATAATGTACACCCCATAATGGAGTCTGCACACTGCCCCAATTGAACACAAACAGAAAAGAAAAAGGAATATAAATTATAACGTATTTTGGGTTCACAGAAACCTAGGGTCTTGGATCGAAGTTGCTCTCCCAGACAGTACCGCGGTGTCTGGAGTCAGAACTCAAAGTGATGGCATGGGCTTTTGGGTGCGGACATACAAAGTATCATATAAAACATCAACTTCGTCTGACTTATACATACTCGTGACAGATGTTAACGGAGGCGAACAGGTATCTTTATAT
Source organism: Astropecten irregularis (assembly GCA_963971285.1). Taxonomy (NCBI): domain Eukaryota; kingdom Metazoa; phylum Echinodermata; class Asteroidea; order Paxillosida; family Astropectinidae; genus Astropecten; species Astropecten irregularis. The sequence goes on along the minus strand of OZ020251.1, from coordinate 10,719,764 downwards.
AGAATCATTTGCTTCCTCTTCATTCCTGGCCGTTTTCCTGGGAAGTGTTTGCATTCGTTTTTGTTTTATCTTAAGGCGATTTTAAAAGAAAACCAACCGATGACAATATTAAATCATATCTTCTAACTGGTGTTTCTTGGTTTGATATTAGAGGCATTTTATTTTACGCTGACTGCGATTTTAGCAGTATGCACATGCACATTATACTGTGTGTAATAATCATCGTAGACCATCTTCAAAATTGCAAAAAGTCACTGTGAAACGTTGCTCGAAGGACGCACTGTACATCCCTACATTAGTTCACAAATTACACCGAAATCTCTAAATGTCTGAATGGGGTGGTGGGCCAATAAACGATGAAACAACCATAAATTCGTTGCAACAGATTATCAGTTATCAAAAGCCTGTTCCTGATGGTCTGTGCTATCTTTTATTGTTTTTATGATTTCGGTCGTATGCTTTTCAGATCTTCGAGGGCAATGATGACTCAAGTGCGATCGTAACTAATATGTTTCGTGAGAGCATCGTGGCGGCTGTTGTTCGTATTGTACCTGTTACCTGGAAAGGAGGAGTTGGTATGCGACTTGAGCTGCTGGGATGTCGTTCTTAAACTAAGCCCGCTCTCCCCACATAGTTACCAAGAATGGGTGAATAAAAAGCATGCGATAATGATATTTCTACCGGATGTTTAAGATGCAAGCTTTCAAGTCACGTTTCCCATATGCACCGATGAGCAACTACAACAAATTCATTTATTTTCATCCTTCATATTATTTAAATCGCATATATCAGCCGTTTCCGATTTAGATCATTTGCAGGATCGTGAGTCATATAGCATCCCTAAAAAGGATTTCAGTCTAATTAATGAATCTATAGGTTTCACTATTATAATGATTTTTCGTTTTAATATAAATGAAGACGCTTCGTCTAAAACGACTCTTTAAAATATTGCATTCTCTTGTACAAAAATGCACCTTTCACATTTATTTCACATTATACATGTATATTGATGTTATTCTGTGTATCATACTTGACAAATTAAGTAAAAGTTCGGCCCTGTGATGGCAAAAGGGTGTAACTCAATTTACACCATTTTTGAGATTAAAACTGTTTTGGGTAAAGTGAGGGCGCTTTTTCCATTGAGCGAAATCTCAAGTTCGTACGATGCATCGTTTTAAAGCTAGCATGTGATATCTCATTAAGGTCATTCACCGTAACTTCAGATACATCTCTTTGCTAAAACAGAAACATGCAATATGAATTCTGTAACACAAGATACACCCTTTTGCCCTACAGATCATTGGCAGGGAGTTTGTGTAACATAGATTTACACCCTTTTGCCAAGACAATGCATTCTATATGACTAATTATGAGCAATGCTAACTTGACATACACCCTTTTGCCAAAAATGTGTTGAGATTGTCAACATTGATTGTGCAGTCAAAAGGGAGTATCGACTTTAAAATGCCTCTAATGTGAAAAATAAACATAGAAAATGGTTGAAACTTAAAATATACCTTCTGTATGTTATAAATATTAATTTCAGCAACTTTTTCCCTGAATTAAATTGGCCAGAAAAAAGTGGTACTAGACAGAATATTCAAAGCCGTTTTTCTCGAAACATGATTTTTCGAGATACAACCTTTTGCCATATTAGGGCCGAGTTGTGGCTGGTATAAAACTGCGATTTGTAATGCTTTTTAAATCGTAGGTTTAGTACTGAGGCTTATTTTAATATTTTGTATCTGTTTGGCAGGTAAGATCAATGGAGGGATATACTGAACACAATTACTTTGGGTATTCCCCGTTTGTAAAATATACAGAAAGCCGGATGGCATATCTTAATTTGATGAACGAAATAATTGTATAAGGGGACATCTTAAGCTTCTTATAGCATGATCTCCGTCAATGGCGACATGGCAAGAGAAAACACATAAATGGATGAGAGGAACAGAACAAAAGGGTTAAGAGTGAGATAGGGATATAGGGATGTCAAGTATACGATATTTTTGCAAAGTTTATTTTACGATTTACCTCATTTTTGTAAGCTGTAAGCGTAGAATCAGCACCTTTACGGAAGCCAGCAATAACTTATATGTGGTGACGAGATCCTATTTCATGGATTAGCAAGGAATTTGCAGTTATTGGAGTTAACTAATGATTTGTTGGTATAGGTAAGCCCAGAAAATTGGCACTAACCCTCAGATAGGTCTATGTGGATCATTGCGCAGATTGCCCTTTAGCTTGAATAATACGAATGTTATCATCCTACATTATTTACCGTACTAGGAGTATGTATATTCTACACAACCTTTGTTTTGCTGTACTGTAAGTGTAATGTGATAGTAGATTTCATTGAAAATTCATTATAATAATGTGAATTTTCATTATAATAATTATGATTGTACTCATTCCCACCCAAAACTGACCCCATTAAGATGATTCAGTCCAAAGCCGTATGAATTAAATCCCTTCGGATTATAATTTTAAATATACATATATATTTAACACATAGTACAGATACTGTAATTACAGAAGTAATATTAATCATCTCGAATTTTCAAAATGTTAAATTATCAACCAAACATTACAAAACAGGTAGGAGTTTCCTACATAAGTATAAGTATATCACTGATCACTGAAATGACCAGGATGGAAATGGGAAAGATTAACCTAAGTATAAGGCTCTGGTTGATATAGGATAATTATGATAATAGAGAAGAAAATAATTATCGAAAATGAAAATGCAAATTCCCCTATCACACAGCTGCAAGAAGATGTGATCTACATGTTGAATATTCCACACCACGAGCGAAGTAACAAAAAATTGCCTGATCACAAAAAATCCAAATGGCTCATAATGAATATTTCTCCTTATTTACAAAGCTCGACATGGACTCTTGCACCACCATACACCTGTGATCTAAAATGTAAAAGAATACAAGTCTAATTTCATCTTCATTCTTACTATTAGCACCTGCTCCGTGGACCACGCCCCTATGGCCATCGTACTTTTTTCCGTTTGCCTCCAATTCTTTGGAACAATCTCCCTTCTAACATTGAAAATGCCCCTACAGTTGTACCTTTAGTGGACTAAAAGATACATATTTAAGTTTAATAATGACCCCACTTGTAATTAATTCATATTTATTTTTTTGTGTCATTTTTAATTTAATCATTATTTTTTTTTTTTTTATAAGTAAATAATATGATAAAGTGCTGTGATGTGAAACAATTGAAAATAGACGCCATTTGTAGATTCTTCACCTTTTACTATGTATAATATGTCATATTTATGTAAATTAGTACTTACCGTCATTATTATCATCAATTCAACTTTACAGCAAAAACCACATATAACATTTGATGGTTAAAAAAATAACACATTGGTTTATATAAGTGCAAAGTAATTGGGATGGTAAATCCTGTTGTTCAGTAATTTTGTTGTGCTTGAATATCAGCAACAAAATATATAGGCATAATATCTAAATCAAACACTTTTGATCTCAGGCTGAACTCCGTGATCAGCCAAGTGCAGCCACTGAATGCCGGTAACTCGATCATGTTGTAGCCATATCCCTCGTAATTCAGCACCCAAGCTGCGAGAAAGGATGATTTACCTCCCAAATTATTACTATTATTACTATTATCTTAATGTATATATCACTATGTATGACATTTTTTCAGGAAATAAATTCATGTGAAAAAAGGAAGAATAGAATTGTCTTTGCGATGGCATTTTGATCACTTGTTAAACCTGCCTATGTATTGCACGAAAGAAAGGTTTAGCCCTGTTTAAAACGAAGCCATTAACATCCGAGATATCGCGATGTAATGGCTGTATCTTCATAGCGGACCTAACTATAAAATTGACCAAGCTCGCGTAAGGTGCACATTTTAGAAAAAACAGACGTTTTAGTTTGTTTCAAGTATCTGTGAGCACAAATAAACCCAATCCGCGGAAAGTCCTTTGTGCGTTTTCTCATTGACATATACCTAATGCTTTTTCATTTGTTTCTTATAAATGTTTTACTCTGTCTGGTAGTATTAATGATTTTTATTAATGTATGTCAGGGCCCTATGGAATACAACCTTTGTGTGAATGGGTTACCCTGGATAAATATTATTAATCAATTGGCAATACGATGTATCATATCTGGTATTAAAGGGAGTGAATATCTTTCCAAGTTCATTCTGATTGGTCAGATGGTGGCGTGCATGCGCGCGTATGTGACGCAGTTCAGACTACGTGCCTTTACAAAACCAGGCTTGAGGCTTGGCTTGGTACTTCTTTCGCTACCGCCATTGGACGCCCACAAGATGAAATGAAGGGATTGGGCCACATGACGAAGCCGAAGAAAGGCTCCAGCTTCTTTCTTCAATAAATTTTTACCGCGTACTTTCACAATAATTGAGGATAACATACAATTGAAATAGAGAACTGATGTTTGGAAGATATAAACCTCCAGTAAAAATGTTTTGTTTTATTCCGTGGAGATCAAAAACTTATTTTCTATGTTTCATGCACAACACTCCATCTTGCACAACTAACACCCAACTTTCATTGGCTGATATTTCAAGCGCATGGTTTTCTTCTGTTGTTGTTGTTGTTGTTGTTGTTGTTGTTGCTGCTGCTCTTGCTGATGCTGCTGATGCTGCTGCTGATGCTGCTGCTGCTGATGCTGTTGCTGCTGATGCTGTTTGTTGTTGATGATGGGGATGATGATGATGATGATGATGATGTTGCTGCTATTGCTGTTGCTGTTGCTGTTGCTGTTGCTGTTGCTGATGCTGATGCTGATGCTGATGCTGATGCTGATGCTGATGCTGATGCTGATGCTGATGCTGATGCTGATGCTGATGCTGATGCTGATGCTGATGCTGATGCTGATGCTGATGCTGCTGCTGATGCTGCTGATGCTGCTGATGCTGCTGATGCTGCTGCTGATGCTGCTGCTGATGCTACTGCTGATGCTGCTGCTGATGCTGCTGCTGATGCTGCTGATGATGCTGCTGATGCTGCTGATGCTGCTGATGCTGCTGATGCTGCTGATGCTGATGCTGCTGATGCTGTTGCTGCTGATGCTGTTTGTTGTTGATGATGGGGATGATGATGATGATAATGATGATGATGTTGCTATTGTTGTTGCTGTTGCTGTTGCTACTACCTTCATTATGCTATGGCCAGGCGAGATTTTGAGTCATTTATTAAAATGCAATGGGGCAGAGTAATTTCATAAGTCGTCATGGCAAGGCATTGTGTTTGGGCACACAATGTCGGGTGTAGTGTTGAGGTATTGGCGACTGGCTTCCTGTCTCACGCTGAAACAATTTACAATGGGGCTCACCTAAATCTGCCTCTTTGCAGCGCGGCAAAACCAAAGAACTGAAGTAAAATTCATTGCATTATATCAATCACGTGAGTGGACTAATCCTCACCCTCTACAGTGCATGTGTGGCGTTTAATTGTGAAACCATGGAAGCCTCCAACAAAGCGGGCTATTGTTTTCCTAAAAACTGCAATTGTAGCCAATTTCATATTTTCCCTTTTTATTTTAATAATCGACTTATCCGATCGGATGCGTGGGTGTTAGAAAAAAAAACCAATTTTATGCGGGGCCGGCTCCCTCATCAGTCGGCGAGGCAGGCTATAAGGGGTTATAGAAAGGCCAGGCTTTGTGTGAAATAGGAGCTCAGGAAGCCACTCATTAACGCTCTCTATAAAGCAAAAAGAGCTCCATCTCACGCTGCTTCATTAGAGCGCGGCAAAACCGGAAGAAGTAATGAATTATATTATATTAGTCGCATGGGTGGACTAATCCTGACCTTCTCCAGCACCAAATTGCGGTTAATTAACTCCGCCCATTAATAAATATCAGAAAAAGTTCCAGGATCAGGTGAGAAGTTGGTAAGCTTCTTTGATTGGCTAGCCATGACGTAATCAGTCAGTGTGGGTGATGCAGGTTGACATCAAACCAGTAGGTGCGGGGATTTCTACTCATTCTGCCAGGAGGATCGGAGGTAGCGGTAGCCTATACGCTGTGCTGGTATCAACGCGTGCATGTCACAATATCACTGAATGCTATTATTCTAAGATATTCTTTTATTTTGTATTTCCTTCCAGTTTGACAAGCCCATTACTACGGCCCATATATTTCAGTGTTTGAACAATGGATATCGTTATTTTAGCTATTGTTCTTTTGGAAGTCATTGACATGGTTGCTGCAACCAGAGTAGGCACCCCTTCATGTCAACGTGGAGCAAGCCTGAGGGAGCAGCAAATGCGACGGGGTTACACCCATCAATTTTACCGCGGCCCAAAGTCAGGTCATATCTATCGTGGAACTGGAAGTGCATACCGCAATGGCACCACCGGCTCCTATCTGACGTGTGCTGGGATGTGTCTGCGGGATGATGCCTGCAAATCATTCAATTTTTGCCAAGGTTACAGGCACTGTGAGCTGAACTTAGACGTCTACTCTAAGAACATGAGTGACCTGATCTTCGTCAGCTTTTGTCAGTACTACGATGAGGATTACCACGAGCCCGAGAATGAAGGTAAGAATCTCCATTTTATTACCATTCTCACAGGAACAATAAATCGAAGTGAAGTCCAATTTATGCCACAATCAACAGCTAGTTGCTTTGAATGACGTGGAATCGTTATTATTACTTCAACTGTTCAGTACATAACATGTATTGTAATTGAAAGAGTGCAAAATTGAAATTAATCGCAAAAATAATAGAGATAGGTTTTATTTGGTAGAGGATTATATAAGGGACGGAGATATATATCGGTATTATTATACCCGGTAATATCGCTATATTTACATTTGGACATTTCCACAAGAAGAAGAATTTTTTTTTCTCAATTTCAGGATTATAAGCGTCACCTTTGCTGGTAGGCCCTATAACGTTTTGTGTAAATCTAGGTTGTTTCAGCTTCGTCATGGCTGATGAATACGATTTAATATGAATACAATAAAGAGAGCTAAGCCCTATTATACTTTACAAACAGTTGAGAAACGGCAGTATAGCAAAGCGTTGAAAAATCGATGGGCTTGATAGAGCGAGACCGTAACTTAATTGCAAGTCATCGAAGAATCAACGCGAAGGCCAATGTCTGTGCCATCCAGGCGCGGTTCTACGGGGGGGCTAGGGGGGGCTGTAGCCCCCCCAAAATTTTGTCTAGCCCCCCCAAAAAAATGCAAGTGAAAAAAAAAAATTCTTGAAAATACTGGATTTTTCCCGTTATTAAGCGCCAATTACATAAAAACGCGTTGTGTGGGCTATAATGTGCATGTTTTTAGACCCCTAATAAGACATAGCAGAAGCGAGTGTTTGAAGAACCCAAAATATTGGGTCTTCTAGCCCCCCCCAAAAAAAAATAATGGCTCTTCTAGCCCCCCCAAAATTTTGGCTCTAGAACCGCGCCTGGTGCCATCCCAGCCTTAATAAAATGGCAAGGCACTGAAAGTAAGGTTTTCTTATAATTACACATCCAAACGATACACAGACACAATATATTGTAGTATATCGTGACGGTGTCGACTGTATACTACCTTCTGCCCTGAATAACTGCCGGCCAATGTTTACCGCCCAAAATGTCGTTCTGTGATAGATTTTACAAAACATCTACGATTTATCTTGAGTTAAGTTGCCAATATCACAATAGTCATTTGCATTGTGGCATAGCAATTTAGATCTATCCACTTTATTTAAAATCAATCTTTGTGATTCGTGACATCGGTCACTGGAGCTATGGCAACATCATACGGTCATGGCAACATAATAATTATGCGCCCCCGTCCCTCGGTCCATTTTGTCTAATTGGATGGGGTCCTTTTCATCCAAAATAATGTGCTCCCTCTACTTGATCCCTCGTAAAGGCCTTAACACACTGCTCCAAGACAGCCGTTGGTCTAGTGCATGGTCACTGTAGTGGACGTGACTTTATGTTTCGATCTGTGAAGATAATATATTTTTTTAAATTTCAATTAGCTGTAAAATCCCCGAAGTATTGTAGAATTATCCAGGTTTGAAAAAAAATTACGATTGAGATTTATTGGTATAAGTTTTTTTTATGACCAACGGTGACTATACAATATGGTATTGATTTGATAAATTGGCTACTTCAACTAAAAGCAAGTCACATTTTATGATTCAAACGACTGATGTGATAGCTCATTAGAATTAACGGATTTGGTTTAATTGCGTCATCCGTTTGTTTTGCTTCGCCTGTTTTTTTTTTTTTGTTCTACCACAATTTTTTTAAATTTCAATTAGCTGTAAAATCCCTGAAGTATTGTAGAATTATCCAGGTTTGAAAAAAATTAACGATTGAAATTTATTGGTATAATTTTGTTTTATTAATGGGCTAATGAATTTAGCTGGTCCATGAAACTACGAACACAAGAAACCACTCCAATCAGTAAAACAGTAAATTCGTGAATAAATGAGCTTTGGCACTCTTTGGCTTTCGCTGGTGGTTGCATAAAGAATAGTGCCGATTCGGCGAATAATTATGGCTGGACGATCATTTGATTAATATTATATTGTCCAAATTCACAGCGGAGTTATTTGTATTGTTTTTTTGTGTGTTTTTGTGCAGTCCCAACAACAGAAGCACCGGTGGAGTGTTTGAGTCCGCAGCCCTTGGGCCTCGAGAATGGCAACATACCTGATGATCATATCACTGCGTCCAGTGAATACCTGAGTGCTTATTTTGCTTCTGGGGTACGCCTAAACAACTACGCAGCGCGATCTTGGGCTGCCAGCAGGTTGGTAATTGGTACAGATCGAGAGATACAATCCCTTATAAAAGAAAATTATAGACTATGCCAGAAATTGTACAGCTTTAAGTTTTATCTTTGGCAGATTTGAACCAAAAAAATTCTGATCGAAATTTTGAGGAGCTTTTAATATTGATTTGAAAGAGTAAGGGAAAAATTAAATGCTTTCGTCTATTTTAAAGAATACTCATGACCCAAGGATGCCAACTATAGGCACGTTCACACACACCAAAACGCGCGACTATTTGGGTTGCGCTCCAATCGGGACCCAAATAGTCACGCTTGTTGTCGTGTCCACAGGCAAAAAAGCGCGACCCAAATCAAACCGGTACGATTTCAATAAAACTGCCCGTAGGCTACGCAGTAAAACGTGAAGTTGGCATTCATCCTGTGCTAAACTCGCGGGCCCGATATAAAAAACCGGTATTTTTTTGGTGCACCGTTCACACAGATTGCAAAAAGACGCACTATTAGTGCGATTTGAATCGCGCTCCAAATCGCGATTATTTTTGAACGTGCCTAATTCCGTACTCGCACGTATACACGGGTTTTCACTTCGGAGGCCATCTTAGCTTTTGATCGCAACTTCACAACGAGGCACTTTCACGCATGCACACTTTTCGAAGTGTAAAACCATGTATATTGAGAAATTTCACGACAAAATCACCTTACGTCATTTTGTTTGCATAACAGTAACGAGGGATCCTGGATCGAGGTTGACCTCAATGTCAGCACGATAGTGTCAGGACTTACAACGCAGGGTGGGACTTTAACCTCTTTCGTAACGCAGTACCGTGTATCATACAGGAGGTCACATTCGTCTGCATATGAAAACGTGACTGATGCCAATGGAAACGCACAGGTAAGCTAACCTAGTTATAATAAATTGCAGACTTTGTTTCGGGCCTTTTTTGTCCTCTTTCTTTCTCACTCAATGTTCGATTTGATCAATATGGTGCATGGTGCTAGACTGGAGCCGGACACACTCTTCCACAATCAAATGCATTTTATTAAAACTTTATCAATAAAGCATGTTTCCTATCTAAATCCTTATAATTGGCAGTATACGATCTTATATGAATGCTATATTTTGTGCGTTGTCAGCTCAGTCTTGAAATGCGCTGTTTACATTGTTTTGTATCGGTTCAGGCTTTAGCTGAACGAGAGCTTGAAACTAAGATGAAACCTCGTATGTTGAGGGATCTTTAAACAGAAAGCCTTGATTTATTTCGCTCTTTTTCAGGTCTTTCCAGGCAATGATGATAAGGACACTCCCAAGACCCATTTCTTTCATGAGAGTATCGTTGCGACCGTGGTGCGTATTGAACCTGTTGCGTGGATGACCAGAGTTGCTATGCGTTTCGAGCTGCTTGGATGTCACATGTAAAGAAACAAACCTATAATCTTCGCGGATTGATTATGTGTTGAATTATATTCAACAGTTCTGACAATAATGATTGGCAATGAATATTTAGGAGACTTCGAGTAAAAAAAAAAATGACTTCACTTTTAAGTTAAAATATATTTAACTGTGTAATTAATGTTTTCTCTTCATTAGAAGTTTTAAATGTGATCTTGTGATCATTGTGATTTATAGTGGACAAAAAACAATGCTGAAGTTTATATTGTGCACATTTATTGTCTTCTTAGGGATTAGGGAAGACAATAGTAATACTATTGTTATTATTTCCACTTGTTATTGCCACTTGTTATTCTTTTTATAACCTTATTTTATTTCTCTTCTTGTAGAATCTTGTTCATTGGCTGGGCGACTGGAAATATTTTAATCCAGTGAGAGATCGAACGAGTAAAGAAATATAAAAGAATATTTAGAATAGTGTATACTTTAACTCTTCTGCTAGTGCATTTGAATATTTTTATTAGTGCAGATAACGCCTTAATGAATATTTCAATAGTTAAATACGATCTTTTTCGTGTGGTATGAATTAAGCATTCGAATATAATTATATTTGTTAACTTCATTTTCATTTATATTTGATAAATGTTTTTTACATTTATCGGTACTGCAATAATTTTAATTATTTGGGGAGTTGAGATTTGCACAGCTGCTGCGACATCTTAGGGGAAATTAAGCTGTAAGAGCTGCCTCGTAATCGTTACTATATACAGATTTTTCCCTTGCAAAGATTGCCTACACAATGTGACTTAATCGTTCGTTTACAGTGAACATAAATGACTAATTTATGTTTTTTTAATGAAATTTAGTAAGAATGTATGCATACGACATTGATCTGTGTTTGCACAAAAACAATTATTTTGTTCAATATGTACATGTGAATACAACATTTGATGTTCAATTATTGTGTGCTGTGATAGATATAGTACATGGGTCATGGTACCTAAATACCACATTCTTTGCTCCCGCAACCCAAAATCATTATTTTCTCAATATATTTATAATGATTGGATTATTTTGTTCTTAATGAAGTACGCTTGTAATTATAATGACAGGTAGCCGAAGGGGAATTTTCTGTTTTTAATTGTGCAACTGTGTAGATTCTTTCACTATTGTCGTACGACAAAAGTGATGATTGAAATAGAACATTAATTGAAAATGTCTTAACAGCTATAATACATTACAATTAATAAAATCATCTCAGCTGTTTTAGCTAAAGGTAAATGTGAAAGCTTATTGTGGAATACAAATCAAGAGTCAAAAATCCAATAACCATGAAGCAAACACTTTGATGGACATCAATATAATTTAATATAGGCGTATGTCTGTCGAAACATTTCGGTTTTTATGACAAGCGCAGAGCACACTACCTGGAGAAGGTGGGGCAGTGTATGGGGGAAAGGGTTGGGGAGGAAAGATTAGAAAGGTGTGTAAGAAGAAGAGCAAAATCACACTTGTATAATTACCCGCCGTGGAAAACAAAACAAATCAAATGAAAAGACCATGAAAAGTCTGACAATAAAGCAAACACTTCTCAATTACTTTAAATTCAGGCAGTTTCCATTGTTCTTATTTTATGAAAAAATATTTTATTAAAAGCCAGTATCCTATTTGAGTGATCACCCATGTACCGTTCACATTTTAATTGCAGCATTGCTGCGACGGTGTATCGGTGAAATGATCCTTATATGGCGGTGTGTGCTTGGTTTCATGACTGCCAAACAAACATAATTTATAATTGACAATATCATAGGGATACCACCAACGTAGGGCAGGATAGCTTAGTTGGTATAGCGCATGTACGGTATTCAGGAGGTCGCAGGTTCGATCTCGCCTCAGTCAATTTTTTTCTTTGTTCACTGTTCGATGACTTTAAATCCAGTCAGCCTACCTTGTGGTTATTCGATGATTTAATAAAGCATACAAGTTGATGGAGCTTTTGATAATTATAGAGATTATTGAAAAGAGTGAGTGAATGCTGCTAAGCATTTAGTGTGGATTGAAACAGAGAGATTCATAAAACCGTTTTCAAGTTAATTATACTCTGATCAACTCCATACGTTTTCCTGGGACAGGAGTACCGGCCGGTACGGTAGGAACAAAGATGGGTCTCCCCGACGAATGATACTTTCAGAAATAATCCAATAATGTGCATTGTGTGGGGTGCTGTGGCCTAGTGGTCTGGCGTGTTGAACTTGAAGTCTTGTGGTCAATCTACAGATTGTGGGTTCGAATCCAGCCATGGGCTAATGGTGGTTGTGTCCTCGGGCAAGACGCTTTGTCACATATTGATTCTTTTCAGTAAATGGGTACCTGTGAGGGTAGAGATGGCTTTGTGGTTTGATTAGCCTCTGTGCACTGAATACGGTAGCACGGGGCTGCATACTCTCCAGGGAGTTGAGATGGTTTCAGGAATGTAAATTATGGCCCGATGACCAGGGAAAATAAGAAATTTGTAATGCGCAGTAGAGTGTATTCATATAGTAGCTGCACAATATAAATGCCCTATATTATATTATTATTGACTGCTACTCGTTGAACCTTTTCTTTTTCATTGAAGCCTCAATCGACAGGGTCTTTATCTACATTACAAGTAGCCAAAGGAAAATTGTCCACATTCTCTCGCTATTGTTTTAAGACAGAGGTATAATGGATTTTTCTCTCTGAACATATTAGAGCAATTGTCTCAGGCTATTAATTGACCTATATTTCATTACTCCTTGTCTTTGTATACATAATAGTATATTTATAAAAATATGAATCGATATCATTCCAGACGTCGCTAGTCATTAGTCAAACCAAATGCATGTGATGTATGTGAATGGTGTACATAATAAGCACTGATCTTCAGACATATCCCACAATCAACCCATACAAGTAACAATAGTCCTTTGTCGCGCTCAGCAATATTATAGACCTTTTCACATATCCAGATTTTCAATCGAGAAGTCAGTTTCCCTTATTAGTTTAAACATATAATTTTGCTTTCAATTGAATTCCTTCCGTTAAAGGTAGTATCATACTTTGGTAAGAGACCAAAACAGAAATGTTCACAGATGTACGTATAACTTTCAGGGTATGAAGATGATGCTAGTATAAACCTACCGTTAAAATATTTCCGCCTGAAATGATGTATTTATCCAGAAATTAGTAAAACAACGACCGAAAAATAAAATTAGAGAAAAGACTTAAGAAATACTATGGCTGTTTTTCACTGTTTTCTTAAAAAGTGGGCACCGTATGGGACTGACATTTTCACAGATGACTGTCACTGTATCTGTCTTAATATTTGTGCCCATGAATCTGTATTTTTTTGATAAAAACCAAAGTATGATACTACCTTTAACCATGCCGTTTTTGTGTTGGTATTTAGAAATGAGCTTAGTCCAGGCCAAGCGTCTAGCTCAAAACAGAGCTGCTTGGAAGAAAGAGACAAGGAGACAAGAAGATGCGTCCGGATGGTAGCCAATCGTCAGTGTTGACGGCGGCCGAATAAGAAGAAGATAAGATTTAGAAACTGTCACTATATGAAGAAGTAAAAGCCTAATATTAGCTTTGAGAAAGATCCTGATAGAACCATGTTGAGAAAGACCATTCAAACTCGAATCATTTGGCAAAAACATAACAAAAATGCAGGTACTCCGTGACGTCAAGATGTCATGAATGCACTTGGCTGTGATTTATAGCAGCAAGAAAACACGTAGCATTCGTTATTTAGAGTTAACTGCCAAGTTGAGTAAATTTGAATTGATGTTACAGACCTCTGCTGGTAGGCATTTATGTGTAGCCAGAAACAGAGAGGATCATTAAATTATCATCAAGTTTGTTTAGCCAACACGCATCAGACATTAACAGACGATAACAGACACAATATAAACCAAAGACGAAAACGTTTTGTAGTATTTCATAGATATAGACTTTGATCAACTCCATGTGTTTTTTCTGGGATAGGCGTACCGGCACATTAACCGGTAGAAACATTAAACCCAATGTGATTAGTTGTCGTGAGGTTAATGCGCAGTGAAACATTCAGACGGCAAGATGGGTCTCCCCCGACGAATGATACCGATGCTGTTAGGAATCATTGCTCTGGTGCAAGTGGCATGCAAAAGCGAAGTAGGTATCTCTGAAAGTTTAAAGTTTTTGATATACTCGGCAGCAGATGAAGGTACCCATCATATCAACCTTCAAAGCATCGCGAGGTCTTTGATAAAACAGGGCCACCACGTTACCTTTCTCCTGAGCAGTAGCTGCATAAAATGGATGCATGCCGACGACGCCAATCTGTTTCGTTTCATCGTTTACCAGTCTGACTACACGCCGTCGGAACGGGAGGAGATAAGAGAACAGTTCTCAGCCAGCATCATGAGTGGCGACCTCCGGAGCCTTGCGAGCGCCGCCTCGATGTACCGCCGGTGTTCGAAGCGATGTCCCCTGACATTTCACCGGGACGAGTGCAGCAACCTGCTGGGAGACAAGGATGCCATAGAGCAGATGCTCGACGCTCGATTCGATATGCTGATTGGAGAGGACTTGACGATGTGCAATGCCCTCCTGGCTCACAAGTTGGGTATCCGATTTGTGGTCCACGCGTCTTTGCCTCTGATACCGGCGAAACATACGCTTGTGTAAGTATGACAGGACTTTTATTTAAGAAACCACGTCAAAATAAAAGTAGTCATTATATTCAATCGCACTCTATTTGGTATTTGAAATAAATTTTGCGTCACAAATGAAGGCATCGTGTCATTTTCGGTTTCGATTCAATCTGCAGCTTGTAGTATGCCAAGATGCAAGGAGATCAACCGTGCTTTTACTCTGCATCATTAAAAAGAAATGATATACCGTCACCGCATTTCACAGGTTTAGCAGATTCTGCCACTATGAGTACACTCACGTAACAGGTGTAGCAGATTCTACAACTATGAGTATACTTACAGTAACAGGTGTAGGAGATTCTGCCACCATGAGTATACTCACAGTAATTACAGGTGTATCAGATTCTGCCACCATGAGTATACTCCCAGTAACATGTGTAGCAGATTCTGCCACCATGAGTATACTCACAGTAACAGGTGTAGCAGATTCTGCCACTGTGAGTATACTCACAGTAACAGGTGTAGCAGATTCTGCCACTATGAGTATACTCACAGTAACGGGTGTAGCAGATTCTGCCACTATGGGTATACTCACAGTACCAGGTGTAGCAGATTCTGCCACTATGGTTATACTCACAGTAGCAGGTGTAGCAGATTCTGCCACTATGAGTATACTCACAGTAACATGTGTAGCAGATTCTGCCACCATGAGTATACTCACAGTAACAGTTGTAGCAGATTCTCCCACTATGAGTATGTACTCACAGTAACAGGTGTAGCAGATTCTGTCACTATGGGTATACTCACAGTCACAGGTGTACCAGATTCTGCCACTATGAATATACTCACAGTAGCAGGTGTAACATATTCTGCCACTATGAGTATACTCACAGTAACATGTGTAGCAGATTCTGCCACTATGAGTATACTCACAGTAACAGGTGTAGCAGATTCTCCCACTATGAGTATGTACTCACAGTAACAGGTGTAGCAGATTCTGTCACTATGGGTATACTCACAGTCACAGGTGTACCAGATTCTGCCACTATGAATATACTCACAGTAGCAGGTGTAACATATTCTGCCACTATGGGTATACTCACAGTAAAGTTACCACTCATGAGGTGAATGGGGTCAGGTAGGACCTAAACAGTCAAAATATTATATACTTGTAGACCGAGCTGGACTCGAACCTGGGCTGCCAGAGATGAAAGGCTAGGACAGAACCGTCACGTCGAACCAACTCACTTTAATTGCGCAGAATCATCACGGCGTAGACAAGCAAAAGGTTGCTAAATCAAAAATTTATTATCATTACTATTTTTAATTTCTACCCTCATGTTTAGATATGGCTTACCCAGCCACCCAGCCTACATACCAGAGCGTCAAATCGGACTATCTGAGGACATGTCACTCATGCAGCGAATGTTTAACACCTGGATGCACTATTTGTACACAGCCTTATTCTACATGCAAATATCATCCTATTCAAGTGTGCAATACGAGCATGACATTGCTCCCGAAGTGTCTTTCTTAGAATTGATGAGACGAGCTGAGCTGCTGACAGTCGTCATGGATTTTGGGATGGAATTCGCCCGCCCTCTACCGCCCAACGTGATACTTATATCGTCACCAACGCTCGGAGATCAGATGGATTTCAAGGTGACATAACGTTTCATGCCGCAAGGGATGTATCTTACATGCATGGAATCCAAAAATGTATTACCAACATCATAGGGGAAAGGGGGAAGAAAGGAAAAACATTTCAGACAAAGACATTTCCCGATGAGTTATCCAAGAAACCAGTGGGCCCAAAGTCGATTCATCACCATCCGGCTGCAAAGCAATCGCAAGATGAGTCTAGTGAGCGGTCTTATATCATCCAAGCCAAACCATTTAAATAAAACCAAAAATCGCTATCCCGTGAGTCCAAACAAATGCAGATACCTATGTTAGGCAAGGTCTTTCATTTGTGACACATTTCTTGACCTCAGTGACCTATACTTCCGGTCAAACAGGAAGTAGCTCCTTATTTAAAAGTGGTTAGAGCTATGATCATGATTCTTTCACCAAAAGTCAATGTTAGTCAAGGTCTTACATTATGAAACATTACTTGACCTCTGTGATGACCTCTACTTTCGGTCAAACAGGAAGTAGCTTCTTATTTAAAAGTGGTAATGGCTAGTATTATGATTCTTTCACCAACATCATAATACATTTACGAGTATTACGACCCTACGACAATTTCCGTTCTTTCACAGGTACCACGTGATCAGCAGGACTTCGTTGACGGCGCAAGCGCAGGAGTGGTGTTGGTTTCTCTTGGTAATTACGTAAATACCATGAGTGCCGAAGCTGCTACGGCATTCGTTAGAGGGCTGGCCAAATTGCGACAAAATGTCTTGTGGCATTTCCCTGGTAACACGTCACACCTCAGTCTTGGAAACAACACGAAAGTAGTCAAGTGGATACCGATGCAGACATTCATGGGTTCGTATGCCAGACTATAAATGCCTTTATAGAGCCAACTTTGGGCCAGGCTTTGGACTTATTTTGCTAACGCCATTTGAAGCTCGTCGAATAAAATGATGGAATTGGTCCACATGACGAAACCAAAGAAGGCTTTAGCTTCGCCATGTATATCGGACCCGGCCCTCATTTCATTCAATACACACAAAGTTGGCGGCAAAACAAATCCCAGAACCAGCCTCAAGCCTTATTTCGCAAAGGTCCATGATAGAGTGTGGCTTTAATACAGGCACTCCGTACATAGTATTACGTCACCCGTGGCGTATGAAATCTCTATGCAGCTCAATGTAAGAATCTATAATTGAGGATCCCTACAGAGTCCCACTCGCCTTTATTGGACCTTAATTCGCAATTGAGAACTGACAGGGTTGCTCCTGGGTTGAGACGTAAACGTTTGTGAAGCATAATTCTAGCCAGGATTTCTCATTCTGTTCATCATGCTTTGCAGTCTTTGCTTCCCATGTTTTTTGCTATTATCGTGGTTGGTACAATCTCGTGCTGTGATGTGATAACCATTTTTACTAGACCAACTCGAACAACAACCAGGTACAAAATTTTCTCCACCGGTTCCAGGTTGCCACTTCTTTAGTTGGTCGGTAAGCAGCTCATGATCAATGGGAGACCTTTGAGACTTTGGCGGCAACAGACTGAAGTCTCTTTTTGCTATCTCTGAGCATGCGCGCGAAATTGTGAGCATGCGCGCGTTGTTGTGCACGTGCATGCGCCATTAACTTGAAGCCCCAACTCCAAAGTCTCCCATTGGATTGCGTGTGCCCGATTGGTGCATCAACACGTACGAAGCCTATGTATAATGGTTGGTCTTTCATATTGGGTTTTTGTGCACGGTCGGGTGATGCCTGTTGAAGTTATGCAGCTCGTAACTTGCCCATCCACGTTGCATTGATGCTGTCAATTTGTTCTGTTTCTCAGCACATCCAAATGTACATGCAGTGGTCTGCAACGGCGGGTCTGGAAAGCTACATCAGGCAGTGTGGTATGGCTTGCCTTTGGTTGGTGTCCCGCTGTTTGCGGACCAGTTTGATAACATGATCAGAGCAGTCAATAAAGGGTTTGCCCTTTCCCTGGACTTCTTTGAGATGACTGAGGAAAGTCTGTACCAGGCTGTGTCGCAAGTTATCCAAGACCCAAGGTAAAGGTAAAGGTAATCCCGTATAATTTCATTCACATTATGACACGGGGCTTTCGAATTGCGTTGGAATGTTTCTTAAAATAGCCTACCATTAACAGTTGAAATCATAATATGCAACTATATACTCCTGGACACTGGTGATAAGCTCCAGCATCTAAAATTGTGCAAACTGTTGCGTGTCATCCTATAAATTCTCCAGAAATCCTGCACTGCAAGAAATATATTACAAATGTCAGCCCTTGCTGGCGAGGTGAAAAAGGTGCACTGGTGATACTGAAGTGGGAGTAATTTTAGATGTCCCTTCCATGAATTGTACACATAACCTAAATATTGTAGACCTAAATTTGTAGAAGCTTTCTTGTATATTAATTGTTCCTTACATACATCTTCTTGCCTTACAGCTTCCGAGCAAATGCAGAGAAACTATCCGGTATTATGAGAGGAGGCATTCAAAGACCTGCTGACAAGGCAGCTACTTGGATCAGTCATGTGACTCGGTTCGGTGGGGGTCATTTACGACCCAAGGTAATGGACATGAACTTCATTCAGAGCAATCTCCTGGATGTATACGGATTGTTCCTTCTCCTTGGCCTCGTGGTATCGTCAGTATGTATCGCTCTGTGTCGGTGCTGCTGCACATGCAGTGCTCGAATGTGCCGAATTCTACGCAGCGGAAATCCCAATAAGATAAAACAGAATTGATTTCTGATTGGGCTTAATAAGCCCACACATTACGTAAGGTCATTGTCCCCATTAATCTATGCTTGGGACTAGATATGGCTTTCGAAATAATTCCAACCAAAGAATATTCTCAAATTAACCATCAAACAACCACAAGGGAGACTGACTGGATTCATTTTAAGTTAAAATTATCCAATCATCAAATAAACCACAAGGGAAACTTAGTGAAATTAAAGTAATTGAAAAGTTATAAAGACAAATTGACTAGAGCGGGATTCGAACCTGCGACCTCCTAAATACCATCAAATTTCTCCAGTCAGTTTCTTTTGAGGTTATTTAATTGATGATTGTTATTAACAAGCCGCGTATCCTACATATACCATTTCTCAGGTTGCATATCTTATATGATCATTATCATATATTTGAGTGCCAAACGAACAGAGAACATTGACGCTAAGGGACACCCCCAACATAGGTCTGGGTATAGCTAAACGTATAGGGCGTTGGTAGGGTTTTGCGGTGGTCTCTGGCTAGAATCCTGATTTAGTTTAATTTTCTTTGTTGATTTTGTTATCGTTTTAAATTTATCCAGTCAATTTGCCTGTGGATATTTTGAAGATTGAATTAAATATTATTTAATTTGTTTTATTGAAGACTCAAGCGACAGGGTCTTTGAAAGAGAATTTGGTCTTCATATACAAGGCAAGTAACCAAAGGGAAATTTTCTGTCATCAACTGTGCAAATTCTTTCGCTATTGTTTTATGACAAAAGTAATTTATTTATTCATCTCATCCAACAGCAGAGTAACCGCCAATTACAGGGAGAGTTCAACAAGCAAAAATATAAACAAAACAACAAATTAAAATATTACATTAAAAAACTATAAATACTAATGAAGCACAGATACAGAAAAAAATTATAAATAAATGAAATTAACACGAATATAAATAATAAACAGATAAATAAATGGATAAATAAATGGAAAAATAAATGCGTTAATAAATAATTAAACAAACAAAAACAAATAATAAATATTATATAAATACTTATATCTGTATATACTACATAAATTGGAAATACTGCACAAGATAATAAATAAAAGACTTTAATTATTGCCACTAGAGATTGCTCGAAGCACCTTGCGACGAAACGACCTGACAGAAGGTGCACCGAACATCCCATGTAGCCTGTTGTAAGTGGATGAAATCCTGGAAATAAAGCCACGCTTCGTAACTTCAACTCGGCTACGTAGGATGTGGAAGATGTGTTCGTTGGCATGCCTTGTCCGCCGCACAGGAGCATAAACAGTAAGGGTTTGCATCTGTGTTGGAGAAATGATTATGGAATGATTATGTAATAGATGTTCTTTCTGAAATACATTAGAGCCTAATAAAATTATCTCAGTTGTTAGCGGCAGGTTACATAATATCACAGCCTATTGACCTATGTCATTACTCCTCGTCTTTGTACTATTTAGCAAATATGGAGCGATATCATTTCAAACGCCGCTCTAGTCATTAGTTATTAAACCGAATGCATTAATGTATGGTGTAATGATCTTCAGACATTATATCCCACAATCAACTCATAAGTAAACGGCGCGCTCAGCAATATTACAGACTTTGTCACAGTTCCAATTTTTTTCAACAGGTTATTTTGCTTTAAATTTAATGATAAATTCGTTCCGTTAGAGGGTATATGTACAACATTGGTCACAAACCAATAATAAATGTTCACAGATTTACGTATCTTACTGGGTAAAAAGACGGTAAAGGTAGACACATACTGTAAAAATGTATGTACCTGAAATGGTTTATTTATCCGGGAAAGACTAAATTAAACCGAACACCGAAATATTTTTGAACTTGTAAAGATGAAAACTGAGACAGCTTTTCCCCAACAAAAGTTGGTGTTACAGTTGCAGCCGTTTTTCTGTTTCCTACTGTTTCCAATCATCATTTGAGCGGAAAATTTCACAGGTTTGTTTTTATTCCATGACTAATCGAATTATAAGCAGCCTGCAGCTGATCTTTCACCTTAATTAATATTGCACATGCCCTTTAACCATGGCGACATTGTGTTAATATCTAGACTACTGAGAAAAACAGCTTCGACAAAACTGCAGGTATTCTGAGACAAAATGTCGTGAAGACACTTGACCTTGATTTATAGCAGAATGGAAACACGTAACCGGTATTTCACATTCGCTGCTGAGTTTATAGCCATTATAGTCAACTTGAGTGGATATTACAGACCTCTGCCGGTAGGTTTTAAGTGTGGCTGGAAACAGAGAGGATCATAAAGTCATCCGTAATTTTGTATAGCGTCAACACGCATCAGACGTTAAAATAACAGACAGACAGTGTACATCAACACAAAAATGAAGTGAAAAGCACCGACAGCAGTCTATATTTATCAACATTTGTATTTACTCACAGAAAAGGGAGGTTCAGAAAACAAAACATCTATTTTGTTTTCAGTATTTTGAATCATACATTGATCAACTCCTTGTGTTTTCCTGGGACACGAGTATATACATACCGGCACTATTGCTGGAAGAAACAGTAACTCAGTGAACGGTGTCTCGAGATTCAATGCGCGTTGACACATTCAGAAAGGAAAGATGGGTCTCAACCGACGAATGATACTGGTGATGTTAGGAATCATTGCTCTGGGGACAATAGGATGCAAATGCGAAGTAGGCGCCTCTAAAAGCTTTAAGTTTTTGATCTACTCAGCAGCAGATGAAGGTAGCCATCATATCAACCTCCGCAGCATCGCGAGGTCTTTGATAAAACAGGGCCACCACGTTACCTTTCTCCTGAGCAGTAGCTTCATAAAATGGATGCATGCCGACGACGCCAATCTGTTTCGTTTCATCGTTTACCAGTCTGACTACACGCCGTCGGAACGGGAGGAGATAAGAGAACAGTTCTCAGCCAGCATCATGAGTGGCGACCTCCGGAGCCTTGCGAGCGCCGCCTCGATGTACCGCCGGTGTTCGAAGCGATGTCCCCTGACATTTCACCGGGACGAGTGCAGCAACCTGCTTGGAGACAAGGATGCCATAGAGCAGATGCTCGACGCTCGATTCGATATGCTGATTGGAGAGGACCTGACGATGTGCAATGCCCTCCTGGCTCACAAGTTGGGTATCCGATTTGTGGTTCACGCGTCTTTGCCTCTGATACCGGCGAAACATACGCTTGTGTAAGTATGACAGGACTTTTATTTAAGAAACCACGTCAAAATAAAAGTAGTCATTATGTTCAATCGCACTATATTTGGTATTTGAAATGAATTTTGTGTCACAAATGAAGGTATCGTGTCATTTTCGGTTTCAATTGAATCTGCAGCTTGAAGTATGCCAAGATGCAAGGAGATCAACCGTGCTTTTACTCTGCATCATTAAAAAGAAATGATATACCGTCACCGCATTTCACAGGTTTAGCAGATTCTGCCATTATGAGTATACTCACAGTAACAGGTGTAGCAGATTCTGCCACCATGAGTATACTCACAGTAACAGGTGTAGCAGATTCTGCCACTGTGAGTATACTCACAGTAACAGGTGTAGCAGATTCTGCCACTGTGAGTATACTCACAGTAACAGGTGTAGCAGATTTTGCCACTATGAGTATAATCACAGTAACAGGTGTAGCAGATTCTGCCACTATGAGTATACTCACAGTAACAGGTGTAGCAGATTCTGCCACTATGGGTATACTCACAGTAGCAGGACGTGTAGCAGATTCTGCCACTATGTGTATACTCACAGTAACATGTTTAGCAGATTCTGTCACTATGGGTATAATCACAGTCACAGGTGTACCAGATTCTGCCACTATGAATATACTCACAGTAGCAGGTGTAACATATTTTGCCACCATGGGTATACTCACAGTAATTTTACCACTCATGAGGTGAATCAGGTCAGGTAGGAAATAAACAGTCAAAATATATACTTGTAGACCGAGCTGGACTCGAACCTGGGCTGCCAGAGATGAAAGGCTAGGACAGAACCGTCACGTCGAACCAACTCCCTTTAATTGCGCAGAATCATCACGGCGTAGACAAGCAAAAGGTTGCTAAATCAACAATTTATTATCATTACTATTTTTAATTTCTACCCTCATGTTTAGATATGGCTTACCCAGCCACCCAGCCTACATACCAGAGCGTCAAATCGGACTATCTGAGGACATGTCACTCATGCAGCGAATGTTTAACACCTGGATGCACTATTTGTACACAGCCTTATTCTACGCGCAAATGTCATCCTATTCAAGTCTGCAATACGAGCATGACATTGCTCCCGAAGTGTCTTTCTTAGAATTGATGAGACGAGCTGAGCTGCTGACAGTCGTCATGGATTTTGGGATGGAATTCGCCCGCCCTCTACCGCCCAACGTGATACTTATATCGTCGCCAACGCTCGGAGATCAGATGGATTTCAAGGTGACATAACGTTTCATGCCGCAAGGGATGTATCTTACATGCATGGAATCCAAAAATGTATTACCAACATCATAGGGGAAAGGGGGAAGAAAGGAAAAACATTTCAGGCAAAGACATTTTCCGATGAGTTATCCAAGAAACCAGTGGGCCCAAAGTCGATTCATCACCATCCGGCTGCAAAGCAATCGCAAGATGAGTCGAGTGAGCGGTCTTATATCATCCAAGCCAAACCATTTAAATAAAACCAAAAATCGCTATCCCGTGAGTCCAAACACATGCAGATACCCATGTTAGGCAAGGTCTTTCATTTGTGGCACATTGCTTGACCTCTGTAACCTCTTCTTCTGGTCAAACAGGAAGTATAGCTCCTCATTTAAACGTGGTAAGAGCTATGATCATGATTCTTTCACCAAAAGTCAATGTTAGGCAAGGTCTTTCATTTGTGGCACATTGCTTGACCCCTGTGACCTCTACTTCTGGTCAAACAGGAAGTATAGCTCCTCGTATAAAAGTGGTTAGAGCTTTGATCATGATTCTTTCACCAAAAGTCAATGTTAGGCAAGGTCTTTCATTGTGACACATTACTTGACCTCGATCTGTGACCTCTACTTTCGGTCAAACAGGAAGTAGCTTCTTATTTCAAAGTGGTAATGGCTAGTATCATGATTTTTTCACCATCATCATATATAATACCTTTACGAGTATTACGACCCTACGACAATTTCCGTTCTTTCACAGGTACCACGTGATCAGCAAGACTTCGTTGACGGCGCAAGCGCAGGAGTGGTGTTGGTTTCTCTTGGTAATTACGTAAATACCATGAGTGCCGAAGCTGCTATGGCCTTCGTTAGAGGGCTGGCCAAATTGCGACAAAATGTCTTGTGGCATTTCCCTGGTAACACGTCACACCTCAGTCTTGGAAACAACACGAAAGTAGTCAAGTGGATACCGATGCAGACATTCATGGGTTCGTATGCCAGACTATAAATGCCTTTATGGAGCCAACTTCGGGCTAGGCTTGGGACTTATTTTGCTAACGCCATTTGAAGCTCGTCGAATAAAATATTATGGAATTGGTCCACATGACGAAACCAAAGAAGGCTTTAGCTTCGCCATGTATCTCGGACCCGGCCCTCGTTTCATTCAATACACACAAAGTTTTGGTGGCAAAACAAATCCCAGAACCAGCCTCAAGCCTAATTATTTCGCAAAGGTCCATCATAGAGAATGGCTATAATACAGGCACTCCGTACATAGTATTACGTCACCCGTGGCGTATGAAATGTGCAGCTCAATGTAAGAATCTATAATTGAGGATCACTACAGAGTCCTACTCGCGTTAATTGGGCCTTCGCAATTGAGAATTTACAGGGTGTCTCCATGGGTTGAGGGTCATGCGCGGAGTTCCTGACCTATTGCAATAAACGTAAATGTTTGTGAAGCATAATTCTAGCAAAAATCTCTCATCTTTTCATCATGCTTTGCAGTCTTGTCTTCCCATGGTTTTTGCTATTATCGTGGTTGGTACAATCTCTTGCTGTGACGTGGTAACCATTTTAACTAGACCAAGAACAACAACCAGGCACATAATTTTCTCCTCCGGTTCCTGGTTGCCACTTCTTTAGTTGGTCGGTAAGCAGCTCATGATCAATGGGAGACCTTTGAGACTTTGGCGGCATCAGACTGAAGTCTCTTTTGCTATCTCTGAGCATGCACGCGAAATTGTGTGCACGCGCACGTCGTTGTGCACGTGCATGCGCGTGAGCTATGAACCTGAAGACCCAACTCCAAAGCCTCCCATTGGATTGCGTGTGCCCGGTTGGTGCATCAACACGTACGAAGCCTATGTATAATGGTTGGTCTTTCATATTGGGTTGTTGTGCATGGCCGGGCGTATGGTTATATATGCAGCTCGCAACGTTGAATAAGAAAAAAGCGCAACCTAGAGTACGAAAATTGTTCACAACTTGCCCATCCATATTGCATTGATGCTGTCAATTTGTTCTGTTTCTCAGCACATCCAAACGTACATACAGTGGTCTGCAACGGCGGGTCTGGAATGCTACATCAGGCAGTGTGGTATGGTTTACCTTTGGTTGGTGTCCCGCTGTTTGCGGACCAGTTTGATAACATGATCAGAACAGTCAATAAAGGGTTTGCCCTTTCCCTGGACTTCTTTGAGATGACCGAAGAAAGTCTGTACCAGGCTGTGACGCAAGTTATCCAAGACCCAAGGTAAAGGTTATCCCGTATAATTTTATTCCAGTATGACACGGGGCTTTCACATTGCCTTGGAATGGTTCTTACACAATAGCCTACCATTAACAGTTGAAATCATAATATGCAACTATTATACTGTTGGACACTGGTGATAAGCTCGGCCTCTCAGATTTTCCAAACTGTTGCGTGTCATCCTATAAATTCTCCAGAAAAATATTACAAAATGTCAGCCCTTGCTGGCGAGGTGAAAAAGGTGCACTGGTGATACTGAAGTGGGAGTAATTTTAGATGTCCCTTTCATGAATTGTAAACATAACCTAAATATTGTAGACCTAAATTTGTAGAAGCTTTCTTGTATATTAATTGTTCCTTAAATACATCTTCTTGCCTTACAGCTTCCGAGCAAATGCAGATAAACTATCCGGTATTATGAGAGGAGGCATTCAAAGACCTGCTGACAAGGCAGCTACTTGGATCAGTCATGTGACTCGGTTCGGTGGGGGTCATTTACGACCCAAGGTAATGGACATGAACTTCATTCAGAGCAATCTGCTGGATGTATACGGATTGTTCCTTCTCCTTGGCCTCGTGGTATCGTTAGTATGTATCGCTCTCTGTCGGTGCTGCTGCACATGCAGTGCTCGAATGTGCCGAATTCTACGCAGCGGAAATCCCAATAAGATAAAACAGAATTGATTTCTGATTGGGCTTAATAAGCCCACACATTACGTAAGGTCATTGTCCCCATTAATCTATGCTTGGGACTGGATATGGCTTTCGAAATAATTCCAACCAAGAATATTCTCAAATTAACCATCAAACAACCACAAGGGAGACTGACTGGATTCATTTTAAGTTAAAATTATCCTATCATCAAATAAACCACAAGGGAAACTTAGTGAAATTAAAGTAATTGAAAAGTTATAAAGAAAAATTGACTAGAGCGGGATTCGAACCTGCGACCTCCTGAATACCATCAAATTTCTCCAGTCAGTTTCTTTTGAGGTTATTTAATTGATGATTGTTATTAACAAGCCGCGTATCCACCATATACCATTTCTCAGGTTGCATATCTTATATGATCATTATAATATACTGGTATGTGAGTGGTCTCATGGCTTTTGAGTGCCAAACGAACAGAGAACATTGACGCTAAGGGACACCCCCAACATAGGTCTGGGTATAGCTAAACGTGTAGGGCGTTGGTAGGGTTTTGCGGTGGTCTCTGGTTAGAATCCTGATTTAGTTTAATTTTCTTTGTTGATTTTGTTATCGTTTTAAATTTATCCAGTCAATTTGCCTGTGGATATTTTGAAGATTGAATTAAATATTATTTAATTTGTTTTATTGAAGACTCAAGCGACAGGGTCTTTGAAACAGAATTTGGTCTTCATATACAAGGCAAGTAACCAAAGAGAAATTTTCTGTCATCAACTGTGCAAATTCTTTCGCTATTGTTTTAAGACAAAAGTAATTTATTTATTCATCTCATCCAACAGCAGAGTAACCGCCAATTACAGGGAGAGTTAAACAAGCAAAAATATAAACAAAACAACAAATTAAAATATTACATTAAAAAACTAATACTAATGAAGCACAGATACAGAAAAAAATTATAAATAAATGAAATTAATTAAATAAATAACTAAATAATAAACAGATAAATAAATGAATAAATAAATGCGTT
Organism: Astropecten irregularis; assembly: GCA_963971285.1. Taxonomy (NCBI): domain Eukaryota; kingdom Metazoa; phylum Echinodermata; class Asteroidea; order Paxillosida; family Astropectinidae; genus Astropecten; species Astropecten irregularis. Next base: position 10,692,231 of record OZ020251.1, on the reverse strand, counting down.
AATAAATAATTAAATAAACAAAAATAAATAATAAATATTATATCAATACTTATATCTGTATATACTACATAAATTGGAAATACTGCACAAGATAATAAATAAAAGACTTTAATTATTGCCACTAGAGATAGCTCGAAGCACCTGGCGACGAAACGAACTGACAGAAGGTGCAACGAACACATCACACATCCCATGTAGCCTGTTGTAAGTGGATGAAATCCTGGAAATAAAGCCACGCTTCGTAACTTCAACTCGGCTACGTGGGATGTGGAAGATGTGTTCGTTGGCATGCCTTGTCCGCCGCACAGGAGCATAAACAGTAAGGGTTTGCATCTGCGTTGGAGAAATGATTATGGAATGATTATGTAATGGATGTTCTTTCTGAAATACATTAGAGCCTAATAAAATTATCTCAGTTGTTAGCGGCAGGTTACATAATATCACAGCCTATTGACCTATGTCATTACTCCTCGTCTTTGTACTATTTAGCAAATATGGAGCGATATCATTTCAAACGCCGCTCTAGTCATTAGTTATTAAACCGAATGCATTAATGTATGGTGTAATGATCTTCAGACATTATATCCCACAATCAACTCATAAGTAAACGGCGCGCTCAGCAATATTACAGACTTTGTCACAGTTCCAATTTTTTTCAACAGGTTATTTTGCTTTAAATTTAATGATAAATTCGTTCCGTTAGAGGGTATATGTACAACATTGGTCACAAACCAATAATAAATGTTCACAGATTTACGTATCTTACTGGGTAAAAAGACGGTAAAGGTAGACACATACTGTAAAAATGTATGTACCTGAAATGGTTTATTTATCCGGGAAAGACTAAATTAAACCGAACACCGAAATATTTTTGAACTTGTAAAGATGAAAACTGAGACAGCTTTTCCCCAACAAAAGTTGGTGTTACAGTTGCAGCCGTTTTTCTGTCTACTGTTTCCAATCATCATTTGAGCGGAAAATTTCACAGGTTTGTTTTTATTCCATGACTAATCGAATTATAAGCAGCCTGCAGCTGATCTTTCACCTTAATTAATATTGCACATGCCCTTTAACCATGGCGACATTGTGTTAATATCTAGACTACTGAGAAAAACAGCTTCGACAAAACTGCAGGTATTCTGAGACAAAATGTCGTGAAGACACTTGACCTTGATTTATAGCAGAATGGAAACACGTTACCGGTATTTCACATTCGCTGCTGAGTTTATAGCCATTATAGTCAACTTGAGTGGATATTACAGACCTCTGCCGGTAGGTTTTAAGTGTGGCTGGAAACAGAGAGGATCATAAAGTCATCCGTAATTTTGTATAGCGTCAACACGCATCAGACGTTAAAATAACAGACAGACAGTGTACATCAACACAAAAATGAAGTGAAAAGCACCGACAGCAGTCTATATTTATCAACATTTGTATTTACTCACAGAAAAGGGAGGTTCAGAAAACAAAACATCTATTTTGTTTTCAGTATTTTGAATCATACATTGATCAACTCCTTGTGTTTTCCTGGGACACGAGTATATACATACCGGCACTATTGCTGGAAGAAACAGTAACTCAGTGAACGGTGTCTCGAGATTCAATGCGCGTTGACACATTCAGAAAGGAAAGATGGGTCTCAACCGACGAATGATACTGGTGATGTTAGGAATCATTGCTCTGGGGACAATGGGATGCAAATGCGAAGTAGGCGCCTCTAAAAGCTTTAAGTTTTTGATCTACTCAGCAGCAGATGAAGGTAGCCATCATATCAACCTCCGCAGCATCGCGAGGTCTTTGATAAAACAGGGCCACCACGTTACCTTTCTCCTGAGCAGTAGCTTCATAAAATGGATGCATGCCGACGACGCCAATCTGTTTCGTTTCATCGTTTACCAGTCTGACTACACGCCGTCGGAACGGGAGGAGATAAGAGAACAGTTCTCAGCCAGCATCATGAGTGGCGACCTCCGGAGCCTTGCGAGCGCCGCCTCGATGTACCGCCGGTGTTCGAAGCGATGTCCCCTGACATTTCACCGGGACGAGTGCAGCAACCTGCTGGGAGACAAGGATGCCATAGAGCAGATGCTCGACGCTCGATTCGATATGCTGATTGGAGAGGACCTGACGATGTGCAATGCCCTCCTGGCTCACAAGTTGGGTATCCGATTTGTGGTTCACGCGTCTTTGCCTCTGATACCGGCGAAACATACGCTTGTGTAAGTATGACAGGACTTTTATTTAAGAAACCACGTCAAAATAAAAGTAGTCATTATGTTCAATCGCACTATATTTGGTATTTGAAATGAATTTTGTGTCACAAATGAAGGTATCGTGTCATTTTCGGTTTCAATTGAATCTGCAGCTTGAAGTATGCCAAGATGCAAGGAGATAAACCGTGCTTTTACTCTGCATCATTAAAAAGAAATGATATACCGTCACCGCATTTCACAGGTTTAGCAGATTCTGCCACTATGAGTATAATCACAATAACAGGTGTAGCAGATTCTGCCACCATGAGTATACTCACAGTAACAGGTGTAGCAGATTCTGCCACTGTGAGTATACTCACAGTAACAGGTGTAGCAGATTCTGCCACCATGAGTATACTCACAGTAACAGGTGTAGCAGATTCTGCCACTGTGAGTATACTCACAGTAACAGGTGTAGCAGATTCTGCCACTATGAGTATAATCACAGTAACAGGTGTAGCAGATTCTGCCACTATGAGTATACTCACAGTAACAGGTGTAGCAGATTCTGCCACTATGGGTATACTCACAGTAGCAGGACGTGTAGCAGATTCTGCCACTATGAGTATACTCACAGTAACATGTTTAGCAGATTCTGTCACTATGGGTATACTCACAGTCTCAGGTGTACCAGATTCTGCCACTATGAATATACTCACAGTAACAGGTGTAGCAGATTCTGCCACCATGAGTATACTCACAGTAACAGGTGTAGCAGATTCTGCCACCATGAGTATACTCACAGTAACAGGTGTACCAGATTCTGCCACTATGAGTATACTCACAGTAACAGGTGTAGCAGATTCTGCCACTATGAGTATACTCACAGTAACAGGTGTAGCAGATTCTGCCACCATGAGTATACTCACAGTAACAGGTGTAGCAGATTCTGCCACTATGAGTATACTCACAGTAACAGGTGTACCAGATTCTGCCACTATGGGTATACTCACAGTAACAGGTGTAGCAGATTCTGCCACTATGAATATACTCACAGTAGCAGGTGTAACATATTCTGCCACCATGGGTATACTCACAGTAATTTTACCAATCATGGGGTGAATCAGGTCAGGTAGGACATAAACAGTCAAAATATATACTTGTAGACCGAGCTGGACTCGAACCTGGGCTGCCAGAGATGAAAGGCTAGGACAGAACCGTCACGTCGAACCAACTCCCTTTAATTGCGCAGAATCATCACGGCGTAGACAAGCAAAAGGTTGCTAAATCAACAATTTATTATCATTACTATTTTTAATTTCTACCCTCATGTTTAGATATGGCTTACCCAGCCACCCAGCCTACATACCAGAGCGTCAAATCGGACTATCTGAGGACATGTCACTCATGCAGCGAATGTTTAACACCTGGATGCACTATTTGTACACAGCCTTATTCTACATGCAAATATCATCCTATTCAAGTCTGCAATACGAGCATGACATTGCTCCCGAAGTGTCTTTCTTAGAATTGATGAGACGAGCTGAGCTGCTGACAGTCGTCATGGATTTTGGGATGGAATTCGCCCGCCCTCTACCGCCCAACGTGATACTTATATCGTCGCCAACGCTCGGAGATCAGATGGATTTCAAGGTGACATAACGTTTCATGCCGCAAGGGATGTATCTTACATGCATGGAATCCAAAAATGTATTACCAACATCATAGGGGAAAGGGGGAAGAAAGGAAAAACATTTCAGGCAAAGACATTTTCCGATGAGTTATCCAAGAAACCAGTGGGCCCAAAGTCGATTCATCACCATCCGGCTGCAAAGCAATCGCAAGATGAGTCGAGTGAGCGGTCTTATATTATCCAAGCCAAACCATTTAAATAAAACCAAAAATCGCTATCCCGTGAGTCCAAACACATGCAGATACCCATGTTAGGCAAGGTCTTTCATTTGTGGGACATTGCTTGACCTCTGTAACCTCTTCTTCTGGTCAAACAGGAAGTATAGCTCCTCATTTAAACGTGGTAAGAGCTATGATCATGATTCTTTCACCAAAAGTCAATGTTAGGCAAGGTCTTTTATTTGTGGCACATTGCTTGACCCCTGTGACCTCTACTTCTGGTCAAACAGGAAGTATAGCTCCTCGTATAAAAGTGGTTAGAGCTTTGATCATGATTCTTTCACCAAAAGTCAATGTTAGGCAAGGTCTTTCATTGTGACACATTACTTGACCTCGATCTGTGACCTCTACTTTCGGTCAAACAGGAAGTAGCTTCTTATTTCAAAGTGGTAATGGCTAGTATCATGATTTTTTCACCATCATCATATATAATACCTTTACGAGTATTACGACCCTACGACAATTTCCGTTCTTTCACAGGTACCACGTGATCAGCAAGACTTCGTTGACGGCGCAAGCGCAGGAGTGGTGTTGGTTTCTCTTGGTAATTACGTAAATACCATGAGTGCCGAAGCTGATATGGCCTTCGTTAGAGGGCTGGCCAAATTGCGACAAAATGTCTTGTGGCATTTCCCTGGTAACACGTCACACCTCAGTCTTGGAAACAACACGAAAGTAGTCAAGTGGATACCGATGCAGACATTCATGGGTTCGTATGCCAGACTATAAATGCCTTTATGGAGCCAACTTCGGGCTAGGCTTGGGACTTATTTTGCTAACGCCATTTGAAGCTCGTCGAATAAAATATTATGGAATTGGTCCACATGACGAAACCAAAGAAGGCTTTAGCTTCGCCATGTATCTCGGACCCGGCCCTCGTTTCATTCAATACACACAAAGTTTTGGCGGCAAAACAAATCCCAGAACCAGCCTCAAGCCTTATTTCGCAAAGGCCCATCATAGAGAATGGCTATAATACAGGCACTCCGTACATAGTATTACTTCACCCGTGGCGTATGAAATGTGCAGCTCAATGTAAGAATCTATAATTGAGGATCACTACAGAGTCCTACTCGCGTTAATTGGGACTTCGCAATTGAGAATTTACAGGGTGTCTCCATGGGTTGAGGGTCATGCGCGGAGTTCCTGACTTATTGCAATAAACGTAAATGTTTGTGAAGCATAATTCTAGCAAAAATCTCTCCTCTTTTCATCATGCTTTGCAGTCTTGTCTTCCCATGGTTTTTGCTATTATCGTGGTTGGTACAATATCTTGCTGTGACGTGGTAACCATTTTAACTAGACCAAGAACAACAACCAGGCACATAATTTTCTCCTCCGGTTCCTGGTTGCCACTTCTTTAGTTGGTCGGTAAGCAGCTCATGATCAATGGGAGACCTTTGAGACTTTGGCGGCAACAGACTGAAGTCTCTTTTGCTATCTCTGAGCATGCACGCGAAATTGTGTGCACGCGCACGTCGTTGTGCACGTGCATGCGCGTGAGCTATGAACTTGAAGACCCAACTCCAAAGCCTCCCATTGGATTGCGTGTGCCCGGTTGGTGCATCAACACGTACGAAGCCTATGTATAATGGTTGGTCTTTCATATTGGGTTGTTGTGCATGGCCGGGCGTATGGTTATATATGCAGCTCGCAACGTTGAATAAGAAAAAAGCGCAACCTAGAGTACGAAAATTGTTCACAGCTTGCCCATCCATATTGCATTGATGCTGTCAATTTGTTCTGTTTCTCAGCACATCCAAACGTACATACAGTGGTCTGCAACGGCGGGTCTGGAATGCTACATCAGGCAGTGTGGTATGGTTTACCTTTGGTTGGTGTCCCGCTGTTTGCGGACCAGTTTGATAACATGATCAGAACAGTCAATAAAGGGTTTGCCCTTTCCCTGGACTTCTTTGAGATGACCGAAGAAAGTCTGTACCAGGCTGTGACGCAAGTTATCCAAGACCCAAGGTAAAGGTTATCCCGTATAATTTTATTCCAGTATGACACGGGGCTTTCACATTGCCTTGGAATGGTTCTTACACAATAGCCTACCATTAACAGTTGAAATCATAATATGCAACTATTATACTGTTGGACACTGGTGATAAGCTCGGCCTCTCAGATTTTCCAAACTGTTGCGTGCCATCCTATAAATTCTCCAGAAAAATATTACAAATATCAGCCCTTGCTGGCGAGGTGAAAAAGGTGCACTGGTGATACTGAAGTGGGAGTAATTTTAGATGTCCCTTTCATGAATTGTAAACATAACCTAAATATTGTAGACCTAAATTTGTAGAAGCTTTCTTGTATATTAATTGTTCCTTAAATACATCTTCTTGCCTTACAGCTTCCGAGCAAATGCAGATAAACTATCCGGTATTATGAGAGGAGGCATTCAAAGACCTGCTGACAAGGCAGCTACTTGGATCAGTCATGTGACTCGGTTCGGTGGGGGTCATTTACGACCCAAGGTAATGGACATGAACTTCATTCAGAGCAATCTCCTGGATGTATACGGATTGTTCCTTCTCCTTGGCCTCGTGGTATCGTTAGTATGTATCGCTCTCTGTCGGTGCTGCTGCACATGCAGTGCTCAAATGTGCCGAATTCTACGCAGCGGAAATCCCAATAAGATAAAACAGAATTGATTTCTGATTGGGCTTAATAAGCCCACACATTACGTAAGGTCATTGTCCCCATTAATCTATGCTTGGGACTGGATATGGCTTTAGAAATAATTCCAACCAAGAATATTCTCAAATTAACCATCAAACAACCACAAGGGAGACTGACTGGATTCATTTAAAGTTAAAATTATCCAATCATCAAATAAACCACAAGGGAAACTTAGTGAAATTAAAGTAATTGAAAAGTTATAAAGAAAAATTGACTAGAGCGGGATTCGAACCTGCGACCTCCTGAATACCATCAAATTTCTCCAGTCAGTTTCTTTTGAGGTTATTTAATTGATGATTGTTTTTAACAAGCCGCGTATCCACCATATACCATTTCTCAGGTTGCATATCTTATATGATCATTATAATATACCTGTATGTGAGTGGTCTCATGGCTTTTGAGTGCCAAACGAACAGAGAACATTGACGCTAAGGGACACCCCCAACATAGGTCTGGGTATAGCTAAACGTGTAGGGCGTTGGTAGGGTTTTGCGGTGGTCTCTGGTTAGAATCCTGATTTAGTTTAATTTTCTTTGTTGATTTTGTTATCGTTTTAAATTTATCCAGTCAATTTGCATGTGGATATTTTGAAGATTGAATTAAATATTATTTAATTTGTTTTATTGAAGACTCAAGCGACAGGGTTTTTGAAAGAGAATTTGGTCTTCATATACAAGGCAAGTAACCAAAGGGAAATTTTCTGTCATCAACTGTGCAAATTCTTTCGCTATTGTTTTAAGACAAAAGTAATTTATTTATTCATCTCATCCAACAGCAAAGTAACCGCCAATTACAGGGAGAGTTAAACAAGCAAAAATATAAACAAAACAACAAATTAAAATATTACATTAAAAAACTAATACTAATGAAGCACAGATACAGAAAAAAATTATAAATAAATGAAATTAATTAAATAAATAACTAAATAATAAACAGATAAATAAATGAATAAATAAATGTGTTAATAAATAATTAAATAAACAAAAATAAATAATAAATATTATATCAATAATTATATCTGTATATACTACATAAATTGGAAATACTGCACAAGATAATAAATAAAAGACTTTAATTATTGCCACTAGAGATAGCTCGAAGCACCTGGCGACGAAACGAACTGACAGGAGGTGCACCGAACACATCACACATCCCATGTAGCCTGTTGTAAGTGGATGAAATCCTGGAAATAAAGCCACGCTTCGTAACTTCAACTCGGCTACGTGGGATGTGGAAGATGTGTTCGTTGGCATGCCTTGTCCGCCGCACAGGAGCATAAACAGTAAGGGTTTGCATCTGCGTTGGAGAAATGATTATGGAATGATTATGTATTGGATGTTCTTTCTGAAAAACATTAGAGCCTAATAAAATTATCTCAGTTGTTAGCGGCAGGTTACATAATATCACAGCCTTTTGACCTATATCATTACTCCTCGTCTTTGTACTACATTTAGCAAATATGGAGCGATATCATTTCAAACGCCGCTCTAGTCATTAGTTATTAAACCGAATGCATTAATGTATGGTGTAATGATCTTCAGACATTATATCCCACAATCAACTCATACAAGTTAACGGCGCGCTCAGCAATATTACAGACTTTTTCACAGTTCCAATTTTTTTCAACAGGTTATTTTGCTTTAAATTGAATGATAAATTCGTTCCGTTAGAGGGTATATGTACAAAATTGGTCACAAACCAATAATAAATGTTCACAGATTTACGTAGTATCTTACTGGGTAAAAAGACGGTAAAGGTAGACACAAACTGTAAAAATGTATGTACCTGAAATGGTTTATTTATCCGGGAAAGACTAAATTAAACTGAACACCGAAATATTTTTGAACTTGTAAAGATGAAAACTGAGACAGGTATTCCCACACAAAAGTTGGTGTTACAGTTGCAGCTGTTTTTCTGTTTTCTACTGTTTCCAATCATCATTGAGCAGAGAATGTCACAGGTTTGTTTTTATTCCATGACTAATCGAATTATGAGCAGCCTGCAGCTGATCTTTCACCTTAATTAATGTTGCACATGCCTTTTAACCATGGCGACATTGTGTTAATATTTAGACAACTGAGAAAAACAGCTTCGACAAAACTGCAGGTATTCTGAGACGTCAAAATGTCGTGAAGACACTTGACTGTGATTAATAGCAGAATGGAAACACGTTATTTAGCATTCGCTGCTGAGTTTATTGCCAAGCTTAGTCAACTGTAGTGGATATTACAGACCTCTGCCGGTAGGCTTTTAGTGTGGCTGGAAACAGAGAGGATCATAAAGTCATCCGTAAGTTTATAGAGTAAACACGCATCAGACGTTACAATAACAGACATACAGTGTAAATCAACACGAAAATGAAGTGAAAAGCACCGACAGCTGTCTATATTTATCAACATTTGTATTTACTCACAGAAAAGGGAGGAACAGAAAACAAAATATCTATTTTGTTTTCAGTATTTTGAATCATACATTGATCAACTCCTTGTGTTTTCCTGGGACACGAGTATATACATACCGGCACTATTGCTGGAAGAAACAGTAACTCAGTGAACGGTGTCTCGAGATTCAATGCGCGTTGACACATTCAGAAAGGAAAGATGGGTCTCAACCGACGAATGATACTGGTGATGTTAGGAATCATTGCTCTGGGGACAATAGGATGCAAATGCGAAGTAGGCGCCTCTAAAAGCTTTAAGTTTTTGATCTACTCGGCAGCAGATGAAGGTACCCATCATATCAACCTCCGCAGCATCGCGAGGTCTTTGATAAAACAGGGTCACCACGTTACCTTCCTCCTGAGCAGTAGCTGCATAAAATGGATGCATGCCGACGACGCCAGTCTGTTTCGTTTCATCGTTTACCAGTCTGCCTACACGCCGTCGGAACGGGAGGAGATAAGAGAACAGTTCTCAGCCAGCATCATGAGTGGCGACCTCCGGAGCCTTGCGAGCGCCGCCTCGATGTACCGCCGGTGTTCGAAGCGATGTCCCCTGACATTTCACCGGGACGAGTGCAGCAACCTGCTTGGAGACAAGGATGCCATAGAGCAGATGCTCGACGCTCGATTCGATATGCTGATTGGAGAGGACCTGACGATGTGCAATGCCCTCCTGGCTCACAAGTTGGGTATCCGATTTGTGGTTCACGCGTCTTTGCCTCTGATACCGGCGAAACATACGCTTGTGTAAGTATGACAGGACTTTTATTTAAGAAAACACGTCAAAATAAAAGTAGTCATTATGTTCAATCGCACTATATTTGGTATTTGCAATGAATTTTGTGTCACAAATGAAGTTATCGTGTCATTTTCGGTTTTAATTGAATCTGCAGCTTGAAGTATGCCAAGATGCAAGGAGATCAACCGTGCTTTTACTCTGCATCATTAAAAAGAAATGATATACCGTCACCGCATTTCACAGGTTTAGCAGATTCTGCCACTATGAGTATAATCACAATAACAGGTGTAGCAGATTCTGCCACCATGAGTATACTCACAGTAACAGGTGTAGCAGATTCTGCCACTGTGAGTATACTCACAGTAACAGGTGTAGCAGATTCTGCCACTATAAGTATAATCACAGTAACAGGTGTAGCAGATTCTGCCACTATGAGTATACTCACAGTAACAGGTGTAGCAGATTCTGCCACTATGGGTATACTCACAGTAGCAGGACGTGTAGCAGATTCTGCCACTATGAGTATACTCACAGTAACATGTTTAGCAGATTCTGTCACTATGGGTATACTCACAGTCACAGGTGTACCAGATTCTGCCACTATGAATATACTCACAGTAGCAGGTGTAACATATTCTGCCACCATGGGTGTACTCACAGTAATTTTACCACTCATGAGCTGAATCAGGTCAGGTAGGACATAAACAGTCAAAATATATACTTGTAGAACGAGCTGGACTCGAACCTGGGCTGCCAGAGATGAAAGGCTAGGACAGAACCGTCACGTCGAACCAACTCCCTTTAATTGCGCAGAATCATCACGAAGTAGACAAGCAAAAGGTTGCTAAATCAACAATTTATTATCATTACTATTTTTAATTTCTACCCTCATGTTTAGATATGGCTTACCCAGCCACCCAGCCTACATACCAGAGCGTCAAATCGGACTATCTGAGGACATGTCACTCATGCAGCGAATGTTTAACACCTGGATGCACTATTTGTACACAGCCTTATTCTACATGCAAATATCATCCTATTCAAGTCTGCAATACGAGCATGACATTGCTCCCGAAGTGTCTTTCTTAGAATTGTTGAGACGAGCTGAGCTGCTGACAGTCGTCATGGATTTTGGGATGGAATTCGCCCGCCCTCTGCCGCCCAACGTGATACTTATATCGTCGCCAACGCTCGGAGATCAGATGGATTTCGAGGTGACGTAACGTTTCATGCAAGGGATGTATCTTACATGCATGGAATCCAAAAATGTATTACCAACATCATAGGGGAAAGGGGGAAGAAAGGTTAAACATTTCAGGCAAAGACATTTTCCGATGAGTTATCCAAGAAACCAGTGGGAACAAAGTCGATTCATCACCATCCGGCTGCAAAGCAATCGCAAGATGAGTCGAGTGAGCGGTCTTATATCATCCAAGCCAAACCATTTAAATAAAACCAAAAATCGCTATCCCGTGAGTCCAAACACATGCAGATACCCATGTTAGGCAAGGTCTTTCATTTGTGGCACATTGCTTGACCTCTGTCACCTCTTCTTCTGGTCAAACAGGAAGTATAGCTCCTCATTTAAACGTGGTAAGAGCTATGATCATGATTCTTTCACCAAAAGTCAATGTTAGGCAAGGTCTTTCATTTGTGGCACATTGCTTGACCCCTGTGACCTCTACTTCTGGTCAAACAGGAAGTATAGCTCCTCGTATAAAAGTGGTTAGAGCTTTGATCATGATTCTTTCACCAAAAGTCAATGTTTGGCAAGGTCTTTCATTGTGACACATTACTTGACCTCGATCTGTGACCTCTACTTTCGGTCAAACAGGAAGTAGCTTCTTATTTCAAAGTGGTAATGGCTAGTATCATGATTTTTTCACCATCATCATATATAATACCTTTACGAGTATTACGACCCTACGACAATTTCCGTTCTTTCACAGGTACCACGTGATCAGCAAGACTTCGTTGACGGCGCAAGCGCAGGAGTGGTGTTGGTTTCTCTTGGTAATTACGTAAATACCATGAGTGCCGAAGCTGCTATGGCCTTCGTTAGAGGGCTGGCCAAATTGCGACAAAATGTCTTGTGGCATTTCCCTGGTAACACGTCACACCTCAGTCTTGGAAACAACACGAAAGTAGTCAAGTGGATACCGATGCAGACATTCATGGGTTCGTATGCCAGACTATAAATGCCTTTATGGAGCCAACTTCGGGCTAGGCTTGGGACTTATTTTGCTAACGCCATTTGAAGCTCGTCGAATAAAATATTATGGAATTGGTCCACATGACGAAACCAAAGAAGGCTTTAGCTTCGCCATGTATCTCGGACCCGGCCCTCGTTTCATTCAATACACACAAAGTTTTGGCGGCAAAACAAATCCCAGAACCAGCCTCAAGCCTTATTTCGCAAAGGCCCATCATAGAGAATGGCTATAATACAGGCACTCCGTACATAGTATTACGTCACCCGTGGCGTATGAAATGTGCAGCTCAATGTAAGAATCTATAATTGAGGATCACTACAGAGTCCTACTCGCGTTAATTGGGCCTTCGCAATTGAGAATTTACAGGGTGTCTCCATGGGTTGAGGGTCATGCGCGGAGTTCCTGACTTATTGCAATAAACGTAAATGTTTGTGAAGCATAATTCTAGCAAAAATCTCTCATCTTTTCATCATGCTTTGCAGTCTTGTCTTCCCATGGTTTTTGCTATTATCGTGGTTGGTACAATCTCTTGCTGTGACGTGGTAACCATTTTAACTAGACCAAGAACAACAACCAGGCACATAATTTTCTCCTCCGGTTCCTGGTTGCCACTTCTTTAGTTGGTCGGTAAGCAGCTCATGATCAATGGGAGACCTTTGAGACTTTGGCGGCAACAGACTGAAGTCTCTTTTGCTATCTCTGAGCATGCACGCGAAATTGTGTGCACGCGCACGTCGTTGTGCACGTGCATGCGCGTGCGCTATGAACCTGAAGACCCAACTCCAAAGCCTCCCATTGGATTGCGTGTGCCCGGTTGGTGCATCAACACGTACGAAGCCTATGTATAATGGTTGGTCTTTCATATTGGGTTGTTGTGCATGGCCGGGCGTATGGTTATATATGCAGCTCGCAACGTTGAATAAGAAAAAAGCGCAACCTAGAGTACGAAAATTGTTCACAACTTGCCCATCCATATTGCATTGATGCTGTCAATTTGTTCTGTTTCTCAGCACATCCAAACGTACATACAGTGGTCTGCAACGGCGGGTCTGGAATGCTACATCAGGCAGTGTGGTATGGTTTACCTTTGGTTGGTGTCCCGCTGTTTGCGGACCAGTTTGATAACATGATCAGAACAGTCAATAAAGGGTTTGCCCTTTCCCTGGACTTCTTTGAGATGACCGAAGAAAGTCTGTACCAGGCTGTGACGCAAGTTATCCAAGACCCAAGGTAAAGGTTATCCCGTATAATTTTATTTCAGTATGACACGGGGCTTTCACATTGCCTTGGAATGGTTCTTACACAATAGCCTACCATTAACAGTTGAAATCATAATATGCAACTATTATACTGTTGGACACTGGTGATAAGCTCGGCCTCTCAGATTTTCCAAACTGTTGCGTGTCATCCTATAAATTCTCCAGAAAAATATTACAAAATGTCAGCCCTTGCTGGCGAGGTGAAAAAGGTGCACTGGTGATACTGAAGTGGGAGTAATTTTAGATGTCCCTTTCATGAATTGTAAACATAACCTAAATATTGTACACCTAAATTTGTAGAAGCTTTCTTGTATATTAATTGTTCCTTAAATACATCTTCTTGCCTTACAGCTTCCGAGCAAATGCAGAGAAACTATCCGGTATTATGAGAGGAGGCATTCAAAGACCTGCTGACAAGGCAGCTACTTGGATCAGTCATGTGACTCGGTTCGGTGGGGGTCATTTACGACCCAAGGTAATGGACATGAACTTCATTCAGAGCAATCTCCTGGATGTATACGGATTGTTCCTTCTCCTTGGCCTCGTGGTATCGTCAGTATGTATCGCTCTGTGTCGGTGCTGCTGCACATGCAGTGCTCGAATGTGCCGAATTCTACGCAGCGGAAATCCCAATAAGATAAAACAGAATTGATTTCTGATTGGGCTTAATAAGCCCACACATTACGTAAGGTCATTGTCCCCATTAATCTATGCTTGGGACTAGATATGGCTTTCGAAATAATTCCAACCAAAGAATATTCTCAAATTAACCATCAAACAACCACAAGGGAGACTGACTGGATTCATTTTAAGTTAAAATTATCCAATCATCAAATAAACCACAAGGGAAACTTAGTGAAATTAAAGTAATTGAAAAGTTATAAAGACAAATTGACTAGAGCGGGATTCGAACCTGCGACCTCCTAAATACCATCAAATTTCTCCAGTCAGTTTCTTTTGAGGTTATTTAATTGATGATTGTTATTAACAAGCCGCGTATCCTACATATACCATTTCTCAGGTTGCATATCTTATATGATCATTATCATATATTTGAGTGCCAAACGAACAGAGAACATTGACGCTAAGGGACACCCCCAACATAGGTCTGGGTATAGCTAAACGTGTAGGGCGTTGGTAGGGTTTTGCGGTGGTCTCTGGTTAGAATCCTGATTTAGTTTAATTTTCTTTGTTGATTTTGTTATCGTTTTAAATTTATCCAGTCAATTTGCCTGTGGATATTTTGAAGATTGAATTAAATATTATTTAATTTGTTTTAATGAAGACTCAAGCGACAGGGTCTTTGAAAGAGAATTTGGTCTTCATATACAAGGCAAGTAACCAAAGGGAAATTTTCTGTCATCAACTGTGCAAATTATTTCGCTATTGTTTTAAGACAAAAGTAATTTATTTATTCATCTCATCCAACAGCAGAGTAACCGCCAATTACAGGGAGAGTTCAACAAGCAAAAATATAAACAAAACAACAAATTAAAATATTACATTAAAAAACTATAAATACTAATGAAGCACAGATACAGAAAAAAAATTATAAATAAATGAAATTAACACGAATATAAATAATAAACAGATAAATAAATGGATAAATAAATGGAAAAATAAATACGTTAATAAATAATTAAACAAACAAAAACAAATAATAAATATTATAATAATACTTATATCTGTATATACTACATAAATTGGAAATACTGCACAAGATAATAAATAAAAGACTTTAATTATTGCCACTAGAGATTGCTCGAAGCACCTGGCGACGAAACGAACTGACAGAAGGTGCACCGAACATCCCATGTAGCCTGTTGTAAGTGGATGAAATCCTGGAAATAAAGCCACGCTTCGTAACTTCAACTCGGCTACGTAGGATGTGGAAGATGTGTTCGTTGGCATGCCTTGTCCGCCGCACAGGAGCATAAACAGTAAGGGTTTGCATCTGTGTTGGAGAAATGATTATGGAATGATTATGTAATGGATGTTCTTTCTGAAATACATTAGAGCCTAATAAAATTTTCTCAGTTGTTAGCGGCAGGTTACATAATATCACAGCCTATTGACCTATGTCATTACTCCTCGTCTTTGTACTATTTAGCAAATATGGAGCGATATCATTTCAAACGCCGCTCTAGTATCTAGTCATTAGTTATTAAACCGAATGCATTAATGTATGGTGTAATGATCTTCAGACATTATATCCCACAATCAACTCATAAGTAAACGGCGCGCTCAGCAATATTACAGACTTTTTCACAGTTCCAATTTTTTTCAACAGGTTATTTTGCTTTAAATTTAATGATAAATTCGTTCCGTTAGAGGGTATATGTACAACATTGGTCACAAACCAATAATAAATGTTCACAGATTTACGTATCTTACTGGGTAAAAAGACGGTAAAGGTAGACACATACTGTAAAAATGTATGTACCTGAAATGGTTTATTTATCCGGGAAAGACTAAATTAAACCGAACACCGAAATATTTTTGAACTTGTAAAGATGAAAACTGAGACAGCTTTTCCCCAACAAAAGTTGGTGTTACAGTTGCAGCCGTTTTTCTGTTTCCTACTGTTTCCAATCATCATTTGAGCGGAAAATTTCACAGGTTTGTTTTTATTCCATGACTAATCGAATTATGAGCAGCCTGCAGCTGATCTTTCACCTTAATTAATATTGCACATGCCCTTTAACCATGGCGACATTGTGTTAATATCTAGACTACTGAGAAAAACAGCTTCGACAAAACTGCAGGTATTCTGAGACAAAATGTCGTGAAGACACTTGACCTTGATTTATAGCAGAATGGAAACACGTTACCGGTATTTCACATTCGCTGCTGAGTTTATAGCCATTATAGTCAACTTGAGTGGATATTACAGACCTCTGCCGGTAGGTTTTAAGTGTGGCTGGAAACAGAGAGGATCATAAAGTCATCCGTAATTTTGTATAGCGTCAACACGCATCAGACGTTAAAATAACAGACAGACAGTGTACATCAACACAAAAATGAAGTGAAAAGCACCGACAGCAGTCTATATTTATCAACATTTGTATTTACTCACAGAAAAGGGAGGTTCAGAAAACAAAACATCTATTTTGTTTTCAGTATTTTGAATCATACATTGATCAACTCCTTGTGTTTTCCTGGGACACGAGTATATACATACCGGCACTATTGCTGGAAGAAACAGTAACTCAGTGAACGGTGTCTCGAGATTCAATGCGCGTTGACACATTCAGAAAGGAAAGATGGGTCTCAACCGACGAATGATACTGGTGATGTTAGGAATCATTGCTCTGGGGACAATAGGATGCAAATGCGAAGTAGGCGCCTCTAAAAGCTTTAAGTTTTTGATCTACTCAGCAGCAGATGAAGGTAGCCATCATATCAACCTCCGCAGCATCGCAAGGTCTTTAATAAAACAGGGCCACCACGTTACCTTTCTCCTGAGCAGTAGCTTCATAAAATGGATGCATGCCGACGACGCCAATCTGTTTCGTTTCATCGTTTACCAGTCTGACTACACGCCGTCGGAACGGGAGGAGATAAGAGAACAGTTCTCAGCCAGCATCATGAGTGGCGACCTCCGGAGCCTTGCGAGCGCCGCCTCGATGTACCGCCGGTGTTCGAAGCGATGTCCCCTGACATTTCACCGGGACGAGTGCAGCAACCTGCTTGGAGACAAGGATGCCATAGAGCAGATGCTCGACGCTCGATTCGATATGCTGATTGGAGAGGACCTGACGATGTGCAATGCCCTCCTGGCTCACAAGTTGGGTATCCGATTTGTGGTTCACGCGTCTTTGCCTCTGATACCGGCGAAACATACGCTTGTGTAAGTATGACAGGACTTTTATTTAAGAAACCACGTCAAAATAAAAGTAGTCATTATGTTCAATCGCACTATATTTGGTATTTGAAATGAATTTTGTGTCACAAATGAAGGTATCGTGTCATTTTCGGTTTCAATTGAATCTGCAGCTTGAAGTATGCCAAGATGCAAGGAGATAAACCGTGCTTTTACTCTGCATCATTAAAAAGAAATGATATACCGTCACCGCATTTCACAGGTTTAGCAGATTCTGCCACTATGAGTATAATCACAATAACAGGTGTAGCAGATTCTGCCACCATGAGTATACTCACAGTAACAGGTGTACCAGATTCTGCCACTATGAGTATACTCACAGTAACAGGTGTAGCAGATTCTGCCACTATGAGTATACTCACAGTAACAGGTGTAGCAGATTCTGCCACCATGAGTATACTCACAGTAACAGGTGTAGCAGATTCTGCCACTATGAGTATACTCACAGTAACAGGTGTACCAGATTCTGCCACTATGGGTATACTCACAGTAACAGGTGTAGCAGATTCTGCCACTATGAATATACTCACAGTAGCAGGTGTAACATATTCTGCCACCATGGGTATACTCACAGTAATTTTACCAATCATGAGGTGAATCAGGTCAGGTAGGACATAAACAGTCAAAATATATACTTGTAGACCGAGCTGGACTCGAACCTGGGCTGCCAGAGATGAAAGGCTAGGACAGAACCGTCACGTCGAACCAACTCCCTTTAATTGCGCAGAATCATCACGGCGTAGACAAGCAAAAGGTTGCTAAATCAACAATTTATTATCATTACTATTTTTAATTTCTACCCTCATGTTTAGATATGGCTTACCCAGCCACCCAGCCTACATACCAGAGCGTCAAATCGGACTATCCGAGGACATGTCACTCATGCAGCGAATGTTTAACACCTGGATGCACTATTTGTACACAGCCTTATTCTACATGCAAATATCATCCTATTCAAGTCTGCAATACGAGCATGACATTGCTCCCGAAGTGTCTTTCTTAGAATTGTTGAGACGAGCTGAGCTGCTGACAGTCGTCATGGATTTTGGGATGGAATTCGCCCGCCCTCTACCGCCCAACGTGATACTTATATCGTCGCCAACGCTCGGAGATCAGATGGATTTCAAGGTGACATAACGTTTCATGCCGCAAGGGATGTATCTTACATGCATGGAATCCAAAAATGTATTACCAACATCATAGGGGAAAGGGGGAAGAAAGGAAAAACATTTCAGGCAAAGACATTTTCCGATGAGTTATCCAAGAAACCAGTGGGCCCAAAGTCGATTCATCACCATCCGGCTGCAAAGCAATCGCAAGATGAGTCGAGTGAGCGGTCTTATATTATCCAAGCCAAACCATTTAAATAAAACCAAAAATCGCTTTCCCGTGAGTCCAAACACATGCAGATACCCATGTTAGGCAAGGTCTTTCATTTGTGGGACATTGCTTGACCTCTGTCAATGTTAGGCAAGGTCTTTCATTTGTGGCACATTGCTTGACCCCTGTGACCTCTACTTCTGGTCAAACAGGAAGTATAGCTCCTCGTATAAAAGTGGTTAGAGCTTTGATCATGATTCTTTCACCAAAAGTCAATGTTAGGCAAGGTCTTTCATTGTGACACATTACTTGACCTCGATCTGTGACCTCTACTTTCGGTCAAACAGGAAGTAGCTTCTTATTTCAAAGTGGTAATGGCTAGTATCATGATTTTTTCACCATCATCATATATAATACCTTTACGAGTATTACGACCCTACGACAATTTCCGTTCTTTCACAGGTACCACGTGATCAGCAAGACTTCGTTGACGGCGCAAGCGCAGGAGTGGTGTTGGTTTCTCTTGGTAATTACGTAAATACCATGAGTGCCGAAGCTGATATGGCCTTCGTTAGAGGGCTGGCCAAATTGCGACAAAATGTCTTGTGGCATTTCCCTGGTAACACGTCACACCTCAGTCTTGGAAACAACACGAAAGTAGTCAAGTGGATACCGATGCAGACATTCATGGGTTCGTATGCCAGACTATAAATGCCTTTATGGAGCCAACTTCGGGCTAGGCTTGGGACTTATTTTGCTAACGCCATTTGAAGCTCGTCGAATAAAATATTATGGAATTGGTCCACATGACGAAACCAAAGAAGGCTTTAGCTTCGCCATGTATCTCGGACCCGGCCCTCGTTTCATTCAATACACACAAAGTTTTGGCGGCAAAACAAATCCCAGAACCAGCCTCAAGCCTTATTTCGCAAAGGCCCATCATAGAGAATGGCTATAATACAGGCACTCCGTACATAGTATTACTTCACCCGTGGCGTATGAAATGTGCAGCTCAATGTAAGAATCTATAATTGAGGATCACTACAGAGTCCTACTCGCGTTAATTGGGACTTCGCAATTGAGAATTTACAGGGTGTCTCCATGGGTTGAGGGTCATGCGCGGAGTTCCTGACTTATGGCAATAAACGTAAATGTTTGTGAAGCATAATTCTAGCAAAAATCTCTCCTCTTTTCATCATGCTTTGCAGTCTTGTCTTCCCATGGTTTTTGCTATTATCGTGGTTGGTACAATATCTTGCTGTGACGTGGTAACCATTTTAACTAGACCAAGAACAACAACCAGGCACATAATTTTCTCCTCCGGTTCCTGGTTGCCACTTCTTTAGTTGGTCGGTAAGCAGCTCATGATCAATGGGAGACCTTTGAGACTTTGGCGGCAACAGACTGAAGTCTCTTTTGCTATCTCTGAGCATGCACGCGAAATTGTGTGCACGCGCACGTCGTTGTGCACGTGCATGCGCGTGAGCTATGAACTTGAAGACCCAACTCCAAAGCCTCCCATTGGATTGCGTGTGCCCGGTTGGTGCATCAACACGTACGAAGCCTATGTATAATGGTTGGTCTTTCATATTGGGTTGTTGTGCATGGCCGGGCGTATGGTTATATATGCAGCTCGCAACGTTGAATAAGAAAAAAGCGCAACCTAGAGTACGAAAATTGTTCACAGCTTGCCCATCCATATTGCATTGATGCTGTCAATTTGTTCTGTTTCTCAGCACATCCAAACGTACATACAGTGGTCTGCAACGGCGGGTCTGGAATGCTACATCAGGCAGTGTGGTATGGTTTACCTTTGGTTGGTGTCCCGCTGTTTGCGGACCAGTTTGATAACATGATCAGAACAGTCAATAAAGGGTTTGCCCTTTCCCTGGACTTCTTTGAGATGACCGAAGAAAGTCTGTACCAGGCTGTGACGCAAGTTATCCAAGACCCAAGGTAAAGGTTATCCCGTATAATTTTATTCCAGTATGACACGGGGCTTTCACATTGCCTTGGAATGGTTCTTACACAATAGCCTACCATTAACAGTTGAAATCATAATATGCAACTATTATACTGTTGGACACTGGTGATAAGCTCGGCCTCTCAGATTTTCCAAACTGTTGCGTGTCATCCTATAAATTCTCCAGAAATCCTGCACTGCAAGAAAAATATTACAAATGTCAGCCCTTGCTGGCGAGGTGAAAAAGGTGCACTGGTGATACTGATGTGAGAGTAATTTTAGATGTCCCTTCCATGAATTGTATACATAACCTAAATATTGTAGACCTAAATTTGTAGAAGCTTTCTTGTATATTAATTGTTCCTTAAATACATCTTCTTGCCTTACAGCTTCCGAGCAAATGCAGAGAAACTATCCGGTATTATGAAACAGAATTGATTTCTGATTGGACTTAATAAGCCCACACATTACGTACGGTCATTGTCCCCATTAATCTATGCTTGGGACTGGATATGGCTTTCGAAATAATTCCAACCAAAGAATATTCTCAAATTAACCATCAAACAACCACAAGGGAGACTGACTGGATTCATTTTAAGTTAAAATTATCCAATAATCAAATAAACCACAAGGGAAACTTAGTGAAATTAAAGTAATTGAAAAGTTATAAAGACAAATTGACTAGAGCGGGATTCGAACCTGCGACCTCCTAAATACCATCAAATTTCTCCAGTCAGTTTCTTTTGAGGTTATTTAATTGATGATTGTTATTAACAAGCCGCGTATCCACCATATACCATTTCTCAGGTTGCATATCTTATATGATCATTATAATATACTGGTATGTGAGTGGTCTCATGGCTTTTGAGTGCCAAACGAACAGAGAACATTGACGCTAAGGGACACCCCCAACATAGGTCTGGGTATAGCTAAACGTGTAGGGCGTTGGTAGGGTTTTGCGGTGGTCTCTGGTTAGAATCCTGATTTAATTAATTTTCTTTGTTGATTTTGTTATCGTTTTAAATTTATCCAGTCAATTTGCCTGTGGATATTTTGAAGATTGAATTAAATATTATTTAATTTGTTTTATTGAAGACTCAAGCGACAGGGTCTTTGAAAGAGAATTTGGCCTTCATATACAAGGCAAGTAACCAAAGGGACATTTTCTGTCATCAACTGTGCAAATTCTTTCGCTATTGTTTTAAGACAAAAGTAATTTATTTATTCATCTCATCCAACAGCAGAGTAACCGCCAATTACAGGGAGAGTTAAACAAGCAAAAATATAAACAAAACAACAAATTAAAATATTTTATACATTAAATTAAAAACTAATACTAATGAAGCACAGATACAGAACAAAATTATAAATAAATGAAATTAATGAAATAAATAACTAAATAATAAACAGATAAATAAATGAATAAATAAATGGAAAAATAAATGCGTTAATAAATAATTAAATAAACAAAAACAAATAATAAATAGTATATAAATACTTATATCTGTATATACTACATAAATTGGAAATACTGCACAAGATAATAAATAAAAGAGATTAGAGATAGCTCGAAGCACCTGGCGACGAAATGAACTGACAGAAGGTGCACCGAACACATCACACATCCCATGTAGCCTGTTTGTAAGTGGATGAAATCCTGGAAATAAAGCCACGCTTCGTAACTTCAACTCGGCTACGTGGGATGTGGAAGATGTGTTCGTTGGCATGCCTTGTCCGCCGCACAGGAGCATAAACAGTAAGGGTTTGCATCTGTGTTGGAGAAATGATTATGGAATGATTATGTAATGGATGTTCTTTCTGAAATACATTAGAGCCTAATAAAATTATCTCAGTTGTTAGCGGCAGGTTACATAATATCACAGCCTATTGACCTATGTCATTACTCCTCGTCTTTGTACTATTTAGCAAATATGGAGCGATATCATTTCAAACGCCGCTCTAGTATCTAGTCATTAGTTATTAAACCGAATGCATTAATGTATGGTGTAATGATCTTCAGACATTATATCCCACAATCAACTCATAAGTAAACGGCGCGCTCAGCAATATTACAGACTTTTTCACAGTTCCAATTTTTTTCAACAGGTTATTTTGCTTTAAATTTAATGATAAATTCGTTCCGTTAGAGGGTATATGTACAACATTGGTCACAAACCAATAATAAATGTTCACAGATTTACGTATCTTACTGGGTAAAAAGACGATAAAGGTAGACACATACTGTAAAAATGTATGTACCCGAAATGGTTTATTTATCCGGGAAAGACTAAATTAAACCGAACACCGAAATATTTTTGAACTTGTAAAGATGAAAACTGAGACAGCTTTTCCCCAACAAAAGTTGGTGTTACAGTTGCAGCCGTTTTTCTGTTTCCTACTGTTTCCAATCATCATTTGAGCGGAAAATTTCACAGGTTTGTTTTTATTCCATGACTAATCGAATTATGAGCAGCCTGCAGCTGATCTTTCACCTTAATTAATATTGCACATACCCTTTAACCATGGCGACATTGTGTTAATATCTAGACTACTGAGAAAAACAGCTTCGACAAAACTGCAGGTATTCTGAGACAAAATGTCGTGAAGACACTTGACCTTGATTAATAGCAGAATGGAAACACGTTACCGGTATTTCACATTCGCTGCTGAGTTTATAGCCATGTTTAGTCAACTTGATCGGATATTACAGACCTCTGCCGGTAGGTTTTAAGTGTGGCTTGAAACAGAGAGGATCATAAAGTCATCCGTAATTTTGTATAGCGTCAACACGCATCAGACGTTAAAATAACAGACAGACAGTGTACATCAACACAAAAATGAAGTGAAAAGCACCGACAGCAGTCTATATTTATCAACATTTGTATTTACTCACAGAAAAGGGAGGTTCAGAAAACAAAACATCTATTTTGTTTTCAGTATTTTGAATCATACATTGATCAACTCCTTGTGTTTTCCTGGGACACGAGTATATACATACCGGCACTATTGCTGGAAGAAACAGTAACTCAGTGAACGGTGTCTCGAGATTCAATGCGCGTTGACACATTCAGAAAGGAAAGATGGGTCTCAACCGACGAATGATACTGGTGATGTTAGGAATCATTGCTCTGGGGACAATAGGATGCAAATGCGAAGTAGGCGCCTCTAAAAGCTTTAAGTTTTTGATCTACTCGGCAGCAGATGAAGGTAGCCATCATATCAACCTCCGCAGCATCGCGAGGTCTTTGATAAAACAGGGTCACCACGTTACCTTCCTCCTGAGCAGTAGCTGCATAAAATGGATGCATGCCGACGACGCCAATCTGTTTCGTTTCATCGTTTACCAGTCTGACTACACGCCGTCGGAGCGGGAGGAGATAAGAGAACAGTTCTCAGCCAGCATCATGAGTGGCGACCTCCGGAGCCTTGCGAGCGCCGCCTTGATGTACCGCCGGTGTTCGAAGCGATGTCCCCTGACATTTCACCGGGACGAGTGCAGCAACCTGCTTGGAGACAAGGATGCCATAGAGCAGATGCTCGACGCTCGATTCGATATGCTGATTGGAGAGGACCTGACGATGTGCAATGCCCTCCTGGCTCACAAGTTGGGTATCCGATTTGTGGTTCACGCGTCTTTGCCTCTGATACCGGCGAAACATACGCTTGTGTAAGTATGACAGGACTTTTATTTAAGAAACCACGTCAAAATAAAAGTAGTCATTATGTTCAATCGCACTATATTTGGTATTTGAAATGAATTTTGTGTCACAAATGAAGGTATCGTGTCATTTTCGGTTTCAATTGAATCTGCAGCTTGAAGTATGCCAAGATGCAAGGAGATCAACCGTGCTTTTACTCTGCATCATTAAAAAGAAATGATATACCGTCACCGCATTTCACAGGTTTAGCAGATTCTGCCACTATGAGTATAATCACAATAACAGGTGTAGCAGATTCTGCCACCATGAGTATACTCACAGTAACAGGTGTAGCAGATTCTGCCACTGTGAGTATACTCACAGTAACAGGTGTAGCAGATTCTGCCACTATGAGTATAATCACAGTAACAGGTGTAGCAGATTCTGCCACCATGAGTATACTCACAGTAACAGGTGTAGCAGATTCTGCCACCATGAGTATACTCACGGTAACAGGTGTAGCAGATTCTGCCACTATGGGTATACTCACAGTAGCAGGACGTGTAGCAGATTCTGCCACTATGAGTATACTCACAGTAACATGTTTAGCAGATTCTGTCACTATGGGTATACTCACAGTCTCAGGTGTACCAGATTCTGCCACTATGAATATACTCACAGTAACAGGTGTAGCAGATTCTGCCACCATGAGTATACTCACAGTAACAGGTGTAGCAGATTCTGCCACCATGAGTATACTCACAGTA
Source organism: Astropecten irregularis (assembly GCA_963971285.1). Classification (NCBI taxonomy): domain Eukaryota; kingdom Metazoa; phylum Echinodermata; class Asteroidea; order Paxillosida; family Astropectinidae; genus Astropecten; species Astropecten irregularis. Next base: position 10,667,224 of record OZ020251.1, on the reverse strand, counting down.
ACAGGTGTAGCAGATTCTGCCACTGTGAGTATAATCACAGTAACAGGTGTAGCAGATTCTGCCACTATGAGAATACTCACAGTAACAGGTGTAGCAGATTCTGCCACTATGGGTATACTCACAGTAGCAGGACGTGTAGCAGATTCTGCCACTATGAGTATACTCACAGTAACATGTTTAGCAGATTCTGTCACTATGGGTATACTCACAGTCACAGGTGTACCAGATTCTGCCACTATGAATATACTCACAGTAGCAGGTGTAACATATTCTGCCACCATGGGTATACTCACAGTAATTTTACCACTCATGAGCTGAATCAGGTCAGGTAGGACATAAACAGTCAAAATATATACTTGTAGACCGAGCTGGACTCGAACCTGGGCTGCCAGAGATGAAAGGCTAGGACAGAACCGTCACGTCGAACCAACTCCCTTTAATTGCGCAGAATCATCACGGCGTAGACAAGCAAAAGGTTGCTAAATCAACAATTTATTATCATTACTATTTTTAATTTCTACCCTCATGTTTAGATATGGCTTACCCAGCCACCCAGCCTACATACCAGAGCGTCAAATCGGACTATCTGAGGACATGTCACTCATGCAGCGAATGTTTAACACCTGGATGCACTATTTGTACACAGCCTTATTCTACATGCAAATATCATCCTATTCAAGTCTGCAATACGAGCATGACATTGCTCCCGAAGTGTCTTTCTTAGAATTGATGAGACGAGCTGAGCTGCTGACAGTCGTCATGGATTTTGGGATGGAATTCGCCCGCCCTTTACCGCCCAACGTAATACTTATATCGTCGCCAACGCTCGGAGATCAGATGGATTTCAAGGTGACATAACGTTTCATGCCGCAAGGGATGTATCTTACATGCACGGAATCCAAAAATGTATTACCAACATCATAGGGGAAAGGGGGAAGAAAGGAAAAACATTTCAGGCAAAGACATTTCCCGATGAGTTATCCAAGAAACCAGTGGGCCCAAAGTCGATTCATCACCATCCGGCTGCAAAGCAATCGCAAGATGAGTCGAGTGAGCGGTCTTATATCATCCAAGCCAAACCATTTTAATAAATAAAACCAAAAATCGCTATCCCGTGAGTCCAAACACATGCAGATACCCATGTTGGGCAAGGTCTTTCATTTGTGGCACATTGCTTGACCTCTGTAACCTCTTCTTCTGGTCAAACAGGAAGTATAGCTCCTCGTATAAAAGTGGTTAGAGCTTTGATCATGATTCTTTCACCAAAAGTCAATGTTAGGCAAGGTCTTTCATTGTGACACATTACTTGACCTCGATCTGTGACCTCTACTTTCGGTCAAACAGGAAGTAGCTTCTTATTTCAAAGTGGTAATGGCTAGTATCATGATTTTTTCACCATCATCATATATAATACCTTTACGAGTATTACGACCCTACGACAATTTCCGTTCTTTCACAGGTACCACGTGATCAGCAAGACTTCGTTGACGGCGCAAGCGCAGGAGTGGTGTTGGTTTCTCTTGGTAATTACGTAAATACCATGAGTGCCGAAGCTGCTATGGCCTTCGTTAGAGGGCTGGCCAAATTGCGACAAAATGTCTTGTGGCATTTCCCTGGTAACACGTCACACCTCAGTCTTGGAAACAACACGAAAGTAGTCAAGTGGATACCGATGCAGACATTCATGGGTTCGTATGCCAGACTACAAATGCCTTTATGGAGCCAACTTCGGGCTAGGCTTGGGACTTATTTTGCTAACGCCATTTGAAGCTCGTCGAATAAAATATTATGGAATTGGTCCACATGACGAAACCAAAGAAGGCTTTAGCTTCGCCATGTATCTCGGACCCGGCCCTCGTTTCATTCAATACACACAAAGTTTTGGCGGCAAAACAAATCCCAGAACCAGCCTCAAGCCTTATTTCGCAAAGGTCCATCATAGAGAATGGCTATAATACAGGCACTCCGTACATAGTATTACGTCACCCGTGGCGTATGAAATGTGCAGCTCAATGTAAGAATCTATAATTGAGGATCACTACAGAGTCCTACTCGCGTTAATTGGGCCTTCGCAATTGAGAATTTACAGGGTGTCTCCATGGGTTGAGGGTCATGCGCGGAGTTCCTGACTTATTGCAATAAACGTAAAATGTTTGTGAAGCATAATTCTAGCAAAAATCTCTCATCTTTTCATCATGCTTTGCAGTCTTGTCTTCCCATGGTTTTTTCTATTATCGTGGTTGGTACAATCTCTTGCTGTGACGTGGTAACCATTTTAACTAGACCAAGAACAACAACCAGGCACATAATTTTCTCCTCCGGTTCCTGGTTGCCACTTCTTTAGTTGGTCGGTAAGCAGCTCATGATCAATGGGAGACCTTTGAGACTTTGGCGGCAACAGTCTGAAGTCTCTTTTGCTATCTCTGAGCATGCACGCGAAATTGTGTGCACGCGCACGTCGTTGTGCACGTGCACGTGCATGCGCGTGAGCTATGAACTTGAAGACCCAACTCCAAAGCCTCCCATTGGATTGCGTGTGCCCGGTTGGTGCATCAACACGTACGAAGCCTATGTATAATGGTTGGTCTTTCATATTGGGTTGTTGTGCATGGCCGGGCGTATGGTTATATATGCAGCTCGCAACGTTGAATAAGAAAAAAGCGCAACCTAGAGTACGAAAATTGTTCACAGCTTGAATTGCCCATCCATATTGCATTGATGCTGTCAATTTGTTCTGTTTCTCAGCACATCCAAACGTACATACAGTGGTCTGCAACGGCGGGTCTGGAATGCTACATCAGGCAGTGTGGTATGGTTTACCTTTGGTTGGTGTCCCGCTGTTTGCGGACCAGTTTGATAACATGATCAGAACAGTCAATAAAGGGTTTGCCCTTTCCCTGGACTTCTTTGAGATGACCGAAGAAAGTCTGTACCAGGCTGTGACGCAAGTTATCCAAGACCCAAGGTAAAGGTTATCCCGTATAATTTTATTCCAGTATGACACGGGGCTTTCACATTGCCTTGGAATGGTTCTTACACAATAGCCTACCATTAACAGTTGAAATCATAATATGCAACTATTATACTGTTGGACACTGGTGATAAGCTCGGCCTCTCAGATTTTCCAAACTGTTGCGTGTCATCCTATAAATTCTCCAGAAAAATATTACAAAATGTCAGCCCTTGCTGGCGAGGTGAAAAAGGTGCACTGGTGATACTGAAGTGGGAGTAATTTTAGATGTCCCTTTCATGAATTGTAAACATAACCTAAATATTGTAGACCTAAATTTGTAGAAGCTTTCTTGTATATTAATTGTTCCTTAAATACATCTTCTTGCCTTACAGCTTCCGAGCAAATGCAGAGAAACTATCCGGTATTATGAGAGGAGGCATTCAAAGACCTGCTGACAAGGCAGCTACTTGGATCAGTCATGTGACTCGGTTCGGTGGGGGTCATTTACGACCCAAGGTAATGGACATGAACTTCATTCAGAGCAATCTCCTGGATGTATACGGATTGTTCCTTCTCCTTGGCCTCGTGGTATCGTTAGTATGTATCGCTCTCTGTCGGTGCTGCTGCACATGCAGTGCTCGAATGTGCCGAATTCTACGCAGCGGAAATCCCAATAAGATAAAACAGAATTGATTTCTGATTGGGCTTAATAAGCCCACACATTACGTAAGGTCATTGTCCCCATTAATCTATGCTTGGGACTGGATATGGCTTTCGAAATAATTCCAACCAAGAATATTCTCAAATTAACCATCAAACAACCACAAGGGAGACTGACTGGATTCATTTTAAGTTAAAATTATCCTATCATCAAATAAACCACAAGGGAAACTTAGTGAAATTAAAGTAATTGAAAAGTTATAAAGAAAAATTGACTAGAGCGGGATTCGAACCTGCGACCTCCTGAATACCATCAAATTTCTCCAGTCAGTTTCTTTTGAGGTTATTTAATTGATGATTGTTATTAACAAGCCGCGTATCCACCATATACCATTTCTCAGGTTGCATATCTTATATGATCATTATAATATACTGGTATGTGAGTGGTCTCATGGCTTTTGAGTGCCAAACGAACAGAGAACATTGACGCTAAGGGACACCCCCAACATAGGTCTGGGTATAGCTAAACGTGTAGGGCGTTGGTAGGGTTTTGCGGTGGTCTCTGGTTAGAATCCTGATTTAGTTTAATTTTCTTTGTTGATTTTGTTATCGTTTTAAATTTATCCAGTCAATTTGCCTGTGGATATTTTGAAGATTGAATTAAATATTATTTAATTTGTTTTAATGAAGACTCAAGCGACAGGGTCTTTGAAAGAGAATTTGGCCTTCATATACAAGGCAAGTAACCAAAGGGACATTTTCTGTCATCAACTGTGCGAATTCTTTCGCTATTGTTTTAAGACAAAAGTAATTTATTTATTCATCTCATCCAACAGCAGAGTAACCGCCAATTACAGGGAGAGTTCAACAAGCAAAAATATAAACAAAACAACAAATTAAAATATTACATTAAAAAACTATAAATACTAATGAAGCACAGATACAGAAAAAAATTATAAATAAATGAAATTAACACGAATATAAATAATAAACAGATAAATAAATGGAAAAATAAATGGAAAAATAAATGCGTTAATAAATAATTAAACAAACAAAAACAAACAATAAATATTATATAAATACTTATATCTGTATATACTACATAAATTGGAAATACTGCACAAGATAATAAATAAAAGACTTTAATTATTGCCACTAGAGATTGCTCGAAGCACCTTGCGACGAAACGACCTGACAGAAGGTGCACCGAACATCCCATGTAGCCTGTTGTAAGTGGATGAAATCCTGGAAATAAAGCCACGCTTCGTAACTTCAACTCGGCTACGTAGGATGTGGAAGATGTGTTCGTTGGCATGCCTTGTCCGCCGCACAGGAGCATAAACAGTAAGGGTTTGCATCTGTGTTGGAGAAATGATTATGGAATGATTATGTAATAGATGTTCTTTCTGAAATACATTAGAGCCTAATAAAATTATCTCAGTTGTTAGCGGCAGGTTACATAATATCACAGCCTATTGACCTATGTCATTACTCCTCGTCTTTGTACTACAGTATTTAGCAAATATGGAGCGATATCATTTCAAACGCCGCTCTAGTCATTAGTTATTAAACCGAATGCATTTATGTATGGTGTAATGATCTTCAGACATTATATCCCACAATCAACTCATAAGTAAACGGCGCGCTCAGCAATATTACAGACTTTGTCACAGTTCCAATTTTTTTCAACAGGTTATTTTGCTTTAAATTTAATGATAAATTCGTTCCGTTAGAGGGTATATGTACAACATTGGTCACAAACCAATAATAAATGTTCACAGATTTACGTATCTTACTGGGTAAAAAGACGGTAAAGGTAGACACATACTGTAAAAATGTATGTACCTGAAATGGTTTATTTATCCGGGAAAGACTAAATTAAACCGAACACCGAAATATTTTTGAACTTGTAAAGATGAAAACTGAGACAGCTTTTCCCCAACAAAAGTTGGTGTTACAGTTGCAGCCGTTTTTCTGTTTCCTACTGTTTCCAATCATCATTTGAGCGGAAAATTTCACAGGTTTGTTTTTATTCCATGACTAATCGAATTATAAGCAGCCTGCAGCTGATCTTTCACCTTAATTAATATTGCACATGCCCTTTAACCATGGCGACATTGTGTTAATATCTAGACTACTGAGAAAAACAGCTTCGACAAAACTGCAGGTATTCTGAGACAAAATGTCGTGAAGACACTTGACCTTGATTTATAGCAGAATGGAAACACGTTACCGGTATTTCACATTCGCTGCTGAGTTTATAGCCATTATAGTCAACTTGAGTGGATATTACAGACCTCTGCCGGTAGGTTTTAAGTGTGGCTGGAAACAGAGAGGATCATAAAGTCATCCGTAATTTTGTATAGCGTCAACACGCATCAGACGTTAAAATAACAGACAGACAGTGTACATCAACACAAAAATGAAGTGAAAAGCACCGACAGCAGTCTATATTTATCAACATTTGTATTTACTCACAGAAAAGGGAGGTTCAGAAAACAAAACATCTATTTTGTTTTCAGTATTTTGAATCATACATTGATCAACTCCTTGTGTTTTCCTGGGACACGAGTATATACATACCGGCACTATTGCTGGAAGAAACAGTAACTCAGTGAACGGTGTCTCGAGATTCAATGCGCGTTGACACATTCAGAAAGGAAAGATGGGTCTCAACCGACGAATGATACTGGTGATGTTAGGAATCATTGCTCTGGGGACAATAGGATGCAAATGCGAAGTAGGCGCCTCTAAAAGCTTTAAGTTTTTGATCTACTCAGCAGCAGATGAAGGTAGCCATCATATCAACCTCCGCAGCATCGCGAGGTCTTTGATAAAACAGGGCCACCACGTTACCTTTCTCCTGAGCAGTAGCTTCATAAAATGGATGCATGCCGACGACGCCAATCTGTTTCGTTTCATCGTTTACCAGTCTGACTACACGCCGTCGGAACGGGAGGAGATAAGAGAACAGTTCTCAGCCAGCATCATGAGTGGCGACCTCCGGAGCCTTGCGAGCGCCGCCTCGATGTACCGCCGGTGTTCGAAGCGATGTCCCCTGACATTTCACCGGGACGAGTGCAGCAACCTGCTTGGAGACAAGGATGCCATAGAGCAGATGCTCGACGCTCGATTCGATATGCTGATTGGAGAGGACCTGACGATGTGCAATGCCCTCCTGGCTCACAAGTTGGGTATCCGATTTGTGGTTCACGCGTCTTTGCCTCTGATACCGGCGAAACATACGCTTGTGTAAGTATGACAGGACTTTTATTTAAGAAACCACGTCAAAATAAAAGTAGTCATTATGTTCAATCGCACTATATTTGGTATTTGAAATGAATTTTGTGTCACAAATGAAGGTATCGTGTCATTTTCGGTTTCAATTGAATCTGCAGCTTGAAGTATGCCAAGATGCAAGGAGATCAACCGTGCTTTTACTCTGCATCATTAAAAAGAAATGATATACCGTCACCGCATTTCACAGGTTTAGCAGATTCTGCCACTATGAGTATAATCACAATAACAGGTGTAGCAGATTCTGCCACCATGAGTATACTCACAGTAACAGGTGTAGCAGATTCTGCCACTGTGAGTATACTCACAGTAACAGGTGTAGCAGATTCTGCCACTATGAGTATAATCACAGTAACAGGTGTAGCAGATTCTGCCACCATGAGTATACTCACAGTAACAGGTGTAGCAGATTCTGCCACCATGAGTATACTCACAGTAACAGGTGTAGCAGATTCTGCCACTGTGAGTATACTCACAGTAACAGGTGTAGCAGATTCTGCCACTATGAGTATAATCACAGTAACAGGTGTAGCAGATTCTGCCACCATGAGTATACTCACAGTAACAGGTGTAGCAGATTCTGCCACTGTGAGTATAATCACAGTAACAGGTGTAGCAGATTCTGCCACTATGAGAATACTCACAGTAACAGGTGTAGCAGATTCTGCCACTATGGGTATACTCACAGTAGCAGGACGTGTAGCAGATTCTGCCACTATGATTATACTCACAGTAACATGTTTAGCAGATTCTGTCACTATGGGTATACTCACAGTCACAGGTGTACCAGATTCTGCCACTGTGAATATACTCACAGTAGCAGGTGTAACATATTCTGCCACCATGGGTATACTCACAGTAATTTTACCACTCATGAGCTGAATCAGGTCAGGTAGGACATAAACAGTCAAAATATATACTTGTAGACCGAGCTGGACTCGAACCTGGGCTGCCAGAGATGAAAGGCTAGGACAGAACCGTCACGTCGAACCAACTCCCTTTAATTGCGCAGAATCATCACGGCGTAGACAAGCAAAAGGTTGCTAAATCAACAATTTATTATCATTACTATTTTTAATTTCTACCCTCATGTTTAGATATGGCTTACCCAGCCACCCAGCCTACATACCAGAGCGTCAAATCGGACTATCTGAGGACATGTCACTCATGCAGCGAATGTTTAACACCTGGATGCACTATTTGTACACAGCCTTATTCTACATGCAAATATCATCCTATTCAAGTCTGCAATACGAGCATGACATTGCTCCCGAAGTGTCTTTCTTAGAATTGATGAGACGAGCTGAGCTGCTGACAGTCGTCATGGATTTTGGGATGGAATTCGCCCGCCCTTTACCGCCCAACGTAATACTTATATCGTCGCCAACGCTCGGAGATCAGATGGATTTCAAGGTGACATAACGTTTCATGCCGCAAGGGATGTATCTTACATGCACGGAATCCAAAAAATGTATTACCAACATCATAGGGGAAAGGGGGAAGAAAGGAAAAACATTTCAGGCAAAGACATTTCCCGATGAGTTATCCAAGAAACCAGTGGGCCCAAAGTCGATTCATCACCATCCGGCTGCAAAGCAATCGCAAGATGAGTCGAGTGAGCGGTCTTATATCATCCAAGCCAAACCATTTTAATAAATAAAACCAAAAATCGCTATCCCGTGAGTCCAAACACATGCAGATACCCATGTTGGGCAAGGTCTTTCATTTGTGGCACATTGCTTGACCTCTGTAACCTCTTCTTCTGGTCAAACAGGAAGTATAGCTCCTCGTATAAAAGTGGTTAGAGCTTTGATCATGATTCTTTCACCAAAAGTCAATGTTAGGCAAGGTCTTTCATTGTGACACATTACTTGACCTCGATCTGTGACCTCTACTTTCGGTCAAACAGGAAGTAGCTTCTTATTTCAAAGTGGTAATGGCTAGTATCATGATTTTTTCACCATCATCATATATAATACCTTTACGAGTATTACGACCCTACGACAATTTCCGTTCTTTCACAGGTACCACGTGATCAGCAAGACTTCGTTGACGGCGCAAGCGCAGGAGTGGTGTTGGTTTCTCTTGGTAATTACGTAAATACCATGAGTGCCGAAGCTGCTATGGCCTTCGTTAGAGGGCTGGCCAAATTGCGACAAAATGTCTTGTGGCATTTCCCTGGTAACACGTCACACCTCAGTCTTGGAAACAACACGAAAGTAGTCAAGTGGATACCGATGCAGACATTCATGGGTTCGTATGCCAGACTATAAATGCCTTTATGGAGCCAACTTCGGGCTAGGCTTGGGACTTATTTTGCTAACGCCATTTGAAGCTCGTCGAATAAAATATTATGGAATTGGTCCACATGACGAAACCAAAGAAGGCTTTAGCTTCGCCATGTATCTCGGACCCGGCCCTCGTTTCATTCAATACACACAAAGTTTTGGCGGCAAAACAAATCCCAGAACCAGCCTCAAGCCTTATTTCGCAAAGGTCCATCATAGAGAATGGCTATAATACAGGCACTCCGTACATAGTATTACGTCACCCGTGGCGTATGAAATGTGCAGCTCAATGTAAGAATCTATAATTGAGGATCACTACAGAGTCCTACTCGCGTTAATTGGGCCTTCGCAATTGAGAATTTACAGGGTGTCTCCATGGGTTGAGGGTCATGCGCGGAGTTCCTGACTTATTGCAATAAACGTAAATGTTTGTGAAGCATAATTCTAGCAAAAATCTCTCATCTTTTCATCATGCTTTGCAGTCTTGTCTTCCCATGGTTTTTGCTATTATCGTGGTTGGTACAATATCTTGCTGTGACGTGGAAACCATTTTAACTAGACCAAGAACAACAACCAGGCACATAATTTTCTCCTCCGGTTCCTGGTTGCCACTTCTTTAGTTGGTCGGTAAGCAGCTCATGATCAATGGGAGACCTTTGAGACTTTGGCGGCAACAGACTGAAGTCTCTTTTGCTATCTCTGAGCATGCACGCGAAATTGTGTGCACGCGCACGTCGTTGTGCACGTGCATGCGCGTGAGCTATGAACTTGAAGACCCAACTCCAAAGCCTCCCATTGGATTGCGTGTGCCCGGTTGGTGCATCAACACGTACGAAGCCTATGTATAATGGTTGGTCTTTCATATTGGGTTGTTGTGCATGGCCGGGCGTATGGTTATATATGCAGCTCGCAACGTTGAATAAGAAAAAAGCGCAACCTATAGAGTACGAAAATTGTTCACAACTTGCCCATCCATATTGCATTGATGCTGTCAATTTGTTCTGTTTCTCAGCACATCCAAACGTACATACAGTGGTCTGCAACGGCGGGTCTGGAATGCTACATCAGGCAGTGTGGTATGGTTTACCTTTGGTTGGTGTCCCGCTGTTTGCGGACCAGTTTGATAACATGATCAGAACAGTCAATAAAGGGTTTGCCCTTTCCCTGGACTTCTTTGAGATGACCGAAGAAAGTCTGTACCAGGCTGTGACGCAAGTTATCCAAGACCCAAGGTAAAGGTTATCCCGTATAATTTTATTCCAGTATGACACGGGGCTTTCACATTGCCTTGGAATGGTTCTTACACAATAGCCTACCATTAACAGTTGAAATCATAATATGCAACTATTATACTGTTGGACACTGGTGATAAGCTCGGCCTCTCAGATTTTCCAAACTGTTGCGTGTCATCCTATAAATTCTCCAGAAAAATATTACAAATATCAGCCCTTGCTGGCGAGGTGAAAAAGGTGCACTGGTGATACTGAAGTGGGAGTAATTTTAGATGTCCCTTTCATGAATTGTAAACATAACCTAAATATTGTAGACCTAAATTTGTAGAAGCTTTCTTGTATATTAATTGTTCCTTAAATACATCTACTTGCCTTACAGCTTCCGAGCAAATGCAGAGAAACTATCCGGTATTATGAGAGGAGGCATTCAAAGACCTGCTGACAAGGCAGCTACTTGGATCAGTCACGTGACTCGGTTCGGTGGGGGTCATTTACGACCCAAGGTAATGGACATGAACTTCATTCAGAGCAATCTCCTGGATGTATACGGATTGTTCCTTCTCCTTGGCCTCGTGGTATCGTCAGTATGTATCGCTCTGTGTCGGTGCTGCTGCACATGCAGTGCTCGAATGTGCCGAATTCTACGCAGCGGAAATCCCAATAAGATAAAACAGAATTGATTTCTGATTGGGCTTAATAAGCCCACACATTACGTAAGGTCATTGTCCCCATTAATCTATGCTTGGGACTAGATATGGCTTTCGAAATAATTCCAACCAAAGAATATTCTCAAATTAACCATCAAACAACCACAAGGGAGACTGACTGGATTCATTTAAAGTTAAAATTATCCAATCATCAAATAAACCACAAGGGAAACTTAGTGAAATTAAAGTAATTGAAAAGTTATAAAGAAAAATTGACTAGAGCGAGATCCGAACCTGCGACCTCCTGAATACCATCAAATTTCTCCAGTCAGTTTCTTTTGAGGTTATTTAATTGATGATTGTTATTAACAAGCCCCATATCCACCATATACCATTTCTCAGGTTGCATAACTTATATGATCATTATAATATACTGGTATGTGAGTGGTCTCATGGCTTTTGAGTGCCAAACGAACAGAGAACATTGACGCTAAGGGACACCCCCAACATAGGTCTGGGTATAGCTAAACGTGTAGGGCGTTGGTAGGGTTTTGCGGTGATCTCTGGTTAGAATCCTGATTTAGTTTAATTTTCTTTGTTGATTTTGTTATCGTTTTAAATTTATCCAGTCAATTTGCCTGTGGATATTTTGAAGATTGAATTAAATATTATTTAATTTGTTTTAATGAAGACTCAAGCGACAGGGTCTTTGAAAGAGAATTTGGTCTTCATATACAAGGCAAGTAACCAAAGGGAAATTTTCTGTCATCAACTGTGCAAATCTTTCGCTATTGTTTTAAGACAAAAGTAATTTATTTATTCATCTCATCCAACAGCAGAGTAACCGCCAATTACAGGGAGAGTTAAACAAGCAAAAATATAAACAAAACAACAAATTAAAATATTACATTAAATTAAAAACTAATACTAATGAAGCACAGATACAGAACAAAGTTATAAATAAATGAAATTAATGAAATAAATAACTAAATAATAAACAGATAAATAAATGAATAAATAAATGGAAAAATAAATGCGTTAATAAATAATTAAATAAACAAAAACAAATAATAAATAGTATATAAATACTTATATCTGTATATACTACATAAATTGGAAATACTGCACAAGATAATAAATAAAAGAGATTAGAGATAGCTCGAAGCACCTGGCGACGAAATGAACTGACAGGAGGTGCACCGAACACATCACACATGCCATGTACCCTGTTGTAAGTGGATGAAATCCTGGAAATAAAGCCACGCTTCGTAACTTCAACTCGGCTACGTGGGATGTGGAAGATGTGTTCGTTGGCATGCCTTGTCCGCCGCACAGGAGCATAAACAGTAAGGGTTTGCATCTGCGTTGGAGAAATGATTATGGAATGATTATGTAATGGATGTTCTTTCTGAAATACATTAGAGCCTAATAAAATTATCTCAGTTGTTAGCGGCAGGTTACATAATATCACAGCCTTTTGACCTATATCATTACTCCTCGTCTTTGTACTACATTTAGCAAATATGGAGCGATATCATTTCAAACGCCGCTCTAGTCATTAGTTATTAAACCGAATGCATTAATGTATGGTGTAATGATCTTCAGACATTATATCCCACAATCAACTCATACAAGTAAACGGCGCGTTCAGCAATATTACAGACTTTGTCACAGTTCCAATTTTTTTCAACAGGTTATTTTGCTTTAAATTGAATGATAAATTCGTTCCGTTAGAGGGTATATGTACAACATAACCAATAATAAATGTTCACAGATTTACTTACTGGGTAAAAAGACGGTAAAGGTAGACACAAACTGTAAAAATGTATGTACCTGAAATGGTTTATTTATCCGGGAAAGACTAAATTAAACTGAACACCGAAATATTTTTGAACTTGTAAAGATGAAAATTGAGACAGGTATTCCCACACAAAAGTTGGTGTTACAGTTGCAGCTGTTTTTCTGTTTTCTACTGTTTCCAATCATCATTGAGCAGAGAATGTCACAGGTTTGTTTTTATTCCATGACTAATCGAATTATGAGCAGCCTGCAGCTGATCTTTCACCTTAATTAATATTGCACATGCCTTTTAACCATAGCGACATTGTGTTAATATTTAGACAACTGAGAAAAACAGCTTCGACAAAACTGCAGGTATTCTGAGACGTCAAAATGTCGTGAAGACACTTGACTGTGATTAATAGCAGAATGGAAACACGTTATTTAGCATTCGCTGCTGAGTTTATTGCCATGCTTAGTCAACTTGAGTGGATATTACAGACCTCTGCCGGTAGGCTTTTAGTGTGGCTGGAAACAGAGAGGATCATAAAGTCATCCGTAAGTTTATAGAGTAAACACGCATCAGACGTTACAATAACAGACATACAGTGTAAATCAACACGAAAATGAAGTGAAAAGCACCGACAGCAGTCTAAATTTATCAACATTTGTATTTACTCACAGAAAAGGGAGGAACAGAAAACAAAATATCTATTTTGTTTTCAGTATTTTGAATCATACATTGATCAACTCCTTGTGTTTTCCTGGGACACGAGTACCGGCACTATTGCTGGTAGGACCAAAAACTCAGTAAACGGTGTCTCGAGATTCATTGCGCGTCGACACATTCAGACGGAAAGATGGGTCTCAACCGACGAATGATACTGGTGATGTTAGGAATCATTGCTCTGGTGACAATGGGATGCAAATGCGAAGTAGGCGCCTCTAAAAGCTTTAAGTTTTTGATCTACTCAGCAGCAGATGAAGGTAGCCATCATATCAACCTCCGCAGCATCGCGAGGTCTTTGATAAAACAGGGCCACCACGTTACCTTTCTCCTTAGCAGTAGCTTCATAAAATGGATGCATGCCGACGACGCCAGTCTGTTTCGTTTCATCGTTTACCAGTCTGACTACACGCCGTCGGAACGGGAGGAGATAAGAGAACAGTTCTCAGCCAGCATCATGAGTGGCGACCTCCGGAGCCTTGCGAGCGCCGCCTTGATGTACCGCCGGTGTTCGAAGCGATGTCCCCTGACATTTCACCGGGACGAGTGCAGCAACCTGCTTGGAGACAAGGATGCCATAGAGCAGATGCTCGACGCTCGATTCGATATGCTGATTGGAGAGGACCTGACGATGTGCAATGCCCTCCTGGCTCACAAGTTGGGTATCCGATTTGTGGTTCACACGTCTGTTAATCTGATACCGGCGAAACATACGATTATGTAAGTATGGACGGGCTTTTAAGAAACCCTGTTAAAATGAAAGTGAACACCAGATAATCATGTTCAATCGCACTATGTGTTGTATTTGAAATGGATTTTGTGACACAAAATAATGTATGCAACATGCCATTTTCGGTTTCAATTCAGACTGCTGCACCTTGTACTGCCAAGAAGCCAAGAGATCAATCGAATTATAACTGCATCATTGTACCAGATTCTGCCAGTATACCAAAGGAAAAAGGTGTACCAGATTCTTCCACTAGGCTTGTGGTCAAAATAACTGGTGAAATCGGATTCTGCCATGTGTAAAAACTAACAAATTCTGCCACTTACATGTACTCACAGCAACAGGTGTACCAGATTCTGCCACTATACTCCCAGTAACAGGTGTACCAGATTCTGCCACTATGGGTATACTCGCAGTAACAAGTGTACCAGATTCTGCCACTATACTCCCAGTAACAGGAGTACCAGATTCTGGCACTATATGGGTATACTCACAGTAGCATGTGTATTCTGCTTCTATATGAGTATACCCACAGTAACAGTTGTACCAGATTCTGCCACTGTACTTACAGTAACAGGTGTATCAGATTATGTCATACTCACACTAGCATGTGTACCAGATTCAGTCACTAATTAAGAGTATACTCACAATAACAGCTTGGTGGACCAGATTCTGCCACTAGTCACATATATAGGTATTCTCAGCATTTGTTACACATTCCGCCACTATGAGTATACTCACAGTAACAGGTGTACCAGATTCATCAGCTATGTAATGATACGTGTGCTTATATATGAGATGCACCAGAGCCAGGTCAGTTTTGAACTAAACAGTCAAAATATGACTTGGGGACCGAGCTGGATTCGAACCTTGGCTGCTAAATTGAGGTGAAACGCGGGGACAGAACCACCAAGCCGTTGCGCATGTTTGACAAATCGTCACCGTTTCGTGTACACGATAGCTATGTCAACAGGGAAGTCATTATACTAAGAAAAAAATCCCTCATTTGTTTTTATTTGATCTGTATCCTTATGTTTAGATACGGCTTACCAAACCACCCAGCCTACATACCAGAGCGTCAAATCGGTCTATCCGAGGACATGTCACTCATGCAGCGAATGTTTAACACCTGGATGCACTATTTGTACACAGCCTTATTCTACATGCAAATATCATCCTATTCAAGTGTGCAATACGAGCATGACATTGCTCCCAAGGTGTCTGTCTTAGACTTGATGAGACGAGCTGAGCTGCTGACTGTCGTCATGGATTTTGGGATGGAATTCGCCCGCCCTCTACCGCCAAATGTCATACTTATATCGTCGCCAACGCTCGGAGATCAGACGGATTTCAAAGTGACGTAACGATTTATGAGTGTGATGTATCTGATTTGAAATCCGTAAATTAATTACCACCATTAAAGGGGAAAAGAGGTGGGAAATGGCTGCAAAGTAATCACTATATAAGTCGAGAGGGCGGTCTTAAATCATCCAATCTGAACCATTTTAAACGAAACCTCGCTACCGTGAGTCCAAACACATGCAGATACATCCTGCGTTCATCACCATGCTTGTACGAGTATAACGACTCCAGGGACATTTTCCATTATTCACAGGTACCACGTGATCAGCGGGACTTTGTTGACGGCGCAAGCGCAGGAGTGGTGTTGTTTTCTCTTGGTAATTACGTAAATAACATGAGTGCCGAAGCTGCCATGGCATTCGTTAGAGGGCTGGCCAAATTGCGACAAAACGTCTTGTGGCATTTCCCTGGTAACACGTCACACCTCAGGCTAGGAAACAACACGAAAGTAGTCAAGTGGATACCGATGCAGACATTCATGGGTTCGTATGCCAGACTATAAATTAATGCCTTTATGGACCCAGACTTCAGGCTAGTCTTGGGACTTATTTTGCGACCGTCATTTTGTGTCCTTTAAATGAAACCAATGGCTTGAGATACAATGGCGAAGCTGGTGAGGTGGTGGTGGTGGCCTCAAATGGCAGTAGCGAAATAAGTAACTCAGCCGAAGCTCAAGCTATTATTATTAAACTTGTTTCGTAAAGGCCCTTGGATATATTGTACAGTATGTCTGGCTATAGTTATTAGCAAGGCACTACGATAACAGTGGCGTATAGACTCTTTGTGAAGCCCATGTGCGAACTTAATTAGAATTCAGAATATACACGTTGCATTGATGCTGTCAATTTGTTCTGTTTCCCAGCCGATCCAAACGTACATGCAGTGGTCTGCAATGGCGGGTCTGGGATACTACATCAGGCAGCGTGGTATGGTTTACCTTTGGTTGGTATCCCACTCTTCGGGGACCAGTTTGATAACATGATCAGAGCAGTCAATAAAGGGTTTGCCCTTTCCCTGGACTTCTTTGAGATGACTGAGGAAAGTCTGTACCAGGCTGTGATGCAAGTTATCCAAGACCCAAGGTAATTCGTAATTTCCTTCAGGCTTTACATCATAGCACTTGCCTTTTGCATTTTTATCTCGTCCTAAGCAGAACTATAATGTTCCAGCCAACAGAGGTGGTATATTAGAACACGTGTCAGTGGTACGGTGAAGGGCATGCCAAACAAACGCAGCCAGCAACATTACTGTGCAAAATACTTCAAATAAAATTATATGTTTCTAGTCTATGGTCGACTACCATTTACCACTTGGAACCATGTAACTAGTGTTGCACACTGATGGTACGCTCGACCTCAGAAACGTTGCAGACTGTTACTTGTCATTCCATGAACTCTCCAAAAATTCAGAGCCCCCAAAATCAGAAATGTTAGCCCTTGCTGGCAAGGTAAAAAAAAAGGGGCACTAGCGGTAAAGAGGTGACAGTCAATTAAGAGGTCCCTTTTAGGAATTCTATACATACCAGGCCTATTGTTATTTACTAGATATTGTAGGACCAATGAAGGTTTTAGAAGCTTTCTTCCTTTTTTAAATATTGTCTTACAGCTTCCGAGCAAATGCAGAGAAACTATCCGGTATTATGAGAGGAGGCATTCAAAGACCTGCTGACAAGGCAGCTACTTGGATCAGTCATGTGACTCGGTTCGATGGGGGTCATTTACGACCAAAGGTAATGGACATGAACTTCATTCAGAGCAATCTCCTGGATGTATACGGATTGTTCCTTCTCCTTGGCCTCGTGGTATCGTTAGTATGTATCGCTCTGTGTCGGTGCTGCTGCACATGCAGTGCTCGAATGTGCCGAATTCAACGCAGTGGACATCGCAATAAGATAAAGCAGAATTGATTTCTGATTGGGCCTAATTATAATAAGCCCATAAATTATATTCAATGTTCCCCTAAATTTATGTATGGGATTGGATCTGGCATTAACATTTCCTGCCCAAGGCTAAAATTAATAACCACAGGGTAAACTCACTGGAATAATTTCAAGTAAATGTTAAGGGTTTTTTTAATTGAAGCCTCAAGCTACAGGTTCTTTGAAACAGAAGTTGGCCTTCATCAGAAGGTGATCTGACGGGAAGAATCTGTTAGGACAGGCGTAGAGAGTGTACAGCACTCCCCTGTCAACCATCTCCAGCACCCCCTGACAGTTCAGGCGCCCTGAACTGAACCAGAGATAATCCAAGGCGACACCCATGAGAGGGACTTTGTCGCTCGTTTGCTCCTTCCCGGTCTGGGTTGCGCTTCCTTCCTGCAGAGCTCTCCAACCAGTCCCACTTGGGTCATGAAACTGGGAGAAAGGAACTTCAACGCCCTTCCGTGCAAAGACAGATGAACAAAAAACGAAGGAGAGTTTCTTTGTGTGATGCTAAGATACATTTCATAATACATGTAATTGGACAGAATTCCTTTTAAAGGCCGCGACGTACAGGAAAATTAGGAACGTAGAGACACCCAAGAACACAATACACAAAAGAAATGTTTTTGTAGCTTTTAAGTCATTTTGTTGGCAGTTTCTCACTATCCCCTCGAAAATTATGTAACAATAAAAGGATGAATGTCTTTTGGAGACTGCCTGGAACTGGTTGCCTGTCAATAGCCACTGAAAAGCCAGGCCAGGCCTGGACTTTGCCTAAGCTCTTGGGCGTCTATAATCCCCATGCCCAGCACTGAACAGTAGACTTCAAGCTGTGCTGCAACATTGTTTGCATATACCCGATTGACAGAGTCCACACTGTGACACTGATCTTGGACAGTATCCAGACGTCAGGCTTTATTGAATAAAGCAACTCTATTGTAGTGAAGTTCTGGGCCGATAGAAGGGGGATTTTAGACCTGAAGACCCAGGCATGGCCAGGCTTATCAGTGGCTAGACCTCAGTACCGGTATTAAAGCTTCTCTGAAATACATAACTTGATGTGCCCTGTCTGATTTACTGTCTGCTTTATCCATTGTCTGTAAAGTAAAGAAGAGTATGTCATCTAGCCTAGTCAAAAGTGCTCAGATTGCGCCACATGCAGGCTTGTTACAGTATGAGCAGAAAAGACCCATGTGATTTGTAATCAAGTGGAGAAATGTGCCAACTTACCATCACTGTTTTGTATGCACTTCGGAAATGGCTGACCGGATGTTGGAAACAAGAAGATAGCACGTCTATCAAGCAGAAACTCTTCAGCAGGAAGAAAACAGAAAAAAGAGGACATAATATGAAGCAATGGAAATGGAATGACTTCGCATCTGACTGAATACAAAAGCTGGATTACATGCAATGCCACCCATGTTTACCATGGTAATTTTTTTATGATAAAGGTAGCAATCCTATACTCCACCATTCATGGAAATTAACGGGGATCCAGGTTGGCACCCCGGATTCGAGGCTGGCTCGAATAGCAAGTGGATCGAGCTTTCAGGCCCAACCCAATTCCGTAGGCTTCACCCATTTTTTTCTCTCACATCAGAGTTGTATCTTCTTCTCATCCTCTTTATTATTATTATTATGACACCAAGGATTCCTCAAAAGCGCCCTAGGCACTGTAGCTCGAAAGCTTGGTGAAACCCTTTATGGAAAGATGATGAGAAGAAGATACAGTTTTAGAGGTGGGAGGATCACCCCAGAGTAATAGTCTGGGTAAAACATAAAATCAGGTAGGGACTGAAAACCAAATCCACTTGTGGACCGAGCCGGACTTGAACCCGGTCCGCAGAGGTGAAAGGCGAGGAGAGAACCGCTACCCCAACATGACTCCCCTCTCTATAATCGGCCTTTCAAGCACATGGAGGGCTTTTGAGAAAACCTTTGATTCATGAATAAAATAAGTCAAATGTCACATTTCCATATCCCAAAAGAATCGTCCTACCATGCGTACCTTACTGGAATCATCCTGGGGTGACACACTGAACCCTCTCAGGGTTTCAATGCTTTGCTCGCTGAGAAGCCCGTTGCCAAGGAGCTGATACCCCGGCATGTGTGGTTGCGTGTTGAAATCACCACATAGTATGAGGGCGCTGTTTATGCCACCAGCAAAGCGTACAAGTTGGTTCACAGCCAGTGCAGCCTGAACGAGTTATAGACAAAATTCACATCAAGGGAGAGATATGTTCAAACTGTTGGTCGGGCCCAGGCAATGAAAACACCTGGCCAGGCCTGGAACTTCAGGCCTGACATCTCCTGATCCAGTCACTGGCCCTAATACAGCAGAGCCACCTCAATAAGATCTCTGTGTTTGCAACTTTGGATACTGCCCATGATCAATGTGGACTCAATTTGTCAATACAGTATAGAGCATTCCACTTATTTCAACAGCAGAAACATCTTAGACATGGATTTGTAAGACAACAAAATTCCCACTTATTTTGAAGCTACATATTAAACTGCAAAGGTGGACAACAAAGGCGTGAAGATGCATGGGGCTGGGGAATGGGAATTAACAGGGTAATTAAGGGGAAATAGGAATAAGATTAGAGGGAAGTGCATCAATACATTTTCAATATTATTTTCAGCGAAATTATGCTTTAGAAGAGGAAGAATTAAATATTTGGAATGTTACCAACTAAAGAAAAGCCAAATCACAAACCTGTAGTGTGATGACGTCCATGGCCTCACGATTTTTCCAGAATTGATGGACGTTGCCCAGAGTAAGGAAATTCTCCGTTTTCATGTCACGCAGACGGAGAAACATGCTCACCGTCTCCTTCAGCGTCCACTCTATGATGGCATCCGCCTGGACTTTGGGAAGCGACCTCTTCGACACCAACTGACGAAAAGGAAAAGGAAAGGGAAATACGTCATCTAACAACTTAAAGGAGGTGCACACCATCTTATCCTTTGTTTGATCTCATTTGTATTGTAATACATGTATTGGCAGGCTGGCACTATAAGATCTTCTCCTCAACATGGCCAGGCCCAAATACTTTAAGATGATGATAATAATTATTATCATTATTATCATTTTAATCGGCCATCAAGACAAATACAAGAATATATTACAATGAACAAGAACAATTAGTTCACATAAGTGCCCACGGGTGTGAAAGGGGACAGAACGAAGACTAAAGCATAAGCTGGCCAGTGTAAGCACAGGTGTACTTCAACATTGTGGCTAAGGCATGCCAACCCATGCAGAAGATCTCCTACATGTCTAAAGCATTTTTCTGCTTCTGTAAGCAGCCGTATGAACTGGGTACCTGAGAGTTGTTGGAACTAAAGGTTGCATTTAAATAAAGAATCTTTAAATAATCCTGCCACGGAAAACATGAATGCTGAATCAGCAAGCGCAAACAAGAGGATGCTGCAACTTGTAGTACCCGGTAGTCAAGTCGTGATGTAACAAGAGTGTGAACTGCCAAGCTCACCGTACCTACTCCTGTTTCACGGGAGGTGTACCATCAATAACATTTCTTCTTTTCGTGCCTCAGCACCTCCGAACAAACGTTTTGGTTTGGGGCTTTATATAAAATGTCTTTTGATTGATTTTTTGATTGATTGATTGGGAATTACCTCTTGCATCTGGTCCTTAAAGTACACCACTTTGTGATTCTCCAACTCGAACCTGCTCTGTTTGTAGAACGTGGCTGGGCCTTCATCAACGCCAAGTGCCTTGTCACACTGGATACCTTTGTACCCATGCTCAGCTAGCGTGGGTGCTAGCACCTCATTGAAGTAATTGCCGTTCACCTTCAGACAAAAAAAAATATTCAACAAGACTTCAATTTCTCTCCTACAGGTGCTCATTACCCAAAGATAAATGGTCTTGTCCCAAAACCCTCAGCTCCGTTTTTAATCTCTGACCTCAACTTTCTTCCCTGTGGCCTGGGTGGTTGACAGCTTTGACAGTTGAGAGGCAAGACATATTCCTTCCAAGTGCATGACTCAGTAGTACAGTAAAATATGCAGAGTGCCCAAAAATATTAACATCCTTTTGTATGTTACTAACTTTTATACTTGGACGCATCTTAATGCCTCAAGATTTCACACACAAAGGATTCGGGCAGTGGAATGTTGCCTGCCACTCCAGACCAGGTCACTGACTCTGGTTGACTAAAGACCTCCACAATGTGTACATATACATGTACATAATTTTATGTGTATATTATACGTACATTGTACTGGTGTTGCTTAGACAATCATGCCTATTAAGGTTACAGGGGTGTGTCAAGTTGTTTAACTATGGTATACAACTCTCTGTGGTTCCTACAAAAAAAAGACAAGAGCTGTTAACCAGTCCACATTACCACTGTCTACGCATCACCATGAAAACTAGTACAGGAAAAAAACATGTGTGGTAAACGGTGGTAATTGAGGTCTGTTACTAGGGTTTTAAGAGTGGACAATTAACATGAATGTACCTCTTGAAGACATATTACATCAGCATCTTTATGATGCAACAACTCCATCAACAGTTGTGGGTGCCTTTCCGTCATTGTACGGTACCCCTTAGGCAAGTAGGGATAAGTCTCGCCAGTCACATGGCAGTCACCTAACACGTTGTATGATACGATCACAAAACCTTCAGAGTCAGAGATGCTGCCCGGGCTTTGTGTTCCAACCGATACCCAGTTCCGTTTGACGGGAAGCAACTCCTCTGGATGTTCTGATGAACTTGCCATCTTGGTTTCCTGGGGTTGAGTGGTAAAAATGTTATGTGCACTTGATATATATATGCAATCTTCATCGTTTATGCAAGGCTCGCCATCATGACACTGCCATACAAGCTGCCCTACATAATCACCAAGAATACTTTGGAAGATACATGATGTAGGGCCTTATGGTACTTCTTGTACTCGAAGTGGTCTGACAAGTCGACTGCTTATATGGTCCCAGCTAAACCTAGGTCGGCAAGCTCAATCAGCGACTATCTGTCAGGTTGACAGATAATTCGCCATGTCACTGATCGAACTTGCTCCGGCCCACTGAGGCGTTGAACTCCTTTTTTTTTTATTTCGGGGGTCAACGGTTGGTCTAGTACGACTAGAGTAAGATAAGAGACTAGAATGCATGACCGACCGTCCATCGACTCCCAAAATTAAAAAGAGAGATCTAGCGCTCAGTAATACTAATAGACCAAGTTTAACTTGGGCGCTATAGAAACTCCCTTTTTTGACTGAATTTTGGGGTTGACGGTAGACCGACTGTCAACCCCAAAATTATGAAAAGGGAGTTCAGCGCCCAGGTAAATATGTCTATGCCTACATCAGCATCAGTGCAAAAGCAGCTATAGGGCCTACCCGTCAACAGGGCCATCGCTTAACACCTGGATGGGCGATGTATTTAAATTTGTACGTATCTCACGCCCAGCTGGACTGTACTTTGGCAGCTGTAAAATGACATTTGGAAAGTTCTAGAAACATACGACATACCAATCTAATATCTGTATTTAAAGTATAGGCCTACTACTAGTACTACTTTTTAGAAAGATTTAACTTAAGGCATGGCCTACATATACACAACTTACATCAAGATTCACTCCTGTTATTTATTTCTCCGCGCAGACGAGCTGCAGCATCAAAAATAATTTTCAGCAGGGTGCAATACCGCCCTCTCTTGACACTGCAAACGCTAACAGTTTTCATTTTTTTTATTTGTATTTTTAAAAATGGCGGTAATGTTTGTATTCTATTTGGAAACCGCGCGTTTATATCAGAATAAATCGGTATTAGAAAAAATGATTTTAATTTATTGTATCAATCAATTTCATTTGTATCATTTATTACATTGGGGAAAAGCGTTGAACTTCAAAAATAATAAACCATTGACAACTCACCAACAGAGGGCGCTATTGAATGGACAAAGAAATAGCCAATCAGAGCGCCCCATTTCTGTTAAACTGCCCGAGTACACATTTTGAATCGTATGTTGACGTGAAGATCGCTGTAGTTCTGAACGGAAGTTACAACAGGAAATAAGAAGATCGGTGAGTTTGATCTTGGTTTTTGTGCTACGAAAATGACTGACGTGTTATATTTATCGCAAGAATATTGCAGTACAATCAAATAGTGAAAAATAGCATAAAAATGGCGATAAGTCTGACCACTTTTCTGCTGTGTAACACTAACAACAGTGTGTAGGCCTACGTACGTTAGGCCTAACGTTAACGTTAGTCGTTTTAGTTTTACCTATGCTTGTCCCCCTTCCTTAACAATAACATTAACATGCTTGTTTTTTGTTTTAATTCTGGGTGGGGGTCTATGGTCTGTAAGTGTATACTAGCGCCTTAGGGAATCCCAAAGACTAACGTTAAGTTAAAGAAAGAGTTCAACATTTTGTACACAGAAAAAAATGTTTTCCGATGAAAAACCAGACGATCATTTCAAGGCTCAAGCTTTTTCCACGAGCCATCTGCAATCTTTGTGGTGTTCACCGCCACACACACGTAACAACTGTAATTTGTTTCTAATTACCGGAGAGCCAAACAAAGACATGCAAGACATGCAAGATGGTGTACGCTTGGGTTTGAAAACAGTTGAAACTTTCATTGTCAAGTTCAAGTTGTCAACAAATTTTGAATCATTTTCTTTGTGTCTGTGTATGTGTCAGATTATTGCACACGACTGCTCTCCAAGTTTGAATCGAAGGTATCATTGATACTCTCTTTAAGGAACGACAACAGCCCGTCAATCAAACACCATGACAACAGTGAGTATTGTTACAATTGGAGACTTTGGAGAACCGGTCTTCAAATCAACAGCGCACGCAATTGTGAGCATGGGCACGTTGTTCTGCGCCTCCGCTGTTGACTTGAAGACCGGTTCTCCAAAGTCTCCCATTCCTTTACATTCTAAAGAAACATCAACTGTCGACAGCCATACTAATAATTACTGACACTATGTCAACACGAACCGATTTAACCATATGCATCGCCATTGGTTACTAGTTATATCAACAGAAAATTCATACTTTCGCACTTCTATCGTTCTTACTTTCGTTCTTCTCTTAAGGTCTCAACTAGCCTGCTCTAGATAGTCCTCATGAGTAGACCGAGAGCACTAGACTCTAGAGCAGGCTAGTCAAATTCAAAATGTTGAGACCTTACGGGAAGTGGAAACAAAATAGAAGTGCGAAAGTACAAACGATTCTTACGTGGTGTTTCTGCAAACCGATCCACATTGTCACCATGCAAAGCATCAAAGATTTCTTTTTGTAAATTTGTAATGTTCTTCAACAGAGTAATTTTATTGTTATTATTAAAAAATTATTATGACTACCCAGTGGGGCTCTAGTGCAATTAAATGTACATTATAATAATATTTGGCATTTTTTTCCCAGATGACAATTACATTACAATATGACTTAAAGGTAGTATCATACTAGGGCTGTAAGTTTACGAATAATTTTGTAACCGGTTACCCGTCTGTTTTTCGGTTACGGTTACGATTACCCTTATAACAAAGAAAACAAAGAAAAACAAAGAAATAGTAAGTTTGGGTCTTTTAGGAACTTTGTTGACAACATTCTTTTGTTACAGCATTTTGCAGTGGTAGACATAGCAAAATATTTAGCCTTGGCTTTGCATAAGCCTGCTGGTCAAATTTTCAGAAGATCATTGACATTTTTTTCTTTGTGAACTCTAGAAGTGTCTATGTTTCAAAAAGAAGAGGCCATTAAAAAGATACTTTTCGATTAACCTAACTGGGAAAATGTACCCGGGTACCCTTTTGAACGGTCGGTTAACCGGTTAACCGGATACAAACTGCAGCCTTATATCATACTTTGGTTTTTGTCAAAGAAGCACAGATTCATGGGCAAAAATATAAAGGAAGATACAGTCACAGTCCACCTGTGAAAATTGCAATCCCAATTATCCCATACATATGTAGGCCTGCGGTGCCCACTTTTTGAGAAAACGGTGGAAAACAGCCGTGCAGTATTTCTTAAGTCTTTTCTCTTTTATTTTTGATCTTTTAAAAGATCAAAAAGATTTTCGGTTGTTGTTTTAATTTAATTTCTGGATAAATATGTACAGCATTTCAGGCAGACAAATGTTAGCGGTAGGTTTCTACCACCACCATCTTCATGCCCTCCTGTAAGTTATATGTAAATATGTGAACATTTCTGTTTTGGTCTCTTACCAAAGTATGATACTACTTTTAAGGTTACCACCAAGTATACATATCCCTGGAATAAAAGTTTGTCTTTTTCATCTTTTTCATTTCCTTTTTGCTAAAATTGTTTTTGTTTTTGCTTTGGTTCTTAGAGATCCGTACTTATGTCAAAAGATGTCAACGCCCCCGTGGCTAAAGTCCAGCCAATGAGCAAGCTCCCTCTGCCATCGAAGCTTCGACCACCTCAGGCAAAGCGCCCTCTATTGATAGACCACGTAAGTCACATGAAACAGCTAGTAGCGACACTGTTGGTCTCACAGATGTATTAGAAAATTAGATGACGCATTGGCTGTTCGTGGTTGCGTCATTCGCGCCGCCACTGATTCCTCACAAACCTGTTTTTATGGAACGCCTTAGCTATCTTTAGATTGTTTGCGGTAATTCCTTCATTCAATTTGCCAAACTGAATGATGGAATTGGCAAAGGGAATGACAAAAGTAATTGGAAAATTAAATTATGAAATTGGCAAATTAAATGATGGAATTACGGACAAACAATCTATAGTTACAGCGTTCCGTCATATTTCTGCCTGTACCGTAAAAATATGTGAATACTACGAACCAATCCACATACCGACTATCACCATGCAAGCCTCAAATCTTTAATAACTGCACTTAATAGTGAGTTGCATGATATAACAAATTTAAAACAAATTCTTCTATTGTCAACAAAAACTATTATTTAAACCTCTAGAACGTTGAAGAGAATTCTGGGGCTCCGTTGCCGAAGCGTAGACGATCGGACAGTGGCCCCAAGCTCAGCTCAGTGCCTGCCAAGAAGCCTACTGCCAAGCCCCAGAAACCTGCCGTTGTCAGGTCAAAGGTCACCAATGGGACTACTGGGTCAAGAGTCAACCGACCCAAGCCAGGTGGCCTGAATCAGGCAGCTGCTAGGCCTTCAAAGCCGAGTAAGTGCAAATTACAGTGCAAGATTTTTTTTTGTAATTGTTTTACTTTTTTTTTTACTTTCAAAAGTTTTTTAATTTTTTTTTTATAAATTTGTGTTCCTATATTTTGATTATGGCGAGTGAGTTAGGGCACTCGCCTCTCACCAATGTGGCCCGGGTTCGAATCCGGCCTGGGTCATATGTGTATAGAGTTGTGCGTTGGTTCTCTTTTATGCTGCGAGGGTTTTTTCTCCAGGTTCTCTGGTTTTCCTCCCTCCACAAAAATCAAACACTTTCGAGGCTGTGCTCCGTGATGGGTTGATGTGGCTGGCAGCCAATGAGGAGCCCTTGAATGACAGCAAGTCATTCATGTTGTAGCTCTGCATCCTTTGCAATTTAGTACCGCAGATGCAATCATACAAGGACGATCAACTTCCCAATTTATGATTTATGATATGATTTATTGTTATTATTGATCTTTATAGGTATACAACGGATTTAAAAGAGAAACAACACATGAACTTATTTCCCATCATTTCTCAGTTATATTCTCATAACTCATCTTTGCTTTAGACCAAACCAAATATTAACAGTCTCTTTTTGGTGATCCATTCTAACTGGAAATGCCATCCTCACATTTTTTTCTTTGGCTTTGTTTGCTACTCGACAAGACAAGCTAACATGTTTAACAAACAAAACCATTTTCCACTTCCACTTTTCCACTTGAACTTTTCCTCTCAAAAAATGAGCGTTGCAATGCATTCTTTCTCTTTGCATGATTTTATATATTTATTGTCATTTTTTGTTTGTTGGCAAAATGCTATTTATCTGCTTGCAGTCACTCGAAATCCACCCGCTAAAAGCATTGTAAAAACAACTACTGGGGGAAGACAAGCGACTAATGCCAAATCAGCTAAGCCTGGCATTAATCATGCTTCCAGCACATCCAATGGTAAGTCAGCGGTCTGCGTGGACTTTCAAGATGGCTGCCTCTTTAAGTTGTTGCCCTTTGGGCCAATTTCAAAGCATTGCTGTTTTAGGCATAGAAATGGAAGAGTCAGGAAGGTTCTTCCAGCACTGCATTTCCCCTCTGTTTAAAATGTTTGGACTTGGATCAAGTTGAGCCATGAAGTCATATGTTACAGTACCTATGGGTTCGATTTCACGGAACTCATCGTAACTTACTATTGATCGTAGGACTTATGATGCATTGTGGCCCTACGTAGCATACGATGGGTTATCCTTTGTGTCTCGAGATACGTTCAATCGTAGGGCTTCTTGAAATTGACCCCTGGGCTCTACAGTCCTTTGTCCTTCACTCTACATGCACAACGCTGCAATATTGCACATTCTTTGGACTTGGACCAAGTTGGGCCATCAAAGCCATTGAAAGTTACAATGCCTATACAGTCGTGTGTATTGCACACGTTTGCAATTTGCGTATTCTCTGTACACAGAACAAGTCTGGCCAGCTACCAGCAATCTTATTCAAAGATTTAAAAAAAAAAAAAATTTCAAAATTTAATTTCAGATGTTAAAGTTTTGCATCTTTCTTTCAATACTTCAGTGTCCATGCAGCAAACAGGATAATCAACAGGATAACCACCTAAAATGGGCGAATAAAAATTTAATTGTTCCTGTATTTTGCCCCAATCCCAGGCCCCAAGAAGACAACCAAGCGACCAGCCTGGGACTTGAAAGGGCGGCTCGCCGATGTCGAAAGCCTGCTTGAGCAACGGAAGGCCACCAACAACCAGCTGCAGCAGGAGGTGACGGCAAAGAGCGGCAACAACAGCGCCCTCGCGTCGCGCAACCACGAACTTGCAGATGCCGTGCGCCGCAAGGAAGAACAGCTGGTTGAGTCCGAGGCCAAGATCAAAGATCTGGAGAGACAAGTCAGGTAGGAAATGCATCATTCAAGAGCGAATCATTTTCCCTTTTGTCAGGAAAATATTTCTTTCCCAAATTTTTCCAGTAACAAAAGGTAGAGAAATGTGATTTTCAAGATTTTTTTATTATGCTTTCACCAAGTTGGCGCACGATTTGTGACTGTGTCCCTGTTTCCATTAGTGAACATGCAGGACTCGAAATAGTACTAGCCCGTCGTACAATGTCTAGGCAAAAACCCACTCCGGGCTAGCTAGACTTGCTTCCTTGGTTGCCCGGTGGGCTAGTAACAAAAAATCACATTCACATAAGGCCTGCCCTTCATTACAATGTGGTTTTTTTTGTTTTTTGTTTTTTTGTTTTTTTTAGAAATGGTGAAGATGACTTTTCTGCATCAACCCGTCGTTTCCAGCGAGAAATCGATGACTTGAGCCACACCAAGGGCCAGCTTGACCGCCAACTGGCCGACGTCAGGGGGGATCTGGAGGCCTCGCGGCAGGAGTGCAACGGGCTGAAGTCATCCATTGCACAGATGACCGCTGCACAGGCAGGCATTACGGCTGAACTATCAAACACCAAGGTAAATAACTGTGCGACTAACACTTAACTTATTATTCATTTGTAGGCTTGTCCCACTTTAATCATGATGCATCTTTTCATTTTGTATCAGCAGCGAATTTAATTCAAATGGGCGTTATTACCCCAGTTTACCCTATATGGCTTTCCATAGCACAGATACACACAACTTTTCAGAATTTCATCTGAAATCAGATTTCTTTTTGTCTTTCACCCAAATTCCAATCTTTTCCCCTTCAAATGTTTTGAATAGGCCTCCGTGCTTGAGCTATTTAAAAGGATACGCCCTTTATATTGAAAACTATAGTTACCCCGATGTTAGGACAAATTGCACAATGTTTACGTGTAAGTTGGGGATATGACGTACAACTTGTTTGTCCGAACTTCTGAATGTGACGTCACGAGCGCGGAGCCCTATTGCACAATTTTATTTTCAAGTCTCCTTTGATGATATTCCCTTTTTTCAACGAGAAGTCACAACCTATATTTTCAGCATATGGATGACAGAGCTGGAGTTTGACCCTGAGTTTTGTAAACCCCCTAGTTTCTGTGGGTAAACAGGTATATCAAAGCAGAATATACCGACGGCGTGTTTGTGAGTCGATTTGTGTTTAATAAAATTCCGTCTCGATTTCGTAGTTGACTTTGGGCCAATCCCAGGAGACTTGTCGACAGTATCAGGCAGAGATAGCAGACCTGAAGGCAGTCATTGCCGGCCTCGAGGGGAACATCTCTGAACAGGAATCCCAGCTGAGAGCCAACGAAACAACCAGACGTAA
The DNA here is from genome assembly GCA_963971285.1 of Astropecten irregularis. Taxonomy (NCBI): domain Eukaryota; kingdom Metazoa; phylum Echinodermata; class Asteroidea; order Paxillosida; family Astropectinidae; genus Astropecten; species Astropecten irregularis. The sequence continues at coordinate 10,637,263 of OZ020251.1, read as the reverse complement.
ACTGCACAACACAATTCAAGAGCTGAAGGTAACAAGACCAACGAACAAAAAGCTTAGGCGGGTTAGGCCCACATAAAGTTAGAGTCCCTGGTTTTGAGACTATTAAAGATTCTATCATACTTTGGTTGGAAACTGAAACAGAAATATCCTCAGATTGCCCTATAACTTACAGGGTATACAGATGGTGCTGGTAGAAACATACTGTTGTAAAACCTTTTCTGCCTGAAATACTGTATTTATTCAGAAAAGAGCCAAACCAATGACCAAAAACATTTTTGATCTTCGGAAGATCAAAAATAACAGTGAAAAGATTTCAAACTACCATGGCTGTTTTTCACCATTTTCTCAAAAAGTGGGCACCGTATGGGACTGGGAATTTCACAGATGATTGTTACTGTATCTTTCTTGATTTTTATGCTCATAGATCTGCATTTCTTCAACAAATACCAAAGTGATATTACCTTTAAAGCAATTCTGTTTCTTTTATATTAAAAACCTCAGTTAAATTGCATCATTTGACCTTTTGATATTTGACCATCTCTTTTCAGGGTAACATTCGCGTCTTTTGTCGCGTTCGGCCACTTCTGGGTGAGGAAACGGCCAATGGGTACGACCTTCAACACATCAACTTTGCAGGGTCTGATAGCAAGTCCATCGAGCTGACCGACGCTAACCTTAACGAGGTAAAGTCAAATCTCTCTCTCTGGATTTCCCAAACCTTCTGATCCCTCAGAGCTTCATATAGGTTTCTTTTCGGAGTTTGAACTCAAAAACTCCATGAATACCTACACGACATTTCCTCCCTTTACATGTTTCGTTATGAACGTTCTAGTAGGACTTTTCATTTATTTCATTTCATTTATTGATTTTTGCAGGACAAATAAAGGACAAAACTATATGATTAATAATAAACTACTTATTTACAGTTAAATACTTAAAACACATTAGATAGAATAACTCCAAAAGTGTAAAATGCAATAGAAAGTACAGTAAAAAATAAAAAGACTGATGATGTCAGGAAAATTAGTGACACAACAGACGGAGAAAGAACACTGAAATTACATGATGCAGACTTAGGTCAATATCAGCTAAAGATTGACCTCGTGAACAACTGGACTTCTCTTAACAAAACTAAAGAGGGCGCTATCGTAGCATTACAGAATCTCTAGAATGAATTAATACACAATTTTTCTCCTTGAGTTGATTCCTCAAAAATGAAGACGGCGATCTCAGGCCTGGAATTTCGTTTCTGAAAAGGGCAAGGCCACTTAACCATCACAAGGGGCACTTGATTTTCCAATGGAAGTGCCGCACTTCCATTGGAAAATCATAATGTCTATGGAAACATTTGAAGGGGGCACGAAGGCCAAGAACCAGGCCAATGAAGGCCTTGGCCTTTGTTAAATTCAAGGCTTGCGGTTGTTTGTTGTTTGCAGTCCCCGGATGTTTGCCTCAAGCAGTACCCTTGGCCATCGCCACGGTGCTCCACAAAATCCCCTCTTAGCAGTTTCAGTTTGTGTGACAGAACTTCCCTTCTTCTGAGAATGTCGCTCCATGATGTATTGTTCACCATCTTCTGTTTCTCTCCAGCAGAGCAGCGTCGGAACTCGGTCCAGCAGCAGCAAGAAGTTTGAGTTTGCGTTTGACCGTGTATTCGAGCCAGACTCCAGGCAATCCGACGTCTTCGATGAAATCTCCCAGCTTGTGCAGGTAACTAGTTATAAACTGGTTTCTTCATTTTACTGCCTTAGGCGTGGAGGCATTCATTGCAGCCTTGCTGTGGCTTAGGTACCCCTTCCAGTCCTTTACCGTGAAGGGATCATCAGTCTTGTTACGGTGTGAGGTTACTGGTTTCTCCATACCGCAGGGGTAGAGGCATTAATCACTGACTTGCTGTGGACTAGGTTATCATTCCGGTCCTATTTAGAAGAGACCATCAGTCTTGTTTCATTGTGAAGGAATGTTTCTCCAAACCATAGGGGTGGAGGCATTCATTACTGCCTTTCTGTGGATAAGGTACCCATTCTGGTCCTATTTATACTGTGAAAAGAGACCATCAGTCTTGTTTCAGTGTGGAGGACTGGTTTCTCCACACCATAGGGGTGGTGGCATTCATTGTTGTCTTGCTGTGGACTAGGTACCCATTCCGGTCCTTTTTATATTGTGAAGAGACCATCAGTCTTGTTTCAGTGTGAGGGACTGGTTTCTCCATACCATAGGTGTGGAGGCATTGATCACTGCTTTGCTGTGGCCTGGGAACCCTTAATCTCATAGTTGCTTCTTTTCTTTTTGTGTTCATTTCTTTGTTTCTTTTTAATCACAGAGTGCCCTGGATGGCTATAACGTCTGTGTCTTTGCGTACGGGCAAACGGGCAGTGGCAAGACCTTCACCATGGAGGGGCCAGACACAGTGACCGATGATACAGAGGGAATGATCCCACGTGCCGTCCGGCAGATCTTCGAAACGGCCAATGAGCTCAGAGAGAAAGGCTGGGAGGTAATGCTTACGTACCAAAAACGACAAACAAATAAAGGTCCCATCCTTCTCGGACCAAGATTTATTCAAAGTCCGTTTCCTCAAGTTCCTTTTGAAAATGAGTAATTTAAAAATTTGGATGAATCTTCTTTTAGTGATTGCTTGATTGTTTTTGGGGTTTTGGTGTGTGTGTGTGGGTCAGTGTTCTCAGCCTAGCCACACCGGTTGGCAATGGTCGGGGACATCGAGATGAAAAATCATGTTGCCGATCTGCACAAAAAAAACTTGAAAATCACAGTAAATGCACAAGCTACAACAACAATATTGCGGTTTTTTTTTCACTGAAAGAACAGTAAGATTTTGATTTTGGAAAAAGACAAATTTGGAAAGTTAAATTTAGCAGATCCCCAATAACAAAACAGAATATTGCTGACATGCTAACATACGTACAGACTTGTATTTATCTACCATATATTATCTCCTGGAACCCGGCCGTGACGGGCGAGAGCTATGCTTGCTACGCTTCACAATAAGTAAATTTAGCCGGCACTCAAAATGGACTAGCTATAACACTTGTGGTTCTTTTTCTGGTTCTGGATCTGTTTCGGGATTTGGTTTTGGTTTTGTTTCTGGATTTTGTGTTTGTTTTGGATTTGCCTTTTGGCTTTTCTTTTTTAGAATTACATTCTTATTTTTCCGTTTTGTTTTGGCAGTACACAATGGAGGCCAGCTTCCTGGAAATCTACAACGAGACGGTCCGTGACCTTCTCTCCGACTGCAACTCGGCCAAAAAATGTGAAATCAAGATGGCCGCCTCCAAGGGCACAGATGTGGAGGTCACAAACTCCAGGACGGTGGAGGTACAGTCGGAGGGACAAGTGAAGAACCTGCTGAAGACGGCTTCCCACAACCGAGCTGTCGCTGCGACCAACTGCAATGAGAGGTCGTCCAGGAGCCACAGCGTGTTCAGGCTGAAGCTCTGCGGAGAAAACTCGGTGACGGGAGAGTCCTCCCAAGGTAGGTCTTAATATTTGTCAGCTTCGATGCGAAATTTTATGGAAATGAAAAGCTTACTTTTTATTGCTTAAAGGTACATGTAGGTAGGTCTTAATATTTGTCAGCTTCGGTACGAAATTTTATGGAAATGAAAAGCTTACTTTTTATTGCTCAAAGGTACATTGCTTTGGTAGCATACCGAAACAGAAATCTTCACAGATTTACCTGTAACTTACAGGGTATAAAGACGGTGATGGTAGAAACATACCGTTAAAATTTTTCTGCCTCAATTGCTGTACTTCTCCAGAAAATAGTAAAACCAATGACCAAAAATAATTTTGATCTTTTAAAGATATTAAAAAGATAACGGTGAAAAGATTTAAGAAGTACTGTGGGTGTCTTTCACTGTTTTCTCAAAAAGTGGGCACCGTATAGAACTTAAAATTTCACAGATGACTGTTACTGTATCTACCTTGATATTTTTTGTCCATGAATCTGCATTTCTTTGACAAAAACCATGTCTTTAAGGCTCTTAAACATTACGTAAGATGAATGTTTAAATTTGTCATTTCAGGAACTTTGAATCTTGTCGACCTTGCTGGCAGCGAGCGGCTGTCTCAGTCCGGATCCACCGGCGACCGGCTACGCGAGACCAAGAACATCAACAGGAGTCTGAGTAACCTTGGTAACGTCATCATGGCCCTGGCCAATAAGGACTCCCACATTCCCTTCCGCAACAGCAAGCTGACGCACCTCCTACAGAATTCACTCGGCGGCAACAGCAAGACGTAAGTTATCAGGCCGATCAGTAGTTGTGTGATTTAGTCCACGCAGACAAAATCCTGATTTCAATATTTTTGTGTCTTCACGTTCCCAGTATAAAAAGTACAAAATCTGCCAACCAGTGAAGGCTGGATGATATTCGTTGCTTTAACTCACTCGCAGTGCACAGTAGTGCTAGGATTCTTATCCGGTATAAAGGTTAACTGACCCAGATTTAATTATCTGGTTACAAATTTCCAAAAACCGTTAACCGAAACTAAAAGGAAAAAAAGGACGAACCTTTGGCTCATGCTCAACAACCCAAAAAGTGTAAACTGTAGAATTTCAGTCAGTTATTTTGTCCATTTTGCCAAGTAGTAACATGCTTTTCACATACTGGATCTGAAAGAAACATGTCATGTACTTGATCTAAAGAGTGACATCGTAAAAAGCATTCAGAATGAAAGTGCATGACGATCACATTGAAGAAGACGTCGCACGTGATTACATAGGTTAACCGTTAACCTGATTTTTGTTTGCAATCAGTAACCGGATTTGAAAAACTGTAACCCAATATTGCCCAGCACTAGTGCACAATGTGAAAGTCGCATACGATGCTCGTACTCTTCATAGCCTTTGTCAAGCTGCAGTAAACACTTTTTTCCGTTTGGTTAGAAATGGTCAATTCTTCAAAAAAAATTTTCCTTGTTTTGTTTACAGTTTGATGTTTGTCAACGTATCTCCGCGGGAGGAAAACTTCCAAGAGTCTCTGTGCTCCCTCCGCTTTGCCACCAAAGTCAACCAGTGCAACATCGGCACAGCACAGAAGAAAGTCAAATAGATCACGGACCCAAGAGAGCTGTGATCCGGTCAGCCGTGCAAGTTTTGCTTCGCTTCAATGACGTGTTTGCTGTTACTGTCACCCTGAAATCTCTTATTTGACCCTTTGATAAACCGACATGCATGAATACCACAGTTTTAATACTGCACATGGTTTTTCCTGTGGTAAGTGTGGTGTCCTGAACCCTATCACAATAGACCATAGTGTGGTTTGTGTGGTAATGCATGGTTTATGATCCAGTCCTCCCGTGGAGACTGTGGTAATGTGTGGTAAGCAGCTCTTGTCTTATTGTGTGGTTAAGTGTAGACGGTTAGCGTTAGGGTTAATATTCTCAACACCAAAAACCCTATGCAGCACCATGCATGGGAAGAGTGGGTGATTTTAAAGAGTCGGGACGCGGTTTTTGAAGCACCGTAGTCCAGTTTTGCTCGCTGCACACATACAGTTGGACGACAATAACTCGCATACCCTGCACAGTGAGCAGCCATTTTCATCTCCAACACTGGAGTTGTCGCATCGCTCTCAACTTATTACAACAAAGTTTGTCTGATACATCATATCAGCATCCAAACAAAAAATAATGTAAATACATGTAAATATTATTTTCTATGCACTTATAATGATCTGGGACTGAAGAGAAATTTTACAGCATTACAATGCACGATGTTTTTACTTTAAAGTATTTTGTATGTACAGTATAGTAATAGTCACAGGCCCTTATGCAAATCTAGTCCCAGCCTCCATACCTGGGCTCTGTCATGGCTCTGCTTCGGGGATCAAAATGTATTTCTTTTGGTGGCCCACAGGGCCAGTGGATAGTGCACTGCACTGGCATTGTTCCTCAAATCTGTGGCCCGATTATTGTTTTTTTTACGGCCCCGTGCCAGCGGACCACTGTTAATTTAGACTCATGTGCTTACCGCAGAATTCAGCACATGATTCTCACTCCGCGCTTTTTTACTGGGTTAGCGTAAATTTTTTTAAGCTATTCGTGTAAGCGAGGAATGCTTAATTAAGCAAGCTTTGCGAGCACACAACTGAAAATTCCTCGTCATTCAATGAAATGGGATCTTGTATTAGGCACGGAATTTTTGAACAGTGCATTGGTGCAAGATGTCCAACAGATGTTAAACAGAATGTGACCTCAGGCTTGTCCGAGTATAAAAAAAACACCATAAATTGTGTAGTTTAGTTGTCACAATTTTTTAATATGTGAATTTGTATAAATGTATCCGTTTTGTCTTTATTTAGATGAGCTATGCTTTTAATGCAATAGCCCTGTACATAAAGTGTGTAGCTTGTACAAATGGTAGAATTTCAAGTAGTTTTACGTAGCATAAATGCAGTTTGCCAATGAAGGTAACGAAATATTGAAGTTTGTTTCCATTCTATCCTTGAAAAAGGGTGAATCCCAAAACTTTTGGTGTCCAGTTTGAGAAATGTGCGACTTGTAGGCCATGATTTTTGACAGTGTCCCCATTCACATAGTGAACTCATAACACACTATCTATCTATCTTTTAATATACCTCTTAAATATTCACGAGCTAGAGCCGAATCCAAATTGGTCAATTCACCATCACATGTCAGTGGATATATTTGCTGATCACCAGCGAGTACTACGAGAAGGCCGGGGAATCTCCAAAGGAACTGTAACACATGGGACATCTCACTGCGCATGGAACATCTCGCTACGCATCAATGCTAGTTTGCAGTGCGATTGTGTGAACTTTGCCCTACGTGCAGTTCAAGAAACGCGAAAACCAACGTTTTGCTGCACTTCTAAAGAATATTTATGAGGTATAGTAAAACAAATATCACATGGTTTATTCAATTTCTAGCTTCCCTCAGTGTTAGAAGTTGACAAACTAAACCGTGTTTACACTAGATCGCGCAATGGAGGATTAGATCCTGTGGTCGCAATCAAGCTAGAGGGATCTGATTCAGTTGTTTACCAACTTTCAACACCTCGGGAGCTAGTATACAAATAATGAATGTTTATGAGTGGAATGGTAAAAATAATTTCATGAGGTGACAGATGGACTGTTCCATTTCACGAGGCGAAGCCGAGTGGAATGGAACAGTCCATCTGTCACCGAATGAAATTATTTTTTCCATTCTACGAATGTGAAACATTCATTATTTGTTTTATATAACATCTAAGTAGATCTTTGTCATTCGATTTTGATTGGAGGATAACATTTTAAGAGTTAGCGAGACAAAAAAAGCTTAAAATCTTAAGTATTTTCAGAAAGAAACATGACACATTTTATATTTTTGGAGATTCATTATGTCAAATCAAGTGAAAGATGGAATATTATACTCACTATTTAGTGATGTTTCACTGATAAACTATTATATTCCACCTTTACACTGGATTTGACATAATGAATATCCAAAAATATCTGTCAATCTACAATCCAGATGATTCTCTTCAAAGATATGACACATTTTAGTCTTCATTTGGATAGAGTATGCAGTGAAACTAATGTTTATTTTGCAATGTAATTAACTCTGCATGATGATGATACAGCCCCAATAATGACATAATTAACAAATACAAATGGGTATTGAGCCATGACATGTGACACAATCCAGTTACATTCTACCTAATCAAAACAAAAAGAAGAAAACACATTGTAAACAAGAATATTTCAGATAAATATATCTCCATTAATCCTAATGAAGGTAGTATCATGCTTTGGTAGCATACCGAAACAGACATTTTCCCAGGTTTACCTTAAACTTATACAGGGTATAAAGATGGTGATGGTAGAAACATACCATTACAATTTTCTGCTTGAAATGCTGTATTTATCCAGAAAAGAGTAAAACCAGTGACCAAAACTATTTTTGATCTTTTAAAGACTTAAGAAATACTATGGCCGTTTTTCACTGTTTTCTCAAAAAGGGGGCACCGTATGGGACTGAAATGTTCACAGATAGTGAATTACTTATAGTTTTGCCCATGAATCTGTATTTCTTTGACAAAAACCAAAGTATGATATTACCTTTCAAGGGCATGTACAACATTTTTAAAGGTGACAGAGCACATAATTCGATTTGTCATGAAATAAAAACAAACATGCGCAATTATTCAGCTCAATTGATCATTGAAAACAGTAGAAAAAGACAAAAACCTTTTGCAATTGTTACACCAAATTGGGAAAAGCTGTCTAATTTTTTATCTTGCCAATATGAAAAAAATGTTTTGGGGTTTGGTTTTACTCTTTTTCTGGATAAATACAGCATTTCAGGCAGAACAATTTTCACAGTATGTTTCCATTACCGTCTTTATAACCTGTATTAAAGTTACAGTACATAAATCTGTCAACATTGCTGTTTTGGTTTGTTACCAATGTTGTACATGCCCTTAACATGTTTATCGCAAATATTTATTTTTTCAAAACCCACCAAAGGAAACATCTGATAAATTTCATGATATTACAATCTTCATGACGTAAACAAACAAATCAAATAATGTTAAGGACAAAAATTACGGTCATAATATGACAATAAAATACACTTTAATATTACGTAAGGAGGATATATAAACAGTGTTTTAAAAAAACATATGTACAGTACCCATTGATACAAAAATCATCATTTTGATTGAAAAATACCTTTTGAATAAAGTCAAAAAATTTTCGTTCTCTTTCAGAGTTTTTGTTTTTTTAATAATGGTCATCAATAAGTACCAATTATGTCTTCCTACCAACAATTTACTTTCAACAACCTTTTCTCAGCGATCACCACCAACCCAATTCAAATATTTCAAACTAAAGATCTGTCTCGACATTAACATAGTAAAACAAACGGCATGACAAATCTACCTTTACAGCCACAACCAAAAAAATACCAATTATTCTACCAAAAAAGCCCACCACTATTATTGGCAAACAAATTATTTATTTATTTATTTATATATTTTTTTCAATATATATATGCATCTCGTAAATATGCAGTTATAATGTTAAACACAATTTTGCTTTTAAAACAATTCATTTAAAAGTATCGTTAAAAACGGGAGGTACTCATTTCAGTCGTAATAAAGTTTGTATAATATTTCACTATGATTAAAATGTGGACCCTATAGAGGACATGAAAAATCTTCAATCACACGGTCTTGGCTATGGCACACCCTTCAACCAAACTCTCTGAATTACTGCCGCACGTCGTGGATTCGAACCCCTACACCATTTCGCCGCAACCCAGGACATTTTACAAACAGCGGATCCAAAGTTGCGAATGACAAAAAGCATGTGCAAATTGTATCCACAAGCTACAAGTGCTAGCTAAACTAGTAACATGCAATGCAATCATAGTCAGTTTTATTTCTGGACATAATAATAAGCAAGGATTCCTTAAAAGCGTTTAAAGCATTGTGCTCAGAACCCTGATGAAATGGATTTTTATGGAAAAATGATTTGAAGAAGATGATCTTAATACAGTTTTTAGTAGATGTGGAAGGAAAAACCCCAGAGTTATATTCTGGGTGTAAAACCCAAGGAATAAAAGGAAGTGGCTGAAAACCCAAACTATTCAAACTCAGGGCCGCCAGAGCTGTAGTCTATGTGATAGACGCACTCGCTGTGCAGCGAGTGCGTCTATCACATGCGTGCAGATTATACCTGATTAATTATGCAAACCAACCCAGCACTGACCACTCTAAGTTTTGACCAATTAGGGGACATCTACTATCATATAATTTGGCGAGCTCGTCTATTACGAAGATAGCTGCTGCCGCGTGAACACGCAAAATTGACTAATCAATTCAACATCCTCCGTCACGATCCTGACGGAAATGTTCTCAAAACAGATCTGATTGGCTGATGTGCCGCGTTGCATAAAATGTGCATGCACGCATGTATCAGATGTTCGTACATAGTGACATGGAGTAGAATGGGTGATACTCAAACTACCAGAGGTGAAACTTGCTAGGAAAAAAAAAAAACCGCTACGCCAACCAGACTCCCCTCAAATAAACACTAAAAGTGAAGGAAGTTTGAACAAGAAGTGTGTTTTCTTTTGGCCCTACACCCGGCCACTATAAACTTAGGTTCGATTTCACCAACACTAAAATTAATCTTGAATGTGAATCAATCTTAATTGCTAAAAGCAAGTTGGGACATCACAAAACAAATCACTATGGTAATACGGACAACACAAAGTTAAGATTGATCTATAGTGTTTGGCGATATATCGGCCTCAGGTCGTATTAAACAGTTGGAAGAAATATCTTAAGACTACTCTTTACCTTTTAACCATATACCCTGTTTACACCATATGAAATATTCTCGTTTCAAATTGTGTTGTATAATTTCATTTTATGTTATTATTTTTTTCTTTTTTTTTTCTTACATTTTTTTTTATTACTAAAAAATAAACGACTTTTGGTTTTTTTTCTTTTACTTCGGTGAGCTGTAAAATGATAGATTGCATTGACTGCAATACAAATAATGTGGTATTTGAATTGATTTTAAAACACAGTGATACTCCAATGAGCGAATAATAATAATAATAATTTCGGAGGCTAATCATCCTTATTGGCAGCTGGAGTGCTGAATTATGAAGGATGGTGCTGTGATCGAGTAGCAGGCTTTCATGGGTGCCCTTTGGCAGCCAGCCATATCAACCCATATATGATCAAAAGTGTTCAAAAGGAGGGAGGAAAACCAGAGAACCCGGAGAAAAACCCTTGTAACATATAGGAGAGAACCAACACACAACTTAAACCACATATGACCCAAGCCGGGATCGAACCCGGGCCACATTGGTGAGAGAGAGGCGAGTGCCTAACGCACTGGGTGGGCTCGGAAGGCCACAGGGCCGAAGTTAGCACAGACAGCCTCGGATTTTGATGTTGATATGTGTGCATACGGCCAAATGACCAAAGGACATGTTTTTAATACATACATGCCATCAATTACATACATATTATCTGTTTAAGAAAAATTTGAGGCTTTGCATGGTGACAATTGGTATGTGGATCGGTTTGCAGAATCACCATGTAAGAATCGTTCGTACTTTCGCACTTCTATTTCGTTCGCACTTCTCATAAGGTCTCAAGGTTTTGACTAGCCTGCTCTCGTCCTCATCAGGATATAGTTTGTAGATAAATAGTTTGTTTCTTCTTTGTATTACAATGAAATTGTATGGATCTGTACTATCATATTAAGACTATTGTAGCAATGTTTCTTTCTGAAAGTGTAACGCATATGAGAACACTCTGTGTAGATATTTATAAGATTAAATGTGAATGCATGTAGTAATCGTAAGCGTGCGTAGAATGTTACTTTGAATGGAGTAGATGCATAATCAATAGAGGGCGCTCTATATGACTCGGTGGGTATAATACGTCGGTGGGAAGAATGTACAATAATTAACGGTGCGTAAGTTTGCACAAGACCAATAACAGTTAACTACAGTTGACTATATTCTACTATAACTAACTGGTAATAACCATAGATTAACTGCTGTTTCTCACAGAGAATCATGATAGTCAAACCGACCCAATTCTGTGGTTGTCACTGGTTCTCAGCAGTACTGTGGCAGTTTGAAGCACAGACAAGGCTATCGATAACCAGTGTAATCTTATAATAGATTAGTCCAACCATGGAGTAATTTTGGGACTCAAAATCTCAAAGCTTGGCTCCGGTTCCCGTTTTGTGAATCCATTCTACAATTACGGGTATCAAAATAGGGGCTTCTGGCTACGGTTCGGAAGTAGATTCTCTGGTTTGAAAAAGAAAACAAGAGCTTCAGCTTCAATAAAAAAACTACAACCTATATTTTTAGCATATGGATGACAGAGACGAAGCCGGAGCCTGAGCCGGAGTCAAGCTTCGAGAAAGGCCCTTGATATTACTAGTACAACCATATGCCCATTAGGGTGGTACCAGATAGTCAACTAGACTAGTCTAACCATCGATAACTACGGTAACTACGGGTCTCGACCTGTGCAAACTCCCTCCTCTCATTTTAGGCCTAAAACTGACAAAAGCACAAACAATAAAATTTATATTCTAAAAACCCACCTTACCAATTAATACAAAAAAAAAACTAAAAATGAAACTCCACAAACTGGCATTTTTATGTTGCTGCAGACATCACCGTGACGACCATGTTGACGTCATCTGCCTCCGTCGTCGAGGGCGACCGTTGGGTAGGGACCCCGACGACGGCTTTGGGAGGCTGGAAGAGACTGCCCTCTTTCGTTATCTTCGTTAATGGGAGGCGCTCGGCGATATCATGAGGTCTTTTCCTCCTAGAATAAAGGGTGGATAAAAACAGCTCATCAAACTCCTGAGTCAAGAATCATATGTAAAGAGGAGAGGGGTTGCTTTCCTGTGATAAAGACACTTCCCTAGATATAGTTGCATCTTAAGCTTTGATGTTTGAGGGTTTGTAGCTACAAAGTTTTTGCGATGGATAAATTATTCAGAAGTCAGGCTTGAGTGATTTTGACCAGCTCTGTTGTATTGATATTGCAGTCCAGCGCTGACAAGAGGAAGATTTCAGACCTGAAGGCCTGGGCCAGGCTTTTCAGTGACCGGGCCTGACCAGTATTAAAGCTTCTCTCCTTATCAAGTAGGGTCACAAGAGCACTGGGAAGATAAGTGCTTACACGTTGCTGTTGAGTCCCAGGACCTCGCTCATCACGGGCATGATGATGTCAGGCTCCTCGCCGGAGTCGCTTATGTTGTTGAGCTCGGCCAGCAGCATGGGGATGGTGACATCCGGGAACTCCATGCGAAAGCGCAGCATGGTCTCCATCTGCAATGTCGATGTTGACCGCAGTAACGGCATCTTCATCAGGACCTGCAGGACACAGAGAGCAGAGCAAGTTATTAAAGAAGAAAACTGCAAACTGGCCTGGCTTATCAGGGGCCAATTTCATAAAGCTCTGCGACGCGTTGCAACTCGATTTGCGACGCGTCCTAGCTGCGACGCGTCGCATCCATGCGATGAGTCCATAGAGAAAGGATCCGTCTTAACTCCGCGACACGTCGTAAGTTTTATGAAATCGGCCCCAGTACCACCTGCTATCAGATATCACTGGTCACTGGCCACATTAGAATTTAACAGGTCTGCCTGGGCAGTCAACTGTTTAATCCTGTAATAACAGAATAAACAATCTACTCCAGCCCACCAGAACATTCATCCCATAGCCCACCCGATGACCAGTGAGGAAAGCTATCAGATCATTTTCATGCAATATGAAACTGATAGGAATTTTGAGAAGGTGCCCAAGGCAGAATCAGACCTTAGCAAAGAGGTGGCTGTCCTTGACCTCTCTCCTTGTGATTTCTCTCCGTAGACACTCCAAGAATTTCTCTTGCAGGTCCTCCACCTGTTTCGGGTCTTTGATGCCACCTCGATCTACAAGACAAGAGAAAACCAAAACCACTTCAGACAATGTTTTTAATAACATCACTCTGTAGTCTGTATCTCCCGCAAGTACAATACAGCTGGATAAATATTACTATACCTTCCACCATTTTAAGATGACATATCTAATGGATTGCAACAATCTTATTTTACATGTAAAATTAAAGCAAAAATATTACTTTCACTCAAAACTTCAGGAAATGCATAATATAAAATGCTACATAATAAATTTTGCTATTTTCTATATCAAAATCTTACTGAATCTGATAAAACCTTACTGGTTGGCAGGAATGCATTATAAACAGCTATTAGGGCGCCCCTTTTTATTACTGTGGTTCACATTTCCGACCAACCCATTTTTGGGGCTCCGACTGAAGAAAAAAGAAAAAAAAAACCTTTTTTTTCCCGTCGACCCTGTCCAGAATGACATAATATAAAGTCAAGAAAAAAATATTAAAATTCCAGAATTTCTGAAGACAAATTTTGCCAATAGGCCAGCATTTTTATACTTTCTATCACGGAAATAATTAAAAAACATGAGATTACATTTACAGATTACATTACAAACGAGATTAAAGTGAATACAATTTGAAAATTTCTCATCATTTTCTTTAGGTTTTTGTGTACTCAACCAGATTTTTTTTCCCACCAAACTTTTTTTTTCTCCGACCGACTGACCGACCCTCCCTCAAGGGGAAAAAGAAATGAGAACCACAGTAATAAAAAGAAATGAAATTATGTAACCCAACAGCAAACAAAAAAATTGTATAATTGACAGTTAGGGACACCACCAACAAAGGGCTGGATAGCTCAGCTGGATAGCTCAGTAGGCTATTAAGCAATTTTAGACTTTGAGAACAATCAAGAATCGGAAGGTAGGCTCTCCTTACTTATTATATGCAATGGAAGTATGATGCCTTACCGCTGCTCATGATGGTAATCGCTGCAAAGAGAGCCACCTCCATGTCGCTAAGATTCAGCTGGTGGAGCCCCGTGGCAAACTCAAAGATGTGCCGCCATAGATCGGGAGTCTCCATCTTGTCCAGAAACTCTCGGGTGAAGACACTGTCCTGCTGGAGCAGGATCAGACGCTCCTCGCTCAGCATGACGGGTGCCAGGTAGATCATGCAGACTTCAAAGAAGCCCTGCTTGAGCAACATCATCTGATCCTCCTAGAAGTAGAAAACCATTCAAATGTCAGGTTCCATCAATAGCTAGGATTAAAAACAGTTCAACTAGCATAGATCCTCGTGGTTCGAGGTTCAGGGTTTGTGAAGTTTAGGAGGTTTGTGAGGTTTATGAGGTTTGTGAAATTTGTGCGGTTTAGGAGGGTTATGGGGTTTACAAAGTTCCAGAAGTTTAGGAGGTGGAGTAGGTTTTAGAGTCTGGGTAAAAATACAAGTCCCTGATGAATTTCACAGCTTCACTGGTATGAGGTTTATGAGGTTTAATTATGAGTTATAAATGAGGTTTGTGAGGTTTATGAGGTTTATGAGGTATAAATGAGGTTTGTGAGGTTTATGAGGTTTATGAGGTCTATGAGGTATAAATGAGGTTTATGAGGTTTATGAGTTATAAATGAGGTTTATGAGGTTTGTAAGGTTTATGAGGTCTATGAGGTATAAATGAGGTTTGTGAGGTTTGTGAGGTTTATGAGGTCTATGAGGTATAAATGAGGTTTGTGAGGTTTATGAGGTATAAATGAGGTTTGTGAGGTTTGTGAGGTTTATGAGGTTTATGAGTTATAAATGAGGTTTGTGAGGTTTGTGAGGTTTATGAGGTTTATGAGGTATAAATGAGGTTTATGAGGTTTATGAGTTATAAATGAGGTTTGTGAGGTTTATGAGGTTTATGAGGTCTATGAGGTATAAATGAGGTTTATGAGGTTTATGAGGTTTATGAGGTATAAATGAGGTTTGTGAGGTTTATGAGGTCTATGAGGTTTCACTGTTTCACTGATAATTTAAACTGACCTGTTGTAACGTCAGGAAGCCCGGTAGACACTTGGCAAACTCGACAACTCTTTGCGTGCAGGGCATGATGGCCTCACAGAACACCTTCCAGGCAAAGACCTTACTGCTGGATCGCTCCTCTGGCTTCCAGGTAGAGTAGTTGATGTTAGCTGGAATGTTCAAATCCTCGCCAGCATGTAGTCTCCTCTGAGAGAGGACAAGAGGTATAGTACAGGATTGGTAACATTCCCAAACAGAAATGTTCACAGATTTACTCATAACCCTCAGGGTATGAAAATGGTGCTGGTAGAAACATACTGTTTAATAAATATTTCTGCCTGAAATGCTGTATTTATCCAGAAATTAATGAAGAAAGACCGAAAGTCCAGTTAACCTAGTGTCTTTCAGGACAGTTGTAAATTTTACGGTCTGCCGATCGGTTTGCGGAAACACCATGTAATAATCACTCATAATTTCGCACTTCTATATCGTTCACACTTCTCGCAATTTAGGTCGCCAAGAATTTGTGACTATAAGTCCCTTCAAGTGTTCTCTTGTAAAAAATTCAATCTTTTCTCCTTACGCAGATAGATATCACATAGAATCAGGAGAATTGTTGGAGGATCAGCAAACATGAATCTTATGTGGATAGGTTTGCGGAAACACCATGTAAGAATCGTTTGTACTTTCGCGCTTATATTTCGTTCGCACTTCTCATAAAGGTCTCAACGTTTCGACTAGCATGCTCTAATCATGCTCTAGTCCTCATCAGGAGATGAAACTTACCATGATGCTATCTCGCTGTTGGAGGAGAGCCTCTACTTTGTCCCTGGTGTATTCACAGGTCATGTTGTGGGCTTGCAGGACCGCCTGCGACAGCGTGTAGATCTCCATCTCGTGCCTCTCCCGCGCCTCACGCTCAGCGGCCGTCTCCGGCTTGGACGACAGCCTCTTGATCTCGTCCATGTTGCTCTGCTTGACGCGCTTCGAGTAGCGACCGATTCTGACCGCTATAAGAGGAGAGAGGTTGAAGAAAAATGTGAATCAAACAGTTCAACAATGCGAGGGGTTAGTTTGAGGTTTTGGAAGGATTGGACTATTGGAAGCTTTGGGATTTCTAGATACATGAGGCTTAGGTGTTATGGGGCGTTGAGGTTTGGGCGACCATACATTTTCTCAAAATCTTGGAAGAATTTTGCTGTCAGAAATTGCTTCTTTTTTTTTTAATCCTCACAGTCAAAAACCTTTGTCAACGAACTTTGGTTCCGCTTGGATTCCAAACATGGAAAAAAAGAATGGATAATTTAGGGGTTTTTATGCACAAGTCTATTGCCCTAATGAATTTGTAGGAATGATTTTAATTACAAATAGGGTATTAAGGAGACATGTTAGCGTCTGAAAGTGAACATTTGGGAGACATTGGTAATTAGGAAGACATTTCGATGTCTCTCTAAGGTATCAGCTATCTTTAACAGAAATTTTTTTACTGTCCATATTTTAATAGAAGACAGAGAATGCTCTCAATATCAACATAATTATGTCAATTTCCAGTTCAATGGTTTGGAGTATGTTTAGAAATAGGTAAGTAAACTTTTTGTATGACCAAATGGGAAAGTCTCTCTAAGTTCCCATCCTCGGTTATATTTAGGTCTATTATCTCAAAGAACCAAACTCTTGAGAAGGAAAAAAACAAAAACTCACATTCTTTGGACATTCCCACAGCCAGACATTTCTTGAACCGACAGTGCTGACATCGGTTCCGATTGATCCGCTCGATGGCGCAGTTTCCCGAGAAGTGACACTTGTAGTCGATCTTCTTCTGAATGCTCCGACGGAAGAAGCCCTGAGGGAGAGAAAATGAAAGGTTTGGGGTTGGTGCTTCATCAGGCTGCAAGACCAGGTTCTCCCACACCTTTATAGTGATGTAGAGGCATTATGTTAATGATGCTTTGATCTGGATCTCTTCCAGTCCTATTTTGAACTGTGATGGGATAGTCATGAGTTTTGTTTCAGTGTGAGGGACTGGTTTCTCCACATCATAGGGGTGGAGGCATTCATTGTTGTCTCACTGCATGTGAATACTGCTAGAAGTAGGTATCCCTTCCAGTCCTATTTATGCTGTGAAGAGACCATCAGTCTTGTTTCAATGTGAGGGACTGGTTTCTCCACACCATAGTGGTGGAGGCATTCATTTCTGCCTTGCTGTGGACTAGGTACCCCTTCCAGTCCTATTTATGCTGTGAAGAGACCATCAGTCTTGTTTCAATGTGAGGGACTGGTTTCTCCACACCATAGTGGTGGAGGCATTCGTTGCTGCCTTGCTGTGGACTAGGTACCCCTTCCAGTCCTATTTATGCTGTGAAGAGACCATCAGTCTTGTTTCAATGTGAGGGACTGGTTTCTCCACACCATAGGGGTGGAGGCATTCATTGCTGCCTTGCTGTGGACTAGGTACCCCTTCCAGTCCTATTTAGAATGTGAAGAGACCATCAGTCTTGTTTCAATGTGAGGGACCGGTTTCTCCACACCATAGGGGTGGAGGCATTCATTGCTGCCTTGCTGTGGACTAGGTACCCCTCCCAGTCCTATTTAGAATGTGAAGAGACCATCGGTCTTGTTTCAGTGTGAGGGGATGGTCTCTCCACATGTTTCCCGCATACATACAGTAAAACCCTGAATTGGCCACATAATTTTCAGCTACGCTTTTTGCGTACTGGTATATATGTATTAACAAAGCGCGCTTCATTCTTTATCAGAATCAAATGTCTCAAGCTTCCACTTGTTTATCACACATGGTACAATAATCCAGACACACAAGTGCATAATAATCCAACACAGAATGTTTGTTCATCTCATCAACTGCTATCTATACAAAAAAAACACAGAAAGAATGTAAAATGGTTTGGATCTCTGGAATAGAATGAACAAGGGAGAGTATCTAGATTTGACGTGACAACTGGAAACGTGATGATTTCCCGACTGTCTGCCGAATCATCAGGATATTTTAAGCCCGGGGATCGAGAGCCATTATTTTGACCTACATTCTACAGACTCCATGTCTCTGTTGTGTACAGAATAATCAGTGATGAAGTGTCCACTACCTCTAGATGGTTCTACTGAATGTAACTCAATCGCATTCATTCATATGTTGTGGTTTCCTAAAAGTTCAATTACATTCCTGCTTTTGGGTAGACTCTGCCAAATGCCATTAAATGGATTTGTGGTTCATGTTCATTTTGCGAAGTCAAACTTTATTTATGAAATGTGATTGTGATTGTTCTATGTAATGTTCCACAAAATGGACATTTCGTCGATGTTTTCACGAAGGGGTGAATTTGGCAAAAATCAAGATTTTTTCGAAATTCTTTTTTTGGCCAAAATCGATTAGGGGTATTGTAACGGACATCTTGGCGAAATTATTTTGGCCAAATCAAATGAAATCAACTAGATCATGAAAATCAGTTAAGGGCGAATTTCACCAAAAGTGCTGTTTCACGTTTTCACGATGGGGCGAATTGTCAAAAATGCATGTTGTTCTATGGGGGCACTTTAAGCGAAAACGCGAATTTACGTTTTCACAAAGAGGCGTCACAAGGGACGAATTTGTGCACGTTTGTATGGAGGGAGTTTTGGATCAAATCCGGAAAAAAAGTTTTCACGAAGGGGCGAATTTCTTTGAACGCTAATTACTCCGCAATCATAAGCTCTATCAACTATTAATTAGTACGTAGTTTAAGGGAAAGTCTTCAGCTTGAAACCGGTATGAAAAATTAATCAACATGTCCACTAAAAATGGGCGAAATATTCAATTTAAAAAGGAACAAACTTCAAAGCCGATTTTCTCTAAACTATGATTTAACGCCCAGGTGGGCAAAGTGGCTTTTCGTGAAAACGTCGACGATTTGTTTCAAGCTCATTCTGTAATGTTAATTGTTCTTGTTCTATGTTCCATGAAATGGACATTCTGTACTGCTGATGATTGTTCTATGTTCCACAAAATGAACATTTGATGCAAGCTCATTCTGTGCTACTGATTGTTCCGGGCATTTCCACGGTGTTGGGACATTTTGTAAAGTAATTAAGTTACCTCTTTTTTTTTCAAATTTGCATGTATTTCAAGGAACCATAAATTAATTGGTATACTTGCTGATGCCAATAAAACCTTTTTCAATTGGAGTCTTTCAAGAATGATTGATCAAGGAATAGGTCAAAGTCACTTAAAATGTAACTATACGATACCGTGGAAATGCCCTTCCTGATTGTTTTATGTTCCATGAAATGAACATTTTGTGCTTGTGATTGTTCTGTTATGTTCCATGAAATGAAAATTCTGAGCAGTTGATTGTTCTATGTTCATCGAAATGAACATTTGATTCAAGTTCATTCTGTGAATGTTGATTTTTTTTCATATCCCATTGAATGAATGATTTATATTCAAGACTTTGTCATATGTTAAAAAAAAAAGGTGTATTTCTTTCAAGTTCATTCTGTAAACTTGACCGCGCCCTGTACAATCAAATTGGTGATAACAGCTTTTGCTGTTTTCTACTTAAATCTAACACACTTTCTAAATGAGGGCGCTGTTCAAGTTTTATAATGGTGAAGCAAATCTATGGGTTAATTGTAGACTTGTAATGGAGATTATATTGTGTGTGTGAGGAGGGGGGGGGGGTGGCCTTAAGTTGTCACAATATCAGCATAGCTGCTGTCAGTAATGAATGAAATTCTGAATGTTAATGTGTTTTCATGTTTTACAGTGCTCATTATATTTCCTTCACTGCCTTGAATACCGGTACTATACAAAAGCATGGATCATAGTATTGAGAATGAAAACTATACTCTGGTTTTAGTATTATACAGGTAATATATAGGATTTTGAGAGTGAAA
This sequence comes from Astropecten irregularis, assembly GCA_963971285.1. Taxonomy (NCBI): domain Eukaryota; kingdom Metazoa; phylum Echinodermata; class Asteroidea; order Paxillosida; family Astropectinidae; genus Astropecten; species Astropecten irregularis. Next base: position 10,616,960 of record OZ020251.1, on the reverse strand, counting down.
CTGTTTAAGGGGAGTTTCGGTCAGGTCAAGTCATATGCAATTTAATATTCAAAGTTTTCAGCTTTTATTTGAATTATTTAGGCCTACCGTTTGGCTGGGTTCCAAAAGTGAACCTGTATTTAGTTTTGGGTGTTTACATAGGAAATCTGTTAGAGTACTATAGTCCATTTCAAATGCAATTCCTTTTTCCTCAAGTATGCAACAAAATTTTGGAAGGGAGTCGTCATCATTGATCAACGGCAAAACACTAAGATCCTACTCCCACACAAAAATATTCTATAGAACTCTATAAAAAAAATATCTATAGAATTTCTATAGAAAAACTCTCTGTCAACCTCTATGGGTTTGTATAGATTTGGTTCTAAAGAAACCCTATAGAAGTTGTATAGAATACGTATAGAGATTCTAAAGAAATCTGTATAGAATTTTTGCCCATTTTCTTTAGAGTTTCTTTAGATTTTCTATAGAATGTATCTGGATTTGCATGAAAGATGCTACTGAATGTTAAATAATTCCCATAGAGGTTCTATAGAGCCTCCATAGAGGTTCTATAGAACCATGATAGAGATTCTATAGAGCCCCTATAGAGATTCTATAGAGCCTTAGAGGTTCTATAGAACCTCAATAGAGATTCTATAGAGCCCCTATAGAGGTTCTATAGAACCTCTATAGAGGTTCGATAGAGATTCTATAGAGCCCCTATAGAGATTCTATAGAGCCTCTATAGAGGTTCTATAGAACCTTGATAGAGATTCTATAGAGCCCCTATAGAGATTCTATAGAGCCTCTATAGAGGTTCTGTAGAACCTCGATAGAGATTCTATAGAGCCCCTATAGAAGTTCTATAGAACCTCGATAAAGATTCTATAGATGCTTGAATAGAGGTTCTGTAGAGCCTCCATAGAGGTTCTTTAGAGCCCCATAGGGTTTCTATAAAGCTCCTATGAGGGTTTTATAGGGTGCACTTGAAGTTGAATTTATCATCACATATACTCAAACTCGAAAAAAAAACTTTTAAAATAACACATACTTCCAGCCACATCATTTTTATTGCTTTTAAAAAGGGTTCAAATCCATTCTATTGTTTTGCTGTAAAACAAATTATCTCAAAAAATAATGTCTCCTGCAATCTGAGTGACCCAGGTGGGAAATGGGCGAAGGCGGAATGGACTGTAAAACATTTAGACAACCATATTGCAAATTGATTATTTTCCACATACAATAAAACTAGTAATTACATGTACATGCACATAATTTGATTTCGTCCTTTGCAAGTTGCAACATCATCATATTGTGTCAAAACATTATAGGATTAGTAAAAACAATTACAAATATAATTCTAATTTGTTTCCATGCAGCTGGAATTTACACTTTAAACAACACAGACATATTTGTTTTGGCACTAGTATAAATTATGCCAATCTTTTCAATCAATCTTATCTTATCAATCTTATTCAATGTTTTTCATGCATTTTAAATTTAGTGTTAGTCTTTCTTTTTCTTACACGTAAATACATGTACAAAAATCCCCCACTTTCTACAAATGAAATCAAGCTTACAGAATTACATCTTTATGTTTCAATCCTTTTTATACAATTTTCATTTTCTAAAAGAATTAGAACTGTGTTGAAATTGTTTATTTTGAGCAAATGAAAAATTTATTGTTTTCTGTATCGTGCATCAATACATTCATTGTGTAACGTATAATTTTTTTCCTTCTCGGCTGGTTTTTAGGAAGTCTGACATTAGCTAAATTTACGTTTTATGATAGTAATTGTGATTTTGAAGGATTCGATAACTATAAAGTATAAGGAAATAAAAACATTAAATAAAAACAACTTTAAATAGTTTTATAACTTCACCAAAAGATGTTTTTATTTCCTTTATAGTTATCGTACCATTCAAATTACGATCTTTGATATGATTTTAGGACATTTTGATATTTTATACCGTACAATTGATTTTTTCATGCCTAAAATTTAGTAAAAGGAATTTGATGTTTGTCAAAAACCTGTGCGAGTTTCAGTTTCATCAAGACGTGGTGGCTTGCGGATATTTCTGGACCAACCCCGAACTCTCATCCGCTGGTGTCAGGCTGCTTGAACTTCGAAGTGTGTACCTCAACCATGTCAATGCTCTTTTTGGTCCTCCCAACGTGAACTTTGAAGCTGTTTCTCCAAGCCTTTCTGTTTCAAATAAAAATAAATACCTCGATTGTTATGGAACGTAAATAAATAAAGGGAAATATAATTAGGCATATGTAGGCCCTAGGCGTACTAGGTACTTACTAACCCAAATTTCATAGGCCTTTGAAATGCAAAAGAAATACAGATTTATAGGCAAAAATATCATGATAGGCTAGTACTTAGTACAGTTTAGACTTTAGTAACAATTTCCCAGATATACGGTGGTGCCCACTTTAACTTAGAAAACAGTGAAAATCGCCCACATGAAGATCAAAATTGTTTTGGACTCATTTTTTGGAAGCTTTTCCGGCAGAAGATTTTAAAATGGTCGGCATAAGCCCTATTGTATCAATAACGGTAACAAGAGGAACAATTTGCACTGACGGCTATCGCTGTGCACTACCGTGTCACCCGTGCACGGCTGTGCATATGGGTCATGGCAAGGTTAGCCGAAATGCCGAATGAAATTTTAGGCCTACAGTGGCAGGTAATAAAAACACTTACCATGTCCCCAAACTGTATATTGTGCGGCTGTAAACTCTCCCCTTTTCCAGCACAACTCAAAAATCTTCTCACGGCCAGATCGGGATTCTTTGGAATCTTGCAAAAATGTTGCATTTACTTCTTCGAGCGATCGTCAACGGACTTTATTCAAATAAACCACAACTCAGATTTTTCACTGGTGTTCATCACACACGTAAACACACCCACACTGCAGCGTGTGATGGGTACCAGCGACCGGAAGGGACTGGTTGTGTAATACTATACTATGCTTTCCCACACACAGCACGAGGTCACTTGCTTACAATGCACGTATCATGTACACTGTGTACACTGTACACACGTGTACGACGTAGTTAGTTGCGGGGACGCGACACTATAGATCAGTGGGACGCGATGGTAAAATACACCCTCGACCCCATTAAATTCGCATGTTTTTATACGTGACGAACCTTCCGTGAATTTTGATACTACGAACGTAACGTTGCGCTCAGTGGGTGTATGTGTATTGTACATGTATACAGTACTGTACGTCAAAAATAGTGGTATGGGGTAGCTAGTATACATGATTTAGTTGACATAATTTTCGAGGCGTCGGCGGACAAAACACAATTGGTCGGACAACTTGTCATCAAGTGTAATTTCTATTGAGCTAATTATGACGACCCCTACCAATTATAAGAAGTGTAAATTATATAGAACAATTGGCTCTTGAAGTTTATATAATTAAAATGTTCTACATAACGTGTACATGCACAGATGCATCATTTCATCATACTGCTTTATAGATCGAGTTCTATATATATACTAGGCCTAGAAAGACATTTTGAATCACTCAATTAGTCTGTCTGCATAATTATGTCTCTATAGAATTGAACGGAACTCATTCTATAGAACTTCCGATAACCTCTATAAAAAATGTACATTCTATAGAACTTCTATAGCATTCTATAGAAAGAAAAAAATTCTATAGAGTTCTGAGACAGATTTTTATAGAAGCCATACAGCTCTATACAGCTGTATAGAACTCTATACAAGTTTCTATAGATTTGTATAGAATATTTTTGTATGGGCTGACCCTTACTTCACGATCCCATAAACAACTTTAAATGTTTTCAACTTGACTGAATTCAACACTCTTAACTGACCATAAATTGTAAAAAAATCTTGACCCAACACAGTCCGCCATCCCCGCCCCCATAAACACACAAAATACCCACCCCATATGCCTTATAAATACAGAGATCAACACAGAGTTATAACCCTTTATACAAAAATATAAAGGTTTCATCCCGTTTAAACGGGACAAAATTTTCATGAATGTTGAAACTATACTGGTACATGCAGTTTCCTGACCTGAATCCAAACTATAAAGATTTATGGACTCCTGTATATCATACCACATACACCCAGTCTCGGGAAAGAATCCATTCAGAATTTAACTAGCTAGCCCACCAAATTCTGATGGGTTGAAAGGTTCAAGGCTTGCCATGTGTGTGTGTATTGTCATAGCACCAGCCTGCCAATGCCCACCACGGCCAGTTATGCCAGTAATAAAGTCATTATAGTGTGAAAGGCATTGGCAGCCTAAGCAAGCAACAAGAGGCCATGATTGCATTTTTAGCACGTAGTTGGCGTTGCAGCTGTTTATAGGAATAACCACTAGGGTGCCTTGTCAATGTTTTTTGGGGGAGAATTTTGTTATTTTGCAAACTTGCCCGCCTGCATACCTGTTGTGATGGGGTGAAAAAACAAACAAACAAATACATGTAAAAGGCGGATTGAAGTGAAATTTGACCATTCTTGCCAGTTGTGACTATAATTCATGAATTACTAGCCAAACAATTGATGCAAGTTTCTTCCAAACAAGTTTTTTTATCCAAGAAATTTCCATGGTGCAACATATTTGTTTTGAGTAAAAATCTGCTTAGTGCTATTCTAATTCCTTCTGTACATTAACCGCTGTTAACACATTGCTCATCAGCCAAAATAATGACCTGAGATTTATAAAATGCTTGGAGTTAGTTGGGCCTGATAGGGTTTTGATCCTAGCAGGATTTTTTTCGTATACCATTCAAATTCCTTATCTTTGATAAAGATCCTGCTAGGATGGAAACACGTCAGGCCTTCCTAACTCCAAGCAATCGTAATTTGTTCCGATAAGGATAATATCCTTCAATATTATAAATAGAATTGGGCAGAACAAAAAAAAAAACATTGTTTATTTTAAGTCTGAAAGCTTCAGTGAACTTTTCATAAAGTTCATCATGCCGGGAAGTTGAACCAATATTCTTGTCGATATTTCCTTTTGAAATGTGACATTTTTTTTTTTTTTAATCTGTAAAATGAAAACAGAAAAATCGCAACTTGTTTTTCACAGGATAGAAAGTATTTTATTATCTACACATACACAATTGGAACAACCTAAAAATCTATTCCATTAAAAAACCGTAACACAACTGACAATCCCGGCTGTGAATTTATATAATAAAAAAAAAAAAATATTTTTGGGCATTTGAATGATTTTTGAGGGATGATCATATCTATATAATTTGAAGCAGTGCAATCAAACAGAGACTTGTGCCTTTCTCAAAGCTCAGCTCCGGCTCAGGCTCCGCCTCCATTTCGTGAATCCATTTGAAAATGACAGGTATCAAAATAGAGGATTTTGGCTGAAGTTAGGAAGAAGATTCTCTGGCTTGAAAAAGGACAACAGAGCTTCAGCTTCAATGGCAAACCACAACCTATATTTTCAGCTTATGAAAACAGAGACGAAGCCGGAGCCAGAGCCCAGCTTTGAGAAAGGCCCCTTAGATTCAAAATAGTCCGGTACCCATTTTCTTTTTAGAATTTGTCTTATCTTTTCCAATGGGTATACAAGGAAGGAGACAAGATGGATGCGTCTTGAGTAAGATCTATTGGGTTCCCATTTGGAGCCAAACTCACCTTACAGCCTTCGCAGGCCATGACGCCATAGTGGAACCCGGAGGATTTATCACCGCAGACCTTACACGGCAAGCAGAGTTCGTTCTCTCCACCGGTCTTGGACGCATTTTCCAACCCCTCCATCCTTGTCAATTCATCATCTAATTGGGGAAGACAAAGGAGAGACAAAATATTACGCCATCACTTTGAGATTCAGGTGAGTTAAGAGTGATCTGGGTGATTTGCTGGGAATGACAAAGACCTGCGACAATGAGGCCCTGAGGATCAAGTCCAAGATCTTGAGATCCCAGACCAAGATTGAGATCTTTCTTATGTATAAGGTCCTTTTGCAAGACTCAGAGGCTGACACTCGACTGCCCAAAACCAAGTCTGTTATCTTAAGGTTCTAACCCAAGAGACTAAGACCTTTGAGATTTGAGATCAAGAAAGCTCCTTATGGCTCATCCTTGAAGAAGATGACCAAACCTGATGGTCTAACAAGGACGGAGACCAAAACCTGGACATTCCTGCCCGGCCCTCCTTAACACTGAGGACCCTCATCAAGTTTGAGGCTTAGGTCCTTACTGTCACCAAGCCTTAGACCTTAGGTTTCTAAATGTAACCAGGCCTAAGGCCTTACATGTAGGTCTCGTCTGTCACTGGGCATGAAGCCTCAGGTCCTCACTGTCACCAGGCCTGAGGTCTTAGGTCCTCACTGTCACCAGGCCTGAGGCCTAAGGTCCTCACTGTCACCAGGCCTGAGGCCTAAGGTCCTCACTGTCACCAGGCCTGAGGCCTTACGTCCTCACTGTCAACAGGCCTGCGGCCTCAGGTCCTCACTGTCACCAGGCCTGATGCCTAAGGTCCTCACTATCACAAGACCTGATGCCTTAGGTCCTCACTGCCACCAGGCCTGCAGCCTCAGGTCCTCACTGTCACCTGGCCTGCAGCCTCAGGTCCTCACTGTCACCAGGCCTGATGCCTAAGGTCCTCACTATCACAAGACCTGATGCCTTAGGTCTTCACTGTCGCCAGGCCTGAGGGCTTACGTCCTCACTGTCACCAGGCCTGAGCGCTTACGTCCTCACTGTCGCCAGGCCTGAGGCCTTACGTCCTCACTGTCACCAGGCCTGAGGCCTTACGTCCTCACTGTCACCAGGCCTGATGCCTAAGGTCCTCACTATCACCAGATTTGAGGCCTTAGGTCCTCACTGTCACCAGGCCTGAGGCCTAAGGTCCTCACTGTCACCAGGCCTGAGTCCTAAGGTCCTCACTGTCACCAGGCCTGAGTCCTTACGTCCTCACTGTCGCCAGGCCTGAGGCCTTACGTCCTCACTGTCGCCAGGCCTGAGGCCTTACGTCCTCACTGTCGCCAGGCCTGAGTCCTAAGGTCCTCACTGTCACCAGGCCTGAGTCCTTGAGGCTTTGGACTCACACCAAGTCTGAATACTGAGGGGTTCACACAAAGGTTAACAAAGTTTGGGATCCATTCTAAGCCAAATATATCAGATATCAGTATATCAGTATAAATTGTCCCAAATAATCAATTCTTCAATGTACCCCTATCACAAAGTAATAATAAATTGACATAAATTATTATTACTACATGTACTTTGCAATAATACATGCATATAATACTGTTTTGCTTTAATAAAAACCTTGAAATACCATCACCTCCCTCAATTTCAATTCAGACTGACTTTTGTTTTTACAATTAAAAGGGGGCAGGTCCAGGGGGACGTGGGGGTGTACACCCTCCCCCATTTCTTTCAGCCAACTAAAAAGAAATAACCCAACATTATATGTAGAGGGAGAGAGATTCTAAAACAGAAGGAAAACAGAGAAGAAGACAAAAATGAATCAATGGGGCAGTCCATGCCCGGCCGGCCGTAACCTGCTAGCTTTGATCATCCTCGAAATTCATCCGTCGCTATTGAGTGTGCCAGTTTCGTGGCCCACCATTAAAATAGACATGTATGCATTTCCATCCCCCTCCCCCTTTGGAAAATCCTGGATCCGCCCCCGATTACAATGTTATGCTATGAAACTCATACGGCATACCGACCTATAGAACATATTAAAACTATACATGTAGCAGTGCATTTACAGAACAACACTGATGTAAAGTTTAATAGTTTTAATCGTCTCCCTGTCAGCCTAAATGAAAAATAAAACTCCTCACTCAAGGTTTCAAACAACAAAACAGCAACAAGAAGTGCCGTCGCTGTCAACGGTTAATTTACAAAATACGAGCTGGGCGATTGTAATTCAGATGCTTAAGCACCCATCCCCGCCGTAGATTATCGTTACGGAGATGACAACTCAAATTTGCTACTGCTCACTAAAAAAAAAAAAAACCCATAGTTATACTGCTGTAATATGACACCCTCCGATTTGATTCAAGGCTGGCAGTGGGAACATGTATATAATTATAACCAAGTACTGGCAACAAAAAACCGACAAGTTTCAACGGAGCAGTGACCAAAACGTCTATTTTTGTGAACTTTAGTTCCTCACTTCATGTGTGAAATTCAAACCTGATTTGTTTCGTGCTACATTTCATGAAAATTTAAAGTAAATATAATCTGTTTTCCTTAAAGGTGACCGGAAAAATTCAGAATTGTCATTTTTGTTTGGTTTGTGCTAGAAAAAGTGCCAACAGAGTGAGTAGTCATATAACGGAAATACCGAACCATAGCTTCATGTTAATAATGGATTGCCATGGCCCATTAGTCATGTTAGTCTGACGTACAACAAGCTCAGTGGTTTTAATAATGGTGTCGTCCATCCACTGTGGGTCCGAGCCCATACAAGGGGGGGGGGGAGGTGTGTGTCCCCCCTTCTTTGGTAGGGATCTTTAAAAAAAAAAAAAAATTAACTTTTTTTTTTTTTTTTTTTTTAGGGAGGCCAGGGGGGGGGGGGGGGTGTTTAAACTCCCTAAACAATAATTAAAAGGGGAACTGACTGAATTTGAAGACATTTCAAACATTTTCAAACGTTTCAATCTGTTAGAAAAATCCAGTACATTTGAAAACTGAATCACTATTATAAATGATTAATAGTATGTACGCAGAGATGCAAATGTCCTACATGTATGTTGCCAAACAAATCTCAAAAATTACAGTTCAGAATCATAAAGTCATTTGTGCCCTGCGTGTACACACAAAACATGATCCAAGGCACTGCTGCACAAGATATAAAGTGAATATCACCTAAGGAGACATGAAAATAAAATTCAAAACATCTTAAAGGGATTGCATACGTTTGGTAATTTGAGCCTACTGTTTGTTTCAAACCAATATAATTGAATATATATACCATAAAACTAACCTGTGAAAGTTTCAATTCAAAAGGTGGTAGCGTTTTTGAGATTTTGGCGACAAACTAGAGCGGTTATTTCACGCCAGAGAACAGTTAGTCAATAGCTGAGAAGCGTTACGGCCATAACGCTTCTCAGATTCATAATTTTTGGAGATAAAAAGTGACATATTTTTCCATAACCGCGGTACCTCGAATTGAACGTTTCTCAATATGCATTATACTATCCAAAGCAGCTGTACTTCTCACCAAGTAAGTTTTTATTGCCATAAATTTTCAGAGTCATTACCAAACGTATGCAATGCCTTTAAGGCAGAAAAAAATTAGAATTCGGTGAAAAATCAAAGAAAAAAATCAAAAGATTTTGGATTAAAATCTGAAAAGTATACCAATAGCGTTCCGCAATAATGACGTCACACATGCATGCACGCGCACCATACTTCCACTCACCACACGTTTGCATGGCCACGTTGCAATGTTTGTCTGAGGTTCGGTGCTATTTTTAGCGCAAGTGCGCAGCGCTATTGGTAATTTTTGTATGATAATTAAGCCACGTATTACATCTACATGTACACCATACATACATATCCTACCTGTCCTATTATGTGACTGAGATCCACAAAATTAGTCCAATTGTGGGCTTGTTAGATTCGGAATGCTATGTAGAATACAAAATATGCTGGTTTTCCGAGGAACGTCATATAGTATAATATCGTTTTCCACGTCTGCTTTGGTTAATTGCAGACAAACATGAATTATGCAAGACAAGATCCAATCATAAACTATACTATCATCTATACACACATACATGTATGTGCGGCTGACTGACACAAACAAGAAAATACATAATTTATTCCTCTTCAACACGGAGCTACAACAACACTAATTAGGATTTGAAATGAAGTCTTATAATTGCATGACATTAAAGTCGGGCTGATGCTAACATGGACACCATACATGTACAAATCCTGCAACAATTCGCATTTACTGGGTGTCCCAGAAAAAAGCTGCAGCACTGTGTCGGGAACCATTATGTTAAAATTAAACTGTTTATCACTTCAAGATTCAGCTATATATGATACAGCCATGTCTTGGCTATCACCATGTAGAATTTAAGCAAAATCGGGCTGAAATTGGTGAAAATATTACAGTTTGAAAGAGTACTCTTTAAAAACAAATTTGCAGTATTCAAGAATAATACACACATAAATGTGTATTGAACATGTTGAAAGAAAGATAAAAATCAGGTTTTGAGGTTGGGTAAGTCTGTCTTTATTTTGTCCCTCAATTTTAGTCCAATTTTTCTAAAATTCTACATGGTGATAGCCAAGACATGGTTGTATGATCGCGTATCTGAATCTTGAAGTGATCTATTTTAACAGATTAATTTTCATATAATAGTTCTCGACACAAAGTGCTGCGTTTTTTTTTAAGGACACCCTGCATGATAAGAATCATAATACAAGTTTACTGATGGTACATGTAAGTAAATGGACACTGTACACTACAAATCCTGCCCCAAACCTGGTGCAATGACCCATTATAGAAGAGTATTTATAAACACAATCTCCAAGATGCAACACGGACACCGTACAACTCCTAACCCCCACAAAACCCCCAACCTAGTGAAACCACCTACATACACATGTTGTATAATGATGCATTTTTTTACCTTCGCTTGCAGAATTTCCACACCATATCCCCCTTCAAAAAAAGCCTTTATTCCGAGCCCATTCAGTGGCGTAAAACTCCAAGGCGAGCTAGGAAATTGACTGGTATGAACATCATTGAATTTGAACTGATAAAGGGGGGCCCTATACAAAATGTGTCACGCCACACGGCATATACGCTAAGCATGTACGGCATTGTAATATCCTGTGTACACAGGGGGGATCAGAGGATCGGTTCTTGGTCTGTAAACTGGTAACAAAAAAAAAAAAGAGGAGAAGAAAAAAGCCCACATGATAATAATATAAAATGCCTGGGGCTTATGAATTTTATATTAGATTACAGACAAATATGTGTGAGGCGCAGCTACACACTGTCCCGACAAACAGAACAGAAGCAGATATATTTTGCACCTAAATAACCTATCCGATCCGACGAGAGTTTTCAGACAGATTTCCAGTACGCAGTAATAATCCCGACTCTATCCCCTCATTTTTCTGTCAAGTCTGTTGGCTGAATTCACAATCGTAAATAACCCCTTCTTATGAATACGGATAAGAGATGATAGTAGAGAAAAATCTACATTTTGATATAAATAAATGTGATCCTGTCAAAGACTGGGCTCAATTTTTGCTCATAGTGAAAAACTAAATTTCGCAATTTAAATGTTAGTGTATGTATTTCACGGTTTCTTCAAGGGATTTTGGGCCTCTGCGCGGACAGATGCGTGACGTACCTCATAAGACATATGTATTAAAGCTGAGGGGTTTTTGTCCGCTTTATACCCTTAGCAGAAGCCGACGGATAAAGTCTGCACGGATCCGCTTTTATAAGCAGAGAAATGAAATTCGGCTCAAGTCACGTGCCGTCATGGTGATGCACGAGCAGATAAATCAACCACAGAAAGCTATTTATGGACTCTGCTTCTAAAAAAAGCTCAATCACATGATGCTACAACGCTTCTTTTTTAGCGGACATCTACCGGTACATACAATCTGGTAAATCTACATTTTGTATCATTTTGTCATTCTAGACACTGTTTCAAGATATGACATGTAAGAAAGGCAAAGCATGTTTAAAGGTAGTATCATACTTTGGTAAGAAACCAAAACAGAAATGTTCACAGATTTACATAGATAACTTTCAGGGTATGGAGATGGTGCTGGTAGAAACCCACCGTTAAAATTGTTGCACCTGAAATGGTGTATTTATCCAGACATTAGTGAATCAACGACCAAAAATCTTTTTGATCTTTTAAAAGATCAAAAATAAAATAGAAAAGACTTTTTCACGATTTTCGCTAAAAGTAGGCACCGTATGGGACTGACACTTTCAAAGATGACTGTGACTGTGTCTCCCTTGATATTTTTGCCCATGAATCTGTATTTCTTTGACAAAAACCAAAGTATGATACTACCTTTAACATTTGCATGGTTTGGAGGTTTTCACTAAGCAAACTTTAAGGTAGTATCACACTTTGGTAAAGTTAACAGCTGCGGTTATGTTAATAATTCAATAATTTGTCATGAAATAAAAACAAACCTGTGGTGAAATTCAAAGCTCAATTAATAATTGGGAAGAGTAGAAAACATTCAAAACAACGAAAAATTGTTTCTTGTGCAAAATTATGAGGTAATTGTAATTGTGAGGTTTTGTTCTCAGATATCAAAACTGTTTTATTGTTTACTGATTTCTGGAAAAAATACAGCATTTCAGGCAGAAAGATTTTAACAGTATGTTTGTAGTAGCACCACTCTTGACCTAGAAATTATTGTAACACTAAGCTCCTGAGTGACCTCATCTAGTTCAGACAAGGCATGCCCCAAATACTTGTGGTTTTCTCCCTAACCCAGTTTCTCAACCATAAATGGGTTTCCAATACATAACAGACACATGTGCCCTCACCAAACAAGCAAGCAAACAAACGACCCGACCAACAACACTTGACAAAACTCAGGTTTGTGGCAGAGGTCTAGTCCACCACAGTATCAACACTGGAAAGAATGTCACCCATTGTCACATTAAGGGCTCTATGAATTGTCAAAATTGAGATTTATGAGCATTTGCACAGGTTTGCATGATGTGGGCGTCAATGTGTATATAATGAAGCCTTATAATCCAGGACTGCGGAATCGGAGCTCATAAACATCTTATTCAACTTATACAGTGAAATGACAAAAAGACCTTTCCAACCAGGCCTGTAATGGTCCAGATAGTGCAGCCATAGTTGGGCCATCACATACCAACTAGGCCTTTCCAACCAGGCCTCTAATGGTCCAGATGGAGGCAGCCATAGCTGGGACCATCACATACCAACCTATATGCCAACCTCTACAGACCTTTCCAACCGGGCCTCTAATGGTCCAGATGGAGGCAGCCATAGCTGGGACCATCACATACCAACCTATAGGCCAACCTCTACAGACCTTTCCAACATGCAGCCGATTTCACGAAACTTTACGCCATGGCGTAAGTTGGACTTACGCCATGGCGTAAAGTTTCGTGAAATCGGCTGCAGGCCTCTAATGGTCCAGATGGAGGCAGCCATAGCTGTGGGACCATCACATACCAACCTATAGGCCAATCTCTATAGACCTTTCCAACCAGGCCTCGGGTTGGCGTAGCGGTTCTTTCCTCGCTTTTCACCTCTGGTGAACTGGATTCCGGCTCGGTCCACAAGTGGATTGGGTTTTCAGTCCCTACCTGATTCTGTGGGTTTTACCCAGAATATTACTCTGGGGTTTTCCTCCCACCTCTAAAACTGCATCTTCTTCTCATCATCTTTCCGTAACAGGTTTCATCAGGCTTTCGAGCTACAGTGCCTAGAGTGCTTTTGACAAATCCTTGGTGTCATTACCAGAAATAAATAATAATAATAATAATAATAACATATCAACAAAACAACACTGTAATGTACCAGTACTGCTACATGTACTGCATATATAGTGTACAAAAGTCAAATGTCTTGAGCACAAACAGTCAAACCCTTAATTATCTTAGCCGAAACAGAACTGCACAATGACGTACGCGTGCACAATTGTGATCGTACCAGGCTAGTGATGATAAATTTTAATCAAGGATCCAATTTAATCAAAAGCAGTAATAACAGATAGTCCCGGCATTACAGATGACTGAATGCCATTTAAAACCATATGTTACCAAGGCAACAGGCAGGGCATAAAATGAAGAAGCTTCATCTCTCTCTATATACATGTATATATATATTAAAGTAATTAGCATGTACACATGCACTGTTGAACTTCTATATATAACTCCTACACTGACTATATAGCAGTATATATTGACCACACATAATCTATATATAAATTTATAATATCGTATATAGTGATATTTGTATAAAACTGTTTTTTACACTGTGAAAGCTAACAGACATCATACGAAAACATTTCTGAAAACTTGTGTTTTATTTAATTTATACTGTAATGCTATAAAATCAACTTACAACTTCGAGGGAAACTCACTGAATTGATTTTAACATAGGGGATTTACGAAACGGCGGCTCAAGCTCAGGCTCGGGCTCCAGCTCTGTCATCCATGTTCTGAAAATATAGGTGGTGGTTTTCCATCGAAGCTGAAGCTCTGTTTTCCTTTTCAAAGTAGAGAATCTACTTCCGAAGCCTCCATTTTGATTTCCGTTATGTCAGAGTGGATTCATGAAAATGGAACCGGAGCCAGAGTCTGAGCCTGAGCCTCCGTTTCCTAAACGCCCTTAGTCAATGAAAGGTGAACAAAAGAAAAATTATCAGGAGCAGGATTCAAACCTGTAACCATTTATCATATCACTATGATAATGACGTGGCCATATGATATTCCAATCATACATATTTTGTGATGTGTTAAAGTTCTTAAAATACCAGAAGAAAAAGAATAATATAGGCCCATACATCGTTGTGTTGGTGACGCCACTAAGTGGCATATTGTGGATTGCTTTCCCACAGCAAAATGACATAACGTGTGGTTTTCACTATAAACAAAACCGAGTCCAGCGATCTGCTGTACAGTATCTTATATGATCCTTTGGATATAGCGGTTTATCATGGTTTCATGGCTTCTGACTGCCAAACGAACAAAGATGATTTTACTTCAAGGGACATCACCAACATAGGGCTGTATCAGCTTAGTCGGTAAGAGCGCCGGTACGGTATTCCAGAGGTTGCTGGTTCGAATCCCACTCCAGTCGAGTTTTCTCTGTTCCCTTTTCAGTGACTTAAGATTAATCCAGTCAGTTTCCCTTGTGGTTATTTGATGATTACAAGACGCATACATGTGATATTTTTGTGTCCCGTTGTCTCGACTCTCGAAGTAAGATAATTAAGACATTTTGGGATGAAATTTATCATAGTGAATCCTTGTATAATCTCTTTCATAGATGTGTGGTTCTGAAAAGAACCGGTGAGAATGGTCTGGACATTCCGGCAAGTGTACTCTGACCGTCCTCAAGAGAGGACTCACACTCACGCACTCTCCTGAGGACGGTCAGTGTACACTGGCTGAAACGTCGAGACCATTCTAACCGGTTCTTTTCAGAACCACACATCTATGAAAGAGACTATACATGGTGTCTCCACAAACCTTCTTTATTACGTTACTTTAAAGGTAGTATCATACTTTGGTAAGGAACCAAAACAGAAATGTTCACAGATTTACATATAACGTACAGGGTATGAAGATGGTGGTGGGAGAAACATACCGTTAAAATATTTCCACCTGAAATAGTGTATTTATCCAGGATTTAGTGAAACAACGACCAGAAATCTTTTTTATTTTTTAAAAGATCAAAATAAAAGAGAAAAGACTTAAGAAATACTGTGGCCGTTTTTTTTTCACTGTTTTCTCAAAAAGTGGGCACTGTATGGGACTGAAATTTTACTGTATCTGTCTTGATATTTTTGCCCATGAATCTGTAATTCTTTGATAAAAACCAAAGTATGATATTACCTTTAAGCTTCAAATCCTACATGATAGTCATGATAGTGAATTCTATTGCATGAATGCAGAGTGGAGTAACATTGCACTGTCTGGCACAAAAAAACTGCTGCAAGCTCAAAGAAATTTACCAAAATCAACTGTTTACGATGACAAGTCTAATATCTGGCCTATGCGCATAAGATTTTTTTTTTTACTCTTTCCCCTTTGTTTTTTAAACAGCAGACTACACATAATATTCAAATTGACAATGCTTTGTACAGTACTCAATAATTGTGGATTGTGGTAAAAAAAATGTTTACATGTTTGCATTTGTGACAATTAGTACGTGCAGCTTGAAGTGGTGGTTTTTACTAAGAAAGATTTGAGGCTTTGCATGGTGACAATTGGTATATAGGTGGATCTTTTTGCGGAATCACCAGGTAAGAATTGTTCGTACTTTCACACTTTTAAGGCCTCTGGTTTTTATTGTATAATATTATTAACTCAGAGCACAATGACCAAAACAATATGTATGACACGCAAAATTGTTTGCACAACTGGAAATCTAATATGCCTATTCATTAATGTGAATTTGCCAAATCAAGTAGGCCTAATGAAACCAATATTTCAAACATTCGACCCTTCCATTTTCCTAAGCAAAATTTATGGAGATTTTTTTGGACTTGATATTAATGAGACCATAGTGCATCATGTAATATTTTTCAAGGGCGTTTACAAGCAATATTCTAGCAGATATAGACTTTGTTTTGGCAGCGTCAAGTTTTTGTGGTTATCAACCAAAATCTGTATTTCTTTGACAAAAACCAAAGTATGATATTACCTTTAAAGAGAAACAGCCCTAAAGGTATCAAATAAACCTAAATTTAAATGTTAGCCTTCGACTTTGAGAATGATTCTGCTATGATAGATCGACTCAACGTTAGGCCTCCCTATAAACTCAAAGCAAAAAATCAATTGAAACTCTGTATAACTGGAGTCAATGAGCTACTTTAAAAAAATAATAATTCTCGTTGGGAAACATATTTTTCAGGAGTCATGGCCATAAAATAATTTGCAGAATTTGTTAACCTGAGGCCCAAGGCTTGCATTTTCAAAGGCCTGCTTTGGCTTTGCCTCATTATTTCTGTCGGAACAATTTCAAATGGCTTGGGCCGATACGATTTTGATTGGAAAAAAAAAAAAAAAACAGCGCAGAAGGACATATTGTGCATGTATGTAGAAATCAAAATATTAAAGTTTTTCTTCCCTATGTTTTTTTTTGTATAGACATGGCCAGGTTCTTTTCATACTGTACAACCAATAGTTTAGGTGGCCCTGAGTATAAGTGGGAAAACAAGGTTTTTAGCCAGAGGCGTGTCTGGGTATTAGTCTTTGGATACTTTGTTAGTCTGTTATTTTGGACGCTACATCATTTCAAAATTCTATTTGCAATGGCGACGGAACAATTTTCATCAAAGGAGGTGACAACAATGTGATTTGTATAAATTTGATTTTGACCAAATTATGTTGAAAAAGAAGAATAACATTGCGGGACCATTTCCATGATGTATCCATAAAAGTTCCAAAAAAAAATTACGCCTGACTATTTTTCTACTCCCTCCTCCAACAATGTTTAACTTGTCCAATCTCATGCTAGAGCAAGAAAGTCTGGCTGTGAAATATTCCTTCAGACAAATTCTAGCAATTGCATTAAAAAACTTGAAAATCATTACACAAATAACCAACTAATTTTGCATGAAATCTCCGCTCTACAAATTCCAGACAATTAACCGTCCCCAGAACTTCATCCTTGCTCAAGAGAAAAGGCTTTCTCGTGTTCAGCCCCACTTCTGTCGAACGGTTTTCCACTGCGGATCAAATCAGCAGAATCCTTAGATACGTTCAAGTTAGATCTGAAGTCCCATATGTTCTCACTTTATTTTGGTTAGATTGTATGTTTTTCCATCCTTCTCCCTAAGTTTCCATTTCATCTTTTCTTTTCCTTCTGCGCCTATGAATAGTTGTTCTAGATATACAGCGTATTATAAATGCTTTATTTATTATTATTATGGAACATGCTTGAAACAACCAATAAATGAACATAGCACATAACACAGACTGTCAGAGGACAAGGGATTATTTCCACTGTCCCTATGTATAATAATTATAATAATTATGAATTTACTCTGCACACATCTGTCCAAAGACACTTGTGGTGCACAAAACAAAGAATGAATCAAAATAATAATTTCAAAAAACAAATTTCAAAAAATTGAATAGACTTGAATATAGTCCCATAGATTAAGCACACATTTCTACACCAGTGACAAATGTTTGAGGACAACAATGGTTTCATTGTAATTTAATTCGAAAAGGCCTAATAGGCCCACTGAAGTTCAATCTCTACTTTCACAAAACAGATGACTCCATTTATGAACTCATCAATTTATTGCAAACTTAACAAAATACTGAACATTAAAAAGGAATGTATTGGTGACGGGTGTATCCCTCAATAAAACAAAATAGAAGCATTCATGATGATTATGTAAACTTATCTGTTTTTGCAAAGAAACTCTTCATTTACAAAATGCTGTGGTGTTTCTGTGTTTTTTTTTTTAATTCAGTCCTAACATGGCTGGGAAGAAATTAAACACAGAGAAAAACAATCGACTCTTTTGCACTCTTCCTCATGCACAGACTTGAAGCGTGTCACGGTCATCAGCCGACCCACTTTTATTGTATTTCCTCCGCTATCCTCCAAGCATATACCCTGGGAAAGCAGGCTCTGCCCCAGACAAAACAGACAATTGGACTTGGGGCAAACATTCCCCCCGCACCGTCCGTGCGGAGTCACCGCCGCACTTCCTGCAATAGGACTCTCACCGGGCATACACACGGCCCGAAAGACCCAACACGCAGGCTTCTTATTTTTAGGAAAGTATAACTATGCCGATGTCAACTCAGTCATGCCCCGAGGTTAGGGGAGGGGGCAAGTTCCTCCCCCTCCCATTGATCTCCCCCCCCCCTTGTCCAAAAGATGAGGATACAGGTATTTCCAAACAGTCTACGCCTGAGGACTTAACCTTGACCAGCATGCTGCTTGAAAAACACTGATTCGTGCCAAGCCTGACGGAAAATAACAGGAGTGTCGAGTCTCCGTAATGGGAGACTTTGGAGCAGGGTCTTCAACTTGATAGCGCAAGCGCACAACAACGCGCGCATGCTCACATTTTACGAAAGCATGCACAGAGCTAGCGAAAAAAACAGACTTCAGTCTGCTGCCCCCAACGTCTCAAAAGTCTCCCATTATCACATAATGTAATCATTGCCACCCAAAGGAGCACTTGGCATTACAAAATGATCGTAAAACCAATGTGGCTCTTTTTTTCACAAAAAGAGGAGCAGAGGCCAGTTTCATAAAACTTTTGAGGTGTCGTAGAGTTAAGACACATCCATACTCTACGGATGCATTGCATAGATGTTACAACGCGTCACAAAAAGAGTTGTGGCGCATCACGGAGCTTTATGAAATCGGCCCCAAGGTACTGTAGGAACCGTCCTTAAAAGCCTGATGAAACCTTTTATGGAAAGATGATGAGAAGAAGATACAGTATTAGAGGTGGGAGGAAAACCCCAGAGTAATATTCTGGGTAAAACCCACAGAATCAGGTAGGGACTGAACACCCAATCCACTTGAACCAACTTGAACCTGGTCTGCAGAGGTGAAAGGTGAGGAAAGAACCGCTACGCCAAACCTGACCCCCAACTAGACTCCCGGTCTAGCAAAACTTCTGCAAAAGATAGCTGCTAAGTATTAAAAATATGCGTTATTTACTTGAAAGCAGGCTGCAGCTTTTATGTTTTTTTTCTACCTGAGCTTCTGCTGTCTTGGCAGTTGCCTGCCCAGTATTTCACCCTGGCAAGGGCTATGACGACACTCAGAAGACAAAAAAAAAGGAAAGAATCATTTCCGAGTCCGAGTGTTCCAGAGGCAGAAGGACGTGAACCAGAAAAATAAACTGTCAGCAACTGGAACTGGATCATCATATCTTAGGGAGGTATAGAGGTAGCTAAGGGAAGGGGGGAGATCTAAAACGTGTTCAAGCTCACCTTCTCCCTCCCTCCTCCCCCCTCCCGAGCTTAATTGGATACAGAATGATACGTCCTTACCCGGTGTTTTCTCAAATAATTCCTTATTTCCCATTGCAGACAAGCAGTGTGGCTAACCAGTTTCCTCTGCCTCTGCCATGCAGGCCCACACAAGATAAATGTCCTGTTTCTTGTAACCTGAATCTCCAAAAAGTATGAGCAGGGGGGCTACGTTTTTCTCATATCCGTATCTGAAACCATCAACATTTAATCGAACATGGTATTTCAGGCATTGCAGGTTCAAATCCCACTCCAGTCAGTTTCCTTTGCTCACCTCTCAATGATTTTAAATTCAAGTAATGCAGTCAGTATTCCCTTGTGGTTTATTAGACAATAAACAAAAGCTAAAGATTGTTTTTCCCAAGGACACAAGCACCACCATGGGTGGATTCAAACCCACAAAGTGTAGACTGTAGTTTGGCCATATACATGTAAGACCTTGAGTACGACACACCGGACCACAAGAGGCATTTTAACACTAAACTACATGTATCTCCTTTTTGATCCGTGTTGAAACCAACTTGGATCCAACCCTGGTTCAGACCGGTAAGTTTTTGAACTGGATCGAAGAGATGCAACATTCACACTACGTTTATAGTGAACCAGCTCATACGACACGGATCACGGCAAAAATAAAGTTTGGAATGAAGTTGAGATTTTCAACCCTGCTCCCTACCAGGGTTGATTTTCGATCCGGCTAGGCTGTCCTACCCAGGTTGGCTCCGAGTAAAAACTTTTTAAGTGTGAAAAGAACTGAAAAAAAAATTTGGGGTTCGATCCGGTTCCAACCCCAAGTTTTTGGATAGTGTGAAAAGCCTCATAGGCCACAGTGCCCAACAGTAATCCAATTAAAAATTTGACTAAGATTTA
Source organism: Astropecten irregularis (assembly GCA_963971285.1). Classification (NCBI taxonomy): domain Eukaryota; kingdom Metazoa; phylum Echinodermata; class Asteroidea; order Paxillosida; family Astropectinidae; genus Astropecten; species Astropecten irregularis. The sequence continues at coordinate 10,596,414 of OZ020251.1, read as the reverse complement.
GCCTTTGAGAAAGATCCAGCTAGGATCGAAACGTATCAGGCCCTCCTAACTCTAAGCATTTTATATTGACCCTGTTGACTTGAAAACCGGTTCTCCAAAGTCTCCCATTCAATATCACTATGGTTTGGTTGGTGGCAGAACTGACTGACTGGAAACAAAACTTTTTTTTCGGACTGTCAATGTCGACGATGGCGGTGGCTGACTAGTTGCCAGTATTTCACAGCCTGGGAATTGTTGTACAAACCAGGATGTAAGATCGGGGACATGGCAACGCCTTGTCTAATGATTCATTGAAGCCATCCATATACCCCCTGCACAAATGTTTGACAGCAAAGGTGTGAAATACCTCCCCCATTAAGGATGGGCTCATTAAGATCCTGTTTGGATAAGAAATTGCTAATATCCCTTCGTTGGGCAGTAACAAGGAGATGAAGTAGAGGAGGAGGGGATTGATGCTTTCCAAGCTGCTCTGGGAACAGATGGGCCAATCTTTTTTGGAGTGCTGTTAACGTTGTAATTTAACCAGTAATCAGGGTTGTCTATTTAAAACAAAAAGAAGCAAAATGGCAAAGTCATCATCTGATGTTTGTTACCGCCTATACACAGCTTTGACTCAGATGTGCAACTCAGCAGTACTTTTTTTGTAGGGTTCAGTAAGGAGGGAGAGGTAAAAATGAGCGTAGGCAGGAGAAAGGTTTGGATGGGAAAGTCTGGATAGGATTGGATGACTAAAGCCCTGTCCGCACTGGACCTTTTTGGAGCAAAGTAACTGAGACGCTGGGTACTTTTAATACCCATTATAAGTCCAGTGCAGTCGTCTCAGGAAGCCTTCCCCTCAGTTACTTTTCCCGACCTGCGTGGGCATTTCTACCGGCCAACTTCTGCCAGGGAAGAATTCTCTAAATCTTTACCCGAGACAAAAAGTCCAATGCGGACAGTGCGAGTTGGGTACCCTCACAAGCCTAGTATTGACAGCTCGGTAATTCTTCCGTGCGTGCACGGTAAAGTTACCGAGTAAAAAGTCCAAGTGTGGACACTGGTAATATTTGCCCATTTTTCATAATTTACCAATCAGCTCGGAGAAACCCCTGGTAAAATACCGGTAAAAGGAGGATTTTAGAGAAGGGTAATGTGAGCTAGGTTTGGGTCGGGAAGAATCAATGATATAAAGGAGGCCGGTAAGCACAGGACAATTAGGGGCATGGAAGGTCACACAGGGATAGGGGAAGATGCAGAAGTGGGGAGGACAGAGTGGTGAGGGGTTATAATCAGAAGTAGAGAAGGAATCGGAGGTATAGGTGAGGGCAAAACTACTACAAAGGAAACTCGACGGGAGATGGATACTTTCACCCCATCTTGTTGGTCCCTTATACTAGATAGTGGCTCGCTCGGGACTTAACCAGGCTAAGATGCTGAATTTCAGTGCAATGGGTTTGATAATCGGATCACAACCACTTCTATCTACAGGCATGTTCATTTGTAACATCTGAGTGGATGAAAGCGATAAGAGCAAGGTGCCTCGCTCAAGGACATCAATACCACAAAACATCCACACAAGATCTTGCATCTGATGTGCCAGGTCATTTTGGATCCAGCACTTCGGGCACCGATGATAAAGATTCAACAACACCGCGGTAATCTTTACGTGACAATGAATAATTATAGTTTCGCTTCTTCTGAAACAGAGGCTGGGCTCGACGGGACGATAATATTTGTACAAGACTAGGGAGGAAACTGTGTGAAATGATCACGGGAGGGGAAAAATATGAGGAAAAAAAATAGGGTGGGGGGAGAGAGTGAAAAGGTGGTTTGAATTTTGGCAACATCCGAGGTGAGGAAGGGGGCTTCACAAAGCCTAGAGGGAGGACCCGGGAAAGGCCTGTCGCAGATATGAACGCAGACAGCTCAAGGAAGGCAGTGCTGTCCACGTTTTTGCTTACAGTGCAAACTCGACTCACCAAGATGTATGTCATCTATTAGACTGGTGCTGGGACCAAAACAAAATCCAGTTAGATCCTTTCCTCAAGGTAGGATACATCGTTAGTCATGCTGGCGTTACGTTCTGAAGAATTTTCATTGAGTTTTTCAACAACATACCCACCCTAGGACCACGTCTGGGATAAAAAATTCTTATCAAAATTTGAGAACTGTTTTTGGAGCAAAAACAACCAGTTTTGAACATCGGTTGCTGATTGTTTTCAAACCTGCAGCCTTCGGAATACTATACCGGTGCTCTTGCCATTACAACTGAGCTAATTAAGTCCTATATTTATCATTTATGTGTCTCTATAATAGTTGTTTTTGCAAGCCATAGTTACTAGGGGGTTTACGAAACAGAGGCTCGGGCTCAGACTCAAGCTCTGTTATCCATATGCTGAAAATATAGGTTGTGGTTTTTCACTGAAGCTGAAACTCTGTTCTCATTTTCAAAACCAGAGAATCTACTTTTGCAGCCAATTTCACAAAACAATTTCCTGCTTTTTTGCACAAGTTATGCCCGTTTCATAAAACAAACGCGACATTTGAACGTTGCATGAGTTTTGCAACATTTTGTAAAATCGACTACTGAACCGCAGCCAAACATGCCAAAAACATGCCCATCATTTTAAAATGGATTCACAAAATGGAGCCGGAGCCTCTGTTTTGTAAACCCCCAATGTATTTGAGGGAATGGGAGCTAGGCCTCTACCTACACAGAAGCAAAGAAAGTCTGCTGATTTTGTAGTATACCAAGAAACTCTTGAGCCGAAAACCGTTCATTTCAGGGTCGGCGTAAGTTCACCAGAACAGCACAATGTAACTTCTTGGACTCAATTTGTTCTTTTTTTTTAATAGCAAACTTCAAACTACATGTATATACCAAACAAGCTGACTGAACCTCACATACATAAAAACATTTTTAGATGGCATTTTAACAAAGAAACACGGAACAGAATTGAAACTTTTTCAGGTTTGATAAATAAAAAAAAATGAAAACCTAGACACGTTTGTAAAGGACATGGCTTAACTATCGGAGTAACAGTCTCCTAGTACACAATAGGTGCAACAGTGGGTAAAAAAGTGGAGCAAAGGTAACATATTGTTTAAAAAACTTGGAGGTTTTTCATATCGTTGTTTTCATTTTACAGAGAAAAATGCATTGTTGTTCTAAAAACAGACATGTGTGATCATGACAAGAGTTTTAAAGGGGGTACTTCGCAAGCCATCCACCACCCCCACCCCTTTATTTTCTCCGATTTAGGGTGAACATTGGGACAAACAGAAACAAAGGTCGTTGACGGGAACTTGACGGTAACTTGACCTACTTTCAATTTGCTATTTGGTCTAATATATGCTATTTTCAAAACTATTTGACACATTTACGATGTTTCCCTAATCTCTCCTAGATTAAGACTGCACCAACTTGGCTGGAATTTCTTTTAACTTAGCTCCATTTTTTAAAAAACTATAAAAAAAAACTGAGATAAACGAGATTTATTTTTTTTTTACAAAATTTCACATAAGCCTAACTTAGCTCCATTTAAAAAAAAAAAAAAAACTAAACTGAGATAAACAAGATTTATTTTTTTTTACAAAATTTCACATAAGCCTGCTGCTGCTGTCCATTGTAATAATATAATAAATAGAGCATGTGCACAGTATCAGGACAGTACCGTGTACAGAAGTGTACAGATTATTATCCCTTGGTCATTGGGTTACATGAATTAACTTACATTCCTGAACCATCTCAACTCCCTGAGGAGTGTAAAGCCCCCTCTCCCCTCTCTCTGTATTATAAAGTGCACAAAGGCTAATCAAGCACAAAACCATCTATACACTCACAGATTGTACCCATTTACACCTGGGTAAAGAGGAGCAATATGTCGAAAAGCGTCTTGCCCAAGGACAGAAGCACCACAAGCCAACAGCTGGATTCGAACCCACAATCTGTACATTGACTCACAAGACCATGAGTATGACATACCAGACCATAAGGCCACAGCAGCATTATCACTAGTGCTGGGATTTGTTTATCCGGTTAAAGGTTAACCGACCCGGATTTAAATATCCAGTTACAAAATTCCACTATTAAACCGTTAACTGAAACTGAAAGGGGAAAAAGGGACCAACCCTTGGCTCATGCTCAACAACCCAAGTGTAAACTGTACAATTTCAGTCAGTTCTTTTGTCCATTTTGCCAAGTAGAAACACACTTTTCACATACTGGATGTAAAAGAAACATTGTGTAATTGATCTAAATGCTTCATCTAAATAATAACATCGTAAAAAGCATTCTGAAAGCGACAATCACATTGAAGAAGATGTATACCATAAATCGCAAACATTGCATGTGTGACTGTTATCCTGAATTTTTTTTTGCAATCAGTAACCAGATATGAAATTACCCGATTTTGCCCAGCACTTATTATCACGTGCCCAAATGTTTCCCAACATGCTAAATTATATATTTGTGTAGATGGGTGTCATACATCAGACGGGAATCGAACATACAACTTCCGGTGATTACGTGCCAAGTGCTGAATCAAGTGAGCCCATCTAGCAGCCTCAATTTGGCCTTGTACCAAATCGTCAATCACGTCTCTTTTGCCGTCATAATCTCACACAAAAAGCCACGGATCCACACACATGCCAGAATATCCCATGGGTCAGTTACGACACTACATGAGCCTAGATTTGTTTCATGCACGAGATCACGGATCCTGCTGATCCGGATCCCATTTGAGCGAGTCCAGCATGGGATGTTGATCTGCAGGATCCCTGATCACGTGCAGAAACAAACAGGCCCTATATACTATAGCGACGTTTAATACTGACATTGCAAACGTGAGATACCGCATTTAAAGGCATTGCATACGTTTGGTAATGACTCTGAAAATTTATGGCAATAAAAACTTACATGGTGAGAAGTACAGCTGCTTTGGATAGTATAATGCATATTGAGAAACGTTCAATTCGAAGTACCGCGGTTATGGAAAAATATGTCACTTTTTATCTCCAAAAATTATGAATCTGAGAAGCGTTATGGCCGTAACGCTTCTCAGCTATTGACTAACTGTTCTCTGGCGTGAAATAACCACTCTAGTTTGTCGCCAAAATCTCAAAAACGCTACCACCTTTTGAAATGAAACTTTCACAGGTTAGTTTTATGTATTGGTTTGAAACAAACAGTAGGCTCAAATTACCCAACGTATGCAATCCCTTTAAAGGCTCATCAAAAATCTAAAAAAGATACTGCTCTTCCAATGTGATAAAATCAACAAGGGAAACTGGCTAGATTTAATGAAGTCGTGTGTAACCATGCACATACATACATGTGAACTCATTCCTTTGGCAGAGTTCCGGTAAGAATGATCGTGTGCCAACCACAATTCTCTGATGTGGACTAAACTGTGAGGTTTGTGCCAAAAAAATTCTCAGGCAATCTGCCACGATCGACTGCCAATTGATGGAATTTGTGTGATTTGGTTGAAATTTCTAGCGAATGTCCCATTTTGGAAATTTCTCCTTTTTGAGTTCATTCCAATATAATTCCAATGAATATATGCCTATCACAGTTTTGTGAAAACCTTGTGGACTTGTGGAGACATAAGATAGGCCTACACCTTAAGAATTTCCCTGTGGAGACAAATTCAAGTGCTCGTTCTCCACAAGGAACGATGCAATCTGGGCCGCTGTGGGAAATGCACAATCTCTTCCTTATACAGTTCAGCCATCCAATTGATCATGAATGCACTGGTCATTTACTCATTCATTCAGCAATGGCATTTCCTCATCCACACAAAACCCACATCCTCTTTATACACACATTACACTGGCATCAACAGCCATTGAGTGCTATAGAGGAGATTACAGGCATGTATACAACACAGCATTGATTCTGCCACAATCCCATTCCTTACAGTTCTGCTATCCCATTGATCATGAATGCACTGGTCATTCACTCATTCATTCAGCAATGGCATTTCCACACATTTAACATGCATCAACAGCCATTGAGTGCTATAGAGGAGATTACATGCATGTTCACAACACAGCATAGATTCTGCCACAATGCCATTACATTGTATACAACACTGACCAGTGACCATGCAGCCCTCCTCCATTTAAATACACAGTTAAATGCAAACACTGGCAATTACATGCACTTTATCCTATAGGATTAGATTAAAGCACAATTGGTAGTAACAGTGCACAAATAGATGGCATTGATTGCCCTTAATAATACTGTATGCACAAAGCATTCAGGTACATTGTACACACATACTCAATAAGCCTGGTGTGATCAGTTTTATGTACACACAAGGACACTGCTTGACCTCAGTGTAAGGACATGGCTGTACATGTATACATGTACACTCACATGCATTACACAGGCACCCATATTTACATGTACCAGTATGTTTCAGCTATCACTATACAGATCGATGGAATGGACTGAGATAACACATAACACCATTGGTACATATTCAGCCAGCAATATACTGAAGTGCAACTGGAAAGCTTTATAACCGTGTTATGGAAACAAATAATTTGCCGCCCAAATAACACTAACAAACGATGATGCATTGTAATAAAATGCCGCAAACTGCTCATCAAACAAAATAACGACCTGAAAATATATAACGGTATATAGGTAAATAAAATGCTTGGAGTTTTATTAGGAGGGACGGGCGCTTTGATCTTTGCAGGATCTTTCTCAAAAGGCTAAATGACAAGAGGATAAGAACATGCAAGTAGCGATACTTAAAAAAAAAATGGAGGAGAGGATCAGAACAAAAGGAGGACAGAGAGACCAGGGACCATAATGGTCGGTTTTTCGAATAAACAAAAAAAAGGCCAGTTGGATCGGTAGCTTCAGGTAGAGACTCAACCATCACAAAAAAATGATTTCTGGTTATCGCTAGTATCTATGGCAATGATGGTCATATCCAGAGAATTATTGAGACTGCAACCAGTTTGTCATATTACATGTATTAAAGGTAGTATCATACTTTGGATTTTGTCAAAGAAATAGAGATTCATGGGCAAAAATATCAAGACAGATACACAGTCATCTGTGAAAATTTCAGTCCCACACGGTGCCCACTTTTTGACAAAACAGTGAAAAACTGTCACAGCATTTTTAAAGTTTTCCTCTTTTATTTTTGATCTCTAAAAGATCAACAATAATTTTGGTCATGAAATAACCACAAGGGAAACTGACTGAGTTATTTTAAGTCATTGAAAAGTGAACAAAGAAAAATTGACTAGAGCGGGATTCGAACCGGCGACCTCCTGAATACCGTACAGGCGCTCTACCAACTGAGCCATCCAGCCCTATGTTGGTGGTGACCCCAATAGTCAACTATCCTTGTTCGTTTGGCAGTCAGAAGCCATGAAACCACGCACACACCGCCACACCCCAGGGATCGTTTCAATGATACACGCAACAATGCTGCAACCCAATAATTTTGGTCACCGGTTTCACTCTTTTCTGGATAAATACAGCATTTCAGGCAGAAACATGTTTAGCGGTATGTTTCTACCATCACCATCTTTATACCTTGTAAGTTATAGGTAAATCTGTGAAGTTTTCTCTTTCGGTATGCTACCAAAGTATGATAGTACCAATAATGGATGGGCATATATAGGTCTATGCCTAAACCATTCAAACACAATCAGTCTAAGACTATTAACCATTCACCTACAACTATAAATTACACCATCAAATGTGAAATTATTCCGAGGTCACACGTACCAACAAAAACTCCATCCAAGCCACTATCATGCTATTTCAAATATCAATTTATCTATATCTGGTGCATTGTGGAGACCAAGCACAATAGGTTGGATATGTCTCCACAGGGAAATTTGTGTGTATAAGTCTCCACAAGGTTTTCACAAACTGGTATTTGGAATTAACTCATTTTCTAAAGTACATCTGTTACAAAGAGAAGTATTTTATAAAAAGGGACGTTCGCTAGAAATTTCAAACCCAGGAAAGTGATTCTGGTTCAAATGGGAGCCGCGATTTCAATTCTGGTCTTTGGAGAAATGTTCATTAGTACAATGAGTACGATGGATTATTCCTTCGTAACTCGAGTTCCGATCAACCGTATGGCCGTTCATGAAATAAACTCCAGGAAAGTGAGTTTGAGAAAGTGGGAACCAGAGAACGGATGCAAGATGAGTGAGGGAAAACATTCATTCCAAGCTTGAAACCCACGTTCGTACATTTTCAAAACTATGGAAAAAGAGAGGATTTCAAATCAAACTTACCGTGCTGCGTGATGCAACCGTCTTCATTTTCTTCCAACTTGAACTGAGATGCGCTGTGGTCCGATTCCAAGTCTTCTCCAGAATTCTCCACCACGGCAAGTGGGAAATGAAATGTCCCCTGAGCGGTATCCATAGCAACAACCGTACTTCTGCCTTTTCCAAAGTTTGCCGAAAGATGGGGCATATACAATATCTTGTCGAGGGAAAGAGACACTAATTGCTCAGCTGATTGTTTTTTTACCACTTCAAGGTCCCCCGTGGATGTCTTGACGATTCTTCTCAAAAGTTCCGAAAAAATTAGTCTGGTCTTAATCGATCAGGTCTGCCACGTTTTATGCAGGGGGATGACGCTACGCCCCAGGAAATGTTGTCTCTCGAGTATCATACTTCCTTTGCAAGGCTGGTGGGAAATGTGACAGGAGCTTTCTCATTGGTCACGAGGTAGACGGTGGGCGGCCTGATGACCAATCAGGTGTACTGTTCTAAATGCACGTACGAGTGCGTCGTTCTGATTGGTGCAAATTTGCCAGGAAAGACGAGCACTGGCCAATCAATGCTTCCTTTTGTCAATCATGAAATTTTACCCGTATCTCATAACAGCACAAACTTCAAATCTTCAAAATGGTTCAAATCAAAGGACTTTCATGGACAACTGAACATATATTTAGTCTTCTACGATCAAGAAAGTTTACGACAGTTAAACGTTCAACATGTTCAATCATTATACATAAATATAAAAAATATCGGAGTACTGAAATAAATGTGCAGTCCAGGTGGTGGCTGGTACTATGTTAAGTATTAATATCAAATCAGGTCATGAATTGACTGAGAAAAACAATTGAGAGTTGTCGGAGAGGATTCTTCCTGTATAACGTCTCTAGAGGAGGGAGACGCGTGCTAATCCTGTACCAACCACAGATGAGTCAAGCTGACATCTGGAGGTGGACAGCGCGGAAATGAAGCGTGGGAGAATGACAGCAAGCGTCTACGGGAAGACAGGAGTGCTGCTACGCCCACCAGTCATCCACACGCCGATTCCCCTCACACTCAGGGCCCAGGTATAGGTTGGTTGGTTGAATCCCCCCTCAGTTTCTGGCTGGTCATTTGTTTTGACTGCAAATCAATCTTTTCCAGAATCAATCTTCATCGGGGGCTACAATCTACAGACTCCCCATGGACCTGTAGACAGCGGAAATCCCTTCTTTTTTTTTTTGGGGGGGGGGGGGAGGCGGGACCAACAATGCTTTGTCGTGGTGCACCTACTTTTTAGCACGTTTCTTCACTAACTCCCAGCTCCCCGAGCCAAGCTTGTCTGGGACTCCATCAACCGTCCTGACAAAAATAAGCGGTGATGGCAGCGTTCCGATTCAACAACGGTTGTTAAATTCTCTGTGACTAGAAGTTTGTAGGTTTTTACAAGCAGCTGGAAATAGTTTGCCTCCTTTTTTTCCCATCTCTCTCTCAGTGTCGGCAGGAATCCCGGTTTCCTATAGAAAAGGCATAAAGAGGAAAGAGATGATAGTTTGTAACAGCGATACACCAAAGTCATTGTCTAGGTCGATGAATATCATGTTATCAACTACTAGAGAACCACTAATGACTGTTAGCGGAAAACCACTCGTCAATTACTGAGATAAAAAAACAATCCTGACTTTTTTCCGGATGACAAAAAAAATTGGAGGAAAAGAGTCAGAAACAGCCAACAATAATTCCCATTTGGCTGTGCAACATTGGGCCCCACTTCATTTCAAATAAAATCATATATCACAGTCTAATGTGATAAATTTGGGGGGAAAAAAACATTGTCAACAGCCAAGCGATTCCGGCAGGTTTATGCAATGAGCAATGCTTGTCCCTTTTTTAATACCCTATACAGTGGAACCCCACTATCATAAATAAGATGTGATCAACAGAAATGGTCCGCTATTTTTTGGCGAAAAAAATGCAGATTCATGGGCAAAATTATCACGAAAGATACATGTACTTACAATAACAGTCATATCTGTGAAATTCCCAGTCCCAAAAAGTACCCACTTTTTGAGAAAACAGTGAAAAATGCTCACGGTAGGCCCTATATTCAAATCTGTTCATATGCAGGATTTTTAACTCGGAGATCAAAATAAATTTTTGGTCATTGATTAAAATACCCTTTTCTGCATAAAATTTATTTACTGTATGTCATGCAGGAAAATTAAAACGGTATGTTTCAACCATCACCATCATTACACTATATACTTTGTAAGTTAAAGGTACCGGTAAGTCTATACAGATTTCTGCTTTGGTATACACGTACTACTAGTAGTACTACTAGTGATACTACCAAAGTATGTTAGTACCTTTAAATTTGGTTTGTTTTCCTGTTAGAAGCACAAAGTCATTGGCCAGTTGGTCGATTGTCATACAAAATAACGATGAGCAAACCAAACCGCACAACAAATGACAATTTACAAACCAGGCAAAAAAAAAATACTATCAATTCATTTAATGGCTATTAATAGTTTATATCTGGATGACTCGCAGACCTGTATTCTCAAGAGTGAGGCCTGAGCTTTCCCTCGTTCCTCAACAACGGATGTTGCCGACAGTGTGAGGGGGGAGGGGATCGGGGGTCTCAAAGAGTAGACCTCGATATTTCACGGTACCTGTCAGAGCGCCCTCTTTAGAAAGCCACTTGTGATGATAAACAGGTCTTAAAGATGATACAATTACGCTGGTATCAAGTCAAAATGCAAAAACAAACAAGCTTTGAAATTGGGACCTGTGATCGATTTCACGCTGGAATTGCCCATAATCAGCCTTAATTTGATATTAAAGGTTATATCAAACTTTGGTATTTATCAAAGAAATACAGATTTATGGGCAAAAATATCAAGACATATACAGTAACAGTCATCTGTGAATCTTTCAGTACCATACGGTGTCCACTTTTTGAGAAAACAGTGGAAAATAACCACAGTATACCTTAGGTCTTTTCTCATTTATTTCTGACCTTTAAAAGATCAAAAATAATTTTGGTCACTGGCTTCACTCTTTTCTGGATAAATACAGCATTTCGGCAAGAAATATTTTAACGGTATGTTTCTACCGTCACCATCTGTATACCCTGTATTAGTTATGGGCAAATCTGTGAAGATTCTTGTTTGGGTATGCTACCAAAGTATGATAACTACCTTTAAACCCCCTGCTCCTGTAGACAATTTTGGAATTGAATAATGAATTGAATCCAGGAAGTTCATCCACTTGAAGTGGTACGGCCCATAATATAATATTTTTCCTTTTCATCGTTTCACCAGATGGTAAACTATCATTTCCTCAACAGTGTTAAACCATTACCATTTCAGTATTATGGTAACCACTTATGTCCGATTAAAGGAATGTAGTCTTGAAAAAAAAAACTGCCAAAGAACCAAAACGGGTGCATGTGTAAAAAGAGTCAGAAAAACATCTGCTAATATTTTTGCAGCAAAAGAATGCAGCAATGGATTAATGAGCAAGATTTTATGACTGCTCTATACATCAAAAACCTACAGCATTTATCAGTTTACAAAATGAGGTTTGAGGCTACATGTAGGCTTGGGATTGATTTTGCTACCGCCATTTTGTGTCCTAAATGTAAAGAAGGACTTGGAGCCTTTCTTCGGATTGGTTGTGTGGCCGAATCCCTTTGTTTCATTTGGTGTGCCTCACAATGGCGGCCGCAGCGAAAGAAGTCCCAAGCCTAGGGTTAGGGTTACTGGTACCATGGTATGTCTGGGGTTTGTGTTGGGTACGATGAACTGAGTATGACTATCTAGACCTATCCAGCTGAAAGGAGGGCACTGCATGTTTGTGATGACACAACGGAATTTCATCAAGTCTACGGTATAACCCCACATGGAATCAAAGTTTGAAAAACAGACAGAGGAGGAGCGATCTGAGGTTATCTCCTCCCAGAAGAGAGTTGGGTCTGCAGACCTGGGGTGTGACATACATTGAGATAAAGACCATAAGATGGACGATGATGTCTAGCATCTTAGAGATGAAGTTTGCCAACCTCTCTCTCTATTCCTCCATGATCTGATTAGCCTAGTCTAGACTGAGGTATCAAGGGCTGGTGTGGTCGGATAAGAAACAGGTAGGCCGTGATCACCGGCTGGGAATACCTCCCCCCCCCCCTCCCTCCCTCCCTCCCTGCCCATCCTTCCCTTCAGAATGATAACCTCATCGGTATCTTACTCATGCGAGTTTTTAAGACTCCTCGCAGACTTGTCAGTTTTGTTATCAGCCAGACTGCGACGAGACGCGACTGCATCTGTATGCTATGCGAACTGTGCCAGGCTCAAACTGGTACTCCGTGCACACCAGGGATGGCATCAAGTTGAAGCTGCACATGAATCGGTGGCATTGAGACATTGTTTTAATGTTTGATGTTAAGCAGGCATGCTAGCAGTACTTTATATCAAAATCAGAATATGGGTTAACCAATGAGCAGAGGTAAATTGCATTTCCATTAAATGCACGGACTATGATACTACAAATGCAAATTCTCCCAAATCTGACCTCAAGTTAAAATGCAGTTTGATCTAGATATCCTTGCCCAAATAGTTGGCACAGGAATTCAATGGAGATAGGACATGCAGAAATGGAGAATTTAAAACAGAATACCACAACTAAGATGAAACCCAAAACCTATAAATAGCATCACGGTCTATAAATAGCATTACCTATAAATAGCATCACAGTCTATAAATAGCATTACCTATAAATAGCAAATACCACAATACACCGCACTGTGGTTTGTGTGGTAAATGTGTGGTTTATGATCCCATGCCCCCTGCTCTTGTCTTAGTGCAGACAGTTAGTAATTCAAACAATGTTCAGTATGTTGTGAACATACAAAATAATAGTCAAGTACTCAGTATAGCAGGGTTCTACTGTATACAAAAACTAAACAATTACTGACAATGATTACTACAACTTTTTTAATGAGTTGATTTATAGCAATTAAATGGAAACTTCATAATATATTTGGGAATAGACGTCAATAGGGAAAAAAAGTAGTGGTCAGAATGACAAAAAAATCACCAAAACTGCGCTAAAAATTGCTGATTTTAATACAAATTTTCCATTGAGAAATATTTCTTTCAAATGCTGTCAATAGAGTCTATTGCTGATCACGATATCCCGCACAACAACGCAAAGTATCATGGGGTGGTATAAAACTGGTAAAGGGCGCATCGCGTGCGCATTGAGTATAGTGGATGCGCCCTATTAGAGGGCGCCCCCTGTTGAAACAATAGGGTCGATCCAAAATAGGGTCTATGTCAAAAGTGCAAATATTCACCAGCAATAACCAAAACACCGATTTGGAATAGATTGAGATTTTCACAAATAGTTTGTCAAATTTCAAATTCGGTTAACTAGACGACTGGAAAAAACAATCCCTCTACCTATTTACCTAAATGGCATAATGATGATGAGCCTTCCCTTTCATTTAATAATATAATTATGCACACATGAACTTGAAGAGAAATTTATGCTTTCTTAATATTATTTAGAACAGAAAATATGACACATTGTTTGCAGAACACCACATCAATGACATCATTCAAGATAAAATAAAACACCCTGTAGTTCACATAATGATAATGAATTCCAGTTATGCAGTTTTATCGCAAAGATCGAGATCTGTTTTTCAGGACAAGATAGATCGAGAATACAACTTGGTTAAAATACAACATTCCAAGCCAAGCCCAGTCGTGTACGTGTGTAAACGAGCATGCGACCCAACTGTCACTGGCCTAGTGTTGAGCTTAATACTGCAAACTGTGCATGTCCCAGTACTTAACACTTGGCACTCGGATTTCACGCAATCCAACATCAATTAATTTAAGACATCGACGCTCTTAGAAACCTAAGACAAAGTTAGAAACAGGCTTAAAGTCGCATTCAACTTCAATTCTACAGGGAACTCGAAAATGTAGGCTTACTCGGAAAATACTTACGTAAATTTTTGGTGTTTTAATTCGCAGAGTAGATCGGGAACTTTTGTCCTTGGTTCGAGCTAGTGTTGTTGTCCTGCACAACCTTGACAAAAATAATGGATCAAACCATTCACAGAGCTAGGGTGTATAATATTAAATGAAATTAGTGCACAGGTGTATTGCTGTGTTGTTGTTTTAATCACCCAACGCGTTTCTCCCTTGGAAAAATAAGAAATACTCATTTTTCAATACTTTATTTTTCAACTACATCATACTCTGAGTGACAAACGGTTTAGCAAATGAAGGAATTCGATATGAACAATTTATGAAATTCCATATTTTACGCCAATCAATTATGATTGAGACTTACCTATTGTTGAATAGTGAAGCGATCCATATTCAATGAAAAGGTAACATTTATCACCATGGTATTTTTGTGCCGAAATGAACGAGATTGCAGTGGTCATTTCAATGGCTATAAATAGGACGATTATAGACAAATAGTTTGGAAAATAGCATATTCATATTTTGAATAAAAGGCTTTTATTCTACATTTCGAAGAAACATCTAAATTGCGCTCTTTTGTTTATTTCCATCATTTTTTTAACGAGAAAAAAAAACACTTTCTGTCTCGGGTAGGTTGGGGGTCATAGTTCATAAAGGGCGATACTAGTATTTTTCATAGGGGTGGGATTTACCAAACTGTCAAGTTGAGAGTGCCTTTTATAAACAGAAATATCCAAGAAGTGAAAGTAATTATTTTTATTGGACATGTATAATAGTGTATTATTATGTCTTGTGTGTCTTTTGTGGAAACCGAAATGAAATTATGAAGAGAATTGTTTTTCTGAAACAAGGGACAACCCCTTCTGCATTTATGAGCGACCACATAATTGGATGCCACAAAATGTACGTGAACTTCATAACCGCAATGGGTAAATGTATGGTTTCCGTACTACGTACATTACATGCAAGTGTGTTACGAAATAATACGCCTAGGCCTAGCGTGTAGCATGCATAGCACAGGGGGTTAGAAAATTACCAGCGCCCGGTCCTGGAGAAAAAAATCAAAATCATCTGCAAAAAAACAAAAATCGTCAATGCATTATCGGCACGATAATGCCATTCCAGGAACATTGCCGGGGCTTTGAGGTGAAGAAGTGGAGATGATCGTGCTGTAAATACGGGTAGATGATCGAAGCTCCAAGTTGGACATCGCGGTGAAAATTTAAGCCCCGAGGTGAAGGGGAAAACAGACACGATCAGGCCGCCCGTGCTCCAGTGCCGTGCAGAAGCAACGCCGTGCAACGGAGCTATCCCACCCGCACCTCACCTCAACTGCACACGCTGAGTGGTCAAACTGTGCTGGCTAGTATTGCTTTTCGCCCATCCCATTTTGGCCTTGAACTAAAGCCACTCCGGCCAGGGTCATAGTTAGTAGAGGAGAGTTGAAAGGTTCAGCCAACGAATGATTCGTTTGTCGAGGTGACCAAACAGTGTGTGGTTTCCCTCCGGACTAAAAAAGATCTTCAGCTTTTTTTTCGCGAGGGGGAAAACAAATTCGACTCGAGTTGAGATCGGAGAAAGTTTTCGTGAAAGAGTGTGTCGTACGAGGAAAGACCCGTTTTGGATGTACAATATGGCGCTAGCGAGATCAGGTAAGATTTGCATGGGTTTAAAACAATTTGATTTTGGGGTTAGGGGAACATATACTTTGCAGGCCTACAGTGATATGTGTCATGTTTGTGTGGTTTCGTGTTGACTTGTATTTCTAATCGTTTGGGTCAAGACTGACCGCTGACTACACTCATGACAGGCATGATGATCGGTCAAGCACAAGTGCAAGTCCACGTTGATGCACTGTGTGTATTCATCATCTCATTATAATAACCTATTGCTGGACATTGAAATGGTGTCATATATCTGCATATTGCTCACTAAACTAACCAGTTTGCACCTGTTTTTGTAAAACATTTTGATTTAAAATTATGATAATTGAGTGTTGTATCCACATTATTTCTTTATTCATTTATATTTCCTCTATTGCAAAGTTCTTTTTCGCTGTAAAGAACGTTAAAATAATGCTCTTAAAAATTATTAATATGGCTATAGGAATGAATTCCACGTTCTTCTTTCATTGTATTAAAGTTTAATCAGGCAAAGATACTGATGATCGTTTCGTAAAAACTATAGTTGTGTTGATCGTAACCATGCCATTGGTCTGACAAGGGGACATGGACTGATGATCATAACCATTGCAGGGTTTATACGATCATTGCAATTATAAAAATTGATAATGAAAAACAACACATTAATTATATGGAATTTCAACATTTAAGAGAAAAAACTGAAACATTTGTACGACTCCCCATACAGTTTAAACACCTGTACACATGCTTAAATCAATTTAGATCCGTTGCAAAACTCATCCATGTTATCTACTATCATACTTTAGTCTTATATAGTAGCATACCGATACAGAAATGTTCACAAATTTACCTTTAACTTTATACAGGTTATAAAGATGGTGATGGTAGAAACACAACCGTTCACGTTTTCCTCCCTAAAATGCTGCATTTATCAAGAAAAGAGGAAAACCAATTACCAAAAACAATTTTGATTTTTAAAAGGTAAAAAAATTATTGAGAAGAGTTTAATAGAAATACCTGTTATGGGCAGTTTTCACTGTTTTCTCAAAATGTGGGCACCGTATGGGACTTGCAATTTCATATTATTACCTGATACAACCAATAAACTTGACATATTTCAGGTGATTATTTTGGCTGATTATGAGCAGTTTGCTGCAGTTTATTATTTGCATTGTTTGCATAATATTATTATTACCCACACAAAAAAACATGCACAAGAAGAAAATGTAAAATTAGAACTCAAATGCATTAATTTCCTCTGTTTTTTCTTGTTCAACTGGGGGTTTCACTTATAATTTTAACATTTTGGGGGGACAGGATGACAAGAATGTTCAAGAATTGCAGTAGAAACATGTGACTCAAAATATTTCTCAAGCTTTATTTTAGAAGCAATCATGGAATTGTTAAAGTTTAGTTAATCAACAAGATTTTGTTGAACACATTATGTGTCTTTTTATACAAGGTGTCCAAAAAACCGCAACACTTGTATCGGGAACTATAATATAAAAATTAAACTGTTTATCACTTCAAGACTCAGATATGTGATACAGCTATGTCTTGGCTATCATCATGTAAAATTTGAGCAAAATTGGACTAAAATTGAGTGAAAAACTAAGACTGAATTACCCAACCTCAAAACCCGATTTTCATCTTTCTTTCATACACATTATAAGTGTATTGACCACTATGCTGTTATCCTTGCAAATTTGTTTTTAAGGAGTACTCTTTCAATTGGTCATATTTTCACCAATTTCAGCCCCAATAAGACATGGCTGTATCACATATCTGAATCTTGAAGTGATAAACAGTTTAATTTTAACATAATGGGTCCCAACACAATGTTGCTCTTTTTTGGGACACCCTGTTTAAAACTGTGTATTACATTGTATTACAGTGTATTACCATGTATATTACATAGTATTATACTACATGATGTGAAGGTAATTGCTACTGTATACAGTTCATTTCCTGTTGGGAATTGTAAAATAAATACATTAAGTGCTTTCACTTTATACATCATGTAGCTACTGTGCAGTTAGGAACAATGCATTGACTTTAGTTTTTTATATGTACAGTGTAGGTCTACACACTTAATTATACCAGCAATGCTTTTTCTGACTAAATTTAGTCTCATAAGAATTTACAGCCAAAGTTTGCATGTATGGCAGTGCCACAGTCAACATGGTCAAGATATTAAAAATTGATACTAATTTTCAGCACTGTCTTGCAAAGCCGGAATGCATTAATTTTTTTACAAGCAATACATATTCTAAATACACTGCGAGTCAGACCCATTATGTAACATGATGCATATTGCAGTGGGTTTTTGAGTCACTTAATTTTAAAAGTATATACCCATTATATAGAGACCCCTGCCTTTCATAATGATGATATATTCATTGTAACATGCAAACTAGCATTTAAGTGATGATATTGTCATTACATACAGAGTCCATTCTGTAATTCCATCCCTCACAATATTATTACACAGATCAATTCGATGTTAATACTAATAGGCCTATTCATTTTACATAGATCCATTAGGCCTATCATGTGGCTATTGTAATAAAATATGAGTTAATAATGCATTGTCATTTTTGGTAATGATAATCATAAAACAGACTCCCTAATTCCCTATCATGTAATAAAGGCCTATTCCTTTTACATGTTCTTGAGTCCTTTGGCTTTTTAAAGTAAATTTTTAGATTCATATCGCCACTTACTATTCTAAATTTTTAGCTTGTGGATTTTGTTTCTTAAGAGAGAAAGCAACAATGAAGTAAAATAAAAATATCAAAACATATAGATGAAACAAAGCATTTAACACAGATGAATTTTGTTACCAAGCCAACATGTACACTGTATGGTTAATACAGTGTATGTTGATTTGCGTGGATATAACAGTAAAGTAGTTGTGTGGGTGTACATTAAAACAAATTGTCGTAGAGTTTGCCAAAAATCATTTTTTCACATGGATGAATATTTCGTTAGGAGGGCCTGACGCCTTCTGATCCTAGCACTTTCTCAAAGGCTATAAGAAAGTAAGACCTGCTATATAGGATCGAAACGTTTCAGGCCCTCCTAACTCCAAGCATTTAATATATTTCAGGTAATTTTGGCTGATGAGCCTTTTGCTGCAGTTTGTTACTTGTATTGACTTGGATGAATATTTCCACAGATTTTGCCTTCAAAAAATTAATAAAATTCATGGTTTTTGGAAAAAATATTAATTTCACAAAATAATGATATAACACTGCATGACAGTGAAGTTTGATTGAAAACATATTTCATTTAATGAATTAATGATATTCTTAAAATCAAATTGATAAAACCAATATACTTCACCAGGAACACAAATTGAGTTGAATATTGAATTTTTAAAGTTATTTAAGAAACATCTTTCTTTTACTACAGAAAACACCAGTGATGAGTTTGTTTTTTTATTAAATCAAAAGCCATTTTAATTTCCTTCAAATTTCTTTTTGTGACAAAGTCTGCAGAAGAATGTATACAGTAAAATGCTGCTATAATATGAAGACTGCTTTACCAAACATATTGCTATACTGAACAACATCACTTGCTTCCAATTTTTGTGTACAAAAGTACATATCATTATTGTGTACATAACTCTAACAAACTAAATATTGAGATAACAGACATGACCGAATTTCTCTGAATCCCACATTTGTCTAAATATAGCGGCATTCCACGGTTGTTATATGGAGGTTAATTTTCAGCAAACTTTATTTTGTTGTATTAGCCCGTCATACTGTACAATGTCTAGCAAAAACCAGTCTGGGCTAGCTAGGCTCACTTCCTTGGTTGCCCGGTGGACTTGTAAAAAAAAAGAACCTATGTTAAGGTATGGATCAACATATGCACGGGCTATAGTACAAATCTAAATGGGCTAGTAAAATCTGAAGTACATACAAGCTAGCCCAATGGACTAGCCAAGAAAAAAAGTTAACGCAAGGCCTGCAACAGTTTTGGGGTTTTTTTTTACAGTGAATCTTTTGGATTTTTTTATCCTTCTCGAGACTAGTTTACACTGATTATTCACTCATAACAACGAAGCATTTTCATATCAGTTGAAAATTATCATTCCAACATGTGAAAAGGGTCCACGTGTTGGGAATGCTGTTATTTAAAGGTTCCATTTAGATAGTTTCATAGTAATTTACAATATTAAGTGAACTTGGGAATCGTCTAAAGGAAGGTTATTATACATAAAGGATCAAAGTTAAAGGTAACTTCAATTTTTTGTTTTTTGACAAAGAAATGCAGGTTCATGGGCAAAAATATCAAGGAAGATAAAGTAACAGTCATCTGTGTGAAATATCCAGTTCCATACGGTGCTCAATTTTTGAAAAACAATGAAAAACGGTAACGGTTTTTTCAAAAGTATTCATTGGAGTTTTGATCTCCCTGAGATTGAAACTGTTTGTGGTCTTTCGTTTTTAATACTCTTTTCTGGATGAATACACCATTTCAGGCAGTAATTTGTAACGGTATGTCCCCGACCATCTCCCTCCTTATACCCTGTTATCTGTGAAGATTTCTGTTTTGGAATGCTACCAAAGTATGACCATAGAGCTAGGAACACCATCATGACCATAGCACTATGGTATGACATAACATTTAAGGGGCTATTACCAAGCATACATATTGATAGCAGGACTGATATCACATGAAAGCTATAGAGTTGGTGCTATACATATGACTATTCTATTATAACATAAAGTGTCAATACTATTTTGACTAGTATTATAGGCATGTTATAGTTCAAGAAGTACCATAAGCTGATAAGATCCAAATGATGAAGTACATTTTTGTTCCCAATGACAAATCGGAGGCCGTAATCAGTTTGTAAACTCGTTCCAGAGTTGGCCTTCCATTACAAAGCTCGTCGTAATACTCGCAGGAGATGACTCAAGACAGTCATGTGTATCGGTCATTTCAAATCCGGAAGCTCGACATAATTGGATCCATTTGCTTGAGCATGAAGGAGAGTTTGGAGGTTGTGGGTGGGGTGAGAGGGGAGGGGATGTCGAGGTGAGTGGGATGCTTCATTCCACAAGAAGGATAAACAGAGGGATAGAAAAATGATGGGATTACGGAAACTTAACGCCAACTTTACGCCAACTTTATGGAACTGGATTAATTGAATCGCAGAATAATTTTATAGTAAGCCTGGTTTGTATGTCCTGCAATCTGCTAAGTGAAGAACATTTTGGTGACATGATGACAATCAGTTTACATGCTGTGTTTTCTTTTTTGGCGGCCCAAAATTTTTTTGTGTTCTTTTTTTTTCATTTATTAATCATACCTCATTTTCACTCAAAAGGTTAATCGTCTTTCAGTTTGCCTTCCTTTTGGTAAAACTGTTTTGAATTGTGCCATTTATTTTCAAGTCTGGACTTTGATATTCACTAATACGGTATGCTCTGTTGCACTGCCTTGAATCGTGCCGTGTGTCTACACGCAGACCATAAATGACTGTCTTACCTATATTAACACAAACACAGTAATTGTCAAATTTTTGGAAAAAAAATAGGCCAGTTGTATATCTGCATATTCATGTATATCTTCCAATGTGTTTGTGTGTTAGTTTTTCTTTTTTCTTTTTTAACAAATCGCAATTTCCAACCCTAAAAACTTGACGAACAACTTATTCCTATTTTGATAGAGCCGTATCACGTATCCTTTTTCCATGATACCTGTTCGTAATTGGATTGGCCTCTGGCTATAGTAAGGAAAAGGTTTTGACGAGCCCATAGCAGTTTGGTTCCGTGCCCTGCTTGTGGATATGGAGGTTTAAGCCCTGTGTCAGTAAAACACTCACTAAACGGTGCTTCTGGACTTCGCATTTTAATAAAAGAAGGAAAATATACAGGGTGTCCCAGAAAAAAAGCAACACTGTGTCGGGACTCAAATTTAGAAATTGAACTGTTTATCAATTCAAGATTCAGATATTGTGATACAACCATGTCTTGGCTATCACCATGTAGAATTTAAGCATATTTGGACTGAAATTAGCAAAAATATGATCAATTGAAATTTGCAAGGGTAACGCACATAGTGGTCAAAACACAAAGATGAAAATCGGGTTTGGAGGTTGGGTAATTCAGTCTTAGTTTTTCACTCAATTTTAATCCAATCTTGCTCAAGTTCTACATGGAGATAGTCAAGAACATGGTTGTATCACATATCTGAATCTTGAAGTGATAAACAGTTTAATGTTCATATAGTAGTTCTAGACACAAGTGTTGCTTTTTTTTGGGACAACCTGTACATGTATTTATAAGTTGATTTACATCTTGCTGAAAGGGACAAGATATAATGCAAGGAGACTCAGCGAGGCATGGTTTTTGACATCTATGTGGTTGGCAATTTTCCAACAACTTTCCTTTTATTTGAGTAATGTTGTGAATAAAGCATGATTTTTGTCTGCTTAAATTTGTGTAAAAACAGGGCCCAATTTCATGGAATCTGTTACCGTTAGCAAAAATTCTTCGCGAAGAATTTATGATGCATGCTGTTTTTGAAACTGCCAAGTCATTCAATGACGATGCTTTGTCAATATCGGCCTATACGTTTTCATTTCCATTCATATTGGTTTAGTTTGATCAAAGAAGATCAAATGGTAAGTCAGTAGACTAAATAAGTCTGATAAAAATAGACATGTGTGCAAAAAAATCAGCTTGAAGCATATTTGAAATCTTCCGGAAATACTTCTTAAATCTGCAATCTGAATTAAATTCAGATTGTCAAAATGTGACAATACTTTACAGTTCTCCCTGTGGAAGACTTGGCGCCAATGTCATGGAGCTGTTAGTGTTAAGCACAAAAAGAAATTGCTAAGCACAAAATGTGTTTCTGAATTTAACAAACCACCATTCAAATTTCCATTTGATATTTATGGTCAGCGACAACAGCCAAAGAACAATCACAAGCGATACACAGCACATAAACATTTGGTTGTTAATCCCGTTTTTAATTTAGACAGAAATTTCATGGTTTAAAGCAAATGTTTGTGCTAAGCAGGGCCATGAAATTGGCCCCTGTTCATTTGAACATGGCATGGACTGAATTTGGCCATGAAGCTTCAAGCCGTGATATAAGTTACCCTTTTATATATGCAGTGTCCTTCAAAATCTTATAGCACTTGTGGGGGGGGGGGGGTGTTTCTGGCAGTTTAGGTTTATATTTGGCTGTATGGTTAATGACCTTTCTTGGATAGCAGGTCTAGTTTGTCCCTGCATTGAACATGAACTCAGTGCCTACTGACTTAATTAGCGGAATAGCATTGGGAGCGGAGTGACGTGTACAGACCGGCTGCTGCTTGTATGCCTGGTGGCCTTAGATCCAATGCTACATACACATAATCTGTTCCATGGCCTTGCCTTGAACCAGTTTTTCAACTGTTCCTGGGTCCTAGCATCATGCATCAAGTCCATACCCTCCTGTAGGTGGCTGACACTGACAGAGTGTGTGTAGAATTAGAATCTCTGATATATTGATCTATATTCATAGAAACGGACATTTTTAGACGTTGAATCTAAAGCTTCGTTCATTCACTATACGTGTGTCTTTTAGGAACCACTTAACTGTGAAAGGTTTTGATCTTGTTTAAGCTTTCTCAAATTTATAGTACATGGTTTTGTCAAATAGAGATTCGTCATTCGTAGACAAAAATATAATGAAAGATACAATGTCTGTCATCTGTGAAATGTCCAGTCCCATACGGTGCCCACTTTTTGAGAAAACAGTGAAAAACATTTCAAATCTTTTCACAATAAGTTTGAATCTCACCCCAAGATGAAAACTGTTTTTGGTCTTTGGTTGGACTCTTGTCTGGATAAGTTACACAGAATTTGAGGCAGACAAAATTTGTATCAGTACGTTTCTATATAGCACCATACCTTGTAATTAGTTATTAGGTAAATCTGTGAAGATTTCTGTTTAGTTTGGTGTGCTACCAAAGTATAATAGTACTTTTAAACAGTCAAGAGGAATGATGATCATAAATTCATCATCTTCATTTGTACTCTTGAGAAGCAATTACCTTTCTTAAGATTTTCCTTCAATCATTATGTAGTGGCTTTTAATTTTACCTGTGGACTCTTCTAATAGCCCCGTTTTACTTGTCACATTTCCAGGGCTTAAATGGATATATGGTCCTTTTCCAAACCTCGGCTCCGGCTCAGGCTCAGGCTCAGGCTCAGGCTCAGGCTCAGGCTCAGGCTCAGGCTCAGGCTCAGGCTCAGGCTCAGGCTCCATTAGTCATGAGTCCATTTTAAAATGACGGGTATGAAAATAGAGGCTTTTGGCTGCGGTTCGGATGTAAATATACCCTATTTTGAACAAGAAAACAGAGATTCAGCTTCAATGAAAAGCCACAACCTATATTTTCAGCATATGGATGACAGCGCCAAAGAGCCTGAGCTGGAGCTGAGGTTTGCAAAAGGGCCTATGTTTCATCACACCATGGTACCATATAGTATACTGTACATGATATATCTATCATCACATCTATGACTTCATTGAAGGTGTGACCTTCAACCTATGTCATGAATTATTCATTACATCCTGTTGAATGATTCATGTCAGGTTTCCTGGTGAGCTTCATCACATACTTTCAGGAATGTGGCATTGTCCTGAGATGACCTTCCATGTGAGGTTTGTCCTCACATGGCTCATGACCTCACCTTCAACTGCTTGCAGTGCTGAATAATTCATGACCCTCATGAATAATTCATAAGGGCCCTTTGATAAATAAATCATGTAGGGAGGTTTTTGTGCACATTATTACATAAAGTAGGGAGATATTTGTTCGGTTTAATGGTTTCTTTGGAAGCAATGTAGACCCATGAAATGTACGGATTTAACACAGAGTGTCTGTACTATGCTACAACAAGCTTCTTAAAGGTATAATACATGACTTTTTCAAATTTGTCCCAAAACAGCACTCATACTTTGTCTGATCCGGCAGCATGTACATGGAAAAGCCTTTGGAAATTTGAGCTCAATTGGACATCTAAGTCACAAGAAAATAGCGAAAACCTGACTAAATTTTACTTTTCAAACATAAAGAATGGTTGTGATGTTACCCAGAGATCAAAACTGTGTTCGATGTTTGTTTCAGTATTTGTTACACTATGATTATACCAGCACCATCTTCATACCCTGAAAGTTATCTGTGAACATTTCTATTTTGGTATGTTAAAGCTAGTATCATACTTCGGTAGCATACCAAAACAGAAATCTTCACAGATTTACCTATAACTTACAGGATATGAAGATGATATGGTAGAAACATACCATTACAATTTTTCTGCCTGAAATGCTGTATTTATCCAGAAAAGAGTAAAACCAATGACCAACATTATTTTTGATCTTTGAAAGATCAAAAATAAAAGAGAAAATACTTAAGAAATACTGTGGTCGTTTTTCACTGTTTTCTTAAAAAGTGGGCACCGTATGGGATTGAAACTTTCACAGATGACTGTTACTGTATCTTCCTTGATATTTTTGCCCATGAATCTGTATTTCTTTGACAAAAACCAAAGTATGATACTACCTTTAACTATCCTGTACAGACATAAAACATACATGTACATGTAGGCCTTTGCATGCTCAGAGCATTATCAGCGCATTATACTTTAATGTCCTTTTTCCCTATAGTACGTGTAAGTAATAAATTGCTCATCAACCAAAATAATATCCTGAAATTTTAATAAAAGTGATGAAGCCAAAGGCCATTTATAGGCTCGGATGGTACCAGGATTTTTTCTCAAAGCCTAAACGGGACTCTCTTGATTTTACATTTTAAGGCTAATTCAGCCTTTGAAAAGATTTAGATAGGAGAAAAACAACAACTTTTTTTTAGTATTCTTCTTTCTTTTTCTTTTATAAAATACTTTTCTATGTTTACGCAGAAAGTAAAAAAAAAAAAAAAAGTTCTATAAGTATTACTGTTACAGCATATCTATCAGTAATTTTTACATATGTACGATGAAACATGCACTATTGTAACCTAGAGGTAAGTTAGGATATGTATGTGTAAAAATGTGCATAGAACTTAAAATGTGAACAGATATTTCCTTTGGATATTTTCCTTCCCTTTGGTACTGTGCATCCAAGACAAGAAATACAGATTCATGGGCCAAAATATCAAGGACTATACAGTAACAGTCATCTGTGAAAATTTCTGTCCCATACGGTGCCCACTTTTTGAGAAAACAGTGAAAAATGGCCACAGTATTTCTTAAGTCTTTTCTCTTTTATTTGTAATCTTTTGAAAGACCAAAAAGATTTTCGGTCGTTGTTTGACTAATTTCTGGATAAATACACCATTTCAGACGGAAACATTTTAATAGTGTGTTTCTACCATCACCATCTTCATACCCTGTAAGTTATACGTAAATCTGTGAACATTTCTGTTTTGGTCTTTTACGAAAGTATGATACTAGGTGTACCTTTAAGCCCGATCTGCTGCGTATTAAGTATCATTGGTCTCCTGGTTCTGGGTCAATGTATTTGCAGGACTCAGGGTTTGGCTTTAATATTATTCTCTTTTTTTATTCAGGTATTCTATTGAAAACTCGATTTGTGGTTTTTGTGGTTTTTTAGATGGTCAGTTCAGCTACGGCCAGTGCCAAAAAAAAAAAATAAAGGGTCAGTGAGTTCGGACAGTCGGACATTCAGACCAACTAGTGGACATACAGTGTGCTTGTGTATAGGGAACGATCCTGCATAATTTAATGTAGGGGGGGGAGGGTGGTGAGGGAAACCGCATGGTTTACAGCTTATCTGGTACGTGCATAGGAGCAGGTAATTTATAACAGGCCGAAATGGTATGCGGGGAACCGGGCGGCTGGACGAACACAGGGACATACGTGGCACATGGTGCACGTAATGAATGAGTTGTCCACTACTGTACTGTCCAGCCAGCGTGAGCAAGATAAACCTATAATAATAAGATATTGATGTATTTTGTGCATAATTTATTCTATGTTATTACTCATATTTTTTCTATCCCTATAGTCCTTGTGGTTCCTCGGCATATTTTGTTTTTAAGCAGCGATGAATAATGAATATCGGTTGTTTATCTTAAGTGCACGCTTCTCAATTAATGACTGGCCTTGTTTCCCTTCGGTTCCATTTTTTTATTAGCCTGAATAAATGAAAATTGAGAATTTCAAGGTTTTTTTTCTCTCCGTCTTTGCATAATTGTCATAATTTGCATTTTGAAGATTATAATCAGTCTGCAATGTCGTATTTTGCTTGAATTATTTCTCATCATGCATAAGTTTTTAACATAAAGAATTAAATCTAACAACAAACCAGATCTATACGTTATTAAGGTTATGTAGGGAACAATTTGTGAGGTGAATTTTGCATTGCAAAATTGTTCAAAATATCATGCACGTTAAATGCTAATTTCAAGGTGTGTTGTGCATACATGTAGATGTGTAATTCTCAGCCCATTTGAAATGCGATTCAAGGGAAATTATTCTATAGAATAACTTGATTTTTTATATTCGAATAACCAGTTCCTTTTCGAAGCTGATTTCCGTCATCATTTAAAGCCGAACCCTCAAATTTGTGCTTTAACAGTGACAGTAAATTTCTAACAAAGCTAGTATTTTAATTTTTTTTGGTTTCCTTTTGACAAATTCTGTGTCGGAATTTGTGGTCATAAACTCAAACCCATGTGACAGACTTTAAACTTAAGTGGAACAGATTTTGATCTGTGATTTGTGAAACCATCAAATTCAGCTGCGAATTTGAGAAATTTTTTTGTTTGAGGTGTGTAATGATACTATAGGGGGCCTACGTATTAAATGATGTTCTGGTGTGATGTTCACAAGGAGATTTCATTCATTAATTAGAAATTAGTAAAAAAAAAAACAATACCGTTTTGGTCTCGGCCTCTCGGGTTTAGATCAAAACCATTATTCTTTATGTTTTGTAAGAAAAATTGAGTCGGTTTATCGCTTTTTTCTCGTGACTCAGATGTCAGATTGAGCTCAAATTTTCAAAGGCGCAATATTTCATGTACCGTACATATATATGTTTAATCAGTCAAAGTGTGAGTGCTGTTCTGTGACCTTATACCTTAAACATTAAGTTGATTTGTTCAAAATTATTGAATATTTCAAAATGGCGATCCAGTTCTGTCGTTTTCAGTTTTTTGGTGGAATCAGTTCACCTTTATTTTGCCATTTTAAAATCCCTCCTGAGGAGAATTCTAACTTCTCTTTTCATGTGTGTGAATTCTGGGTTTGGTCAGCTACCTCCATGGTTCCAGGAATGCTAGAGGTACTGGCGAGCCAGTCTAATACTCCTGTCACATCATGTTCATGGTCAGTTTGCCAGCAAACTGGACTTGTCAGTCCCCCTCTAAACAGAACCGCTGGTGTTGAAAGACAAAACACGGTCTTTCCTCATTTCAGCCAAAAAAAAAATGACCATCATTAGTCACTCGGTCACCCTTCCAGTGTGTCCATTATTTAAAGGGCATGAATATGCAGGCCATCCACTGACCAATGGATTCATGCAGATTCATGGGCAAAAATATCATTGAAGACATAGTAAGAGTCATCTGTGAAATGTTCAGTCCCATAAGGTGCCCACTTTTTGAGAAAACAGTGAAAAACAGCAGTGTCAGTATTTTAAAAATCTTTTCACCTTTTTTTTTATCTTTAAAGGTAATATCATACAGTTTTGGTTTTTAGCAAAGAAATACAGATTCATGGGCAAAAATATCAAGACAGATGTACAGCAACAGTCATCTGTGAACATTTCAGTCCCATACGGTGCCCACTTTTTGAGAAAACAGTAAAAAACAGCAACAGTATTTTTAAAATCTTTTCACATTGTTTTTTCGTTGTTTCACATTTTTTCTTTAAAAGATCAAAAATTTAATTTTCGGCTCTATTTTCCCCAAAAGTAGGCATCGTTTGGGACTGAATAATTCACAGATTAACTGTTTCTGTATCTGTCTTGATAAATTATTTGTGCCCATAACATGAATATTATCTGTATTTCTTTGACGAAAACCAAAGTATGAAGCTACCTTTAATTTAATAGTGTGATAGGCTGAAAAAGATAAGGCCATAAATCGTCGCCTCCTTAAATCAAGAGATTTTAAACACTTCTGATTGGTGATCAGGTACGTACTGTGTAGTTGCTGGTACGGAATGTACGCCCATTTCTTTTTTACAATGGAGTTATTAAGTTGACAAGGAATGTGGAGAAAATGCCTCCGATTTATGGCTTTTCGTGAAGCGCAGAGCTCTTTTTTTGTTTGTGCAGCGCTAGGTGCTGGTTATATTCATCGCAGGAGAATCAAACTTGAGAATTTAGTGCTCCTTTTTTATTATGTAGCGATGCAGTTTGTTTTTTGTGTTTTTATTGCGAATCTTTGTTATTATTTTGTGTGTGTGAGATGTTAGAATTTCTTTCTGAAGACAAAAAGATGCTGGTAACCATGATAAATTTTATGATTGAAACGCTTTAAATGATTTTGGTGGTCATTCTGTGGCCTGGTTAGTGTTGCAGTATATGTAGTAGGCAAAGTACAGTTTGTAGACCTAATTGTATCAGGCCCATAATAAAATGAATGATAAGTTACTTCTGTAGAGTTCAGGATGAAATGAGTTGTGAAAATATGATACCAAAATGTTACATTATGTTGCATAAAAGACAAAATCCACTTTTTGTTTAAAACATGCAAGAAATCTTTTTTTTTTTTTTTTTTTTTTTTTTGGGGGGGGGTTCATGTATTAAGTTAACATAATTCGACAGTCATATGGATTTAGCGCAGACTTTGTACCGGTAACTGTTTGACCCCTAAAACAACTTCATAATTGAGATTTTCAAATGAAAGTCCTATATTTTTTGTAATGATTTTCTACGTTAAAGGTAAGCCTACAGATTCATGGGCAAAAATATCAAGATCAAAAAGATTTTTGGTCGTTGTTTAATTGTTTTACTATTTTCTGGATAAATACACCATTTCAGGCGGAAAAATTTTAAAATGTTTCTACCACCACCATCTTCATATCTTGTAAGTTATACGTACATGTATATCTGTGAACTTTTCTGTTTTTGGTTTCTTACCAAAGTATGATATTACCTTTAAATATAGGGAGCCATGTTTTTATTGGTTTGCTATGTAAGACACATGTTTCATGAAAGTGTGATTTGTGTGTGTCCAAATTTGACTTGCCATAGTCAAGCAGGAGAGCTAGATTTTGGCCCCTGCTTCATAGCAGACACTGCTTAATTCACAGTACAAGTAGACCTACATGCTCATTGTACATGTACATGCAGCAAAATCAAGGTTTATCTTACAAAATAAAGTAAAATGGATGCACTTTCCCAACCGACCAACTGACTAAACAGGAGACTGGCTGCAAGGTCTTGAACCCATTTGAGAATTTTCAGAATAATTGTCTTTGATTTGTCGACCTTTTGAACTTCTGCGATGCTGTGTTCCCGAGTCTTCAGTCATACAATGTAGAAAACAGGTCATGAGTGGAGAATTGTTTGCCGGTCCGCTGACAAACAAATTAACGAATGCTACATCTGGACAGTAGCATGTCAGCAAATTATTACACATTCCCAAAATGGTGCCGGGAATTCTTGACAATTAAAAAGTGCTTCGAACAAGCAAATTTGTTTTTGTTGCCAATTTTCTTCCTCTTTTTTTTTGTTTTTAAGCCTGAGTGAGGAAGTTGAATGTGCTGGCCAGCATGTCTGGAATAAAGTCGGCATGAGTCATATGTTTTCTTCGAGGTCTCTCGTGGCAATATTGTTTGTCAAATGTTGATTTTTTTGTTTGGATGGTGTGATAGTTGGCATAAAGACCTGTGGGTCATTTGTATGGAGGCAGGTAAATAGTGCACTTTATGTCAAATTCATGTGTGGATGAAACAATTGACTATTCCGGCTTTGCTCTTAAGCCCAGCTCACCTGAGTAATGCCACGTGTTTTAAAAACTGCACGTGACTGAGTTTGACCGCAGTAATGGACGACGCGCCCTCCAATTGGTCAATGCGCATGGTTTGATTGTCAGGCCGGAAGGGTCCATTCCACTTACCTGTGGTGTAGTTTGTTTCACAATTCTTGGGTACATGTCACACAAAACATTAATGTTCTATATGTAAAACAATGAAGACGAACATTAACAATTATGACCCAATTTTCATGGCTCTGCTTACTGCAGAATTTGATGCTTATGATTATCATTTTTCACTTAATAATACTGGTTAGCGTTGAATTTCTAAGCTAATCGAGTATCGGGCATGTCGGGTATATAAGCAAGAAATCATTAGTTCATGTACACGCACACACAATGGGAGACTTTGGAGAACCGGTCTTCAAGTCAACAGCGCACGCGCATGCACGTGCAAAACAACGCGCGCATGCTCACAATTGCACGCACATGGTTTGCGCGTGCGCTGTTGACTTGAAGACCGGTTCTCCAAAGTCTCCCATTGAAAAATCCTTGCTAGTCTATGTTAGTATATAGCAACTCGGAAGCTCCAAATTTCCTCCTTTCGTAAGCGCCAATTCTATGCTTGCGATATTATATTGCAGAGTAATGATATTGGGCCCTGGTGATTTTAAGTACATTTTGAAAAGTTAATCATACGTAAGAGAAAATAAATTCATAATTATCAAATGCTTGGAATAGGCAGGCTTTTATCTTTGGAGAAAGATCCTGCTATAAGATCGAAACGTGAGGCCCTCCTAACTCCAAGCATTTTGTAAATTCCAGGTCATCATTTTGGCTGATGAGAAGTTTGAAGCAGTTTTGGATTGTATTGTATGTTAAGAATGATAAAAATCAGTTTTATTCAAAATTGATCAAGGGCCCAAATGAAGAGTTTGCTGAAAGGCACCGAGGCTACACCGAAGCTACAGAGGAAGACATTTATAATGATGTCAGTCATTGGTAATAGTCCTCCAGCAATGTAATGATTCTATTAAACGATGTATAGTACATAGGCTTTCTGCCAGCCTGGATTTATTTTAACTTCCGTCCAACTCTGCTGTCCCAAATTTGACTTCAGTCCAAATCCTGTCTTCGTTTGGGCAAAGTATGAAGTTGTCAGGTTTTCTTTTTGGATAGAGGAAACCAATATCCTTTCCTGAATAAATAAATGAAGTGAAAGAAGAAGTATACATGAACTGTGCTATCCAATTCTGTGTTTGTGTTTGAAGGAAATAGGTTTGCTGTCAGTATCTCATCAGGAAACAAAATGGAGGGATGTGAAACTTCAGATTTCAATCTGAATTCCAATGTTTTGGGTGTAGATTTTAGCTTCAGCTTTTTTGTACACCTGCTCTGTACAAAAGTAGGCCTTTTTGAACTTTGAAATTTCAGCTTTTTCAAAACGTGTTCCTTAATTTTTTTGAAGGAAACAGCCTTAAATTATTAAATTTGATACACAAATAGCATTCTGTAAGATTATCCGATCAGTTCGAGTTCACAAAATCTGAATGTTTCGGGGACAAAACAAAGAATATCTTAAGGAATGACAAAAAAATCTAAGAATTGCACAAATTATTTTTGAAAACAACCAAATTTTATCCCAAATATGTGTTTTCCACTGTTAAAACAGCCAAACAAATGACAAACAATTCTCAGAAATACACAAATTATTGTTAAAATGCCAGACCATCTTCATAGAAAAAAATTCTCCCTCATTTTGTTTTATCCCACTAAAAACGCCAAATAAATGACAAAAACAAATCTCAGAATTACATAAATTATTGTTGAAATGTCGTTCCATCTTCATATAAAAAAAACATCCACCAAAATTCACCCCAAACAAATTTGTTTCCACTGTTAAAACACCCAAACAAAATGAAAGGCAAATCTCAGAATTGCACAAATTGTTGTTGAAATGCCTGACCATCTTCATAGAATAAACCACAACCACAACATTTTTCCTCAAATTATTTCATCCCCTCTGTTAAAACATCCGACGCATCCCTGCAGAAGAAGTAATAATCCAGAAAGGCAATATCAGTAGTCTAAATTTAATTTTGCCGGGGAAGGGGATCAAGTGATGACAGATTGAGTGGGCTATGGTTGGTTATTGGGTATATAGCCGGAACATCCGTACGAATTAAGCATCCAGCCATCAAATTTGTGGTTCGTTGAACTTGCAAGCAAGCTGCCCTGTAGGAGACCTTTTAGGAGAACGGAATTCTTATATGGTGTAGATTTTGCCAAAATATTGAATCATTATTTATAATTTGATAAGACACTACCTTTAACTGTTATAGGGCAAGAATTGACAATTTTTTCAGGGTATTTTCCTTTGGATGGATTTTTCTCAAAACGTCATAAGTTACCCTATACAAAAAATTGAAATGAAAATGAAAACAGAAGTTCTCAGCTTCATTTTGGTGTATAGCTTGAGTGTCTGAGAAACTTTTGAGTATTTTTAATAATTTTCTTAAATTGACCATTTAGAATGGGAGCCTATGGGAAGTTATTTACTGGTCTGATCCCATATAGGAGTGCGATTGTAATCAGTATAACATTGCACACAACATTGTTTGATGGACACTTTACTCTTGATCTCTTGATCAACATAATTCACCCTCATCTCAAACATCTTAAATGTGTTCCTTGTTAAACTGCCCAGTGGAGGGCCACTTAATGTTTATCCTTGCCCTCCCCTCCCCACTTGAGCTTAAGAGGATTAGGCTTAAGTGGATTAGCATGTTGTTGTAGCTAATCCACTCAAGGAGATCTCAACCAGCCATTTTAGATTGTAAAGGTTTTAATAGTGGGTATGAAGCTGGAGGGATGGTCTGTGGTGTAGGAAAGCTTGTCACACTTTCTCCTGTTTAATCAGTGTAGGCTACTCCTACAAAATCAGTCTCATAAGCCATAAAAACTGGTCATACTGATTACAGACAACTGCCGACATCAACTACTGATATCAACAGACAACTACTGACATCAACTGTCAACTACAGACATCAACAGACAACTATCGACATCAACAGACAAGTTGAGACATCAACAGACAACTACCGACATCAACAGACATCACAGACAACTACAGACATCAACAGACATCACAGATATATCAACAAACAAGTTGAGACATCAACAGCAAACTACCGACATCAACAGATAACTACCGACATGAACAAACAGTTACTGACATGAACAGTCAACTACTGACATCAACAGACAACTACCAACATCAACTGACATCCAAAGACAAGTTGAGACATCAACAGTCAACTACCAACATCAACAGACATCCACAGACAACTACCGACATCAACCAACATCCACAGACAACTACCGGCATCAACCATTGTAACAATGCCTGTACTAAACCCAAAATTCATAAAACTGCCAATAAATGAATTTTCTGTTTGTGATCATTGTCTTAACTGCAGTAAACAAATTGTGTTTTTGGGGGGACAGAAATCAAACTTTTATTACCGCAGTGATGTTGACCGACTGATGACCCCTGTACGTGTTTCATTGCCATAATTTGGACCATGTCACCATTCCATTTCATTTTAGGACGAAATTTGTTGAAAAGGGACTTTTAGTGAACTGGGTATTATTTGGTCTTGCAACACGATACACCGTATGTGTACGGTAGTTAATAACTAAAGTCTTTGATATATCATAATATTAGAATGAAGAATTGTTTATGTTCAATTTTTCTTTGTGGTTGTGGAGCATAGTGACCAAATCAAACATTCGCCCCTGCAATTTTATGGATCTTTCTTTAATAATTGTCGGTTGTTGTCGGTTTGTCAGTAATTAGTATGACCTCCCCCCCAAAATGCATCGTCATGAAATTACAGCCAGACAAAAGGCAGTTTTAAAACCCATCCAACCACCGGCGCACATGTAGGATACCGGTAGCTTAGCTCAGTCGGTAGAGCTCCACTACGCTATTAAACTCAAGGTAGCCGATTTGAATCCTGCCGCACCAAATTTCCTCTGTTCTCCCTCGAAATTTGAATGACAAAGATCAAAATTACCGGCTGTAGTCTTGTCAGTCACCCTTTTGGCGATAATTGCCGACCGTTTTGTGGTTTTCTTTTCTTTTTATATTTTAAGCGCATTTCATGGAAAAGAGCAATCGACCACCAAGCCAAACTGGGCAACAATGCACGGCACAATTTTATGAAATTATGAACGAATCTATTTGAAATTAATACTCTCACCGTAGTCAGTTCCTGGTTACCATGGCAACCGGCACGATTCCTCCCTGGTCAACTAAGTGATCTCATATTAGTGTCAAATGTGTAGTAACTAGATTTTTTTTTTTTTTTTTTTAGATTTTTTTTTTATTGCTTTTCTAATTCTGGCCAGCTTTCATCCAGTCTTAATATTTCTAACAGAAACCCGCGTCCCCTGCCTACCGAGAATTTTAATTTGGTTGCTAGGCGACCTGTAGATGATTGACAGACCGGCGTCAAGAAAGAATGGCTTGATTAAAAAAGAAACGGTGAAATTGCCGTCAATTTAATTAGGCTGATGGAATCAAGGATTCTGTTCCCAAGAATTTTTTTGGGTTTTTTTTGCTTATAAAGCTTCGATGAGTCAGAATTGAGTATATTGTTCTGCTTGGCACTTTTCAGAATTATGGATTTAAACTTGTGAATGATACATGCTTTAAAACTGTACATATATGTTGACTATAAGCCATTTGTGAGTTGAATCTTAAAGGTAGTATCATACTTTTGTCAAAAGAAGTACAGATTTATGGGCAAAAATATCAAGGAAGATACAGTCACAGTCATCTGTGAAAATTTCAGTGCCTGGACTGTTTCTTTTGTGCCATTCTTCAATATCCATTTTGGACAGTGCATTTGTGCTAGACATCTGTCATGTAACAAACCTCAAGCTTGCCCTGAATCATGTGATTTAGCAACAGTGTCTTTTAAAGGGAGCATATATAGGATTTGCAAGCAAGCACCACTAGCCCATGGCTGGATTTGAACCCACAATCTGTAGATTGACCACAAGATCTTGAGTACGACACGCCAGACCACTAGACCACAGTACCCCACGTGGTCTACCGAATTGAGATAAATCCCGGGAAATTAAAATTCAATCACAGGTTTGGAACTTTTTGGCATCGAAAAGAACAATATTGTTAATGCCAACGCCACCACCATCCCTCCCCAGTTCAGCGTGTGCATGGCCAATGACACAATCACAGAAACGTGACACAGGCACTTTTAACGTCAATAAACAATCAACAATAATAAACAGTTTATTGTGTCAGCAGGGCACGCTTGACCACATTGGCTTGGGCAGATCCCTGTTGGAAATCTGTATTGTGAATACATTGGCGCAATTACAAATCAGGTTGAATCCAATACACAATTCACCCACTAGCAGAGTCCAGGGGGCAGGCACCTATTTCATGGAGCTGTTAAGCACAAAAAAATTTGCTTAGCATAAAATGTCTTGCTCTGTGAAATCATGGAGGGAGTATTTCTTCCTCCATGATAAAAGAAACCACCATTACAAGTTCCATTTGATATTCATGGTCAGCGAACAACAAGTCATATGCAAATAACACAGCACATGGAATTTTGATTGTTAATCCTGTTTTTATTAATCATATTAATCCAGCTCCAGTAAATTTTTCTTTGTTCATTTTTCAATGAAAAAAAAAATTAAAATTCTGTCTGTTTCTCTTGTGGTTATTTGATGATTATCTGTTTTTATTCAGACAGAAATGTCATGGTTGGCAAATTGTTGTGCTTTAAGCAGAGCTGTGAAATTGGCCCCATGCAGGTTTATAAATACAAACATCATAGTGCGAACCGATATT
Organism: Astropecten irregularis; assembly: GCA_963971285.1. NCBI lineage: Eukaryota > Metazoa > Echinodermata > Asteroidea > Paxillosida > Astropectinidae > Astropecten > Astropecten irregularis. Next base: position 10,559,691 of record OZ020251.1, on the reverse strand, counting down.
GTGTCTGATTCTTAATTGGGGTGGAAAAAGGCCCTAATATAATCCTGTAGATTTGAATGTGGGGTTATAGCAAGATGCAAACAGTATCTGCGCAGGCCAATAACACCTGGGGCCTTTCTCAAAGCTCGGCTCTGGCTCCGGCTTCGGCTCCGGCTCCGCCTCCATTTCATGAATCCATTTCAAAATAGAGGCTTTAATTTGGCTGCAGTTAGGAAGTAGATTCTCTGGCTTGAAAAGGACAACAGAGCTTCAGCTTCAATGGCAAACCACAACCTATATTTTCAGCTTATGAAAACAGAGTCGAAGCCGGAGCTGGAGCCGAGCTTTGAGAAATTAGGCCCCTGGTGACTTTCCAACCATTTTGCGATGTCATTGTCCGGTAGTAATTCCACCAGGGATCCTGCGAGTGTTGCTGTGCTCTCCTGAAGGTGGTAAAGGCACGCCACCCTGACTGTCAAGAGCCCTCCTCCTGTATTCCCTAAAGAGAATATTCACAGTTTTGTCTTCAGTACATCCCTGTGAATATTCACAGTGTTTCACATCTCATGAATATTCACAGTTTCTTGGTACATCTCATGAATATGCAAAGTGGCTCTGTGTATCTCATGCATATTCACGGTGGCTCACTACATCTCATGAATAATCACAGTATCTCGGTACATGTCATAAATATTCACAAAGGTTCCGTGTATATCATGCATTTAATCATAGTGGCTCACTACATCTCATGAATATATGTATAGTTTCTCGGTACATCCCGTGGACATTCGCAGTGACTCAGTACATCTTATGAATATGAGAAAGAGAACAGTACAGTACAAAACAGGGTGTATACAAAACAGCAAACAGTCCCTCCAAAAAAAAAGGCAACCCTCCAAATAAAAAAACATGGTGTCCACCAAAACAGGAACTTTTAGTTGAACTGTTCGCTGTCAGTGGTCATCATTAAAATCATGTACCGGGATAATAATATGAAAGGTATACATGTAATACATGATTGGTAAAGGTCACTGAAGTAGAACAGCACTTACACTTTGCCTGATCCAGTGTGTTCATGAAATGATAAACCGGTGACAATTTAAGCTCAAAAGGCCATCTGAGTCACAAGAAAATAGAGTAAAACCGACTCACTATTTCTTATAAAACATAAAGAATGGTTTTTGATCTTACCCCGAGATCAAAACTGTTTTCGGTCTTTGTTTTCTAATTTCGAAATATATTTTTAGTGAAATATTTAGCGAAATATTTTCAATGGTTTGTTTCTACCAGCATCATCTTAATACCCTGAAATTTATACGTAAATCTGTGAAGATTTCTGTTTAGGAATGTACTGTACCTTTAAGCAAGGCCTCCCCTGCCTGCACAAACACTAAGTAAAATGAGTCGGGATGCTTGACAACTTAAATGCTACCCTCTATCCATAGGGGGGATCAGGGGTAGCAAGGTTAAAAACAGGCTTATATTTATACTTTCATATTATAAATTTCATAATACGCCCGAAGGTGATTAGGGACTTTGTCCTTCAAGCGTGCAGTAGTTCTAAAGACACCTTTTGCGGCAAATGGCTCCCAACAACAATTGCCAGAGAGAAACGTGACAAGGTTTTTGCAAGCGATTAATTCTTTATGATCCACCAAGGTCCCCTATAGTCCATCCAATGTAGCAGGGTGTATCCTTTCAGAGAGTCAGGAAGTCTGAATCTTTTTGGTGCTGCCGCTTTTTTGAAATCCAGATACTGTAGATAGAAAACAGTTTCTTATGTTTAGATAAAACTAGCCGCTGCAGCAATTGGCAGTGTGGTCATTTTGTTGCCGAAATCCCAAATGTTTGGCTTCGACTGCGGCCGCAGCCGCGACGTTATGAATATTAAGCCACAAAGCAAGGTGACTTCATTGTGGCTGGATTCAAATCATCTATTCAGTGCACACCAGCTTCATGTACAGGGCCAAATAAAAGTGTGTCCAAATTCTACTGGCTTAGTTTAATAAAGGTAGTATCATACCGAAACAGAAATCTTCACGTATTTACCTATAACTTACATGGTATAAAGACTGGAGATGGTAGGAACATACTGTTAAAATATTTCTGCCTGAAATGCTGTATTTATCCAGAAAAGAGTAAAACCAATGACCAGTGATTTTTTAAAGATAACAAATTAAAGAGAAAAAAAATACTATGGCCGTTTTTTACTGTTTTCTAAAAAAGTAAGCACCGTATGGGACAGAAATTTTCACAGATGACTACGGTTACTGTACCTTCCTTGATATTTTTGCCCATGAATCTGCTTTTCTTTGACAAAAACCAGCTCTATGATATTACCTTTAATCCAGTACGAAGACACAGTTTTGTAGCCACAGCCGTAGTCAGAGGCCGCATCCAGACATCTGGTACAGGGCCTAGTCTTTCGGTCATTATGTATACCTGTGGCTTGCATGCAGGTTTTGCACAGAGATGCTTTTTCAACGCTGTTTTGATGAAAATAGTATGTTATTGATAGCGACATCCACTATGATATATTGGTGACTTGATATCCTTTGCAAAAATGCCATTAGGGAGTAGAGTATTAAACCAGTTACTGTCATATATTGCTTTAAAATACACCGCCTGTGAAATGTAAGACCAGTTGTTGGTGTATGCACAGTGATGGGTTACAGTTTGTGCAGATGTCCCTGTGGTATACGTCTGCTATAACCATTCATTATTATGATTACACATTCACATACTTTAGTTGTGGAATAAGAATGGAATGGAATATAACTTTTGCTCCATTGAAAAATTCCACTAATATTTTGAAGGTTGCACACAGGATTTGTAAGGAAGAAAAATATAAAATAATAATGATAGTAATAATTTGGGAGGCTAATCATCCTTACTGGCAACTGGGGTGCTGAATTGCGAAGGATGCGACTTCAACGTGATCGAGTTGCGGGTTTTCATGGGCGCCCTTTGGCTGCCAGCCACATCAACCCATTATGATCACGGAGCACAGGCTAGCTGAGATCGAAAGTATTTGATTTTTGTGAAGGGAGGAAAACTGGAGAAAAACCCTCGTAGCATAGGAGAGAACCAATGCACAACTCTACTCACAATATGGCCTAAGCCGGGATCGAACCTGGGCCACATTGGTGAGATATACGAGTGCCTAATGCACTTGCCACCTATACCCCATGATTGGGTTGGGTTTTTTTATGTGATGGTTTTAATACTATTTGTTACTTGTTCATACTGGAACCAATAACTATGTGAAATATTTCATACAAAAACAATCTCCCATTTTGAAACAATCTTACAATGTTTTGCCTTTGAAAATCTTTGTGATGAAAACTTGAATCAAGTAATAATAAATTGCAGCAAACTGTTCATGAACCAAAACAATGACCTGTTATTTATAGAGTTAGGAGGGCCTGACGTTTCAATCCTAGCAGGATCTTTCTCAAAGGCTAAAAATATGCTTCAAACTTGTTTGTTTTGAATTGAAAAGCAGTGTGTTCAGCATAAAACAAAACAAAAAAGGTTCTGCCTGGACGACATACAAATGGGAAAACCTCTCTACATGCGGCGCATCTCCTTTTAACCTCCCCCCTTGGTCGTCGATTTTACTCGAAAGCAATTGCTTTTTTTTTCTTCCCCACTTCTCCTCCACGGGGCCCGGTAACGCTGCAATTGGCCTTTTGCGCATTCTCAAATTTCCTCCCTTTTTTTCCCCTCGGTGAGTGAGTCTAGAGTTTATTCACACCGGGTTCAATGAAAATTCAGCCCGCGGGCGTCTGACAAGGAATTTCCGATTGCTAGGGTTTATTTATTTATTTATTTTTTCCCCCCCTTTTTTTTTTGCCCGGTCTTTAATATGCTGCGGTGATGATATACCGTTCAGCACTTGTTTAAAGCGTGTTTTTTTGGTAAGGTTGAAGAGGGGGGAGGGGGGGGGGGGGGGGGGGGCGTTCGTTCGGGACATAAATTGGGCTGCCAATAGCATTCTTGTCACATTTTTATACGATAAAGAAATGAATCGAGGGAGCGATGATTTCATTTGAGAAGAAAAATTTGGATTATGTGGTTTTGATGAAACGTTCTTTTTTCGATCAATGGTGAAAAGTAACCTGTAAATGTTGTGCGGGGGAAAACATGTATTTGTTAAAGTGAAAAACATGCCAATATCCAGTTTAAATACAGTGAAACGTCGCGGAATGCACACAGTCCGTTAAAGTTGTCGCTCGTTAAAGTGATTTAATAGAGAACCATATTGGGTACCGTATGTATTGTACACACAAATTGGGAGCCAAGGATGATGTTCGGTATATAGCCACAAGTTAATAGGTATAGCGTTTTTCGTTATAGATATGTTCAACTGTAGCCGTTTTGTATGATATTTATTTTTGCAGAATGGCATTATAAAATTTGACAATTTGAAAAGAGACCATATCATGTTTGGAAGTGTTGATGAAGAATTCTCTGTCGTATCCATGTGAAATGGGTTGCTATGTTTTCGTATCTATGGCTACAGTTCTTTCTAATGTCACACTTACCCGGTAGGCCCTTAACAACACAACGGCTTTGGCTTGGGCTTGGGCTTGGGCTTGGGCTTGGGCTTGGGCGTAGGCTCCGTCATCTAAAAGCTAAAATACAGGTTTTGAGTTTTCTCTGAGGTTGAAGTTCCGTTTTGTTGTTCAAAACTGAGTATGAACTTTGAAACCATATACCCCAAAACCTCTATTTTGATACCTGTTACTTTAAAATGGATTAAAGAAATGGAGCTGGAGCTGTAGCCGTAGCCGGAGCTCAAGCCGAGGTTTCGTGAAAGGCGCTTAATAGCTTTGTTGAAGACCACAGTAGCAGCCTTTTCCATACTCTCAATTACATGTTACTTGAGGCCATCCGAAGATTTGCCATGCTTGCATTGCATGTGTACTATACTATAGGTCCTCTGTATATGGTCAGCTGATGACACGTAGGATAGCCATTGCAATGTCAGTGACCACTGCTCTGACCATTATACCCCGCGATCGATTCATGAATACCCACACGGCCATGCTGGCTGTTGAATATCACCCTTAATTTGTCCAATTTGTAAATCCTCCTTTGCTACTCGAAAGCTGAAGGACTTTCTCCTTTCGCATATTTAATCGAACCACCGACTGTTTGATTTGACTTGATTGTGCTGAATGGACATGTCCTTCATTTGCATGAATAAGATTTGTCGTGGGAGGATTAGAGTTTGGACAAAATTGACATTAAATTGTTTTTCCAGTTCCAAATAATTGTTCTGTTTAGTTCCATTATTCCATGTTGGCCTCCTGCTCTCTTCTTATCCATTTATGTGTATCTTCACTTGCATGTTCTTGTCCTCTTGTCATTTAGCCTTCGATAAAGATCCTGCTTTGATAAAAAAAATCAGGCCATCCTACATGATTGTATATAACTCCAAGCATTTCAATTTACCAATCACATTTTAAACCCTTTATAACTACTTCATACAAAAACCAATAAAATATTATTGACAAGTATTAATTAAACCTTATCATAAGATATTCATACACCCCTCCCACCCCCCCAAAAAAGAAGATAAAATCCCAAAACTGAGGTACCTCATGACAACTCAAAAAAAAAATACCAGAATGTTGTCAGATAAAACATTTTAGGGGTTTGCCCTTGGCCTGAGCATCAGGGGCCAATTTCATAGAGATGCTTAGCACAGAAATTTGCTAAGCATGACATTTCTGTCTTAATAAAAACCGGATTAACAACCAAATGTCCATGTGTTTTGCATCACTTTTGATTGTTCTTTGGCTGTTGTTCGCTGACCATGTATATCAAATGGAATTTTCAGTGGTGGTTTTTATTTCTGTGCTAAGCAATTTTCTTGTGCTAAGCAGCTCTATGAAATTGAGTGCCCCAGATCCTCAATTAATAAGCAGCCCAAAGATTTGTTGTTTACTTTTCTCAAATGCTTATAGCTAAAGATGTCTAGCATTCCGGTAAACAAAATCCGAGAACGCAAAATTAGCTTCGCAAGTGTAATTTATACACCCACGGTTCAGCAACAGAGAAGAATAGAAAATCAATAGCCATTTACACATGAGATTGAATTATGCAAACGGTAGTCGTGGCAACGCATCAAACTTTGACAGGTTGAGATGCCCAGTAATAGGGTGCAATCAGCTGTGCACAGATCATGGTTGCCGTGGGTTGCATCCAACGATCTAATGTACCATGATTTTGTCTTTATAAGTCAATTAAAAGATTCATCCGTGCAATTAAAAATATCACATTTAAAAATTTGATTTTTTTTTTTTTTGGGGGGGGAGGGTTATTGATGGAACAATTTTGTTGTTTTTTTATTAAAAATTGTACTTATATATTTACCTATATCTCTATTTTACAAATTTTTTTTATGCCGGCCAAACTTGGTCTAAGGTCAGAAAATTGGTCATGGGGTTGATTTTTCAAAATGTTTGCTTTTGGCACATTCAGGTTGTTCCTTACTATTATTCCAAGGTTGTAAGGTTTTATTTTAGTTACTTGAAGCATTTCAAACAAGAAAATATAATGAAACAAGAATACAAACAAGGATAATGTATTGACAAATACAAGGCCCTTTTCCAAACCTCGGCTCAGGCTCAGGCCCAGGCTCCGCCTCTGGCTCCGGCTTTACTGAGCTCCATTTCGTGAATCCATTCTAGAATAATGGGGATTAAAATAGAGGCTTTTGGGCTTGGCTACGTTTCAGATGTTTGGTCTAAATAAAGCAGAGCTTCAGCTTCAATTGAACCTACATTTTCAGCATATGGATGACAGACGACGAAGTCGGAGCCTGAGCCCAAGCCCATTCTCTTTTAATGAACAACCATTGTATAGTGAACAATTTCTAGGGACCCTGCAGTGAGCAATTATAGCGGCGTTCAACCATACTGCACAGATACCTCAAAAATTCCTCACACTAAAGAACAAGTGAACAATATAGAAGCAAATTGACTTTCTTGTGGCAATAAAATAGCCTGTAATTAAGCTATTTGACCTTGCAACCAATTTTTCGAACAAAAACTCTGATATCCATGCCGCTCCATTTCCAACTACTAGACGACACGTGCACATAGTGGGGAGCCAATGAATGCTGAACACATGACTCGCTCCTTTGTTGCCGTGGAGTTTGGGTGCCGTCGCCACGGTGAAAGTGTGGTACAGGGCCCATTTTTCTCCTTTGACAGACTGCACAATGCAGTAGGCGTTGGTGTTTTTCTATTTTTCAACTTTAGGGTTTGCTTTGCTCAATTCTAATGAACCGCGTTTTGCTGTGGGTGGAATTACTAGGAATTTGCAGGATGTTTGTTTGTCTCTGTGCTTGTTTGTTTGAAACAACTTGCAGTGAAAAACGAATCATTTCAATAATCATCCATAAACGTACATGTACCCTAGTGCCTTTTCAAAACAGAGGCTTGCATGACGTATATGTAGGCTCAGGCTCAGGGGCTAATTTCATAGAGCTGCTTAGCACAAAACATTGCTTACCACAAAAATAGCTTGCCCAATAAAACAAACCACCATTGAAAATTTCAGGGCCAATTTCATAGAGCTGCTTAGCACAAAAAATAGCTTGCCCAATAAAACAAACCAAATTGATATTCATGGTCAGCGAACAACAGTCAAAGAACAATTGCAAGTGATATACAACACACGGAAATTTGGTGGCTAATCCTGTTTTTACTAAGAGACAGAAATTTCATGCTTAGCGAATGTTTGTGCTAAGCAGCTCTTTGAAATTTGGCCCCTGGTTCCGCCATCCATATCGTTACCGTTTTCACAAAGAGGCACTTTGCCCATCTGAAACATAGTTTTAAGAAAATATTGGACTGGAAAATTTCACAGATAATGACTGTTGCTGTATATATCTTCCTGGATATTTTTTGCCCATGAATCTGTAAATTTCTTTGACAAAAACCAAAGTATGATATTATACCCTTAAGCAAAGCTGATTAGATTTTTATATTTAGATTTCCTGTGGTGAATCATAATTCCTCTAATATCAAAATTCCCATTATGACTTTATTTTGTTTGACCTAAGAATAATAATTACCGAGGATGGGTACTTACGGTGGGCGACATTCCCATAGGGTCGCACCCAAAAATTTATATTTCTAAATATCCTCCAAACCAATGAACTTTAAATTGACATAATATGCTCACATTGAGAGCATTCTCTGTCTTCTATTATGGACATAATATGTCTTTAAAAGGTAGCTGGTACCTTAGGGAGACATCAAATTCTCTCCCTAATTCCTGATAACTCCCAAATGTCCACTCTCAGGCAGTAACCCATCTCCCTTATACCCTATTTGTAAAAAATGATGATCATAAAATGGGGATGGGGTTACAAGCAAGGGGAATAAGAAACTCATTGACTCACCCTAGCGTTATGTTTCTGTGAGCGAGTGAGTAAATTGTTTTGAGATCCTGTCTAGTTGAATGAAATTTTACTTCCCGAAAGACATACATAGATTGAGTTTCTTAATTAGATGTCAGTCAGTCAGACTTTTCAATAAATTAAAAATTATAAATCCAGCAATTTTTACTTAAGTTTAGAAAAACAGTACTCAGTTTAGTGAAACAGGACTTTTTAAAACTGCTTATTATTTGTTTTATACAAGTACCTGTAATGAACTGCTGCAAACTGCTCATCAGCCAAAATGACCTGAAATACATCAAATGCTTGGAGTTGAGGGCCTGACGAGTATCGATCCTAGCAGGATCTTTCTCAAAGAACAATTATTTGTTTTAACAGTTTATTTGTCTTTGAGGTTTTAAAGACACTATCATACTTTGGTAGCATACCGAAACAGAAATCTTCACAGATTTATAACTAACAAGGTACATGGTGATGGTAGAAACAAACTGTTTCATGCTGTATTTATCCAAAAAAAAGTCAAACCCGCAATGACCAAAAACAATTTTGATCTTCGGAAGATAAAAAATAACCGTGACAAGGTTTGTCAAAATATCGTGTGCCTTTTTCCATGTTTTCTCAAAAAGTGGGTACCCTATTGGAAGTTTCACAGATGACTATAATAATCTTTCTTGATATTATTGTCCATGACTCCTGACATTTTTTTGACAAAAGTATGAAACTACCTTTAAGTGAGTTTTGAGAGTGATTTTGTAGGGAAAAAATGTAACAAATTTGCTGCGGGGTTGCTTGCTATTTGCCATTTGTCAGAGCGCCTGAAATAGTTTTTGGGAATAAAGCAAGGAAACAGGAAGGAGACGTACTCTGATCCAGACAGGAAACAGGAGCTCTCTCTAAACTCACTGCCAACAGGCGAACCGTTTAACCCACGAGCCCGGGAAATGTCCAAAATCTTCCTGGTCAGTTTTTTCGTCCAACTTCCTTTAAAGGTAGTATATCATACTTTGGTAAGAAACCAAAACAGAAATGTTCACAGATTAACGTATAATTTACAGGGTATGAAGATGGTTGTTGTAGAAACATACTGTTAAAATGTTTCTGTCTGAAATGGTGTATTTGTCCAGAAATTTGTAAAACAACGACCGAAAATCTTTTTGATCTTTTAAAAGATAAAAGATAAAAAAGAAAAGACTTAAGAAATATTGTGGTTGTTTTTCACTGTTTTCTCAAAAAGTGGGCACCGCATGGGACTGAAATTTTCACAGATGACTGTTACTGTATCTGCCTTGATATTTTTTTCCATGAATCTGTACTTCTTTGACAAAAACCAAAGTATTATACTACCTTTAAAAAAAAAAGAAATTGGTCAGTCAAGAATCCGGTGGCTCAAAATAGCAGAACAGCACATAAATTATAACCGGAGCCAGGAATTCCATGAAAGGTAATGGCTGTAATTTCCCCGGTACCCGTGGACAGTCATTTCATCGGTGCCCCTTCATATGTTGCTGCATGTATGTACAATAATAGACAATTCACCGGCGTCCATTGACAAGATGATTTTGGACTGGACTTCTTTTTAGGAGTCCGAAAAAAAAATACTGAGGAATTATACTGAGACCCTGGTTCAATTACAAATAGCTAAATCTGAACGCTGTCCAGAGGAAATTTGAATTTAGATTGAGCAGGTCTGCATTGTTGGTTTTGTCGTGGTTGTTGTTGCTTTGGCATGCGTGGTCTTCATGCCTATGTACCACACGGAATCTGGATCTATTGAAGCATATGGTTTGCATTGTAAATTCACGTTGAACTGTTGTTTGTCAATGTCTTCCGAGTAGTTTTTTATTTTTAAACTTTTGCAGTGAATTTTTCATCTCAGTGATAAGGCCTACTCCAGGAGTATATATATGGCTTCACTGATTTCAGATTTTTTTTTTTAAATTTGAACTCAAAATTTCAGCTTGTACACATGCACTGTAAAAAAATGGAGAACTTTTAAATTTTGGCTTTTTCCGTATTGGTATTTTCATATTTCTTGTGGCAATAGTCACCTTGCCAGAGAAGAAGGGAAAAATTAAACAAATTAACTATTTCTGTTTGGTAGCTCTTTTACAGATTTTTTGTTTAAATTTGAACTCAACATTTCAGCTTGTATATACACATGCGCTGTACAAAAATGGAGAGCTATTAAATTTTGGCCATTCCTTATTGGTGTTTTCATATTTCACATTCCCGGACAAGAAGGGAAAAAATTGAAAAATTAACTATTTGTGTTGGTAGCTCTTTACGTATAAAAAAAAAGATTATAGTCCGAATGAAATGGAAATCTCTAGTGTCAATGGAAAAGAAATGCCCTCTGCCTTTTTTTTAAGGTAATATCATACTTTGGTTTTTGTCAAAGAAATGTACATTCATGGGCAAAAATACCATGAAAGATACAGTAACAGTCATCTGTGAAATTCCCAGTCCCATACGGTGCCGACTTTTTGAGAAAACAGTTATCAATCAAAAGTAATATATCAAAAATGTTTTTGGTCACTGTTTTTACTAATTTCTTGAGAAATACAGCATTTTAGGCAGACAATGTTAACAATATGTTTCTACCAGCACCATCTTTATACCCTGTAAGTTATAGGTAAATCTGTGAAGATTTCTGGTTTGGTTTCTTACCAAAGTATAATAGTACCTTCAAGATCCAATTTGAGTTCCTACCACAGATTACATTTACCAGTCTAGTGTTTGCTGTATGAGTGGTATTCCAAAGTTTTTAACAATATTTTTCTACCAGTACTATCTTTATACCCTGTAAGTTATAGGTACATATCTGTGAAGAATTCTGTTTTGGTATGCTACCAAAGTATGATAGTACCTTCAAGAGCCAATGGGAGACTTTGGAGAACCGGTCTTCAAGTCAACAGCGCACGCACACGCAATTGTGAGCATGCGCGCGTTGTTTTGCGCCTGCGCTGTTGTGCGTGCGCGTGTGCTGTTGACTCGAAGACCGGTTCTCAAAAGTCTCCCATTGGAGTTCCAACCACAAATTACATTTACCAGCACTATATAGTGTTTGCTGTACGTATGGTATTTGGTATAGTATACTGAGGTGTTTTTGTATCCCTGTAAACAACCTTCACCGGTGAATCAAAGTTCATGATTGCCAGAGATCGTCAGCCTTAAGCTCAATTGTTTGTTTCACATGGGAGGTTTTAATCACCCCGAGTTTTTTTTTTTTTGGCAGCTAGAAGGCTTGATGGAAAAAAATGCTTCCAAGGTAATCTCATGCCATTAATCATGAGACGTTAAACCTTGACCCTTTAATGCCTCGATGTTATAGAAGCCACCAACCATTGTACCTTTATCAAGAGCTAGTTCATTGACCAATCAGGTGACTACAATCTCAACAACAGCTTTTTGTGCCCAGAGACGGTTTTCATAAGAAAAAAATGAAAAAAAAAGGCCTTGTATAAGGACTAGCAGATAAAATGAAAAGTAGGCCGAGTTTCACAAATTTGCATATGTTTGCACGAAGTTGCCCAGTCGGGGGAATACATGCAGAATGTGTATATAGAGTTTGTGTATTGGACTGTGGTGGTAATTGTGGGCGATACCCTATAACTTGAATTTGTATGCTGAACACTGACTAAGTCTGCGCCTATAGGCTATTCATGGGTCTGAATTCCATAGTCATACACACATTCACAAGCATACCAGTTCCCCTAAATTTCCAGTCAAAAGAAGGCGTGGACACCAAATCTTGTCGTGGGGAAAACAACGTTGCATTGGTCGCAGCAACTGTCCGACCAATTTCTGAAAATGGTTCTAACTTGTGAATTGCAGTTTTATGGTGAGTAAATCAACAGAAATACTGGTGGCGTAAATTCGTCAGTTTCCTCGTGGATTATAAAAAAAAAGTTGGAAGCGTATTTTTAAATTTTGATTGATTTCGAAAAGAGATTGGAAAATGGTAAGAAGCTGCACAGCAATATAATATGGGGAATTTTCTTTTTGTATCCGTGTTGAAAGGGGGATCCTGTGTGTAGTGTGAAACGATCGCACAATACATGGTTCGAAACATCACACGTGTCGAGCAAATGCCGGGCTTGTGCTGAGTAGTGTGAAAATGGAACGAAAGTGACCCGTGTTTAAATTTTAAGAATTCAACAACACGGATCGGACCCGTGTAGATTTTGACATGGGTCGGATGTTCATAGTGTGAAAAGCCCTACTGTCTTTTGTGGTCGTGTTGGTTGTAAACCGCTTCAAATGAAGTTTGATTATTATCATCACTGTATTATTATGGCAAATGACAAACCCAATTCCTTCACACGCGCTCAATTCTGTGCTAATTCATGAAATGGGATCTCGTATTTTAAGCGCAGAATTTTCTGCTTCCGTAAGCATGAATTCTACGCTTATATTTTAAAGCAGAGCCGTGACATTGGGCAGTATTCTGGACGTGATTGAGTTGGACATCATCCCGCGTGACATCCAAATACCAATTTTAGACAAGTCCGTACATATAAGTCTAGAAGGCCTTTACAATGTCCGAGGTTGTACCACTAGTCCGACCCGTGTTAAAGTTACTGACCTGTTCAAACTGTAAGATTTTAACATGGCGTGGACTCGTGTAGTGTGTCCGACCCGTGTTGAAACCAAACCTGTCAGGGAGGTGGGTTGAGATAGGTTCGTCCGTGTTGAAAAATCTGACGTGTATTGGGAGTGGTAGTGTGAACTTCTGGATGGAGTACATAATTTTATGTTGTGTAATGTGAGCGCAGAGCATGATTGACCCGTGTTGAAATTTTGAAGAGGTTTGGTGGACCCGTTTAAATATGGATACATTGAAAGGTGTACAAAGAAAAACTGACTGGAGCGGGATTTGAACCGGCTACCTCCTGAATACTGTACAGGCGCTCTACCAACTGAGCTATAGGACTTAGTTACGATGCACTACGATGGGTGATCCTTCGTAATTCGAGTTACGATCGATAGAAGGGCTTCGTGAAATGAACTCATGGTCTGTAAAGCGTCAACTTGGTTTTTTTAAAAACTAATTTAAAGGTTTTGCTGCAGGAAATCTGCCCTAGAGCAAGTGAATACTGTACATCAAATGGGCCAAGGCATGCACCAAATTTTCTTGGGGCAAGCTAGATACCCATCGTGATTTTGATTTAGATTTAGCATAATATGTACAGCCATTTCCATTTGATATCATTTTTTTGTTCAATCTCATTTAAGAAGTCAAGCCCAAACATTGTTTGTATGTTTGCAAAGGAAGGACAAATATCCATTGATTTGCATGTAAACAATTATTGTTTGATTAACAGTGACAAACACACATTATATTGTGAGCACATGGCATGCTGTGGCCTGGTAAATACGTTTGGACAAACATTGATAAAAAAAAACTCAGGTTGCTAAGGAAGAATCTCAAGTGTAACCTGCAAACAAGTCGTAAACAAATTCAGTGGAAATGTTCCAACGTATGGTGTACGTACACCTTTAAAGGCATTGCATACGTTTGGTAATGACTCTGAAAATTTATGGCAATAAAAACTTACTTGGTGAGAAGTACAGCTGCTTTGGATAGTATAATGCATATTGAGAAACGTTCAATTCGAAGTACCGCGGTTATGGAAAGATATGTCACTTTTTATCTCCAAAAATCATGAATCTGAGAAGCGTTATGGCCGTAACGCTTCTCAGCTATTGACTTACTGTTCTCTGGCGTGAAATAACCGCTCTAGTTTGTCGCCAAAATCTCAAAAACGCTACCACCTTTTGAATTGAAACTTTCACAGGTTAGTTTTATGGTATATATAAACAATTATATTGGTTTGAAACAAACATTAGGCTCAAATTACAAAACGTATGCAATCCCTTTAAAGGCCGGAACTATCATGCTTTGGTAGCATACTGAAACAGAAATCGTCATTGATTTACCCATAACTTACAGGGTACATTGTATAAAGATGGTGATAGTAGAAACATACTGTTGAAATGTTTCTGCGTGAAATGCTGTATTTATCCAGAAAAGAATAAAAACCAATGATTATTAAAGCATTATTTTGATCTTTTAAAAGATAAAAAAATAACTTTGAAAAAAATATTGAAATGCTGTGGGCATTTTTCACTGTTTTCTCAAAAAGTTGGCAATGTATGAGATTGACAATTTCACAGATGACTGTTAGGCCTACTGTATCTTTCCTTGATTTTTTTGTCGATGAATCTGCATTTCTTTGATAAAAACCGAAGTATGATATTAACTTTAAGCTTCACTGTTGCTGAGGCTCTTAAACCAGTATTTGTTGGAAGATTGCACTCAAAATCTCGATTCAGGGTTTGCAGTAATTTGATTTTCTGTGTAAAAAGGAATTTTTTATTAATCTTCAGTGCTGTTTAGGACATGCTCGGCAAAACAACAACAACAGATAAAGAATTTAGAATTTGTACCTAGTGATGTGGCAAATTGTGTTCACGGGAGTTTGACCTTTGAATTTGGTTAACTTGGAAATGCACCCTTAAAGGTAGTATGATACTTTGGAAAGAAACCAAAACAAATATTCACAGATTTACGTATAACTTACAGGGTATGAAGATGGTGCTGGTAGAAACCTACCGCCAATTTTTTTCCGTCTGAAATGGTGTTTTTATCCGGAAATTAGTAAAACAACAACCAAAAATAAAAGAGAAAAGACTTAAGAAATACTGTGGCTGTTTTTCACTGTTTTCTCAAAAAGTGGGCACCGTATGGGACTGAAATTTTCACAGATGACTATACTGTATCTGTCTTGGTATTTTTGCCCATGAATCTGTATTTCTGTGATAAAAACCAAAGTATGATATTACCTTAAACTTGAATACATAATAAATAATAGGGAAAGGTTGTGTAGTGGAATAGGTAGAGAAACTTAAGAACTGCTCGGGCGAGCCATTGAAAGGCTTGGCCAAACCTTCAGGCCTGAAATCCTTGTCCTATTAGCTTTGAACTTAAATACAAACAAGCTGCTAATATTAAACTAATGAAGCCTGGCTTTCGGATACTGCCCATGATCAATGTGGACTCAGTCTGCCAATCACGTCAGTAAACCAACAATGATCTAGTGACGAAACAGGGGTCTTTGTAGCGCGCTCTGAGGCAGGGATTATAAAAGCCTAATATCCCAGGCAAAGCCCAGGCCTTGCCTGCCTTTTCAGTGGCTGGACACAACCATGCGTTGAAGTTTCCTACAAATACGCCGGAATCCGCACAAATTGTTCCGTATAGTGGTCATTCATTCGAAATAGCAATTAGCCGAGGGGCGTGTAAGTGGTCATTTTTAAATAGTGCCTTCAGATATTGAACTGAAAGTTGTTACTAAAGATAGCTTTGGAGGATGTGGGCTGATGACTATGAATCATGTAATGGACCTAGGGAATACTCTGCTTGTTAATTGAAGCTCAACTTTCAACAACTAGTGTATTTCTTCAGAGATGAAAGGACTTGTTTCACTTAAACATAAAGCACGGTCAATTTTATCTATTTTCAAGAAACACAAACAGCACAGTGTTCAATTCAACCAGTATTAAGATGTCCATATTTGTCAAATCTTTTGATTCAGCAATTTTCCTTTATCTTTTAAAACTGAAGGCACATATTGTTCATATTGAGCATATTAGGAGCTCTTGCATGGCAGTAGAATATAATTGGCATATAGTTTTGGGGCCATGTAAGTTTATTTTTATTATATTTATTTATTTATCATAGGCTTTGTACACAAATGTTAGAAGTTTTTATTATAAAGCCAGAGACAACTTGTTTAACAATAATTATAATGTGAAACTCCTATTCAGGTCATTATCTGTACATGTACCTATATCCTCCATATGAGTTGCAGTACTAGGGGCCGATTTCATAAAGGTCTGCGACGCGTTGCAACTATGCAGTGAGTCCATAAAGGATAAATGCGTCTTAACTCTGCGACGCGTCATAAGTTTTATAAAATCGGCCCCTGGGCCGGCTACAATCTTGTTCCCTTCAAACTCAATAGCTGTAGTCAGTATTGAGGGATTTGGGGACAGCTGAAGTTCAAACCTTGTCCAGAAATGTCATGTTGAGACTTTGGTTGTTCTACAAAACTCAGTCACGTCAGTCACGTTATCGCGTCGACGTTGTTGCAAAGAATTACGTATAATTGACCAAACCACGTTCAGGACTATATAATATCCTCTGCTCTATACACACAGACGGTGTAAAACCCAAATAAAACCTGGGGGGAAAAGAGAAAGAGAGAGAAATTTAACCAGTCACATACGGAAGGAAATATCAGCGGAAAGTGTGCATTAGAGCAAGTCGTCACACGGTACACCAACTGAAATCCCAATGTTATACTCGTGGGAGCTAGATCTTTCCCTCACTCTCTCTCTTTGCATGTACTGGCCCATGCAGTCTTCCTGCCTGGAAAAAGTTCAACTCACCAAGTCAGAATGCACTATGGACCTCAGGTTCTTTGGACACAATTTTGAACAATTTGGATTTTCATTGGTTTCAATTCTTGTGCTGGAAGTTGCTTTTGTTTTGTCTGTTTGTTTGTTTGTTGTTGTTTTTCCGGATGTAAGTTAGTTGTTACCCAAATGGTTGTAGTTTAAAAACCAAAAAATTGACATTGTTCATTTTGTTTGTCTGTTATTTGCATACATGTAGCTGAGCTAGATGTGGAAAGAACTGGGACCAATTTCATGGCGCTGCTCAGCACATAAATTTGCTTAGCACAAAAATGTCTTGCCCAATAAAACAAACCACCGTTAAAAATGTCATTTAAATGTTCATTGTCAGTGAACAACAGCCAAAGAACAATCGCAAGCGATACACAACATATGGAAATTTGGTTGTTAACCCTGTTTGTTTTAATTAAGACAGTTACATAGCAAATTTTTGAAATTGGCCCCGGGAAAGAACCGGGCAGAACTTGGGTCAATTTCACCAAACTCATCGTAACTTACTATCATTCGCAGCAATTTTGCTGCATTTGCAGCCCCGCGTAGAAGTCGAAGGATACGATAGGTTATCCTTCGTATTACTCAGTCGAGTTGCGATTAATGGTAGGGCTTCGTGAAATCGACCCCTGGTATGCCAACCTGACTCAATCCCTGTTCTTGATAATGTGTGAATGAGTACATGGATTACCACTTGTGCATGGTACTTTCTTATACCACTATTGTTTTATATACAAATGCCAAAGTTTATTGTGTTGTTTTCCACAATTAATATTGCTCAAATCTGTGGGCCCAGCCCGCTTGTAAACAGATCAATGCGCCATGTGTTGTTTAATTGAAATGGGAAAATTTCGACCACATTTTGAAATTATTTTTGAAATGGGAAATTTTTAGAAATATATATAAATATATATATAAAAATATTTTTAGAGATTGCTGACTTGTTTTGGATTTTTTTTATTAGTTCTTAACAGTCAATCATTATTACATGTATCTTTGATACATTTCAACCAATTAGAAATTGGCTCATGGCAAATTCCACGTCAGTAGGAGGCATGCCATTGGAATATTTAGTCATTATGTCAATGATCCCGTTTCAACATTGACGACGCAATCAGCTTGTTAATTCACCGAGTTCGTAATTAAATAGCCAATCAGTGTCACTTTACATACATTTCAGCCAATTAAAAACGGGCTTATTAACCCCGTTTCACAGAGGCTGCATGCCATTGGAGGCCTGATTACTGTATTGACTCAGCGCAGGAAATGAGACATGACAACGCGGATAGGCAGGCTGAATGAACGCAATGCGTCTGTAATCGTTTTGTCGGCCTGTCCCCTTAGCATTTGGCCCCCCCTGCACACTGCGTGTACCCAGGGGGGTGACTGAATTTCGGCCGTGTCATCATAGATTGCAAAAAATCTAAACGATGTGAACTTATCTGGGCCGCACAGAGGGGAGACATGGGGGTGTCAGAAAGAATCAACGTGTTTGTCGGGAAGAGACTCTGTCACGGTGGTTTGATTTTGACGTTTTTGGCGAGAGTTAGGATCAACTGCAGGTAATACTGTAGCATGGATGTTATCTCTTGAGGAGATAGGTACAGTGGTTCTTCAAGCCCGAGCCAGAAGTCTGGTCAAAATTCGACTGAATACAATCTGCTGTTACACGAGTCTGTAACTCGATTTGCGATGCATCGTAGCTGCGACGCATGACATAGATGCGATAAGTCCATAGAGTATGGATGCGTCTTAACACTGACGCCTCGTAAGTTTTATGAAATCGGCCCCAGGTCTCACATAGAAACATAGTGCTATGCATTGCAATGGTATAGGCCATAGCCATTGCCATTGATGTATGTAATAGTAGTCGCCTAGCATCAGAGTCGACTCATTGTTAAAGCTGGTGGGTATACCATTATATGGGTAATAAAAAAGGTATGAATAAGGGAATAAAAATCTAAAAGACATTGATCAAATTATTAAAAGTACACACACATCACAACAGTTTAATAAACGAAAACAGCAAAGAAAACATAACAAAGCAATCCGGGCTGGTCAGTATAAAATGCAGGGTAAGTGAGAAAAAAAGAAAAAAAGAAGAAGAATATTAAAACTACACATGTAGAGGTTTGTTCATATGGTGCGTGTATGCCCGTAAATTTCAAGGTCTCTAAGAATACGCCCCGCATGGTTTTATATTGTTGTTTTTTTGGCTGTACAATTTTATATGCCGGTTGTCGACTTCAATGGGAATTTAGAATAAGGTATCGTGGGCCTGACTCGCACCAGAGAAAAGGATGTCGGAATAATAAACATTTTTGTGTTAAAGGTAATATCATACTTTGGTTTTTATCAACAAAATACAGATTCATGTTTAAAAATATCGAGACAGATACAGTAACAGTCATCTGTGAAAATTTCAGTCCCATACAGTGCCCAGTGTTTTTTAGAAAACAGTGAAAATCAGTCACAATATAAAGTCTTTTGTCTTTTATTTTTGATCTTTTAAAAAATCAAAAAGATTTGTCGGTCGTTGTTTGACTAATTTCTGGATAAATACACCATTTCAGGCGGAAACATTTTGACGGTATGTTTCTACCACCACCATCTTCGTACCTTGTAAGTTATACGTAAATCTGTGAACATTTCTGTTTTGGTTTCTTACCAAAGTACATGTACACGTGTATGATATACTATCTTTAATTACACAAAGGCAGGACTATGAACAAAAAAAGCAAGCAGGCCGTCCAATACCGATACCACTCTTCTTGGTCAAGCTGTTTATTGTTCATCTATATTTGCCACATATGCAGTTACCGCAATATAAAGCAATATAAAGCAAAATAATCAACGCTGGTAGAATTGATCCATTCAACAACGTATAGGAAAATGTCGGTTGGTTTCGAAATTAAGAATGCATGCGATGAGTGGTGCTGGTGGAGTAAAGCGTGTAATTACGTACAATCGTCCTTGTTGGTTAACGGAAGATTTAATAATGACACTGATGGATGAGTATATATATAGGCCTATATATTAAGGGTCCCATCCATTTCATTGTTAATTCACATACAAGGTTTAATTATCTCTTGCCTATGTTTATGTACATGTATGTGTATTGCACACATCTTTGTATAAAAATGTACAGAATTCCGCGAAGGATACTTGGAAGTATCCTTCGTGGAATTCTGTACCTCGTTTGCGAGGCATATGACGCTTAATTATTTAGTATAGTACGCCAGGGTTTTTTTGTTTTTTTTTGGGGGGGGCGGGGGGGTGGCTTTGTATTTATACCCCCCCTGAAAAATTCATTTCATTGATCGACTACCTTTTTTGAGGTACTTTTGATGAAGGATCCACATTTTACAGATGAGATACATTGTCTGGGTCTCGTTGATAAAGGCACGTCATATCAGACATTAAGCAGCTGCCTTATACATGTATCATCATAAATAGTAATTTCATGGGAATTCGGGAAATATTTCTATTCATTTCAAACATGTATTGGAATTTTTAATTTTTTGCTGCTTTGATACATGTGTTCTGTGCATGACTTCTGTCGGGGACAATAGCAGTCACGGTTCATGCTTGTTTGATTGGTAGATTACAATCTTGCAATTCCCCCCCAAAAACAACTTGTGGTAACAATGTCATCGCACCTTTAGCAGTGCAGACGGAAAATTTGACTGGTTATTTCATTCTGGCTGATATGTCCCAGCTGCACTGAAGCATCGGGTATGAACAACAGACAGCAAATAAATGTGTTTGGAATTTGGAATTTTTTGTGGCTTTTATCATGTTTATAATGAATACTGTTCATGATGAAAATACTGTGGCTGTTTTTCACAGCTTTCTCAAAAAGCGGGCACCGTATGGGACTGAAATTTTCACAGGTGACTGTTACTGTATCTGTCTTGATATTTTTGCCGATGAATCTGTATTTCTTTGATAAAAAACCAAAGTATGATATTACCTTTAAAACCTACATACAGTGCGAGATGTACATGTGCCATTTATTTATGTGTGTATGAATAAATGTATACTGCAAGAATATGAGGATGTGCATCCATAGTACAGTGGATATGGAGGCCATCTGTTTAATAACTGATGGTACTGCATGAAAGGGTCTATTATAGTTGCCTAAGACTGAATTAACTGTATGTAGAATATCTGCCGATCAATTGTGTATGAAGTATATAATTATGGTGCGGAAATGGATTTTGTGTACTTAAAGTAAGTGGGATATGGGAATTTCACTGTTATCATAAGCAAACATTATTCGCTTACGATAGCAGATTTATTTCAAGTTTGCTTACGGTTAGCGTATTTCACTGGAGAGTTGTCTTTCTCTCTATGCTTTATAGCAAAGATTTTCTGCAGAATGCATTTAGGCCTTATGACAGCACGTTAGCAGAAAAAAAAACAAGGTTAGAAACAGTGACCGATTAAGCACCGAAAGTCTAGCTTACAGATTCCATGAAATTTATTTCATGCTTAGCAGTGCCCGTAAGCGTAAAAATAGGCTGTAATGGATTCCATGAAATTGGCCCCAGTACTAGAAAGTGTTCTCGGTTGCCATATTTTTTTCTCGTTTGGTTTCTTAAAGTTAAAACGTTCTTTTTGTTGTTTTTGTTTGTTTCCGCAGAGAGCGAGCACCAGAATGGCACGATCAGCTCCCTAGCAACAAGTAGTGAGGTTCTACAGAAGCCGGTATCCACACAGCAAACGCCATCCCCAATGCAGCCCCCTCTTCAGCAAAACTCCTGCTGCTTGGTGTGCGGGGACAAGTCCTCTGGCTTCCATTACGGTGTGCTGGCCTGCGAAGGGTGCAAGGTAAGCCCCGCCCCACACCAACACCACCCCCCACCCCATGCCCCAGCTATCGCTTTCATAATTTCCCAGGCTTAAAGGTACTATCATACTTTGGTAGCATACTGAAACAGAAATCTTCCAGCTTTACCTATAACTCACAGAGTATAAATATGGTGATGGTAGAAACATACCATTACAAATGTTCTGCCTGAAATGCTGTATTTATCCAGAAAAGAGTAAAACCAGTGAACAAAATTATTTTTGATCTTTTAAAGATCAAAAAGAAAAGACTTAAGAAATACTGTGGTCGTTTTTCACTGTTTTCTCAAAAAGTGGGCACCGTATTTTTGCCCATGAATCTGTATTTCTTTGACAAAAACCAAAGTATGATCTACTACCTTTGAAATAATCTTCCGTGAGACAAATTCAGCGCTGAAAAAGGGGCTACAAATCAGCACAGCAAGATTTGAACATCGATGAAAAAGAAAAAATTACCGGTATGCATCGCTGATTATATTGTGAAAGAATTTGTTTGGTTGTTATTTGGGTCAGACAACTTGCAGAGGCGAGAATATGTGCCAAAAAAATGGAACATGGTCATGCATGAATTATGCCGGGGACAATAGCAGTCACGGTCTATGCTTGGTAGATTGAAAAACCTTGCAGTATGTACTAGAAGAAAAACTTGTGGTTACAATGTCATCGTACCTTTAGCAATTCAGACGGAAAATTCGGTCGACTGGTTACCGTATTTCATTCTGGCTGATGTGTCCCGCATTGAGGCATAGGGTATATGAACAACAAACAGCAAAATGGCAGCTAACTCAATGTTGCAAAGCTTGTTTCCATGGTAACAGAGTGAAACTGAATCCACCAAAATGAGGCTTATAACATAAATGTGCTTAGCACAAAAATGTCTTGCCCAATAAAACAAACTACCGTTAAAAATTCCATTTGATATTCATGGTCAGTGAACAACAGCCAAATGAACAATCACAAGTGATACACAACACATGGAAATTTGGTTGTTAATCCTGTTTTTATGAAGACAGAAATTTCATGGTTAGCAAATTTGTGTGCTAAGCAGGGCTATGAAATGGGCCTCAGGTCTAGTAAAATGAACCAGATAACTTGCCAGACCTGCCATCTTGTGCTTTTTTTTCTTTTTCATCACAAGATTCAAGCCCTGGGGAACTATAATGTTCAAAATCACTTAGAAATACAAATGCCAATATTGGTTGTCACTCTGAAAACATGAACCGCAATTTCGACAGTTTTTTTACAGGGTTGCCTCCTGATTTTAGGGCTCCGCGCTCGTGACGTCACATTCAGATATTTTGACAAACAAGTAGAACGTCATATACCCAACTTACACGTAAATGATGTGCAATTTGTCCAAACATCTGAGTAACTATAGCTGTTGATATAAAGGGCGTATTCTATAAATAGCTCGAGCACAGAGCCCTATTGGAATGAGTGCTCTCTTAAAAAAAGAATATATTAATAAACAAACAACAACCAAACAAAATATGACCATTGATGTGGATTATATTTGCCGCTTGTCATCAGCTTTGCCTAGTTGTGACTTGTGTTTGTTTTTGTTTGCTCGCATTTCTCAGTACTGATTTGTGTAGTTTTCTCGCTTTTTGTGTGTGTGTGTATATTTCATCCATACACACCTTTTGTTTGTTACTATGGCAATCTGAAAATGGCCGTTCATGCTTGATTAAACGCATCAACATCCCCAGAATAACCATTTAGATTGTATCAGTTACGGCATAGCGAAAAATTTCATTAATTTTAAACGAACAGGTTTTTTTTTTTTCTCGTATAGCCTATATAGCCACTTTACTTTTTCCTCTTTTGTTCTCACGGCAACTTCCTATCAACCACTTGATGCCAAGGTTATTCATATCGTATCCTTTCTCGGCCCATCTCTCTCTCCCCCGCTTCCGCAGGGCTTTTTCAGAAGGAGCAGCAAGCGTGATAAAGAGTACACGTGTCGCCATGGCAACGGCCACTGCACAATTGGGCGGATGAATCGCAACCGATGCCAGCACTGCCGGTTCAAGAAATGCCTTGCCGTGGGGATGTCAAGAGAAGGTAACTGTAAGAGTAAGCCCTTTATTTTTTTTTTTCATTTTATCCCCGTTGTGTTCGTTCCTTGTCCTCTGTACTTGTCCTCTATATTGGTTGTTTGTTTTTTTCTCATGTGGTGCTGGCAAATGTTGCAACATGTAACTGTTGGTTCTGCATCTGATACTGGTGGCAACTCTTCTTAATGAACCAGAATATATGTTTTGTATAAGAGCAGGCAGCCAATTCCGGAAGTGAGGAATAATGTTAACAAAAAGGGGCTTTTAATAGCAAAAAAGGAAATAAAAATCTTTAAAAATTAACAATTGTTAAATATGCATTCCAACTATGCTATTATAAAGAAAAATAGCGAAAAGTTCATTTTAAAACAAATGTTTAGGCCAATTTGTTGCAGGCTAAATTTGACCTCAGTGTTCCTCCAAAGCCCAGGGGCCAATTTCATAGAGCTGCTTAGCAAAAAAAAATCTCTAAGCATGACATTTCTGTCTTAGGGAAAAACAGGATTAACAACCAAATTTCTGTGTGATGTGTATCACTTACAATTGTTCTTTGGCTGTTGTTTGCTGACCATGAATATCAAATGGAATTTTCAATGGTGGTTTGTTTTATTGGGCAAGCTATTTTTGTGCTAAGCAATTTTTTGTGCTAAGCAGCTTTATGAAATTAGCCCCAGGTCTGGTTAAAATTGGATGTGATTTGTCAGACTTTGGTTTTGTTGACATGTTTCTTTCTCTATTTTCAAATTAGTTTTCTTCGTTTTCTCCTTTTCTCCTTTTCCTTTTGTATAATGGGAGACTTTTGGAGAGTCGGTCTTGAGTCAACAGCGCACGCGCAAACCATGCTTGCGCAATTGTGAGCATACGCGCGTTGTATTGCGCGTGCGTGCGTGTGAGCTGTTGACTCAAGACCGACTCTCCAAAAGTCTCCCATTATACAAAAGTCTCACTGCTATTCTTTTAAATTTCATAACTCAATCAGTGTAATTGTAATGTCGTATGTTTGTTTTGTGTGTATTGTCATGTTTTGTTGCTTTAATATTAAAACACATTCCATGGATGGTGAACATTCTCACACATTGTGAACATTTGCCTTACAAAGTGGAACCCCACTGTAACGAACAATGCTATACCGAACATTTGGCTACTATACCGAACATCATCCTTGGCTCCCAATTTTTTGTGTATAATACATTATCGAATATGGTTCATTAAATTACTATGGGCCTGTTTGTTTGATGCACAAGATCATGAATCTTGCTGATCCGGATCCCATTTTAGCTTACCAAGCATAGGACGTGGATCGGCAAATCTGGGATCCCGTGTGTTATTTAAATTAACAGGCCCTGTAAGAAACGACCACTGTAAACCGACAATATCTGTGCATCCCGCCATGTTTGTTATAGTGGCGTTCCACTGTAGTAGTCTGGGGAATTCTATTGGCGGTGCATGTGAGATATCAGTGAAGTCAAGTATCCAGCCAGACATTGGTCACAGTTTACCAGATGAGGCTGTTTTATTGCTTGGCGGGCTAGCTTAACTACCGGTATAGGTCTCGGGTTCAAATCCTGCTCAACATTTCTATCCATCATGCATGGGCCTTATTTCGATGTATGTATTCCACGATCCTTTCCATTTTGACCCGAAAGCGATCAATATTTGGTTTTCTTGAGGCGCACCGTGCAAGCTATCAGTTTATTCTTTCAAAGACATGATTATCAGGAGATACACTGTAAAAATGATATCGTGGAGAACCAGAACTGTCCACGTGAAAGGAGGCTGTGAAATGTATTTATTGAAGTTTAAGACGTGGAGCGGATTGGAGGCCCTTGTTATCACATGGAGGCCTCCATGGTTATCACAGCTGCTCTAATCACTGATCTGTCACCAATATCCCTTGGAGATCAATATAAATAAGTGGAAGCATTTATTGAAGTGTTCCATTTCTGTTGGCTATAGGCACCTCCCCTCTTCCAGTCCTGTCAATAATGTTAAGAGAGACCATCAGTCTTGTTTCAGTGTGAGGGACTGGTTTCTCCACACCATAGGGGTGGAGGCATTCATTGCTGCCTTGCTGTGGACTAGGTACCCCTCCAAGTCCTATTTATACTGTGAAGAGACCATCAGTCTTGTTTCAGTGTGAGGGACTGGTTTCTCCACACCATAGGGGTAGAGGCATTCATTGCTGCCTTGCTGTGGACTAGATACCTCTTCCAGTCCTATTTATACTGTGAAGAGACCATCAGTCTTGTTTCAGTGTGAGGAACTGGTTTCTCCACACCATAGGGGTGGAGGCATTCATTGCTGCCTTGCTGTGGACTAGATACCTCTTCCAGTCCTATTTATACTGTGAATAGACCATCAGTCTTGTTTCAATGTGAGGGACTGGTTTCTCCACACCATAGGGGTGGAGGCATTCATTGCTGCCTTGCTGTGGACTAGATACCTCTTCCAGTCCTATTTATACTGTGAATAGACCATCAGTCTTGTTTCAATGTGAGGGACTGGTTTCTCCACACCTTAGGGGTGGAGGCATTCATTGCTGCCTTGCTGTGGACTAGGTACCCCTTCCAGTCCTATTTATACTGTGAAGAGACCATCAGTCCTGTTTCAGGGCAAGGGACTGGTTTCTCCACACCATTTGGGTAGATCTAGAGGCAATCATATCTGCCTTGCTGTGGACTAGGTATCCCTCTTTGTAGTCCTGTGAAGACCAGAGCCCCATGTGCCAAGCACCTCAATAACATCAGTGGCATCTCTATACAAGTGATCAGAGCCTCTGTCATGAAGCAGCTATGCCTAAGCAAAGAAAGTTTGCAGTTATCTTGCCAAATGCCTTCTAAGGTCTATAAATATTTTGTGGGTTGAAATCGCTACAGGGAACAACCACTACATGCAACGGACAATTTCTGTGGATCCAAACCGTATTTGTTAATCACTGTATTAAGGAAAGTCTTAAAAAAATTCCACGTTTTGTGTGTTTTTTCTTGAAATAAAACCAAACTTTCCTCTAATTGCTGTAATTCTTTCTTTTCCGATTAAAAAAAAAACATCAACAGCCGTGAGGTATGGTCGTGTCCCGCAACGTACGAAAGTCAAAGGAGGATCCAGCGCCACGTCCACACGAAAGAAGTCCACCGATTCAGAGTACGGGATTTCAGACGGTGACGAGATCCCGCACCTGGCCCACCAGCCTCATCAATTGAACGGACAGACGAACTATGACCTGGTCAGCGCCCAGCCGAGCGCCGAGACGTTGCGACTGAAGCAAGCCGAGATGTACGATCTGGTCAGCACGGTGTCCTACGCTTTCCGCATGACTTGCATGTACACACCCAACAACGCACCATACCTCCGAGATTTATCATTTACTCAGGTAAAGTATGCTTACTTTTCCAAACCTCGGCTCAGACTCAGGCTCAGGCTCAGGCTCAGGCTCAGGCTCAGGCTCAGGCTCAGGCTCAGGCTCAGGCTCAGGCTCATCAGGCTCAGACTCAGGTTTAGCCTTTTCACACCACCAAAACTCTCCAAGACAGACCTGTGTAAAAGTGATTGAACTTTTCGTACAGTAGAATTTTAACACACCATGGGCCCATGTATAAAGTGCTTGACCTATGTGAGAGCGAAGGTGATTGTTTTAAATAGAGTATTTGTTTTTGCTTCTTTCTCTGCATTCATCGCTTGTAGGATAACAGCCAGCTGTCATCGAACGGTGACAGTGGCATGGACATAGTAGGCCGACAAACGTGGCTTCAACTGGCCGAGCTTCTAGACCAGGCAGTCAGCGGACAGGTTGAGTTTGCCAAGGCCATCCCGGGCTTTCGCAACCTCTCTCAGGATGACCAGCTCCTCCTGCTTAAAGCTAGCTTCTTCGAGCTCTGGATCATTCGGGTCTCGCCTCTGGTCATGACCATGAGCCCCACCAACAACGGTTTCGCCCCCGGGATGGCGCCGTCTCATCAGGGGGGCCACCAGGGTGGGATGGCCGGCAGTCCTCAGGGGGGCTCGTTGCTCTGGCAGCAGATGTGCCAGTTGTTTTCACCGGACCTGTTTGGGATGATGTCCACTTTTGCCCACGAGCTGAATCAGCTGTTTCTGCTGGAGACTGAAGTTTCTCTGTTTGCGGCGTCCTTGCTAACTGCCAGAGGTTGGTTTGTCATATTTATCAGTCAACTATAGCCCTGTCCACACTGGAGTTTTCTGGGGCAAAGTTACTGAGATGCTGAGATTTCTTCTGACCATCTTCTGCCCAGGGAGAATTCCTGAAACACTTTTCCCAGACAAAAAGTCCAGTGCAGACAGTTTGAGTCGGGTACCCTCATAAGCCTATAGTATTGACACGACTCTGTAATGGTAGACTTTGGAGAACCGGTCTTCAAGTCAACAGTGCACGCACACGCGCATGCACACGCAAAACAACGCGCACAGGCTCACAATTGCATGCGCTTGTGCTGTTGACTTGAAGACCGGTTCTCCAAAGTCTCCCATTCTTTTGTGCGTGCACGGTTAAGTTATCCGAGTCGAAAGTAAAAGTGCTGACATCGGTAATATTTGCCCATTTTTCATTTCCCCATCGGCTCAGTAAAACCCCCGAGAAGGAAAATCCAGTGCGGACAGGGCTAATGAATCATTTTGTATTTCTCTCCTTTAGCAGCTAGCTGAGAAAGATCCTGCAAGTAAGGAAAGAAATATTAGGCTGTTCCTGAAATCTTAACGTGTTGGTTTGTTAATACGTGCAATTGATCTTTCACAGATATACCCGGTCTGGCCAACCCGTCCCTAGTCGCCGAGCTTCAAGACCAGCTCTTCGAAGCCCTCCGAATCCAGGTGGAGGGCAACCACCCACCCAGCAATCCCCCCTTCATCAGCACCTTGGTCAACAAGGTCCACGTCCTGCGACGGATCGGCGCCATGCACCGAGACTATGTCCTGAGTTGTGCCCAACACTGGCCCGACCTCTGTGCCAGCCTACCGGCCCTCTATGCAGAAATGATGGATATAAGCATGCAGTAAAAGCAAAGGATAGAAACGACATCAACTTTCGGAGTCTTCGGCCAAACCTGGTATGCTTGTTAGTAAGACAACAGAAATTAATCGACATTAATATTATTGACGCCAATAATTTCCTTTCTAGTTTCAAGATGAGGGAGCTATCCGGAATATGCGGGCCACCATTTGGTTTTGTTCCAATTGTGTGGATTTTTGTTTTTTATTTCTTAAAATAATTATGCAAAATCAATTTGGCAAGAATTGTCTTGGCGGTTTTGTTACTCAGTGTTTACAGGCTTTTGTTACAAGCACTGTGATTGGATGCAGCCGTGCGAATGAGAGAGTTTCTGTGATTGGCTGTCTTCTTACAAAACCATTAGAACACAACATTGGCTGATTTCTGAGTATTATGCAAAAAAAAGATGAGTTATTGTGATTTTTCATCAGTTCAATGTGTGTGTTTGTCGGTTTTCAGGGGTTGACAAAAATGTGACTGAATCAGTATTTTGACTCCAAAACCCCTCGTAACCATGGTAACGTGCACTAAAGTCAGACATGTTGGCCCCTCCAATAACCAGCAGTCTTTCTAAGTTTATTAGATAAGGAGAGCTGTGATTAGCTGATTAATAAGCTCAGGCTAATCTTTATTCATGAGTTACACAGAAGGCCAGCACACCCCATTTTGGCGGAGAACGAACAAGCCGAATCTATTCTGCATATCACAGAGAACAAAATTCCAAGGAATTCTGTTGGAATTTGTAAATTCAGCAATCGATGAAACGAACCGTGTACAAAAGAAAGCAAAAACAGAGCCAAAACTGTTTGTGATATTCAAGTTGTTTACAGTTGTGAGATGTCTTTATGTCAATTTTTATCCGTCCATACGGATAGAAAAAAAAAATTATATATAAAAAAAATAAACGGCAGGGATTTTTGTCTTTATGAGTATTACTATTCAATGTTATAACTGTTTGTATACATTGTACAGTGTAGCAGATTTAGCTTAGGAATAAATTTATATGTATACATAAATGTATGTGACTATGACGTAGACTTTTAGCGCCAGTTTTGTGTGTTACAAATATCAACTCGTATCGGGGTATAGTGACTAGCTCAGTCTATTTATCCCATGGGGACGATAATGTGGTCTTGTACCCAGAAGCCTGAATCAGTTCATAAGGATGTTTGTTATTGAAATTACAGGTACCAGCCTCTTTTTTTTTTCTTTTTTTCTTTTTTTTTCTTTGTATATCAAATCATACTAAAATGTTATCAACACAGAAAGCATTTCTCTTTATAGTCGGGTACGTACTGGTGTACAATTCCTTCGTACACAGATTAAAATACTGAGGGAAGTTTGGGATCCAGACAAAGTGTTGAATGATTGAGCCGATACCAGACCCTAGAATAGCGCTCCGCACTAATGACGTCACATGAGTGATTTGGCCAGTGCGCGCATGTACATGCATGTCCCCGGATGTCAGACAAACATTGACTCACACATGTAGTGTACACCATGCATGCACACCACACGTTTGCATGTTTGCAATGTTTGTCTGAGATCCGGTGTGCTATTTTTAGCGCAAGTGCGGAGTGCTATTGACAGACAATAGTCTGGAGATTCTTGGGTCTGGGAACCAGACTAGTTTTGGGCTATCTTTGAGAAGGTCCATACATTAATGGTCATAAAAATAATGGTCATAAAAACACATGACCACTTCCATCTTTCTTTAGGGTTTGTGTGTGTGATATGAATGGAAATGTTTGGCAAGAAAATGAGAATTAAGTTGGCGTAAATTCATATTTTCAAGGGGATTATCTATTTATTGGAAAATACATCAGAAACAAATTCACTGAAAGCTAGATGAAACATGACCACTTTCAGGTGTATGTACATACCACCTTGCTATATACATTGTAGAATCATTGACAGGTTTAATATGTAAATTAGATCGCTCAAAGACTTAACTACCACAATTCCATAAAACTCCTTAAAAACCACAAGTAAGCATTATTTTCAGGGATTCAGTGGGCATTATCTTCAAAGGGCATGTGTACAGGAACATTAGTTTTAATTGCTTATAAATTTGTGTAGAACCAGTAAAATATGATAATAATAATATGGGTATATATATAAAGCTCCTATACCGGCCATTCACAATAGTGCGCCCCCATGAGTTTGCAATGCGTTGGCCAATCACAATGCGCAGAATAAAATTTGTTGACAAACTGCTCAATGTTGAAAGATGCGCAGTTTGTCGACAAATTGGCCAACATGTTTGAATCTCATCAAATGAGATGCTCAAGGCGCTCGGTGCTCAAGGTGCTCAGTACAACTCAATAATAGGCAGTTATAGATGTTTATATCGCACAAGTTTTAAGAGTCTAACCTTATCTTCTGAAATAATCCTCTTTTTTCGCTTCTTTTTGTTTGTAATTTTGATTTTTTTTTTCTAAACCACACATGACATGAAATCGATAAGACGTTTGCAATAATATTTTGCCTACATTTTTAACAGAGGTTTTTTTTAAGGATTTTTTTTAATCAGCATATATAAGTCTTGAAGAAATTATTTCAATTGAAATCTATGATTATTCATTAGCATCTCATGAATAATTCAAATTTTCACTCGGCCATCATGCATAGTCATTAATGTAAAGCTGGGGCGCCCCCATGATTTTCAACTTATTAGTGTATTTTTCTGAAATAGTCAAGATCTTGTCGCAAATTATTGTTATATGAAGTGGCTTCAAAAGCGCATCACTAAAACTTGACATTTTTGTTTTTCAACAAAATTGCAGTACTTATTCGTTTGTGCCATGTTTTGCGCTGAAATCTGAAGAAAAAAGAACTAAAAGAAAATTGTATTTTTAATTAATGTATTACTTCTTTAAATTTGACAATATTTGTTACATGGGCCCTTTTTTAACCTCAATTTGTTTAGGGGAGAGGGTGGGGCTCCGCTCAGGCTTTGGCTAGAAGGTTTAAGAAAGGAGAATTTTTGCTAAGGTTCTGACATTGCATAAATCTGTGTTGAACAAGTTAACTTCTGTCAGAAGAAAGGCCTGATTCTGTATTGTCAGTTTTTTTTAAACATGACAGCTGGAGCCAGAGCCGTAGCCAGTACCGCAGTGTGGCAAATGGCTTTGCTAAGGTGGTATATAGACAGACCAATCCTGGCCACATTTCATGGTTGTGTCAGTGCGCTAACCAATGAACTGCTATCTCATTCTGTGCTCACAGCAATAGCCAATGGAATTCCTTCTCAAACCCTGTAGGATGCGTATCCATAGTAACAAGTAAGCATGAGCTTGTATTGCTATAGCGTACAGTGTTATTAACAGCCGCACAATTTAGCTAATCACGTGAAAACTTTAGCGAAATGAAACCATCAATCTTGCCCCTTCCAAAACCTCCATTATTAAGCTTATTTGCATTTTTCTTGACGATGACAAAGACCTGAAAGTACATCATCTCAAATTGCATGATACAGATACCCTTGTCCATAATGATAGTAAGAATATAGTGCTACTTCTTATGCTTTGCGGTGCATCATTATTTCTATGCAGCAGAATATAAGACGTGTGTCTGTGGAAATCCCATTGGTGTTTTATAAGTAGTTCATCTTTTATTGTAATGTGAAAGGCTGCAAGGGGGAAAGATTCCAGTTTAAATGTATGAACCAAGACCCAGATACATCTGTTTCTGTTTTTATGCTTGTGACAAAAATGTTGTCTTAGAGATTGTGCTCTAGCTGTGAGAACCATTTGGGTGTTGTTTTTTTTCGAAAGCTTGGTTGGCACCACGCTCAGGTTGAAATGCTAAGAGACACTAAATCTTGATTTCCTTGAAAAACCCAGCATCTGATGAATCAAGATTTCCCATGGTGACTGTTTGCACTGATTACAAACTGTTGAGTCAATTTTCTGTCTCAAACTCAGTAAATTTTGAAGGCCTTGCAAATTCTGTACGCTGCCTTTAAGATTCACCTCAAATCCATCCCAAACTCCAAAAATGTGATAGATGAAGAAAACCAAAAAGATCCCCCTAACAATTTGGGTAAAGATCAGTGCTGATAAACTGGCATCTTTTTTCTTGTGGCCTTTGGCTTGCTTTTGTGTGTAGTGTGTGTTTTCCTCATCTGGGCTGGAGCCTATACAATGGTTTCCAATGGCCAGATGGAAACAAAACCAGTATGCTGAAATATCTGGGGAAATCGTAGTTATGCAACATCGTCGTGCATGTATTTAGATATTATGGGAAATTATGTTGTGTAGTCTTGAATACAAGCAGTCATTTTCTATTGTATGAGGTTTAGTTTGTTAACCATTTTTTTGTTTGTTTTAGGGATTTGTTAGAAAATTAACTTCACAGAAACATGTCTTAATTGGTTGCGGATAGAAACTTTTAAAACTGGCTGGGCCTAGCCACTGAAAAGCCTGGCCAGGCCTGGGCTTTGCCTGGTCTCTTGGGCTTCTATAATCCCCAGCCTTGAATCATCAATTCAAGCCCCTGCTTTGTCCTGGATCATAGTTGTACTAATCTGATTGACAGATTGAGTCCACATTGATGATGTACATGTATCCAGAAGCCAGGCTTGATTGATTTTAAGCAGCTCTATCGAAGTGATGTTCAGGGCTGACAAGAGGAGGATCACATCATAGGACCTGAAGACCCGGGCCTGGTCAGGTTATTCATTGGCCAGGCCTGACCAAGGGCCTTTCTCAAAGCTTGGCTCCGACTCTGGCTCGGGCTCCGGCTTCGGCTCTGTTTTCATACGCTGAAAATAGAAAGGCCCAAATATTGAAAGTTTCTCTAGACAACTTCATTTGTAAGTTCCTGTTTTAGTTTTATTTTCTGAATTATTTGACAATTCAATGATGCATTGCCCAATTTAAGGCCAGCTCACATTAAAAGCAGACATTGAAGTTTCATTTGCCATTTTAACAATTAGCAGAAGTTTAGAAGCTTTCATTTTCATAAATCATCCGTAAACCTCTGTCAAAGATAAATGCCGATTATTGAATCAAAAAATGAAAGGCTGGCCAAGCCTTTCACAAAGACGTCTCGTTAAAATAAGGTGCTGATATCTTAACAATTGTCTGACATGACATCAGAAAACTTTGTTTTTGTTTCTGTTTTTTTTTTCTTCCCATTTTGGGTTTTGGTTTATGTTTTTTTGCTTTTCTAAATTCTTTTTTATTTAGGATAATTAGTAATTATTAAAAAAAATCCTGTTCTTAGCCAAAACATAATGCAGATTATGTATTTGTGTATTTATTTTGGCACAAGAAATAATATGGGAAAGGGAACTTTGGCTATTTGTGACTTGATCATGATTTTGATAAAAACAAAACTGGAATGTTTGCCTTGGCTTATGTAATAATGGTTCTTTCACAAGAGAGTATGCCACGATCATGGTTGCCCATCAACAATCTAAATATTGTGCGGTATTTTCTTCATAATCTGCTGGTCTTTTTTAGCAGATTTTTCAGACTGAAAATAATTGAAAACTTGTCATGTGGTTTTAATCAGATCAAAAATTAGGCAAAAAAGTACGCCATTTAAATTGCCTAAAGTTATTTTTGATAACACTTGTTGCATTATGGTGAGAACAATTATCTCTTATCTGCAGATTATAGGGTGCATTCGTTTAGCTCCCCCGGGTCGACACCAGTCAACCTCGTCCCCATTCTCTCGCTTGTTTTGTGCAGTAAAACACGACCATTCCCAGAAAGGGCTGACCCGGGAAAGCTAAACGAATGCACCCATACATTCTTTCTTATATCAGCTACCTCATGTTTAGCTACGGAAATACTCACACAAAAATATGAATTTTTCAAATCACATGTATTTGCAATTTTTTATGCTCTTTTTACTTGCAAGAGGTTTATGACATAGCCTGCGTAAAATATTTGAATGTCTACCTCGAACTGTGCAGATTTTTTCTGCGATTTATAATATAATCACATGATTTTATTCTAGCCAATCACGGCATTTGTTTCATATCAGGGATCTGCATGTATGATAGACCTAACCAATGGCTGAGCTTGTATTACATGGTGCTTGAATTTTGGACCAATCAAAGTCAAGTGCTTATATTATGACTCATGCATTATTCATGAGTTGATGGTGGGTTGGACCACTTCAACTAGCCTCATAACACATGTGACAAATCGTCAGTTGTTTAGGATCACTGTAACAGATATTCTGATTGGAGGAGATTGCCATTAGAAACATCAGTTAGCCAATCAAAAAGAGCCATGTAAATCAAAACATAGTTCAAATTTTCCTAAAGATGTGAATACTTCTGAAAGTCAACAGGTTTGGGTTGCATGCAACTCTCGGACTTTAGTGAATTCGGGAAGTCTGAAAAATTCAAATGACTCTTGAAAAATGGGCATTAGCATACATTTTCATCACATACTCAGAAAAATAAGTTGATAACTTGGATAACTTTTGTGATATTTCTTCTTCACTATTTGTCTGTGCATATTGAATGGTTTTAACCAAATAGGTGTAACGTTATTGTGAGTGCACCATATCCATTTAAACACATTGACGTTTATCAGGGGCCAATTTCATGGAGCACAACAATGTCTTGCCCAATAAAACAAACCACTGTTAGAAATTTCATTTGATTTTCATGGTCATTGAACAACAGCCAAAGAACAATCAAAAGAGATACCAACACGTGGACATTTGGTTGTTAACCCTGTTTTTAGTAAGACAGAAATGTCATGCTTAGCAAATTTTTGTGCTTAGCAGCGCTATGAAATTGGCCCAAGATGGTGCAAGTCATTTATCACACAATCAGGTTCACGTGGAGGGAAAACTCCGTCCAAAATTATGAACCCTGGGAGCCTATAGTTACAACAAATTAATGAGCTCTATATTTCATTTGTCAAGTCAATGTTTCATATCCTTCTTCCTTTCTGTTGAGAATTTATCAGTACTTCGTATGTGCCTTATATTACTTGAGTTTTTCAAAATGCAATTAATTATATTGAATCAATTTTATCATTTTGAGGATTTATAATTATTAACGTACGTAATGGGTCATTGATGAAGTGTGATGTTGAACCTCCTCAAGTTGACAAACATTCTATACCTGCTTCACAGAATGGAAGGGTCCTTTTTTTTCAACCAATCACAAATGGGAAGAGATGAGTAACTATAATTCCTGTAAAGTAAACAATATCTTATTGGTTTATTCACACCTGTTTCAAACTCTTCAGCCAATCAGATTCTTTCATTTGTATGTTCTTTCATTCGGTTAAATGCTATTTCATTTTTGTATTTACTTCACGGGAGATTTATCCTGTGTTTTGTTTTAATGTAAAATATGATGTGTAGTAATTTCAATGTGAAATCTTGCCAAAAAAGCCCTCACCAATTTTCCAAATTGGCAATTTTTTGAATGATTTATCCCACCCAATGTATAATTACATGTATTAAAATGTCATAAAATGTAGGCGTAAACAAACCCTTTTGGTATTATGATTGAGAAGTAATACACGAGTTGTCTACTTATTTTTCTGAAAAAGAATTTTTAATACTTCGCAAAGACATAGAAAGACTAGACATAATACTGGGCCTACATGGTAGGTCATTGACCTTTGAGATTATTGTTTAGTCAGGTCCCTTTTCCAAACCATGGGCTTCACATGAGTCATATTGCCCTCAAGTTATGCTGGGGATTTAAATTCAGACCACAAGTTGGATGAACTAAAAGACAAAAATCAATTTTAACTTTCAGGTGTTGACATCACCATAGTTACTCTATTGTGACATCACACTTTGATCAGCAACTATAAAAAATACTGGCAGCTCAACTCCTCAAGATCAATCTTTACTGCTCCGTGAAATTTCCTCCCGATAATTGATAAAAATGTGCCAATATTATTATCATGTAATTCTTTTGAATTAAAACAACCAAAAAGAAAAAATTGTGTTTAGCCGAAACTCTGTGTAACAGAATGTTATGTGATATAAGACTATTGAGATTTTACTTGTGTTAATAGAACTAATACTAGATTTTTTTGTGTTGAACTGTTATGATAATCAGAAGTGTGAATTGAAATAAGCTTAGTTTACTTGGTTTTCTTTGTAATTAGCAAATAATTTCCCTTGTTTTTTCTTCTCCATTTCTTTTGTTATTTACTTTGTTAAATTGCAATCATCAAAAGAAATTCCATTTGTTTTTTTTGCACATTGGTAAACTGTTGTGTTTTGTGTTTAGCTCTGTTTATTATAGGGATTTTAATTTTTTTTGTACAAAATATAAGTGGAATAATGCTAGAAAATATCAATTTTATTGAGTATAGGAGCATTTTATGGCCACTGCCAGCAGGGGATGAAACATCATTATAACAAAATCTGTTAAAGATAAAGACATGTTTCATACAAGTATGAAGCCATCTGTTTTATTGGTCGATAACATGAAAAACTTACCAATGAGGTTCATTGTTGCATTGTGTTTTGTTTCTGTGTGATTTCAAACAAACAATCTGATTGGACGGTTTCAGTTTGTGGTTCAAAAGGCTCAGAGAGGTCAGGTTTTATGGACGAAATAATTTAACGAGATTCGTTTATTGTTCTCGAGCCTCTGTTTGCAATAATCTTTAAGTTTTGTACAATTTTTAACTCATTGTCAATGAATGAATTGTCATCGTGAAAAAAACGAGTTAAATGTGTTAGCCGCGAACAACAAATTTGAAATCTGAACACCTATAATGATAATCTGTATTTGGGGACATAAGTCTTAAGATAATATAGATTCTTGTGTGTATATAATGTATATTTGAGTATCTCTTTCAGTTGTTTTTTTGTATTTTTTTGTTTTTTAAGCACGGTCTTAAAACAAATTTTGATAGCATCTCTTAATACAAAAAAAAATAATGTAAATTTAAAAAAGAAAAATACACCGAAAGAGCAGTGCATGCTGGGAGTTGGCTTTCCAGTACATTTTTTACAGCGACAGCTGTAAGTCTCAGGGGTTTGGAAGCCAATTTCCGAGAATGCTCTTGAGGTCAGAGGTCGAAGGCTTGTGACCTTAAAGGTCAAAGGTTAGACCTCATACTTATTGACAGGGGAAGCAAATTTTGTGAAATGTTTCCCTTTTTATCAGACAAAAAAATGGAGAATGTTGTAATGTGCATAGTCAGTTGGTTTGATAGTGTAACTGTTATCCAATGCTGGTGATATATAAAAATGAATACCCATGATGTAATGTGTGACGTTTTGGGCGGGGAGGCAGGGGTGGGGGGGTGCATGCAGAGGAGCCATCTATATGGTATTGCGAAATAACCATGTCCGACTGTATGTGCTTAGGACCGAACCAAAGTTATATCTTAAATGTAAAATATGAAACTTTGTGGTTCTCCAGTAGTTCAGAAGAAAATGT
Organism: Astropecten irregularis; assembly: GCA_963971285.1. Taxonomy (NCBI): domain Eukaryota; kingdom Metazoa; phylum Echinodermata; class Asteroidea; order Paxillosida; family Astropectinidae; genus Astropecten; species Astropecten irregularis. The sequence goes on along the minus strand of OZ020251.1, from coordinate 10,521,520 downwards.
GAAATATTGACATTATACCCCCAAAATGGACACGCCGTTTTACTGTAAAGGTGAAAACTTGTTATCGGTCTGTGCAGTAAATGAGATTTATGCAACATTTCGGTTCAATGGCAAAGAAAAGAAAAACAAATGATGTTTTTGTGTTCAATAATGTATAGTCCCAACTTTAGTGTGAATGCTTAATGATATGCAAATTAATACAGTAAAATGTGTCTGTTTTAGAAGAGTTGTACATGTTTTGGTCAAAGAAAAATGCATATAATTATTCCAACATATTCAAATTATGTAGATTGTAAGTGATATTAGTTATTGCTGATTGGTTGAGCTCAGTTTGTTGCATGAATATTCATGAGGGATAAAATAATATAAGACTCATAGTAAGTGAAACAACTTGCTCTTTCTGCATTCAAAGCAACTACTAATTTGCATTCCTGTCATGAATATTCTTGAACTGTCAACTGGTGGTTTTTTTTTAATAAATTTGCCTTCTGTCTAATTATGAATGTTAACCAAAATTACTACCTCAATAAACTAACTGCTTAACTTTTACCTGTTTTTATCCAGGTAATAACATTTTTGTAAGGGGAAGCAAGAAAAAAATAATCAATTTTTTTTGGGGGGGGGGGGGGAAGAGCCAGATAAAGGCATGTCACAAATGGATTTCTATTGATAGCAATTTGTTAATGCTTGGTTCTGTTGTAATTTCTTGCTATTGATAGCTAGTTTTTAAAGCAACTAAAATCCATGGTGCCATTCGGTCAGAAAATTGGTTTTATTTCCCTGCTGGAGTAAATATTGTGTGCCCATGCAAAGGAAAAAACATGGAATTATGCACAAATACATCAAAAACTAAACAGATTCCATCCTAAAAACGGTAAAATAATTATTGTGATGCTTAGGGAGTCTGTGATTGCTTAACCGGTTATGAAAACTACTCCATCCATGGCCTCACATGGCATTTTTAATTCTCCTGAAAATTGGTAAAAGACAAAAAAAAAGATCAAAGATGTCTGTCTTTAAAAGATGTTTTTCTGTGTGTTTGGACATTTTAATAACAGTTCGGATGAACTGAGTTCAAACTTTGAACTGGTTGAAATCACAACCATGGTCCATCGGCATATTGAACAAGTTTCTTCCACTTTAATAAAGTGAATTTTACAGTGTTTTGAGGTGTGAGGCAAAGAGTATAAGACAAAACTTGGTAAGATCCTAATTTATAGGATAACAATTGCCAAACTCAGGGTTCATTCTTAAAAAAAAAAAGAATTGTGAAAAATAATATTTAGTTTTAGAAGCAAAGCTTATTAGCTTTGCCAATTAATTATTATAAAAAAGAGACTTTCTCAAAATAATAATAATGATAAAAATGATTTTCTTTTTTTGTTGTATACTTGTAAAATAATAATTATTGACATTTCAAGAAAATTGGATTCTTATTTTTCTGCGCTGTGAGAAGGTTGTTTTTGTTGGGGAATGAGTTTTTAAAAAAAGTATGAAGAATTGTAGGTATCTGTAGTGAATAGTATACGCCTGGCAGTCAGTGAAGACAATGAATAAAATAAATTGGAATATTGAAATTTGGTTTTGTCCAGTCGGTTCATTATTATAATTGTTTTGGTCATTGGTATTATTTTGTAATATTATTCAAAAGTTTTCTTTCAAAATTTACTTTATTGTGTTTGCATGTCATTATGGAGTATGGTCGTTTGTCTGCATGCGTGAGTTTTTTTAGTGTTCCATATTCATTGTATTTTGTTGACATGATTATCTATGGATAAACTGACGTCAATGCATAATGCATTGGCGTAGCATCGGGTGCCTCCATTAAAAGCATGTCGCGCCCAAAATCTGTCAATTGGGCGTACTGGAATTGTATTGTTTCAGTAACTATAGCATGATTGGGCGATTTGCAGAGCCCAAGATGAAGCGCGAAGTTTTAAACAAATTATAATGTGTACATGTTTGTCCTAAATACAAGTAGAGGTCTATAACCACAATTTGGAAGTTCTGTTTCGGACGAGAAAACGGACTTTTTTAATCTTCTGCAGTACGTTTCATCTCAGTACCGGACGACCGTGGATTTGAAACGAAAAGGATATCCAAGTTAAAACCGACTGTCATTATGGAAACAACACTAATTGCTTATACAATCAGTGACAATGTCAGCTCCAGCCTCACCGTAAGTACCGACTACTACTACTAGTACTACTACAGTACTAGTCTACTAGGCCTAGCCTATGGTAATTGTGGACAAGTGTAACTTAAAACTACAGCAACAAGAAGGTAAAACCTCAGTTTACTTTTTCACCGAAATAATATTGGAGAAAATTCTGCTAGGCCTATCTTGGGTTTTAAAGGTTATACACTGTAGGCTACTCATTTGGTTTATGTCAAAGAAAATACATATCCATGGGCAAAGAAATATCAAATAATATTAATCTGTGAATAATTATTTCAGTCCCATACGGTGCCCACTTTTTGAGAAAACAATGAAAACGGCTACAGTATTATAATTTCTTAAGTCTTTTTCTATTGTTATTTTTTAAAAAGATCAAAAATATAGTTTTGGTCATTGGTTTGCCAGGCCCTTTTCTGGATAATACAGCATTTCAGGCAGAGTTTTCACGGGCGGTGTGTTCGGTGTGTTCACCATCTTTATACCCTGTAAATTGTAGGTAAATCTGTGAAGATTTCTTATTGTATACTAGGAGTACTACCAAAGTATTATGATACAGGCCTTAAAGGACGGACTCCAACATTTGCTGAAAGTCAAAAAATATCTTTAGTGGAAGCAGGATTACCTTTCCTATAACTCATAATCTCAGAAACCACTTGTCATTTCCTTTATAGTTTTGGGAACCACTTGTCTTTTACTTTATAGTTTTGGGAACCACTTGTCCTCAATTACCGTAGGCCTACTTAATTATGGTATTAAAAAAAGTAGGCCTTGTACTAACTGAATTTTTCCGTAGTCCCCTACTGAACATCTGATGTATTTGCATAAAAAACAAGCGTGGGCAGTCATCACGATCCCCCCGCAAGAGGGCGCTATTTATACCCAGCGGTAACCACAGACATAAATAACCCAGGTTATTTATGTCTATGGCGGTAACTTGTTTACTCTGCACTGCGCGCGCTGCACATGCATGCAGCGCTAATCCCGGGGGAACCACACGCTGCGTTGCCACTGCGTCACAGTCTTATTATCTGTGCAATGCATGCATGACTCATCGATATCGCTGTGGTGGTCCGATTGCGAAAGCCAAGGATTCATTATACTAGTTCAAATAGTTTCCTCCATCATTCAGCGATCCTTCGGTAGCTCAGTTGGTAGAGCGGTGGACTGTAGATTGTTCAAACATGATATCCATAGGTCACTGGTTCAAATCCGGTCCGAAGGAGTTTTTTTTTTTTCATCTTTGTCTTTTAGTAGACAAATGAGTAGACTCCTCATTTTTACTTTTTGACTGACGAGAGCAGGCCGTTCATTTTCTTTCTTTCTCTTATTATTTTAATACAAGTAATACACTTATTAGTTTACTTTTTCAAGGGGTTGGTTCGATATTTCATAATTAATAGGCCTACCCCATATAATTTAATATGGGTTTTTCAGTGTTTCTATTTGTTATTTGTACCTCCATGAACAAATGCAGCCATGTTGTTTTTTGGGAAAATTCATTAATATTTATTCAATTCAAATAAAAAAATTAATTTGTTCACATTGCACATGAATTCACATGATAGACTGATGAGTACGTTTGGAAAAATGTTGAAATTGTGGTATGGATAGAGACTAAATAGGACTATACACCCCTTGTTCAGTCAGAATTAATCCATGCAAATTGCAAAACGAAGATAATTTGAGGCCAATAATCATGTTTTTTGGTGATGTCACTTTTCTGCTAAGCCGTACTAAACTGAGTCTGCTTACCATAAAAGGTGTCCTTTTTTAACAAACTTGGCCTGAAAGCTGTAATTCCAAACACGATATTGTCACAAGTAACAGAAGTTACCACAAGTACTGTAACCCATTTGTGATATTACACAAAACCATGTTTGTGCTCAGTAAGTCAGCTGCTCCATAAGTCAAAACTTTGAAAACAAAATCAGAGGACAAAACAGAGTACTTTTAAAAAATCTTTTAATTCTTTTATTAAATTCCACCTGCCTAAAATGCAAAAAACATCCCATCCAGCCAATAAGTAAACTTATAACACAAAATCATTATTTTAACACTATTTCCTACTCAAATTTCAGTGTAATATTCCATCACAATATTATAGCAACCATTAGTACCCATGTTGTGTATTATAAACATTCTATCAAAGTTTCCTTTTTTAAATTTAGTGAAAACAAACTGACCACTCGGCATACGTTATGGTAATAAAAGGCACAAACTATCATAATTCTGTAAAATTAATATTACTGTTCAAAATAGAATTCAAGGCAATTTTCATTCCAACATGAAAGACAAAAAGAATTTCAAACAACTTGGTTGCATGCACATAAAAAAAATTATAGATAGAGTTACCGCTCAAACAATGAACCAATGTCTGTTAGTCAAGGTATTAAAATCATGCAAACTAAGGTTTTTGTCTAAGAAATGCAGATTCAAGAAAGATTTGAGGCTTGGTGACAATTGGTATGTGGATCGGTTTGCGGAAACACTATGTAAGAATCGTTTGTACTTTTGCACTTCTCATATTAAGTCTCAACAATACAGATTCACTGGCAAAATTAATATCAACTTACAGTAACAGTCATCTGTGACATTTCAAGTCACATACGATGCCCACTTTTCTTTTTTTAGAAAACAGTGAAAAACGCACACAATATTTTCAAATCTATTGAAAATTTATTCACATGAGTTTTGATTTCACTCAGAGATCCAAACTGTTTTTGGTTGTACTCTTTTGTGGAATAATTCAGCATTTCAGGCAGAAAAATGTTAACGCGGCATCACCATCTTTATCACTGAATAGTTATAGCTAAATCTGTGAAGATTTATGTTTAGATATGCTACCAAACGATGATAGTACCTGTTAAGACTGTCAACAAAAATATTTGATCATTCCTTTATGCTTTCATTATAAATGAAAACAAAAAATCATAATGTTATAAATTGTTATTCCTCGTTCATGCCTGAAAATTTTTTTTTTAAAGGTTTATAGAAGATTGCCCGAGAATTCAAGATAAGTCACTTTCAATCTGAATTCTTTCATGTCATGTAACATTAATGGTAAACGTGAGATAACCAAACATAAACCAAACTATGTGCATACCAATCACCCCATATCAATCCATTTCAAACTATAAAAACTAAGTCAATTTAAAAATATTGACATACCATACATACAAATTATGGCAACAAAATTAATTCCAATAGTCAATATTATTGTATTTTTCTTTAAATTGCCTTCCCAGTATTGCTCAAACCGAAATCATTTCTTGACCCTGTAAATAATAATAAACCTAGTCATAATCACCTTCATTCAAAGGTGAGCAAAGTGCACTGACTGGAGCAAGATTCGAACCTGCGACCCCCAAAGTACCGAACCAGTGCTCTACCAACTGAGCTATCCATCCCTATGTTGGCGATGCCACAAATTGTCAGTTATTTTTGTATTCTGAAGGTCGCAGATTCTTTGTTCACCTTTCAATGAATTAAAGCAAGACAGTTATGGTTTATTTGATAATTATTATCATCTTAAATAAGGTAGACACGGAATTTAAAGGTTCAGTACATGATTGATAATATATACCCAAACTGAAATGTTCACAGATTTATGTATACCGGTAACTTCAAGGATATGAAGAGCTGGAAGAAACATCGTTAAAATATTTCCGTCAGAAATGGTGTACTAGTCAAACAGCGACCAAGATCAAACCATTCTTTATGTTTTAAAAGAAAAAAAAATTGAGTCAGGATAATGTTTCGATATTCTCTTGTGACTCAGATGTTCGATTGATCTCAAATTTTAACAGGCTCATTAGATTAGACAAAGTGTGAGTGCTGCTCTGTGACATTTACCAATCATGTATTATACCTTTAATGAAGCCCAACCAAAACCACTATGTAAATTGCAGCAACCTCTCAATAACCACATAATTATGCAATAAAAAAACACTGCAACAAAAGGCATACAATACATATCACTTATTAAAACATATTTGTTTCAAAATCAAATGCAAAAATCACCTAAACCCAAAGACAAACCTCTTAGTAACAAATGGCGCTGGTATTTTATATAATATAAAACTGCATAGAAAATTTGAAATCTATAATTTAAAAGTTAAAAACTGTACTGTACTGCATTTTTTTTTTTAAATTTAGCAAACTTCAATCATGGCTACTGATTGGTTAAAAACCCCTAGAGCAACCACCATTGAAAATTACTAATCTGTAAACTTAACTACTGTCTGAATTTAAAGTTACTTGCTGGGCGGCATTTGTACATTGCGTAAAAACTGCAAACTTGTATTAAATATAATGATTTATTTACATAATTATTTAAAATGGAAGCGTGGCATGAAACTTGTATAATTTGTGCATATTAGGTATTCCATATGAGCATTAAAGGACTTTTGTGAACTATTGAAGATAAGTTTAATAAATAGTCCTGTTTTAAATACGTTTAGTTTAGAGAAAAATACATTAAAGTCTTCACTGTTTACACTTGTTTTATTTACATGAGAAATGCTATTATGTCCGTGACCAATTGTAGCCGAGCAATTTCAACAAAATTAAGAATTTTCCAAACTAACTCCAAAGAATGAGGAATAAATCACACCCCTTTCCCATAGTAAAATCACTGGGTTACCCTTGGGGGTTATTCGGCAGAGAAATGAACATCCCATTGTGATGGAGAGACATTTCATGGCAAGGAAATATTTGTGCTTAAAGGTAGTATCATACTCTGGTAAGAAACCAAGATGGTGGTGGTAGAAACAGTATGGTATTACCTTAAAAGGTTAGGTTATATCATACTTTGGTTTTTGTTGAAGAAATATTACAGATTCGTGTGCGCATATATCAAGGAAGATACAGTAAAAGTCATCTGTGAAAATTTCAGTCCCATACGGTGCCCACTTTTTGAGAAAACAGTGAAAAACAGCCACAGTATTTCTTAAGTCTTTTCTATTTTATATTTGATCAAAAAGATATTCGGTTGTTGTTTGACTAAATTCTGGATAAATACACCATTTCAGAAGGAAATATTTTAACGGTATGTTTCTACCGCCACCATCTTCATACCCTGTAATTTATACATAAATCTGTGAAAATTTCTGTTTTGGTTTCTTACCAAAGTATGATATTACCTTTAAGCAGCTCGTTGAAATATGGCCTTTACTGCATTGTTTATGGCATGTGCATCAAGGCACAAGATATGAAGCATTCTTAGTACAGGGGAACGAACATGCTGCAATGCACAGAAACATTGTTCGTTGTAGTGGTCGTTCGTTATAGTGAACGATATTCAGCATACATTGTACATCTACTGTACATACAAATTGGGAGTTAAGGATAATGTTTGGTATCATAGCCAAATGTTCGGTATAGCGGTGTCGCTATAACAGTGTTACAATGTACATTGTGATTACCTCTTTTTGCGTTTGTCTGTTCATTTATTTGATTGTATGTTTCATCCTAAAATAGGGTGAAAGCAAAGACAGAACATGTCGTTTTAAAAGTTGCTCTTTTTTGTAATATTGGAATATGATTAATTCATGCACCATGGAAGAATATAGTCAAGCTATAATATACAGAGCCGCAAAAGAAACGCAAACGATGGGTCCATTCAATCTATTTTCATGTTTTTGACATTTCATTGCGGCTGTTTCAAATAATCAAATTCAACAAAATTTGGTACAAAGTTTCTGACTTGAGTGTTGCTCTTGTTGTCAAAACCAAAAAGTGGGCACATGGCAAGAATGTCACAGAGAGGGTCACTGCCTTATAAAATGACTGTAAATGGACCCATCGTTTGTATTTCTTTCGTGGCTCAGTCTAATTTTATGGAATACTTACAGGAAAATTCATTGCAATATTCATCTCACTTGCAAAGCTTACCGAGATTTATTAATAATATCAAAATATAAAAGAACAAGTACCGGTCGTTTTTTCGCATATATCGGTTATGCATTAAATTTATGTGCTGCTCTGTGTTTGTTCTGAAATATTTTCAACGCTCTTAGGACTACTTTCCTGGTTCCCATTCTCACTGGTTCCAACATTCTGGACACCATTAGTACTGCCTTCCTGGTTCCCCGCTCCACTGTTACCCAGGTCGAAGTGGACTTGCCTGGGTGGCATGTTCGCCCGCTGGTTCCTTGCACTGCCCGGTGGCTTTCGTCTTTCCGACGCGATGCGCTTCTCCTCGTCAGTTGGGAGGGCGGCCTCCGGAATGTACGTCCCCGTTACCAGGGTTCCGATGAGGTCATTGACAAAGGCCGGCATGTGATTGGCTATCCAGTCCAGAATGATGGCCGGTACCCCGCAGATGTAATGCGCCCGGGGGCTCTTTGCAAAGAGGGCATGCGAGATGGCCGTGCTTACGGGCGAAAAGTCCTCCATCAAACGGATATCATCCGATTTGTACATGGAGCCCAGTGCGGTAGAGAAGTAACGTTTCCCATAGTCGTCCGCTATCTTAGGATCAAGGGCTGCAAGCAACTGCTGGTAGCGTGTAATAAACTGAGTCCCAACCACAGCTTCTACATGCACAATATAAAAAGAGATCAATATGTTATAATGTGTCTTTGATAATAGATAGAAACTTTAATAATGGCCGGGCCTGGCCACTGAAAACCCAGGCAAAGCCAGGGGCCTTCAGTCCTGGGCTCACGAAAGGCTAAGACAGATCGCAGCATGCGTATCAATCTTAATTGCTAATCAATGCGTGATGTCACAATACTAGCTGAAATACCAGATTTCACCAAACTCGTAGTAACTTACTATCAATCATAGGACGTAGAATGCAATGCAGCCCTATGTAGAATACGATGGATTATCCTTTGTAACTTAAGTTGCGATCGATCGCAGGGCTTTGTGACATACGGGAAGATGATCTTACGTGTTTTGAAGCCTCCCGGCTGGATAATGGAAACATGAATGCCCCATTTCTGCAGCTCCATCCTGAGCACGTTGGAGAAGCCTAGTGCAGCTGATTTGGAGCTACAGTAGGCGGGGAAGCTAGGCGTGGCCACCTTGTCTGCGAGAAACACAAACACAGACTCCCAAATAATATTTCAAGATCACAATGGGATACAAATGTTCTGCACTGGCATCAATATAAAACAGGTCTCAAGTTATGAGTCGGGCATCTTTTTGACACCCTGTTTAATTCTGTTTCAGACAGCCTATTTACTGACTGGTTTCAGGCAGCCTGTTTGCTGTTTTGTACACAAAATTGGCAGGTTTCGGACAGCATGTTTGTTGTTTCGGACATGAAGGCCGAACAGCAAATATGCTGTACAAAACAGAAAACAGGCTCTTCGAAAGATGCCCAGCTAAAAAAAAATGTACCAGTACTACCCATGTATTAAACTCACCACACATACTGGTAACATTGACGATTCTGCCTCTGGATTTGCGCAACAATGGCAAAAATGTCTTTACCATCCGAAAGTGACCCAGGCAGTTTACATCCCACATCTTCTTGAAGGAATCCACCGTGGTTATCTCCGCCTCGCCGAAAAGGCACACTCCAGCGTTGTTGACGATACCCCATAAGTCTGTACAGAGATATCATAAAGGAAAAGTGTTGTGAATTATTTGCAGTATTAATTAACTATAGACCCAGACGTTTTTCTTGCTAGTCTCTGAAACCAGCCTGTTTATTCTCACCTTTCCCATTCAGTATGTCCTGCAACCAAACTATCAACTAACAAATTTAACTCCTAGTTTTTCTTGCTAGTCTCTGAAACAAGCCTGTTTATTCTCACCTCTCCCATTCAGTATGTCCTTCACGATCTCCAAGACTTCTTGGATCTGGTCCTGGTCAGTCACGTCGATCTCTACCGTTGTCAGTCGGCTGGAGCTGTTGGCGACCAGTTCCCGTTCCCCCGCGCCATTCTTGTCATAGCAGCAGGCGATGACTTGGGCACCTTGTTTGTCCAGACAGAGGGCCGTGCTATGACCCAGGCCCGAGTCACATCCTACAGGGAGAGGAGAAAAGACTTTGGTAAGTTTAATGTGGGATTCGAACCAGTGACCCTGGAATGTACTGTACTAGCACTTTTTACCTACTGAGCTATCCTGCCATATGTTGGCAGTGTCCCTAATGGACCCATCCGGCATGTCAATCAAACTGCGCGCATTGACCAATTAGAGTCGCTGTCGTCAATTACCGCCGTCAAACTCAGTCACATGCTGTATGTTAAACATGTGGCATTGCTAAGGTGGGTGGGGCTTAAGAGCAAAGCCGGAATGGTCCATATTCAATTGTCTTTGCTCGTTTGGCAGTCAGAAGCCATGGGACCACTCAAATGTACCACTATATCCCAAACATATTCAAACATACATGTAATGCTCACAGTTTGACTTTAATACACACTTTCAGGTATGAAGATTTCTGCCTGAAATGGTGTATTTATCCAGAAATTAGTCAAACAAAGACCGAAAACATTTTTGATCTTGGGTAAGATCAAACCCATTCTTTATGCTTTTAAGAAAAATTGAGCCAAGTTTTTGCTATTTTCCCGTGACTCAGATGTCCGATTGAGCTCAATTTTTCACAGGTTTATTATTTCATGTACATGCTACATGTAGATCAGACGAAGTGTGAGTGCTGTTCTGTGGCCTTTACCAATCGCGTACTATATCTATAAGCCGAGTTAGAGACATAGTATTAATGGAAGAAAGCCTTCCTCCATGGTACATGTACATGTACAATGTACAGCAGAGCCTATCTGTGCACTAGTAGCTGTCCCCTGTACAGTTCCACCAACTGAACTTTTTGATGAAAATCTAAAACCTGAATAAATTACATGTGTATTAACCATAAGGTCTCCGCTCCGGGCAAACACCAATTGAATCAGTATTTCTTCTTCTTGTTGTTTTTTTCTTCCTTCATTTTAATAATCACCATCGGCAATCAACGTTGGCACTGATAAAATGACAAACCTCAGATATTGCAAGTATGCAGCAAGGCTGTGGTGCTGTATCAGTACCACATGTGTGTGTGTGTACTGAACAGTCAACGGTTGACAATTCCATACATGCACACCTATGCTCCAAGGCAGTTACAGAGGGAGTTTACGAAACGGAAGCTGAGGCTCAGGCTTCGGCTTTGGCTCCATTTCGTGAATCCATCCTAAAATAACGGGTATCAAAATAGAGGCTTTTGGAAACTTGTAGATTATCTGGTTTTAACAAGAAAACAGAGCCTCAACTTCAATGAAAAACCCCAACCTACATTGTATATTTTCAGCAAATGGATGCAAAGCTGGAGCCTAAGCCTGAGCCTGAGCTTCCATTTCATAAACCCCCAGAGTTGCTGAATGCCCGTGTCAGTTTTTTTGTTTTGTTTTTTGTTTTTTTTTGGGGGGGAGCATTCATTCAATTCATCTAGCTTTCAAACGGCACGTCAAACAATACATCGATCCAGTACTCCACGCCCCTTGAAAAATCAGCAAATCACAACGCGTGATCATCCGTGATGTAAGATCCAACAAATTGCCCCATTTTCTCTGAGCTTTCAATTTTGTATTCTTTACTATACACTTCTCGTTGAGTTTACTTTTGCAAATTAGGCTTGCCCTTCACCGACTGGGATGAGCACTGTATACTCAGTGCTTGTGAGAGCACGTGAAAAAAATCACATGCTGGCTCAGGTGGGATTCGAACCCACGAACTACTGCTTACTAGTGCAGATGCCATACCGCTAGGCCACCAATCTAGCTGGGGTCAGAGGGGTGAATCAAATCCAATAATCATTAATATTCATGAGTTTACTTTTGTTTCATATTGTACAAGGCAATTGTACTCAAACACCAAAGTCTAACAGAGAAGAAAGCTACAAACTAAAAATAATGGCATAACATTCATCACCAACGTCAAACCATATTTACATTTTAATAGATGTATAGAGTGAGAGAACATGCTTTCACCAAGATAGACATTTTCGTGCTAAAGCAAAAATTCCCCCTGCTTAGCAGTTCCCTCAAAATTGGCCCCGGACAATTTCATTAAATACGAGGTATGTTCAATGTGTCATGCACTCCCTTCCTGAGATACCGAGATCTGGCAATCACAGCGTGGGACCGACATTCATTCGGTAACGTCATCCAACGCGATGGCACCCCCAGGGTAGTTTGAATCAAATCATATGTAGATCTATGTTTTGATGATTGCGTTATTTTGACTTTCGTGGCATGGCAGATGCACAAGTGAATCTGATGACAAAAATATCAAAGAATTTCAACAGTTTCTTTTCTTTCTATTTTACCCTATGTTTTTCAAATTTGTACATCAATGAAATTTCCATAGTTTATTATATGTGTCGTGTGCACCACAAGAGGGCGGTAGAAAGGCAACAAGGCATGACTATCTAGGCGTTTACGAAACTGAGGCTCAAGCTCAGACTCAGGCTCCAGCTCTGACATCCGTATGCTGAGTATATAGGTTGTGGTTCTTTTTTAAGGTGAAGCTCTGTTTTCCTTTTCAAACCACAGAATCTACTTCTGAACCGCTGCCAAAAGCCTTTATTTTGATACCCGTTATTTCAGAATGGATTCATGAAAATGAAGCCGGAGCCTGAGACAAAGCCAGAGCAATTTTGCTTTTGGTCATTGGTGTTTTTTTTTTTATAAATACAGCATTTCAGGCAGACAAATTTCAATGGTATGTTTCTAAAATATAGTGTGTAAATCTGTGAATATTTCTGTTTCGGTATGCTACCAAAGTATGACAGTACATGTTCCTTTAAGTTTGCTTCGTCTTTTTTCTTTTTTTTTGGGGGGGGGGGGAGAAACAGTTTATAATTGAAAGATTGGAGCTTATATCCTTTAATACCGAAAATTTGTTTATTTTAGAGGATTGCGGAGAATATCCTGTTATTAGTAAGTGTCTCATCGGATGAAAATTTGATAAATTGAATACGAGGGACTGTCTCTGCATATTCCTAGCCACAGGCACTAAGTTCAGGGCTGTGAAGTCTCCATTTTCTTGCTGCCTGTTTTGGTTCCACTACCAGCATAACTAACTCTGCAAATGGTTTCATCAGAGTCATTGTGTCTGCAACCCAAAACCAAAACCAATTTCCGGTCGCCACTGCCATTTATGAAGTAAAACAGTGTACTTTATGAACAGCTTTAGGGCATAATAAACCATGAGGAATTAAAAAAAACTACAACAGTGAGATAAATCTATCTTCGTGTCATTTATATTCACTTGGAAAGTGAATATATTTCAAGGTGAATGACATGTATGTAGGCCTACAAAATGCTTGTGTGAACCCACAAGCAAGCTTGAGGCATTAAAGCAATAATTTTGTAACAAACATTCTTTCCTCTATTTTTCGTGTTGAAGTTGGATCTAGAATAATCAATAAAGTGACATGTAACATGCTCTTAAAGTACACCACGTACCTGCATCTATCTGCAGTTTATTAAATTATAAGTGAACTTGAATGAACTCTGGCTCGGGAAACAGAGAACAATTTCTAAGCTGAACTTTTACGGTCAAATAATGACTGAGTACTATAAATACACCCAGGAGTTTAAGCTGTGTTTTAGGACTATCACCAGTTTCAGATGTCGAATACATGACTTGATGTTTCGATTCTAGCTTGATCTTTCTCAACAAGGCTAAAACAAAAAAAGACAAACCTTTCTAGCATCAAATAACCACGGGAAACTGAGTAGATAAAATTGACATGATTGAAGTCATGAAAGGTGAACAAGGAAAGACTGGCTGGAGCAGGATTCGAACCTGCAACCTCCAGAGTCCAGAATATTGCACAGGTGCTTTACTAACTAACTGAGCAATCCGGCCCTATTGTTAGCAGTTTCCAAATTGCTAATTAGATCTACATTTGTTTGCCACAGTCATTTGTTTTCCAGTCAGAAGCCATGGAACCATGTGGAACCACTAACAAGTTACATTTTTGGTAATTATTTTGGTTGATCATGTTGATGATTTATTACAAGATGTATTCACACTCGTCACACACCACATCTCACCGACAAAGCACGATTCTTCCTTTGACAAAAAAACGAACAACAGATGCCCGACTCCATTTCCTGTTCCTCAACAACACAAGATCTTCACAGATATTATGCCTAAGTTTTTTTATCACTAGCTTTAGAATAAGATCTGAAAAGTAATCCTGGCATTAACAATGCTGAACACAATTACAAGCCCTAGGCAATACAAGATTCAATAGAGTGCCACTGCACTGCAAATAGTGTCTGTATGAGAAAGAAGGTTGGCCTGAAAGAACTCAACTTAACTTCTTCCAGGCAGCGCACGCGAAAGCATTTAATTGCTGCCTTGCTGTGGACTAGGTACCCCTTCTGGCCCTACTTGTTTAGTAAAAAGAGACCATCAGTCTTGTTTCGGGGTGGAGGGACTGGCTCCCCAAAGTTCTTTCTCCAAACCACACAGGGTTGAGGGCATCAATTGCTGCCCAAGCTATATGTTACTATATTACCTCTCCCAGTCCTATTTATACTATGAAAAGACCATCAGTCTTGCTTGAGTGTGAGAGACTGGTTTCTCCACACCATAGGGGTGGAGGCATTCATTGCTGCCTTGCTGTGGATCCCTTCGATCCAGTCCTATTTATAATGTGAAGAGTCTTGTTTCAGTCAGTCTTGTTTCAGTGTGAGAGACTGCATGGTTTCTCCACACCATAGGGGTGGAGGCATTCATTGCTGCCTTGCTGTGGACTAGGTACCCCTTTCCAGTCCTATTTGTACTTTGAAGAGACCATGAAGAGACCATCAGTCTTGTTTACATGTTGGGGACTGGTTTCTCCACACCATAAGCCATCAGTGGAGTAGGTACATCTTACATGGCACCCATTCCAATTATTTGTTTAATGTGAAGAGACTGACCATCGGTCTCCTTTCTGTAAATCTTGTTTCTCCATAGGGGTGGAGGCATTAATTGCTGCCTTGCTGTGAACTAGGTACCCCTTTTCAGTCCTACTGTGACAAGACCAGTCTTGTTTCACTTTCAGTGTAGGGTAGCTAGGGGACTGTTTTTGCTCCACGGAATGGTGGAGGCATTGATTTTACTGTCTTGCTGTGGATTAAGTTGCCCTTGCAGTCCAATTTACACGCACTGTACATGTAGGCCTAGTCATGTGCACATATAATGTACATGTAGCACTTGCCTTTTGGTAGTTTGGAGAAATGATGCAACATGTTTATAATACTAAAATACTAGCATGTTGTATATGTGTAGGCCTATGTAGTGCACCATATACACGTATAATACCGGATTACCGGTATAGTACATGTACACAGTATGTGTGTACACACGTATAATACCAGTAAAGGCCTCCATATACATACGCAAATGTACACGTATGGATGTACATGTAGTACACTCATGAATGTATTACATGTACATGTATGTTGTACACGTACAAGTATATAATACACATGGTACAGTATTTAAAAAAAGCCAACCAATGATTATAAATACAGAGCAGTATAGAATAAGAAGGCCTCACAAAATGTAAAGATGCACATCACATACTGTACAGCAGAGCTCTACATGTATGTATGTACATGTAGGCCTACATCTTCACAAAGAATTCCCCATAATGGCCTCAAGGTTTTTCACCCTACTATAAAAAGTGTCACCAGGACATCATGCCCAGACTAATTACTGAAATTGCTCCAAGACTTCCAGAAGGAATTCAGCCTTAATTAATCATAATCCACCAAATGCAATCAGCACCAGGTCTAAGTGTATAAAAGTACCGGAACAGCATGTATGAGTACATTCCAGTACACATTATCTTTGTATACACTTGTGTCTTAAGCCCGTTTCACACTACAGCAAAAAGCAAGGGTCCCTTGTCACGAAAACACATCGATGTGAAAAAATCACAAATCTGAGAAGTGAGAAAGCAATCCATGTCACAAAAAAACAAGGGTCCCTTGTTAAAAATCACTGAGATCCAGACCTCCTCCAAAAAATCACATCGATGTTAAAAATCACACGGATGTGTAGTGGGAAAGGATGTGTGAGAAGTTTTACAAGGGACCCTCGCTTTTAGCACAGCACCACGCATGCGCAGGCATGGTCAGTACCAGTTATTGTATGCAACGTGCGTGAAGTATACGAGTGGTATGGTCAGATACCCAGGTATAGTACTGTTTACTGTGTAAAGATGGTGTCTCCCATGGAAATCATTTTCATGCTGGTTCGTCCAAACTTTATGAGAGAGAAATGACACTCAAAGCCCAAGGTAAAGCCCTAATCATATCGCTAGAAAAAGCAAAAGAGGAAAGATTCTGAGACCATATTCATTTTCATTTCTGTGGTTGTATGAAGTCTTGAAGACGTTGCAAAGTTGAGTTGTAGAAAAAAATGCGATCGGCCTACAAACATGACAAATGATGGTCAGAGTGCGGGACATGAAAGTACGTATCGCGTGCGACAACTTTTTTTTCAATGGTTTTCTTAGTTGTATCGTTTGTACTATATGTGTCTTATTTCTCCATGTTCGTACAAAATAATGAGTGATACACACTAGCCTAGTAGCCTACACAGGTACATTACCAGCAAACAAGGAAATAAACAATTGTGTGACCCCTGACAGCCTGACCGAGCACACTCAAATGACAAGGGACGTTGGTTACGAACGTATGTAGTGTGAAAGTCTGCTAAAAAATCACCAACATCTGAGGCGCTAGACGAATGTCGCCAATAACCAAGGACCCTCGTTTTTTGCTGTAGTGAGAAAGGGGCTTTACTGTATGGGCCTCATATTACTGACAAAATAATTTATAATCTTTGCTGGAGAAGCCAGTAGGAGTGGAGCCAAGCATACGTTATGGGTAAATTATGATACATCTTGCCATATGGCTTTGATTAAATACATAATGTCTTTTCCTTCCTCCATGATGTACATGTAAATGATGCACAAAAGCAACAAAATGTGGCCAGTACATTAATTAAGGAATAGTTAATTTACAACATTTGTCTTTCTTATATGGGGTTGTACATATCTGGTGCCTTGTGCAGACCGATCAAGTTGAAATTTGAATGTCTCCACAATCAACAGGGAAATTCTTGAGGTGAGGTGTAGGGGCCTAAAGGTCTCCAACAAGGTTTTCACGAAACTGATTTTTTTTGAAAAAAATTAAAGGAGGAATTTCCAAGGTATACTTGTTTTAACTTATTCGCAAAGAGAAGCGTTTTATATTAAATTAAGGGACGTCCACTAAAAATTTAAACCCAGTTCATATGGGAGCAATTTGAATTGTGCAATTTCTGCTCTTCATTTTTATTTGTAATGAGAACAAAGCCATGTCTCCACAAGGATTCAGGTACATGTATATATGTATGAACACAAACTACACCTGTATGGTTTACATTTCGTAGGCCTTCACACAAAGACAAGAAATCTCAGGGGTGACCCTGAGTGATGGTAGAGGGGTTGACTTTATCTTTGGGTCATGGCCAAGTCTATACCATATCCATACATGGAAATTGTTTTTACTGAACTGTTTGGAATTGTCTTTTTGTCTTTCTGTTTTCCACGTAATAGGGAAAAGGATATTTCCACACAAACCTTACAATTGACATAATTAGTCCTACATCATTACATAAGACCGATCCAACAGCACAAAATACCATCCGCCATGACTGCAGTGTACCCGTCCTTTTATGTGTGGCAACAATAAGAAAATACGCTCCACCACTGGCACCGCACTAACTGCAGGGTGTACGTCCCATGATTTAGGGGCCAGATCCACACTTGCCTACCCAACCCTCCCTGGTCACTCTGAATCCCCCTCCGTTTTGTCATCCATTTATGTTCATCTTTACTTGCATGATCTTGTTCTTTTGTCATTTACTGATTTAGCCTTCAATAAAGATCCTGGCTAGGATTTGAAACTGTCAGGCCCTCCTCAATAACTCCAAGAAAATAGATTTTGTTAAAGGTGCGTGATCAATCGTCTGTAGAACTCTTTGCAGACACATTAAAAGCTACGATACCACATGTAGGGCCTTACGGAATTTTGTAATTATTTGTAGAAAAGGCTCAATACAAAGTACCGGTATAGGGCCAGGATAGATCATTTTGGGCAGAAGATTGACACTACACTGACACTGGTCGTAAACTTGATCACATAGTTTTTCAAACGAGGAATATTTTAAAACAAAATAATTATATTCGGTCTTAAATTCATTGAACATGGTTTTTGTTGTTGTTATCAACAGACATTAATATTGACAATACCATGATGATTAAAAGCAAAATAGAGATATTTTGACACAAACTGTTGATCAAAAAACAGTACGTGACTATAGCCACGGTCGAAAGCATTGTCAGAAAAGACACACAAAAAAAAAACAACGAACCAGGAAGTACAGTCGAAACATAAATAAATAATTGATTGATTTCTAAGGACTCCTCACCTGTAATTAAGACCACTTTGTCCTTCACATCCACAAACTGCTGGGGTAGGTTTTCATAGAGCTTGTACACGGCAGCGGCGAAGACAAAAACCCCGCAGAAACCGCCCAGGAAATACTGACAAAACGGCTGGCACGCGGTGGGTAAAATCAGCACCAAGATGTAGGGGAACGTTAGCAGTAATTCATCCCGTAGATAACGCCTCAAAACCAGGCCGTTGAAACACAGGGTGATCGCCGAGTACAACACAAGTTTCGCGGACATTTTGGGGGTTCAATTTTTGTTTCTTGTTCCCCCAAACAGAGCAGAGACTTAGAGACACAGGCCACAGACGGAAAATGTTTATTTTTTGGCTGATCGTCGGCTGCAGACGTGATTAGATGGCTGCGATTTCGCTTATCACGCTGGGATAACGTGCAGCGCGCGGTGACCTTCGGTATTTTAATATCAGCTGGAGTTCTCTATGTAGTGTACTGTGGGTGTGTGTACGTGTTGTTATAATGGAATGGCATCATAGTATGGCGCGCCTTATACATACACCACGTGCATAATGTCAACAACAAAAGCACGACTTTAAATAGAGGGCGCTATTTTTTTTTATTGGTTGATTGTTTATCACAGCACTTGGAAACACTAACTATTATTATTATTGATTAATTGCTTACTTTATTGATAATTTGATCAATTAATTGACAATTTGACTGATTGATTGATTAATTACTTGATCGGTTCATTCTGAATAGTCAATTGGTTCCGTTGGTCAGTTGGTTGATCCACATGTTATGTGCAAGTTGGTCTGTTGGTCAGTTCTTGTTTTGCCGGGTTGATTGTTTTTTTGTTTTTTTTAGCCGATAGAAAATTATAAGAACATATATGGCCTTATGATTTAAACAATATCAAAATCAGTTGCATATAATAAGAATTCACAGGAATTTGCATGACGAAATGCAGGTCAAAAAGCCTTGTCCATTTAGTGTCATGTCCGTTACGGTCACAAGAAGTGCATTTTTTCTCTACAACTGTTCAATTAAATCACATGCAATTTACTACATATGCTACTAATAGTTAAATGTGTCTGATAAGCCTTATTACAATTTTGTGCAAACTGCCAATCCTACTTTGTCATCCTCTGAATAAGGCGAAAACTGTGTGATTGCCATGTCCGTTACGCTGGAATTGACCTAACGGTCAACAAACCTGTGTAGACTCCTAATTCATAACATTGTCAGTTTCTATATTAAGATTAATTTTGTTCGTCTCTTCTAGACAACAGTAAAGCTAGACTAGTATCTCACTGAGCGGCGAATGCTTGCGACCGTAGCGAATTTGAGATTTCACCAGGGTTCGTAATAGGTTGCAAGAAAGTTCGTAAACAGTTTTCACTTGTTGCAAAGTGTTTTTCTTGTCGCAAAGAAATCTATTTTTCCGTAGGCCTACATGCAGTAGCTACCGTTTGCAAAACAGTCGAAAGCCTTTGCAAACGGTTGTGAGACGGTGTCGCTGAAGTTCTTTTTGATTCAACCACGTGACCATATGGTTCCTATAGAAAATCGATCCATTGAGAGAAATTCGCCATAAAAGATCGTCATGCCGAGAAAACAAGATAGGAGAGAAAAGACCCATCGGGGGACAGGGGAGGTCGAGGCCCCGGCCGAGACAGAACGCCATCCCCTCCCCGGCCCACTCGCCAACATTCGTCAGAAATTGCCGAATCCAAAATTCGCAACGTTCGTAAGCAGAAAAAGAAAAACGCAAGATAACCAATTTGAATCCAAAGAGAACGTTTGTGTGAGTTCACACATAAGATGTGTTAAATTGATCTTAGCATAGTCAGATAATCAGGATAATATTGAGCAGAATAAGCACTTTTTTCAGAATTGATGACTTTTGGTTTGACAAACTTTAATTCAAATAATTTATTGGAAATTGGCAGTTGAGTTGTTCATTAGTCATGTGTTACTAAAAAATAAGTCTGATCTATGCTGTATCTAAATGGCAAAAGCGATCAAAGTAAAATTGGAGCGGGATTCGAACCAGCCCGACTCCATACCACCGTACCGGTGTGCTTACCGACTTTCTTATCTAGCCCTATGCTGGTGATGTCCCTAATAATCAATTATTTTTGTTTGTTTGGCAATCAAGCCATAAAACCATGTACATACCGCTAAGTCCCATGACAGAAGGATCATTAAAGATTATGTGCAGCATTATAAATGCTGCTACCTGAGACACAGTAAATGGGTAATCTCTCAAAGAGGATACATCAAATAACCACAAAGGACACTGACTGGTTAATTTTAATGAAATTAAAATTATTTGATGATTATCTTAACATGATGAATTAACGACTATCACTTCTGTCAATGTCACTGTCAGTGTCACTATCCAATGTCACTTACCCTTATCTAGAGTCGGCGAGGAGTAAAGATCCCTGATCAGATTGGCTGTCTTCGGCAAGCCACAGGGCCGGTAAAAATGCGGCATGGACATTGAGTCTATAGATTGATGCACACAATGGACAGGGGCTGCCAATCCCGATAAGACGTCATCTGTGGGATTACAAAGGAAACCATCCAAGAATATGAAGACAAATCTAACAAAATTAATTAAAAATACACAAGCAAAACAAACACGTTTTATTTGTAGAAACTCGATTTTTCTGGAATTCGTGCAGTCAGAAGACCAACCTTAAAAATTGAAAATCTTCCCATTCTTATTTTTCTACACAACCAGCACTTTTTTTGCAGTTATTGGCAAAAACTAAAGCTAGGCACTTAGTAACAGTCCTAGCAAAAGCAACAGGTGTCTACGGTAGCTGCTGCTTAGACCTGTGTGTTATTCCAAGCCACTGTGATGACAACCAAGGAATTTGAACATGGCCATACTTACTAATTTTTCAAATGGCACTTTTTGTTGTGGTGATATTGGGGATAAACCGAGTTCAGTATAGTTATGACGATAAACATTTCTGAAAGAAGAAAGAAAGACAAACTGCTAAATTACAGCATGTATCACAATCAAAGATGTCTCTGCACGTATTATTTATTATCATCCGTGGTTATACTGAGCTAGTATGAGATGGTGACAGAAGAAACATTTATACCGTAACATTTCTGCCTCGAATGCTGTATTTATCTAGAAAAGAGTAAAACCAGTGACCGAAATTATTTTTGATCTTTTAAAGATCAATTATAAAAGAACCGGTCGACCTAAACTTGTGGCCGTTTTTCACCGTTTTCTCAAAACGTGGGCACCGTATGGGACTGAAATTTTCCACAGATGACCGTTACTGTATTTTCCTTGGTATTTTTGCCCATGAGTTTGTATTTCTTTGGGGGACAAAAACCAAAGTATAATATTACCTTAAAACGCTTTTTCTCGTTGCCTTTGTAAAAATTAGTTATGTATGTAAACAAAAGGGGGAAAAAGCTCAAAGTGACCATCCGAGTTTCTGAAACTCCGAGATAATTATCTCGGATATACGTCTGTCTGAGATATCGCATCTCGGAAAAACGTCTTTCCGTGAAGGGAAATAGGCGCTCTTTATGCACTCATCGGTTTGAATGTGTCAATATCCATCTACTTCAAGCCTTGATAATAATCTATGTGTTGATGAAATGACTTAACATTTGAAACTCCGCTTTGCAGAACTGTCAAACGCCGATCTGTAGTTGCATCTAGGAGAGATCAATATGTTTAGTCTGGTGCTGTTGTTGTCCTTTCAACAGTTGTCTACATAACACGTATACGTCTGGGGGACAATCTTTAAAGAATCAGACATGAACCTCTTTCTTTACTTTGGGATAAATCCCACCTAATTATCCGTTGGTCAAGTTGAGTAAATGACATTTAAATCCAGCGCATATCTTAGAATCTTTTGGATTGGCTATCCGATCGAACCACCGTCTGCAACACTTTTCCGTGGACAGAAGCAGTTAGAATACGCTGCGCGGACGATTTGCGGTCGAAACATCCGTGCTGTACAATAAAAGGAATTTGCATTGTTAAAACAATTTGGAGATACATGTAATAACAATGAGCATTATCAGTCATTTTCTGCAATTTGTGTTGATATTCGGTCGGCCGGCAACACGTCACTTATTGAGAAATCACTCCAGCCACATTGTCAAGCATTGTTCAGTGTCCCCAAATGCATGAATGTCCGACCGAGAGAATAAAGAAACTATTTACAATCCTTCCACAAGCACAGACTTGCGGGGCGCATTTCCCTGGTCGTATATGCGCAATTCACGGTGGTCAGTCAGGTGAAAATTCACGACGTGCTTAAATTTGTTGCAATTGACTAACCCTATACGCGGTATACGTAGTATACAAAATGTAGTTTAAGGTTGCATAGGTGTAGGATATGGTGTATAGGTCTCGCCCCGACTTGGGTAACAAGATATGGGATGCTGACCAGCAATACCTCCACCGAAGGCTAAGAACATTTGACTACTAATGCTGTGGCCGCCGTATCGGACCGCTCTGAAATGAAATAACTGTGTCTGGTAGGCTGTGTGTAGGGGGAGTAACTATACATCTGCGAGTCCTTGGCAGCGATGAATCCTGGTTGAGGTGGTGACATTGGACTCCCCACTGTCGAGACCCGAGTCCAATCGAGCGGCGGTATTCCCCATTAAGGTAAGGGTTACTTTTAAGTCAATAAAAACAACGTACACCTACCTAAACATACGTTCACATGGTGTCATCTACATTAAGAGTAAGGTTACATTTGTGCATGCACGGATAGATGGCCGAAGACGAGAATAACAGCCTACTAAAATAATAGCCTAGTTTCTGCTCAAAATGTGACGTTTACATGTGTTTGTAAACCTGAAATAGGCCCCCTTAGTGTAGTATGTGATGATTTATAGATCATGCTGCATCGTTCTTTGTGTATTATGGCTGCGAGCTGTCAAGTCGTACAATCTCATCACGATCTTTTCCTTCTACCTTCAGATTTCTAGGGCAAAATGAGCAAAAATCCAATTACACAAGTCTTTTTATTTTCAGTATAGATCAGAAGTCGTGTGTATTTAAACCTGAAATTCCAACACGTAGTGAAATATGAGATAATTTTACATATCATGCTGCATCGTTCTCTTACACGCGCTGTCAAATCCTATATTTTGAACACAATCTTTGCAATCTGCCTGCTAGTTTCTAGGGGGCAACCTGAGGAAAATTCCAATTACACTTGTCTTTTTATTTTCAGTGTAGATCATAGATCTGAATTTCTTAACCTGAAGTCGCCCTGCTTATAGCGAAAGCTGTAATGATTTATATATCATGCTATTACGTTCTACACTGTATGTCATGGCAGCGCGCGGTCAAATCCTATATTTTAAATACGATCTTTGAAATCTGCCTGCTCATTTCTAGGGCAAACTCAGGAAAAACAAAATAAAACGTGTCTTTTTATTTTCAATCTAGATCATAGATCTGAATTTTTGAACCTGAAGTCGCCCTGCGTAGTGAAATCTGTAATGATTTATATATCATGCAAAGCCGTTCTACACTGTATGTGTGTCATAATGGCAGCGCGCTGTCCAATATATATTTTGAACACGATCTTTGAAATCTGGCTGCTCACTTTGGGGGCAAACTCAGGAAAAACAAAATTACACGTGTCTTTTTATTTTCAGTTTAGATCATAGATCTGAATTTTTGAACCTGAAGTCGCCCTGCTTAGCGAAATCTGTAATGATTTATATATCTTGTTATGACGTTCTACACTGTATGTGTATTATACATGACTTGTATATGGCAGCGCGGTCAAATCCTATATTTTGAACGCGTTCTATGAAATCTGCCTGCTCATTTTTTTGGCAAACTCAGGAAAAACAAAATTACACTTGTCTTTTTATTTTCAATGTAGATCGTAGATCTGAATTTTTGAAACTGAAGTCGCCCTGCGTAGCGAAATCCTCCCCCTAAAAAAATCCTAACGCTCTTTAGCAAGGAGCCCATGTACAAACCATATTACGAAGGCTGGGAACTTGACCATATGTCACTGACTATGCCAGACGACTGGCCCATGCCAAGCTTATAGGCAAGCCCGTAGAGCCTGCGTGGACAAAAATGAGTTGTGACATGAAATGGTCCTGGATTATGTTTGTCATAGTCATCAAGATTCGGTCTAGTTCCCACCTTCGTGCATAGGTTTGTGCATGGGACCATTGTTAAAGCGCATGAGAATTTTTCAAATCCTATACACTGTATTTTGAACACGATCTTTGAGATCTGGCTGCTCATTTCTGAGGCAAACTCAGGAAAAACAAAATTACACTTGTCTTTTTATTTTCAGTCTTGATCATAGATCTGAATTTTTGAACCTAAAGTCGCCCTGCTAGGCGAAATCTGTAGTGGTTTACATATCATGTTATGACGTTCTACACTGTACATGTATGTGTATTATATATGGCAGCGCGCAGTCAAATCCTATATTTTGAACACGATCTTTGAAATCTGCCTGCTCATTTCTGTGGCAAACTCAGAAAAAACAAAATTACACGTGTCTTTTTATTTTCAGTGTAGATCGTAGATCTGAATTTTTGAACCTTCAGTCGATCTGCGCAGCGAAATCTGTATTGATTTACATATCACGCAATTCTGGTTTACACTGTATGTGTATTATATATGGCAGCACGCAGTCTAATTTTATATATTGAATACGATCTTTGAAATCTGCCTACTCAATTCTGGGGCAAACTCAGGAAAAACAAAATTACACGTGTCTGTTTATTTTCAGTCTAGATCATATATCTGAATGTTTGAACTTGAAGTCGCCCTGCTTAGCGAAATCTGCCATGTTTTATAAATCATGTTATGACGTGCTACACTGTATGTGTATTATAACATGGCAGCACGCAGTCTAATCCTATATTTTGAACCCGATCTTTGAAAACTGCCTGCTCATTTCTGGGGAAAATTCAGGAAAAACAAAATTACACGTGTCTTTTTATTTTCAGTGTAGATCATAGATCTGAATTTTTGAACCTGAAGACGCCCTGCATAGCGAAATCTGTAATGATTTATAAATCATGTTCTGACGTTCTACACTGTATTATGTATTATTATATGGCAGCGCGCTGTCAACTCCAATATTTGAAACTATCTTGGAAATCTGGCTGCTCATTTCTGGGGCAGACTGAGGAAAAAAAAAATTACACGTGCCTTTTTATTTTCAGTCTAGATCTTAGATCTGAATTTTTGAACCTGAAGTCGCCCTGCATAGCGAAATCTGTAATGATTTATAAATCATGTTATTGCGTTCTACACTGTATGTGTATTATATATGGCAGCACGCAGTCTAATTTTATATATTGAATACGATCTTTGAAATCTGCCTACTCAATTCTGGGGCAAACTCAGGAAAAACAACATTAAACGTGTCTTTTTATTTTCAGTCTAGATCATATATCTGAATTTTTGAACCTGAAGTAGCCCTGCTTAGCGAAATCTGCCATGTTTTATAAATCATGTTATGACGTGCTACACTGTATGTGTATTATAATATGGCAGCACGCAGTCTAATCCTATATTTTGAACCCGATCTTTGAAAACTGCCTGCTCATTTCTGGGGAAAATTCAGGAAAAACAAAATTACACGTGTCTTTTTTTTTTCAGTCTAGATCATAGATCTGAATTTTTGAACCTGAAGTCGCCCTGCATAGCGAAATCTGTAATGATTTATAAATCATGTTATGACGTTCTACACTGTATATGTAATATTATATGGCAGCGCGCTGTCAACTCCAATATTTGAAACTATCTTTGAAATCTGGCTGCTCATTTCTGGGGCAAACTCAGGAAAAACAAAATTACACGTGTCTTTTTATTTTCAGTCTAGATCATATATCTGAATTTTTGAACCTGAAGTCGCCCTGCATAGTGAAATCTGTAATGATTTATATTTCATGCAAAGCCGTTCTACACTGTATGTGTATCATATATGGCAGCGCGCTGTCCAATATATATTTTGAACACCATCTTTGAAATCTGGCTGCTCACTTTGGGGGCAAACTCAGGAAAAACAAAATTACACGTGTCTTTTTATTTTCAGTTTAGATCATAGATCTGAATTTTTGAACCTGAAGTCGCCCTGCTTAGCGAAATCTGTAATGATTTATATATCTTGTTATGACGTTCTACACTGTATGTGTATTATACATGACTTGTATATGGCAGCGCACTGTCAAATCCTATATTTTGAACGCGTTCTATGAAATCTGCCTGCTCATTTGTTTTGGCAATCTCAGGAAAAACAAAATTACACTTGTCTTTTTATTTTCAGTGTAGATCGTAGATCTGAATTTTTGAAACTGAAGTCGCCCTGCGTAGCGAAATCCTCCCCCTAAAAAAAATCCTAACGCTCTTGAGAAAGGAGCCCATGTACAAACCATATTACGAAGGCTGGGAACTTGACCATATGTCACTGACTATGCCAGACGACTGGCCCATGCCAAGCTTATAGGCAAGCCCGTAGAGCCTGCGTGGACAAAAATGAGTTGTGACATAAAATGGTCCTGGATTATGTTTGTCATAGTCATCAAGATTCGGTCTAGTTCCCACCTTCGTGCATAGGTTTGTGCATGGGACCATTGTTAAAGCGCATGAGAATTTTTCAAATCCTATACACTGTATTTTGAACACGATCTTTGAGATCTGGCTGCTCATTTCTGAGGCAAACTCAGGAAAAACAAAATTACAATTGTCTTTTTATTTTCAGTCTAGATCATAGATCTTAATTTTTGAACCTAAAGTCGCCCTGCATAGCGAAATCTGTAGTGGTTTACATATCATGTTATGACGTTCTACACTGTACATGTATGTGTATTATATATGGCAGCGCGCAGTCAAATCCTATATTTTGAACACGATCTTTGAAATCTGCCTGCTCATTTCTGTGGCAAACTCAGAAAAAACAAAATTACACGTGTCTTTTTATTTTCAGTGTAGATCATAGATCTGAATTTTTGAACCTGCAGTCGATCTGCGCAGCGAAATCTGTATTGATTTACATATCACGCAATTCCGGTTTACAATGTATGTGTATTATATATGGCAGCACGCAGTCTAATTTTATATATTGAATACGATCTTTGAAATCTGCCTACTCAATTCTGGGGCAAACTCAGGAAAAACAAAATTACACGTGTCTTTTTATTTTCAGTCTAGATCATATATCTGAATTTTTGAACCTGAAGTCGCCCTGCTTAGCGAAATCTGCCATGTTTTATAAATCATGTTATGACGTGCTACACTGTATGTGTATTATAATATGGCAGCACGCAGTCTAATCCTATATTTTGAACCCGATCTTTGAAAACTGCCTGCTCATTTCTGGGGCAGACTGAGGAAAAACAAAATTACACGTGTCTTTTTATTTACAGTGTAGATCATAGATCTGAATTTTTGAACCTGAAGTCGCCCTGCATAGCGAAATCTGTAATGATTTATAAATCATGTTATGGCGTTCTACACTGTAAGTGTATTACTATATGGCAGCGCGCTGTCAACTCCAATATTTGAAAACGATCTTTGAAATCTGGCTGCTCATTTCTGGGGCAGACTGAGGAAAAACAAAATTCCACGTGTCTTTTTATTTTCAGTTTAGATCATAGATCTGAATTTTTGAACCTGAAGTCGCCCTGCTTAGCGAAATCTGTAATGATTTATATATCTTGTTATGACGTTCTACACTGTATGTGTATTATACATGACTTGTATATGGCAGCGCGCGGTCAAATCCTATATTTTGAACGCGTTCTATGAAATCTGCCTGCTCATTTGTTTTGGCAATCTCAGGAAAAACAAAATTACACTTGTCTTTTTATTTTCAGTGTAGATCGTAGATCTGAATTTTTGAAACTGAAGTCGCCCTGCGTAGCGAAATCCTCCCCCTAAAAAAAATCCTAACGCTCTTGAGCAAGGAGCCCATGTACAAACCATATTACGAAGGCTGGGAACTTGACCATATGTCACTGACTATGCCAGACGACTGGCCCATGCCAAGCTTATAGGCAAGCCCGTAGAGCCTGCGTGGACAAAAATGAGTTGTGACATAAAATGGTCCTGGATTATGTTTGTCATAGTCATCAAGATTCGGTCTAGTTCCCACCTTCGTGCATAGGTTTGTGCATGGGACCATTGTTAAAGCGCATGAGAATTTTTCAAATCCTATACACTGTATTTTGAACACGATCTTTGAGATCTGGCTGCTCATTTCTGAGGCAAACTCAGGAAAAACAAAATTACACTTGTCTTTTTATTTTCAGTCTAGATCATAGATCTTAATTTTTGAACCTAAAGTCGCCCTGCATAGCGAAATCTGTAGTGGTTTACATATCATGTTATGACGTTCTACACTGTACATGTATGTGTATTATATATGGCAGCGCGCAGTCAAATCCTATATTTTGAACACGATCTTTGAAATCTGCCTGCTCATTTCTGTGGCAAACTCAGAAAAAACAAAATTACACGTGTCTTTTTATTTTCAGTGTAGATCATAGATCTGAATTTTTGAACCTGCAGTCGATCTGCGCAGCGAAATCTGTATTGATTTACATATCACGCAATTCCGGTTTACAATGTATGTGTATTATATATGGCAGCACGCAGTCTAATTTTATATATTGAATACGATCTTTGAAATCTGCCTACTCAATTCTGGGGCAAACTCAGGAAAAACAAAATTACACGTGTCTTTTTATTTTCAGTCTAGATCATATATCTGAATTTTTGAACCTGAAGTCGCCCTGCTTAGCGAAATCTGCCATGTTTTATAAATCATGTTATGACGTGCTACACTGTATGTGTATTATAATATGGCAGCACGCAGTCTAATCCTATATTTTGAACCCGATCTTTGAAAACTGCCTGCTCATTTCTGGGGCAGACTGAGGAAAAACAAAATTACACGTGTCTTTTTATTTACAGTGTAGATCATAGATCTGAATTTTTGAACCTGAAGTCGCCCTGCATAGCGAAATCTGTAATGATTTATAAATCATGTTATGGCGTTCTACACTGTAAGTGTATTACTATATGGCAGCGCGCTGTCAACTCCAATATTTGAAAACGATCTTTGAAATCTGGCTGCTCATTTCTGGGGCAGACTGAGGAAAAACAAAATTCCACGTGTCTTTTTATTTTCAGTTTAGATCATAGATCTGAATTTTTGAACCTGAAGTCGCCCTGCTTAGCGAAATCTGTAATGATTTATATATCTTGTTATGACGTTCTACACTGTATGTGTATTATACATGACTTGTATATGGCAGCGCGCGGTCAAATCCTATATTTTGAACGCGTTCTATGAAATCTGCCTGCTCATTTGTTTTGGCAATCTCAGGAAAAACAAAATTACACTTGTCTTTTTATTTTCAGTGTAGATCGTAGATCTGAATTTTTGAAACTGAAGTCGCCCTGCGTAGCGAAATCCTCCCCCTAAAAAAAATCCTAACGCTCTTGAGCAAGGAGCCCATGTACAAACCATATTACGAAGGCTGGGAACTTGACCATATGTCACTGACTATGCCAGACGACTGGCCCATGCCAAGCTTATAGGCAAGCCCGTAGAGCCTGCGTGGACAAAAATGAGTTGTGACAAAAAATGGTCCTGGATTATGTTTGTCATAGTCATCAAGATTCGGTCTAGTTCCCACCTTCGTGCATAGGTTTGTGCATGGGACCATTGTTAAAGCGCATGAGAATTTTTCAAATCCTATACACTGTATTTTGAACACGATCTTTGAGATCTGGCTGCTCATTTCTGAGGCAAACTCAGGAAAAACAAAATTACACTTGTCTTTTTATTTTCAGTCTAGATCATAGATCTTAATTTTTGAACCTAAAGTCGCCCTGCATAGCGAAATCTGTAGTGGTTTACATATCATGTTATGACGTTCTACACTGTACATGTATGTGTATTATATATGGCAGCGCGCAGTCAAATCCTATATTTTGAACACGATCTTTGAAATCTGCCTGCTCATTTCTGTGGCAAACTCAGAAAAAACAAAATTACACGTGTCTTTTTATTTTCAGTGTAGATCATAGATCTGAATTTTTGAACCTGCAGTCGATCTGCGCAGCGAAATCTGTATTGATTTACATATCACGCAATTCCGGTTTACAATGTATGTGTATTATATATGGCAGCACGCAGTCTAATTTTATATATTGAATACGATCTTTGAAATCTGCCTACTCAATTCTGGGGCAAACTCAGGAAAAACAAAATTACACGTGTCTTTTTATTTTCAGTCTAGATCATATATCTGAATTTTTGAACCTGAAGTCGCCCTGCTTAGCGAAATCTGCCATGTTTTATAAATCATGTTATGACGTGCTACACTGTATGTGTATTATAATATGGCAGCACGCAGTCTAATCCTATATTTTGAACCCGATCTTTGAAAACTGCCTGCTCATTTCTGGGGCAGACTGAGGAAAAACAAAATTACACGTGTCTTTTTATTTACAGTGTAGATCATAGATCTGAATTTTTGAACCTGAAGTCGCCCTGCATAGCGAAATCTGTAATGATTTATAAATCATGTTATGGCGTTCTACACTGTAAGTGTATTACTATATGGCAGCGCGCTGTCAACTCCAATATTTGAAAACGATCTTTGAAATCTGGCTGCTCATTTCTGGGGCAGACTGAGGAAAAACAAAATTCCACGTGTCTTTTTATTTTCAGTCTAGATCATAGATCTGAATTTTTGAACCTAAAGTCGCCCTGCATAGCGAAATCTGTAATGATATATTATATCATGTTATTACGTTCTACACTGTATGTGTATTATATGTGGCAGTCTTATTGTATATTTTGAACACGATCTTTGAAATCTGGCTGCTCAATTATGGGGCAAACTGAGGAAAATTCCAATTTCACTTGTCTTTTTATTTTCAGTCTAGATCAGCGATCTTAATTTCTAATCCTGAAGTCCCTCTGCGAAGCAAAATCTATAATGATTAATATATCATGTTATTACTCTCAACACTGTATGAGTGTTATATTTAGAATACTAAACTCAATGAAAATATTATAAGTGATTCACACTAAAGTGTCGATTTTACGAAGCCCGAGGATCGATCGTACCCCCATCGTATCCTACGTAGGGCTGCAAGGCATAATTCCTATGTTATACGACTAATAGTTTGAGGTTACTGCAGTCCCACTTATTGGGCCGTTAGAATTATTTTTTTCAAGATTTTTTATTTCGTCCTTCGCACTAACGTCCCACGCTAAGCAATGCAGTAAAACATTAAATCATAAACCGATCACCTAAAACATGTCTGAAATCAAGTGAAAACATTCCACCTCCCCCTAAAAAAATCCTAACGCGCTTTATCAATGAGCCCGTGCACAAACCATATTACGAAGGCTGGGATCTTGACCATAATTCACTGACTATGCCAGACGACTGGCTCATGCCATGCTTATAGGCAAGCCCATAGAGCCTGCGTGGAAAAAAATGAGTTGTGACATGAAATGGTCCTGGATTATGTTTGTCATAGTCAGTTAGATGCGGTCTAGTTTCCACCTTCGTGCATAAGTTTGTTTATCATTATATATGACAGCCCGCGGTCAAATCCTATATTTTGAACACGATCTTTGAAATGTGGCTGCTCATTTCTGGGGCAGACTGAGGAAAAACTAAATTTCACGTGTCTTTTTTTTTTCAGTCTAGATCATAGTTCTGAATTTTTGAACCTGAAGTCGCCCTGCATAGCGAAATCTGTAATGATTTATAAATCATGTTATGACGTTCTACACTGTATGTGTATTACATGTGGCAGTCTAATTCTATATTTTGAACACGATCTTTGAAATCTGGCTGCTCATTTCTGGGGCAGACTGAGGAAAAACAAAATTACACGTGTCTTTTTATTTTCAGTCTAGCTCATAGATCTGAATTTTTGAACCTGAAGTCGCCGTGCATAGCGAAATCTGTAATGATTTATATATCATGTTATGACGTTCTACACTGTATGTGTATTCTTATATGGCAGCGCGCTGTCAAATCCAATATTTTGAAAACGATCTTTGAGATCTGCCTGCTCATTTCTCGTGCAAACTCAGGAAAAACAAAATTACACGTGTCTTTTTATTTTCAGTGTAGGTCATAGATCTGAATTGCTGAACCTGAAGTCGCTCTGCGTAGCGAAATCTGTAATGATTTATTATATCATGTTATTACGTTTAAACACTGTATGTGTATTATATGTGGCAGTCTAATTCTATATTTTGAAAACGATCTTTGAAATCTGCCTGCTCATGTCTCGTGCAAACTCAGGAAAAACAAAATTACACGTGTCTTTTTATTTTCAGTGTAGGTCATAGATCTGAATTTTTGAACCTGAAGTCGCCCTGCATAGCGAAATCTGTAATGATTTATATATCATGTTATGACGTTCTACACTGTATGTGTATTCTTATATGGCAGCGCGCTGTCAAATCCAAATTTTGAAAACGATTTTTGAAATCTGCCTGCTCATTTCTCGTGCAAACTCAGGAAAAACACGTGTCTTTTTATTTTCAGTGTAGGTCATAGTTCTGAATTTTTGAACCTGAAGTCGCCCTGCATAGCGAAAACTGTAATCTTTTATAAATCATGTTATGACGTTCTACACTGTATGTGTATTATTATATGGCAGCGCGCTGTCAACTCCAATATTTGAAACTATCTTGGAAATCTGGCTGCTCATTTCTGGGGCAGACTGAGGAAAAACAAAATTACACGTGTCTTTTAATTTTCAGTCTAGATCATAGATCTGAATTTTTGAACCTGAAGTCGCCCTGCATAGCGAAATCTGTAGTGATTTATAAATCATGTTATGACGTTCTACACTGTATGTGTATTTTATATGGCAGTCTAATTCTATATTTTGAACACGATCTTTGAAATCTGGCTGCTCAATTATGGGGCAAACTGAGGAAAATTCCAATTGCACTTGTCTTTTTATTTTCAATCTAGATCAGCGATCTTAATTTCTAATCCTGAAGTCCCCCTGCGAAGCAAAATCTGTAATGATTTATATATCATGTTATTACGCTCAACACTGTATGCGTGTTATATTTAGAATACTAAACTCAATGAAATATTATAAGTGATTCACACTAAAGTGTCGATTTTACGAAGCCCGAGGATCGATCGCACCCCCATCGTATCCCACGTAGGGCTGCAAGGCATAATTCATAGGTTATACTACTAATAGTTTGAGGTTACTGCAGTCCGACTTAATGGGCCGTTAGAATTATTTTTTTCACGATTTTTTATTTCGTCCTTCGCACTAACGTCCCACGCTAAGCAATGCAGTAAAACATAAAATCATAAACCGATCACCTAAAACATGTCTGAAATCAAGTGAAAACATTCCACCTCCCCCTAAAAAAATCCTAACGCGCTTTAGCAATGAGCCCGTGTACAAACCATATTACGAAGGCTGGGATCTTGACCATAATTCACTGACTATGCCAGACGACTGGCTCATGCCATGCTTATAGGCAAGCCCATAGAGCCTGCGTGGAAAAAAATGAGTTGTGACATGAAATGGTCCTGGGCCCTTTTCCAAATCTCGGCTCCGGCTCAGGCTCCGGCTTCGGCGCTGTCATCCATATACTGAAAATATAGGTTATGGCTTTTCATTGAAGCCGAATCTCTGTTTTCTTGTTCAAAATAGAGAATCTACTTCCGAACCGCAGCCAAAAGCCTCTATTTTGATGCCCATTATTTTAAAATTGACTCAAGAAATGGAGCTGGAGCCGGAGCCTGAGCCGGAGCCGAGGTTTGGAAAAGGGCCCTGGATTATGTTTGTCATAGTCAGTTAGATGCGGTCTAGTTTCCACCTTCGTGCATAAGTTTGTTTATCATTACATATGACAGCCCGCGGTCAAATCCTATATTTTAAACACGATCTTTGAAATCTGGCTGCTCATTTCTGGGGCAGACTGAGGAAAAACAAAATTTCACGTGTCTTTTTATTTTCAGTCTAGATCATAGATCTGAATTTTTGAACCTGAAGTCGCCCTGCATAGCGAAATCTGTAATGATTTATGAATCATGTTATGACGTTCTACACTGTTTGTGTATTATATGTGGCAGTCTAATTCTATATTTTGAACACGATCTTTGAAATCTGGCTGCTCATTTCTGGGGCAGACTGAGGAAAAACAAAATTACACGTGTCTTTTATATTTTCAGTGTAGATCATAGATCTGAATTTTTGAACCTGAAGTCGCCCTGCATAGCGAAATCTGTAATGATTTATATATCATGTTATGACGTTCTACACTGTATGTGTATTCTTATATGGCAGCGCGCTGTCAAATCCAATATTTTGAAAACGATTTTTGAAATCTGCCTGCTCATTTCTCGTGCAAACTCAGGAAAAACACGTGTCTTTTTATTTTCAGTGTAGGTCATAGATCTGAATTTTTGAACCTGAAGTCGCCCTGCATAGCGAAAACTGTAATCTTTTATAAATCATGTTATGACGTTCTACACTGTATGTGTATTATTATATGGCAGCGCGCTGTCAACTCCAATATTTGAAACTATCTTGGAAATCTGGCTGCTCATTTCTGGGGCAGACTGAGGAAAAACAAAATTACACGTGTCTTTTAATTTTCAGTCTAGATCATAGATCTGAATTTTTGAACCTGAAGTCGCCCTGCATAGCGAAATCTGTAATGATTTATAAATCATGTTATGACGTTCTACACTGTATGTGTATTATATATGGCAGTCTAATTCTATATTTTGAACACGATCTTTGAAATCTGGCTGCTCAATTATGGGGCAAACTGAGGATAATTCCAATTGCACTTGTCTTTTTATTTTCAATCTAGATCAGCGATCTTAATTTCTAATCCTGAAGTCCCCCTGCGAAGCAAAATCTGTAATGATTTATATATCATGTTATTACGCTCAACACTGTATGCGTGTTATATTTAGAATACTAAACTCAATGAAATATTATAAGTGATTCACACTAAAGTGTCGATTTTACGAAGCCCGAGGATCGATCGCACCCCCATCGTATCCCACGTAGGGCTGCAAGGCATAATTCATAGGTTATACTACTAATAGTTTGAGGTTACTGCAGTCCGACTTAATGGGCCGTTAGAATTATTTTTTTCACGATTTTTTATTTCGTCCTTCGCACTAACGTCCCACGCTAAACAATGCAGTAAAACATAAAATCATAAACCGATCACCTAAAACATGTCTGAAATCAAGTGAAAACATTCCACCTCCCCCTAAAAAAATCCTAACGCGCTTTAGCAATGAGCCCGTGTACAAACCATATTACGAAGGCTGGGATCTTGACCATAATTCACTGACTATGCCAGACGACTGGCTCATGCCATGCTTATAGGCAAGCCCATAGAGCCTGCGTGGAAAAAAATGAGTTGTGACATGAAATGGTCCTGGATTATGTTTGTCATAGTCAGTTAGATGCGGTCTAGTTTCCACCTTCGTGCATAAGTTTGTGTATCATTATATATGACAGCCCGCGGTCAAATCCTATATTTTGAACACGATCTTTGAAATCTGGCTGCTCATTTCTGGGGCAGACTGAGGAAAAACAAAATTTCACGTGTCTTTTTATTTTCAGTCTAGATCATAGATCTGAATTTTTGAACCTGAAGTCGCCCTGCATAGCGAAATCTGTAATGATTTATGAATCATGTTATGACGTTCTACACTGTATGTGTATTATATGTGGCAGTCTAATTCTATATTTTGAACACGATCTTTAAAATCTGGCTGCTCATTTCTGGGGCAGACTGAGGAAAAACAAAATTACACGTGTCTTTTATATTTTCAGTGTAGATCATAGATCTGAATTTTTGAACCTGAAGTCGCCCTGCATAGCGAAATCTGTAATGATTTATAAATCATGTTCTGACGTTCTACACTGTATGTGTATTATTATATGGCAGCGCGCTGTCAAATCCAATATTTGAAACTATCTTGGAAATCTGGCTGCTCATTTCTGGGGCAGACTGAGGAAAAACAAAATTACACGTGTCTTTTTATTTTCAGTCTAGATCATAGATCTGAATTTTTGAACCTGAAGTCGCCCTGCATAGCGAAAACTGTAATGTTTTATAAATCATGTTATGACGTTCTACACTGTATGTGTATTATTATATGGCAGCGCGCTGTCAACTCCAATATTTGAAACTATCTTGGAAATCTGGCTGCTCATTTCTGGGGCAGACTGAGGAAAAACAAAATTACACGTGTCTTTTAATTTTCAGTCTAGATCATAGATCTGAATTTTTGAACCTGATGTCGCCCTGCATAGCGAAATCTGTAATGATTAATAAATCATGTTATGACGTTCTACACTGTATGTGTATTATTATATGGCAGCGCGCTGTCAAATCCAATATTTGAAAACGATCTTTGAAATCTGTCTGCTCATTTCTGGGGCAGACTGAGGAAAAACAAAATTACACGTGTCTTTTAATTTTCAGTCTAGATCATAGATCTGAATTTTTGAACCTGATGTCGCCCTGCATAGCAAAATCTGTAATGATTTATGAATCATGTTATGACGTTCTACACTGTATGTGTATTATATGTGGCAGTCTAATTCTATATTTTGAACACGATCTTTGAAATCTGGCTGCTCAATTATGGGGCAAACTGAGGAAAATTCCAATTGCACTTGTCTTTTTATTTTCAATCTAGATCAGCGATCTTAATTTCTAATCCTGAAGTCCCCCTGCGAAGCAAAATCTGTAATGATTTATATATCATGTTATTACGCTCAACACTGTATGCGTGTTATATTTAGAATACTAAACTCAATGAAATATTATAAGTGATTCACACTAAAGTGTCGATTTTACGAAGCCCGAGGATCGATCGCACCCCCATCGTATCCCACGTAGGGCTGCAAGGCATAATTCATAGGTTATACTACTAATAGTTTGAGGTTACTGCAGTCCGACTTAATGGGCCGTTAGAATAATTTTTTTCACGATTTTTTATTTCGTCCTTCGCACTAACGTCCCACGCTAAGCAATGCAGTAAAACATAAAATCATAAACCGATCACCTAAAACATGTCTGAAATCAAGTGAAAACATTCCACCTCCCCCTAAAAAAATCCTAACGCGCTTTAGCAATGAGCCCGTGTACAAACCATATTACGAAGGCTGGGATCTTGACCATAATTCACTGACTATGCCAGACGACTGGCTCATGCCATGCTTATAGGCAAGCCCATAGAGCCTGCGTGGAAAAAAAATGAGTTGTGACATGAAATGGTCCTGGATTATGTTTGTCATAGTCAGTTAGATGCGGTCTAGTTTCCACCTTCGTGCATAAGTTTGTGTATCATTATATATGACAGCCCGCGGTCAAATCCTATATTTTGAACACGATCTTTGAAATCTGGCTGCTCATTTCTGGGGCAGACTGAGGAAAAACAAAATTTCACGTGTCTTTTTATTTTCAGTCTAGATCATAGATCTGAATTTTTGAACCTGAAGTCGCCCTGCATAGCGAAATCTGTAATGATTTATGAATCATGTTATGACGTTCTACACTGTATGTGTATTATATGTGGCAGTCTAATTCTATATTTTGAACACGATCTTTAAAATCTGGCTGCTCATTTCTGGGGCAGACTGAGGAAAAACAAAATTACACGTGTCTTTTATATTTTCAGTGTAGATCATAGATCTGAATTTTTGAACCTGAAGTCGCCCTGCATAGCGAAATCTGTAATGATTTATAAATCATGTTCTGACGTTCTACACTGTATGTGTATTATTATATGGCAGCGCGCTGTCAAATCCAATATTTGAAACTATCTTGGAAATCTGGCTGCTCATTTCTGGGGCAGACTGAGGAAAAACAAAATTACACGTGTCTTTTTATTTTCAGTCTAGATCATAGATCTGAATTTTTGAACCTGAAGTCGCCCTGCATAGCGAAAACTGTAATGTTTTATAAATCATGTTATGACGTTCTACACTGTATGTGTATTATTATATGGCAGCGCGCTGTCAACTCCAATATTTGAAACTATCTTGGAAATCTGGCTGCTCATTTCTGGGGCAGACTGAGGAAAAACAAAATTACACGTGTCTTTTATATTTTCAGTTTAGATCATAGATCTGAATTTTTGAACCTGAAGTCGCCCTGCATAGCGAAATCTGTAATGATTTATAAATCATGTTCTGACGTTCTACACTGTATGTGCATTATTATATGGCAGCGCGCTGTCAAATCCAATATTTGAAAACGATCTTTGAAATCTGGCTGCTCATTTCTGGGGCAGACTGAGGAAAAAACAAA
Organism: Astropecten irregularis; assembly: GCA_963971285.1. Taxonomy (NCBI): domain Eukaryota; kingdom Metazoa; phylum Echinodermata; class Asteroidea; order Paxillosida; family Astropectinidae; genus Astropecten; species Astropecten irregularis. Next base: position 10,482,577 of record OZ020251.1, on the reverse strand, counting down.
ATAACACGTGTCCTTATATTTTCAGTGTAGATCATAGATCTGAATTTTTGAACCTGAAGTCGCCCTGCATAGCGAAATCTGTAATGATTTATAAATCATGTTATGACGTTCTACACTGTATGTGTATTATTATATGGCAGCGCGCTGTCAAATCCAATATTTTGAAAAAGATCTTTGAAATCTGCCTGCTCATTTCTCGGGCAAACTCAGGAAAAACAAAATTACACGTGTCTTTTTATTTTCAGTGTAGGTCATAGATCTGAATTGCTGAACCTGAAGTCGCTCTGCGTAGCGAAATCTGTAATGATTTATTATATCATGTTATTACGTTTCAACACTGTATGTGTATTATATGTGGCAGTCTAATTCTATATTTTGAACGCGATCTTTGAAATCTGGCTGCTCAATTATGGGGCAAACTGAGGAAAATTCCAATTGCACTTGTCTTTTTATTTTCAGTCTAGATCAGCGATCTTAATTTCTAATCCTGAAGTCCCCCTGCGAAGCAAAATCTGTAATGATTTATATATCATGTTATTACGCTCAACACTGTATGCGTGTTATATTTAGAATACTAAACTCAATGAAATATTATAAGTGATTCACACTAAAGTGTCGATTTTACGAAGCCCGAGGATCGATCGTACCCCCATCGTATCCTACGTAGGGCTGCAAGGCATATTTCATAGGTCATACTACTAATAGTTTGAGGTTACTGCAGTCCGACTTATTGGGCCGTTAGAATTATTTTTTTCACGATTTTTTATTTCGTCCTTCGCACTAACGTCCCACGCTAAGCAATGCAGTAAAACATAAAATCATAAACCGATCACCTAAAACATGTCTGAAATCAAGTGAAAACATTCCACCTCCCCCTAAAAAAATCCTCACGCGCTTTATCAATGAGCCCGTGTACAAACCATATTACGAAGGCTGGGATCTTGACCATAATTCACTGACTATGCCAGACGACTGGCTCATGCCATGCTTATAGGCAAGCCCATAGAGCCTGCGTGGAAAAAAAATGAGTTGTGACATGAAATGGTCCTGGATTATGTTTGTCATAGTCAGTTAGATGCGGTCTAGTTTCCACCTTCGTGCATAAGTTTGTGTATCATTATATATGACAGCCCGCGGTCAAATCCTATATTTTGAACACGATCTTTGAAATGTGGCTGCTCATTTCTGGGGCAGACTGAGGAAAAACTAAATTACACGTGTCTTTTATATTTTCAGTGTAGATCATAGATCTGAATTTTTGAACCTGAAGTCGCCCTGCATAGCGAAATCTGTAATGATTTATATATCATGTTATAACGTTCTACACTGTATGTGTATTCTTATATGGCAGCGCGCTGTCAAATCCAATATTTTGAAAACGATTTTTGAAATCTGCCTGCTCATTTCTCGTGCAAACTCAGGGAAAACACGTGTCTTTTTATTTTCAGTGTAGGTCATAGATCTGAATTTTTGAACCTGAAGTCGCCCTGCATAGCGAAAACTGTAATGATTTATTATATCATGTTATTACGTTTAAACACTGTATGTGTATTATATGTGGCAGTCTAATTCTATATTTTGAAAACGATCTTTGAAATCTGCCTGCTCATTTCTCGTGCAAACTCAGGAAAAACAAAATTACACGTGTCTTTTTATTTTCAGTGTAGGTCATAGATCTGAATTTTTGAACCTGAAGTCGCCCTGCATAGCGAAATCTGTAATGATTTATATATCATGTTATGACGTTCTACACTGTATGTGTATTCTTATATGGCAGCGCGCTGTCAAATCCAATATTTTGAAAACGATTTTTGAAATCTGCCTGCTCATTTCTCGTGCAAACTCAGGAAAAACAAAATTACACGTGTCTTTTTATTTTCAGTGTAGGTCATAGATCTGAATTTTTGAACCTGAAGTCGCCCTGCATAGCGAAAACTGTAATGTTTTATAAATCATGTTATGACGTTCTACACTGTATGTGTATTATTATATGGCAGCGCGCTGTCAACTCCAATATTTGAAACTATCTTGGAAATCTGGCTGCTCATTTCTGGGGCAGACTGAGGAAAAACAAAATTACACGTGTCTTTTAATTTTCAGTCTAGATCATAGATCTGAATTTTTGAACCTGAAGTCGCCCTGCATAGCGAAATCTGTAATGATTTATAAATCATGTTATGACGTTCTACACTGTATGTGTATTATATGTGGCAGTCTAATTCTATATTTTGAACACGATCTTTGAAATCTGGCTGCTCATTTCTGGGGCAGACTGAGGAAAAACAAAATTACACGTGTCTTTTATATTTTCAGTGTAGATCATAGATCTGAATTTTTGAACCTGAAGTCGCCCTGCATAGCGAAATCTGTAATGATTTATAAATCATGTTCTGACGTTCTACACTGTATGTGTATTATTATATGGCAGCGCGCTGTCAAATCCAATATTTGAAACTATCTTGGAAATCTGGCTGCTCATTTCTGGGGCAGACTGAGGAAAAACAAAATTACACGTGTCGTATTATTTTCAGTCTAGATCATAGATCTGAATTTTTGAACCTGAAGTCGCCCTGCATAGCGAAAACTGTAATGTTTTATAAATCATGTTATGACGTTCTACACTGTATGTGTATTATTATATGGCAGCGCGCTGTCAACTCCAATATTTGAAACTATCTTGGAAATCTGGCTGCTCATTTCTGGGGCAGACTGAGGAAAAACAAAATTACACGTGTCTTTTAATTTTCAGTGTAGATCATAGATCTGAATTTTTGAACCTGAAGTCGCCCTGCATAGCGAAATCTGTAATGATTTATAAATCATGTTATGACGTTCTACACTGTATGTGTATTATATGTGGCAGTCTAATTCTATATTTTGAACACGATCTTTGAAATCTGGCTGCTCAATTATGGGGCAAACTGAGGAAAATTCCAATTGCACTTGTCTTTTTATTTTCAATCTAGATCAGCGATCTTAATTTCTAATCCTGAAGTCCCCCTGCGAAGCAAAATCTGTAATGATTTATATATCATGTTATTACGCTCAACACTGTATGCGTGTTATATTTAGAATACTAAACTCAATGAAATAATTATTATAAGTGATTCACACTAAAGTGTCGATTTTACGAAGCCCGAGGATCGATCGCACCCCCATCGTATCCCACGTAGGGCTGCAAGGCATAATTCATAGGTTATACTGCTAATAGTTTGAGGTTACTGCAGTCCGACTTAATGGGCCGTTAGAATTATTTTTTTCACGATTTTTTATTTCGTCCTTCGCACTAACGTCCCACGCTAAGCAATGCAGTAAAACATAAAATCATAAACCGATCACCTAAAACATGTCTGAAATCAAGTGAAAACATTCCACCTCCCCCTAAAAAAATCCTAACGCGCTTTAGCAATGAGCCCGTGTACAAACCATATTACGAAGGCTGGGATCTTGACCATAATTCACTGACTATGCCAGACGACTGGCTCATGCCATGCTTATAGGCAAGCCCATAGGGCCTGCGTGGAAAAAAATGAGTTGTGACATGAAATGGTCCTGGATTATGTTTGTCATAGTCAGTTAGATGCGGTCTAGTTTCCACCTTCGTGCATAAGTTTGTGTATCATTATATATGACAGCCCGCGGTCAAATCCTATATTTTGAACACGATCTTTGAAATCTGGCTGCTCATTTCTGGGGCAGACTGAGGAAAAACAAAATTTCACGTGTCTTTTTATTTTCAGTCTAGATCATAGATCTGAATTTTTGAACCTGAAGTCGCCCTGCATAGCGAAATCTGTAATGATTTATGAATCATGTTATGACGTTCTACACTGTATGTGTATTATATGTGGCAGTCTAATTCTATATTTTGAACACGATCTTTGAAATCTGGCTGCTCATTTCTGGGGCAGACTGAGGATAAACAAAATTACACGTGTCTTTTATATTTTCAGTGTAGATCATAGATCTGAATTTTTGAACCTGAAGTCGCCCTGCATAGCGAAATCTGTAATGATTTATAAATCATGTTCTGACGTTCTACACTGTATGTGTATTATTATATGGCAGCGCGCTGTCAAATCCAATATTTGAAACTATCTTGGAAATCTGGCTGCTCATTTCTGGGGCAGACTGAGGAAAAACAAAATTACACGTGTCTTTTTATTTTCAGTCTAGATCATAGATCTGAATTTTTGAACCTGAAGTCGCCCTGCATAGCGAAATCTGTAATGATTTATAAATCATGTTCTGACGTTCTACACTGTATGTGTATTATTATATGGCAGCGCGCTGTCAAATCCAATATTTGAAACTATCTTGGAAATCTGGCTGCTCATTTCTGGGGCAGACTGAGGAAAAACAAAATTACACGTGTCTTTTTATTTTCAGTCTAGATCATAGATCTGAATTTTTGAACCTGAAGTCGCCCTGCATAGCGAAAACTGTAATGTTTTATAAATCATGTTATGACGTTCTACACTGTATGTGTATTATTATATGGCAGCGCGCTGTCAACTCCAATATTTGAAACTATCTTGGAAATCTGGCTGCTCATTTCTGGGGCAGACTGAGGAAAAACAAAATTACACGTGTCTTTTAATTTTCAGTGTAGATCATAGATCTGAATTTTTGAACCTGAAGTCGCCCTGCATAGCGAAATCTGTAATGATTTATAAATCATGTTATGACGTTCTACACTGTATGTGTATTATATGTGGCAGTCTAATTCTATATTTTGAACACGATCTTTGAAATCTGGCTGCTCAATTATGGGGCAAACTGAGGAAAATTCCAATTGCACTTGTCTTTTTATTTTCAATCTAGATCAGCGATCTTAATTTCTAATCCTGAAGTCCCCCTGCGAAGCAAAATCTGTAATGATTTATATATCATGTTATTACGCTCAACACTGTATGCGTGTTATATTTAGAATACTAAACTCAATGAAATAATTATTATAAGTGATTCACACTAAAGTGTCGATTTTACGAAGCCCGAGGATCGATCGCACCCCCATCGTATCCCACGTAGGGCTGCAAGGCATAATTCATAGGTTATACTGCTAATAGTTTGAGGTTACTGCAGTCCGACTTAATGGGCCGTTAGAATTATTTTTTTCACGATTTTTTATTTCGTCCTTCGCACTAACGTCCCACGCTAAGCAATGCAGTAAAACATAAAATCATAAACCGATCACCTAAAACATGTCTGAAATCAAGTGAAAACATTCCACCTCCCCCTAAAAAAATCCTAACGCGCTTTAGCAATGAGCCCGTGTACAAACCATATTACGAAGGCTGGGATCTTGACCATAATTCACTGACTATGCCAGACGACTGGCTCATGCCATGCTTATAGGCAAGCCCATAGGGCCTGCGTGGAAAAAAATGAGTTGTGACATGAAATGGTCCTGGATTATGTTTGTCATAGTCAGTTAGATGCGGTCTAGTTTCCACCTTCGTGCATAAGTTTGTGTATCATTATATATGACAGCCCGCGGTCAAATCCTATATTTTGAACACGATCTTTGAAATCTGGCTGCTCATTTCTGGGGCAGACTGAGGAAAAACAAAATTTCACGTGTCTTTTTATTTTCAGTCTAGATCATAGATCTGAATTTTTGAACCTGAAGTCGCCCTGCATAGCGAAATCTGTAATGATTTATGAATCATGTTATGACGTTCTACACTGTATGTGTATTATATGTGGCAGTCTAATTCTATATTTTGAACACGATCTTTGAAATCTGGCTGCTCATTTCTGGGGCAGACTGAGGATAAACAAAATTACACGTGTCTTTTATATTTTCAGTGTAGATCATAGATCTGAATTTTTGAACCTGAAGTCGCCCTGCATAGCGAAATCTGTAATGATTTATAAATCATGTTCTGACGTTCTACACTGTATGTGTATTATTATATGGCAGCGCGCTGTCAAATCCAATATTTGAAACTATCTTGGAAATCTGGCTGCTCATTTCTGGGGCAGACTGAGGAAAAACAAAATTACACGTGTCTTTTTATTTTCAGTCTAGATCATAGATCTGAATTTTTGAACCTGAAGTCGCCCTGCATAGCGAAATCTGTAATGATTTATAAATCATGTTCTGACGTTCTACACTGTATGTGTATTATTATATGGCAGCGCGCTGTCAAATCCAATATTTGAAACTATCTTGGAAATCTGGCTGCTCATTTCTGGGGCAGACTGAGGAAAAACAAAATTACACGTGTCTTTTTATTTTCAGTCTAGATCATAGATCTGAATTTTTGAACCTGAAGTCGCCCTGCATAGCGAAAACTGTAATGTTTTATAAATCATGTTATGACGTTCTACACTGTATGTGTATTATTATATGGCAGCGCGCTGTCAACTCCAATATTTGAAACTATCTTGGAAATCTGGCTGCTCATTTCTGGGGCAGACTGAGGAAAAACAAAATTACACGTGTCTTTTAATTTTCAGTCTAGATCATAGATCTGAATTTTTGAACCTGAAGTCGCCCTGCATAGCGAAATCTGTAATGATTTATAAATCATGTTATGACGTTCTACACTGTATGTGTATTATATGTGGCAGTCTAATTCTATATTTTGAACACGATCTTTGAAATCTGGCTGCTCAATTATGGGGCAAACTGACGAAAATTCCAATTGCACTTGTCTTTTTATTTTCAATCTAGATCAGCGATCTTAATTTCTCATCCTGAAGTCCCCCTGCGAAGCAAAATCTGTAATGATTTATATATCATGTTATTACGCTCAACACTGTATGCGTGTTATATTTAGAATACTAAACTCAATGAAATATTATAAGTGATTCACACTAAAGTGTCGATTTTACGAAGCCCGAGGATCGATCGCACCCCCATCGTATCCCACGTAGGGCTGCAAGGCATAATTCATAGGTTATACTCCTAATAATTTGAGGTTACTGCAGTCCGACTTAATGGGCCGTTAGAATTATTTTTTTCACGATTTTTTATTTCGTCCTTCGCACTAACGTCCCACGCTAAGCAATGCAGTAAAACATAAAATTATAAACCGATCACCTAAAACATGTCTGAAATCAAGTGAAAACATTCCACCTCCCCCTAAAAAAATCCTAACGCGCTTTAGCAATGAGCCCGTGTACAAACCATATTACGAAGGCTGGGATCTTGACCATAATTCACTGACTATGCCAGACGACTGGCTCATGCCATGCTTATAGGCAAGCCCATAGAGCCTGCGTGGAAAAAAAATGAGTTGTGACATGAAATGGTCCTGGATTATGTTTGTCATAGTCAGTTAGATGCGGTCTAGTTTCCACCTTCGTGCATAAGTTTGTGTATCATTATATATGACAGCCCGCGGTCAAATCCTATATTTTGAACACGATCTTTGAAATCTGGCTGCTCATTTCTGGGGCAGACTGAGGAAAAACAAAATTTCACGTGTCTTTTTATTTTCAGTCTAGATCATAGATCTGAATTTTTGAACCTGAAGTCGCCCTGCATAGCGAAATCTGTAATGATTTATGAATCATGTTATGACGTTCTACACTGTATGTGTATTATATGTGGCAGTCTAATTCTATATTTTGAACACGATCTTTGAAATCTGGCTGCTCATTTCTGGGGCAGACTGAGGAAAACAAAATTACACGTGTCTTTTATATTTTCAGTGTAGATCATAGATCTGAATTTTTGAACCTGAAGTCGCCCTGCATAGCGAAATCTGTAATGATTTATAAATCATGTTCTGACGTTCTACACTGTATGTGTATTATTATATGGCAGCGCGCTGTCAAATCCAATATTTGAAACTATCTTGGAAATCTGGCTGCTCATTTCTGGGGCAGACTGAGGAAAAACAAAATTACACGTGTCTTTTTATTTTCAGTCTAGATCATAGATCTGAATTTTTGAACCTGAAGTCGCCCTGCATAGCGAAATCTGTAATGATTTATAAATCATGTTCTGACGTTCTACACTGTATGTGTATTATTATATGGCAGCGCGCTGTCAAATCCAATATTTGAAACTATCTTGGAAATCTGGCTGCTCATTTCTGGGGCAGACTGAGGAAAAACAAAATTACACGTGTCTTTTTATTTTCAGTCTAGATCATAGATCTGAATTTTTGAACCTGAAGTCGCCCTGCATAGCGAAAACTGTAATGTTTTATAAATCATGTTATGACGTTCTACACTGTATGTGTATTATATGTGGCAGTCTAATTCTATATTTTGAACACGATCTTTGAAATCTGGCTGCTCAATTATGGGGCAAACTGAGGAAAATGCCAATTGCACTTGTCTTTTTATTTTCAATCTAGATCAGCGATCTTAATTTCTAATCCTGAAGTCCCCCTGCGAAGCAAAATCTGTAATGATTTATATATCATGTTATTACGCTCAACACTGTATGCGTGTTATATTTAGAATACTAAACTCAATGAAATTTTATAAGTGATTCACACTAAAGTGTCGATTTTACGAAGCCCGAGGATCGATCGCACCCCCATCGTATCCCACGTAGGGCTGCAAGGCATAATTCATAGGTTATACTACTAATAGTTTGAGGTTACTGCAGTCCGACTTAATGGGCCGTTAGAATTATTTTTTTCACGATTTTTTATTTCATCCTTCGCACTAACGTCCCACGCTAAGCAATGCAGTAAAACATAAAATCATAAACCGATCACCTAAAACATGTCTGAAATCAAGTGAAAACATTCCACCTCCCCCTAAAAAAATCCTAACGCGCTTTAGCAATGAGCCCGTGTACAAACCATATTACGAAGGCTGGGATCTTGACCATAATTCACTGACTATGCCAGACGACTGGCTCATGCCATGCTTATAGGCAAGCCCATAGAGCCTGCGTGGAAAAAAATGAGTTGTGACATGAAATGGTCCTGGATTATGTTTGTCATAGTCAGTTAGATGCGGTCTAGTTTCCACCTTCGTGCATAAGTTTGTGTATCATTATATATGACAGCCCGCGGTCAAATCCTATATTTTGAACACGATCTTTGAAATCTGGCTGCTCATTTCTGGGGCAGACTGAGGAAAAACAAAATTTCACGTGTCTTTTTATTTTCAGTCTAGATCATAGATCTGAATTTTTGAACCTGAAGTCGCCCTGCATAGCGAAATCTGTAATGATTTATGAATCATGTTATGACGTTCTACACTGTATGTGTATTATATGTGGCAGTCTAATTCTATATTTTGAACACGATCTTTGAAATCTGGCTGCTCATTTCTGGGGCAGACTGAGGAAAACAAAATTACACGTGTCTTTTATATTTTCAGTGTAGATCATAGATCTGAATTTTTGAACCTGAAGTCGCCCTGCATAGCGAAATCTGTAATGATTTATAAATCATGTTCTGACGTTCTACACTGTATTTGTATTATTATATGGCAGCGCGCTGTCAAATCCAATATTTGAAACTATCTTGGAAATCTGGCTGCTCATTTCTGGGGCAGACTGAGGAAAAACAAAATTACACGTGTCTTTTTATTTTCAGTCTAGATCATAGATCTGAATTTTTGAACCTGAAGTCGCCCTGCATAGCGAAATCTGTAATGATTTATAAATCATGTTCTGACGTTCTACACTGTATGTGTATTATTATATGGCAGCGCGCTGTCAAATCCAATATTTGAAACTATCTTGGAAATCTGGCTGCTCATTTCTGGGGCAGACTGAGGAAAAACAAAATTACACGTGTCTTTTTATTTTCAGTCTAGATCATAGATCTGAATTTTTGAACCTGAAGTCGCCCTGCATAGCGAAAACTGTAATGTTTTATAAATCATGTTATGACGTTCTACACTGTATGTGTATTATTATATGGCAGCGCGCTGTCAACTCCAATATTTGAAACTATCTTGGAAATCTGGCTGCTCATTTCTGGGGCAGACTGAGGAAAAACAAAATTACACGTGTCTTTTAATTTTCAGTCTAGATCATAGATCTGAATTGTTGAACCTGAAGTCGCCCTGCATAGCGAAATCTGTAATGATTTATAAATCATGTTATGACGTTCTACACTGTATGTGTATTATATGTGGCAGTCTAATTCTATATTTTGAACACGATCTTTGAAATCTGGCTGCTCAATTATGGGGCAAACTGAGGAAAATTCCAATTGCACTTGTCTTTTTATTTTCAATCTAGATCAGCGATCTTAATTTCTAATCCTGAAGTCCCCCTGCGAAGCGAAATCTGTAATGATTTATAAATCATGTTCTGACGTTCTACACTGTATGTGTATTATTATATGGCAGCGCGCTGTCAAATCCAATATTTGAAACTATCTTGGAAATCTGGCTGCTCATTTCTGGGGCAGACTGAGGAAAAACAAAATTACACGTGTCTTTTTATTTTCAGTCTAGATCATAGATCTGAATTTTTGAACCTGAAGTCGCCCTGCATAGCGAAAACTGTAATGTTTTATAAATCATGTTATGACGTTCTACACTGTATGTGTATTATTATATGGCAGCGCGCTGTCAACTCCAATATTTGAAACTATCTTGGAAATCTGGCTGCTCATTTCTGGGGCAGACTAAGGAAAAACAAAATTACACGTGTCTTTTAATTTTCAGTCTAGATCATAGATCTGAATTTTTGAACCTGAAGTCGCCCTGCATAGCGAAATCTGTAATGATTTATAAATCATGTTATGACGTTCTACACTGTATGTGTATTATATGTGGCAGTCTAATTCTATATTTTGAACACGATCTTTGAAATCTGGCTGCTCAATTATGGGGCAAACTGAGGAAAATTCCAATTGCACTTGTCTTTTTATTTTCAATCTAGATCAGCGATCTTAATTTCTAATCCTGAAGTCCCCCTGCGAAGCAAAATCTGTAATGATTTATATATCATGTTATTACGCTCAACACTGTATGCGTGTTATATTTAGAATACTAAACTCAATGAAATTTTATAAGTGATTCACACTAAAGTGTCGATTTTACGAAGCCCGAGGATCGATCGCACCCCCATCGTATCCCACGTAGGGCTGCAAGGCATAATTCATAGGTTATACTACTAATAGTTTGAGGTTACTGCAGTCCGACTTAATGGGCCGTTAGAATTATTTTTTTCACGATTTTTTATTTCATCCTTCGCACTAACGTCCCACGCTAAGCAATGCAGTAAAACATAAAATCATAAACCGATCACCTAAAACATGTCTGAAATCAAGTGAAAACATTCCACCTCCCCCTAAAAAAATCCTAACGCGCTTTAGCAATGAGCCCGTGTACAAACCATATTACGAAGGCTGGGATCTTGACCATAATTCACTGACTATGCCAGACGACTGGCTCATGCCATGCTTATAGGTAAGCCCATAGAGCCTGCGTGGAAAAAAATGAGTTGTGACATGAAATGGTCCTGGATTATGTTTGTCATAGTCAGTTAGATGCGGTCTAGTTTCCACCTTCGTGCATAAGTTTGTGTATCATTATATATGACAGCCCGCGGTCAAATCCTATATTTTGAACACGATCTTTGAAATCTGGCTGCTCATTTCTGGGGCAGACTGAGGAAAAACAAAATTTCACGTGTCTTTTTATTTTCAGTCTAGATCATAGATCTGAATTTTTGAACCTGAAGTCGCCCTGCATAGCGAAATCTGTAATGATTTATGAATCATGTTATGACGTTCTACACTGTATGTGTATTATATGTGGCAGTCTAATTCTATATTTTGAACACGATCTTTGAAATCTGGCTGCTCATTTCTGGGGCAGACTGAGGAAAACAAAATTACACGTGTCTTTTATATTTTCAGTGTAGATCATAGCTCTGAATTTTTGAACCTGAAGTCGCCCTGCATAGCGAAATCTGTAATGATTTATAAATCATGTTCTGACGTTCTACACTGTATGTGTATTATTATATGGCAGCGCGCTGTCAAATCCAATATTTGAAACTATCTTGGAAATCTGGCTGCTCATTTCTGGGGCAGACTGAGGAAAAACAAAATTACACGTGTCTTTTTATTTTCAGTCTAGATCATAGATCTGAATTTTTGAACCTGAAGTCGCCCTGCATAGCGAAATCTGTAATGATTTATAAATCATGTTCTGACGTTCTACACTGTATGTGTATTATTATATGGCAGCGCGCTGTCAAATCCAATATTTGAAACTATCTTGGAAATCTGGCTGCTCATTTCTGGGGCAGACTGAGGAAAAACAAAATTACACGTGTCTTTTTATTTTCAGTCTAGATCATAGATCTGAATTTTTGAACCTGAAGTCGCCCTGCATAGCGAAAACTGTAATGTTTTATAAATCATGTTATGACGTTCTACACTGTATGTGTATTATTATATGGCAGCGCGCTGTCAACTCCAATATTTGAAACTATCTTGGAAATCTGGCTGCTCATTTCTGGGGCAGACTGAGGAAAAACAAAATTACACGTGTCTTTTAATTTTCAGTCTAGATCATAGATCTGAATTTTTGAACCTGAAGTCGCCCTGCATAGCGAAATCTGTAATGATTTATAAATCATGTTATGACGTTCTACACTGTATGTGTATTATATGTGGCAGTCTAATTCTATATTTTGAACACGATCTTTGAAATCTGGCTGCTCAATTATGGGGCAAACTGAGGAAAATTCCAATTGCACTTGTCTTTTTATTTTCAATCTAGATCAGCGATCTTAATTTCTAATCCTGAAGTCCCCCTGCGAAGCGAAATCTGTAATGATTTATAAATCATGTTCTGACGTTCTACACTGTATGTGTATTATTATATGGCAGCGCGCTGTCAAATCCAATATTTGAAACTATCTTGGAAATCTGGCTGCTCATTTCTGGGGCAGACTGAGGAAAAACAAAATTACACGTGTCTTTTTATTTTCAGTCTAGATCATAGATCTGAATTTTTGAACCTGAAGTCGCCCTGCATAGCGAAAACTGTAATGTTTTATAAATCATGTTATGACGTTCTACACTGTATGTGTATTATTATATGGCAGCGCGCTGTCAACTCCAATATTTGAAACTATCTTGGAAATCTGGCTGCTCATTTCTGGGGCAGACTGAGGAAAAACAAAATTACACGTGTCTTTTAATTTTCAGTCTAGATCATAGATCTGAATTTTTGAACCTGAAGTCGCCCTGCATAGCGAAATCTGTAATGATTTATAAATCATGTTATGACGTTCTACACTGTATGTGTATTATATGTGGCAGTCTAATTCTATATTTTGAACACGATCTTTGAAATCTGGCTGCTCAATTATGGGGCAAACTGAGGAAAATTCCAATTGCACTTGTCTTTTTATTTTCAATCTAGATCAGCGATCTTAATTTCTAATCCTGAAGTCCCCCTGCGAAGCAAAATCTGTAATGATTTATATATCATGTTATTACGCTCAACACTGTATGCGTGTTATATTTAGAATACTAAACTCAATGAAATTTTATAAGTGATTCACACTAAAGTGTCGATTTTACGAAGCCCGAGGATCGATCGCACCCCCATCGTATCCCACGTAGGGCTGCAAGGCATAATTCATAGGTTATACTACTAATAGTTTGAGGTTACTGCAGTCCGACTTAATGGGCCGTTAGAATTATTTTTTTCACGATTTTTTATTTCATCCTTCGCACTAACGTCCCACGCTAAGCAATGCAGTAAAACATAAAATCATAAACCGATCACCTAAAACATGTCTGAAATCAAGTGAAAACATTCCACCTCCCCCTAAAAAAATCCTAACGCGCTTTAGCAATGAGCCCGTGTACAAACCATATTACGAAGGCTGGGATCTTGACCATAATTCACTGACTATGCCAGACGACTGGCTCATGCCATGCTTATAGGTAAGCCCATAGAGCCTGCGTGGAAAAAAATGAGTTGTGACATGAAATGGTCCTGGATTATGTTTGTCATAGTCAGTTAGATGCGGTCTAGTTTCCACCTTCGTGCATAAGTTTGTGTATCATTATATATGACAGCCCGCGGTCAAATCCTATATTTTGAACACGATCTTTGAAATCTGGCTGCTCATTTCTGGGGCAGACTGAGGAAAAACAAAATTTCACGTGTCTTTTTATTTTCAGTCTAGATCATAGATCTGAATTTTTGAACCTGAAGTCGCCCTGCATAGCGAAATCTGTAATGATTTATGAATCATGTTATGACGTTCTACACTGTATGTGTATTATATGTGGCAGTCTAATTCTATATTTTGAACACGATCTTTGAAATCTGGCTGCTCATTTCTGGGGCAGACTGAGGAAAACAAAATTACACGTGTCTTTTATATTTTCAGTGTAGATCATAGCTCTGAATTTTTGAACCTGAAGTCGCCCTGCATAGCGAAATCTGTAATGATTTATAAATCATGTTCTGACGTTCTACACTGTATGTGTATTATTATATGGCAGCGCGCTGTCAAATCCAATATTTGAAACTATCTTGGAAATCTGGCTGCTCATTTCTGGGGCAGACTGAGGAAAAACAAAATTACACGTGTCTTTTTATTTTCAGTCTAGATCATAGATCTGAATTTTTGAACCTGAAGTCGCCCTGCATAGCGAAATCTGTAATGATTTATAAATCATGTTCTGACGTTCTACACTGTATGTGTATTATTATATGGCAGCGCGCTGTCAAATCCAATATTTGAAACTATCTTGGAAATCTGGCTGCTCATTTCTGGGGCAGACTGAGGAAAAACAAAATTACACGTGTCTTTTTATTTTCAGTCTAGATCATAGATCTGAATTTTTGAACCTGAAGTCGCCCTGCATAGCGAAAACTGTAATGTTTTATAAATCATGTTATGACGTTCTACACTGTATGTGTATTATATGTGGCAGTCTAATTCTATATTTTGAACACGATCTTTGAAATCTGGCTGCTCAATTATGGGGCAAACTGAGGAAAATGCCAATTGCACTTGTCTTTTTATTTTCAATCTAGATCAGCGATCTTAATTTCTAATCCTGAAGTCCCCCTGCGAAGCAAAATCTGTAATGATTTATATATCATGTTATTACGCTCAACACTGTATGCGTGTTATATTTAGAATACTAAACTCAATGAAATTTTATAAGTGATTCACACTAAAGTGTCGATTTTACGAAGCCCGAGGATCGATCGCACCCCCATCGTATCCCACGTAGGGCTGCAAGGCATAATTCATAGGTTATACTACTAATAGTTTGAGGTTACTGCAGTCCGACTTAATGGGCCGTTAGAATTATTTTTTTCACGATTTTTTATTTCATCCTTCGCACTAACGTCCCACGCTAAGCAATGCAGTAAAACATAAAATCATAAACCGATCACCTAAAACATGTCTGAAATCAAGTGAAAACATTCCACCTCCCCCTAAAAAAATCCTAACGCGCTTTAGCAATGAGCCCGTGTACAAACCATATTACGAAGACTGGGATCTTGACCATAATTCACTGACTATGCCAGACGACTGGCTCATGCCATGCTTATAGGCAAGCCCATAGAGCCTGCGTGGAAAAAAATGAGTTGTGACATGAAATGGTCCTGGATTATGTTTGTCATAGTCAGTTAGATGCGGTCTAGTTTCCACCTTCGTGCATAAGTTTGTGTATCATTATATATGACAGCCCGCGGTCAAATCCTATATTTTGAACACGATCTTTGAAATCTGGCTGCTCATTTCTGGGGCAGACTGAGGAAAAACAAAATTTCACGTGTCTTTTTATTTTCAGTCTAGATCATAGATCTGAATTTTTGAACCTGAAGTCGCCCTGCATAGCGAAATCTGTAATGATTTATGAATCATGTTATGACGTTCTACACTGTATGTGTATTATATGTGGCAGTCTAATTCTATATTTTGAACACGATCTTTGAAATCTGGCTGCTCATTTCTGGGGCAGACTGAGGAAAAACAAAATTACACGTGTCTTTTATATTTTCAGTGTAGATCATAGCTCTGAATTTTTGAACCTGAAGTCGCCCTGCATAGCGAAATCTGTAATGATTTATAAATCATGTTCTGACGTTCTACACTGTATGTGTATTATTATATGGCAGCGCGCTGTCAAATCCAATATTTGAAACTATCTTGGAAATCTGGCTGCTCATTTCTGGGGCAGACTGAGGAAAAACAAAATTACACGTGTCTTTTTATTTTCAGTCTAGATCATAGATCTGAATTTTTGAACCTGAAGTCGCCCTGCATAGCGAAATCTGTAATGATTTATAAATCATGTTCTGACGTTCTACACTGTATGTGTATTATTATATGGCAGCGCGCTGTCAAATCCAATATTTGAAACTATCTTGGAAATCTGGCGTCTCATTTCTGGGGCAGACTGAGGAAAAACAAAATTACACGTGTCTTTTTATTTTCAGTCTAGATCATAGATCTGAATTTTTGAACCTGAAGTCGCCCTGCATAGCGAAAACTGTAATGTTTTATAAATCATGTTATGACGTTCTACACTGTATGTGTATTATATGTGGCAGTCTAATTCTATATTTTGAACACGATCTTTGAAATCTGGCTGCTCAATTATGGGGCAAACTGAGGAAAATGCCAATTGCACTTGTCTTTTTATTTTCAATCTAGATCAGCGATCTTAATTTCTAATCCTGAAGTCCCCCTGCGAAGCAAAATCTGTAATGATTTATATATCATGTTATTACGCTCAACACTGTATGCGTGTTATATTTAGAATACTAAACTCAATGAAATTTTATAAGTGATTCACACTAAAGTGTCGATTTTACGAAGCCCGAGGATCGATCGCACCCCCATCGTATCCCACGTAGGGCTGCAAGGCATAATTCATAGGTTATACTACTAATAGTTTGAGGTTACTGCAGTCCGACTTAATGGGCCGTTAGAATTATTTTTTTCACGATTTTTTATTTCATCCTTCGCACTAACGTCCCACGCTAAGCAATGCAGTAAAACATAAAATCATAAACCGATCACCTAAAACATGTCTGAAATCAAGTGAAAACATTCCACCTCCCCCTAAAAAAATCCTAACGCGCTTTAGCAATGAGCCCGTGTACAAACCATATTACGAAGGCTGGGATCTTGACCATAATTCACTGACTATGCCAGACGACTGGCTCATGCCATGCTTATAGGCAAGCCCATAGAGCCTGCGTGGAAAAAAATGAGTTGTGACATGAAATGGTCCTGGATTATGTTTGTCATAGTCAGTTAGATGCGGTCTAGTTTCCACCTTCGTGCATAAGTTTGTGTATCATTATATATGACAGCCCGCGGTCAAATCCTATATTTTGAACACGATCTTTGAAATCTGGCTGCTCATTTCTGGGGCAGACTGAGGAAAAACAAAATTTCACGTGTCTTTTTATTTTCAGTCTAGATCATAGATCTGAATTTTTGAACCTGAAGTCGCCCTGCATAGCGAAATCTGTAATGATTTATGAATCATGTTATGACGTTCTACACTGTATGTGTATTATATGTGGCAGTCTAATTCTATATTTTGAACACGATCTTTGAAATCTGGCTGCTCATTTCTGGGGCAGACTGAGGAAAAACAAAATTACACGTGTCTTTTATATTTTCAGTGTAGATCATAGATCTGAATTTTTGAACCTGAAGTCGCCCTGCATAGCGAAATCTGTAATGATTTATAAATCATGTTCTGACGTTCTACACTGTATGTGTATTATTATATGGCAGCGCGCTGTCAAATCCAATATTTGAAACTATCTTGGAAATCTGGCTGCTCATTTCTGGGGCAGACTGAGAAAAAAAACAAAATTACACGTGTCTTTTTATTTTCAGTCTAGATCATAGATCTGAATTTTTGAACCTGAAGTCGCCCTGCATAGCGAAAACTGTAATGTTTTATAAATCATGTTATGACGTTCTACACTGTATGTGTATTATTATATGGCAGCGCGCTGTCAACTCCAATATTTGAAACTATCTTGGAAATCTGGCTGCTCATTTCTGGGGCAGACTGAGGAAAAACAAAATTACACGTGTCTTTTAATTTTCAGTCTAGATCATAGATCTGAATTTTTGAACCTGAAGTCGCCCTGCATAGCGAAATCTGTAATGATTTATAAATCATGTTCTGACGTTCTACACTGTATGTGTATTATTATATGGCAGCGCGCTGTCAAATCCAATATTTGAAACTATCTTGGAAATCTGGCTGCTCATTTCTGGGGCAGACTGAGGAAAAACAAAATTACACGTGTCTTTTTATTTTCAGTCTAGATCATAGATCTGAATTTTTGAACCTGAAGTCGCCCTGCATAGCGAAATCTGTAATGATTTATAAATCATGTTCTGACGTTCTACACTGTATGTGTATTATTATATGGCAGCGCGCTGTCAAATCCAATATTTGAAACTATCTTGGAAATCTGGCTGCTCATTTCTGGGGCAGACTGAGGAAAAACAAAATTACACGTGTCTTTTTATTTTCAGTCTAGATCATAGATCTGAATTTTTGAACCTGAAGTCGCCCTGCATAGCGAAAACTGTAATGTTTTATAAATCATGTTATGACGTTCTACACTGTATGTGTATTATATGTGGCAGTCTAATTCTATATTTTGAACACGATCTTTGAAATCTGGCTGCTCAATTATGGGGCAAACTGAGGAAAATGCCAATTGCACTTGTCTTTTTATTTTCAATCTAGATCAGCGATCTTAATTTCTAATCCTGAAGTCCCCCTGCGAAGCAAAATCTGTAATGATTTATATATCATGTTATTACGCTCAACACTGTATGCGTGTTATATTTAGAATACTAAACTCAATGAAATTTTATAAGTGATTCACACTAAAGTGTCGATTTTACGAAGCCCGAGGATCGATCGCACCCCCATCGTATCCCACGTAGGGCTGCAAGGCATAATTCATAGGTTATACTACTAATAGTTTGAGGTTACTGCAGTCCGACTTAATGGGCCGTTAGAATTATTTTTTTCACGATTTTTTATTTCATCCTTCGCACTAACGTCCCACGCTAAGCAATGCAGTAAAACATAAAATCATAAACCGATCACCTAAAACATGTCTGAAATCAAGTGAAAACATTCCACCTCCCCCTAAAAAAATCCTAACGCGCTTTAGCAATGAGCCCGTGTACAAACCATATTACGAAGGCTGGGATCTTGACCATAATTCACTGACTATGCCAGACGACTGGCTCATGCCATGCTTATAGGCAAGCCCATAGAGCCTGCGTGGAAAAAAATGAGTTGTGACATGAAATGGTCCTGGATTATGTTTGTCATAGTCAGTTAGATGCGGTCTAGTTTCCACCTTCGTGCATAAGTTTGTGTATCATTATATATGACAGCCCGCGGTCAAATCCTATATTTTGAACACGATCTTTGAAATCTGGCTGCTCATTTCTGGGGCAGACTGAGGAAAAACAAAATTTCACGTGTCTTTTTATTTTCAGTCTAGATCATAGATCTGAATTTTTGAACCTGAAGTCGCCCTGCATAGCGAAATCTGTAATGATTTATGAATCATGTTATGACGTTCTACACTGTATGTGTATTATATGTGGCAGTCTAATTCTATATTTTGAACACGATCTTTGAAATCTGGCTGCTCATTTCTGGGGCAGACTGAGGAAAAACAAAATTACACGTGTCTTTTATATTTTCAGTGTAGATCATAGCTCTGAATTTTTGAACCTGAAGTCGCCCTGCATAGCGAAATCTGTAATGATTTATAAATCATGTTCTGACGTTCTACACTGTATGTGTATTATTATATGGCAGCGCGCTGTCAAATCCAATATTTGAAACTATCTTGGAAATCTGGCTGCTCATTTCTGGGGCAGACTGAGGAAAAACAAAATTACACGTGTCTTTTTATTTTCAGTCTAGATCATAGATCTGAATTTTTGAACCTGAAGTCGCCCTGCATAGCGAAATCTGTAATGATTTATAAATCATGTTCTGACGTTCTACACTGTATGTGTATTATTATATGGCAGCGCGCTGTCAAATCCAATATTTGAAACTATCTTGGAAATCTGGCGTCTCATTTCTGGGGCAGACTGAGGAAAAACAAAATTACACGTGTCTTTTTATTTTCAGTCTAGATCATAGATCTGAATTTTTGAACCTGAAGTCGCCCTGCATAGCGAAAACTGTAATGTTTTATAAATCATGTTATGACGTTCTACACTGTATGTGTATTATATGTGGCAGTCTAATTCTATATTTTGAACACGATCTTTGAAATCTGGCTGCTCAATTATGGGGCAAACTGAGGAAAATGCCAATTGCACTTGTCTTTTTATTTTCAATCTAGATCAGCGATCTTAATTTCTAATCCTGAAGTCCCCCTGCGAAGCAAAATCTGTAATGATTTATATATCATGTTATTACGCTCAACACTGTATGCGTGTTATATTTAGAATACTAAACTCAATGAAATTTTATAAGTGATTCACACTAAAGTGTCGATTTTACGAAGCCCGAGGATCGATCGCACCCCCATCGTATCCCACGTAGGGCTGCAAGGCATAATTCATAGGTTATACTACTAATAGTTTGAGGTTACTGCAGTCCGACTTAATGGGCCGTTAGAATTATTTTTTTCACGATTTTTTATTTCATCCTTCGCACTAACGTCCCACGCTAAGCAATGCAGTAAAACATAAAATCATAAACCGATCACCTAAAACATGTCTGAAATCAAGTGAAAACATTCCACCTCCCCCTAAAAAAATCCTAACGCGCTTTAGCAATGAGCCCGTGTACAAACCATATTACGAAGGCTGGGATCTTGACCATAATTCACTGACTATGCCAGACGACTGGCTCATGCCATGCTTATAGGCAAGCCCATAGAGCCTGCGTGGAAAAAAATGAGTTGTGACATGAAATGGTCCTGGATTATGTTTGTCATAGTCAGTTAGATGCGGTCTAGTTTCCACCTTCGTGCATAAGTTTGTGTATCATTATATATGACAGCCCGCGGTCAAATCCTATATTTTGAACACGATCTTTGAAATCTGGCTGCTCATTTCTGGGGCAGACTGAGGAAAAACAAAATTTCACGTGTCTTTTTATTTTCAGTCTAGATCATAGATCTGAATTTTTGAACCTGAAGTCGCCCTGCATAGCGAAATCTGTAATGATTTATGAATCATGTTATGACGTTCTACACTGTATGTGTATTATATGTGGCAGTCTAATTCTATATTTTGAACACGATCTTTGAAATCTGGCTGCTCATTTCTGGGGCAGACTGAGGAAAAACAAAATTACACGTGTCTTTTATATTTTCAGTGTAGATCATAGATCTGAATTTTTGAACCTGAAGTCGCCCTGCATAGCGAAATCTGTAATGATTTATAAATCATGTTCTGACGTTCTACACTGTATGTGTATTATTATATGGCAGCGCGCTGTCAAATCCAATATTTGAAACTATCTTGGAAATCTGGCTGCTCATTTCTGGGGCAGACTGAGAAAAAAAACAAAATTACACGTGTCTTTTTATTTTCAGTCTAGATCATAGATCTGAATTTTTGAACCTGAAGTCGCCCTGCATAGCGAAAACTGTAATGTTTTATAAATCATGTTATGACGTTCTACACTGTATGTGTATTATTATATGGCAGCGCGCTGTCAACTCCAATATTTGAAACTATCTTGGAAATCTGGCTGCTCATTTCTGGGGCAGACTGAGGAAAAACAAAATTACACGTGTCTTTTAATTTTCAGTCTAGATCATAGATCTGAATTTTTGAACCTGAAGTCGCCCTGCATAGCGAAATCTGTAATGATTTATAAATCATGTTATGACGTTCTACACTGTATGTGTATTATATGTGGCAGTCTAATTCTATATTTTGAACACGATCTTTGACATCTGGCTGCTCAATTATGGGGCAAACAGAAGAAAATTCCAATTGCACTTGTCTTTTTATTTTCAATCTAGATCAGCGATCTTAATTTCTAATCCTGAAGTCCCCCTGCGAAGCAAAATCTGTAATGATTTATATATCATGTTATTACGCTCAACACTGTTTGCGTGTTATATTTAGAATACTAAACTCAATGAAATATTATAAGTGATTCACACTAAAGTGTCGATTTTACGAAGCCCGAGGATCGATCGCACCCCCATCGTATCCCACGTAGGGCTGCAAGGCATAATTCATAGGTTATAGTACTAATAGTTTGAGGTTACTGCAGTCCGACTTAATGGGCCGTTAGAATTATTTTTTTCACGATTTTTTATTTCATCCTTCGCACTAACGTCCCACGCTAAGCAATGCAGTAAAACATAAAATCATAAACCGATCACCTAAAACATGTCTGAAATCAAGTGAAAACATTCCACCTCCCCCTAAAAAAATCCTAACGCGCTTTAGCAATGAGCCCGTGTACCAACCATATTACGAATGCTGGGATCTTGACCATAATTCACTGACTATGCCAGACGACTGGCTCATGCCATGCTTATAGGCAAGCCCATAGAGCCTGCGTGGAAAAAAATGAGTTGTGACATGAAATGGTCCTGGATTATGATTGTCATAGTCAGTTAGATGCGGTCTAGTTTCCACCTTCGTGCATAAGTTTGTGTATCATTATATATGACAGCCCGCGGTCAAATCCTATATTTTGAACACGATCTTTGAAATCTGGCTGCTCATTTCTGGGGCAGACTGAGGAAAAACAAAATTTCACGTGTCTTTTTATTTTCAGTCTAGATCATAGATCTGAATTTTTGAACCTGAAGTCGCCCTGCATAGCGAAATCTGTAATGATTTATGAATAAAGGGCGCTATGACAGACACAACATAAACAAAATTGTGCTCTCCGATTCTCGTTAAAATATTTTAAAATAAGAGCTTGGTCGCTGTTTCTGGCGTGACTATCTGATAGATCATACCACATAGGTACCAGTGGTCCAGAACATCTGATAATATGAAGCCGAAACGGAGAGGAAATCCATCAAAAACTGGTGCAACGGAGTCGGATCTTGCAAGCACTGGCCATCAGACAACGCCATCCCCAAGTTCCGGTGCTACGAACTCCCAACAACAAAAGAGTTACGTAATCCAGGTCAAAGGAGCAACGCCAAGTCGCCCTTTTCATTCATCTCCATGGACGCCCGATCATGACAACAGCGGCCCACTCTGTGAACAAGAACTCAGGGACCAGATTTCCAAGGTAATTATCAACGATCCGTCCTTTCTGCAATCAATCATCGAGCCTATTGCTTCTCTTGTCTCTGACAAGATCATTAACACAAGCTGTAGTCAGCTAATTGACAAACTGGCTGGAAATCTGCTGAAGAATACAACCTTCATAACATCCATTGCGAATTCTGTCAAGGAAGCTGTCACACAAGAAGTATATGAAGCCACTACCATGGACACAGAGAAATACACTGAAGAACTGTCCCAACTTTCCCAGAAATGCAAGGAACTGTCAACACTCAACAGTAACCTCACGGACAATCTTGACGATCTAGAGCAGTACAGCCGAAGGAACTGTCTCCT
Organism: Astropecten irregularis; assembly: GCA_963971285.1. Classification (NCBI taxonomy): domain Eukaryota; kingdom Metazoa; phylum Echinodermata; class Asteroidea; order Paxillosida; family Astropectinidae; genus Astropecten; species Astropecten irregularis. The sequence goes on along the minus strand of OZ020251.1, from coordinate 10,459,068 downwards.
GCTTCATGGCATCAAAGAGTCACAGGATGAAAAGACGGACAAGCTTTTCATCCAGACCATCAATGACAAGCTACATCTAAACCTACAGCCAGAAGACATAGACAGATCGCATCGTCTTGGGCAACCTAGAAAACGACCCAACATGAAACCACGTTCGATAATCGTCAAGTTCGTGAGCTATCGTCAAAGATCTGATGTCTTCAAGAACAAGCGTCTTCTCAAAGGATCAGGGCTAGTCATCACGGAAAACCTGACCAGCAGACGACATGAACTCCTGAAAGCTGCAAAGGCCTGTCCATCTGTCGATGCAGCTTGGTCCATGGATGGCAGGATCATCCTTCTCCAAAACAAGAAGACGTCCATCTCTTCGATGAAGGAACTCAAGAAGTATACATCTTAGGCAGCCTCGATAATTATTATTTTATCTCCCTTTGTCTCTTAGTCTACTCTTACAATGCTTACTTTTCTTTTATTAAGTTCATGTTTATATTACATCTAGTATCATGATGTTCCCTGCAGTTCACATTTTTCATCATTTTTCTTGTAACGAGAAGATTTTGTATGATTTGTGACCCTTCAGCATTATAGTTTTTTCCCCTTTATCTTTCTGTTAAATTATCATATGTTATCTGAATGTTAAATGTTTGTAATGACGATAATTGCTTAGATAATGATTGTGCGTATTTTGAAAGTAATGATTTCAATCAACTGGACCTGGAATCCACTGGGCAGTTTTCCATATTTTACATGAATTGCAGGAGTCTCTGTAGGCACTACTATGATATACAAGATTATTTGTGCTCTCTCAACCACCGCTTCTCTATCTATGGCTTTTCTGAGACATGGTTCAAAGGTGCCCCTCCTCCTCACATTCACATGGACAATTATCACCTGGTTCACTCTTCTCGTTCCAATAAAGCTGGAGGAGGGGCGGCAATGTTCATCCATGACACTCTGAAGTTTCGTACTAGATCTGATCTCATGATTTCATCTACTGATTATGAGTGCATCTTCATTGAGATTGAACGGAGCCATGCAAGTAATGTTATTGTAGGTAGTGTCTACAGGGCTCCTGGTACTTCCCTGGATAATTTCCTCATCTCTTTTGACAATTGCCTCAATCAAATTACCAAAGAAAGTAAACTATGTTACATAATGGGAGATTTTAATCTAAACCTGCTTCATTGTTCCAATCATCAGCCCACAGAGGATTTTGTTAATATTTTTTATTCTTATGGCTTCCGCTCGCTGATTGACAAACCTACTCGCATCAGTCCTAATAGTTCCTCTCTTATTGATAATATTCTTACTAATCTCAATACTAATATCTTAACTGGTATCCTCTACGCTGACATCTCTGACCACCTGCCTCTTTTTCAAATCACTCCTTCTCTTTTTCAGCCTCAATCACCTTTTAAGTCTACCTACATCTCAAGGAACATTAACAAGCAGTCTTTGAATGCTTTTACATGTGACTTGGCTTCCACCGACTGGAGTGCAGTCTACGAACTCAACGACCCAGAAAGTGCCTACAACCAATTCCTCTCACTCTTCACTGATCTCTATAATTACCACTTTCCTCTTACTACACATACTTCAGGTCAAGCCCGGAATAACAAGCCTTGGATGTCACCAGGAATCATTAACTCTTGTCATTATAAACAAAGGCTCTACAAGCGATATCTCCACAAACCTACATCGACCAATGAACAGAAATATAAGGACTTCCGTAACAGGCTTACTGCTACTATTAGAGCTGCCAAGAAGACCTTTTACGCCCACCGGCTTGATGTCAACAAGAACAGCATCAAAGACACTTGGAGAGTAATTAACAACATCTTAGGTAAAAGCAAGAAAGCCACCGTTCCTGAGAATGTCACTGATGGTCAGAACATCTTTACAAATCCTCCATCAGTTGCAGCCGCCTTCAATAACTACTTCTCCACTATCGGTTCGTCACTCGCTGAACAAATTCAGCCGGGTAACTCTCACTTCTCCGATTATCTACTCAACCTTGACATTCCTTCTTTTTTTCTGTCACCTACACATTTCTTTGAAATCAACTTACTAGGCCAACAACTTAAAACCAGCTACAGCAGCGGCTTTGATGGCATCAGCTCAACTGTAGTCAAATCTATTATTTCCTTCATCTCTCGACCCCTTGCTCATATTTTCAACTTATCATTTCTTACGGGGTGCGTGCCTCTCTCTCTTAAAGTTGCCAAAGTAATTCCTGTATTTAAGAATGGTGATCGCCATGACATTCATAATTACAGGCCCATTTCCATTCTCCCTTCCTTCTCTAAAATCCTTGAACGACTCGTTTATAATAGACTTTCAAATTTTCTCTCTAAATTCAATCTTCTTTGCGATGAACAGTTTGGATTCCGGTCTAAATTCTCTACTGATATGGCTGTTATTCAACTTGTTGACAATCTCACTTCCTCTGTTTCCAGTAAATTACATACTGCTGGCGTCTTTATAGATCTGTCTAAAGCTCTCGACACTATCGACCACTCTATTCTTCTGTCTAAACTTGAACTTTATGGCGTCAGAGGTGTTGCCCTCCACTGGATATCAGACTACCTACGTAACCGGTCTCAATTTACTTATGTACATAACTGTGAGTCTGGCATGAAAGATATTCATTGTGGGGTGCCTCAAGGTTCCATCATGGGTCCTCTTCTTTTTCTCCTATATGTTAATGACCTGCATAATTCCTCTTCTTTACTTTCTTTCACACTCTTTGCTGATGATACAACGATAGTTGCCTCCGCTCATGACCACTCTACACTAATTGACATCTTAAATAGTGAACTTACCAAAGTGTCGTCTTGGTTCAAGGCCAATAAACTGTCGTTGAATTCTAATAAAACCAAATACATGCTCTTTACTAGATCCACTCATTCTCTCAATATCACTGGCTCTCCTGTTCTCCTTGATGGCAACCCAATCACCAGGACACACTCCACTAAATTTCTTGGAGTAACTATTGATGACCGGATTACCTGGGGAGAGCACATCTCCTCTATCAATACAACTGTCTCCCGTAATACAGGAGTCCTTTCCAAACTACGTGAATTCCTCCCTTCAGCTACTTTATTCACTCTTTACAACACCCTCATTCTCCCATATCTTTCTTATTGCAATATTGTCTGGGCACGGTGCACTAACAATAAACTCCATTCACTTACTGTCACTCAGAAACGAGCAATCAGGATTTGCACCCTGGCCCCTCCTCGAGAACACACTGCACCCTTATTTTCCAAGTTAAATACCCTTACTCTTTCTGACATCAACACTTTTCAAACGGCTATATTTATGTATAAATATACGCATAACCTTCTTCCTCGCTCTTTTTCTGGCTATTTCTCCTCAGTATGTGACACACATGATCACTTCACCAGATCCCATCACAATCTCCACGTACCATTCACCCGCACATCCTACTCATGTAACACTATTCGTCACTATGGACCACGTGTATGGAATTCTGTCAATCCAGCTTTAAAGACAAAACCCTCTTTGGGCTGCTTTAAGCATGCGCTCAAGCTTGACCTAGTCTCTCATTATGTAACATAATTACTACATTGCACTTTAGGTTTTTTATAATATTTCCCGGTATGATTATCCTGCTTCTCCAAGTTTTCTTTGCTAGTACTCAGTCCAGATCCCAGGTTTCCCAGTACATTTATTCTTTTCCTTTTTCATTACTCTTAACTGCTTAATTTACCACCCCTGTCTTACACAATCATTTATCTAAGTTTTGTTCATCTACGTCTTAGGTCCGCTTGTTTGTTTGTTGGGGTAATTGTCTGTTTCTTAGTTAGTTAATTGTTTGTTTGTTAATCGCTTGTTGGTCTGGGATGTTTGTTTCTTTGTTTCTTTGGGGTGTTAGGGGTGTTTGTTTGTTGGGGTGTTGGGGTGTTTGTTTGTTTGTTTGTTGGGGTGTTTATTTGTTGGGGTGTTTGTTTGTTTGTTTGTTGGGGTGTTTATTTATGGGGTGTTTGTTTGTTTGTTTGTTTATTTGTTTGTTTGTTTGTTTAATTAATTAATTAATTAAGGCATCCCTTCCCAAGCTCTGCTTTTCGGGATTTGCCCCCATATCACAGTTTCCTCACATCTTCTATGTCTATATGGCAACGTTTTTGTGTGTTTTTTTTGCATAGTCTCTCAACTTATGTAATGTTTATTTATTCTTTAAATGCATAACTGTATTGTATATACTGTGATATGGAAATAAATGTTTTATGAATGAATGAATGAATGAATCATGTTATGACGTTCTACACTGTATGTGTATTATATGTGGCAGTCTAATTCTATATTTTGAACACGATCTTTGAAATCTGGCTGCTCATTTCTGGGGCAGACTGAGGAAAAACAAAATTACACGTGTCTTTTATATTTTCAGTGTAGATCATAGATCTGAATTTTTGAACCTGAAGTCGCCCTGCATAGCGAAATCTGTAATGATTTATAAATCATGTTCTGACGTTCTACACTGTATGTGTATTATTAAATGGCAGCGCGCTGTCAAATCCAATATTTGAAACTATCTTGGAAATCTGGCTGCTCATTTCTGGGGCAGACTGAGGAAAAACAAAATTACACGTGTCTTTTTATTTTCAGTCTAGATCATAGATCTGAATTTTTGAACCTGAAGTCGCCCTGCATAGCGAAATCTGTAATGATTTATAAATTATGTTATGACGTTCTACACTGTAAGTGTATTATTATATGGCAGCGCGCTGTCAAATCCAATATTTGGAAACGATCTTTGAAATCTGTCTGCTCATTTCAGGGGCAGACTGAGGAAAAACAAAATTACACGTGTCTTTTTATTTTCAGTGTAGATCATAGATCTGAATTTTTGAACCTGAAGTCGCCCTGCATAGCGAAATCTGTAATGATTTATAAATCATGTTATGACGTTCTACACTGTATGTGTATTGTTATATGGCAACGCGCTGTCAACTCCAATATTTGAAACTATCTTGGAAATCTGGCTGCTCATTTCTGGGGCAGACTGAGGAAAACAAAATTACACGTGTCTTTTATATTTTCAGTGTAGATCATAGATCTGAATTTTTGAACCTGAAGTCGCCCTGCATAGCGAAATCTGTAATGATTTATAAATCATGTTCTGACGTTCTACACTGTATGTGTATTATTATATGGCAGCGCGCTGTCAAATCCAATATTTGAAACTATCTTGGAAATCTGGCTGCTCATTTCTGGGGCAGACTGAGGAAAAACAAAATTACACGTGTCTTTTTATTTTCAGTCTAGATCATAGATCTGAATTTTTGAACCTGAAGTCGCCCTGCATAGCGAAATCTGTAATGATTTATAAATCATGTTATGACGTTCTACACTGTATGTGTATTATATGTGGCAGTCTAATTCTATATTTTGAACACGATCTTTGAAATCTGGCTGCTCAATTATGGGGCAAACTGAGGAAAATTCCAATTGCACTTGTCTTTTTATTTTCAATCTAGATCAGCGATCTTAATTTCTAATCCTGAAGTCCCCCTGCGAAGCAAAATCTGTAATGATTTATATATCATGTTATTACGCTCAAAACTGTATGCGTGTTATATTTAGAATACTAAACTCAATGAAATATTATAAGTGATTCACACTAAAGTGTCGATTTTACGAAGCCCGAGGATCGATCGCACCCCCATCGTATCCCACGTAGGGCTGCAAGGCATAATTCATAGGTTATACTACTAATAGTTTGAGGTTACTGCAGTCCGACTTAATGGGCCGTTAGAATTATTTTTTTTCACGATTTTTTATTTCGTCCTTCGCACTAACGTCCCACGCTAAGCAATGCAGTAAAACATAAAATCATAAACCGATCACCTAAAACATGTCTGAAATCAAGTGAAAACATTCCACCTCCCCCTAAAAAAATCCTAACGCGCTTTAGCAATGAGCCCGTGTACAAACCATATTACGAAGGCTGGGATCTTGACCATAATTCACTGACTATGCCAGACGACTGGCTCATGCCATGCTTATAGGCAAGCCCATAGAGCCTGCGTGGAAAAAAATGAGTTGTGACATGAAATGGTCCTGGATTATGTTTGTCATAGTCAGTTAGATGCGGTCTAGTTTCCACCTTCGTGCATAAGTTTGTGTATCATTATATATGACAGCCCGCGGTCAAATCCTATATTTTGAACACGATCTTTGAAATCTGGCTGCTCATTTCTGGGGCAGACTGAGGAAAAACAAAATTTCACGTGTCTTTTTATTTTCAGTCTAGATCATAGATCTGAATTTTTGAACCTGATGTCGCCCTGCATAGCGAAATCTGTAATGATTTATGAATCCTGTTATGACGTTCTACACTGTATGTGTATTATATGTGGCAGTCTAATTCTATATTTTGAACACGATCTTTGAAATCTGGCTGCTCATTTCTGGGGCAGACTGAGGAAAAACAAAATTACACGTGTCTTTTATATTTTCAGTGTAGATCATAGATCTGAATTTTTGAACCTGAAGTCGCCCTGCATAGCGAAATCTGTAATGATTTATAAATCATGTTCTGACGTTCTACACTGTATGTGTATTATTATATGGCAGCGCGCTGTCAAATCCAATATTTGAAACTATCTTGGAAATCTGGCTGCTCATTTCTGGGGCAGACTGAGGAAAAACAAAATTACACGTGTCTTTTTATTTTCAGTCTAGATCATAGATCTGAATTTTTGAACCTGAAGTCGCCCTGCATAGCGAAAACTGTAATGTTTTATAAATCATGTTATGACGTTCTACACTGTATGTGTATTATTATATGGCAGCGCGCTGTCAACTCCAATATTTGAAACTATCTTGGAAATCTGGCTGCTCATTTCTGGGGCAGACTGAGGAAAAACAAAATTACACGTGTCTTTTAATTTTCAGTCTAGATCATAGATCTGAATTTTTGAACCTGAAGTCGCCCTGCATAGCGAAATCTGTAATGATTTATAAATCATGTTATGACGTTCTACACTGTATGTGTATTATATGTGGCAGTCTAATTCTATATTTTGAACACGATCTTTGAAATCTGGCTGCTCAATTATGGGGCAAACAGAGGAAAATTCCAATTGCACTTGTCTTTTTATTTTCAATCTAGATCAGCGATCTTAATTTCTAATCCTGAAGTCCCCCTGCGAAGCAAAATCTGTAATGATTTATATATCATGTTATTACGCTCAACACTGTATGCGTGTTATATTTAGAATACTAAACTCAATGAAATATTATAAGTGATTCACACTAAAGTGTCGATTTTACGAAGCCCGAGGATCGATCGCACCCCCATCGTATCCCACGTAGGGCTGCAAGGCATAATTCATAGGTTATACTACTAATAGTTTGAGGTTACTGCAGTCCGACTTAATGGGCCGTTAGAATTATTTTTTTCACGATTTTTTATTTCGTCCTTCGCACTAACGTCCCACGCTTAGCAATGCAGTAAAACATAAAATCATAAACCGATCACCTAAAACATGTCTGAAATCAAGTAAAAACATTCCACCTCCCCCTAAAAAAATCCTAACGCGCTTTAGCAATGAGCCCGTGTACAAACCATATTACGAAGGCTGGGATCTTGACCATAATTCACTGACTATGCCAGACGACTGGCTCATGCCATGCTTATAGGCAAGCCCATAGAGCCTGCGTGGAAAAAAAATGAGTTGTGACATGAAATGGTCCTGGATTATGTTTGTCATAGTCAGTTAGATGCGGTCTAGTTTCCACCTTCGTGCATAAGTTTGTGTATCATTATATATGACAGCCCGCGGTCAAATCCTATATTTTGAACACGATCTTTGAAATCTGGCTGCTCATTTCTGGGGCAGACTGAGGAAAAACAAAATTTCACGTGTCTTTTTTTTTTCAGTCTAGATCATAGATCTGAATTTTTGAACCTGAAGTCGCCCTGCATAGCGAAATCTGTAATGATTTATGAATCATGTTATGACGTTCTACACTGTATGTGTATTATATGTGGCAGTCTAATTCTATATTTTAAACACGATCTTTGAAATCTGGCTGCTCATTTCTGGGGCAGACTGAGGAAAAACAAAATTACACGTGTCTTTTATATTTTCAGTGTAGATCATAGATCTGAATTTTTGAACCTGAAGTCGCCCTGCATAGCGAAATCTGTAATGATTTATAAATCATGTTCTGACGTTCTACACTGTATGTGTATTATTAAATGGCAGCGCGCTGTCAAATCCAATATTTGAAACTATCTTGGAAATCTGGCTGCTCATTTCTGGGGCAGACTGAGGAAAAAAAAAATTACACGTGTCTTTTTATTTTCAGTCTAGATCATAGATCTGAATTTTTGAACCTGAAGTCGCCCTGCATAGCGAAATCTGTAATGATTTATAAATTATGTTATGACGTTCTACACTGTAAGTGTATTATTATATGGCAGCGCGCTGTCAAATCCAATATTTGGAAACGATCTTTGAAATCTGGCTGCTCATTTCTGGGGCAGACTGAGGAAAAACAAAATTACACGTGTCTTTTTATTTTCAGTCTAGATCATAGATCTGAATTTTTGAACCTGAAGTCGCCCTGCATAGCGAAAACTGTAATGTTTTATAAATCATGTTATGACGTTCTACACTGTATGTGTATTATTATATGGCAGCGCGCTGTCAACTCCAATATTTGAAACTATCTTGGAAATCTGGCTGCTCATTTCTGGGGCAGACTGAGGAAAAACAAAATTACACGTGTCTTTTAATTTTCAGTCTAGATCATAGATCTGAATTTTTGAACCTGAAGTCGCCCTGCATAGCGAAATCTGTAATGATTTATAAATCATGTTATGACGTTCTACACTGTATGTGTATTATATGTGGCAGTCTAATTCTATATTTTGAACACGTTCTTTGAAATCTGGCTGCTCAATTATGGGGCAAACTGAGGAAAATTCCAATTGCACTTGTCTTTTTATTTTCAATCTAGATCAGCGATCTTAATTTCTAATCCTGAAGTCCCCCTGCGAAGCAAAATCTGTAATGATTTATATATCATGTTATTACGCTCAACACTGTATGCGTGTTATATTTAGAATACTAAACTCAATGAAATATTATAAGTGATTCACACTAAAGTGTCGATTTTACGAAGCCCGAGGATCGATCGCACCCCCATTGTATCCCACGTAGGGTTGCAAGGCATAATTCATAGGTTATACTACTAATAGTTTGAGGTTACTGCAGTCCGACTTAATGGGCCGTTAGAATTATTTTTTTCACGATTTTTTATTTCGTCCTTCGCACTAACGTCCCACGCTAAGCAATGCAGTAAAACATAAAATGATAAACCGATCACCTAAAACATGTCTGAAATCAAGTGAAAACATTCCACCTCCCCCTAAAAAAATCCTAACGCGCTTTAGCAATGAGCCCGTGTACAAACCATGTTACGAAGGCTGGGATCTTGACCATAATTCACTGACTATGCCAGACGACTGGCTCATGCCATGCTTATAGGCAAGGCCATAGAGCCTGCGTGGACAAAAATGAGTTGTGACATGAAATGGTCCTGGATTATGTTTGTCATTGTCAGTTAGATGCGGTCTAGTTTCCACCTTCGTGCATAAGTTTGTGTATCATTATATATGACAGCCCGCGGTCAAATCCTATATTTTGAACACGATCTTTGAAATCTGGCTGCTCATTTCTGGGGCAGACTGAGGAAAAACAAAATTTCACGTGTCTTTTTATTTTCAGTCTAGATCATAGATCTGAATTTTTGAACCTGAAGTCGCCCTGCATAGCGAAATCTGTAATGATTTATGAATCATGTTATGACGTTCTACACTGTATGAGTATTATATGTGGCAGTCTAATTCTATATTTTGAACACGATCTTTGAAATCTGGCTGCTCATTTCTGGGGCAGACTGAGGAAAAACAAAATTACACGTGTCTTTTATATTTTCAGTGTAGATCATAGATCTGAATTTTTGAACCTGAAGTCGCCCTGCATAGCGAAATCTGTAATGATTTATAAATCATGTTCTGACGTTCTACACTGTATGTGTATTATTATATGGCAGCGCGCTGTCAAATCCAATATTTGAAACTATCTTGGAAATCTGGCTGCTCATTTCTGGGGCAGACTGAGGAAAAACAAAATTACACGTGTCTTTTTATTTTCAGTCTAGATCATAGATCTGAATTTTTGAACCTGAAGTCGCCCTGCATAGCGAAAACTGTAATGTTTTATAAATCATGTTATGACGTTCTACACTGTATGTGTATTATTATATGGCAGCGCGCTGTCAACTCCAATATTTGAAACTATCTTGGAAATCTGGCTGCTCATTTCTGGGGCAGACTGAGGAAAAACAAAATTACACGTGTCTTTTAATTTTCAGTCTAGATCATAGATCTGAATTTTTGAACCTGAAGTCGCCCTGCATAGCGAAATCTGTAATGATTTATAAATCATGTTATGACGTTCTACACTGTATGTGTATTATATGTGGCAGTCTTATTCTATATTTTGAACACGATCTTTGAAATCTGGCTGCTCAATTATGGGGCAAACTGAGGAAAATTCCAATTGCACTTGTCTTTTTATATTCAATCTAGATCAGCGATCTTAATTTCTAATCCTGAAGTCCCCCTGCGAAGCAAAATCTGTAATGATTTATATATCATGTTATTACGCTCAACACTGTATGCGTGTTATATTTAGAATACTAAACTCAATGAAATATTATAAGTGATTCACACTAAAGTGTCGATTTTACGAAGCCCGAGGATCGATCGCACCCCCATCGTATCCCACGTAGGGCTGCAAGGCATAATTCATAGGTTATACTACTAATAGTTTGAGGTTACTGCAGTCCGACTTAATGGGCCGTTAGAATAATTTTTTTCAGGATTTTTTATTTCGTCCTTCGCACTAACGTCCCACGCTAAGCAATGCAGTAAAACATAAAATCATAAACCGATCACCTAAAACATGTCTGAAATCAAGTGAAAACATTCCACCTCCCCCTAAAAAAATCCTAACGCGCTTTAGCAATGAGCCCGTGTACAAACCATATTACGAAGGCTGGGATCTTGACCATAATTCACTGACTATGCCAGACGACTGGCTCATGCCATGCTTATAGGCAAGCCCATAGAGCCTGCGTGGAAAAAAATGAGTTGTGACATGAAATGGTCCTGGATTATGTTTGTCATAGTCAGTTAGATGAGGTCTAGTTTCCACCTTCGTGCATAAGTTTGTGTATCATTATATATGACAGCCCGCGGTCAAATCCTATATTTTGAACACGATCTTTGAAATCTGGCTGCTCATTTCTGGGGCAGACTGAGGAAAAACAAAATTTCACGTGTCTTTTTATTTTCAGTCTAGATCATAGATCTGAATTTTTGAACCTGAAGTCGCCCTGCATAGCGAAATCTGTAATGATTTATGAATCATGTTATGACGTTCTACACTGTATGTGTATTATATGTGGCAGTCTAATTCTATATTTTGAACACGATCTTTGAAATCTGGCTGCTCATTTCTGGGGCAGACTGAGGAAAAACAAAATTACACGTGTCTTTTATATTTTCAGTGTAGATCATAGATCTGAATTTTTGAACCTGAAGTCGCCCTGCATAGCGAAATCTGTAATGATTTATAAATCATGTTCTGACGTTCTACACTGTATGTGTATTATTATATGGCAGCGCGCTGTCAAATCCAATATTTGAAACTATCTTGGAAATCTGGCTGCTCATTTCTGGGGCAGACTGAGGAAAAACAAAATTACACGTGTCTTTTTATTTTCAGTCTAGATCATAGATCTGAATTTTTGAACCTGAAGTCGCCCTGCATAGCGAAAACTGTAATGTTTTATAAATCATGTTATGACGTTCTACACTGTATGTGTATTATTATATGGCAGTGCGCTGTCAACTCCAATATTTGAAACTATCTTGGAAATCTGGCTGCTCATTTCTGGGGCAGACTGAGGAAAAACAAAATTACACGTGTCTTTTAATTTTCAGTCTAGATCATAGATCTGAATTTTTGAACCTGAAGTCGCCCTGCATAGCGAAATCTGTAATGATTTATAAATCATGTTATGACGTTCTACACTGTATGTGTATTATATTTGGCAGTCTAATTCTATATTTTGAACACGATCTTTGAAATCTGGCTGCTCAATTATGGGGCAAACAGAGGAAAATTCCAATTGCACTTGTCTTTTTATTTTCAATCTAGATCAGCGATCTTAATTTCTAATCCTGAAGTCCCCCTGCGAAGCAAAATCTGTAATGATGTATATATCATGTTATTACGCTCAACACTGTATGCGTGTTATATTTAGAATACTAAACTCAATGAAATATTATAAGTGATTCACACTAAAGTGTCGATTTTACGAAGCCCGAGGATCGATCGCACCCCCATCGTATCCCACGTAGGGCTGCAAGGCATAATTCATAGGTTATACTACTAATAGTTTGAGGTTACTGCAGTCCGACTTAATGGGCCGTTAGAATTATTTTTTTCACGATTTTTTATTTCGTCCTTCGCACTAACGTCCCACGCTAAGCAATGCAGTAAAACATAAAATCATAAACCGATCACCTAAAACATGTCTGAAATCAAGTGAAAACATTCCACCTCCCCCTAAAAAAAATCCTAACGCGCTTTAGCAATGAGCCCGTGTACAAACCCTATTACGAAGGCTGGGATCTTGACCATAATTCACTGACTATGCCAGACGACTGGCTCATGCCATGCTTATAGGCAAGCCCATAGAGCCTGCGTGGAAAAAAATGAGTTGTGACATGAAATGGTCCTGGATTATGTTTGTCATAGTCAGTTAGATGCGGTCTAGTTTCCACCTTCGTGCATAAGTTTGTGTATCATTATATATGACAGCCCGCGGTCAAATCCTATATTTTGAACACGATCTTTGAAATCTGGCTGCTCATTTCTGGGGCAGACTGAGGAAAAACAAAATTTCACGTGTCTTTTTATTTTCAGTCTAGATCATAGATCTGAATTTTTGAACCTGAAGTCGCCCTGCATAGCGAAATCTGTAATGATTTATTAATCATGTTATGACGTTCTACACTGTATGTGTAATATATGTGGCAGTCTAATTCTATATTTTGAACACGATCTTTGAAATCTGGCTGCTCATTTCTGGGGCAGACTGAGGAAAAACAAAATTACACGTGTCTTTTATATTTTCAGTGTAGATCATAGATCTGAATTTTTGAACCTGAAGTCGCCCTGCATAGCGAAATTAGTAATGATTTATAAATCATGTTCTGACGTTCTACACTGTATGTGTATTATTAAATGGCAGCGCGCTGTCAAATCCAATATTTGAAACTATCTTGGAAATCTGGCTGCTCATTTCTGGGGCAGACTGAGGGAAAAAAAAATTACACGTGTCTTTTTATTTTCAGTCTAGATCATAGATCTGAATTTTTGAACCTGAAGTCGCCCTGCATAGCGAAATCTGTAATGATTTATAAATTATGTTATGACGTTCTACACTGTAAGTGTATTATTATATGGCAGCGCGCTGTCAAATCCAATATTTGGAAACGATCTTTGAAATCTGTCTGCTCATTTCAGGGGCAGACTGAGGAAAAACAAAATTACACGTGTCTTTTTATTTTCAGTGTAGATCATAGATCTGAATTTTTGAACCTGAAGTCGCCCTGCATAGCGAAATCTGTAATGATTTATAAATCATGTTATGACGTTCTACACTGTATGTGTATTGTTATATGGCAACGCGCTGTCAACTCCAATATTTGAAACTATCTTGGAAATCTGGCTGCTCATTTCTGGGGCAGACTGAGGAAAAACAAAATTACACGTGTCTTTTTATTTTCAGTCTAGATCATAGATCTGAATTTTTGAACCTGAAGTCGCCCTGCATAGCGAAATCTGTAATGATTTATAAATCATGTTATGACGTTCTACACTGTATGTGTATTATATGTGGCAGTCTAATTCTATATTTTGAACACGATCTTTGAAATCTGGCTGCTCAATTATGGGGCAAACTGAGGAAAATTCCAATTGCACTTGTCTTTTTATTTTCAATCTAGATCAGCGATCTTAATTTCTAATCCTGAAGTCCCCCTGCGAAGCAAAATCTGTAATGATTTATATATCATGTTATTACGCTCAACACTGTATGCGTGTTATATTTAGAATACTAAACTCAATGAAATATTATAAGTGATTCACACTAAAGTGTCGATTTTACGAAGCCCGAGGATCGATCGCACCCCCATCGTATCCCACGTAGGGCTGCAAGGCATAATTCATAGGTTATACTACTAATAGTTTGAGGTTACTGCAGTCCGACTTAATGGGCCGTTAGAATTATTTTTTTCACGATTTTTTATTTCGTCCTTCGCACTAACGTCCCACGCTTAGCAATGCAGTAAAACATAAAATCATAAACCGATCACCTAAAACATGTCTGAAATCAAGTGAAAACATTCCACCTCCCCCTAAAAAATCCTAACGCGCTTTAGCAATGAGCCCGTGTACAAACCATATTACGAAGGCTGGGATCTTGACCATAATTCACTGACTATGCCAGACGACTGGCTCATGCCATGCTTATAGGCAAGCCCATAGAGCCTGCGTGGAAAAAAATGAGTTGTGACATGAAATGGTCCTGGATTATGTTTGTCATAGTCAGTTAGATGCGGTCTAGTTTCCACCTTCGTGCATAAGTTTGTGTATCATTATATATGACAGCCCGCGGTCAAATCCTATATTTTGAACACGATCTTTGAAATCTGGCTGCTCATTTCTGGGGCAGACTGAGGAAAAACAAAATTTCACGTGTCTTTTTATTTTCAGTCTAGATCATAGATCTGAATTTTTGAACCTGAAGTCGCCCTGCATAGCGAAATCTGTAATGATTTATGAATCATGTTATGACGTTCTACACTGTATGTGTAATATATGTGGCAGTCTAATTCTATATTTTGAACACGATCTTTGAAATCTGGCTGCTCATTTCTGGGGCAGACTGAGGAAAAACAAAATTACACGTGTCTTTTATATTTTCAGTGTAGATCATAGATCTGAATTTTTGAACCTGAAGTCGCCCTGCATAGCGAAATTTGTAATGATTTATAAATCATGTTCTGACGTTCTACACTGTATGTGTATTATTAAATGGCAGCGCGCTGTCAAATCCAATATTTGAAACTATCTTGGAAATCTGGCTGCTCATTTCTGGGGCAGACTGAGGGAAAAAAAAAATTACACGTGTCTTTTTATTTTCAGTCTAGATCATAGATCTGAATTTTTGAACCTGAAGTCGCCCTGCATAGCGAAATCTGTAATGATTTATAAATTATGTTATGACGTTCTACACTGTAAGTGTATTATTATATGGCAGCGCGCTGTCAAATCCAATATTTGGAAACGATCTTTGAAATCTGTCTGCTCATTTCAGGGGCAGACTGAGGAAAAACAAAATTACACGTGTCTTTTTATTTTCAGTGTAGATCATAGATCTGAATTTTTGAACCTGAAGTCGCCCTGCATAGCGAAATCTGTAATGATTTATAAATCATGTTATGACGTTCTACACTGTATGTGTATTGTTATATGGCAACGCGCTGTCAACTCCAATATTTGAAACTATCTTGGAAATCTGGCTGCTCATTTCTGGGGCAGACTGAGGAAAAACAAAATTACACGTGTCTTTTTATTTTCAGTCTAGATCATAGATCTGAATTTTTGAACCTGAAGTCGCCCTGCATAGCGAAATCTGTAATGATTTATAAATCATGTTATGACGTTCTACACTGTATGTGTATTATATGTGGCAGTCTAATTCTATATTTTGAACACGATCTTTGAAATCTGGCTGCTCAATTATGGGGCAAACTGAGGAAAATTCCAATTGCACTTGTCTTTTTATTTTCAATCTAGATCAGCGATCTTAATTTCTAATCCTGAAGTCCCCCTGCGAAGCAAAATCTGTAATGATTTATATATCATGTTATTACGCTCAACACTGTATGCGTGTTATATTTAGAATACTAAACTCAATGAAATATTATAAGTGATTCACACTAAAGTGTCGATTTTACGAAGCCCGAGGATCGATCGCACCCCCATCGTATCCCACGTAGGGCTGCAAGGCATAATTCATAGGTTATACTACTAATAGTTTGAGGTTACTGCAGTCCGACTTAATGGGCCGTTAGAATTATTTTTTTCACGATTTTTTATTTCGTCCTTCGCACTAACGTCCCACGCTTAGCAATGCAGTAAAACATAAAATCATAAACCGATCACCTAAAACATGTCTGAAATCAAGTGAAAACATTCCACCTCCCCCTAAAAAAATCCTAACGCGCTTTAGCAATGAGCCCGTGTACAAACCATATTACGAAGGCTGGGATCTTGACCATAATTCACTGACTATGCCAGACGACTGGCTCATGCCATGCTTATAGGCAAGCCCATAGAGCCTGCGTGGAAAAAAATGAGTTGTGACATGAAATGGTCCTGGATTATGTTTGTCATAGTCAGTTAGATGCGGTCTAGTTTCCACCTTCGTGCATAAGTTTGTGTATCATTATATATGACAGCCCGCGGTCAAATCCTATATTTTGAACACGATCTTTGAAATCTGGCTGCTCATTTCTGGGGCAGACTGAGGAAAAACAAAATTTCACGTGTCTTTTTATTTTCAGTCTAGATCATAGATCTGAATTTTTGAACCTGAAGTCGCCCTGCATAGCGAAATCTGTAATGATTTATGAATCATGTTGTGACGTTCTACACTGTATGTGTATTTATGTGGCAGTCTTATTCTATATTTTGAACACGATCTTTGAAATCTGGCTGCTCATTTCTGGGGCAGACTGAGGAAAAACAAAATTACACGTGTCTTTTATATTTTCAGTGTAGATCATAGATCTGAATTTTTGAACCTGAAGTCGCCCTGCATAGCGAAATCTGTAATGATTTATAAATCATGTTCTGACGTTCTACACTGTATGTGTATTATTAAATGGCAGCGCGCTGTCAAATCCAATATTTGAAACTATCTTGGAAATCTGGCTGCTCATTTCTGGGGCAGACTGAGGAAAAACAAAATTACACGTGTCTTTTTATTTTCAGTCTAGATCATAGATCTGAATTTTTGAACCTGAAGTCGCCCTGCATAGCGAAATCTGTAATGATTTATAAATCATGTTCTGACGTTCTACACTGTATGTGTATTATTATATGGCAGCGCGCTGTCAAATCCAATATTTGAAACTATCTTGGAAATCTGGCTGCTCATTTCTGGGGCAGACTGAGGAAAAACAAAATTACACGTGTCTTTTTATTTTCAGTCTAGATCATAGATCTGAATTTTTGAACCTGAAGTCGCCCTGCATAGCGAAAACTGTAATGTTTTATAAATCATGTTATGACGTTCTACACTGTATGTGTATTATTATATGGCAGCGCGCTGTCAACTCCAATATTTGAAACTATCTTGGAAATCTGGCTGCTCATTTCTGGGGCAGACTGAGGAAAAACAAAATTACACGTGTCTTTTAATTTTCAGTCTAGATCATAGATCTGAATTTTTGAACCTGAAGTCGCCCTGCATAGCGAAATCTGTAATGATTTATAAATCATGTTATGACGTTCTACACTGTATGTGTATTATATGTGGCAGTCTAATTCTATATTTTGAACACGTTCTTTGAAATCTGGCTGCTCAATTATGGGGCAAACTGAGGAAAATTCCAATTGCACTTGTCTTTTTATTTTCAATCTAGATCAGCGATCTTAATTTCTAATCCTGAAGTCCCCCTGCGAAGCAAAATCTGTAATGATTTATATATCATGTTATTACGCTCAACACTGTATGCGTGTTATATTTAGAATACTAAACTCAATGAAATATTATAAGTGATTCACACTAAAGTGTCGATTTTACGAAGCCCGAGGATCGATCGCACCCCCATCGTATCCCACGTAGGGCTGCAAGGCATAATTCATAGGTTATACTACTAATAGTTTGAGGTTACTGCAGTCCGACTAAATGGGCCGTTAGAATTATTTTTTTCACGATTTTTTATTTCGTCCTTCGCACTAACGTCCCACGCTAAGCAATGCAGTAAAACATAAAATGATAAACCGATCACCTAAAACATGTCTGAAATCAAGTGAAAACATTCCACCTCCCCCTAAAAAAATCCTAACGCGCTTTAGCAATGAGCCCGTGTACAAACCATGTTACGAAGGCTGGGATCTTGACCATAATTCACTGACTATGCCAGACGACTGGCTCATGCCATGCTTATAGGCAAGGCCATAGAGCCTGCGTGGACAAAAATGAGTTGTGACATGAAATGGTCCTGGATTATGTTTGTCATTGTCAGTTAGATGCGGTCTAGTTTCCACCTTCGTGCATAAGTTTGTGTATCATTATATATGACAGCCCGCGGTCAAATCCTATATTTTGAACACGATCTTTGAAATCTGGCTGCTCATTTCTGGGGCAGACTGAGGAAAAACAAAATTTCACGTGTCTTTTTATTTTCAGTCTAGATCATAGATCTGAATTTTTGAACCTGAAGTCGCCCTGCATAGCGAAATCTGTAATGATTTATGAATCATGTTATGACGTTCTACACTGTATGAGTATTATATGTGGCAGTCTAATTCTATATTTTGAACACGATCTTTGAAATCTGGCTGCTCATTTCTGGGGCAGACTGAGGAAAAACAAAATTACACGTGTCTTTTATATTTTCAGTGTAGATCATAGATCTGAATTTTTGAACCTGAAGTCGCCCTGCATAGCGAAATCTGTAATGATTTATAAATCATGTTCTGACGTTCTACACTGTATGTGTATTATTATATGGCAGCGCGCTGTCAAATCCAATATTTGAAACTATCTTGGAAATCTGGCTGCTCATTTCTGGGGCAGACTGAGGAAAAACAAAATTACACGTGTCTTTTTATTTTCAGTCTAGATCATAGATCTGAATTTTTGAACCTGAAGTCGCCCTGCATAGCGAAAACTGTAATGTTTTATAAATCATGTTATGACGTTCTACACTGTATGTGTATTATTATATGGCAGCGCGCTGTCAACTCCAATATTTGAAACTATCTTGGAAATCTAGCTGCTCATTTCTGGGGCAGACTGAGGAAAAACAAAATTACACGTGTCTTTTAATTTTCAGTCTAGATCATAGATCTGAATTTTTGAACCTGAAGTCGCCCTGCATAGCGAAATCTGTAATGATTTATAAATCATGTTATGACGTTCTACACTGTATGTGTATTATATGTGGCAGTCTTATTCTATATTTTGAACACGATCTTTGAAATCTGGCTGCTCAATTATGGGGCAAACTGAGGAAAATTCCAATTGCACTTGTCTTTTTATATTCAATCTAGATCAGCGATCTTAATTTCTAATCCTGAAGTCCCCCTGCGAAGCAAAATCTGTAATGATTTATATATCATGTTATTACGCTCAACACTGTATGCGTGTTATATTTAGAATACTAAACTCAATGAAATATTATAAGTGATTCACATTAAAGTGTCGATTTTACGAAGCCCGAGGATCGATCGCACCCCCATCGTATCCCACGTAGGGCTGCAAGGCATAATTCATAGGTTATACTACTAATAGTTTGAGGTTACTGCAGTCCGACTTAATGGGCCGTTAGAATTATTTTTTTCACGATTTTTTATTTCGTCCTTCGCACTAACGTCCCACGCTTAGCAATGCAGTAAAACATAAAATCATAAACCGATCACCTAAAACATGTCTGAAATCAAGTGAAAACATTCCACCTCCCCCTAAAAAAATCCTAACGCGCTTTAGCAATGAGCCCGTGTACAAACCATATTACGAAGGCTGGGATCTTGACCATAATTCACTGACTATGCCAGACGACTGGCTCATGCCATGCTTATAGGCAAGCCCATAGAGCCTGCGTGGAAAAAAAATGAGTTGTGACATGAAATGGTCCTGGATTATGTTTGTCATAGTCAGTTAGATGCGGTCTAGTTTCCACCTTCGTGCATAAGTTTGTGTATCATTATATATGACAGCCCGCGGTCAAATCCTATATTTTGAACACGATCTTTGAAATCTGGCTGCTCATTTCTGGGGCAGACTGAGGAAAAACAAAATTTCACGTGTCTTTTTATTTTCAGTCTAGATCATAGATCTGAATTTTTGAACCTGAAGTCGCCCTGCATAGCGAAATCTGTAATGATTTATGAATCATGTTGTGACGTTCTACACTGTATGTGTATTTATGTGGCAGTCTTATTCTATATTTTGAACACGATCTTTGAAATCTGGCTGCTCATTTCTGGGGCAGACTGAGGAAAAACAAAATTACACGTGTCTTTTATATTTTCAGTGTAGATCATAGATCTGAATTTTTGAACCTGAAGTCGCCCTGCATAGCGAAATCTGTAATGATTTATAAATCATGTTCTGACGTCCTACACTGTATGTGTATTATTAAATGGCAGCGCGCTGTCAAATCCAATATTTGAAACTATCTTGGAAATCTGGCTGCTCATTTCTGGGGCAGACTGAGGAAAAACAAAATTACACGTGTCTTTTTATTTTCAGTCTAGATCATAGATCTGAATTTTTGAACCTGAAGTCGCCCTGCATAGCGAAATCTGTAATGATTTATAAATCATGTTCTGACGTTCTACACTGTATGTGTATTATTATATGGCAGCGCGCTGTCAAATCCAATATTTGAAACTATCTTGGAAATCTGGCTGCTCATTTCTGGGGCAGACTGAGGAAAAACAAAATTACACGTGTCTTTTTATTTTCAGTCTAGATCATAGATCTGAATTTTTGAACCTGAAGTCGCCCTGCATAGCAAAAACTGTAATGTTTTATAAATCATGTTATGACGTTCTACACTGTATGTGTATTATTATATGGCAGCGCGCTGTCAACTCCAATATTTGAAACTATCTTGGAAATCTGGCTGCTCATTTCTGGGGCAGACTGAGGAAAAACAAAATTACACGTGTCTTTTAATTTTCAGTCTAGATCATAGATCTGAATTTTTGAACCTGAAGTCGCCCTGCATAGCGAAATCTGTAATGATTTATAAATCATGTTATGACGTTCTACACTGTATGTGTATTATATGTGGCAGTCTAATTCTATATTTTGAACACGTTCTTTGAAATCTGGCTGCTCAATTATGGGGCAAACTGAGGAAAATTCCAATTGCACTTGTCTTTTTATTTTCAATCTAGATCAGCGATCTTAATTTCTAATCCTGAAGTCCCCCTGCGAAGCAAAATCTGTAATGATTTATATATCATGTTATTACGCTCAACACTGTATGCGTGTTATATTTAGAATACTAAACTCAATGAAATATTATAAGTGATTCACACTAAAGTGTCGATTTTACGAAGCCCGAGGATCGATCGCACCCCCATCGTATCCCACGTAGGGCTGCAAGGCATAATTCATAGGTTATACTACTAATAGTTTGAGGTTACTGCAGTCCGACTAAATGGGCCGTTAGAATTATTTTTTTCACGATTTTTTATTTCGTCCTTCGCACTAACGTCCCACGCTAAGCAATGCAGTAAAACATAAAATGATAAACCGATCACCTAAAACATGTCTGAAATCAAGTGAAAACATTCCACCTCCCCCTAAAAAAATCCTAACGCGCTTTAGCAATGAGCCCGTGTACAAACCATGTTACGAAGGCTGGGATCTTGACCATAATTCACTGACTATGCCAGACGACTGGCTCATGCCATGCTTATAGGCAAGGCCATAGAGCCTGCGTGGACAAAAATGAGTTGTGACATGAAATGGTCCTGGATTATGTTTGTCATTGTCAGTTAGATGCGGTCTAGTTTCCACCTTCGTGCATAAGTTTGTGTATCATTATATATGACAGCCTGCGGTCAAATCCTATATTTTGAACACGATCTTTGAAATCTGGCTGCTCATTTCTGGGGCAGACTGAGGAAAAACAAAATTTCACGTGTCTTTTTATTTTCAGTCTAGATCATAGATCTGAATTTTTGAACCTGAAGTCGCCCTGCATAGCGAAATCTGTAATGATTTATGAATCATGTTATGACGTTCTACACTGTATGAGTATTATATGTGGCAGTCTAATTCTATATTTTGAACACGATCTTTGAAATCTGGCTGCTCATTTCTGGGGCAGACTGAGGAAAAACAAAATTACACGTGTCTTTTATATTTTCAGTGTAGATCATAGATCTGAATTTTTGAACCTGAAGTCGCCCTGCATAGCGAAATCTGTAATGATTTATAAATCATGTTCTGACGTTCTACACTGTATGTGTATTATTATATGGCAGCGCGCTGTCAAATCCAATATTTGAAACTATCTTGGAAATCTGGCTGCTCATTTCTGGGGCAGACTGAGGAAAAACAAAATTACACGTGTCTTTTTATTTTCAGTCTAGATCATAGATCTGAATTTTTGAACCTGAAGTCGCCCTGCATAGCGAAAACTGTAATGTTTTATAAATCATGTTATGACGTTCTACACTGTATGTGTATTATTATATGGCAGCGCGCTGTCAACTCCAATATTTGAAACTATCTTGGAAATCTAGCTGCTCATTTCTGGGGCAGACTGAGGAAAAACAAAATTACACGTGTCTTTTAATTTTCAGTCTAGATCATAGATCTGAATTTTTGAACCTGAAGTCGCCCTGCATAGCGAAATCTGTAATGATTTATAAATCATGTTATGACGTTCTACACTGTATGTGTATTATATGTGGCAGTCTTATTCTATATTTTGAACACGATCTTTGAAATCTGGCTGCTCAATTATGGGGCAAACTGAGGAAAATTCCAATTGCACTTGTCTTTTTATATTCAATCTAGATCAGCGATCTTAATTTCTAATCCTGAAGTCCCCCTGCGAAGCAAAATCTGTAATGATTTATATATCATGTTATTACGCTCAACACTGTATGCGTGTTATATTTAGAATACTAAACTCAATGAAATATTATAAGTGATTCACACTAAAGTGTCGATTTTACGAAGCCCGAGGATCGATCGCACCCCCATCGTATCCCACGTAGGGCTGCAAGGCATAATTCATAGGTTATACTACTAATAGTTTGAGGTTACTGCAGTCCGACTTAATGGGCCGTTAGAATAATTTTTTTCACGATTTTTTATTTCGTCCTTCGCACTAACGTCCCACGCTAAGCAATGCAGTAAAACATAAAATCATAAACCGATCACCTAAAACATGTCTGAAATCAAGTGAAAACATTCCACCTCCCCCTAAAAAAATCCTAACGCGCTTTAGCAATGAGCCCGTGTACAAACCATATTACGAAGGCTGGGATCTTGACCATAATTCACTGACTATGCCAGACGACTGGCTCATGCCATGCTTATAGGCAAGCCCATAGAGCCTGCGTGGAAAAAAATGAGTTGTGACATGAAATGGTCCTGGATTATGTTTGTCATAGTCAGTTAGATGCGGTCTAGTTTCCACCTTCGTGCATAAGTTTGTGTATCATTATATATGACAGCCCGCGGTCAAATCCTTTATTTTGAACACGATCTTTGAAATCTGGCTGCTCATTTCTGGGGCAGACTGAGGAAAAACAAAATTTCACGTGTCTTTTTATTTTCAGTCTAGATCATAGATCTGAATTTTTGAACCTGAAGTCGCCCTGCATAGCGAAATCTGTAATGATTTATGAATCATGTTATGACGTTCTACACTGTATGTGTATTATATGTGGCAGTCTAATTCTATATTTTGAACACGATCTTTGAAATCTGGCTGCTCATTTCTGGGGCAGACTGAGGAAAAACAAAATTACACGTGTCTTTTATATTTTCAGTGTAGATCATAGATCTGAATTTTTGAACCTGAAGTCGCCCTGCATAGCGAAATCTGTAATGATTTATAAATCATGTTCTGACGTCCTACACTGTATGTGTATTATTAAATGGCAGCGCGCTGTCAAATCCAATATTTGAAACTATCTTGGAAATCTGGCTGCTCATTTCTGGGGCAGACTGAGGAAAAACAAAATTACACGTGTCTTTTTATTTTCAATCTAGATCATAGATCTGAATTTTTGAACCTGAAGTCGCCCTGCATAGCGAAATCTGTAATGATTTATAAATCATGTTATGACGTTCTACACTGTAAGTGTATTATTATATGGCAGCGCGCTGTCAAATCCAATATTTGGAAACGATCTTTGAAATCTGTCTGCTCATTTCAGGTGCAGACTGAGGAAAAACAAAATTACACGTGTCTTTTTATTTTCAGTGTAGATCATAGATCTGAATTTTTGAACCTGAAGTCGCCCTGCATAGCGAAATCTGTAATGATTTATAAATCATGTTATGACGTTCTACACTGTATGTGTATTATTATATGGCAACGCGCTGTCAACTCCAATATTTGAAACTATCTTGGAAATCTGGCTGCTCATTTCTGGGGCAGACTGAGGAAAAACAAAATTACACGTGTCTTTTTATTTTCAGTCTAGATCATAGATCTGAATTTTTGAATCTGAAGTCGCCCTGCATAGCGAAATCTGTAATGATTTATAAATCATGTTATGACGTTCTACTCTGTATGCGTGTTATATTTGGAATACTAAACTCAATGAAATATTATAAGTGATTCACACTAAAGTGTCGATTTTACGAAGCCCGAGGATCGATCGCACCCCCATCGTATCCCACGTAGGGCTGCAAGGCATAATTCATAGGTTATACTACTAATAGTTTGAGGTTACTGCAGTCCGACTTAATGGGCAGTTAGAATTATTTTTTTTCACGATTTTTTATTTCGTCCTTCGCACTAACGTCCCACGCTAAGCAATGCAGTAAAACATAAAATCATAAACCGATCACCTAAAACATGTCTGAAATCAAGTGAAAACATTCCACCTCCCCCTAAAAAAATCCTAACGCGCTTTAGCAATGAGCCCGTGTACAAACCATATTACGAAGGCTGGGATCTTGACCATAATTCACTGACTATGCCAGACGACTGGCTCATGCCATGCTTATAGGCAAGCCCATAGAGCCTGCGTGGAAAAAAATGAGTTGTGACATGAAATGGTCCTGGATTATGTTTGTCATAGTCAGTTAGATGCGGTCTAGTTTCCACCTTCGTGCATAAGTTTGTGTATCATTATATATGACAGCCCGCGGTCAAATCCTTTATTTTGAACACGATCTTTGAAATCTGGCTGCTCATTTCTGGGGCAGACTGAGGAAAAACAAAATTTCACGTGTCTTTTTATTTTCAGTCTAGATCATAGATCTGAATTTTTGAACCTGAAGTCGCCCTGCATAGCGAAATCTGTAATGATTTATGAATCATGTTATGACGTTCTACACTGTATGTGTATTATATGTGGCAGTCTAATTCTATATTTTGAACACGATCTTTGAAATCTGGCTGCTCATTTCTGGGGCAGACTGAGGAAAAACAAAATTACACGTGTCTTTTATATTTTCAGTGTAGATCATAGATCTGAATTTTTGAACCTGAAGTCGCCCTGCATAGCGAAATCTGTAATGATTTATAAATCATGTTCTGACGTTCTACACTGTATGTGTATTATTATATGGCAGCGCGCTGTCAAATCCAATATTTGAAACTATCTTGGAAATCTGGCTGCTCATTTCTGGGGCAGACTGAGGAAAAACAAAATTACACGTGTCTTTTTATTTTCAGTCTAGATCATAGATCTGAATTTTTGAACCTGAAGTCGCCCTGCATAGCGAAAACTGTAATGTTTTATAAATCATGTTATGACGTTCTACACTGTATGTGTATTATTATATGACAGCCCGCGGTCAAATCCTATATTTTGAACACGATCTTTGAAATCTGGCTGCTCATTTCTGGGGCAGACTGAGGAAAAACAAAATGTCACGTGTCTTTTTATTTTCAGTCTAGATCATAGATCTGAATTTTTGAACCTGAAGTCGCCCTGCATAGCGAAATCTGTAATGATTTATGAATCATGTTATGACGTTCTACACTGTATGTGTATTATATGTGGCAGTCTAATTCTATATTTTGAACACGATCTTTGAAATCTGGCTGCTCATTTCTGGGGCAGACTGAGGAAAAACAAAATTACACGTGTCTTTTATATTTTCAGTGTAGATCATAGATCTGAATGTTTGAACCTGAAGTCGCCCTGCATAGCGAAATCTGTAATGATTTATAAATCATGTTCTGACGTTCTACACTGTATGTGTATTATTAAATGGCAGCGCGCTGTCAAATCCAATATTTGAAACTATCTTGGAAATCTGGCTGCTCATTTCTGGGGCAGACTGAGGAAAAACAAAATTACACGTGTCTTTTTATTTTCAGGCTAGATCATAGATCTGAATTTTTGAACCTGAAGTCGCCCTGCATAGCGAAATCTGTAATGATTTATAAATCATGTTATGACGTTCTACACTGTATGTGTAATATATGTGGCAGTCTAATTCTATATTTTGAACACGATCTTTGAAATCTGGCTGCTCATTTATGGGGCAAACTGAGGAAAATTCCAATTGCACTTGTCTTTTTATTTTCAGTCTAGATCAGCGATCTTAATTTCTAATCCTGACGTCCCCCTGTGAAGCAAAATCTGTAATGATTTATATATCATGTTATTACGCTCAACACTGTATGCATGTTATATTTAGAATACTAAACTCAATGAAATATTATAAGTGATTCACACTAAAGTGTCGATTTTACGAAGCCCGAGGATCGATCGTACCCCCATCGTATCCTACGTAGGGCTGCAAGGCATAATTCATAGGTCATACTACTAATAGTTTGAGGTTACTGCAGTCCCACTTATTGGGCCGTAAGAATTATTTTTTTCACGATTTTTTATTTCGTCCTTCGCACTAACGTCCCACGCTAAGCAATGCAGTAAAACATAAAATCATAAACCGATCACCTAAAACATGTCTGAAATCAAGTGAAAACATTCCACCTCCCCCTAAAAAAATCCTAACGCGCTTTAGCAATGAGCCCGTGTACAAACCATATTACGAAGGCTGGGATCTTGACCATAATTCACTGACTATGCCAGACGACTGGCTCATGCCGTGCTAATAGGCAAGCCCATAGAGCCTGCGTGGAAAAAAATGAGTTGTGACATGAAATGGTCCTGGATTATGTTTGTCATAGTCAGTTAGATGCGGTCTAGATTCCACCTTCGTGCATAAGTTTGTGTATCATTATATATGACAGCCCGCGGTCAAATCCTATATTTTGAACACGATCTTTGAAATCTGGCTGCTCATTTCTGGGGCAGACTGAGGAAAAACAAAATTACACGTGTCTTTTTATTTTCAGTCTAGGTCATAGATCTGAATTTTTGAACCTGAAGTCGCCCTGCATAGCGAAATCTGTAATGATTTATACATCATGATATGACGTTCTACACTGTATGTGTATTATTATATGGCAGCGCGCTGTCAAATCAAATATTTGAAAACGATCTTTGAAATCTGGTTGCTCATTTCTGGGGCAGACTGAGGAAAAACAAAATTACACGTATCCTTATATTTTCAGTGTAGATCATAGATCTGAATTTCTGAACCTGAAGTCGCCCTGCATAGCGAAATCTGTAATGATTTATAAATCATGTTATGACGTTCTACACTGTAAGTGTATTATTATATGGCAGCGCGCTGTCAAATCCAATATTTGGAAACGATCTTTGAAATCTGTCTGCTCATTTCAGGGGCAGACTGAGGAAAAACAAAATTACACGTGTCTTTTTATTTTCAGTGTAGATCATAGATCTTAATTTTTGAACCTGAAGTCGCCCTGCATAGCGAAATCTGTAATGATTTATAAATCATGTTATGACGTTCTACACTGTTTGTGTATTATTATATGGCAACGCGCTGTCAACTTCAATATTTGAAACTATCTTGGAAATCTGGCTGCTCATTTCTGGGGCAGACTGAGGAAAAACAAAATTACACGTGTCTTTTTATTTTCAGTCTAGATCATAGATCTGAATTTTTGAACCTGAAGTCGCCCTGCATAGCGAAATCTGTAATGATTTATAAATCATGTTATGACGTTCTACACTGTATGTGTATTATATGTGGCAGTCTAATTCTATATTTTGAACACGATCTTTGAAATCTGGCTGCTCATTTATGGGGCAAACTGAGGAAAATTCTAATTGCACTTGTCTTTTTATTTTCAGTCTAGATCAGCGATCTTAATTTCTAATCCTGAAGTCCCCCTGCGAAGCAAAATCTGTAATGATTTATATATCATGTTATTACGCTCAACACTGTATGCATGTTATATTTAGAATACTAAACTCAATGAAATATTATAAGTGATTCACACTAAAGTGTCGATTTTACGAAGCCCGAGGATCGATCGTACCCCCATCGTATCCTACGTAGGGCTGCAAGGCATAATTCATAGGTCATACTACTAATAGTTTGAGGTTACTGCAGTCCCACTTATTGGGCCGTTAGAATTATTTTTTTCACGATTTTTTATTTCGTCCTTCGCACTAACGTCCCACGCTAAGCAATGCAGTAAAACATAAAATCATAAACCGATCACCTAAAACATGTCTGAAATCAAGTGAAAACATTCCACCTCCCCCTAAATAAATCCTAACGCGCTTTAGCAATGAGCCCGTGTACAAACCATATTACGAAGGCTGGGATCTTGACCATAATTCACTGACTATGCCAGACGACTGGCTCATGCCGTGCTTATAGGCAAGCCCATAGAGCCTGCGTGGAAAAAAATGGAATTGTGACATGAAATGGTCCTGGATTATGTTTGTCATAGTCAGTTAGATGCGGTCTAGATTCCACCTTCGTGCATAAGTTTGTGTATCATTATATATGACAGCCCGCGGTCAAATCCTATATTTTGAACACGATCTTTGAAATCTGGCTGCTCATTTCTGGGGCAGACTGAGGAAAAACAAAATTACACGTGTCTTTTTATTTTCAGTCTAGATCATAGATCTGAATTTTTGAACCTGAAGTCGCCCTGCATAGCGAAATCTGTAATGATTTATAAATCATGTTATGACGTTCTACACTGTATGTGTATTATTATATGGCAACGCGCTGTCAACTCCAATATTTGAAACTATCTTGGAAATCTGGCTGCTCATTTCTGGGGCAGACTGAGGAAAAACAAAATTACACGTGTCTTTTTATTTTCAGTCTAGATCATAGATCTGAATGTTTGATCCTGAAGTCGCCCTGCATAGCGAAACCTGTAATGATTTATAAATCATGTTATGACGTTCTACACTGTAAGTGTATTATTATATGGCAGCGCGCTGTCAAATCCAATATTTGGAAACGATCTTTGAAATCTGTCTGCTCATTTCTGGTGCAGACTGAGGAAAAAACAAAATTACACGTGTCTTTTTATTTTCAGTGTAGATCATACATCTGAATTTTTGAACCTGAAGTCGCCCTGCATAGCGAAATCTGTAATGATTTATAAATCATGTTATGACGTTCTACACTGTAAGTGTATTATTATATGGCAGCGCGCTGTCAAATCCAATATTTGGAAACGATCTTTGAAATCTGTTTGCTCATTTCATGGGCAGACTGAGGAAAAACTAAATTACACGTGTCTTTTTATTTTCAGTGTAGATCATAGATCTGCATTTTTGAACCCGAAGTCGCCCTGCATAGCGAAATCTGTAATGATTTATAAATCATGTTATGACGTTCTACACTGTTTGTGTATTATTATATGGCAACGCGCTGTCAACTCCAATATTTGAAACTATCTTGGAAATCTGGCTGCTCATTTCTGGGGCAGACTGAGGAAAAACAAAATTACACGTGTCTTTTTATTTTCAGTCTAGATCATAGATCTGAATTTTTGAACCTGAAGTCGCCCTGCATAGCGAAATCTGTAATGATTTATAAATCATGTTATGACGTTCTACACTGTATGTGTATTATTATATGGCAACGCGCTGTCAACTCCAATATTTGAAACTATCTTGGAAATCTGGCTGCTCATTTCTGGGGCAGACTGAGGAAAAACAAAATTACACGTGTCTTTTTATTTTCAGTCTAGATCATAGATCTGAATGTTTGAACCTGAAGTCGCACTGCATAGCGAAACCTGTAATGATTTATAAATCATGTTATGACGTTCTACACTGTAAGTGTATTATTATATGGCAGCGCGCTGTCAAATCCAATATTTGGAAACGATCTTTGAAATCTGTCTGCTCATTTCTGGGGCAGACTGAGGAAAAACAAAATTACACGTGTCTTTTTATTTTCAGTCTAGATCATAGATCTGAATGTTTGAACCTGAAGTCGCCCTGCATAGCGAAACCTGTAATGATTTATAAATCATGTTATGACGTTCTACACTGTAAGTGTATTATTATATGGCAGCGCGCTGTCAAATCCAATATTTGGAAACGATCTTTGAAATCTGTCTGCTCATTTCTGGTGCAGACTGAGGAAAAAACAAAATTACACGTGTCTTTTTATTTTCAGTGTAGATCATACATCTGAATTTTTGAACCTGAAGTCGCCCTGCATAGCGAAATCTGTAATGATTTATAAATCATGTTATGACGTTCTACACTGTAAGTGTATTATTATATGGCAGCGCGCTGTCAAATCCAATATTTGGAAACGATCTTTGAAATCTGTTTGCTCATTTCATGGGCAGACTGAGGAAAAACTAAATTACACGTGTCTTTTTATTTTCAGTGTAGATCATAGATCTGCATTTTTGAACCTGAAGTCGCCCTGCATAGCGAAATCTGTAATGATTTATAAATCATGTTATGACGTTCTACACTGTTTGTGTATTATTATATGGCAACGCGCTGTCAACTCCAATATTTGAAACTATCTTGGAAATCTGGCTGCT
Source organism: Astropecten irregularis (assembly GCA_963971285.1). Taxonomy (NCBI): domain Eukaryota; kingdom Metazoa; phylum Echinodermata; class Asteroidea; order Paxillosida; family Astropectinidae; genus Astropecten; species Astropecten irregularis. The sequence goes on along the minus strand of OZ020251.1, from coordinate 10,428,068 downwards.
CATTTCTGGGGCAGACTGAGGAAAAACAAAATTACACGTGTCTTTTTATTTTCAGTCTAGATCATAGATCTGAATTTTTGAACCTGAAGTCGCCCTGCATAGCGAAATCTGTAATGATTTATAAATCATGTTATGACGTTCTACACTGTATGTGTATTATTATATGGCAACGCGCTGTCAACTCCAATATTTGAAACTATCTTGGAAATCTGGCTGCTCATTTCTGGGGCAGACTGAGGAAAAACAAAATTACACGTGTCTTTTTATTTTCAGTCTAGATCATAGATCTGAATGTTTGAACCTGAAGTCGCACTGCATAGCGAAACCTGTAATGATTTATAAATCATGTTATGACGTTCTACACTGTAAGTGTATTATTATATGGCAGCGCGCTGTCAAATCCAATATTTGGAAACGATCTTTGAAATCTGTCTGCTCATTTCTGGGGCAGACTGAGGAAAAACAAAATTACACGTGTCTTTTTATTTTCAGTCTAGATCATAGATCTGAATGTTTGAACCTGAAGTCGCCCTGCATAGCGAAACCTGTAATGATTTATAAATCATGTTATGACGTTCTACACTGTAAGTGTATTATTATATGGCAGCGCGCTGTCAAATCCAATATTTGGAAACGATCTTTGAAATCTGTCTGCTCATTTCTGGGGCAGACTGAGGAAAAAACAAAATTACACGTGTCTTTTTATTTTCAGTGTAGATCATACATCTGAATTTTTGAACCTGAAGTCGCCCTGCATAGCGAAATCTGTAATGATTTATAAATCATGTTATGACGTTCTACACTGTAAGTGTATTATTATATGGCAGCGCGCTGTCAAATCCAATATTTGGAAACGATCTTTGAAATCTGTTTGCTCATTTCATGGGCAGACTGCGGAAAAACTAAATTACACGTGTCTTTTTATTTTCAGTGTAGATCATAGATCTGAATTTTTGAACCTGAAGTCGCCCTGCATAGCGAAATCTGTAATGATTTATAAATCATGTTATGACGTTCTACACTGTTTGTGTATTATTATATGGCAACGCGCTGTCAACTCCAATATTTGAAACTATCTTGGAAATCTGGCTGCTCATTTCTGGGGCAGACTGAGGAAAAACAAAATTACACGTGTCTTTTTATTTTCAGTCTAGATCATAGATCTGAATTTTTGAACCTGAAGTCGCCCTGCATAGCGAAATCTGTAATGATTTATAAATCATGTTATGACGTTCTTCACTGTATGTGTATTATTATATGGCAGCGCGCTGTCAAATCCAATATTTGGAAACGATCTTTGAAATCTGTCTGCTCATTTCTGGGGCAGACTGAGGAAAAAACAAAATTACACGTGTCTTTTTATTTTCAGTGTAGATCATACATCTGAATTTTTGAACCTGAAGTCGCCCTGCATAGCGAAATCTGTAATGATTTATAAATCATGTTATGACGTTCTACACTGTAAGTGTTTTATTATATGGCAGCGCGTTGTCAAATCCAATATTTGGAAACGATCTTTGAAATCTGTTTGCTCATTTCATGGGCAGACTGAGGAAAAACAAAATTACACGTGTCTTTTTATTTTCAGTCTAGATCATAGATCTGAATTTTTGAACCTGAAGTCGCCCTGCATAGCGAAATCTGTAATGATTTATAAATCATGTTATGACGTTCTACACTGTATGTGTATTATTATATGGCAACGCGCTGTCAACTCCAATATTTGAAAACGATCTTTGAAATCTGGCTGCTCATTTCTGGGGCAGACTGAGGAAAAACAAAATTACACGTGTCCTTATATTTTCAGTGTAGATCATAGATCTGAATTTCTGAACCTGAAGTCGCCCTGCATAGCGAAAACCTGTAATGTTTTATAAATCATGTTATGACGTTCTACACTGTATGTGTATTATTATATGGCAGCGCGCTGTCAAATCCAATATTTTGAACACGATCTTTGAAATCTGGCTGCTCATTTCTGGGGCAGACTGAGTAAAAACAAATTTACACGTGTCTTTTTATTTTCAGTGTAGATCATAGATCTGAATTTTTGAACCTGAAGTCGCCCTGCATAGCGAAATCTGTAATGATTTATAAATCATGTTATGACGTTCTACACTGTAAGTGTATTATTATATGGCAGCGCGTTGTCAAATCCAATATTTGGAAACGATCTTTGAAATCTGTCTGCTCATTTCTGGGGCAGACTGAGGAAAAAACAAAATTACACGTGTCTTTTTATTTTCAGTGTAGATCATAGATCTGAATTTTTGAACCTGAAGTCGCCCTGCATAGCGAAATCTGTAATGATTTATAAATCATGTTATGACGTTCTACACTGTAAGTGTATTATTATATGGCAGCGCGTTGTCAAATCCAATATTTGGAAACGATCTTTGAAATCTGTCTGCTCATTTCTGGGGCAGACTGAGGAAAAACAAAATTACACGTGTCTTTTTATTTTCAGTGTAGATCATAGATCTTAATTTTTGAACCTGAAGTCGCCCTGCATAGCGAAATCTGTAATGATTTATAAATCATGTTATGACGTTCTACACTGTTTGTGTATTATTATATGGCAACGCGCTGTCAACTCCAATATTTGAAACTATCTTGGAAATCTGGCTGCTCATTTCTGGGGCAGACTGAGGAAAAACAAAATTACACGTGTCTTTTTATTTTCAGTCTAGATCATAGATCTGAATTTTTGAACCTGAAGTCGCCCTGCATAGCGAAATCTGTAATGATTTATAAATCATGTTATGACGTTCTACACTGTATGTGTATTATATGTGGCAGTCTAATTCTATATTTTGAACACGATCTTTGAAATCTGGCTGCTCATTTATGGGGCAAACTGAGGAAAATTCTAATTGCACTTGTCTTTTTATTTTCAGTCTAGATCAGCGATCTTAATTTCTAATCCTGAAGTCCCCCTGCGAAGCAAAATCTGTAATGATTTATATATCATGTTATTACGCTCAACACTGTATGCATGTTATATTTAGAATACTAAACTCAATGAAATATTATAAGTGATTCACACTAAAGTGTCGATTTTACGAAGCCCGAGGATCGATCGTACCCCCATCGTATCCTACGTAGGGCTGCAAGGCATAATTCATAGGTCATACTACTAATAGTTTGAGGTTACTGCAGTCCCACTTATTGGGCCGTTAGAATTATTTTTTTCACGATTTTTTATTTCGTCCTTCGCACTAACGTCCCACGCTAAGCAATGCAGTAAAACATAAAATCATAAACCGATCACCTAAAACATGTCTGAAATCAAGTGAAAACATTCCACCTCCCCCTAAAAAAATCCTAACGCGCTTTAGCAATGAGCCCGTGTACAAAACCATATTACGAAGGCTGGGATCTTGACCATAATTCACTGACTATGCCAGACGACTGGCTCATGCCGTGCTTATAGGCAAGCCCATAGAGCCTGCGTGGAAAAAAATGGAATTGTGACATGAAATGGTCCTGGATTATGTTTGTCATAGTCAGTTAGATGCGGTCTAGATTCCACCTTCGTGCATAAGTTTGTGTATCATTATATATGACAGCCCGCGGTCAAATCCTATATTTTGAACACGATCTTTGAAATCTGGCTGCTCATTTCTGGGGCAGACTGCGGAAAAACAAAATTACACGTGTCTTTTTATTTTCAGTCTAGATCATAGATCTGAATTTTTGAACCTGAAGTCGCCCTGCATAGCGAAATCTGTAATGATTTATAAATCATGTTATGACGTTCTACACTGTATGTGTATTATTATATGGCAACGCGCTGTCAACTCCAATATTTGAAACTATCTTGGAAATCTGGCTGCTCATTTCTGGGGCAGACTGAGGAAAAACAAAATTACACGTGTCTTTTTATTTTCAGTCTAGATCATAGATCTGAATGTTTGAACCTGAAGTCGCCCTGCATAGCGAAACCTGTAATGATTTATAAATCATGTTATGACGTTCTACACTGTAAGTGTATTATTATATGGCAGCGCGCTGTCAAATCCAATATTTGGAAACGATCTTTGAAATCTGTTTGCTCATTTCTGGGGCAGACTGAGGAAAAAACAAAATTACACGTGTCTTTTTATTTTCAGTGTAGATCATACATCTGAATTTTTGAACCTGAAGTCGCCCTGCATAGCGAAATCTGTAATGATTTATAAATCATGTTATGACGTTCTACACTGTAAGTGTATTATTATATGGCAGCGCGCTGTCAAATACAATATTTGGAAACGATCTTTGAAATCTGTTTGCTCATTTCATGGGCAGACTGAGGAAAAACTAAATTACACGTGTCTTTTTATTTTCAGTGTAGATCATAGATCTGAATTTTTGAACCTGAAGTCGCCCTGCATAGCGAAATCTGTAATGATTTATAAATCATGTTATGACGTTCTACACTGTTTGTGTATTATTATATGGCAACGCGCTGTCAACTCCAATATTTGAAACTATCTTGGAAATCTGGCTGCTCATTTCTGGGGCAGACTGAGGAAAAACAAAATTACACGTGTCTTTTTATTTTCAGTCTAGATCATAGATCTGAATTTTTGAACCTGAAGTCGCCCTGCATAGCGAAATCTGTAATGATTTATAAATCATGTTATGACGTTCTACACTGTATGTGTATTATTATATGGCAACGCGCTGTCAACTCCAATATTTGAAACTATCTTGGAAATCTGTTTGCTCATTTCTGGGGTAGACTGAGGAAAAACTAAATTACACGTGTCTTTTTATTTTCAGTGTAGATCATAGATCTGAATGTTTGAACCTGAAGTCGCACTGCATAGCGAAACCTGTAATGATTTATAAATCATGTTATGACGTTCTACACTGTAAGTGTATTATTATATGGCAGCGCGCTGTCAAATCCAATATTTGGAAACGATCTTTGAAATCTGTCTGCTCATTTCTGGGGCAGACTGAGGAAAAACAAAATTACACGTGTCTTTTTATTTTCAGTCTAGATCATAGATCTGAATGTTTGAACCTGAAGTCGCCCTGCATAGCGAAACCTGTAATGATTTATAAATCATGTTATGACGTTCTACACTGTAAGTGTATTATTATATGGCAGCGCGCTGTCAAATCCAATATTTGGAAACGATCTTTGAAATCTGTCTGCTCATTTCTGGGGCAGACTGAGGAAAAAACAAAATTACACGTGTCTTTTTATTTTCAGTGTAGATCATACATCTGAATTTTTGAACCTGAAGTCGCCCTGCATAGCGAAATCTGTAATGATTTATACATCATGTTATGACGTTCTACACTGTATGTGTATTATTATATGGCAGCGCGCTGTCAAATCCAATATTTGAAAACGATCTTTGAAATCTGGCTGCTCATTTCTGGGGCAGACTGAGGAAAAACAAAATTACACGTGTCCTTATATTTTCAGTGTAGATCATAGATCTGAATTTCTGAACCTGAAGTCGCCCTGCATAGCGAAAACCTGTAATGTTTTATAAATCATGTTATGACGTTCTACACTGTATGTGTATTATTATATGGCAGCGCGCTGTCAAATCCAATATTTTGAACACGATCTTTGAAATCTGGCTGCTCATTTCTGGGGCAGACTGAGGAAAAACAAAATTAGACTTGTCTTTTTATTTTCAGTGTAGATCATAGATCTGAATTTTTTAACCTGAAGTCGCCCTGCATAGCGAAATCTGTAATGATTTATAAATCATGTTATGACGTTCTACACTGTATGCATGTTATATTTAGAATACTAAACTCAATGAAATATTATAAGTGATTCACACTAAAGTGTCGATTTTACGAAGCCCGAGGATCGATCGTACCCCCATCGTATCCTACGTAGGGCTGCAAGGCATAATTCATAGGTCATACTACTAATAGTTTGAGGTTACTGCAGTCCCACTTATTGGGCCGTTAGAATTATTTTTTTCACGATTTTTTATTTCGTCCTTCGCACTAACGTCCCACGCTAAGCAATGCAGTAAAACATAAAATCATAAACCGATCACCTAAAACATGTCTGAAATCAAGTGAAAACATTCCACCTCCCCCTAAAAAAATCCTAACGCGCTTTAGCAATGAGCCCGTGTACAAAACCATATTACGAAGGCTGGGATCTTGACCATAATTCACTGACTATGCCAGACGACTGGCTCATGCCGTGCTTATAGGCAAGCCCATAGAGCCTGCGTGGAAAAAAATGGAATTGTGACATGAAATGGTCCTGGATTATGTTTGTCATAGTCAGTTAGATGCGGTCTAGATTCCACCTTCGTGCATAAGTTTGTGTATCATTATATATGACAGCCCGCGGTCAAATCCTATATTTTGAACACGATCTTTGAAATCTGGCTGCTCATTTCTGGGGCAGACTGCGGAAAAACAAAATTACACGTGTCTTTTTATTTTCAGTCTAGATCATAGATCTGAATTTTTGAACCTGAAGTCGCCCTGCATAGCGAAATCTGTAATGATTTATAAATCATGTTATGACGTTCTACACTGTATGTGTATTATTATATGGCAACGCGCTGTCAAATCCAATATTTGGAAACGATCTTTGAAATCTGTCTGCTCATTTCTGGGGCAGACTGAGGAAAAACAAAATTACACGTGTCTTTTTATTTTCAGTCTAGATCATAGATCTGAATGTTTGAACCTGAAGTCGCCCTGCATAGCGAAACCTGTAATGATTTATAAATCATGTTATGACGTTCTACACTGTAAGTGTATTATTATATGGCAGCGCGCTGTCAAATCCAATATTTGGAAACGATCTTTGAAATCTGTCTGCTCATTTCTGGTGCAGACTGAGGAAAAAACAAAATTACACGTGTCTTTTTATTTTCAGTGTAGATCATACATCTGAATTTTTGAACCTGAAGTCGCCCTGCATAGCGAAATCTGTAATGATTTATAAATCATGTTATGACGTTCTACACTGTAAGTGTATTATTATATGGCAGCGCGCTGTCAAATCCAATATTTGGAAACGATCTTTGAAATCTGTTTGCTCATTTCATGGGCAGACTGAGGAAAAACTAAATTACACGTGTCTTTTTATTTTCAGTGTAGATCATAGATCTGCATTTTTGAACCTGAAGTCGCCCTGCATAGCGAAATCTGTAATGATTTATAAATCATGTTATGACGTTCTACACTGTTTGTGTATTATTATATGGCAACGCGCTGTCAACTCCAATATTTGAAACTATCTTGGAAATCTGGCTGCTCATTTCTGGGGCAGACTGAGGAAAAACAAAATTACACGTGTCTTTTTATTTTCAGTCTAGATCATAGATCTGAATTTTTGAACCTGAAGTCGCCCTGCATAGCGAAATCTGTAATGATTTATAAATCATGTTATGACGTTCTACACTGTATGTGTATTATTATATGGCAACGCGCTGTCAACTCCAATATTTGAAACTATCTTGGAAATCTGGCTGCTCATTTCTGGGGCAGACTGAGGAAAAACAAAATTACACGTGTCTTTTTATTTTCAGTCTAGATCATAGATCTGAATGTTTGAACCTGAAGTCGCACTGCATAGCGAAACCTGTAATGATTTATAAATCATGTTATGACGTTCTACACTGTAAGTGTATTATTATATGGCAGCGCGCTGTCAAATCCAATATTTGGAAACGATCTTTGAAATCTGTCTGCTCATTTCTGGGGCAGACTGAGGAAAAACAAAATTACACGTGTCTTTTTATTTTCAGTCTAGATCATAGATCTGAATGTTTGAACCTGAAGTCGCCCTGCATAGCGAAACCTGTAATGATTTATAAATCATGTTATGACGTTCTACACTGTAAGTGTATTATTATATGGCAGCGCGCTGTCAAATCCAATATTTGGAAACGATCTTTGAAATCTGTCTGCTCATTTCTGGGGCAGACTGAGGAAAAAACAAAATTACACGTGTCTTTTTATTTTCAGTGTAGATCATACATCTGAATTTTTGAACCTGAAGTCGCCCTGCATAGCGAAATCTGTAATGATTTATAAATCATGTTATGACGTTCTACACTGTAAGTGTATTATTATATGGCAGCGCGCTGTCAAATCCAATATTTGGAAACGATCTTTGAAATCTGTTTGCTCATTTCATGGGCAGACTGCGGAAAAACTAAATTACACGTGTCTTTTTATTTTCAGTGTAGATCATAGATCTGAATTTTTGAACCTGAAGTCGCCCTGCATAGCGAAATCTGTAATGATTTATAAATCATGTTATGACGTTCTACACTGTTTGTGTATTATTATATGGCAACGCGCTGTCAACTCCAATATTTGAAACTATCTTGGAAATCTGGCTGCTCATTTCTGGGGCAGACTGAGGAAAAACAAAATTACACGTGTCTTTTTATTTTCAGTCTAGATCATAGATCTGAATTTTTGAACCTGAAGTCGCCCTGCATAGCGAAATCTGTAATGATTTATAAATCATGTTATGACGTTCTTCACTGTATGTGTATTATTATATGGCAGCGCGCTGTCAAATCCAATATTTGGAAACGATCTTTGAAATCTGTCTGCTCATTTCTGGGGCAGACTGAGGAAAAAACAAAATTACACGTGTCTTTTTATTTTCAGTGTAGATCATACATCTGAATTTTTGAACCTGAAGTCGCCCTGCATAGCGAAATCTGTAATGATTTATAAATCATGTTATGACGTTCTACACTGTAAGTGTTTTATTATATGGCAGCGCGTTGTCAAATCCAATATTTGGAAACGATCTTTGAAATCTGTTTGCTCATTTCATGGGCAGACTGAGGAAAAACAAAATTACACGTGTCTTTTTATTTTCAGTCTAGATCATAGATCTGAATTTTTGAACCTGAAGTCGCCCTGCATAGCGAAATCTGTAATGATTTATAAATCATGTTATGACGTTCTACACTGTATGTGTATTATTATATGGCAACGCGCTGTCAACTCCAATATTTGAAAACGATCTTTGAAATCTGGCTGCTCATTTCTGGGGCAGACTGAGGAAAAACAAAATTACACGTGTCCTTATATTTTCAGTGTAGATCATAGATCTGAATTTCTGAACCTGAAGTCGCCCTGCATAGCGAAAACCTGTAATGTTTTATAAATCATGTTATGACGTTCTACACTGTATGTGTATTATTATATGGCAGCGCGCTGTCAAATCCAATATTTTGAACACGATCTTTGAAATCTGGCTGCTCATTTCTGGGGCAGACTGAGTAAAAACAAATTTACACGTGTCTTTTTATTTTCAGTGTAGATCATAGATCTGAATTTTTGAACCTGAAGTCGCCCTGCATAGCGAAATCTGTAATGATTTATAAATCATGTTATGACGTTCTACACTGTAAGTGTATTATTATATGGCAGCGCGTTGTCAAATCCAATATTTGGAAACGATCTTTGAAATCTGTCTGCTCATTTCTGGGGCAGACTGAGGAAAAAACAAAATTACACGTGTCTTTTTATTTTCAGTGTAGATCATAGATCTGAATTTTTGAACCTGAAGTCGCCCTGCATAGCGAAATCTGTAATGATTTATAAATCATGTTATGACGTTCTACACTGTAAGTGTATTATTATATGGCAGCGCGTTGTCAAATCCAATATTTGGAAACGATCTTTGAAATCTGTCTGCTCATTTCTGGGGCAGACTGAGGAAAAACAAAATTACACGTGTCTTTTTATTTTCAGTGTAGATCATAGATCTTAATTTTTGAACCTGAAGTCGCCCTGCATAGCGAAATCTGTAATGATTTATAAATCATGTTATGACGTTCTACACTGTTTGTGTATTATTATATGGCAACGCGCTGTCAACTCCAATATTTGAAACTATCTTGGAAATCTGGCTGCTCATTTCTGGGGCAGACTGAGGAAAAACAAAATTACACGTGTCTTTTTATTTTCAGTCTAGATCATAGATCTGAATTTTTGAACCTGAAGTCGCCCTGCATAGCGAAATCTGTAATGATTTATAAATCATGTTATGACGTTCTACACTGTATGTGTATTATATGTGGCAGTCTAATTCTATATTTTGAACACGATCTTTGAAATCTGGCTGCTCATTTATGGGGCAAACTGAGGAAAATTCTAATTGCACTTGTCTTTTTATTTTCAGTCTAGATCAGCGATCTTAATTTCTAATCCTGAAGTCCCCCTGCGAAGCAAAATCTGTAATGATTTATATATCATGTTATTACGCTCAACACTGTATGCATGTTATATTTAGAATACTAAACTCAATGAAATATTATAAGTGATTCACACTAAAGTGTCGATTTTACGAAGCCCGAGGATCGATCGTACCCCCATCGTATCCTACGTAGGGCTGCAAGGCATAATTCATAGGTCATACTACTAATAGTTTGAGGTTACTGCAGTCCCACTTATTGGGCCGTTAGAATTATTTTTTTCACGATTTTTTATTTCGTCCTTCGCACTAACGTCCCACGCTAAGCAATGCAGTAAAACATAAAATCATAAACCGATCACCTAAAACATGTCTGAAATCAAGTGAAAACATTCCACCTCCCCCTAAAAAAATCCTAACGCGCTTTAGCAATGAGCCCGTGTACAAAACCATATTACGAAGGCTGGGATCTTGACCATAATTCACTGACTATGCCAGACGACTGGCTCATGCCGTGCTTATAGGCAAGCCCATAGAGCCTGCGTGGAAAAAAATGGAATTGTGACATGAAATGGTCCTGGATTATGTTTGTCATAGTCAGTTAGATGCGGTCTAGATTCCACCTTCGTGCATAAGTTTGTGTATCATTATATATGACAGCCCGCGGTCAAATCCTATATTTTGAACACGATCTTTGAAATCTGGCTGCTCATTTCTGGGGCAGACTGCGGAAAAACAAAATTACACGTGTCTTTTTATTTTCAGTCTAGATCATAGATCTGAATTTTTGAACCTGAAGTCGCCCTGCATAGCGAAATCTGTAATGATTTATAAATCATGTTATGACGTTCTACACTGTATGTGTATTATTATATGGCAACGCGCTGTCAACTCCAATATTTGAAACTATCTTGGAAATCTGGCTGCTCATTTCTGGGGCAGACTGAGGAAAAACAAAATTACACGTGTCTTTTTATTTTCAGTCTAGATCATAGATCTGAATGTTTGAACCTGAAGTCGCCCTGCATAGCGAAACCTGTAATGATTTATAAATCATGTTATGACGTTCTACACTGTAAGTGTATTATTATATGGCAGCGCGCTGTCAAATCCAATATTTGGAAACGATCTTTGAAATCTGTTTGCTCATTTCTGGGGCAGACTGAGGAAAAAACAAAATTACACGTGTCTTTTTATTTTCAGTGTAGATCATACATCTGAATTTTTGAACCTGAAGTCGCCCTGCATAGCGAAATCTGTAATGATTTATACATCATGTTATGACGTTCTACACTGTATGTGTATTATTATATGGCAGCGCGCTGTCAAATCCAATATTTGAAAACGATCTTTGAAATCTGGCTGCTCATTTCTGGGGCAGACTGAGGAAAAACAAAATTACACGTGTCCTTATATTTTCAGTGTAGATCATAGATCTGAATTTCTGAACCTGAAGTCGCCCTGCATAGCGAAAACCTGTAATGTTTTATAAATCATGTTATGACGTTCTACACTGTATGTGTATTATTATATGGCAGCGCGCTGTCAAATCCAATATTTTGAACACGATCTTTGAAATCTGGCTGCTCATTTCTGGGGCAGACTGAGGAAAAACAAAATTAGACTTGTCTTTTTATTTTCAGTGTAGATCATAGATCTGAATTTTTTAACCTGAAGTCGCCCTGCATAGCGAAATCTGTAATGATTTATAAATCATGTTATGACGTTCTACACTGTAAGTGTATTATTATATGGCAGCGCGCTGTCAAATCCAATATTTGGAAACGATCTTTGAAATCTGGCTGCTCATTTCTGGGGCAGACTGAGGAAAAAACAAAATTACACGTGTCTTTTTATTTTCAGTGTAGATCATAGATCTGAATTTTTGAACCTGAAGTCGCCCTGCATAGCGAAATCTGTAATGATTTATAAATCATGTTATGACGTTCTACACTGTAAGTGTATTATTATATGGCAGCGCGCTGTCAAATCCAATATTTGGAAACGATCTTTGAAATCTGGCTGCTCATTTCTGGGGCAGACTGAGGAAAAACAAAATTACATGTGTCTTTTTATTTTCAGTGTAGATCATAGATCTGAATTTTTGAACCTGAAGTCGCCCTGCATAGCGAAATCTGTAATGATTTATAAATCATGTTATGACGTTCTACACTGTATGTGTATTATTATATGGCAACGCGCTGTCAACTCCAATATTTGAAACTATCTTGGAAATCTGGCTGCTCATTTCTGGGGCAGACTGAGGAAAAACAAAATTACACGTTCTTTTTATTTTCAGTCTAGATCATAGATCTGAATTTTTGAACCTCAAGGCGCCCTGCATAGCGAAATCTGTAATGATTTATAAATCATGTTATTACGTTCTACACTGTATGTGTATTATATGTGGCAGTCTAATTCTATATTTTGAACACGATCTTTGAAATCTGGCTGCTCATTTATGGGGCAAACTGAGGAAAATTCCAATTGCACTTGTCTTTTTATTTTCAGTCTAGATCAGCGATCTTAATTTCTAATCCTGAAGTCCCCCTGCGAAGCAAAATCTGTAATGATTTATATATCATGTTATTACGCTCAACACTGTATGCATGTTATATTTAGAATACTAAACTCAATGAAATATTATAAGTGATTCACACTAAAGTGTCGATTTTACGAAGCCCGAGGATCGATCGTACCCCCATCGTATCCTACGTAGGGCTGCAAGGCATAATTCATAGGTCATACTACTAATAGTTTGAGGTTACTGCAGTCCCACTTATTGGGCCGTTAGAATTATTTTTTTCACGATTTTTTATTTTGGTTTTCGCACTAACGTCCCACGCTAAGCAATGCAGTAAAACATAAAATCATAAACCGATCACCTAAAACATGTCTGAAATCAAGTGAAAACATTCCACCTCCCCCTAAAAAAATCCTAACGCGCTTTAGCAATGAGCCCGTGTACAAACCATATTAAGAAGGCTGGGATCTTGACCATAATTCACTGACTATGCCAGACGACTGGCTCATGCCGTGCTTATAGGCAAGCCCATAGAGCCTGCGTGGAAAAAAAATGAGTTGTGACATGAAATGGTCCAGGATTATGTTTGTCATAGTCAGTTAGATGCGGTCTAGATTCCACCTTCGTGCATAAGTTTGTGTATCATTATATATGACAGCCCGCGGTCAAATCCTATATTTTGAACACGATCTTTGAAATCTGGCTACTCATTTCTGGGGCAGACTGAGGAAAAACAAAATTACACGTGTCTTTTTATTTTCAGTGTAGATCATAGATCTGAATTTTTGAACCTGAAGTCGCCCTGCATAGCGAAATCTGTAATGATTTATACATCATGTTATGACGTTCTACACTGTATGTGTATTATTATATGGCAACGCGCTGTCAACTCCAATATTTGAAACTATCTTGGAAATCTGGCTGCTCATTTCTGGGGCAGACTGAGGAAAAACAAAATTACACGTGTCTTTTAATTTTCAGTCTAGATCATAGATCTGAATTTTTGAACCTGAAGTCGCCCTGCATAGCGAAATCTGTAATGATTTATAAATCATGTTATGACGTTCTACACTGTATGTGTATTATATTTGGCAGTCTAATTCTATATTTTGAACACGATCTTTGAAATCTGGCTGCTCATTTATGGGGCAAACTGAGGAAAATTCCAATTGCACTTGTCTTTTTATTTTCAGTCTAGATCAGCGATCTTAATTTCTAATCCTGAAGTCCCCCTGCGAAGCAAAATCTGTAATGATTTATATATCATGTTATTACGCTCAACACTGTATGCATGTTATATTTAGAATACTAAACTCAATGAAATATTATAAGTGATTCACACTAAAGTGTCGATTTTACGAAGCCCGAGGATCGATCGTACCCCCATCGTATCCTACGTAGGGCTGCAAGGCATAATTCATAGGTCATACTACTAATAGTTTGAGGTTACTGCAGTCCCACTTATTGGGCCGTTAGAATTATTTTTTTCACGATTTTTTATTTCGTCCTTCGCACTAACGTCCCACGCTAAGCAATGCAGTAAAACATAAAATCATAAACCGATCACCTAAAACATGTCTGAAATCAAGTGAAAACATTCCACCTCCCCCTAAATAAATCCTAACGCGCTTTAGCAATGAGCCCGTGTACAAACCATATTACGAAGGCTGGGATCTTGACCATAATTCACTGACTATGCCAGACGACTGGCTCATGCCGTGCTTATAGGCAAGCCCATAGAGCCTGCGTGGAAAAAAATGAGTTGTGACATGAAATGGTCCTGGATTATGTTTGTCATAGTCAGTTAGATGCGGTCTAGTTTCGACCTTCTTGCATAAGTTTGTGTATCATTATATATGACAGCCCGCGGTCAAATCCTATATTTTGAACACGATCTTTGAAATCTGGCTGCTCATTTCTGGGGCAGACTGAGGAAAAACAAAATTACACGTGTCTTTTTATTTTCAGTCTAGATCATAGATCTGAATTTTTGAACCTGAAGTCGCCCTGCATAGCGAAATCTGTAATGATTTATACATCATGTTATGACGTTCTACACTGTATGTGTATTATTATATGGCAGCGCTGTCAAATCCAATATTTGAAAACGATCTTTGAAATCTGGCTGCTCATTTCTGGGGCAGACTGAGGAAAAACAAAATTACACGTGTCCTTATATTTTCAGTGTAGATCATAGATCTGAATTTCTGAACCTGAAGTCGCCCTGCATAGCGAAAACCTGTAATGTTTTATAAATCATGTTATGACGTTCTACACTGTATGTGTATTATATGTGGCAGTCTAATTCTATATTTTGAACACGATCTTTGAAATCTGGCTGCTCATTTATGGGGCAAACTGAGGAAAATGCCAATTGCACTTGTCTTTTTATTTTCAGTCTAGATCAGCGATCTTAATTTCTAATCCTGAAGTCCCCCTGCGAAGCAAAATCTGTAATGATTTATATATCATGTTATTACGCTCAACACTGTATGCATGTTATATTTAGAATACTAAACTCAATGAAATATTATAAGTGATTCACACTAAAGTGTCGATTTTACGAAGCCCGAGGATCGATCGTACCCCCATCGTATCCTACGTAGGGCTGCAAGGCATAATTCATAGGTCATACTACTAATAGTTTGAGGTAACTGCAGTCCCACTTATTGGGCCGTTAGAATTTTTTTTTTTCACGATTTTTTATTTCGTCCTTCGCACTAACGTCCCACGCTAAGCAATGCAGTAAAACATAAGATCATAAACCGATCACCTAAAACATGTCTGAAATCAAGTGAAAACATTCCACCTCCCCCTAAAAAAATCCTAACGCGCTTTAGCAATGAGCCCGTGTACAAACCATATTACGAAGGCTGGGATCTTGACCATAATTCACTGACTATGCCAGACGACTGGCTCATGCCGTGCTTATAGGCAAGCCCATAG
The DNA here is from genome assembly GCA_963971285.1 of Astropecten irregularis. Lineage (NCBI taxonomy): Eukaryota > Metazoa > Echinodermata > Asteroidea > Paxillosida > Astropectinidae > Astropecten > Astropecten irregularis. Next base: position 10,412,445 of record OZ020251.1, on the reverse strand, counting down.
AGCCTGCGTGGAAAAAAATGAGTTGTGACATGAAATGGTCCTGGATTATGTTTGTCATAGTCAGTTAGATGCGGTCTCGATTCCACCTTCGTGCATAAGTTTGTGTATCATTATATATGACAGCCCGCGGTCAAATCCTATATTTTGAACACGATCTTTGAAATCTGGCTGCTCATTTCTGGGGCAGACTGAGGAAAAACAAAATTACACGTGTCTTTTTATTTTCAGTCTAGATCATAGATCTGAATTTTTGAACCTGAAGTCGCCCTGCATAGCGAAATCTGTAATGATTTATACATCATGTTATGACGTTCTACACTGTATGTGTATTATTATATGGCAGCGCGCTGTCAAATCCAATATTTGAAAACGATCTTTGAAATCTGGCTGCTCATTTCTGGGGCAGACTGAGGAAAAAACAAAATTACACGTGTCTTTTTATTTTCAGTCTAGATCAGCGATCTTAATTTCTAATCCTGAAGTCGCCCTGCATAGCGAAATCTGTAATGATTTATAAATCATGTTATGACGTTCTACACTGTATGTGTATTATATGTGGCAGTCTAATTCTATATTTTGAACACGATCTTTGAAATCTGGCTGCTCATTTATGGGGCAAACTGAGGAAAATTCCAATTGCACTTGTCTTTTTATTTTCAGTCTAGATCAGCGATCTTAATTTCTAATCCTGAAGTCCCCCTGCGAAGCAAAATCTGTAATGATTTATATATCATGTTATTACGCTCAACACTGTATGCATGTTATATTTAGAATACTAAACTCAATGAAATATTATAAGTGATTCACACTAAAGTGTCGATTTTACGAAGCCCGAGGATCGATCGTACCCCCATCGTATCCTACGTAGGGCTGCAAGGCATAATTCATAGGTCATACTACTAATAGTTTGAGGTTACTGCAGTCCCACTTATTGGGCCGTTAGAATTATTTTTTTCACGATTTTTTATTTCGTCCTTCGCACTAACGTCCCACGCTAAGCAATGCAGTAAAACATAAAATCATAAACCGATCACCTAAAACATGTCTGAAATCAAGTGAAAACATTCCACCTCCCCCTAAAAAATCCTAACGCGCTTTAGCAATGAGCCCGTGTACAAAACATATTACGAAGGCTGGGATCTTGACCATAATTCACTGACTATGCCAGACGACTGGCTCATGCCATGCTTATAGGCAAGCCCATAGAGCCTGCGTGGAAAAAAATGAGTTGTGACATGAAATGGTCCTGGATTATGTTTGTCATAGTCAGTTAGATGCGGTCTCGATTCCACCTTCGTGCATAAGTTTGTGTATCATTATATATGACAGCCCGCGGTCAAATCCTATATTTTGAACACGATCTTTGAAATCTGGCTGCTCATTTCTGGGGCAGACTGAGGAAAAACAAAATTACACGTGTCTTTTTATTTTCAGTCTAGATCATAGATCTGAATTTTTGAACCTGAAGTCGCCCTGCATAGCGAAATCTGTAATGATTTATACATCATGTTATGACGTTCTACACTGTATGTGTATTATTATATGGCAGCGCGCTGTCAAATCCAATATTTGAAAACGATCTTTGAAATCTGGCTGCTCATTTCTGGGGCAGACTGAGGAAAAAACAAAATTACACGTGTCTTTTTATTTTCAGTGTAGATCATAGATCTGAATTTTTGAACCTGAAGTCGCCCTGCATAGCGAAATCTGTAATGATTTATATATCATGTTATGACGTTCTACACTGTAAGTGTATTATTATACGGCAGCGCGCTGTCAAATCCAATATTTGGAAACGATCTTTGAAATCTGGCTGCTCATTTCTGGGGCAGACTGAGGAAAAACAAAATTACACGTGTCTTTTTATTTTCAGTGTAGATCATAGATCTGAATTTTTGAACCTGAAGGCGCCCTGCATAGCGAAATCTGTAATGATTTATAAATCATGTTATGACTTTTTACACTATATGTGTATTATATGTGGCAGTCTAATTCTATATTTTGAACACGATCTTTGAAATCTGGCTGCTCATTTATGGGGCAAACTCTGGAAAATTCCAATTGCACTTGTCTTTTTATTTTCAGTCTAGATCAGCGATCTTAATTTCTAATCCTGAAGTCCCCCTGCGAAGCAAAATCTGTAATGATTTATATATCATGTTATTACGCTCAACACTGTATGCATGTTATATTTAGAATACTAAACTCAATGAAATATTATAAGTGATTCACACTAAACTGTCGATTTTACGAAGCCCGAGGATCGATCGTACCCCCATCGTATCCTACGTAGGGCTGCAAGGCATAATTCATAGGTCATACTACTAATAGTTTGAGGTTACTGCAGTCCCACTTATTGGGCCGTTAGAATTATTTTTTTCACGATTTTTTATTTCGTCCTTCGCACTAACGTCCCACGCTAAGCAATGCAGTAAAACATAAAATCATAAACCGATCACCTAAAACATGTCTGAAATCAAGTGAAAACATTCCACCTCCCCCTAAAAAAATCCTAACGCGCTTTAGCAATGAGCCCGTGTACAAAACATATTACGAAGGCTGGGATCTTGACCATAATTCACTGACTATGCCAGACGACTGGCTCATGCCATGCTTATAGGCAAGCCCATAGAGCCTGCGTGGAAAAAAATGAGTTGTGACATGAAATGGTCCTGGATTATGTTTGTCATAGTCAGTTAGATGCGGTCTCGATTCCACCTTCGTGCATAAGTTTGTGTATCATTATATATGACAGCCCGCGTTCAAATCCTATATTTTGAACACGATCTTTGAAATCTGGCTGCTCATTTCTGGGGCAGACTGAGGAAAAACAAAATTACACGTGTCTTTTTATATTCAGTCTAGATCATAGATCTGAATTTTTGAACCTGAAGTCGCCCTGCATAGCGAAATCTGTAATGATTTATACATCATGTTATGACGTTCTACACTGTATGTGTATTATTATATGGCAGCGCGCTGTCAAATCCAATATTTGAAAACGATCTTTGAAATCTGGCTGCTCATTTCTGGGGCAGACTGAGGAAAAAACAAAATTACACGTGTCTTTTTATTTTCAGTGTAGATCATAGATCTGAATTTTTGAACCTGAAGTCGCCCTGCATAGCGAAATCTGTAATGATTTATGAATCATGTTATGACGTTCTACACTGTATGTGTATTATTATATGGCAGCGCGCTGTCAAATCCAATATTTTGAACACGATCTTTGAAATCTGGCTGCTCATTTCTGGGGCAGACTGAGGAAAAACAAAATTACACGTGTCTTTTTATTTTCAGTGTAGATCATAGATCTGAATTTTTTTACCTGAAGTCGCCCTGCATAGCGAAATCTGTAATGATTTATAAATCATGTTATGACGTTCTACACTGTAAGTGTATTATTATATGGCAGCGCGCTGTCAAATCCAATCTTTGGAAACGATCTTTGAAATCTGGCTGCTCATTTCTGGGGCAGACTGAGGAAAAAACAAAATTACACGTGTCTTTTTATTTTCAGTGTAGATCATAGATCTGAATTTTTGAACCTGAAGTCGCCCTGCATAGCGAAATATGTAATGATTTATATATCATGTTATGACGTTCTACACTGTAAGTGTATTATTATATGGCAGCGCTGTCAAATCCAATATTTGAAAACGATCTTTGAAATCTGGCTGCTCATTTCTGGGGCAGACTGAGGAAAAACAAAATTACACGTGTCCTTATATTTTCAGTGTAGATCATAGATCTGAATTTCTGAACCTGAAGTCGCCCTGCATAGCGAAAACCTGTAATGTTTTATAAATCATGTTATGACGTTCTACACTGTATGTGTATTATATGTGGCAGTCTAATTCTATATTTTGAACACGATCTTTGAAATCTGGCTGCTCATTTATGGGGCAAACTGAGGAAAATGCCAATTGCACTTGTCTTTTTATTTTCAGTCTAGATCAGCGATCTTAATTTCTAATCCTGAAGTCCCCCTGCGAAGCAAAATCTGTAATGATTTATATATCATGTTATTACGCTCAACACTGTATGCATGTTATATTTAGAATACTAAACTCAATGAAATATTATAAGTGATTCACACTAAAGTGTCGATTTTACGAAGCCCGAGGATCGATCGTACCCCCATCGTATCCTACGTAGGGCTGCAAGGCATAATTCATAGGTCATACTACTAATAGTTTGAGGTAACTGCAGTCCCACTTATTGGGCCGTTAGAATTTTTTTTTTTCACGATTTTTTATTTCGTCCTTCGCACTAACGTCCCACGCTAAGCAATGCAGTAAAACATAAGATCATAAACCGATCACCTAAAACATGTCTGAAATCAAGTGAAAACATTCCACCTCCCCCTAAAAAAATCCTAACGCGCTTTAGCAATGAGCCCGTGTACAAACCATATTACGAAGGCTGGGATCTTGACCATAATTCACTGACTATGCCAGACGACTGGCTCATGCCGTGCTTATAGGCAAGCCCATAGAGCCTGCGTGGAAAAAAATGAGTTGTGACATGAAATGGTCCTGGATTATGTTTGTCATAGTCAGTTAGATGCGGTCTCGATTCCACCTTCGTGCATAAGTTTGTGTATCATTATATATGACAGCCCGCGGTCAAATCCTATATTTTGAACACGATCTTTGAAATCTGGCTGCTCATTTCTGGGGCAGACTGAGGAAAAACAAAATTACACGTGTCTTTTTATTTTCAGTCTAGATCATAGATCTGAATTTTTGAACCTGAAGTCGCCCTGCATAGCGAAATCTGTAATGATTTATAAATCATGTTATGACGTTCTACACTGTATGTGTATTATATGTGGCAGTCTAATTCTATATTTTGAACACGATCTTTGAAATCTGGCTGCTCATTTATGGGGCAAACTGAGGAAAATTCCAATTGCACTTGTCTTTTTATTTTCAGTCTAGATCAGCGATCTTAATTTCTAATCCTGAAGTCCCCCTGCGAAGCAAAATCTGTAATGATTTATATATCATGTTATTACGCTCAACACTGTATGCATGTTGTATTTAGAATACTAAACTCAATGAAATATTATAAGTGATTCACACTAAAGTGTCGATTTTACGAAGCCCGAGGATCGATCGTACCCCCATCGTATCCTACGTAGGGCTGCAAGGCATAATTCATAGGTCATACTACTAATAGTTTGAGGTTACTGCAGTCCCACTTATTGGGCCGTTAGAATTATTTTTTTCACGATTTTTTATTTCGTCCTTCGCACTAACGTCCCACGCTAAGCATTGCAGTAAAACATAAAATCATAAACCGATCACCTAAAACATGTCTGAAATCAAGTGAAAACATTCCACCTCCCCCTAAAAAAATCCTAACGCGCTTTAGCAATGAGCCCGTGTACAAAACATATTACGAAGGCTGGGATCTTGACCATAATTCACTGACTATGCCAGACGACTGGCTCATGCCATGCTTATAGGCAAGCCCATAGAGCCTGCGTGGAAAAAAATGAGTTGTGACATGAAATGGTCCTGGATTATGTTTGTCATAGTCAGTTAGATGCGGTCTCGATTCCACCTTCGTGCATAAGTTTGTGTATCATTATATATGACAGCCCGCGGTCAAATCCTATATTTTGAACACGATCTTTGAAATCTGGCTGCTCATTTCTGGGGCAGACTGAGGAAAAACAAAATTACACGTGTCTTTTTATTTTCAGTCTAGATCATAGATCTGAATTTTTGAACCTGAAGTCGCCCTGCATAGCGAAATCTGTAATGATTTATACATCATGTTATGACGTTCTACACTGTATGTGTATTATTATATGGCAGCGCGCTGTCAAATCCAATATTTGAAAACGATCTTTGAAATCTGGCTGCTCATTTCTGGGGCAGACTGAGGAAAAAACAAAATTACACGTGTCTTTTTATTTTCAGTGTAGATCATAGATCTGAATTTTTGAACCTGAAGTCGCCCTGCATAGCGAAATCTGTAATGATTTATATATCATGTTATGACGTTCTACACTGTAAGTGTATTATTATACGGCAGCGCGCTGTCAAATCCAATATTTGGAAACGATCTTTGAAATCTGGCTGCTCATTTCTGGGGCAGACTGAGGAAAAACAAAATTACACGTGTCTTTTTATTTTCAGTGTAGATCATAGATCTGAATTTTTGAACCTGAAGGCGCCCTGCATAGCGAAATCTGTAATGATTTATAAATCATGTTATGACTTTTTACACTATATGTGTATTATATGTGGCAGTCTAATTCTATATTTTGAACACGATCTTTGAAATCTGGCTGCTCATTTATGGGGCAAACTCTGGAAAATTCCAATTGCACTTGTCTTTTTATTTTCAGTCTAGATCAGCGATCTTAATTTCTAATCCTGAAGTCCCCCTGCGAAGCAAAATCTGTAATGATTTATATATCATGTTATTACGCTCAACACTGTATGCATGTTATATTTAGAATACTAAACTCAATGAAATATTATAAGTGATTCACACTAAACTGTCGATTTTACGAAGCCCGAGGATCGATCGTACCCCCATCGTATCCTACGTAGGGCTGCAAGGCATAATTCATAGGTCATACTACTAATAGTTTGAGGTTACTGCAGTCCCACTTATTGGGCCGTTAGAATTATTTTTTTCACGATTTTTTATTTCGTCCTTCGCACTAACGTCCCACGCTAAGCAATGCAGTAAAACATAAAATCATAAACCGATCACCTAAAACATGTCTGAAATCAAGTGAAAACATTCCACCTCCCCCTAAAAAAATCCTAACGCGCTTTAGCAATGAGCCCGTGTACAAAACATATTACGAAGGCTGGGATCTTGACCATAATTCACTGACTATGCCAGACGACTGGCTCATGCCATGCTTATAGGCAAGCCCATAGAGCCTGCGTGGAAAAAAATGAGTTGTGACATGAAATGGTCCTGGATTATGTTTGTCATAGTCAGTTAGATGCGGTCTCGATTCCACCTTCGTGCATAAGTTTGTGTATCATTATATATGACAGCCCGCGTTCAAATCCTATATTTTGAACACGATCTTTGAAATCTGGCTGCTCATTTCTGGGGCAGACTGAGGAAAAACAAAATTACACGTGTCTTTTTATATTCAGTCTAGATCATAGATCTGAATTTTTGAACCTGAAGTCGCCCTGCATAGCGAAATCTGTAATGATTTATACATCATGTTATGACGTTCTACACTGTATGTGTATTATTATATGGCAGCGCGCTGTCAAATCCAATATTTGAAAACGATCTTTGAAATCTGGCTGCTCATTTCTGGGGCAGACTGAGGAAAAAACAAAATTACACGTGTCTTTTTATTTTCAGTGTAGATCATAGATCTGAATTTTTGAACCTGAAGTCGCCCTGCATAGCGAAATCTGTAATGATTTATGAATCATGTTATGACGTTCTACACTGTATGTGTATTATTATATGGCAGCGCGCTGTCAAATCCAATATTTTGAACACGATCTTTGAAATCTGGCTGCTCATTTCTGGGGCAGACTGAGGAAAAACAAAATTACACGTGTCTTTTTATTTTCAGTGTAGATCATAGATCTGAATTTTTTTACCTGAAGTCGCCCTGCATAGCGAAATCTGTAATGATTTATAAATCATGTTATGACGTTCTACACTGTAAGTGTATTATTATATGGCAGCGCGCTGTCAAATCCAATCTTTGGAAACGATCTTTGAAATCTGGCTGCTCATTTCTGGGGCAGACTGAGGAAAAAACAAAATTACACGTGTCTTTTTATTTTCAGTGTAGATCATAGATCTGAATTTTTGAACCTGAAGTCGCCCTGCATAGCGAAATATGTAATGATTTATATATCATGTTATGACGTTCTACACTGTAAGTGTATTATTATATGGCAGCGCTGTCAAATCCAATATTTGAAAACGATCTTTGAAATCTGGCTGCTCATTTCTGGGGCAGACTGAGGAAAAACAAAATTACACGTGTCCTTATATTTTCAGTGTAGATCATAGATCTGAATTTCTGAACCTGAAGTCGCCCTGCATAGCGAAAACCTGTAATGTTTTATAAATCATGTTATGACGTTCTACACTGTATGTGTATTATATGTGGCAGTCTAATTCTATATTTTGAACACGATCTTTGAAATCTGGCTGCTCATTTATGGGGCAAACTGAGGAAAATGCCAATTGCACTTGTCTTTTTATTTTCAGTCTAGATCAGCGATCTTAATTTCTAATCCTGAAGTCCCCCTGCGAAGCAAAATCTGTAATGATTTATATATCATGTTATTACGCTCAACACTGTATGCATGTTATATTTAGAATACTAAACTCAATGAAATATTATAAGTGATTCACACTAAAGTGTCGATTTTACGAAGCCCGAGGATCGATCGTACCCCCATCGTATCCTACGTAGGGCTGCAAGGCATAATTCATAGGTCATACTACTAATAGTTTGAGGTAACTGCAGTCCCACTTATTGGGCCGTTAGAATTTTTTTTTTTCACGATTTTTTATTTCGTCCTTCGCACTAACGTCCCACGCTAAGCAATGCAGTAAAACATAAGATCATAAACCGATCACCTAAAACATGTCTGAAATCAAGTGAAAACATTCCACCTCCCCCTAAAAAAATCCTAACGCGCTTTAGCAATGAGCCCGTGTACAAACCATATTACGAAGGCTGGGATCTTGACCATAATTCACTGACTATGCCAGACGACTGGCTCATGCCGTGCTTATAGGCAAGCCCATAGAGCCTGCGTGGAAAAAAATGAGTTGTGACATGAAATGGTCCTGGATTATGTTTGTCATAGTCAGTTAGATGCGGTCTCGATTCCACCTTCGTGCATAAGTTTGTGTATCATTATATATGACAGCCCGCGGTCAAATCCTATATTTTGAACACGATCTTTGAAATCTGGCTGCTCATTTCTGGGGCAGACTGAGGAAAAACAAAATTACACGTGTCTTTTTATTTTCAGTCTAGATCATAGATCTGAATTTTTGAACCTGAAGTCGCCCTGCATAGCGAAATCTGTAATGATTTATACATCATGTTATGACGTTCTACACTGTATGTGTATTATTATATGGCAGCGCGCTGTCAAATCCAATATTTGAAAACGATCTTTGAAATCTGGCTGCTCATTTCTGGGGCAGACTGAGGAAAAAACAAAATTACACGTGTCTTTTTATTTTCAGTGTAGATCATAGATCTGAATTTTTGAACCTGAAGTCGCCCTGCATAGCGAAATCTGTAATGATTTATATATCATGTTATGACGTTCTACACTGTAAGTGTATTATTATATGGCAACGCGCTGTCAACTCCAATATTTGAAACTATCTTGGAAATCTGGCTGCTCATTTCTGGGGCAGACTGAGGAAAAACAAAATTACACGTGTCTTTTTATTTTCAGTCTAGATCATAGATCTGAATTTTTGAACCTGAAGTCGCCCTGCATAGCGAAATCTGTAATGATTTATAAATCATGTTATGACGTTCTACACTGTATGTGTATTATATGTGGCAGTCTAATTCTATATTTTGAACACGATCTTTGAAATCTGGCTGCTCATTTATGGGGCAAACTGAGGAAAATTCCAATTGCACTTGTCTTTTTATTTTCAGTCTAGATCAGCGATCTTAATTTCTAATCCTGAAGTCCCCCTGCGAAGCAAAATCTGTAATGATTTATATATCATGTTATTACGCTCAACACTGTATGCATGTTGTATTTAGAATACTAAACTCAATGAAATATTATAAGTGATTCACACTAAAGTGTCGATTTTACGAAGCCCGAGGATCGATCGTACCCCCATCGTATCCTACGTAGGGCTGCAAGGCATAATTCATAGGTCATACTACTAATAGTTTGAGGTTACTGCAGTCCCACTTATTGGGCCGTTAGAATTATTTTTTTCACGATTTTTTATTTCGTCCTTCGCACTAACGTCCCACGCTAAGCATTGCAGTAAAACATAAAATCATAAACCGATCACCTAAAACATGTCTGAAATCAAGTGAAAACATTCCACCTCCCCCTAAAAAAATCCTAACGCGCTTTAGCAATGAGCCCGTGTACAAAACATATTACGAAGGCTGGGATCTTGACCATAATTCACTGACTATGCCAGACGACTGGCTCATGCCATGCTTATAGGCAAGCCCATAGAGCCTGCGTGGAAAAAAATGAGTTGTGACATGAAATGGTCCTGGATTATGTTTGTCATAGTCAGTTAGATGCGGTCTCGATTCCACCTTCGTGCATAAGTTTGTGTATCATTATATATGACAGCCCGCGGTCAAATCCTATATTTTGAACACGATCTTTGAAATCTGGCTGCTCATTTCTGGGGCAGACTGAGGAAAAACAAAATTACACGTGTCTTTTTATTTTCAGTCTAGATCATAGATCTGAATTTTTGAACCTGAAGTCGCCCTGCATAGCGAAATCTGTAATGATTTATACATCATGTTATGACGTTCTACACTGTATGTGTATTATTATATGGCAGCGCGCTGTCAAATCCAATATTTGAAAACGATCTTTGAAATCTGGCTGCTCATTTCTGGGGCAGACTGAGGAAAAAACAAAATTACACGTGTCTTTTTATTTTCAGTGTAGATCATAGATCTGAATTTTTGAACCTGAAGTCGCCCTGCATAGCGAAATCTGTAATGATTTATATATCATGTTATGACGTTCTACACTGTATGTGTATTATTATATGGCAGCGCGCTGTCAAATCCAATATTTGAAAACGATCTTTGAAATCTGGCTGCTCATTTCTGGGGCAGACTGAGGAAAAACAAAATTACACGTGTCTTTTTATTTTCAGTGTAGATCATAGATCTGAATTTTTGAACCTGAAGGCGCCCTGCATAGCGAAATCTGTAATGATTTATAAATCATGTTATGACTTTCTACACTATATGTGTATTATATGTGGCAGTCTAATTCTATATTTTGAACACGATCTTTGAAATCTGGCTGCTCATTTATGGGGCAGACTGAGGAAAAACAAAATTACACGTGTCTTTTTATTTTCAGTCTAGATCATAGATCTGAATTTTTGAACCTGAAGTCGCCCTGCATAGCGAAATCTGTAATGATTTATACATCATGTTATGACGTTCTACACTGTATGTGTATTATTATATGGCAGCGCGCTGTCAAATCCAATATTTGAAAACGATCTTTGAAATCTGGCTGCTCATTTCTGGGGCAGACTGAGGAAAAAACAAAATTACACGTGTCTTTTTATTTTCAGTGTAGATCATAGATCTGAATTTTTGAACCTGAAGTCGCCCTGCATAGCGAAATCTGTAATGATTTATATATCATGTTATGACGTTCTACACTGTATGTGTATTATTATATGGCAGCGCGCTGTCAAATCCAATATTTGAAAACGATCTTTGAAATCTGGCTGCTCATTTCTGGGGCAGACTGAGGAAAAACAAAATTACACGTGTCTTTTTATTTTCAGTGTAGATCATAGATCTGAATTTTTGAACCTGAAGGCGCCCTGCATAGCGAAATCTGTAATGATTTATAAATCATGTTATGACTTTCTACACTATATGTGTATTATATGTGGCAGTCTAATTCTATATTTTGAACACGATCTTTGAAATCTGGCTGCTCATTTATGGGGCAAACTGAGGAAAATTCCAATTGCACTTGTCTTTTTATTTTCAGTCTAGATCAGCGATCTTAATTTCTAATCCTGAAGTCCCCCTGCGAAGCAAAATCTGTAATGATTTATATATCATGTTATTACGCTCAACACTGTATGCATGTTATATTTAGAATACTAAACTCAATGAAATATTATAAGTGATTCACACTAAACTGTCGATTTTACGAAGCCCGAGGATCGATCGTACCCCCATCGTATCCTACGTAGGGCTGCAAGGCATAATTCATAGGTCATACTACTAATAGTTTGAGGTTACTGCAGTCCCACTTATTGGGCCGTTAGAATTATTTTTTTCACGATTTTTTATTTCGTCCTTCGCACTAACGTCCCACGCTAAGCAATGCAGTAAAACATAAAATCATAAACCGATCACCTAAAACATGTCTGAAATCAAGTGAAAACATTCCACCTCCCCCTAAAAAAATCCTAACGCGCTTTAGCAATGAGCCCGTGTACAAAACATATTACGAAGGCTGGGATCTTGACCATAATTCACTGACTATGCCAGACGACTGGCTCATGCCATGCTTATAGGCAAGCCCATAGAGCCTGCGTGGAAAAAAATGAGTTGTGACATGAAATGGTCCTGGATTATGTTTGTCATAGTCAGTTAGATGCGGTCTCGATTCCACCTTCGTGCATCAGTTTGTGTATCATTATATATGACAGCCCGCGTTCAAATCCTATATTTTGAACACGATCTTTGAAATCTGGCTGCTCATTTCTGGGGCAGACTGAGGAAAAACAAAATTACACGTGTCTTTTTATATTCAGTCTAGATCATAGATCTGAATTTTTGAACCTGAAGTCGCCCTGCATAGCGAAATCTGTTATGATTTATACATCATGTTATGACGTTCTACACTGTATGTGTATTATTATATGGCAGCGCGCTGTCAAATCCAATATTTGAAAACGATCTTTGAAATCTGGCTGCTCATTTCTGGGGCAGACTGAGGAAAAAACAAAATTACACGTGTCTTTTTATTTTCAGTGTAGATCATAGATCTGAATTTTTGAACCTGAAGTCGCCCTGCATAGCGAAATCTGTAATGATTTATGAATCATGTTATGACGTTCTACACTGTATGTGTATTATTATATGGCAGCGCGCTGTCAAATCCAATATTTTGAACACGATCTTTGAAATCTGGCTGCTCATTTCTGGGGCAGACTGAGGAAAAACAAAATTACACGTGTCTTTTTATTTTCAGTGTAGATCATAGATCTGAATTTTTTAACCTGAAGTCGCCCTGCATAGCGAAATCTGTAATGATTTATAAATCATGTTATGACGTTCTACACTGTAAGTGTATTATTATATGGCAGCGCGCTGTCAAATCCAATCTTTGGAAACGATCTTTGAAATCTGGCTGCTCATTTCTGGGGCAGACTGAGGAAAAAACAAAATTACACGTGTCTTTTTATTTTCAGTGTAGATCATAGATCTGAATTTTTGAACCTGAAGTCGCCCTGCATAGCGAAATATGTAATGATTTATATATCATGTTATGACGTTCTACACTGTAAGTGTATTATTATACGGCAGCGCGCTGTCAAATCCAATATTTGGAAACGATCTTTCAAATCTGGCTGCTCATTTCTGGGGCAGACTGAGGAAAAACAAAATTACACGTGTCTTTTTATTTTCAGTGTAGATCATAGATCTGAATTTTTGAACCTGAAGTCGCCCTGCATAGCGAAATCTGTAATGATTTATATATCATGTTATGACGTTCTACACTGTAAGTGTATTATTATACGGCAGCGCGCTGTCAAATCCAATATTTGGAAACGATCTTTGAAATCTGGCTGCTCATTTCTGGGGCAGACTGAGGAAAAACAAAATTACACGTGTCTTTTTATTTTCAGTCTAGTTCATAGATCTGAATGTTTGAACCTGAAGTCGCCCTGCATAGCGAAACCTGTAATGATTTATAAATCATGTTATGACGTTCTACACTGTAAGTGTATTATTATATGGCAGCGCGCTGTCAAATCCAATATTTGGAAACGATCTTTGAAATCTGTCTGCTCATTTCTGGGGCAGACTGAGGAAAAACCAAAATTACACGTGTCTTTTTATTTTCAGGGTAGATCATACATCTGAATTTTTGAACCTGAAGTCGGCCTGCATAGCGAAATCTGTAATGATTTATAAATCATGTTATGACGTTCTACACTGTAAGTGTATTATTATATGGCAGCGCGCTGTCAAATCCAATATTTGAAACTATCTTGTAAATCTGGCTGCTCATTTCATGGGCAGACTGAGGAAAAACTAAATTACACGTGTCTTTTTATTTTCAGTGTAGATCATAGATCTGAATTTTTGAACCTGAAGTCGCCCTGCATAGCGAAATCTGTAATGATTTATAAATCATGTTATGACGTTCTACACTGTTTGTGTATTATTATATGGCAACGCGCTGTCAACTCCAATATTTGAAACTATCTTGGAAATCTGGCTGCTCAGTTCTGGGGCAGACTGAGGAAAAACAAAATTACACGTGTCTTTTTATTTTCAGTCTAGATCATAGATCTGAATTTTTGAACCTGAAGTCGCCCTGCATAGCGAAATCTGTAATGATTTATAAATCATGTTATGACGTTCTACACTGTATGTGTATTATATGTGGCAGTCTAATTCTATATTTTGAACACGATCTTTGAAATCTGGCTGCTCATTTATGGGGCAAACTGAGGAAAATTCCAATTGCACTTGTCTTTTTATTTTCAGTCTAGATCAGCGATCTTAATTTCTAATCCTGAAGTCCCCCTGCGAAGCAAAATCTGTAATGATTTATATATTATGTTATTACGCTCAACACTGTATGCATGTTATATTTAGAATACTAAACTCAATGAAATATTATAAGTGATTCACACTAAAGTGTCGATTTTACGACGCCCGAGGATCGATCGTACCCCCATCGTATCCTACGTTGGGCTGCAAGGCATAATTCATAGGTCATACTACTAATAGTTTGAGGTTACTGCAGTCCCACTTATTGGGCCGTTAGAATGATTTTTTTCACGATTTTTTATTTCGTCCTTTGCACTAACGTCCCACGCTAAGCGATGCAGTAAAACATAAAATCATAAACCGATCACCTAAAACATGTCTGAAATCAAGTGAAAACATTCCACCTCCCCCTAAAAAAATCCTAACGCGCTTTAGCAATGAGCCCGTGTACAAAACATATTACGAAGGCTGGGATCTTGACCATAATTCACTGACTATGCCAGACGACTGGCTCATGCCATGCTTATAGGCAAGCCCATAGAGCCTGCGTGGAAAAAAATGAGTTGTGACATGAAATGGTCCTGGATTATGTTTGTCATAGTCAGTTAGATGCGGTCTCGATTCCACCTTCGTGCATAAGTTTGTGTATCATTATATATGACAGCCCGCGGTCAAATCCTATATTTTGAACACGATCTTTGAAATCTGGCTGCTCATTTCTGGGGCAGACTGAGGAAAAACAAAATTACACGTGTCTTTTTATTTTCAGTCTAGATCATAGATCTGAATTTTTGAACCTGAAGTCGCCCTGCATAGCGAAATCTGTAATGATTTATACATCATGTTATGACGTTCTACACTGTATGTGTATTATTATATGGCAGCGCGCTGTCAAATCCAATATTTGAAAACGATCTTTGAAATCTGGCTGCTCATTTCTGGGGCAGACTGAGGAAAAAACAAAATTACACGTGTCTTTTTATTTTCAGTGTAGATCATAGATCTGAATTTTTGAACCTGAAGTCGCCCTGCATAGCGAAATCTGTAATGATTTATAAATCATGTTATGACGTTCTACACTGTATGTGTATTATTATATGGCAGCGCGCTGTCAAATCCAATATTTTGAACACGATCTTTGAAATCTGGCTGCTCATTTCTGGGGCAGACTGAGGAAAAACAAAATTACACGTGTCTTTTTATTTTCAGTGTAGATCATAGATCTGAATTTTTTAACCTGAAGTCGCCCTGCATAGCGAAATCTGTAATGATTTATAAATCATGTTATGACGTTCTACACTGTAAGTGTATTATTATATGGCAGCGCGCTGTCAAATCCAATCTTTGGAAACGATCTTTGAAATCTGGCTGCTCATTTCTGGGGCAGACTGAGGAAAAAACAAAATTACACGTGTCTTTTTATTTTCAGTGTAGATCATAGATCTGAATTTTTGAACCTGAAGTCGCCCTGCATAGCGAAATATGTAATGATTTATATATCATGTTATGACGTTCTACACTGTAAGTGTATTATTATACGGCAGCGCGCTGTCAAATCCAATATTTGGAAACGATCTTTCAAATCTGGCTGCTCATTTCTGGGGCAGACTGAGGAAAAACAAAATTACACGTGTCTTTTTATTTTCAGTGTAGATCATAGATCTGAATTTTTGAACCTGAAGTCGCCCTGCATAGCGAAATCTGTAATGATTTATATATCATGTTATGACGTTCTACACTGTAAGTGTATTATTATACGGCAGCGCGCTGTCAAATCCAATATTTGGAAACGATCTTTGAAATCTGGCTGCTCATTTCTTAGGCAGACTGAGGAAAAACAAAATTACACGTGTCTTTTTATTTTCAGTCTAGATCATAGATCTGAATGTTTGAACCTGAAGTCGCCCTGCATAGCGAAACCTGTAATGATTTATAAATCATGTTATGACGTTCTACACTGTAAGTGTATTATTATATGGCAGCGCGCTGTCAAATCCAATATTTGGAAACGATCTTTGAAATCTGTCTGCTCATTTCTGGGGCAGACTGAGGAAAAAACAAAATTACACGTGTCTTTTTATTTTCAGTGTAGATCATACATCTGAATTTTTGAACCTGAAGTCGCCCTGCATAGCGAAATCTGTAATGATTTATAAATCATGTTATGACGTTCTACACTGTAAGTGTATTATTATATGGCAGCGCGCTGTCAAATCCAATATTTGGAAACGATCTTTGAAATCTGTTTGCTCATTTCATGGGCAGACTGAGGAAAAACTAAATTACACGTGTCTTTTTATTTTCAGTGTAGATCATAGATCTGAATTTTTGAACCTGAAGTCGCCCTGCATAGCGAAATCTGTAATGATTTATAAATCATGTTATGACGTTCTACACTGTTTGTGTATTATTATATGGCAACGCGCTGTCAACTCCAATATTTGAAACTATCTTGGAAATCTGGCTGCTCGTTTCTGGGGCAGACTGAGGAAAAACAAAATTACACGTGTCTTTTTATTTTCAGTCTAGATCATAGATCTGAATTTTTGAACCTGAAGTCGCCCTGCATAGCGAAATCTGTAATGATTTATAAATCATGTTATGACGTTCTACACTGTATGTGTATTATATGTGGCAGTCTAATTGTATATTTTGAACACGATCTTTGAAATCTGGCTGCTCATTTATGGGGCAAACTGAGGAAAATTCCAATTGCACTTGTCTTTTTATTTTCAGTCTAACTCAGCGATCTTAATTTCTAATCCTGAAGTCCCCCTGCGAAGCAAAATCTGTAATGATTTATATATCATGTTATTACGCTCAACACTGTATGCATGTTATATTTAGAATACTAAACTCAATGAAATATTATAAGTGATTCACACTAAAGTGTCGATTTTACGAAGCCCGAGGATCGATCGTACCCCCATTGTATCCTACGTAGGGCTGCAAGGCATAATTCATCGGTCATACTACTAATAGTTTGAGGTTACTGCAGTCCCACTTATTGGGCCGTTATAATTATTTTTTTCACGATTTTTTATTTCGTCCTTCGCACTAACGTCCCACGCTAAGCAATGCAGTAAAACATAAGATCATTAACCGATCACCTAAAACATGTCTGAAATCAAGTGAAAAAACATTCCACCTCCCCCTAAAAAAATCCTAACGCGCTTTAGCAATGAGCCCGTGTACAAACCATATTACGAAGGCTGGGATCTTGACCATAATTCACTGACTATGCCAGACGACTGGCTCATGCCGTGCTTATAGGCAAGCCCATAGAGCCTGCGTGGAAAAAAATGAGTTGTGACATGAAATGGTCCTGGATTATGTTTGTCATAGTCAGTTAGATGCGGTCTAGATTCCACCTTCGTGCATAAGTTTGTGTATCATTATATATGACAGCCCGCGGTCAAATCCTATATTTTGAACACGATCTTTGAAATCTGGCTGCTCATTTCTGGGGCAGACTGAGGAAAAACAAAATTACACGTGTCCTTATATTTTCAGTGTAGATCATAGATCTGAATTTCTGAACCTGAAGTCGCCCTGCATAGCGAAATCTGTAATGTTTTATAAATCATGTTATGACGTTCTACACTGTATGTGTATTACTATATGGCAACGCGCTGTCAACTCCAATATTTGAAACTATCTTCGAAATATGGCTGCTCATTTCTGGGGCAGACTGAGGAAAAACAAAATTACACGTGTCCTTATATTTTCAGTGTAGATCATAGATCTGAATTTCTGAACCTGAAGTCGCCCTGCATAGCGAAATCTGTAATGTTTTATAAATCATGTTATGACGTTCTACACTGTATGTGTATTATTATATGGCAGCGCGCTGTCAAATCCAATCTTTTGAAACGATCTTTCAAATCTGGCTCCTCATTTCTAGGGCAGACTGAGGAAAAAACAAAATTACACGTGTCTTTTTATTTTCAGTGTAGATCATAGATCTGAATTTTTGAACCTGAAGTCGCCCTGCATAGCGAAATCTGTAATGATTTATAAATCATGTTATGACGTTCTACACTGTATGTGTATTATTATATGGCAGCGCGCTGTCAAATCCAATATTTTGAACACGATCTTTGAAATCTGGCTGCTCATTTCTGGGGCAGACTGAGGAAAAACAAAATTAAACGTGTCTTTTTATTTTCAGCGTAGATCATAGATCTGAATTTTTTAACCCGAAGTCGCCCTGCATAGCGAAATCTGTAATGATTTATAAATCATGTTATGACGTTCTACACTGTAAGTGTATTATTATATGGCAGCGCGCTGTCAAATCCAATCTTTGGAAACGATCTTTGAAATCTGGCTGCTCATTTCTGGGGCAGACTGAGGAAAAAACAAAATTACACGTGTCTTTTTATTTTCAGTGTAGATCATAGATCTGAATTTTTGAACCTGAAGTCGCCCTGCATAGCGAAATATGTAATGATTTATATATCATGTTATGACGTTCTACACTGTAAGTGTATTATTATACGGCAGCGCGCTGTCAAATCCAATATTTGGAAACGATCTTTGAAATCTGGCTGCTCATTTCTGGGGCAGACTGAGGAAAAACAAAATTACACGTGTCTTTTTATTTTCAGTGTAGATCATAGATCTGAATTTTTGAACCTGAAGTCGCCCTGCATAGCGAAATCTGTAATGATTTATATATCATGTTATGACGTTCTACACTGTAAGTGTATTATTATACGTCAGCGCGCTGTCAAATCCAATATTTGGAAACGATCTTTGAAATCTGGCTGCTCATTTCTGGGGCAGACTGAGGAAAAACAAAATTACACGTGTCTTTTTATTTTCAGTGTAGATCATAGATCTGAATTTTTGAACCTGAAGTCGCCCTGCATAGCGAAATCTGTAATGATTTATATATCATGTTATGACGTTCTACACTGTAAGTGTATTATTATACGGCAGCGCGCTGTCAAATCCAATCTTTGGAAACGATCTTTGAAATCTGGCTCCTCATTTCTAGGGCAGACTGAGGAAAAAACAAAATTACACGTGTCTTTTTATTTTCAGTGTAGATCATAGATCTGAATTTTTGAACCTGAAGTCGCCCTGCATAGCGAAATCTGTAATGATTTATAAATCATGTTATGACGTTCTACACTGTATGTGTATTATTATATGGCAGCGCGCTGTCAAATCCAATATTTTGAACACGATCTTTGAAATCTGGCTGCTCATTTCTGGGGCAGACTGAGGAAAAACAAAATTAAACGTGTCTTTTTATTTTCAGCGTAGATCATAGATCTGAATTTTTTAACCCGAAGTCGCCCTGCATAGCGAAATCTGTAATGATTTATAAATCATGTTATGACGTTCTACACTGTAAGTGTATTATTATATGGCAGCGCGCTGTCAAATCCAATCTTTGGAAACGATCTTTGAAATCTGGCTGCTCATTTCTGGGGCAGACTGAGGAAAAAACAAAATTACACGTGTCTTTTTATTTTCAGTGTAGATCATAGATCTGAATTTTTGAACCTGAAGTCGCCCTGCATAGCGAAATATGTAATGATTTATATATCATGTTATGACGTTCTACACTGTAAGTGTATTATTATACGGCAGCGCGCTGTCAAATCCAATATTTGGAAACGATCTTTGAAATCTGGCTGCTCATTTCTGGGGCAGACTGAGGAAAAACAAAATTACACGTGTCTTTTTATTTTCAGTGTAGATCATAGATCTGAATTTTTGAACCTGAAGTCGCCCTGCATAGCGAAATCTGTAATGATTTATATATCATGTTATGACGTTCTACACTGTAAGTGTATTATTATACGGCAGCGCGCTGTCAAATCCAATATTTGGAAACGATCTTTGAAATCTGGCTGCTCATTTCTGGGGCAGACTGAGGAAAAACAAAATTACACGTGTCTTTTTATTTTCAGTGTAGATCATAGATCTGAATTTTTGAACCTGAAGGCGCCCTGCATAGCGAAATCTGTAATGATTTATAAATCATGTTATGACTTTCTACACTGTATGTGTATTATATGTGGCAGTCTAATTCTATATTTTGAACACGATCTTTGAAATCTGGCTGCTCATTTATGGGGCAAACTGAGGAAAATTCCAATTGCACTTGTCTTTTTATTTTCAGTCTAGATCAGCGATCTTAATTTCTAATCCTGAAGTCCCCCTGCGAAGCAAAATCTGTAATGATTTATATATCATGTTATTACGCTCAACACTGTATGCATGTTATATTTAGAATACTAAACTCAATGAAATATTATAAGTGATTCACACTAAAGTGTCGATTTTACGAAGCCCGAGGATCGATCGTACCCCCATCGTATCCTACGTAGGGCTGCAAGGCATAATTCATAGGTCATACTACTAATAGTTTGAGGTTACTGCAGTCCCACTTATTGGGCCGTTAGAATTATTTTTTTCACGATTTTTTATTTCGTCCTTCGCACTAACGTCCCCCGCTAAGCAATGCAGTAAAACATAAAACCATAAACCGATCACCTAAAACATGTCTGAAATCAAGTGAAAACATTCCACCTCCCCCTAAAAAAATCCTAACGCGCTTTAGCAATGAGCCCGTGTACAAACCATATTACGAAGGCTGGGATCTTGACCATAATTCACTGACTATGCCAGACGACTTGCTCATGCCATGCTTATAGGCAAGCCCATAGAGCCTGCGTGGAAAAAATGAGTTGTGACATGAAATGGTCCTGGATTATGTTTGTCATAGTCAGTTAGATGCGGTCTCGATTCCACCTTCGTGCATAAGTTTGTGTATCATTATATATGACAGCCCGCGGTCAAATCCTACATTTTGAACACGATCTTTGAAATCTGGCTGCTCATTTCTGGGGCAGACTGAGGAAAAACAAAATTACACGTGTCTTTTTATTTTCAGTCTAGATCATAGATCTGAATTTTTGAACCTGAAGTCGCCCTGCATAGCGAAATCTGTAATGATTTATACATCATGTTATGACGTTCTACACTGTATGTGTATTATTATATGGCAGCGCGCTGTCAAATCCAATATTTTGAACACGATCTTTGAAATCTGGCTGCTCATTTCTGGGGCAGACTGAGGAAAAACAAAATTACACGTGTCTTTTTATTTTCAGTGTAGATCATAGATCTGAATTTTTGAACCTGAAGTCGCCCTGCATAGCGAAATCTGTAATGATTTATAAATCATGTTATGACGTTCTACACTGTATGTGTATTACTATATGGCTACGCGCCGTCAACTCCAATATTTGAAACTATCTTCGAAATCTGGCTGCTCATTTCTGGGGCAGACTGAGGAAAAACAAAATTACACGTGTCTTTTTATTTTCAGTGTAGATCATAGATCTGAATTTTTGAACCTGAAGTCGCCCTGCATAACGAAATATGTAATGATTTATATATCATGTTATGACGTTCTACACTGTAAGTGTATTATTATACGGCAGCGCGCTGTCAAATCCAATATTTGGAAACGATCTTTCAAATCTGGCTGCTCATTTCTGGGGCAGACTGAGGAAAAACAAAATTACACGTGTCTTTTTATTTTCAGTGTAGATCATAGATCTGAATTTTTGAACCTGAAGTCGCCCTGCATAGCGAAATCTGTAATGATTTATATATCATGTTATGACGTTCTACACTGTAAGTGTATTATTATACGGCAGCGCGCTGTCAAATCCAATATTTGGAAACGATCTTTGAAATCTGGGTGCTCATTTCTTAGGCAGACTGAGGAAAATCAAAATTACACGTGTCTTTTTATTTTCAGTCTAGATCATAGATCTGAATTTTTGAACCTGAAGTCGCCCTGCATAGCGAAATCTGTAATGATTTATAAATCATGTTATGACGTTCTACACTGTATGTGTATTATATGTGGCAGTCTAATTCTATATTTTGAACACGATCTTTGAAATCTGGTTGCTCATTTATGGGGCAAACTGAGGAAAATTCCAATTGCACTTGTCTTTTTATTTTCAGTCTAGATCAGCGATCTTAATTTCTAATCCTGAAGTCCCCCTGCGAAGCAAAATCTGTAATGATTTATATATCATGTTATTACGCTCAACACTGTATGCATGTTATATTTAGAATACTAAACTCAATGAAATATTATAAGTGATTCACACTAAAGTGTCGATTTTACGACGCCCGAGGATCGATCGTACCCCCATCGTATCCTACGTAGGGCTGCAAGGCATAATTCATAGGTCATACTACTAATAGTTTGAGGTTACTGCAGTCCCACTTATTTGGCCGTTAGAATTATTTTTTTCACGATTTTTTATTTCGTCCTTCGCACTAACGTCCCACGCTAAGCAATGCAGTAAAACATAAAATCATAAACCGATCACCTAAAACATGTCTGAAATCAAGTGAAAACATTCCACCTCCCCCTAAAAAAATCCTAACGCGCTTTAGCAATGAGCCCGTGTACAAACCATATTACGAAGGCTGGGATCTTGACCATAATTCACTGACTATGCCAGACGACTGGCTCATGCCATGCTTATAGGCAAGCCCATAGAGCCTGCGTGGAAAAAAAATGAGTTGTGACATGAAATGGTCCTGGATTATGTTTGTCATAGTCAGTTAGATGCGGTCTAGATTCCACCTTCGTGCATAAGTTTGTGTATCATTATATATGACAGCCCGCGGTCAAATCCTATATTTTGAACACGATCTTTGAAATCTGGCTGCTCATTTCTGGGGCAGACTGAGGAAAAACAAAATTACACGTGTCCTTATATTTTCAGTGTAGATCATAGATCTGAATTTCTGAACCTGAAGTCGCCCTGCATAGCGAAATCTGTAATGTTTTATAAATCATGTTATGACGTTCTACACTGTATGTGTATTATTATATGGCAGCGCGCTGTCAAATCCAATCTTTTGAAACGATCTTTCAAATCTGGCTCCTCATTTCTAGGGCAGACTGAGGAAAAAACAAAATTACACGTGTCTTTTTATTTTCAGTGTAGATCATAGATCTGAATTTTTGAACCTGAAGTCGCCCTGCATAGCGAAATCTGTAATGATTTATAAATCATGTTATGACGTTCTACACTGTATGTGTATTATTATATGGCAGCGCGCTGTCAAATCCAATATTTTGAACACGATCTTTGAAATCTGGCTGCTCATTTCTGGGGCAGACTGAGGAAAAACAAAATTAAACGTGTCTTTTTATTTTCAGCGTAGATCATAGATCTGAATTTTTTAACCCGAAGTCGCCCTGCATAGCGAAATCTGTAATGATTTATAAATCATGTTATGACGTTCTACACTGTAAGTGTATTATTATATGGCAGCGCGCTGTCAAATCCAATCTTTGGAAACGATCTTTGAAATCTGGCTGCTCATTTCTGGGGCAGACTGAGGAAAAAACAAAATTACACGTGTCTTTTTATTTTCAGTGTAGATCATAGATCTGAATTTTTGAACCTGAAGTCGCCCTGCATAGCGAAATATGTAATGATTTATATATCATGTTATGACGTTCTACACTGTAAGTGTATTATTATACGGCAGCGCGCTGTCAAATCCAATATTTGGAAACGATCTTTGAAATCTGGCTGCTCATTTCTGGGGCAGACTGAGGAAAAACAAAATTACACGTGTCTTTTTATTTTCAGTGTAGATCATAGATCTGAATTTTTGAACCTGAAGTCGCCCTGCATAGCGAAATCTGTAATGATTTATATATCATGTTATGACGTTCTACACTGTAAGTGTATTATTATACGTCAGCGCGCTGTCAAATCCAATATTTGGAAACGATCTTTGAAATCTGGCTGCTCATTTCTGGGGCAGACTGAGGAAAAACAAAATTACACGTGTCTTTTTATTTTCAGTGTAGATCATAGATCTGAATTTTTGAACCTGAAGTCGCCCTGCATAGCGAAATCTGTAATGATTTATATATCATGTTATGACGTTCTACACTGTAAGTGTATTATTATACGGCAGCGCGCTGTCAAATCCAATCTTTGGAAACGATCTTTGAAATCTGGCTCCTCATTTCTAGGGCAAACTGAGGAAAAAACAAAATTACACGTGTCTTTTTATTTTCAGTGTAGATCATAGATCTGAATTTTTGAACCTGAAGTCGCCCTGCATAGCGAAATCTGTAATGATTTATAAATCATGTTATGACGTTCTACACTGTATGTGTATTATTATATGGCAGCGCGCTGTCAAATCCAATATTTTGAACACGATCTTTGAAATCTGGCTGCTCATTTCTGGGGCAGACTGAGGAAAAACAAAATTAAACGTGTCTTTTTATTTTCAGCGTAGATCATAGATCTGAATTTTTTAACCCGAAGTCGCCCTGCATAGCGAAATCTGTAATGATTTATAAATCATGTTATGACGTTCTACACTGTAAGTGTATTATTATATGGCAGCGCGCTGTCAAATCCAATCTTTGGAAACGATCTTTGAAATCTGGCTGCTCATTTCTGGGGCAGACTGAGGAAAAAACAAAATTACACGTGTCTTTTTATTTTCAGTGTAGATCATAGATCTGAATTTTTGAACCTGAAGTCGCCCTGCATAGCGAAATATGTAATGATTTATATATCATGTTATGACGTTCTACACTGTAAGTGTATTATTATACGGCAGCGCGCTGTCAAATCCAATATTTGGAAACGATCTTTGAAATCTGGCTGCTCATTTCTGGGGCAGACTGAGGAAAAACAAAATTACACGTGTCTTTTTATTTTCAGTGTAGATCATAGATCTGAATTTTTGAACCTGAAGTCGCCCTGCATAGCGAAATCTGTAATGATTTATATATCATGTTATGACGTTCTACACTGTAAGTGTATTATTATACGGCAGCGCGCTGTCAAATCCAATATTTGGAAACGATCTTTGAAATCTGGCTGCTCATTTCTGGGGCAGACTGAGGAAAAACAAAATTACACGTGTCTTTTTATTTTCAGTGTAGATCATAGATCTGAATTTTTGAACCTGAAGGCGCCCTGCATAGCGAAATCTGTAATGATTTATAAATCATGTTATGACTTTCTACACTGTATGTGTATTATATGTGGCAGTCTAATTCTATATTTTGAACACGATCTTTGAAATCTGGCTGCTCATTTATGGGGCAAACTGAGGAAAATTCCAATTGCACTTGTCTTTTTATTTTCAGTCTAGATCAGCGATCTTAATTTCTAATCCTGAAGTCCCCCTGCGAAGCAAAATCTGTAATGATTTATATATCATGTTATTACGCTCAACACTGTATGCATGTTATATTTAGAATACTAAACTCAATGAAATATTATAAGTGATTCACACTAAAGTGTCGATTTTACGAAGCCCGAGGATCGATCGTACCCCCATCGTATCCTACGTAGGGCTGCAAGGCATAATTCATAGGTCATACTACTAATAGTTTGAGGTTACTGCAGTCCCACTTATTGGGCCGTTAGAATTATTTTTTTCACGATTTTTTATTTCGTCCTTCGCACTAACGTCCCCCGCTAAGCAATGCAGTAAAACATAAAACCATAAACCGATCACCTAAAACATGTCTGAAATCAAGTGAAAACATTCCACCTCCCCCTAAAAAAATCCTAACGCGCTTTAGCAATGAGCCCGTGTACAAACCATATTACGAAGGCTGGGATCTTGACCATAATTCACTGACTATGCCAGACGACTTGCTCATGCCATGCTTATAGGCAAGCCCATAGAGCCTGCGTGGAAAAAATGAGTTGTGACATGAAATGGTCCTGGATTATGTTTGTCATAGTCAGTTAGATGCGGTCTCGATTCCACCTTCGTGCATAAGTTTGTGTATCATTATATATGACAGCCCGCGGTCAAATCCTACATTTTGAACACGATCTTTGAAATCTGGCTGCTCATTTCTGGGGCAGACTGAGGAAAAACAAAATTACACGTGTCTTTTTATTTTCAGTCTAGATCATAGATCTGAATTTTTGAACCTGAAGTCGCCCTGCATAGCGAAATCTGTAATGATTTATACATCATGTTATGACGTTCTACACTGTATGTGTATTATTATATGGCAGCGCGCTGTCAAATCCAATCTTTGGAAACGATCTTTGAAATCTGGCTCCTCATTTCTAGGGCAAACTGAGGAAAAAACAAAATTACACGTGTCTTTTTATTTTCAGTGTAGATCATAGATCTGAATTTTTGAACCTGAAGTCGCCCTGCATAGCGAAATCTGTAATGATTTATAAATCATGTTATGACGTTCTACACTGTATGTGTATTATTATATGGCAGCGCGCTGTCAAATCCAATATTTTGAACACGATCTTTGAAATCTGGCTGCTCATTTCTGGGGCAGACTGAGGAAAAACAAAATTAAACGTGTCTTTTTATTTTCAGCGTAGATCATAGATCTGAATTTTTTAACCCGAAGTCGCCCTGCATAGCGAAATCTGTAATGATTTATAAATCATGTTATGACGTTCTACACTGTAAGTGTATTATTATATGGCAGCGCGCTGTCAAATCCAATCTTTGGAAACGATCTTTGAAATCTGGCTGCTCATTTCTGGGGCAGACTGAGGAAAAAACAAAATTACACGTGTCTTTTTATTTTCAGTGTAGATCATAGATCTGAATTTTTGAACCTGAAGTCGCCCTGCATAGCGAAATATGTAATGATTTATATATCATGTTATGACGTTCTACACTGTAAGTGTATTATTATACGGCAGCGCGCTGTCAAATCCAATATTTGGAAACGATCTTTGAAATCTGGCTGCTCATTTCTGGGGCAGACTGAGGAAAAACAAAATTACACGTGTCTTTTTATTTTCAGTGTAGATCATAGATCTGAATTTTTGAACCTGAAGTCGCCCTGCATAGCGAAATCTGTAATGATTTATATATCATGTTATGACGTTCTACACTGTAAGTGTATTATTATACGGCAGCGCGCTGTCAAATCCAATATTTGGAAACGATCTTTGAAATCTGGCTGCTCATTTCTGGGGCAGACTGAGGAAAAACAAAATTACACGTGTCTTTTTATTTTCAGTGTAGATCATAGATCTGAATTTTTGAACCTGAAGGCGCCCTGCATAGCGAAATCTGTAATGATTTATAAATCATGTTATGACTTTCTACACTGTATGTGTATTATATGTGGCAGTCTAATTCTATATTTTGAACACGATCTTTGAAATCTGGCTGCTCATTTATGGGGCAAACTGAGGAAAATTCCAATTGCACTTGTCTTTTTATTTTCAGTCTAGATCAGCGATCTTAATTTCTAATCCTGAAGTCCCCCTGCGAAGCAAAATCTGTAATGATTTATATATCATGTTATTACGCTCAACACTGTATGCATGTTATATTTAGAATACTAAACTCAATGAAATATTATAAGTGATTCACACTAAAGTGTCGATTTTACGAAGCCCGAGGATCGATCGTACCCCCATCGTATCCTACGTAGGGCTGCAAGGCATAATTCATAGGTCATACTACTAATAGTTTGAGGTTACTGCAGTCCCACTTATTGGGCCGTTAGAATTATTTTTTTCACGATTTTTTATTTCGTCCTTCGCACTAACGTCCCCCGCTAAGCAATGCAGTAAAACATAAAACCATAAACCGATCACCTAAAACATGTCTGAAATCAAGTGAAAACATTCCACCTCCCCCTAAAAAAATCCTAACGCGCTTTAGCAATGAGCCCGTGTACAAACCATATTACGAAGGCTGGGATCTTGACCATAATTCACTGACTATGCCAGACGACTTGCTCATGCCATGCTTATAGGCAAGCCCATAGAGCCTGCGTGGAAAAAATGAGTTGTGACATGAAATGGTCCTGGATTATGTTTGTCATAGTCAGTTAGATGCGGTCTCGATTCCACCTTCGTGCATAAGTTTGTGTATCATTATATATGACAGCCCGCGGTCAAATCCTACATTTTGAACACGATCTTTGAAATCTGGCTGCTCATTTCTGGGGCAGACTGAGGAAAAACAAAATTACACGTGTCTTTTTATTTTCAGTCTAGATCATAGATCTGAATTTTTGAACCTGAAGTCGCCCTGCATAGCGAAATCTGTAATGATTTATACATCATGTTATGACGTTCTACACTGTATGTGTATTATTATATGGCAGCGCGCTGTCAAATCCAATATTTTGAACACGATCTTTGAAATCTGGCTGCTCATTTCTGGGGCAGACTGAGGAAAAACAAAATTACACGTGTCTTTTTATTTTCAGTGTAGATCATAGATCTGAATTTTTGAACCTGAAGTCGCCCTGCATAGCGAAATCTGTAATGATTTATAAATCATGTTATGACGTTCTACACTGTATGTGTATTACTATATGGCTACGCGCCGTCAACTCCAATATTTGAAACTATCTTCGAAATCTGGCTGCTCATTTCTGGGGCAGACTGAGGAAAAACAAAATTACACGTGTCTTTTTATTTTCAGTGTAGATCATAGATCTGAATTTTTGAACCTGAAGTCGCCCTGCATAACGAAATATGTAATGATTTATATATCATGTTATGACGTTCTACACTGTAAGTGTATTATTATACGGCAGCGCGCTGTCAAATCCAATATTTGGAAACGATCTTTCAAATCTGGCTGCTCATTTCTGGGGCAGACTGAGGAAAAACAAAATTACACGTGTCTTTTTATTTTCAGTGTAGATCATAGATCTGAATTTTTGAACCTGAAGTCGCCCTGCATAGCGAAATCTGTAATGATTTATATATCATGTTATGACGTTCTACACTGTAAGTGTATTATTATACGGCAGCGCGCTGTCAAATCCAATATTTGGAAACGATCTTTGAAATCTGGCTGCTCATTTCTGGGGCAGACTGAGGAAAAACAAAATTACACGTGTCTTTTTATTTTCAGTGTAGATCATAGATCTGAATTTTTGAACCTGAAGGCGCCCTGCATAGCGAAATCTGTAATGATTTATAAATCATGTTATGACTTTCTACACTGTATGTGTATTATATGTGGCAGTCTAATTCTATATTTTGAACACGATCTTTGAAATCTGGCTGCTCATTTATGGGGCAAACTGAGGAAAATTCCAATTGCACTTGTCTTTTTATTTTCAGTCTAGATCAGCGATCTTAATTTCTAATCCTGAAGTCCCCCTGCGAAGCAAAATCTGTAATGATTTATATATCATGTTATTACGCTCAACACTGTATGCATGTTATATTTAGAATACTAAACTCAATGAAATATTATAAGTGATTCACACTAAAGTGTCGATTTTACGAAGCCCGAGGATCGATCGTACCCCCATCGTATCCTACGTAGGGCTGCAAGGCATAATTCATAGGTCATACTACTAATAGTTTGAGGTTACTGCAGTCCCACTTATTGGGCCGTTAGAATTATTTTTTTCACGATTTTTTATTTCGTCCTTCGCACTAACGTCCCCCGCTAAGCAATGCAGTAAAACATAAAACCATAAACCGATCACCTAAAACATGTCTGAAATCAAGTGAAAACATTCCACCTCCCCCTAAAAAAATCCTAACGCGCTTTAGCAATGAGCCCGTGTACAAACCATATTACGAAGGCTGGGATCTTGACCATAATTCACTGACTATGCCAGACGACTTGCTCATGCCATGCTTATAGGCAAGCCCATAGAGCCTGCGTGGAAAAAATGAGTTGTGACATGAAATGGTCCTGGATTATGTTTGTCATAGTCAGTTAGATGCGGTCTCGATTCCACCTTCGTGCATAAGTTTGTGTATCATTATATATGACAGCCCGCGGTCAAATCCTACATTTTGAACACGATCTTTGAAATCTGGCTGCTCATTTCTGGGGCAGACTGAGGAAAAACAAAATTACACGTGTCTTTTTATTTTCAGTCTAGATCATAGATCTGAATTTTTGAACCTGAAGTCGCCCTGCATAGCGAAATCTGTAATGATTTATACATCATGTTATGACGTTCTACACTGTATGTGTATTATTATATGGCAGCGCGCTGTCAAATCCAATATTTTGAACACGATCTTTGAAATCTGGCTGCTCATTTCTGGGGCAGACTGAGGAAAAACAAAATTACACGTGTCTTTTTATTTTCAGTGTAGATCATAGATCTGAATTTTTGAACCTGAAGTCGCCCTGCATAGCGAAATCTGTAATGATTTATAAATCATGTTATGACGTTCTACACTGTATGTGTATTACTATATGGCTACGCGCCGTCAACTCCAATATTTGAAACTATCTTCGAAATCTGGCTGCTCATTTCTGGGGCAGACTGAGGAAAAACAAAATTACACGTGTCTTTTTATTTTCAGTGTAGATCATAGATCTGAATTTTTGAACCTGAAGTCGCCCTGCATAACGAAATATGTAATGATTTATATATCATGTTATGACGTTCTACACTGTAAGTGTATTATTATACGGCAGCGCGCTGTCAAATCCAATATTTGGAAACGATCTTTCAAATCTGGCTGCTCATTTCTGGGGCAGACTGAGGAAAAACAAAATTACACGTGTCTTTTTATTTTCAGTGTAGATCATAGATCTGAATTTTTGAACCTGAAGTCGCCCTGCATAGCGAAATCTGTAATGATTTATATATCATGTTATGACGTTCTACACTGTAAGTGTATTATTATACGGCAGCGCGCTGTCAAATCCAATATTTGGAAACGATCTTTGAAATCTGGCTGCTCATTTCTTAGGCAGACTGAGGAAAATCAAAATTACACGTGTCTTTTTATTTTCAGTCTAGATCATAGATCTGAATTTTTGAACCTGAAGTCGCCCTGCATAGCGAAATCTGTAATGATTTATAAATCATGTTATGACGTTCTACACTGTATGTGTATTATATGTGGCAGTCTAATTCTATATTTTGAACACGATCTTTGAAATCTGGTTGCTCATTTATGGGGCAAACTGAGGAAAATTCCAATTGCACTTGTCTTTTTATTTTCAGTCTAGATCAGCGATCTTAATTTCTAATCCTGAAGTCCCCCTGCGAAGCAAAATCTGTAATGATTTATATATCATGTTATTACGCTCAACACTGTATGCATGTTATATTTAGAATACTAAACTCAATGAAATATTATAAGTGATTCACACTAAAGTGTCGATTTTACGACGCCCGAGGATCGATCGTACCCCCATCGTATCCTACGTAGGGCTGCAAGGCATAATTCATAGGTCATACTACTAATAGTTTGAGGTTACTGCAGTCCCACTTATTTGGCCGTTAGAATTATTTTTTTCACGATTTTTTATTTCGTCCTTCGCAATAACGTCCCACGCTAAGCAATGCAGTAAAACATAAAATCATAAACCGATCACCTAAAACATGTCTGAAATCAAGTGAAAACATTCCACCTCCCCCTAAAAAAATCC
Source organism: Astropecten irregularis (assembly GCA_963971285.1). Lineage (NCBI taxonomy): Eukaryota > Metazoa > Echinodermata > Asteroidea > Paxillosida > Astropectinidae > Astropecten > Astropecten irregularis. The sequence goes on along the minus strand of OZ020251.1, from coordinate 10,380,545 downwards.
TAACGCGCTTTAGCAATGAGCCCGTGTACAAACCATATTACGAAGGCTGGGATCTTGACCATAATTCACTGACTATGCCAGACGACTGGCTCATGCCATGCTTATAGGCAAGCCCATAGAGCCTGCGTGGAAAAAAAATGAGTTGTGACATGAAATGGTCCTGGATTATGTTTGTCATAGTCAGTTAGATGCGGTCTAGATTCCACCTTCGTGCATAAGTTTGTGTATCATTATATATGACAGCCCGCGGTCAAATCCTATATTTTGAACACGATCTTTGAAATCTGGCTGCTCATTTCTGGGGCAGACTGAGGAAAAACAAAATTACACGTGTCTTTTTATTTTCAGTCTAGATCATAGATCTGAATTTTTGAACCTGAAGTCTCCCTGCATAGCGAAATCTGTAATGATTTATACATCATGTTATGACGTTCTACACTGTATGTGTATTATTATATGGCAGCGCGCTGTCAAATCCAATATTTGAAAACGATCTTTGAAATCTGGCTGCTCATTTCTGGGGCAGACTGAGGAAAAAGAAAATTACACGTGTCCTTATATTTTCAGTGTAGATCATAGATCTGAATTTCTGAACCTGAAGTCGCCCTGCATAGCGAAATCTGTAATGTTTTATAAATCATGTTATGACGTTCTACACTGTATGTGTATTACTATATGGCAGCGCGCTGTCAAATCCAATATTTTGAACACGATCTTTGAAATCTGGCTGCTCATTTCTGGGGCAGACTGAGGAAAAACAAAATTACACGTGTCTTTTTATTTTCAGTGTAGATCATAGATCTGAATTTTTTAACCTGAAGTCGCCCTGCATAGCGAAATCTGTAATGATTTATAAATCATGTTATGACGTTCTACACTGTTAGTGTATTATTTTATGGCAGCGCGCTGTCAAATCCAATATTTGGAAACGATCTTTGAAATCTGGCTGCTCATTTCTGGGGCAGACTGAGGAAAAAACAAAATTACACGTGTCTTTTTATTTTCAGTGTAGATCATAGATCTGAATTTTTGAACCTGAAGTCGCCCTGCATAGCGAAATCTGTAATGATTTATAAATCATGTTATGACGTTCTACACTGTATGTGTATTACTATATGGCAACGCGCTGTCAACTCCAATATTTGAAACTATCTTCGAAATCTGGCTGCTCATTTCTGGGGCAGACTGAGGAAAAACAAAATTACACGTGTCTTTTTATTTTCAGTCTAGATCATAGATCTGAATTTTTGAACCTGAAGTCGCCCTGCATAGCGAAATCTGTAATGATTTATAAATCATGTTATGACGTTCTACATATTATGTGTATTATATGTGGCAGTCTTATTCTATATTTTGAACACGATCTTTGAAATCTGGCTGCTCAATTACGGGGCAAACTGAGGAAAATTCCAATTGCAGGTGTCTTTTTATTTTCAGTGTAGATCATAGATCTGAATTATTTAACCTGAAGTCGCCCTGCATAGCGAAATCTGTAATGATTTATAAATCATGTTATGACGTTCTACACTGTAAGTGTATTATAATATGGCAGCGCGCTGTCAAATCCAATATTTGGAAACGATCTTTGAAATATGGCTGCTCATTTCTGGGGCAGACTGAGGAAAAAACAAAATTACACGTGTCTTTTTATTTTCAGTCTAGATCATAGATCTGAATTTTTGAACCTGAAGTCGCCCTGCATAGCGAAATCTGTAATGATTTATAAATCATGTTATGACGTTCTACACTGTATGTGTATTATATGTGGCAGTCTAATTCTATATTTTGAACACGATCTTTGAAATCTGGCTTCTCATTTATGGGGCAAACTGAGGAAAATTCCAATTGCACTTGTCTTTTTATTTTCAGTCTAGATCAGCGATCTTAATTTCTAATCCTGAAGTCCCCCTGCGAAGCAAAATCTGTAATGATTTATATATTATGTTATTACGCTCAACACTGTATGCATGTTATATTTAGAATACTAAACTCAATGAAATATTATAAGTGATTCACACTAAAGTGTCGATTTTACGACTCCCGAGGATCGATCGTACCCCCGTCGTATCCTACGTAGGGCTGCAAGGCATAATTCATAGGTCATACTACTAATAGTTTGAGGTTACTGCAGTCCCACTTATTGGGCCGTTAGAATTATTTTTTTCACGATTTTTTATTTCGTCCTTCGCACTAACGTCCCACGCTAAGCAATGCAGTAAAACATAAGATCATAAACCGATCACCTAAAACATGTCTGAAATCAAGTGAAAACATTCCACCTCCCCCTAAAAAAATCCTAACGCGCTTTAGCAATGAGCCCGTGTACAAAACATATTACGAAGGCTGGGATCTTGACCATAATTCACTGACTATGCCAGACGACTGGCTCATGCCATGCTTATAGGCAAGCCCATAGAGCCTGCGTGGAAAAAAATGAGTTGTGACATGAAATGGTCCTGGATTATGTTTGTCATAGTCAGTTAGATGCGGTCTCGATTCCACCTTCGTGCATAAGTTTGTGTATCATTATATATGACAGCCCGCGGTCAAATCCTATATTTTGAACACGATCTTTGAAATCTGGCTGCTCATTTCTGGGGCAGACTGAGGAAAAACAAAATTACACGTGTCTTTTTATTTTCAGTCTAGATCATAGATCTGAATTTTTGAACCTGAAGTCGCCCTGCATAGCGAAATCTTTAATGATTTATACATCATGTTATGACGTTCTACACTGTTAGTGTATTATTTTATGGCAGCGCGCTGTCAAATCCAATATTTGGAAACGATCTTTGAAATCTGGCTGCTCATTTCTGGGGCAGACTGAGGAAAAAACAAAATTACACGTGTCTTTTTATTTTCAGTGTAGATCATAGATCTGAATTTTTGAACCTGAAGTCGCCCTGCATAGCGAAATCTGTAATGATTTATAAATCATGTTATGACGTTCTACACTGTATGTGTATTACTATATGGCAACGCGCTGTCAACTCCAATATTTGAAACTATCTTCGAAATCTGGCTGCTCATTTCTGGGGCAGACTGAGGAAAAACAAAATTACACGTGTCTTTTTATTTTCAGTCTAGATCATAGATCTGAATTTTTGAACCTGAAGTCGCCCTGCATAGCGAAATCTGTAATGATTTATAAATCATGTTATGACGTTCTACATATTATGTGTATTATATGTGGCAGTCTTATTCTATATTTTGAACACGATCTTTGAAATCTGGCTGCTCAATTACGGGGCAAACTGAGGAAAATTCCAATTGCAGGTGTCTTTTTATTTTCAGTGTAGATCATAGATCTGAATTATTTAACCTGAAGTCGCCCTGCATAGCGAAATCTGTAATGATTTATAAATCATGTTATGACGTTCTACACTGTAAGTGTATTATAATATGGCAGCGCGCTGTCAAATCCAATATTTGGAAACGATCTTTGAAATATGGCTGCTCATTTCTGGGGCAGACTGAGGAAAAAACAAAATTACACGTGTCTTTTTATTTTCAGTCTAGATCATAGATCTGAATTTTTGAACCTGAAGTCGCCCTGCATAGCGAAATCTGTAATGATTTATAAATCATGTTATGACGTTCTACACTGTATGTGTATTATATGTGGCAGTCTAATTCTATATTTTGAACACGATCTTTGAAATCTGGCTTCTCATTTATGGGGCAAACTGAGGAAAATTCCAATTGCACTTGTCTTTTTATTTTCAGTCTAGATCAGCGATCTTAATTTCTAATCCTGAAGTCCCCCTGCGAAGCAAAATCTGTAATGATTTATATATTATGTTATTACGCTCAACACTGTATGCATGTTATATTTAGAATACTAAACTCAATGAAATATTATAAGTGATTCACACTAAAGTGTCGATTTTACGACTCCCGAGGATCGATCGTACCCCCATCGTATCCTACGTAGGGCTGCAAGGCATAATTCATAGGTCATACTACTAATAGTTTGAGGTTACTGCAGTCCCACTTATTGGGCCGTTAGAATTATTTTTTTCACGATTTTTTATTTCGTCCTTCGCACTAACGTCCCACGCTAAGCAATGCAGTAAAACATAAGATCATAAACCGATCACCTAAAACATGTCTGAAATCAAGTGAAAACATTCCACCTCCCCCTAAAAAAATCCTAACGCGCTTTAGCAATGAGCCCGTGTACAAAACATATTACGAAGGCTGGGATCTTGACCATAATTCACTGACTATGCCAGACGACTGGCTCATGCCATGCTTATAGGCAAGCCCATAGAGCCTGCGTGGAAAAAAATGAGTTGTGACATGAAATGGTCCTGGATTATGTTTGTCATAGTCAGTTAGATGCGGTCTCGATTCCACCTTCGTGCATAAGTTTGTGTATCATTATATATGACAGCCCGCGGTCAAATCCTATATTTTGAACACGATCTTTGAAATCTGGCTGCTCATTTCTGGGGCAGACTGAGGAAAAACAAAATTACACGTGTCTTTTTATTTTCAGTCTAGATCATAGATCTGAATTTTTGAACCTGAAGTCGCCCTGCATAGCGAAATCTGTAATGATTTATACATCATGTTATGACGTTCTACACTGTATGTGTATTATTATATGGCAGCGCGCTGTCAAATTCAATATTTGAAAACGATCTTTGAAATCTGGCTGCTCATTTCTGGGGCAGACTGAGGAAAAACAAAATTACACGTGTCCTTATATTTTCAGTGTAGATCATAGATCTGAATTTTTGAACCTGAAGTCGCCCTGCATAGCGAAATCTGTAATGATTTGTAAATCATGTTATGACGTTCTACACTGTATGTGTATTACTATATGGCTACGCGCTGTCAACTCCAATATTTGAAACTATCTTCGAAATCTGGCTGCTCATTTCTGGGGCAGACTGAGGAAAAACAAAATTACACGTGTCTTTTTTTTTCAGTGTAGATCATAGATCTGAATTTTTTAACCTGAAGTCGCCCTGCATAGCGAAATCTGTAATGATTTATAAATCATGTTATGACGTTCTACACTGTAAGTGTATTATTATATGGCAGCGCGCTGTCAAATCCAATATTTGGAAACGATCTTTGAAATCTGGCTGCTCATTTCTGGGGCAGACTGAGGAAAAAACAAAATTACACGTGTCTTTTTATTTTCAGTGTAGATCATAGATCTGAATTTTTGAACCTGAAGTCGCCCTGCATAGCGAAATCTGTAATGATTTATAAATCATGTTATGACGTTCTACACTGTAAGTGTATTATTATATGGCAGCGCGCTGTCAAATCCAATATTTGGAAACGATCTTTGAAATCTGGCTGCTCATTTCTGGGGCAGACTGAGGAAAAAACAAAATTACACGTGTCTTTTTATTTTCAGTCTAGATCATAGATCTGAATTTTTGAACCTGAAGTCGCCCTGCATAGCGAAATCTGTAATGATTTGTAAATCATGTTATGACGTTCTACACTGTATGTGTATTATATGTGGCAGTCTAATTCTATATTTTGAACACGATCTTTGAAATCTGGCTGCTCATTTCTGGGGCAGACTGAGGAAAAACAAAATTACACGTGTCCTTATATTTTCAGTGTCGATCATAGATCTGAATTTTTTTAACCTGAAGTCGCCCTGCATAGCGAAATCTGTAATGTTTTATCAATCATGTTATGACGTTCTACACTGTATGTGTATTATTATATGGCAGCGCGCTGTCAAATCCAATATTTTGAACACGATCTTTGAAATCTGGCTGCTCATTTCTGGGGCAGACTGAGGAAAAACAAAATTACACGTGTCTTTTTATTTTCAGTGTAGATCATAGATCTGAATTTTGTTAACCTGAAGTCGCCCTGCATAGCGAAATCTGTAATGATTTATAAATCATGTTATGACGTTCTACACTGTATGTGTATTACTATATGGCTACGCGCTGTCAACTCCAATATTTGAAACTATCTTCGAAATCTGGCTGCTCATTTCTGGGGCAGACTGAGGAAAAACAAAATTACACGTGTCTTTTTTTTTCAGTGTAGATCATAGATCTGAATGTTTTAACCTGAAGTCGCCCTGCATAGCGAAATCTGTAATGATTTATAAATCATGTTATGACGTTCTACACTGTATGTGTATTATATGTGGCAGTCTAATTCTATATTTTGAACACGATCTTTGAAATCTGGCTTCTCATTTATGGGGCAAACTGAGGAAAATTCCAATTGCACTTGTCTTTTTATTTTCAGTCTAGATCAGCGATCTTAATTTCTAATCCTGAAGTCCCCCTGCGAAGCAAAATCTGTAATGATTTATATATTATGTTATTACGCTCAACACTGTATGCATGTTATATTTAGAATACTAAACTCAATGAAATATTATAAGTGATTCACACTAAAGTGTCGATTTTACGACTCCCGAGGATCGATCGTACCCCCATCGTATCCTACGTAGGGCTGCAAGGCATAATTCATAGGTCATACTACTAATAGTTTGAGGTTACTGCAGTCCCACTTATTGGGCCGTTAGAATTATTTTTTTCACGATTTTTTATTTCGTCCTTCGCACTAACGTCCCACGCTAAGCAATGCAGTAAAACATAAGATCATAAACCGATCACCTAAAACATGTCTGAAATCAAGTGAAAACATTCCACCTCCCCCTAAAAAAATCCTAACGCGCTTTAGCAATGAGCCCGTGTACAAAACATATTACGAAGGCTGGGATCTTGACCATAATTCACTGACTATGCCAGACGACTGGCTCATGCCATGCTTATAGGCAAGCCCATAGAGCCTGCGTGGAAAAAAATGAGTTGTGACATGAAATGGTCCTGGATTATGTTTGTCATAGTCAGTTAGATGCGGTCTCGATTCCACCTTCGTGCATAAGTTTGTGTATCATTATATATGACAGCCCGCGGTCAAATCCTATATTTTGAACACGATCTTTGAAATCTGGCTGCTCATTTCTGGGGCAGACTGAGGAAAAACAAAATTACACGTGTCTTTTTATTTTCAGTCTAGATCATAGATCTGAATTTTTGAACCTGAAGTCGCCCTGCATAGCGAAATCTGTAATGATTTATACATCATGTTATGACGTTCTACACTGTATGTGTATTATTATATGGCAGCGCGCTGTCAAATTCAATATTTGAAAACGATCTTTGAAATCTGGCTGCTCATTTCTGGGGCAGACTGAGGAAAAACAAAATTACACGTGTCCTTATATTTTCAGTGTAGATCATAGATCTGAATTTTTGAACCTGAAGTCGCCCTGCATAGCGAAATCTGTAATGATTTGTAAATCATGTTATGACGTTCTACACTGTATGTGTATTACTATATGGCTACGCGCTGTCAACTCCAATATTTGAAACTATCTTCGAAATCTGGCTGCTCATTTCTGGGGCAGACTGAGGAAAAACAAAATTACACGTGTCTTTTTTTTTCAGTGTAGATCATAGATCTGAATTTTTTAACCTGAAGTCGCCCTGCATAGCGAAATCTGTAATGATTTATAAATCATGTTATGACGTTCTACACTGTAAGTGTATTATTATATGGCAGCGCGCTGTCAAATCCAATATTTGGAAACGATCTTTGAAATCTGGCTGCTCATTTCTGGGGCAGACTGAGGAAAAAACAAAATTACACGTGTCTTTTTATTTTCAGTGTAGATCATAGATCTGAATTTTTGAACCTGAAGTCGCCCTGCATAGCGAAATCTGTAATGATTTATAAATCATGTTATGACGTTCTACACTGTAAGTGTATTATTATATGGCAGCGCGCTGTCAAATCCAATATTTGGAAACGATCTTTGAAATCTGGCTGCTCATTTCTGGGGCAGACTGAGGAAAAAACAAAATTACACGTGTCTTTTTATTTTCAGTCTAGATCATAGATCTGAATTTTTGAACCTGAAGTCGCCCTGCATAGCGAAATCTGTAATGATTTGTAAATCATGTTATGACGTTCTACACTGTATGTGTATTATATGTGGCAGTCTAATTCTATATTTTGAACACGATCTTTGAAATCTGGCTGCTCATTTCTGGGGCAGACTGAGGAAAAACAAAATTACACGTGTCCTTATATTTTCAGTGTCGATCATAGATCTGAATTTTTTTAACCTGAAGTCGCCCTGCATAGCGAAATCTGTAATGTTTTATCAATCATGTTATGACGTTCTACACTGTATGTGTATTATTATATGGCAGCGCGCTGTCAAATCCAATATTTTGAACACGATCTTTGAAATCTGGCTGCTCATTTCTGGGGCAGACTGAGGAAAAACAAAATTACACGTGTCTTTTTATTTTCAGTGTAGATCATAGATCTGAATTTTGTTAACCTGAAGTCGCCCTGCATAGCGAAATCTGTAATGATTTATAAATCATGTTATGACGTTCTACACTGTATGTGTATTACTATATGGCTACGCGCTGTCAACTCCAATATTTGAAACTATCTTCGAAATCTGGCTGCTCATTTCTGGGGCAGACTGAGGAAAAACAAAATTACACGTGTCTTTTTTTTTCAGTGTAGATCATAGATCTGAATGTTTTAACCTGAAGTCGCCCTGCATAGCGAAATCTGTAATGATTTATAAATCATGTTATGACGTTCTACACTGTAAGTGTATTATTATATGGCAGCGCGCTGTCAAATCCAATATTTGGAAACGATCTTTGAAATCTGGCTGCTCATTTCTGGGGCAGACTGAGGAAAAAACAAAATTACACGTGTCTTTTTATTTTCAGTGTAGATCATAGATCTGAATTTTTGAACCTGAAGTCGCCCTGCATAGCGAAATCTGTAATGATTTATAAATCATGTTATGACGTTCTACACTGTAAGTGTATTATTATATGGCAGCGCGCTGTCAAATCCAATATTTGGAAACGATCTTTGAAATCTGGCTGCTCATTTCTGGGGCAGACTGAGGAAAAAACAAAATTACACGTGTCTTTTTATTTTCAGTCTAGATCATAGATCTGAATTTTTGAACCTGAAGTCGCCCTGCATAGCGAAATCTGTAATGATTTGTAAATCATGTTATGACGTTCTACACTGTATGTGTATTATATGTGGCAGTCTAATTCTATATTTTGAACACGATCTTTGAAATCTGGCTGCTCATTTCTGGGGCAGACTGAGGAAAAACAAAATTACACGTGTCCTTATATTTTCAGTGTCGATCATAGATCTGAATTTTTTTAACCTGAAGTCGCCCTGCATAGCGAAATCTGTAATGTTTTATCAATCATGTTATGACGTTCTACACTGTATGTGTATTATTATATGGCAGCGCGCTGTCAAATCCAATATTTTGAACACGATCTTTGAAATCTGGCTGCTCATTTCTGGGGCAGACTGAGGAAAAACAAAATTACACGTGTCTTTTTATTTTCAGTGTAGATCATAGATCTGAATTTTGTTAACCTGAAGTCGCCCTGCATAGCGAAATCTGTAATGATTTATAAATCATGTTATGACGTTCTACACTGTAAGTGTATTATTTTATGGCAGCGCGTTGTCAAATCCAATATTTGGAAACGATCTTTGAAATCTGGCTGCTCATTTCTGGGGCAGACTGAGGAAAAACAAAATTACACGTGTCTTTTTATTTTCAGTGTAGATCATAGATCTGAATTTCTGAACCTGAAGTCGCCCTGCATAGCGAAATCTGTAATGATTTATAAATCATGTTATGACGTTCTACACTGTATGTGTATTACTATATGGCAACGCGCTGTCAACTCCAATATTTGAAACTATCTTCGAAATCTGGCTGCTCATTTCTGGGGCAGACTGAGGAAAAACTAAATTACACGTGTCTTTTTATTTTTAGTGTAGATCATAGATCTGAATTTTTGAACCTGAAGTCGCCCTGCATAGCGAAATCTGTAATGATTTATAAATCATGTTATGACGTTCTACACTGTAAGTGTATTATTATATGGCAGCGCGCTGTCAAATCCAATATTTGGAAACGATCTTTGAAATCTGGCTGCTCATTTCTGGGGCAGACTGAGGAAAAAACAAAATTACACGTGTCTTTTTATTTTCAGTCTAGATCATAGATCTGAATTTTTCAACCTGAAGTCGCCCTGCATAGCGAAATCTGTAATGATTTGTAAATCATGTTATGACGTTCTACACTGTATGTGTATTACTATATGGCAACGCGCTGTCAACTCCAATATTTGAAACTATCTTCGAAATCTGGCTGCTCATTTCTGGGGCAGACTGAGGAAAAACAAAATTACACGTGTCTTTTTATTTTCAGTGTAGATCATAGATCTGAATTTTTGAACCTGAAGTCGCCCTGCATAGCGAAATCTGTAATGATTTATAAATCATGTTATGACGTTCTACACTGTAAGTGTATTATTATATGGCAGCGCGCTGTCAAATCCAATATTTGGAAACGATCTTTGAAATCTGGCTGCTCATTTCTGGGGCAGACTGAGGAAAAAACAAAATTACACGTGTCTTTTTATTTTCAGTCTAGATCATAGATCTGAATTTTTGAACCTGAAGTCGCCCTGCATAGCGAAATCTGTAATGATTTATAAATCATGTTATGACGTTCTACACTGTATGTGTATTATATGTGGCAGTCTAATTCTATACTTTGAACACGATCTTTGAAATCTGGCTGCTCATTTATGGGGCAAACTGAGGAAAATTCCAATTGCACTTGTCTTTTTATTTTCAGTCTAGATCAGCGATCTTAATTTCTAATCCTGAAGTCCCCCTGCGAAGCAAAATCTGTAATGATTTATATATCATGTTATTACGCTCAACACTGTATGCATGTTATATTTAGAATACTAAACTCAATGAAATATTATAAGTGATTCACACTAAAGTGTCGATTTTACGACGCCCGAGGATCGATCGTACCCCCATCGTATCCTACGTAGGGCTGTAAGGCATAATTCATAGGTCATACTACTAATAGTTTGAGGTTACTGCAGTCCCACTTATTGGGCCGTTAGAATTATTTTTTTCACGATTTTTTATTTCGTCCTTCGCACTAACGTCCCACGCTAAGCAATGCAGTAAAACATAAAATCATAAACCGATCACCTAAAACATGTCTGAAATCAAGTGAAAACATTCCACCTCCCCCTAAAAAAATCCTAATGCGCTGTAGCAATGAGCCCGTGTACAAACCATATTACGAAGGCTGGGATCTTGACCATATTTCACTGACTATGCCAGACGACTGGCTCATGCCATGCTTATAGGCAAGCCCATAGAGCCTGCGTGGAAAAAAATGAGTTGTGACATGAAATGGTCCTGGATTATGTTTGTCATAGTCAGTTAGATGCGGTCTAGATTCCACCTTCGTGCATAAGTTTGTGTATCATTATATATGACAGCCCGCGGTCAAATCCTATATTTTGAACACGATCTTTGAAATCTGGCTGCTCATTTCTGGGGCAGACTGAGGAAAAACAAAATTACACGTGTCTTTTTATTTTCAGTCTAGATCATAGATCTGAATTTTTGAACCTGAAGTCGCCCTGCATAGCGAAATCTGTAATGATTTATACATCATGTTATGACGTTCTACACTGTATGTGTATTATTATATGGCAGCGCGCTGTCAAATTCAATATTTGAAAACGATCTTTGAAATCTGGCTGCTCATTTCTGGGGCAGACTGAGGAAAAACAAAATTACACGTGTCCTTATATTTTCAGTGTAGATCATAGATCTGAATTTTTGAACCTGAAGTCGCCCTGCATAGCGAAATCTGTAATGTTTTATAAATCATGTTATGACGTTCTACACTGTATGTGTATTATTATATGGCAGCGCGCTGTCAAATCCAATATTTTGAACACGATCTTTGAAATCTGGCTGCTCATTTCTGGGGCAGACTGAGGAAAAACAAAATTACACGTGTCTTTTTATTTTCAGTGTAGATCATAGATCTGAATTTTTTAACCTGAAGTCGCCCTGCATAGCGAAATCTGTAATGATTTATAAATCATGTTATGACGTTCTACACTGTAAGTGTATTATTTTATGGCAGCGCGTTGTCAAATCCAATATTTGGAAACGATCTTTGAAATCTGGCTGCTCATTTCTGGGGCAGACTGAGGAAAAACAAAATTACACGTGTCCTTATATTTTCAGTGTAGATCATAGATCTGAATTTTTGAACCTGAAGTCGCCCTGCATAGCGAAATCTGTAATGTTTTATAAATCATGTTATGACGTTCTACACTGTATGTGTATTATTATATGGCAGCGCGCTGTCAAATCCAATATTTTGAACACGATCTTTGAAATCTGGCTGCTCATTTCTGGGGCAGACTGAGGAAAAACAAAATTACACGTGTCTTTTTATTTTCAGTGTAGATCATAGATCTGAATTTTTTAACCTGAACTCGCCCTGCATAGCGAAATCTGTAATGATTTATAAATCATGTTATGACTTTCTACACTGTAAGTGTATTATTTTATGGCAGCGCGTTGTCAAATCCAATATTTGGAAACGATCTTCGAAATCTGGCTGCTCATTTCTGGGGCAGACTGAGGAAAAACAAAATTACACGTGTCTTTTTATTTTCAGTGTAGATCATAGATCTGAATTTTTTAACCTGAAGTCGCCCTGCATAGCGAAATCTGTAATGATTTATAAATCATGTTATGACGTTCTACACTGTAAGTGTATTATTATATGGCAGCGCAGTCAAATCCAATATTTGGAAACGATCTTTGAAATCTGGCTGCTCATTTATGGGGCAAACTGAGGAAAATTCCAATTGCACTTGTCTTTTTATTTTCAGTCTAGATCAGCGATCTTAATTTCTAATCCTGAAGTCCCCCTGCTAAGCAAAATCTGTAATGATTTATATATCATGTTATTACGCTCAACACTGTATGCATGTTATATTTAGAATACTAAACTCAATGAAATATTATAAGTGATTCACACTAAAGTGTCGATTTTACGACGCCCGAGGATCGATCGTACCCCCATCGTATCCTACGTAGGGCTGCAAGGCATAATTCATAGGTCATACTACTAATAGTTTGAGGTTACTGCAGTCCCACTTATTGGGCCGTTAGAATTATTTTTTTCACGATTTTTTATTTCGTCCTTCGCACTAACGTCCCACGCTAAGCAATGCAGTAAAACATAAAATCATAAACCGATCACCTAAAACATGTCTGAAATCAAGTGAAAACATTCCACCTCCCCCTAAAAAAATCCTAACGCGCTGTAGCAATGAGCCCGTGTACAAACCATATTACGAAGGCTGGGATCTTGACCATATTTCACTGAATATGCCAGACGACTGGCTCATGCCATGCTTATAGGCAAGCCCATAGAGCCTGCGTGGAAAAAAAATGAGTTGTGACATTAATTGGTCCTGGATTATGTTTGTCATAGTCAGTTAGATGCGGTCTAGATTCCACCTTCGTGCATAAGTTTGTGTATCATTATATATGACAGCCCGCGGTCAAATCCTATATTTTGAACACGATCTTTGAAATCTGGCTGCTCATTTCTGGGGCAGACTGAGGAAAAACAAAATTACACGTGTCTTTTTATTTTCAGTCTAGATCATAGATCTGAATTTTTGAACCTGAAGTCGCCCTGCATAGCGAAATCTGTAATGATTTAAACATCATGTTATGACGTTCTACACTGTATGTGTATTATTATATGGCAGCGCGCTGTCAAATTCAATATTTGAAAACGATCTTTGAAATCTGGCTGCTCATTTCTGGGGCAGACTGAGGAAAAACAAAATTACACGTGTCCTTATATTTTCAGTGTCGATCATAGATCTGAATTTTTTTAACCTGAAGTCGCCCTGCATAGCGAAATCTGTAATGTTTTATAAATCATGTTATGACGTTCTACACTGTATGTGTATTATTATATGGCAGCGCGCTGTCAAATTCAATATTTTGAACACGATCTTTCAAATCTGGCTGCTCATTTCTGGGGCAGACTGAGGAAAAACAAAATTACACGTGTCTTTTTATTTTCAGTGTAGATCATAGATCTGAATTTTTTAACCTGAAGTCGCCCTGCATAGCGAAATCTGTAATGATTTATAAATCATGTTATGACGTTCTACACTGTAAGTGTATTATTTTATGGCAGCGCGTTGTCAAATCCAATATTTGGAAACGATCTTTGAAATCTGGCTGCTCATTTCTGGGGCAGACTGAGGAAAAAACAAAATTACACGTGTCTTTTTATTTTCAGTGTAGATCATAGATCTGAATTTCTGAACCTGAAGTCGCCCTGCATAGCGAAATCTGTAATGATTTATAAATCATGTTATGACGTTCTACACTGTATGTGTATTATATGTGGCAGTCTAATTCTATACTTTGAACACGATCTTTGAAATCTGGCTGCTCATTTATGGGGCAAACTGAGGAAAATTCCAATTGCACTTGTCTTTTTATTTTCAGTCTAGATCAGCGATCTTAATTTCTAATCCTGAAGTCCCCCTGCGAAGCAAAATCTGTAATGATTTATATATCATGTTATTACGCTCAACACTGTATGCATGTTATATTTAGAATACTAAACTCAATGAAATATTATAAGTGATTCACACTAAAGTGTCGATTTTACGACGCCCGAGGATCGATCGTACCCCCATCGTATCCTACGTAGGGCTGCAAGGCATAATTCATAGGTCATACTACTAATAGTTTGAGGTTACTGCAGTCCCACTTATTGGGCCGTTAGAATTATTTTTTTCACGATTTTTTATTTCGTCCTTCGCACTAACGTCCCACGCTAAGCAATGCAGTAAAACATAAAATCATAAACCGATCACCTAAAACATGTCTGAAATCAAGTGAAAACATTCCACCTCCCCCTAAACAAATCCTAACGCGCTGAAGCAATGAGCCCGTGTACAAACCATATTACGAAGGCTGGGATCTTGACCATATTTCACTGACTATGCCAGACGACTGGCTCATGCCATGCTTATAGGCAAGCCCATAGAGCCTGCGTGGAAAAAAATGAGTTGTGACATGAAATGGTCCTGGATTATGTTTGTCATAGTCAGTTAGATGCGGTCTAGATTCCACCTTCGTGCATAAGTTTGTGTATCATTATATATGACAGCCCGCGGTCAAATCCTATATTTTGAACACGATCTTTGAAATCTGGCTGCTCATTTCTGGGGCAGACTGAGGAAAAACAAAATTACACGTGTCTTTTTATTTTCAGTCTAGATCATAGATCTGAATTTTTGAACCTGAAGTCGCCCTGCATAGCGAAATCTGTAATGATTTATAAATCATGTTATGACTTTCTACACTGTAAGTGTATTATTTTATGGCAGCGCGTTGTCAAATCCAATATTTGGAAACGATCTTTGAAATCTGGCTGCTCATTTCTGGGGCAGACTGAGGAAAAAACAAAATTACACGTGTCTTTTTATTTTCAGTGTAGATCATAGATCTGAATTTCTGAACCTGAAGTCGCCCTGCATAGCGAAATCTGTAATGATTTATAAATCATGTTATGACGTTCTACACTGTATGTGTATTATTATATGGCAGCGCGCTGTCAAATCCAATATTTTGAACACGATCTTTGAAATCTGGCTGCTCATTTCTGGGGCAGACTGAGGAAAAACAAAATTACACGTGTCTTTTTATTTTCAGTGTAGATCATAGATCTGAATTTTTTAACCTGAACTCGCCCTGCATAGCGAAATCTGTAATGATTTATAAATCATGTTATGACTTTCTACACTGTAAGTGTATTATTTTATGGCAGCGCGTTGTCAAATCCAATATTTGGAAACGATCTTTGAAATCTGGCTGCTCATTTCTGGGGCAGACTGAGGAAAAAACAAAATTACACGTGTCTTTTTATTTTCAGTGTAGATCATAGATCTGAATTTCTGAACCTGAAGTCGCCCTGCATAGCGAAATCTGTAATGATTTATAAATCATGTTATGACGTTCTACACTGTATGTGTATTACTATATGGCAACGCGCTGTCAACTCCAATATTTGAAACTATCTTCGAAATCTGGCTGCTCATTTCTGGGGCAGACTGAGGAAAAACAAAATTACACGTGTCTTTTTATTTTCAGTGTAGATCATAGATCTGAATTTTTTAACCTGAAGTCGCCCTGCATAGCGAAATCTGTAATGATTTATAAATCATGTTATGACGTTCTACACTGTAAGTGTATTATTATATGGCAGCGCAGTCAAATCCAATATTTGGAAACGATCTTTGAAATCTGGCTGCTCATTTATGGGGCAAACTGAGGAAAATTCCAATTGCACTTGTCTTTTTATTTTCAGTCTAGATCAGCGATCTTAATTTCTAATCCTGAAGTCCCCCTGCGAAGCAAAATCTGTAATGATTTATATATCATGTTATTACGCTCAACACTGTATGCATGTTATATTTAGAATACTAAACTCAATGAAATATTATAAGTGATTCACACTAAAGTGTCGATTTTACGACGCCCGAGGATCGATCGTACCCCCATCGTATCCTACGTAGGGCTGCAAGGCATAATTCATAGGTCATACTACTAATAGTTTGAGGTTACTGCAGTCCCACTTATTGGGCCGTTAGAATTATTTTTTTCACGATTTTTTATTTCGTCCTTCGCACTAACGTCCCACGCTAAGCAATGCAGTAAAACATAAAATCATAAACCGATCACCTAAAACATGTCTGAAATCAAGTGAAAACATTCCACCTCCCCCTAAACAAATCCTAACGCGCTGAAGCAATGAGCCCGTGTACAAACCATATTACGAAGGCTGGGATCTTGACCATATTTCACTGACTATGCCAGACGACTGGCTCATGCCATGCTTATAGGCAAGCCCATAGAGCCTGCGTGGAAAAAAATGAGTTGTGACATGAAATGGTCCTGGATTATGTTTGTCATAGTCAGTTAGATGCGGTCTAGATTCCACCTTCGTGCATAAGTTTGTGTATCATTATATATGACAGCCCGCGGTCAAATCCTATATTTTGAACACGATCTTTGAAATCTGGCTGCTCATTTCTGGGGCAGACTGAGGAAAAACAAAATTACACGTGTCTTTTTATTTTCAGTCTAGATCATAGATCTGAATTTTTGAACCTGAAGTCGCCCTGCATAGCGAAATCTGTAATGATTTATAAATCATGTTATGACTTTCTACACTGTAAGTGTATTATTTTATGGCAGCGCGTTGTCAAATCCAATATTTGGAAACGATCTTTGAAATCTGGCTGCTCATTTCTGGGGCAGACTGAGGAAAAAACAAAATTACACGTGTCTTTTTATTTTCAGTGTAGATCATAGATCTGAATTTCTGAACCTGAAGTCGCCCTGCATAGCGAAATCTGTAATGATTTATAAATCATGTTATGACGTTCTACACTGTATGTGTATTATTATATGGCAGCGCGCTGTCAAATCCAATATTTTGAACACGATCTTTGAAATCTGGCTGCTCATTTCTGGGGCAGACTGAGGAAAAACAAAATTACACGTGTCTTTTTATTTTCAGTGTAGATCATAGATCTGAATTTTTTAACCTGAACTCGCCCTGCATAGCGAAATCTGTAATGATTTATAAATCATGTTATGACTTTCTACACTGTAAGTGTATTATTTTATGGCAGCGCGTTGTCAAATCCAATATTTGGAAACGATCTTTGAAATCTGGCTGCTCATTTCTGGGGCAGACTGAGGAAAAAACAAAATTACACGTGTCTTTTTATTTTCAGTGTAGATCATAGATCTGAATTTCTGAACCTGAAGTCGCCCTGCATAGCGAAATCTGTAATGATTTATAAATCATGTTATGACGTTCTACACTGTATGTGTATTACTATATGGCAACGCGCTGTCAACTCCAATATTTGAAACTATCTTCGAAATCTGGCTGCTCATTTCTGGGGCAGACTGAGGAAAAACAAAATTACACGTGTCTTTTTATTTTCAGTGTAGATCATAGATCTGAATTTTTTAACCTGAAGTCGCCCTGCATAGCGAAATCTGTAATGATTTATAAATCATGTTATGACGTTCTACACTGTAAGTGTATTATTATATGGCAGCGCAGTCAAATCCAATATTTGGAAACGATCTTTGAAATCTGGCTGCTCATTTATGGGGCAAACTGAGGAAAATTCCAATTGCACTTGTCTTTTTATTTTCAGTCTAGATCAGCGATCTTAATTTCTAATCCTGAAGTCCCCCTGCGAAGCAAAATCTGTAATGATTTATATATCATGTTATTACGCTCAACACTGTATGCATGTTATATTTAGAATACTAAACTCAATGAAATATTATAAGTGATTCACACTAAAGTGTCGATTTTACGACGCCCGAGGATCGATCGTACCCCCATCGTATCCTACGTAGGGCTGCAAGGCATAATTCATAGGTCATACTACTAATAGTTTGAGGTTACTGCAGTCCCACTTATTGGGCCGTTAGAATTATTTTTTTCACGATTTTTTATTTCGTCCTTCGCACTAACGTCCCACGCTAAGCAATGCAGTAAAACATAAAATCATAAACCGATCACCTAAAACATGTCTGAAATCAAGTGAAAACATTCCACCTCCCCCTAAAAAAATCCTAACGCGCTGTAGCAATGAGCCCGTGTACATACCATATTACGAAGGCTGGGATCTTGACCATATTTCACTGACTATGCCAGACGACTGGCTCATGCCATGCTTATAGGCAAGCCCATAGAGCCTGCGTGAAAAAAAAATGAGTTGTGACATGAATTGGTCCTGGATTATGTTTGTCATAGTCAGTTAGATGCGGTCTAGATTCCACCTTCGTGCATAAGTTTGTGTATCATTATATATGACAGCCCGCGGTCAAATCCTATATTTTGAACACGATCTTTGAAATCTGGCTGCTCATTTCTGGGGCAGACTGAGGAAAAACAAAATTACACGTGTCTTTTTATTTTCAGTCTAGATCATAGATCTGAATTTTTGAACCTGAAGTCACCCTGCATAGCGAAATCTGTAATGATTTATACATCATGTTATGACGTTCTACACTGTATGTGTATTATTATATGGCAGCGCGCTGTCAAATTCAATATTTGAAAACGATCTTTGAAATCTGGCTGCTCATTTCTGGGGCAGACTGAGGAAAAACAAAATTACACGTGTCCTTATATTTTCAGTGTCGATCATAGATCTGAATTTTTTTAACCTGAAGTCGCCCTGCATAGCGAAATCTGTAATGTTTTATAAATCATGTTATGACGTTCTACACTGTATGTGTATTATTATATGGCAGCGCGCTGTCAAATTCAATATTTTGAACACGATCTTTCAAATCTGGCTGCTCATTTCTGGGGCAGACTGAGGAAAAACAAAATTACACGTGTCTTTTTATTTTCAGTGTAGATCATAGATCTGAATTTTTTAACCTGAAGTCGCCCTGCATAGCGAAATCTGTAATGATTTATAAATCATGTTATGACGTTCTACACTGTAAGTGTATTATTTTATGGCAGCGCGTTGTCAAATCCAATATTTGGAAACGATCTTTGAAATCTGGCTGCTCATTTCTGGGGCAGACTGAGGAAAAAACAAAATTACACGTGTCTTTTTATTTTCAGTGTAGATCATAGATCTGAATTTCTGAACCTGAAGTCGCCCTGCATAGCGAAATCTGTAATGATTTATAAATCATGTTATGACGTTCTACACTGTATGTGTATTATATGTGGCAGTCTAATTCTATACTTTGAACACGATCTTTGAAATCTGGCTGCTCATTTATGGGGCAAACTGAGGAAAATTCCAATTGCACTTGTCTTTTTATTTTCAGTCTAGATCAGCGATCTTAATTTCTAATCCTGAAGTCCCCCTGCGAAGCAAAATCTGTAATGATTTATATATCATGTTATTACGCTCAACACTGTATGCATGTTATATTTAGAATACTAAACTCAATGAAATATTATAAGTGATTCACACTAAAGTGTCGATTTTACGACGCCCGAGGATCGATCGTACCCCCATCGTATCCTACGTAGGGCTGCAAGGCATAATTTATAGGTCATACTACTAATAGTTTGAGGTTACTGCAGTCCCACTTATTGGGCCGTTAGAATTATTTTTTTCACGATTTTTTATTTCGTCCTTCGCACTAACGTCCCACGCTAAGCAATGCAGTAAAACATAAAATCATAAACCGATCACCTAAAACATGTCTGAAATCAAGTGAAAACATTCCACCTCCCCCTAAACAAATCCTAACGCGCTGTAGCAATGAGCCCGTGTACAAACCATATTACGAAGGCTGGGATCTTGACCATATTTCACTGACTATGCCAGACGACTGGCTCATGCCATGCTTATAGGAAAGCCCATAGAGCCTGCGTGGAAAAAAATGAGTTGTGACATGAAATGGTCCTGGATTATGTTTGTCATAGTCAGTTAGATGCGGTCTAGATTCCACCTTCGTGCATAAGTTTGTGTATCATTATATATGACAGCCAGCGGTCAAATCCTATATTTTGAACACGATCTTTGAAATCTGGCTGCTCATTTCTGGGGCAGACTGAGGAAAAACAAAATTACACGTGTCTTTTTATTTTCAGTCTAGATCATAGATCTGAATTTTTGAACCTGAAGTCGCCCTGCATAGCGAAATCTGTAATGATTTATACATCATGTTATGACGTTCTACACTGTATGTGTATTATTATATGGCAGCGCGCTGTCAAATTCAATATTTGAAAACGATCTTTGAAATCTGGCTGCTCATTTCTGGGGCAGACTGAGGAAAAACAAAATTACACGTGTCCTTATATTTTCAGTGTAGATCATAGATCTGAATTTTTGAACCTGAAGTCGCCCTGCATAGCGAAATCTGTAATGTTTTATAAATCATGTTATGACGTTCTACACTGTATGTGTATTATTATATGGCAGCGCGCTGTCAAATCCAATATTTTGAACACGATCTTTGAAATCTGGCTGCTCATTTCTGGGGCAGACTGAGGAAAAACAAAATTACACGTGTCTTTTTATTTTCAGTGTAGATCATAGATCTGAATTTTTTAACCTGAAGTCGCCCTGCATAGCGAAATCTGTAATGATTTATAAATCATGTTATGACGTTCTACACTGTAAGTGTATTATTTTATGGCAGCGCGTTGTCAAATCCAATATTTGGAAACGATCTTTGAAATCTGGCTGCTCATTTCTGGGGCAGACTGAGGAAAAAACAAAATTACACGTGTCTTTTTATTTTCAGTGTAGATCATAGATCTGAATTTATGAACCTGAAGTCGCCCTGCATAGCGAAATCTGTAATGATTTATAAATCATGTTATGACGTTCTACACTGTATGTGTATTACTATATGACAACGCGCTGTCAACTCCAATATTTGAAACTATCTTCGAAATCTGGCTGCTCATTTCTGGGGCAGACTGAGGAAAAACAAAATTACACGTGTCTTTTTATTTTCAGTGTAGATCATAGATCTGAATTTTTTAACCTGAAGTCGCCCTGCATAGCGAAATCTGTAATGATTTATAAATCATGTTATGACGTTCTACACTGTAAGTGTATTATTATATGGCAGCGCGCTGTCAAATCCAATATTTTGAACACGATCTTTGAAATCTGGCTGCTCATTTCTGGGGCAGACTGAGGAAAAACAAAATTACACGTGTCTTTTTATTTTCAGTGTAGATCATAGATCTGAATTTTTTAACCTGAAGTCGCCCTGCATAGCGAAATCTGTAATGATTTATAAATCATGTTATGACGTTCTACACTGTAAGTGTATTATTTTATGGCAGCGCGTTGTCAAATCCAATATTTGGAAACGATCTTTGAAATCTGGCTGCTCATTTCTGGGGCAGACTGAGGAAAAAACAAAATTACACGTGTCTTTTTATTTTCAGTGTAGATCATAGATCTGAATTTCTGAACCTGAAGTCGCCCTGCATAGCGAAATCTGTAATGATTTATAAATCATGTTATGACGTTCTACACTGTAAGTGTATTATTATATGGCAGCGCGCTGTCAAATCCAATATTTGGAAACGATCTTTGAAATCTGGCTGCTCATTTCTGGGGCAGACTGAGGACAAAACAAAATTACACGTGTCTTTTTATTTTCAGTCTAGATCATAGATCTGAATTTTTGAACCTGAAGTCGCCCTGCATAGCGAAATCTGTAATGATTTATAAATCATGTTATGACGTTCTACACTGTATGTGTATTATTATATGGCAGCGCGCTGTCAAATCCAATATTTTGAACACGATCTTTGAAATCTGGCTGCTCATTTCTGGGGCAGACTGAGGAAAAACAAAATTACACGTGTCTTTTTATTTTCAGTCTAGATCATAGATCTGAATTTTTTAACCTGAAGTCGCCCTGCATAGCGAAATCTGTAATGATTTATAAATCATGTTATGACGTTCTACACTGTAAGTGTATTATTTTATGGCAGCGCGTTGTCAAATCCAATATTTGGAAACGATCTTTGAAATCTGGCTGCTCATTTCTGGGGCAGACTGAGGAAAAAACAAAATTACACGTGTCTTTTTATTTTCAGTGTAGATCATAGATCTGAATTTATGAACCTGAAGTCGCCCTGCATAGCGAAATCTGTAATGATTTATAAATCATGTTATGACGTTCTACACTGTATGTGTATTACTATATGACAACGCGCTGTCAACTCCAATATTTGAAACTATCTTCGAAATCTGGCTGCTCATTTCTGGGGCAGACTGAGGAAAAACAAAATTACACGTGTCTTTTTATTTTCAGTGTAGATCATAGATCTGAATTTTTTAACCTGAAGTCGCCCTGCATAGCGAAATCTGTAATGATTTATAAATCATGTTATGACGTTCTACACTATAAGTGTATTATTATATGGCAGCGCGCTGTCAAATCCAATATTTGGAAACGATCTTTGAAATCTGGCTGCTCATTTATGGGGCAAACTGAGGAAAATTCCAATTGCACTTGTCTTTTTATTTTCAGTCTAGATCAGCGATCTTAATTTCTAATCCTGAAGTCCCCCTGCGAAGCAAAATCTGTAATGATTTATATATCATGTTATTACGCTCAACACTGTATGCATGTTATATTTAGAATACTAAACTCAATGAAATATTATAAGTGATTCACACTAAAGTGTCGATTTTACGACGCCCGAGTCTCGATCGTACCCCCATCGTATCCTACGTAGGGCTGCAAGGCATAATTCATAGGTCATACTACTAATAGTTTGAGGTTACTGCAGTCCCACTTATTGGGCCGTTAGAATTATTTTTTTCACGATTTTTTATTTCGTCCTTCGCACTAACGTCCCACGCTAAGCAATGCAGTAAAACATAAAATCATAAACCGATCACTAAAAACATGTCTGAAATCAAGTGAAAACATTCCACCTCCCCCTAAAAAAATCCTAACGCGCTTTAGCAATGAGCCCGTGTACAAACCATATTACGAAGGCTGGGATCTTGACCATAATTCACTGACTATGCCAGACGACTGGCTCATGCCATGCTTATAGGCAAGCCCATAGAGCCTGCGTGGAAAAAAATGAGTTGTGACATGAAATGGTCCTGGATTATGTTTGTCATAGTCAGTTAGATGCGGTCTAGTTTCCACCTTCGTGCATAAGTTTGTGTATCATTATATATGACAGCCCGCGGTCAAATCCTATATTTTGAACACGATCTTTGAAATCTGGCTGCTCATTTCTGGGGCAGACTGAGGAAAAACAAAATTACACGTGTCCTTATATTTTCAGTGTAGATCATAGATCTGAATTTTTGAACCTGAAGTCGCCCTGCATAGCGAAATCTGTAATGATTTATAAATCATGTTATGACGTTCTACACTGTATGTGTATTACTATATGGCTACGCGCTGTCAACTCCAATATTTGAAACTATCTTCGAAATCTGGCTGCTCATTTCTGGGGCAGACTGAGGAAAAACAAAATTACACGTGTCTTTTTATTTTCAGTCTAGATCATAGATCTGAATTTTTTAACCTGAAGTCTCCCTGCATAGCGAAATCTGTAATGATTTATACATCATGTTATGACGTTCTACACTGTATGTGTATTATTATATGGCAGCGCGCTGTCAAATTCAATATTTGAAAACGATCTTTGAAATCTGGCTGCTCATTTCTGGGGCAGACTGAGGAAAAACAAAATTACACGTGTCCTTATATTTTCAGTGTAGATCATAGATCTGAATTTTTGAACCTGAAGTCGCCCTGCATAGCGAAATCTGTAATGATTTATAAATCATGTTATGACGTTCTACACTGTATGTGTATTACTATATGGCTACGCGCTGTCAACTCCAATATTTGAAACTATCTTCGAAATCTGGCTGCTCATTTCTGGGCTAGACTGAGGAAAAACAAAATTACACGTGTCTTTTTATTTTCAGTCTAGATCATAGATCTGAATTTTTTAACCTGAAGTCGCCCTGCATAGCGAAATCTGTAATGATTTATAAATCATGTTATGACGTTCTACACTGTAAGTGTATTATTTTATGGCAGCGCGCTGTCAAATCCAATATTTGGAAACGATCTTTGAAATCTGGCTGCTCATTTCTGGGGCAGACTGAGGAAAAAACAAAATTACACGTGTCTTTTTATTTTCAGTGGAGATCATAGATCTGAATTTCTGAACCTGAAGTCGCCCTGCATAGCGAAATCTGTAATGATTTATAAATCATGTTATGACGTTCTACACTGTATGTGTATTACTATATGGCAACGCGCTGTCAACTCCAATATTTGAAACTATCTTCGAAATCTGGCTGCTCATTTCTGGGGCAGACTGAGGAAAAACAAAATTACACGTGTCTTTTTATTTTCAGTGTAGATCATAGATCTGAATTTTTTAACCTGAAGTCGCCCTGCATAGCGAAATCTGTAATGATTTATAAATCATGTTATGACGTTCTACAATGTAAGTGTATTATTATATGGCAGCGCGCTGTCAAATCCAATATTTGGAAACGATCTTTGAAATCTGGCTGCTCATTTCTGGGGCAGACTGAGGAAAAAACAAAATTACACGTGTCTTTTTATTTTCAGTCTAGATCATAGATCTGAATTTTTGAACCTGAAGTCGCCCTGCATAGCGAAATCTGTAATGATTTATAAATCATGTTATGACGTTCTACACTGTATGTGTATTATATGTGGCAGTCTAATTCTATATTTTGAACACGATCTTTGAAATCTGGCTGCTCATTTATGGGGCAAACTGAGGAAAATTTCAATTGCACTTGTCTTTTTATTTTCAGTCTAGATCAGCGATCTTAATTTCTAATCCTGAAGTTCCCCTGCGAAGCAAAATCTGTAATGATTTATATATCATGTTTTTACGCTCAACACTGTATGCATGTTATATTTAGAATACTAAACTCAATGAAATATTATAAGTGATTCACACTAAAGTGTCGATTTTACGACGCCCGAGGATCGATCGTACCCCCATCGTATCCTACGTAGGCTGCAAGGCATAATTCATAGGTCATACTACTAATAGTTTGAGGTTACTGCAGTCCCACTTATTGGGCCGTTAGAATTATTTTTTTCACGATTTTTTATTTCGTCCTTCGCACTAACGTCCCACGCTAAGCAATGCAGTAAAACATAAAATCATAAACCGATCACCTAAAACATGTCTGAAATCAAGTGAAAACATTCCACCTCCCCCTAAAAAAATCCTAACGCGCTTTAGCAATGAGCCCGTGTACAAACCATATTACGAAGGCTGGGATCTTGACCATAATTCACTGACTATGCCAGACGACTGGCTCATGCCATGCTTATAGGCAAGCCCATAGAGCCTGCGTGGAAAAAAATGAGTTGTGACATGAAATGGTCCTGGATTATGTTTGTCATAGTCAGTTAGATGCGGTCTAGATTCCACCTTCGTGCATAAGTTTGTGTATCATTATATATGACAGCCCGCGGTCAAATCCTATATTTTGAACACGATCTTTGAAATCTGGCTGCTCATTTCTGGGGCAGACTGAGGAAAAACAAAATTACACGTGTCTTTTTATTTTCAGTCTAGATCATAGATCTGAATTTTTGAACCTGAAGTCGCCCTGCATAGCGAAATCTGTAATGATTTATACATCATGTTATGACGTTCTACACTGTATGTGTATTATTATATGGCAGCGCGCTGTCAAATTCAATATTTGAAACTATCTTCGAAATCTGGCTGCTCATTTCTGGGGCAGACTGAGGAAAAACAAAATTACACGTGTCTTTTTATTTTCAGTCTAGATCATAGATCTGAATTTTTTAACCTGAAGTCTCCCTGCATAGCGAAATCTGTAATGATTTATAAATCATGTTATGACGTTCTACACTGTAAGTGTATTATTATATGGCAGCGCGCTGTCAAATCCAATATTTGGAAACGATCTTTGAAATCTGGCTGCTCATTTCTGGGGCAGACTGAGGAAAAAACAAAATTACACGTGTCTTTTTATTTTCAGTCTAGATCATAGATCTGAATTTTTGAACCTGAAGTCGCCCTGCATAGCGAAATCTGTAATGATTTATAGATCATGTTATGACGTTCTACACTGTATGTGTATTATATGTGGCAGTCTAATTCTATATTTTGAACACGATCTTTGAAATCTGGCTGCTCATTTATGGGGAAAACTGAGGACAATTCCAATTGCACTTGTCTTTTTATTTTCAGTCTAGATCAGCGATCTTAATTTCTAATCCTGAAGTTCCCCTGCGAAGCAAAATCTGTAATGATTTATATATCATGTTATTACGCTCAACACTGTATGCATGCTATATTTAGAATACTAAACTCAATGAAATATTATAAGTGATTCACACTAAAGTGTCGATTTTACGACGCCCGAGGATCGATCGTACCCCCATCGTATCCTACGTAGGCTGCAAGGCATAATTCATAGGTCATACTACTAATAGTTTGAGGTTACTGCAGTCCCACTTATTGGGCCGTTAGAATTATTTTTTTCACGATTTTTTATTTCGTCCTTCGCACTAACGTCCCACGCTAAGCAATGCAGTAAAACATAAAATCATAAACCGATCACCTAAAACATGTCTGAAATCAAGTGAAAACATTCCACCTCCCCCTAAAAAAATCCTAACGCGCTTTAGCAATGAGCCCGTGTACAAACCATATTACGAAGGCTGGGATCTTGACCATAATTCACTGACTATGCCAGACGACTGGCTCATGCCATGCTTATAGGCAAGCCCATAGAGCCTGCGTGGAAAAAAATGAGTTGTGACATGAAATGGTCCTGGATTATGTTTGTCATAGTCAGTTAGATGCGGTCTAGATTCCACCTTCGTGCATAAGTTTGTGTATCATTATATATGACAGCCCGCGGTCAAATCCTATATTTTGAACACGATCTTTGAAATCTGGCTGCTCATTTCTGGGGCAGACTGAGGAAAAACAAAATTACACGTGTCCTTATATTTTCAGTGTAGATCATAGATCTGAATTTTTGAACCTGAAGTCGCCCTGCATAGCGAAATCTGTAATGATTTATAAATCATGTTATGACGTTCTACACTGTATGTGTATTACTATATGGCTACGCGCTGTCAACTCCAATATTTGAAACTATCTTCGAAATCTGGCTGCTCATTTCTGGGGCAGACTGAGGAAAAACAAAATTACACGTGTCTTTTTATTTTCAGTCTAGATCATAGATCTGAATTTTTTAACCTGAAGTCTCCCTGCATAGCGAAATCTGTAATGATTTATACATCATGTTATGACGTTCTACACTGTATGTGTATTATTATATGGCAGCGCGCTGTCAAATTCAATATTTGAAAACGATCTTTGAAATCTGGCTGCTCATTTCTGGGGCAGACTGAGGAAAAACAAAATTACACGTGTCCTTATATTTTCAGTGTAGATCATAGATCTGAATTTTTGAACCTGAAGTCGCCCTGCATAGCGAAATCTGTAATGATTTATAAATCATGTTATGACGTTCTACACTGTATGTGTATTACTATATGGCTACGCGCTGTCAACTCCAATATTTGAAACTATCTTCGAAATCTGGCTGCTCATTTCTGGGGCAGACTGAGGAAAAACAAAATTACACGTGTCTTTTTATTTTCAGTCTAGATCATAGATCTGAATTTTTGAACCTGAAGTCGCCCTGCATAGCGAAATCTGTAATGATTTATAAATCATGTTATGACGTTCTACACTGTATGTGTATTATATGTGGCAGTCTAATTCTATATTTTGAACACGATCTTTGAAATCTGGCTGCTCATTTATGGGGCAAACTGAGGAAAATTTCAATTGCACTTGTCTTTTTATTTTCAGTCTAGATCAGCGATCTTAATTTCTAATCCTGAAGTTCCCCTGCGAAGCAAAATCTGTAATGATTTATATATCATGTTTTTACGCTCAACACTGTATGCATGTTATATTTAGAATACTAAACTCAATGAAATATTATAAGTGATTCACACTAAAGTGTCGATTTTACGACGCCCGAGGATCGATCGTACCCCCATCGTATCCTACGTAGGCTGCAAGGCATAATTCATAGGTCATACTACTAATAGTTTGAGGTTACTGCAGTCCCACTTATTGGGCCGTTAGAATTATTTTTTTCACGATTTTTTATTTCGTCCTTCGCACTAACGTCCCACGCTAAGCAATGCAGTAAAACATAAAATCATAAACCGATCACCTAAAACATGTCTGAAATCAAGTGAAAACATTCCACCTCCCCCTAAAAAAATCCTAACGCGCTTTAGCAATGAGCCCGTGTACAAACCATATTACGAAGGCTGGGATCTTGACCATAATTCACTGACTATGCCAGACGACTGGCTCATGCCATGCTTATAGGCAAGCCCATAGAGCCTGCGTGGAAAAAAATGAGTTGTGACATGAAATGGTCCTGGATTATGTTTGTCATAGTCAGTTAGATGCGGTCTAGATTCCACCTTCGTGCATAAGTTTGTGTATCATTATATATGACAGCCCGCGGTCAAATCCTATATTTTGAACACGATCTTTGAAATCTGGCTGCTCATTTCTGGGGCAGACTGAGGAAAAACAAAATTACACGTGTCTTTTTATTTTCAGTCTAGATCATAGATCTGAATTTTTGAACCTGAAGTCGCCCTGCATAGCGAAATCTGTAATGATTTATACATCATGTTATGACGTTCTACACTGTATGTGTATTATTATATGGCAGCGCGCTGTCAAATTCAATATTTGAAACTATCTTCGAAATCTGGCTGCTCATTTCTGGGGCAGACTGAGGAAAAACAAAATTACACGTGTCTTTTTATTTTCAGTCTAGATCATAGATCTGAATTTTTTAACCTGAAGTCTCCCTGCATAGCGAAATCTGTAATGATTTATAAATCATGTTATGACGTTCTACACTGTAAGTGTATTATTATATGGCAGCGCGCTGTCAAATCCAATATTTGGAAACGATCTTTGAAATCTGGCTGCTCATTTCTGGGGCAGACTGAGGAAAAAACAAAATTACACGTGTCTTTTTATTTTCAGTCTAGATCATAGATCTGAATTTTTGAACCTGAAGTCGCCCTGCATAGCGAAATCTGTAATGATTTATAGATCATGTTATGACGTTCTACACTGTATGTGTATTATATGTGGCAGTCTAATTCTATATTTTGAACACGATCTTTGAAATCTGGCTGCTCATTTATGGGGAAAACTGAGGACAATTCCAATTGCACTTGTCTTTTTATTTTCAGTCTAGATCAGCGATCTTAATTTCTAATCCTGAAGTTCCCCTGCGAAGCAAAATCTGTAATGATTTATATATCATGTTATTACGCTCAACACTGTATGCATGCTATATTTAGAATACTAAACTCAATGAAATATTATAAGTGATTCACACTAAAGTGTCGATTTTACGACGCCCGAGGATCGATCGTACCCCCATCGTATCCTACGTAGGCTGCAAGGCATAATTCATAGGTCATACTACTAATAGTTTGAGGTTACTGCAGTCCCACTTATTGGGCCGTTAGAATTATTTTTTTCACGATTTTTTATTTCGTCCTTCGCACTAACGTCCCACGCTAAGCAATGCAGTAAAACATAAAATCATAAACCGATCACCTAAAACATGTCTGAAATCAAGTGAAAACATTCCACCTCCCCCTAAAAAAATCCTAACGCGCTTTAGCAATGAGCCCGTGTACAAACCATATTACGAAGGCTGGGATCTTGACCATAATTCACTGACTATGCCAGACGACTGGCTCATGCCATGCTTATAGGCAAGCCCATAGAGCCTGCGTGGAAAAAAATGAGTTGTGACATGAAATGGTCCTGGATTATGTTTGTCATAGTCAGTTAGATGCGGTCTAGATTCCACCTTCGTGCATAAGTTTGTGTATCATTATATATGACAGCCCGCGGTCAAATCCTATATTTTGAACACGATCTTTGAAATCTGGCTGCTCATTTCTGGGGCAGACTGAGGAAAAACAAAATTACACGTGTCCTTATATTTTCAGTGTAGATCATAGATCTGAATTTTTGAACCTGAAGTCGCCCTGCATAGCGAAATCTGTAATGATTTATAAATCATGTTATGACGTTCTACACTGTATGTGTATTACTATATGGCTACGCGCTGTCAACTCCAATATTTGAAACTATCTTCGAAATCTGGCTGCTCATTTCTGGGGCAGACTGAGGAAAAACAAAATTACACGTGTCTTTTTATTTTCAGTCTAGATCATAGATCTGAATTTTTTAACCTGAAGTCTCCCTGCATAGCGAAATCTGTAATGATTTATACATCATGTTATGACGTTCTACACTGTATGTGTATTACTATATGGCTACGCGCTGTCAACTCCAATATTTGAAACTATCTTCGAAATCTGGCTGCTCATTTCTGGGGCAGACTGAGGAAAAACAAAATTACACGTGTCTTTTTATTTTCAGTCTAGATCATAGATCTGAATTTTTTAACCTGAAGTCTCCCTGCATAGCGAAATCTGTAATGATTTATACATCATGTTATGACGTTCTACACTGTATGTGTATTATTATATGGCAGCGCGCTGTCAAATTCAATATTTGAAAACGATCTTTGAAATCTGGCTGCTCATTTCTGGGGCAGACTGAGGAAAAACAAAATTACACGTGTCCTTATATTTTCAGTGTAGATCATAGATCTGAATTTTTGAACCTGAAGTCGCCCTGCATAGCGAAATCTGTAATGATTTATAAATCATGTTATGACGTTCTACACTGTATGTGTATTACTATATGGCTACGCGCTGTCAACTCCAATATTTGAAACTATCTTCGAAATCTGGCTGCTCATTTCTGGGGCAGACTGAGGAAAAACAAAATTACACGTGTCTTTTTATTTTCAGTCTAGATCATAGATCTGAATTTTTTAACCTGAAGTCGCCCTGCATAGCGAAATCTGTAATGATTTATAAATCATGTTATGACGTTCTACACTGTAAGTGTATTATTTTATGGCAGCGCGCTGTCAAATCCAATATTTGGAAACGATCTTTGAAATCTGGCTGCTCATTTCTGGGGCAGACTGAGGAAAAAACAAAATTACACGTGTCTTTTTATTTTCAGTGGAGATCATAGATCTGAATTTCTGAACCTGAAGTCGCCCTGCATAGCGAAATCTGTAATGATTTATAAATCATGTTATGACGTTCTACACTGTATGTGTGTTATATGTGGCAGTCTAATTCTATATTTTGAACACGATCTTTGAAATCTGGCTGCTCATTTATGGGGCAAACTGAGGAAAATTCCAATTGCACTTGTCTTTTTATTTTCAGTCTAGATCAGCGATCTTAATTTCTAATCCTGAAGTTCCCCTGCGAAGCAAAATCTGTAATGATTTATATATCATGTTATTACGCTCAACACTGTATGCATGTTATATTTAGAATACTAAACTCAATGAAATATTATAAGTGATTCACACTAAAGTGTCGATTTTACGACGCCCGAGGATCGATCGTACCCCCATCGTATCCTACGTAGGCTGCAAGGCATAATTCATAGGTCATACTACTAATAGTTTGAGGTTACTGCAGGCCCACTTATTGGGCCGTTAGAATTATTTTTTTCACGATTTTTTATTTCGTCCTTCGCACTAACGTCCCACGCTAAGCAATGCAGTAAAACATAAAATCATAAACCGATCACCTAAAACATGTCTGAAATCAAGTGAAAACATTCCACCTCCCCCTAAAAAAATCCTAACGCGCTTTAGCAATGAGCCCGTGTACAAACCATATTACGAAGGCTGGGATCTTGACCATAATTCACTGACTATGCCAGACGACTGGCTCATGCCATGCTTATAGGCAAGCCCATAGAGCCTGCGTGGAAAAAAATGAGTTGTGACATGAAATGGTCCTGGATTATGTTTGTCATAGTCAGTTAGATGCGGTCTAGATTCCACCTTCGTGCATAAGTTTGTGTATCATTATATATGACAGCCCGCGGTCAAATCCTATATTTTGAACACGATCTTTGAAATCTGGCTGCTCATTTCTGGGGCAGACTGAGGAAAAACAAAATTACACGTGTCCTTATATTTTCAGTGTAGATCATAGATCTGAATTTTTGAACCTGAAGTCGCCCTGCATAGCGAAATCTGTAATGATTTATAAATCATGTTATGACGTTCTACACTGTATGTGTATTACTATATGGCTACGCGCTGTCAACTCCAATATTTGAAACTATCTTCGAAATCTGGCTGCTCATTTCTGGGGCAGACTGAGGAAAAACAAAATTACACGTGTCTTTTTATTTTCAGTCTAGATCATAGATCTGAATTTTTTAACCTGAAGTCTCCCTGCATAGCGAAATCTGTAATGATTTATACATCATGTTATGACGTTCTACACTGTATGTGTATTATTATATGGCAGCGCGCTGTCAAATTCAATATTTGAAAACGATCTTTGAAATCTGGCTGCTCATTTCTGGGGCAGACTGAGGAAAAACAAAATTACACGTGTCCTTATATTTTCAGTGTAGATCATAGATCTGAATTTTTGAACCTGAAGTCGCCCTGCATAGCGAAATCTGTAATGATTTATAAATCATGTTATGACGTTCTACACTGTATGTGTATTACTATATGGCTACGCGCTGTCAACTCCAATATTTGAAACTATCTTCGAAATCTGGCTGCTCATTTCTGGGGCAGACTGAGGAAAAACAAAATTACACGTGTCTTTTTATTTTCAGTCTAGATCATAGATCTGAATTTTTTAACCTGAAGTCGCCCTGCATAGCGAAATTTGTAATGATTTATAAATCATGTTATGACGTTCTACACTGTAAGTGTATTATTTTATGGCAGCGCGCTGTCAAATCCAATATTTGGAAACGATCTTTGAAATCTGGCTGCTCATTTCTGGGGCAGACTGAGGAAAAAACAAAATTACACGTGTCTTTTTATTTTCAGTGGAGATCATAGATCTGAATTTCTGAACCTGAAGTCGCCCTGCATAGTAAAATCTGTAATGATTTATAAATCATGTTATGACGTTCTACACTGTATGTGTATTACTATATGGCAACGCGCTGTCAACTCCAATATTTGAAACTATCTTCGAAATCTGGCTGCTCATTTCTGGGGCAGACTGAGGAAAAACAAAATTACACGTGTCTTTTTATTTTCAGTGTAGATCATAGATCTGAATTTTTTAACCTGAAGTCGCCCTGCATAGCGAAATCTGTAATGATTTATAAATCATGTTATGACGTTCTACACTGTAAGTGTATTATTATATGGCAGCGCGCTGTCAAATCCAATATTTGGAAACGATCTTTGAAATCTGGCTGCTCATTTCTGGGGCAGACTGAGGAAAAAACAAAATTACACGTGTCTTTTTATTTTCAGTCTAGATCATAGATCTGAATTTTTGAACCTGAAGTCGCCCTGCATAGCGAAATCTGTAATGATTTATAGATCATGACGTTCTACACTGTATGTGTATTATATGTGGCAGTCTAATTCTATATTTTGAACACGATCTTTGAAATCTGGCTGCTCATTTATGGGGAAAACTGAGGACAATTCCAATTGCACTTGTCTTTTTATTTTCAGTCTAGATCAGCGATCTTAATTTCTAATCCTGAAGTTCCCCTGCGAAGCAAAATCTGTAATGATTTATATATCATGTTATTACGCTCAACACTGTATGCATGTTATATTTAGAATACTAAACTCAATGAAATATTATAAGTGATTCACACTAAAGTGTCGATTTTACGACGCCCGAGGATCGATCGTACCCCCATCGTATCCTACGTAGGCTGCAAGGCATAATTCATAGGTCATACTACTAATAGTTTGAGGTTACTGCAGGCCCACTTATTGGGCCGTTAGAATTATTTTTTTCACGATTTTTTATTTCGTCCTTCGCACTAACGTCCCACGCTAAGCAATGCAGTAAAACATAAAATCATAAACCGATCACCTAAAACATGTCTGAAATCAAGTGAAAACATTCCACCTCCCCCTAAAAAAATCCTAACGCGCTTTAGCAATGAGCCCGTGTACAAACCATATTACGAAGGCTGGGATCTTGACCATAATTCACTGACTATGCCAGACGACTGGCTCATGCCATGCTTATAGGCAAGCCCATAGAGCCTGCGTGGAAAAAAATGAGTTGTGACATGAAATGGTCCTGGATTATGTTTGTCATAGTCAGTTAGATGCGGTCTAGATTCCACCTTCGTGCATAAGTTTGTGTATCATTATATATGACAGCCCGCGGTCAAATCCTATATTTTGAACACGATCTTTGAAATCTGGCTGCTCATTTCTGGGGCAGACTGAGGAAAAACAAAATTACACGTGTCTTTTTATTTTCAGTCTAGATCATAGATCTGAATTTTTGAACCTGAAGTCGCCCTGCATAGCGAAATCTGTAATGATTTATACATCATGTTATGACGTTCTACACTGTATGTGTATTATTATATGGCAGCGCGCTGTCAAATTCAATATTTGAAAACGATCTTTGAAATCTGGCTGCTCATTTCTGGGGCAGACTGAGGAAAAACAAAATTACACGTGTCCTTATATTTTCAGTGTAGATCATAGATCTGAATTTTTGAACCTGAAGTCGCCCTGCATAGCGAAATCTGTAATGATTTATAAATCATGTTATGACGTTCTACACTGTATGTGTATTACTATATGGCTACGCGCTGTCAACTCCAATATTTGAAACTATCTTCGAAATCTGGCTGCTCATTTCTGGGGCAGACTGAGGAAAAACAAAATTACACGTGTCTTTTTATTTTCAGTCTAGATCATAGATCTGAATTTTTTAACCTGAAGTCGCCCTGCATAGCGAAATCTGTAATGATTTATACATCATGTTATGACGTTCTACACTGTATGTGTATTATTATATGGCAGCGCGCTGTCAAATTCAATATTTGAAAACGATCTTTGAAATCTGGCTGCTCATTTCTGGGGCAGACTGAGGAAAAACAAAATTACACGTGTCCTTATATTTTCAGTGTAGATCATAGATCTGAATTTTTGAACCTGAAGTCGCCCTGCATAGCGAAATCTGTAATGATTTATAAATCATGTTATGACGTTCTACACTGTATGTGTATTACTATATGGCTACGCGCTGTCAACTCCAATATTTGAAACTATCTTCGAAATCTGGCTGCTCATTTCTGGGGCAGACTGAGGAAAAACAAAATTACACGTGTCTTTTTATTTTCAGTCTAGATCATAGATCTGAATTTTTTAACCTGAAGTCTCCCTGCATAGCGAAATCTGTAATGGTTTATACATCATGTTATGACGTTCTACACTGTATGTGTATTATTATATGGCAGCGCGCTGTCAAATTCAATATTTGAAAACGATCTTTGAAATCTGGCTGCTCATTTCTGGGGCAGACTGAGGAAAAACAAAACTACACGTGTCTTTTTATTTTCAGTCTAGATCATAGATCTGAATTTTTTAACCTGAAGTCGCCCTGCATAGCGAAATCTGTAATGATTTATAAATCATGTTATGACGTTCTACACTGTAAGTGTATTATTTTATGGCAGCGCGCTGTCAAATCCAATATTTGGAAACGATCTTTGAAATCTGGCTGCTCATTTCTGGGGCAGACTGAGGAAAAAACAAAATTACACGTGTCTTTTTATTTTCAGTGGAGATCATAGATCTGAATTTCTGAACCTGAAGTCGCCCTGCATAGCGAAATCTGTAATGATTTATAAATCATGTTATGACGTTCTACACTGTATGTGTATTACTATATGGCTACGCGCTGTCAACTCCAATATTTGAAACTATCTTCGAAATCTGGCTGCTCATTTCTGGGGCAGACTGAGGAAAAACAAAATTACACGTGTCTTTTTATTTTCAGTCTAGATCATAGATCTGAATTTTTTAACCTGAAGTCGCCCTGCATAGCGAAATCTGTAATGATTTATAAATCATGTTATGACGTTCTACACTGTAAGTGTATTATTTTATGGCAGCGCGCTGTCAAATCCAATATTTGGAAACGATCTTTGAAATCTGGCTGCTCATTTCTGGGGCAGACTGAGGAAAAAACAAAATTACACGTGTCTTTTTATTTTCAGTGGAGATCCTAGATCTGAATTTCTGAACCTGAAGTCGCCCTGCATAGCGAAATCTGTAATGATTTATAAATCATGTTATGACGTTCTACACTGTATGTGTATTACTTTATGGCAACGCGCTGTCAACTCCAATATTTGAAACTATCTTCGAAATCTGGCTGCTCATTTCTGGGGCAGACTGAGGAAAAACAAAATTACACGTGTCTTTTTATTTTCAGTGTAGATCATAGATCTGAATTTTTTAACCTGAAGTCGCCCTGCATAGCGAAATCTGTAATGATTTATAAATCATGTTATGACGTTCTACACTGTATGTGTGTTATATGTGGCAGTCTAATTCTATATTTTGAACACGATCTTTGAAATCTGGCTGCTTATTTATGGGGCAAACTGAGGAAAATTCCAATTGCACTTGTCTTTTTATTTTCAGTCTAGATCAGCGATCTTAATTTCTAATCCTGAAGTTCCCCTGCGAAGCAAAATCTGTAATGATTTATATATCATGTTATTACGCTCAACACTGTATGCATGTTATATTTAGAATACTAAACTCAATGAAATATTATAAGTGATTCACACTGAAGTGTCGATTTTACGACGCCCGAGGATCGATCGTACCCCCATCGTATCCTACGTAGGCTACAAGGCTTAATTCATAGGTCATACTACTAATAGTTTGAGGTTACTGCAGGCCCACTTATTGGGCCGTTAGAATTATTTTTTTCACGATTTTTTATTTCGTCCTTCGCACTAACGTCCCACGCTAAGCAATGCAGTAAAACATAAAATCATAAACCGATCACCTAAAACATGTCTGAAATCAAGTGAAAACATTCCACCTCCCCCTAAAAAAATCCTAACGCGCTTTAGCAATGAGCCCGTGTACAAACCATATTACGAAGGCTGGGATCTTGACCATAATTCACTGACTATGCCAGACGACTGGCTCATGCCATGCTTATAGGCAAGCCCATAGAGCCTGCGTGGAAAAAAATGAGTTGTGACATGAAATGGTCCTGGATTATGTTTGTCATAGTCAGTTAGATGCGGTCTAGATTCCACCTTCGTGCATAAGTTTGTGTATCATTATATATGACAGCCCGCGGTCAAATCCTATATTTTGAACACGATCTTTGAAATCTGGCTGCTCATTTCTGGGGCAGACTGAGGAAAAACAAAATTACACGTGTCTTTTTATTTTCAGTCTAGATCATAGATCTGAATTTTTGAACCTGAAGTCGCCCTGCATAGCGAAATCTGTAATGATTTATACATCATGTTATGACGTTCTACACTGTATGTGTATTATTATATGGCAGCGCGCTGTCAAATTCAATATTTGAAAACGATCTTTGAAATCTGGCTGCTCATTTCTGGGGCAGACTGAGGAAAAACAAAATTACACGTGTCCTTATATTTTCAGTGTAGATCATAGATCTGAATTTTTGAACCTGAAGTCGCCCTGCATAGCGAAATCTGTAATGATTTATATATCATGTTATGACGTTCTACACTGTATGTGTATTACTATATGGCTACGCGCTGTCAACTCCAATATTTGAAACTATCTTCGAAATCTGGCTGCTCATTTCTGGGGCAGACTGAGGAAAAACAAAATTACACGTGTCTTTTAATTTTCAGTCTAGATCATAGATCTGAATTTTTTAACCTGAAGTCTCCCTGCATAGCGAAATCTGTAATGATTTATACATCATGTTATGACGTTCTACACTGTATGTGTATTATTATATGGCAGCGCGCTGTCAAATTCAATATTTGAAAACGATCTTTGAAATCTGGCTGCTCATTTCTGGGGCAGACTGAGGAAAAACAAAATTACACGTGTCTTTTTATTTTCAGTCTAGATCATAGATCTGAATTTTTTAACCTGAAGTCGCCCTGCATAGCGAAATCTGTAATGATTTATAAATCATGTTATGACGTTCTACACTGTAAGTGTATTATTTTATGGCAGCGCGCTGTCAAATCCAATATTTGGAAACGATCTTTGAAATCTGGCTTCTCATTTCTGGGGCAGACTGAGGAAAAAACAA
Source organism: Astropecten irregularis (assembly GCA_963971285.1). Classification (NCBI taxonomy): domain Eukaryota; kingdom Metazoa; phylum Echinodermata; class Asteroidea; order Paxillosida; family Astropectinidae; genus Astropecten; species Astropecten irregularis. Next base: position 10,341,767 of record OZ020251.1, on the reverse strand, counting down.
AATTACACGTGTCTTTTTATTTTCAGTGGAGATCATAGATCTGAATTTCTGAACCTGAAGTCGCCCTGCATAGCGAAATCTGTAATGATTTATAAATCATGTTCTGACGTTCTACACTGTATGTGTATTACTTTATGGCAACGCGCTGTCAACTCCAATATTTGAAACTATCTTCGAAATCTGGCTGCTCATTTCTGGGGCAGACTGAGGAAAAACAAAATTACACGTGTCTTTTTATTTTCAGTGTAGATCATAGATCTGAATTTTTTAACCTGAAGTCGCCCTGCATAGCGAAATCTGTAATGATTTATAAATCATGTTATGACGTTCTACACTGTATGTGTGTTATATGTGGCAGTCTAATTCTATATTTTGAACACGATCTTTGAAATCTGGCTGCTCATTTATGGGGCAAACTGAGGAAAATTCCAATTGCACTTGTCTTTTTATTTTCAGTCTAGATCAGCGATCTTAATTTCTAATCCTGAAGTCCCCCTGCGAAGCAAAATCTGTAATGATTTATATATCATGTTATTACGCTCAACACTGTATGCATGTTATATTTAGAATACTAAACTCAATGAAATATTATAAGTGATTCACACTAAAGTGTCGATTTTACGACGCCCGAGGATCGATCGTACCCCCATCGTATCCTACGTAGGCTGCAAGGCATAATTCATAGGTCATACTACTAATAGTTTGAGGTTACTGCAGTCCCACTTATTGGGCCGTTAGAATTATTTTTTTCACGATTTTTTATTTCGTCCTTCGCACTAACGTCCCACGCTAAGCAATGCAGTAAAACATAAAATCATAAACCGATCACCTAAAACATGTCTGAAATCAAGTGAAAACATTCCACCTCCCCCTAAAAAAATCCTAACGCGCTTTAGCAATGAGCCCGTGTACAAACCATATTACGAAGGCTGGGATCTTGACCATAATTCACTGACTATGCCAGACGACTGGCTCATGCCATGCTTATAGGCAAGCCCATAGAGCCTGCGTGGAAAAAAATGAGTTGTGACATGAAATGGTCCTGGATTATGTTTGTCATAGTCAGTTAGATGCGGTCTAGATTCCACCTTCGTGCATAAGTTTGTGTATCATTATATATGACAGCCCGCGGTCAAATCCTATATTTTGAACACGATCTTTGAAATCTGGCTGCTCATTTCTGGGGCAGACTGAGGAAAAACAAAATTACACGTGTCTTTTTATTTTCAGTCTAGATCATAGATCTGAATTTTTTAACCTGAAGTCTCCCTGCATAGCGAAATCTGTAATGATTTATACATCATGTTATGACGTTCTACACTGTATGTGTATTATTATATGGCAGCGCGCTGTCAAATCCAATATTTGAAAACGATCTTTGAAATCTGGCTGCTCATTTCTGGGGCAGACTGAGGAAAAACAAAATTGCACTTGTCTTTTTATTTTCAGTCTAGATCAGCGATCTTAATTTCTAATCCTGAAGTCCCCCTGCGAAGCAAAATCTGTAATGATTTATATATCATGTTATTACGCTCAACACTGTATGCATGTTATATTTAGAATACTAAACTCAATGAAATATTATAAGTGATTCACACTAAAGTGTCGATTTTACGACGCCCGAGGATCGATCGTACCCCCATCGTATCCTACGTAGGCTGCAAGGCATAATTCATAGGTCATACTACTAATAGTTTGAGGTTACTGCAGTCCCACTTATTGGGCCGTTAGAATTATTTTTTTCACGATTTTTTATTTCGTCCTTCGCACTAACGTCCCACGCTAAGCAATGCAGTAAAACATAAAATCATAAACCGATCACCTAAAACATGTCTGAAATCAAGTGAAAACATTCCACCTCCCCCTAAAAAAATCCTAACGCGCTTTAGCAATGAGCCCGTGTACAAACCATATTACGAAGGCTGGGATCTTGACCATAATTCACTGACTATGCCAGACGACTGGCTCATGCCATGCTTATAGGCAAGCCCATAGAGCCTGCGTGGAAAAAAATGAGTTGTGACATGAAATGGTCCTGGATTATGTTTGTCATAGTCAGTTAGATGCGGTCTAGATTCCACCTTCGTGCATAAGTTTGTGTATCATTATATATGACAGCCCGCGGTCAAATCCTATATTTTGAACACGATCTTTGAAATCTGGCTGCTCATTTCTGGGGCAGACTGAGGAAAAACAAAATTACACGTGTCTTTTTATTTTCAGTCTAGATCATAGATCTGAATTTTTGAACCTGAAGTCGCCCTGCATAGCGAAATCTGTAATGATTTATACATCATGTTATGACGTTCTACACTGTATGTGTATTATTATATGGCAGCGCGCTGTCAACTCCAATATTTGAAACTATCTTCGAAATCTGGCTGCTCATTTCTGGGGCAGACTGAGGAAAAACAAAATTATACGTGTCTTTTTATTTTCAGTGTAGATCATAGATCTGAATTTTTTAACCTGAAGTCGCCCTGCATAGCGAAATCTGTAATGATTTATAAATCATGTTATGACGTTCTACACTGTATGTGTATTACTTTATGGCAACGCGCTGTCAACTCCAATATTTGAAACTATCTTCGAAATCTGGCTGCTCATTTCTGGGGCAGACTGAGGAAAAACAAAATTACACGTGTCTTTTTATTTTCAGTGTAGATCATAGATCTGAATTTTTTAACCTGAAGTCGCCCTGCATAGCGAAATCTGTAATGATTTATAAATCATGTTATGACGTTCTACACTGTATGTGTGTTATATGTGGCAGTCTAATTCTATATTTTGAACACGATCTTTGAAATCTGGCTGCTCATTTATGGGGCAAACTGAGGAAAATTCCAATTGCACTTGTCTTTTTATTTTCAGTCTAGATCAGCGATCTTAATTTCTAATCCTGAAGTCCCCCTGCGAAGCAAAATCTGTAATGATTTATATATCATGTTATTACGCTCAACACTGTATGCATGTTATATTTAGAATACTAAACTCAATGAAATATTATAAGTGATTCACACTAAAGTGTCGATTTTACGACGCCCGAGGATCGATCGTACCCCCATCGTATCCTACGTAGGCTGCAAGGCATAATTCATAGGTCATACTACTAATAGTTTGAGGTTACTGCAGTCCCACTTATTGGGCCGTTAGAATTATTTTTTTCACGATTTTTTATTTCGTCCTTCGCACTAACGTCCCACGCTAAGCAATGCAGTAAAACATAAAATCATAAACCGATCACCTAAAACATGTCTGAAATCAAGTGAAAACATTCCACCTCCCCCTAAAAAAATCCTAACGCGCTTTAGCAATGAGCCCGTGTACAAACCATATTACGAAGGCTGGGATCTTGACCATAATTCACTGACTATGCCAGACGACTGGCTCATGCCATGCTTATAGGCAAGCCCATAGAGCCTGCGTGGAAAAAAATGAGTTGTGACATGAAATGGTCCTGGATTATGTTTGTCATAGTCAGTTAGATGCGGTCTAGATTCCACCTTCGTGCATAAGTTTGTGTATCATTATATATGACAGCCCGCGGTCAAATCCTATATTTTGAACACGATCTTTGAAATCTGGCTGCTCATTTCTGGGGCAGACTGAGGAAAAACAAAATTACACGTGTCTTTTTATTTTCAGTCTAGATCATAGATCTGAATTTTTGAACCTGAAGTCTCCCTGCATAGCGAAATCTGTAATGATTTATACATCATGTTATGACGTTCTACACTGTATGTGTATTATTATATGGCAGCGCGCTGTCAAATCCAATATTTGAAAACGATCTTTGAAATCTGGCTGCTCATTTCTGGGGCAGACTGAGGAAAAACAAAATTGCACTTGTCTTTTTATTTTCAGTCTAGATCAGCGATCTTAATTTCTAATCCTGAAGTCCCCCTGCGAAGCAAAATCTGTAATGATTTATATATCATGTTATTACGCTCAACACTGTATGCATGTTATATTTAGAATACTAAACTCAATGAAATATTATAAGTGATTCACACTAAAGTGTCGATTTTACGACGCCCGAGGATCGATCGTACCCCCATCGTATCCTACGTAGGCTGCAAGGCATAATTCATAGGTCATACTACTAATAGTTTGAGGTTACTGCAGTCCCACTTATTGGGCCGTTAGAATTATTTTTTTCACGATTTTTTATTTCGTCCTTCGCACTAACGTCCCACGCTAAGCAATGCAGTAAAACATAAAATCATAAACCGATCACCTAAAACATGTCTGAAATCAAGTGAAAACATTCCACCTCCCCCTAAAAAAATCCTAACGCGCTTTAGCAATGAGCCCGTGTACAAACCATATTACGAAGGCTGGGATCTTGACCATAATTCACTGACTATGCCAGACGACTGGCTCATGCCATGCTTATAGGCAAGCCCATAGAGCCTGCGTGGAAAAAAATGAGTTGTGACATGAAATGGTCCTGGATTATGTTTGTCATAGTCAGTTAGATGCGGTCTAGATTCCACCTTCGTGCATAAGTTTGTGTATCATTATATATGACAGCCCGCGGTCAAATCCTATATTTTGAACACGATCTTTGAAATCTGGCTGCTCATTTCTGGGGCAGACTGAGGAAAAACAAAATTACACGTGTCTTTTTATTTTCAGTCTAGATCATAGATCTGAATTTTTGAACCTGAAGTCGCCCTGCATAGCGAAATCTGTAATGATTTATACATCATGTTATGACGTTCTACACTGTATGTGTATTATTATATGGCAGCGCGCTGTCAACTCCAATATTTGAAACTATCTTCGAAATCTGGCTGCTCATTTCTGGGGCAGACTGAGGAAAAACAAAATTATACGTGTCTTTTTATTTTCAGTGTAGATCATAGATCTGAATTTTTTAACCTGAAGTCGCCCTGCATAGCGAAATCTGTAATGATTTATAAATCATGTTATGACGTTCTACACTGTATGTGTGTTATATGTGGCAGTCTAATTCTATATTTTGAACACGATCTTTGAAATCTGGCTGCTCATTTATGGGGCAAACTGAGGAAAATTCCAATTGCACTTGTCTTTTTATTTTCAGTCTAGATCAGCGATCTTAATTTCTAATCCTGAAGTCCCCCTGCGAAGCAAAATCTGTAATGATTTATATATCATGTTATTACGCTCAACACTGTATGCATGTTATATTTAGAATACTAAACTCAATGAAATATTATAAGTGATCCACACTAAAGTGTCGATTTTACGACGCCCGAGGATCGATCGTACCCCCATCGTATCCTACGTAGGCTGCAAGGCATAATTCATAGGTCATACTACTAATAGTTTGAGGTTACTGCAGTCCCACTTATTGGGCCGTTAGAATTATTTTTTTCACGATTTTTTATTTCGTCCTTCGCACTAACGTCCCACGCTAAGCAATGCAGTAAAACATAAAATCATAAACCGATCACCTAAAACATGTCTGAAATCAAGTGAAAACATTCCACCTCCCCCTAAAAAAATCCTAACGCGCTTTAGCAATGAGCCCGTGTACAAACCATATTACGAAGGCTGGGATCTTGACCATAATTCACTGACTATGCCAGACGACTGGCTCATGCCATGCTTATAGGCAAGCCCATAGAGCCTGCGTGGAAATAAATGAGTTGTGACATGAAATGGTCCTGGATTATGTTTGTCATAGTCAGTTAGATGCGGTCTAGATTCCACCTTCGTGCATAAGTTTGTGTATCATTATATATGACAGCCCGCGGTCAAATCCTATATTTTGAACACGATCTTTGAAATCTGGCTGCTCATTTCTGGGGCAGACTGAGGAAAAACAAAATTACACGTGTCTTTTTATTTTCAGTCTAGATCATAGATCTGAATTTTTGAACCTGAAGTCGCCCTGCATAGCGAAATCTGTAATGATTTATACATCATGTTATGACGTTCTACACTGTATGTGTATTATTATATGGCAGCGCGCTGTCAAATTCAATATTTGAAAACGATCTTTGAAATCTGGCTGCTCATTTCTGGGGCAGACTGAGGAAAAACAAAATTACACGTGTCCTTATAGTTTCAGTGTAGATCATAGATCTGAATTTTTGAACCTGAAGTCGCCCTGCATAGCGAAATCTGTAATGATTTATAAATCATGTTATGACGTTCTACACTGTATGTGTATTATATGTGGCAGTCTAATTCTATATTTTGAACACGATCTTTGAAATCTGGCTGCTCATTTATGGGGCAAACTGAGGAAAATTCCAATTGCACTTGTCTTTTTATTTTCAGTCTAGATCAGCGATCTTAATTTCTAATCCTGAAGTCCCCCTGCGAAGCAAAATCTGTAATGATTTATATATCATGTTATTACGCTCAACACTGTATGCATGTTATATTTAGAATACTAAACTCAATGAAATATTATAAGTGATTCACACTAAAGTGTCGATTTTACGACGCCCGAGGATCGATCGTACCCCCATCGTATCCTACGTAGGCTGCAAGGCATAATTCATAGGTCATACTACTAATAGTTTGAGGTTACTGCAGTCCCACTTATTGGGCCGTTAGAATTATTTTTTTCACGATTTTTTATTTCGTCCTTCGCACTAACGTCCCACGCTAAGCAATGCAGTAAAACATAAAATCATAAACCGATCACCTAAAACATGTCTGAAATCAAGTGAAAACATTCAACCTCCCCCTAAAAAAATCCTGACGCGCTTTAGCAATGAGCCCGTGTACAAACCATATTACGAAGGCTGGGATCTTGACCATAATTCACTGACTATGCCAGACGACTGGCTCATGCCATGCTTATAGGCAAGCCCATAGAGCCTGCGTGGAAAAAAATGAGTTGTGACATGAAATGGTCCTGGATTATGTTTGTCATAGTCAGTTAGATGCGGTCTAGATTCCACCTTCGTGCATAAGTTTGTGTATCATTATATATGACAGCCCGCGGTCAAATCCTATATTTTGAACACGATCTTTGAAATCTGGCTGCTCATTTCTGGGGCAGACTGAGGAAAAAACAAAATTACACGTGTCTTTTTATTTTCAGTGGAGATCATAGATCTGAATTTCTGAACCTGAAGTCGCCCTGCATAGCGAAATCTGTAATGATTTATAAATCATGTTATGACGTTCTACACTGTATGTGTATTACTATATGGCAACGCGCTGTCAACTCCAATATTTGAAACTATCTTCGAAATCTGGCTGCTCATTTCTGGGGCAGACTGAGGAAAAACAAAATTACACGTGTCTTTTTATTTTCAGTGTAGATCATAGATCTGAATTTTTTAACCTGAAGTCGCCCTGCATAGCGAAATCTGTAATGATTTATAAATCATGTTAAGACGTTCTACACTGTATGTGTGTTATATGTGGCAGTCTAATTCTATATTTTGAACACGATCTTTGAAATCTGGCTGCTCATTTATGGGGCAAACTGAGGAAAATTCCAATTGCACTTGTCTTTTTATTTTCAGTCTAGATCAGCGATCTTAATTTCTAATCCTGAAGTCCCCCTGCGAAGCAAAATCTGTAATGATTTATATATCATGTTATTACGCTCAACACTGTATGCATGTTATATTTAGAATACTAAACTCAATGAAATATTATAAGTGATTCACACTAAAGTGTCGATTTTACGACGCCCGAGGATCGATCGTACCCCCATCGTATCCTACGTAGGCTGCAAGGCATAATTCATAGGTCATACTACTAATAGTTTGAGGTTACTGCAGTCCCACTTATTGGGCCGTTAGAATTATTTTTTTCACGATTTTTTATTTCGTCCTTCGCACTAACGTCCCACGCTAAGCAATGCAGTAAAACATAAAATCATAAACCGATCACCTAAAACATGTCTGAAATCAAGTGAAAACATTCCACCTCCCCCTAAAAAAATCCTAACGCGCTTTAGCAATGAGCCCGTGTACAAACCATATTACGAAGGCTGGGATCTTGACCATAATTCACTGACTATGCCAGACGACTGGCTCATGCCATGCTTATAGGCAAGCCCATAGAGCCTGCGTGGAAAAAAATGAGTTGTGACATGAAAAGGTCCTGGATTATGTTTGTCATAGTCAGTTAGATGCGGTCTAGATTCCACCTTCGTGCATAAGTTTGTGTATCATTATATATGACAGCCCGCGGTCAAATCCTATATTTTGAACACGATCTTTGAAATCTGGCTGCTCATTTCTGGGGCAGACTGAGGAAAAACAAAATTACACGTGTCTTTTTATTTTCAGTCTAGATCATAGATCTGAATTTTTGAACCTGAAGTCGCCCTGCATAGCGAAATCTGTAATGATTTATACATCATGTTATGACGTTCTACACTGTATGTGTATTATTATATGGCAGCGCGCTGTCAAATTCAATATTTGAAAACGATCTTTGAAATCTGGCTGCTCATTTCTGGGGCAGACTGAGGAAAAACAAAATTACACGTGTCCTTATAGTTTCAGTGTAGATCATAGATCTGAATTTTTGAACCTGAAGTCGCCCTGCATAGCGAAATCTGTAATGATTTATAAATCATGTTATGACGTTCTACACTGTATGTGTATTATATGTGGCAGTCTAATTCTATATTTTGAACACGATCTTTGAAATCTGGCTGCTCATTTATGGGGCAAACTGAGGAAAATTCCAATTGCACTTGTCTTTTTATTTTCAGTCTAGATCAGCGATCTTAATTTCTAATCCTGAAGTCCCCCTGCGAAGCAAAATCTGTAATGATTTATATATCATGTTATTACGCTCAACACTGTATGCATGTTATATTTAGAATACTAAACTCAATGAAATATTATAAGTGATTCACACTAAAGTGTCGATTTTACGACGCCCGAGGATCGATCGTACCCCCATCGTATCCTACGTAGGCTGCAAGGCATAATTCATAGGTCATACTACTAATAGTTTGAGGTTACTGCAGTCCCACTTATTGGGCCGTTAGAATTATTTTTTTCACGATTTTTTATTTCGTCCTTCGCACTAACGTCCCACGCTAAGCAATGCAGTAAAACATAAAATCATAAACCGATCACCTAAAACATGTCTGAAATCAAGTGAAAACATTCCACCTCCCCCTAAAAAAATCCTAACGCGCTTTAGCAATGAGCCCGTGTACAAACCATATTACGAAGGCTGGGATCTTGACCATAATTCACTGACTATGCCAGACGACTGGCTCATGCCATGCTTATAGGCAAGCCCATAGAGCCTGCGTGGAAAAAAATGAGTTGTGACATGAAATGGTCCTGGATTATGTTTGTCATAGTCAGTTAGATGCGGTCTAGATTCCACCTTCGTGCATAAGTTTGTGTATCATTATATATGACAGCCCGCGGTCAAATCCTATATTTTGAACACGATCTTTGAAATCTGGCTGCTCATTTCTGGGGCAGACTGAGGAAAAACAAAATTACACGTGTCTTTTTATTTTCAGTCCAGATCATAGATCTGAATTTTTTAACCTGAAGTCGCCCTGCATAGCGAAATCTGTAATGATTTATAAATCATGTTATGACGTTATACACTGTAAGTGTATTATTTTATGGCAGCGCGCTGTCAAATCCAATATTTGGAAACGATCTTTGAAATCTGGCTGCTCATTTCTGGGGCAGACTGAGGAAAAAACAAAATTACACGTGTCTTTTTATTTTCAGTGGAGATCATAGATCTGAATTTCTGAACCTGAAGTCGCCCTGCATAGCGAAATCTGTAATGATTTATAAATCATGTTATGACGTTCTACACTGTATGTGTATTATATGTGGCAGTCTAATTCTATATTTTGAACACGATCTTTGAAATCTGGCTGCTCATTTATGGGGCAAACTGAGGAAAATTCCAATTGCACTTGTCTTTTTATTTTCAGTCTAGATCAGCGATCTTAATTTCTAATCCTGAAGTCCCCCTGCGAAGCAAAATCTGTAATGATTTATATATCATGTTATTACGCTCAACACTGTATGCATGTTATATTTAGAATACTAAACTCAATGAAATATTATAAGTGATTCACACTAAAGTGTCGATTTTACGACGCCCGAGGATCGATCGTACCCCCATCGTATCCTACGTAGGCTGCAAGGCATAATTCATAGGTCATACTACTAATAGTTTGAGGTTACTGCAGTCCCACTTATTGGGCCGTTAGAATTATTTTTTTCACGATTTTTTATTTCGTCCTTCGCACTAACGTCCCACGCTAAGCAATGCAGTAAAACATAAAATCATAAACCGATCACCTAAAACATGTCTGAAATCAAGTGAAAACATTCCACCTCCCCCTAAAAAAATCCTAACGCGCTTTAGCAATGAGCCCGTGTACAAACCATATTACGAAGGCTGGGATCTTGACCATAATTCACTGACTATGCCAGACGACTGGCTCATGCCATGCTTATAGGCAAGCCCATAGAGCCTGCGTGGAAAAAAATTAGTTGTGACATGAAATGGTCCTGGATTATGTTTGTCATAGTCAGTTAGATGCGGTCTAGATTCCACCTTCGTGCATAAGTTTGTGTATCATTATATATGACAGCCCGCGGTCAAATCCTATATTTTGAACACGATCTTTGAAATCTGGCTGCTCATTTCTGGGGCAGACTGAGGAAAAACAAAATTACACGTGTCTTTTTATTTTCAATCTAGATCATAGATCTGAATTTTTGAACCTGAAGTCGCCCTGCATAGCGAAATCTGTAATGATTTATACATCATGTTATGACGTTCTACACTGTATGTGTATTATTATATGGCAGCGCGCTGTCAAATTCAATATTTGAAAACGATCTTTGATATCTGGCTGCTCATTTCTGGGGCAGACTGAGGAAAAACAAAATTACACGTGTCCTTATATTTTCAGTGTAGATCATAGATCTGAATTTTTGAACCTGAAGTCGCCCTGCATAGCGAAATCTGTAATGATTTAAAAATCATGTTATGACGTTCTACACTGTATGTGTATTACTATATGGCTACGCGCTGTCAACTCCAATATTTGAAACTATCTTCGAAATCTGGCTGCTCATTTCTGGGGCAGACTGAGGAAAAACAAAATTACACGTGTCCTTATATTTTCAGTGTAGATCATAGATCTGAATTTTTGAACCTGAAGTCGCCCTGCATAGCGAAATCTGTAATGATTTATACATCATGTTATGACGTTCTACACTGTATGTGTATTATTATATGGCAGCGCGCTGTCAAATTCAATATTTGAAAACGATCTTTGATATCTGGCTGCTCATTTCTGGGGCAGACTGAGGAAAAACAAAATTACACGTGTCCTTATATTTTCAGTGTAGATCATAGATCTGAATTTTTGAACCTGAAGTCGCCCTGCATAGCGAAATCTGTAATGATTTATACATCATGTTATGACGTTCTACACTGTATGTGTATTATTATATGGCAGCGCGCTGTCAAATTCAATATTTGAAAACGATCTTTGATATCTGGCTGCTCATTTCTGGGGCAGACTGAGGAAAAACAAAATTACACGTGTCCTTATATTTTCAGTGTAGATCATAGATCTGAATTTTTGAACCTGAAGTCGCCCTGCATAGCGAAATCTGTAATGATTTAAAAATCATGTTATGACGTTCTACACTGTATGTGTATTACTATATGGCAGCGCGCTGTCAAATTCAATATTTGAAAACGATCTTTGAAATCTGGCTGCTCATTTCTGGGGCAGACTGAGGAAAAACAAAATTACACGTGTCCTTATATTTTCAGTGTAGATCATAGATCTGAATTTTTGAACCTGAAGTCGCCCTGCATAGCGAAATCTGTAATGATTTATAAATCATGTTATGACGTTCTACACTGTATGTGTATTACTATATGGCAACGCGCTGTCAACTCCAATATTTGAAACTATCTTCGAAATCTGGCTGCTCATTTCTGGGGCAGACTGAGGAAAAACAAAATTACACGTGTCTTTTTATTTTCAGTCTAGATCATAGATCTGAATTTTTGATCCTAAAGTCGCCCTGCATAGCGAAATCTGTAATGATTTATACATCATGTTATGACGTTCTACACTGTATGTGTATTATTATATGGCAGCGCGCTGTCAAATCCAATATTTGAAAACGATCTTTGAAATCTGGCTGCTCATTTCTGGGGCAGAGTGAGGAAAAACAAAATTACACGTGTCCTTATATTTTCAGTGTAGATCATAGATCTGAATTTCTGAACCTGAAGTCGCCCTGCATAGCGAAATCTGTAATGTTTTATAAATCATGTTATGACGTTCTACACTGTAAGTGTATTATTATATGGCAGCGCGCTGTCAAATCCAATATTTGAAAACGATCTTTGAAATCTGGCTGCTCATTTCTGGGGCAGACTGAGGAAAAACAAAATTACACGTGTCCTTATATTTTCAGTGTAGATCATAGATCTGAATTTTTGAACCTGAAGTCGCCCTGCATAGCGAAATCTGTAATGATTTATACATCATGTTATGACGTTCTACACTGTATGTGTATTATTATATGGCAGCGCGCTGTCAAATTCAATATTTGAAAACGATCTTTGATATCTGGCTGCTCATTTCTGGGGCAGACTGAGGAAAAACAAAATTACACGTGTCCTTATATTTTCAGTGTAGATCATAGATCTGAATTTTTGAACCTGAAGTCGCCCTGCATAGCGAAATCTGTAATGATTTATACATCATGTTATGACGTTCTACACTGTATGTGTATTACTATATGGCTACGCGCTGTCAACTCCAATATTTGAAACTATCTTCGAAATCTGGCTGCTCATTTCTGGGGCAGACTGAGGAAAAACAAAATTACACGTGTCTTTTTATTTTCAGTCTAGATCATAGATCTGAATTTTTTAACCTGAAGTCGCCCTGCATAGCGAAATCTGTAATGATTTATACATCATGTTATGACGTTCTACACTGTATGTGTATTATTATATGGCAGCGCGCTGTCAAATTCAATATTTGAAAACGATCTTTGAAATCTGGCTGCTCATTTCTGGGGCAGACTGAGGAAAAACAAAATTACACGTGTCCTTATATTTTCAGTGTAGATCATAGATCTGAATTTTTGAACCTGAAGTCGCCCTGCATAGCGAAATCTGTAATGATTTATAAATCATGTTATGACGTTCTACACTGTATGTGTATTACTATATGGCAACGCGCTGTCAACTCCAATATTTGAAACTATCTTCGAAATCTGGCTGCTCATTTCTGGGGCAGACTGAGGAAAAACAAAATTACACGTGTCTTTTTATTTTCAGTCTAGATCATAGATCTGAATTTTTGAACCTGAAGTCGCCCTGCATAGCGAAATCTGTAATGATTTACAAATCATGTTATGACGTTCTACACAGTATGTGTATTATATGTGGCAGTCTAATTCTATCTTTTGAAGACGATCTTTGAAATCTGGCTGCTCAATTATGGGGCAAACTGAGGAAAATTCCAATTGCACTTGTCTTTTTATTTTCAGTCTAGATCAGCGATCTTAATTTCTAATCCTGAAGTCCCCCTGCGAAGCAAAATCTGTAATGATTTATATATCATGTTATTACGCTCAACACTGTATGCATGTTATATTTAGAATACTAAACTCAATGAAATATTATAAGTGATTCACACTAAAGTGTCGATTTTACGACGCCCGAGGATCGATCGTACCCCCATCGTATCCTACGTAGGGCTGCAAGGCATAATTCATAGGTCACACTACTAATAGTTTGAGGTTACTGCAGTCCCACTTATTGGGCCGTTAGAATAATTTTTTTCACGATTTTTTATTTCGTCCTTCGCACTAACGTCCCACGCTAAGCAATGCAGTAAAACATAAAATCATAAACCGATCACCTAAAACATGTCTGAAATCAAGTGAAAACATTCCACCTCCCCCTAAAAAAATCCTAACGCGCTTTAGCAATGAGCCCGTGTACAAACCATATTACGAAGGCTGGGATCTTGACCATAATTCACTGACTATGCCAGACGACTGGCTCATGCCATGCTTATAGGCAAGCCCATAGAGCCTGTGTGGAAAAAAATGAGTTGTGACATGAAATGGTCCTGGATTATGTTTGTCATAGTCAGTTAGATGCGGTCTAGATTCCACCTTCGTGCATAAGTTTGTGTATCATTATATATGACAGCCCGCGGTCAAATCCTATTTTTTAACACGATCTTTGAAATCTGGCTGCTCATTTCTGGGGCAGACTGAGGAAAAACAAAATTACACGTGTCTTTTTATTTTCAGTCTAGATCATAGATCTGAATTTTTGATCCTAAAGTCGCCCTGCATAGCGAAATCTGTAATGATTTATACATCATGTTATGACGTTCTACACTGTATGTGTATTATTATATGGCAGCGCGCTGTCAAATCCAATATTTGAAAACGATCTTTGAAATCTGGCTGCTCATTTCTGGGGCAGAGTGAGGAAAAACAAAATTACACGTGTCCTTATATTTTCAGTGTAGATCATAGATCTGAATTTCTGAACCTGAAGTCGCCCTGCATAGCGAAATCTGTAATGTTTTATAAATCATGTTATGACGTTCTACACTGTAAGTGTATTATTATATGGCAGCGCGCTGTCAAATCCAATATTTGAAAACGATCTTTGAAATCTGGCTGCTCATTTCTGGGGCAGACTGAGGAAAAACAAAATTACACGTGTCCTTATATTTTCAGTGTAGATCATAGATCTGAATTTTTGAACCTGAAGTCGCCCTGCATAGCGAAATCTGTAATGATTTATACATCATGTTATGACGTTCTACACTGTATGTGTATTATTATATGGCAGCGCGCTGTCAAATTCAATATTTGAAAACGATCTTTGATATCTGGCTGCTCATTTCTGGGGCAGACTGAGGAAAAACAAAATTACACGTGTCCTTATATTTTCAGTGTAGATCATAGATCTGAATTTTTGAACCTGAAGTCGCCCTGCATAGCGAAATCTGTAATGATTTATACATCATGTTATGACGTTCTACACTGTATGTGTATTACTATATGGCTACGCGCTGTCAACTCCAATATTTGAAACTATCTTCGAAATCTGGCTGCTCATTTCTGGGGCAGACTGAGGAAAAACAAAATTACACGTGTCTTTTTATTTTCAGTCTAGATCATAGATCTGAATTTTTTAACCTGAAGTCGCCCTGCATAGCGAAATCTGTAATGATTTATACATCATGTTATGACGTTCTACACTGTATGTGTATTATTATATGGCAGCGCGCTGTCAAATTCAATATTTGAAAACGATCTTTGAAATCTGGCTGCTCATTTCTGGGGCAGACTGAGGAAAAACAAAATTACACGTGTCCTTATATTTTCAGTGTAGATCATAGATCTGAATTTTTGAACCTGAAGTCGCCCTGCATAGCGAAATCTGTAATGATTTATAAATCATGTTATGACGTTCTACACTGTATGTGTATTACTATATGGCAACGCGCTGTCAACTCCAATATTTGAAACTATCTTCGAAATCTGGCTGCTCATTTCTGGGGCAGACTGAGGAAAAACAAAATTACACGTGTCTTTTTATTTTCAGTCTAGATCATAGATCTGAATTTTTGAACCTGAAGTCGCCCTGCATAGCGAAATCTGTAATGATTTACAAATCATGTTATGACGTTCTACACAGTATGTGTATTATATGTGGCAGTCTAATTCTATCTTTTGAAGACGATCTTTGAAATCTGGCTGCTCAATTATGGGGCAAACTGAGGAAAATTCCAATTGCACTTGTCTTTTTATTTTCAGTCTAGATCAGCGATCTTAATTTCTAATCCTGAAGTCCCCCTGCGAAGCAAAATCTGTAATGATTTATATATCATGTTATTACGCTCAACACTGTATGCATGTTATATTTAGAATACTAAACTCAATGAAATATTATAAGTGATTCACACTAAAGTGTCGATTTTACGACGCCCGAGGATCGATCGTACCCCCATCGTATCCTACGTAGGGCTGCAAGGCATAATTCATAGGTCACACTACTAATAGTTTGAGGTTACTGCAGTCCCACTTATTGGGCCGTTAGAATAATTTTTTTCACGATTTTTTATTTCGTCCTTCGCACTAACGTCCCACGCTAAGCAATGCAGTAAAACATAAAATCATAAACCGATCACCTAAAACATGTCTGAAATCAAGTGAAAACATTCCACCTCCCCCTAAAAAAATCCTAACGCGCTTTAGCAATGAGCCCGTGTACAAACCATATTACGAAGGCTGGGATCTTGACCATAATTCACTGACTATGCCAGACGACTGGCTCATGCCATGCTTATAGGCAAGCCCATAGAGCCTGTGTGGAAAAAAATGAGTTGTGACATGAAATGGTCCTGGATTATGTTTGTCAGAGTCAGTTAGATGCGGTCTAGATTCCACCTTCGTGCATAAGTTTGTGTATCATTATATATGACAGCCCGCGGTCAAATCCTATTTTTTAACACGATCTTTGAAATCTGGCTGCTCATTTCTGGGGCAGACTGAGGAAAAACAAAATTACACGTGTCTTTTTATTTTCAGTGTAGATCATAGATCTGAATTTTTGATCCTAAAGTCGCCCTGCATAGCGAAATCTGTAATGATTTATACATCATGTTATGACGTTCTACACTGTATGTGTATTATTATATGGCAGCGCGCTGTCAAATCCAATATTTGAAAACGATCTTTGAAATCTGGCTGCTCATTTCTGGGGCAGAGTGAGGAAAAACAAAATTACACGTGTCCTTATATTTTCAGTGTAGATCATAGATCTGAATTTCTGAACCTGAAGTCGCCCTGCATAGCGAAATCTGTAATGTTTTATAAATCATGTTATGACGTTCTACACTGTAAGTGTATTATTATATGGCAGCGCGCTGTCAAATCCAATATTTGAAAACGATCTTTGAAATCTGGCTGCTCATTTCTGGGGCAGACTGAGGAAAAACAAAATTACACGTGTCCTTATATTTTCAGTGTAGATCATAGATCTGAATTTTTGAACCTGAAGTCGCCCTGCATAGCGAAATCTGTAATGATTTATAAATCATGTTATGACGTTCTACACTGTATGTGTATAACTATATGGCAGCGCGCTGTCAAATCCAATATTTGGAAACTATCTTTGAAATCTAGCTGCTCAATTCTGGGGCAGACTGAGGAAAAACAAAATTACACGTGTCTTTTTATTTTCAGTGTAGATCATGGATCTGAATTTTTGAACCTGAAGTCGCCCTGCATAGCGAAATCTGTAATGATTTATAAATCATGTTATGACGTTCTACACTGTATGTGTATTACTATATGGCAACGCGCTGTCAACTCCAATATTTGAAACTATCTTCGAAATCTGGCTGCTCATTTCTGGGGTAGACTGAGGAAAAACAAAATTACACGTGTCTTTTTATTTTCAGTCTAGATCATAGATCTGAATTTTTGAACCTGAAGTCGCCCTGCATAGCGAAATCTGTAATGATTTATAAATCATGTTATGACGTTCTACACAGTATGTGTATTATATGTGGCAGTCTAATTCTATATTTTGAACACGATCTTTGAAATCTGGCTGCTCAATTATGGGGCAAACTGAGGAAAATTCCAATTGCACTTGTCTTTTTATTTTCAGTCTAGATCAGCGATCTTAATTTCTAATCCTGAAGTCCCCCTGCGAAGCAAAATCTGTAATGATTTATATATCATGTTATTACGCTCAACACTGTATGCGTGTTATATTTAGAATACTAAACTCAATGAAATATTATAAGTGATTCACACTAAAGTGTCGATTTTACGAAGCCCGAGGATCGATCGTACCCCCATCGTATCCTACGTAGGGCTGCAAGGCATAATTCATAGGTCATACTACTAATAGTTTGAGGTTACTGCAGTCCCACTTATTGGGCCGTTAGAATTATTTTTTTCACGATTTTTTATTTCGTCCTTCGCACTAACGTCCCACGCTAAGCAATGCAGTAAAACATAAAATCATAAACCGATCACCTAAAACATGTCTGAAATCAAGTGAAAACATTCCACCTCCCCCTAAGAAAAATCCTAACGCGCTGTAGCAATGAGCCCGTGTACAAACCATATTACGAAGGCTGGGATCTTGACCATAATTCACTGACTATGCCAGACGACTGGCTCATGCCATGCTTATAGGCAAGCCCATAGAGCCTGCGTGGAAAAAAATGAGTTGTGACATGAAATGGTCCTGGATTATGTTTGTCATAGTCAGTTAGATGCGGTCTAGTTTCCACCTTCGTGCATAAGTTTGTGTATCATTATATATGACAGCCCGCGGTCAAATCCTATATTTTGAACACGATCTTTGAAATCTGGCTGCTCATTTCTGGGGCAGACTGAGGAAAAACAAAATTACACGTGTCTTTTTATTTTCAGTGTAGATCATAGATCTGAATTTTTTAACCTGAAGTCGCCCTGCATAGCGAAATCTGTAATGATTTATAAATCATGTTTTGACGTTCTACACTGTAAGTGTATTATTATATGGCAGCGCGCTGTCAAATCCAATATTTGGAAACGATCTTTGAAATCTGGCTGCTCATTTCTGGGGCAGACTGAGGAAAAAACAAAATTACACGTGTCTTTTTATTTTCAGTGTAGATCATAGATCTGAATTTTTGAACCTGAAGTCGCCCTGCATAGCGAAATCTGTAATGATTTATAAATCATGTTATGACGTTCTACACTGTATGTGTATTACTATATGGCTACGCGCTGTCAACTCCAATATTTGAAACTATCTTCGAAATCTGGCTGCTCATTTCTGGGGCAGACTGAGGAAAAATAAAATTACACGTGTCTTTTTATTTTCAGTCTAGATCATAGATCTGAATTTTTTAACCTGAAGTCGCCCTGCATAGCGAAATCTGTAATGATTTATACATCATGTTATGACGTTCTACACTGTATGTGTATTATTATATGGCAGCGCTCTGTCAAATTCAATATTTGAAAACGATCTTTGAAATCTGGCTGCTCATTTCTGGGGCAGACTGAGGAAAAACAAAATTACACGTGTCCTTATATTTTCAGTGTAGATCATAGATCTGAATTTTTGAACCTGAAGTCGCCCTGCATAGCGAAATCTGTAATGATTTACAAATCATGTTATGACGTTCTACACAGTATGTGTATTATATGTGGCAGTCTAATTCTATATTTTGAACACGATCTTTGAAATCTGGCTGCTCAATTACGGGGCAAACTGAGGAAAATTCCAATTGCACTTGTCTTTTTATTTTCAGTCTAGATCAGCGATCTTAATTTCTAATCCTGAAGTCCCCCTGCGAAGCAAAATCTGTAATGATTTATATATCATGTTATTACGCTCAACACTGTATGCGTGTTATATTTATAATACTAAACTCAATGAAATATTATAAGTGATTCACACTAAAGTGTCGATTTTACGACGCCCGAGGATCGATCGTACCACCATGGTATCCCACGTAGGGCTGCAAGGCATAATTCATAGGTCATACTACTAATAGTTTGAGGTTACTGCAGTCCCACTTATTGGGCCGTTAGAATTATTTTTTTCACGATTTTTTATTTCGTCCTTCGCACTAACGTCCCACGCTAAGCAATGCAGTAAAACATAAAATCATAAACCGATCACCTAAAACATGTCTGAAATCAAGTGAAAACATTCCACCTCCCCCTAAAAAAATTCTAACGCGCTTTAGCAATGAGCCCGTGTACAAACCATATTACGAAGGCTGGGATCTTGACCATAATTCACTGACTATGCCAGACGACTGGCTCATGCCATGCTTATAGGCAAGCCCATAGAGCCTGCGTGGAAAAAAATGAGTTGTGACATGAAATGGTCCTGGATTATGTTTGTCATAGTCAGTTAGATGCGGTCTAGTTTCCACCTTCGTGCATAAGTTTGTTTATCATTATATATGACAGCCCGCGGTCAAATCCTATATTTTGAACACGATCTTTGAAATCTGGCTGCTCATTTCTGGGGCAGACTGAGGAAAAACAAAATTACATGTGTCTTTTTATTTTCAGTCTAGATCATAGATCTGAATTTTTGAACCTGAAGTTGCCCTGCATAGCGAAATCTGTAATGATTTATAAATCATGTTATGACGTTCTACACTGTATGTGTATTATTATATGGCAGCGCGCTGTAAAATCCAATATTTTGAACACGATCTTTGAAATCTGGCTGCTCATTTCTGGGGCAGACTGAGGAAAAACAAAATTACACGTGCCTTTTTACTTTCAGTGTAGATCATAGATCTGAATTTCCGAACCTGAAGTCGCCCTGCATAGCGAAATCTGTAATGATTTATGAATCATGTTATGACGTTCTACACTGTAAGTGTATTATTATATGGCAGCGCGCTGTCAAATCCAATATTTGGAAACGATCTTTGAAATCTGGCTGTTCATTTCTGGGGCAGACTGAGGAAAAAACAAAATTACACGTGTCTTTTTATTTTCAGTGTAGATCATAGATCTGAATTGTTGAACCTGAAGTCGCCCTGCATAGCGAAATCTGTAATGATTTATAAATCATGTTATGACGTTCTACACTGTATGTGTATTATATGTGGCAGTCTAATTCTATATTTTGAACACGATCTTTGAAATCTGGCTGCTCATTTATGGGGCAAACTGAGGAAAATTCTAATTGCACTTGTCTTTTTATTTTCAGTCTAGATCAGCGATCTTAATTTCTAATCCTGAAGTCCCCCTGCGAAGCAAAATCTGTAATGATTTATATATCATGTTATTACGCTCAACACTGTATGCAT
This sequence comes from Astropecten irregularis, assembly GCA_963971285.1. Classification (NCBI taxonomy): domain Eukaryota; kingdom Metazoa; phylum Echinodermata; class Asteroidea; order Paxillosida; family Astropectinidae; genus Astropecten; species Astropecten irregularis. The sequence goes on along the minus strand of OZ020251.1, from coordinate 10,320,937 downwards.
GTTATATTTAGAATACTAAACTTAATGAAATATTATAAGTGATTCACACTAAAGTGTCGATTTTACGACGCCCGAGTCTCGATCGTACCCCCATCGTATCCTACGTAGGGCTGCAAGGCATAATTCATAGGTCATACTACTAATAGTTTGAGGCTACTGCAGTCCCACTTATTTGGCCGTTAATAATAATTTTTTTCACGATTTTTTATTTCGTCCTTCGCACTAACGTCCCACGCTAAGCAATGCAGTAAAACATAAAATCATAAACCGATCACCTAAAACATGTCTGAAATCAAGTGAAAACATTCCACCTCCCCCTAAAAAAATCCTAACGCGCTTTAGCAATGAGCCCGTGTACAAACCATATTACGAAGGCTGGGATCTTGACCATAATTCACTGACTATGCCAGACGACTGGCTCATGCCAAGCTTATAGGCAAGCCCATAGAGCCTGCGTGGACAAAAATGAGTTGTGACATGAAATGGTCCTGGATTATGTTTGTCATAGTCAGTTAGATGCGGTCTAGATTCCACCTTCGTTCATAAGTTTGTGTATCATTATATATGACAGCCCGCGGTCAAATCCTATATTTTGAACACGATCTTTGAAATCTGGCTGCTCATTTCTGGGGCAGACTGAGGAAAAACAAAATTACACGTGTCTTTTTATTTTCAGTCTAGATCATAGATCTGAATTTTTGAACCTGAAGTCGCCCTGCATAGCGAAATCTGTAATGATTTATACATCATGTTATGACGTTCTACACTGTATGTGTATTATTATATGGCAGCGCGCTGTCAACTCCAATATTTGAAACTATCTTCGAAATCTGGCTGCTCATTTCTGGGGCAGACTGAGGAAAAACAAAATTACACTTGTCTTTTTATTTTCAGTCTAGATCATAGATCTGAATTTTTTAACCTGAAGTCGCCCTGCATAGCGAAATCTGTAATGATATGAAAATCATGTTATGACGTTCTACACTGTAAGTGTATTATTATATGGCAGCGCGCTGTCAAATCCAATATTTGGAAACGATCTTTGAAATCTGGCTGCTCATTTCTGGGGCAGACTGAGGAAAAAACAAAATTACACGTGTCTTTTTATTTTCAGTGTAGATCATAGATCTGAATTTTTGAACCTAAAGTCGCCCTGCATAGCGAAATCTGTAATGATTTATAAATCATGTTATGACGTTCTACACTGTAAGTGTATTATTATACGGCAGCGCGCTGTCAAATCCAATATTTGGAAACGATCTTTGAAATCTGGCTGCTCATTTCTGGGGCAGAATGAGGAAAAACAAAATTACACGTGTCTTTTTATTTTCAGTGTAGATCATAGATCTGAATTTTTGAACCTGAAGTCGCCCTGCATAGCGAAATCTGTAATGATTTATAAATCATGTTATGACGTTCTACACTGTATGTGTATTACTATATGGCAACGCGCTGTCAACTCCAATATTTGAAACTATCTTCGAAATCTGGCTGCTCATTTCTGGGGTAGACTGAGGAAAAACAAAATTACACGTGTCTTTTTATTTTCAGTCTAGATCATAGATCTGAATTTTTGAACCTGAAGTCGCCCTGCATAGCGAAATCTGTAATGATTTTATAAATCATGTTATGACGTTCTACACAGTATGTGTATTATATGTGGCAGTCTAATTCTATATTTTGAACACGATCTTTGAAATCTGGCTGCTCAATTATGGGGCAAACTGAGGAAAATTCCAATTGCACTTGTCTTTTTATTTTCAGTCTAGATCAGCGATCTTAATTTCTAATCCTGAAGTCCCCCTGCGAAGCAAAATCTGTAATGATTTATATATCATGTTATTACGATCAACACTGTATGCGTGTTATATTTAGAATACTAAACTCAATGAAATATTATAAGTGATTCACACTAAAGTGTCGATTTTACGAAGCCCGAGGATCGATCGTACCCCCATGGTATCCTACGTAGGGCTGCAAGGCATAATTCATAGGTCATACTACTAATAGTTTGAGGTTACTGCAGTCCCACTTATTGGGCCGTTAGAATTATTTTTTTCACGATTTTTTATTTCGTCCTTCGCACTAACGTCCCACGCTAAGCAATGCAGTAAAACATAAAATCATAAACCGATCACCTAAAACTTGTCTGAAATCAAGTGAAAACATTCCACCTCCCCCTAAAAAAAATCCTAACGCGCTTTAGCAATGAGCCCGTGTACAAACCATATTACGAAGGCTGGGATCTTGACCATAATTCACTGACTATGCCAGACGACTGGCTCATGCCATGCTTATAGGCAAGCCCATAGAGCCTGCGTGGACAAAAATGAGTTGTGACATGAAATGGTCCTGGATTATGTTTGTCATAGTCAGTTAGATGCGGTCTAGTTTCCACCTTCGTGCATAAGTTTGTGTATCATTATATATGACAGCCCGCGGTCCAATCCTATATTTTGAACACGATCTTTGAAATCTGGCTGCTCATTTCTGGGGCAGACTGAGGAAAAACAAAATTACACGTGTCTTTTTATTTTCAGTCTAGATCTTAGATCTGAATTTTTGAACCTGAAGTCGCCCTGCATAGCGAAATCTGTAATGATTTATAAATCATGTTATGACGTTCTACACTGTATGTGTATTACTATATGGCTACGCGCTGTCAACTCCAATATTTGAAACTATCTTCGAAATCTGGCTGCTCATTTCTGGGGAAGACTGAGGAAAAACAAAATTACACGTGTCTTTTTATTTTCAGTCTAGATCATAGATCTGAATTTTTGAACCTGAAGTCGCCCTGCATAGCGAAATCTGTAATGATTTATAAATCATGTTATGACGTTCTACACTGTAAGTGTATTATTATTTGGCAGCGCGCTGTCAAATCCAATATTTGGAAACGATCTTTGAAATCTGGCTGCTCATTTCTGGGGCAGACTGAGGAAAAAACAAAATTACACGTGTCTTTTTATTTTCAGTGTAGATCATAGATCTGAATTTTTGAACCTGAAGTCGCCCTGCATAGCGAAATCTGTAATGATTTATAAATCATGTTATGACGTTCTACACTGTATGTGTATTATTATAAGGTAACGCGCTGTCAACTCCAATATTTGAAACTATCTTTGAAATCTGGCTGCTCATTTCTGGGGCAGACTGAGGAAAAACAAAATTACACGTGTCTTTTTATTTTCAGTGTAGATCATAGATCTGAATTGTTGAACCTGAACTCGCTCTGCGTAGCGAAATCTGTAATGATTTATAAATCATGTTATGACGTTCTACACTGTATACTGTATTTTGAACACGATCTTTGAAATCTGGCTGCTCATTTATGGGGCAAACTGAGGAAAATTCCAATTGCACTTGTCTTTTTATTTTCAGTCTAGATCAGCGATCTTAATTTCTAATCCTGAAGTCCCCCTGCGAAGCAAAATCTGTAATGATTTATATATCATGTTATTACGCTCAACACTGTATGCATGTTATATTTAGAATACTAAACTCAATGAAATATTATAAGTGATTCACACTAAAGTGTCGATTTTACGACGCCCGAGGATCGATCGTACCCCCATGGTATCCTACGTAGGGCTGCAAGGCATAATTCATAGGTCACACTACTAATAGTTTGAGGTTACTGCAGTCCCACTTATTGGGCCGTTAGAATTATTTTTTTTCACGATTTTTTATTTCGTCCTTCGCACTAACGTCCCACGCTAAGCAATGCAGTAAAACATAAAATCATAAACCGATCACCTAAAACATGTCTGAAATCAAGTGAAAACATTCCACCTCCCCCTAAAAAAATCCTAACGCGCTTTAGCAATGAGCCCGTGTACAAACCATATTACGAAGGCTGGGATCTTGACCATAATTCACTGACTATGCCAGACGACTGGCTCATGCCATGCTTATAGGCAAGCCCATAGAGCCTGCGTGGAAAAAAATGAGTTGTGACATGAAATGGTCCTGGATTATGTTTGTCATAGTCAGTTAGATGCGGTCGAGATTCCACCTTCGTGCATAAGTTTGTGTATCATTATATATGACAGCCCGCGGTCAAATCCTATATTTTGAACACGATCTTTGAAATCTGGCTGCTCATTTCTGGGGCAGACTGAGGAAAAACAAAATTACACGTGTCTTTTTATTTTCAGTGTAGATCATCGATCTGAATTTCTGAACCTGAAGTCGCCCTGCATAGCGAAATCTGTAATGTTTTATAAATCATGTTATGACGTTCTACACTGTATGTGTATTATTATATGGCAGCGCGCTGTCAAATCCAATATTTTGAACACGATCTTTGAAATCTGGCTGCTCATTTCTGGGGCAGACTGAGCAAAAACAAAATTACACGTGTCTTTTTATTTTCAGTGTAGATCATAGATCTGAATTTTTGAACCTGAAGTCGCCCTGCATAGCGAAATCTGTAATGATTTATAAATCATGTTATGACGTTCAACACTGTAAGTGTATTATTTTATGGCAGCGCGCTGTCAAATCCAATATTTGGAAACGATCTTTGAAATCTGGCTGCTCATTTCTGGGGCAGACTGAGGAAAAACAAAATTACACGTGTCTTTTTATTTTCAGTCTAGATCATAGATCTGAATTTTTGAACCTGAAGTCGCCCTGCATAGCGAAATCTGTAATGATTTATAAATCATGTTATGACGTTCTACACTGTATTCTATATTTTGAACACGATCTTTGAAATCTGGCTGCTCATTTATGGGGCAAACTGAGGAAAATTCCAATTGCACTTGTCTTTTTATTTTCAGTCTAGATCAGCGATCTTAATTTCTAATCCTGAAGTCCCCCTGCGAAGCAAAATCTGTAATGATTTATATATCATGTTATTACGCTCAACACTGTATGCATGTTATATTTAGAATACTAAACTCAATGAAATATTATAAGTGATTCACACTAAAGTGTCGATTTTACGACGCCCGAGGATCGATCGTACCCCCATCGTATCCTACGTAGGGCTGCAAGGCATAATTCATAGGTCACACTACTAATAGTTTGAGGTTACTGCAGTCCCACTTATTGGGCCGTTAGAATTATTTTTTTTCACGATTTTTTATTTCGTCCTACGCACTAACGTCCCACGCTAAGCAATGCAGTAAAACATAAAATCATAAACCGATCACCTAAAACATGTCTGAAATCAAGTGAAAACATTCCACCTCCCCCTAAAAAAATCCTAACGCGCTTTAGCAATGAGTCCGTGTACAAACCATATTACAAAGGCTGGGATCTTGACCATAATTCACTGACTATGCCAGACGACTGGCTCATGCCATGCTTATAGGCAAGCCCATAGAGCCTGCGTGGAAAAAAATGAGTTGTGACATGAAATGGTCCTGGATTATGTTTGTCATAGTCAGTTAGATGCGGTCTAGATTCCACCTTCGTGCATAAGTTTGTGTATCATTATATATGACAGCCCGCGGTCAAATCCTATATTTTGAACACGATCTTTGAAATCTGGCTGCTCATTTCTGGGGCAGACTGAGGAAAAACAAAATTACACGTGTCTTTTTATTTTCAGTGTAGATCATAGATCTGAATTTCTGAACCTGAAGTCGCCCTGCATAGCGAAATCTGTAATGTTTTATAAATCATGTTATGACGTTCTACACTGTATGTGTATTATTATATGGCAGCGCGCTGTCAAATCCAATATTTTGAACACGATCTTTGAACTCTGGCTGCTCATTTCTGGGGCAGACTGAGGAAAAACAAAATTACACGTGTCTTTTTATTTTCAGTGTAGATCATAGATCTGAATTTTTTAACCTGAAGTCGCCCTGCATAGAGAAATCTGTAATGATTTATAAATCATGTTATGACGTTCAACACTGTAAGTGTATTATTTTATGGCAGCGCGCTGTCAAATCCAATATTTGGAACTATCTTCGAAATCTGGCTGCTCATTTCTGGGGCAGACTGAGGAAAAACAAAATTACACGTGTCTTTTTATTTTCAGTCTAGATCATAGATCTGAATTTTTGAACCTGAAGTCGCCCTGCATAGCGAAATCTGTAATGATTTATAAATCATGTTATGACGTTCTACACAGTATGTGTATTATATGTGGCAGTCTAATTCTATATTTTGAACACGATCTTTGAAATCTGGCTGCTCAATTACGGGGCAAACTGAGGAAAATTCCAATTGCACTTGTCTTTTTATTTTCAGTCTAGATCAGCGATCTTAATTTCTAAACCTGAAGTCCCCCTGCGAAGCAAAATCTGTAATGATTTATATATCATGTTATTACGCTCAACACTGTATGCGTGTTATATTTATAATACTAAACTCAATGAAATATTATAAGTGATTCACACTAAAGTGTCGATTTTACGACGCCCGAGGATCGATCGTACCCCCATGGTATCCTACGTAGGGCTGCAAGGCATAATTCATAGGTCATACTACTAATAGTTTGAGGTTACTGCAGTCCCACTTATTGGGCCGTTAGAATTTTTTTTTTCACGATTTTTTATTTCGTCCTTCGCACTAACGTCCCACGCTAAGCAATGCAGTAAAACATAAAATCATAAACCGATCACCTAAAACATGTCTGAAATCAAGTGAAAACATTCCACCTCCCCCTAAAAAAATCCTAACGAGCTTTAGCAATGAGCCCGTGTACAAACCATATTACGAAGGCTGGGATCTTGACCATAATTCACTGACTATGCCAGACGACTGGCTCATGCCATGCTTATAGGCAAGCCCATAGAGCCTGCGTGGAAAAAATGAGTTGTGACATGAAATGGTCCTGGATTATGTTTGTCATAATCAGTTAGATGCGGTCTAGTTTCCACCTTCGTGCATAAGTTTGTGTATCATTATATATGACAGCCCGCGGTCAAATCCTATATTTTGAAAACGATCTTTGAAATCTGGCTGCTCATTTCTGGTGCAGACTGAGGAAAAACAAAATTACACGTGTCTTTTTATTTTCAGTGTAGATCATAGATCTGAATTTTTGAACCTGAAGTCGCCCTGCATAGCGAAATCTGTAATGATTTATAAATCATGTTATGACGTTCTACACTGTATGTGTATTATTATAAAGCAACGCGCTGTCAACTCCAATATTTGAAACTATCTTTGAAATCTGGCTGCTCATTTCTGGGGCAGACTGAGGAAAAACAAAATTACACGTGTCTTTTTATTTTCAGTGTAGATCATAGATCTGAATTGTTGAACCTGAACTCGCTCTGCGTAGCGAAATCTGTAATGATTTATAAATCATGTTATGACGTTCTACACAGTATGTGTATTATATGTGGCAGTCTAATTCTATATTTTGAACACGATCTTTGAAATCTGGCTGCTCAATTACGGGGCAAACTGAGGAAAATTCAAATTGCACTTGTCTTTTTATTTTCAGTCTAGATCAGCGATCTTAATTTCTAATCCTGAAGTCCCCCTGCGAAGCAAAATCTGTAATGATTTATATATCATGTTATTACGCTCAACACTGTATGCGTGTTATATTTATAATACTAAACTCAATGAAATATTATAAGTGATTCACACTAAAGTGTCGATTTTATGACGCCCGAGGATCGATCGTACCCCCATGGTATCCTACGTAGGGCTGCAAGGCATAATTCATAGGTCATACTACTAATAGTTTGAGGTTACTGCAGTCCCACTTATTGGGCCGTTAGAATTATTTTTTTCACTATTTTTTATTTCGTCCTTCGCACTAACGTCCCACGCTAAGCAATGCAGTAAAACATAAAATCATAAACCGATCACCTAAAACATGTCTGAAATCAAGTGAAAACATTCCACCTCCCCCTAAAAAAATCCTAACGCGCTTTAGCAATGAGCCCGTGTACAAACCATATTACGAAGGCTGGGATCTTGACCATAATTCACTGACTATGCCAGACGACTGGCTCATGCCATGCTTATAGGCAAGCCCATAGAGCCTGCGTGGAAAAAAATGAGTTGTGACATGAAATGGTCCTGGATTATATTTGTCATAGTCAGTTAGATGCGGTCTAGATTCCACCTTCGTTCATAAGTTTGTGTATCATTATATATGACAGCCCGCGGTCAAATCCTATATTTTGAACACGATCTTTGAAATCTGGCTGCTCATTTCTGGGGCAGACTGAGGAAAAACAAAATTACACGTGTCTTTTTATTTTCAGTGTAGATCATAGATCTGAATTTCTGAACCTGAAGTCGCCCTGCATAGCGAAATCTGTAAAGTTTTATAAATCATGTTATGACGTTCTACACTGTATGTGTATTATTATATGGCAGCGCGCTGTCAAATCCAATATTTTGAACACGATCTTTGAAATCTGGCTGCTCATTTCTGGGGCAGACTGAGGAAAAACAAAATTACACGTGTCTTTTTATTTTCAGTGTAGATCATAGATCTGAATTTTTTAACCTGAAGTCGCCCTGCATAGCGAAATCTGTAATGATTTATAAATCATGTTATGACGTTCTACACTGTAAGTGTATTATTTTATGGCAGCGCGCTGTCAAATCCAATATTTGGAAACGATCTTTGAAATCTGGCTGCTCATTTCTGGGGCAGACTGAGGAAAAAACAAAATTACACTTGTCTTTTTATTTTCAGTGTAGATCATAGATCTGAATTTTGAACCTAAAGTCGCCCTGCATAGCGAAATCTGTAATGATTTATAAATCATGTTATGACGTTCTACACTGTAAGTGTATTATTTTATGGCAGCGCGCTGTCAAATCCAATATTTGGAAACGATCTTTGAAATCTGGCTGCTCATTTCTGGGGCAGACTGAGGAAAAAACAAAATTACACTTGTCTTTTTATTTTCAGTCTAGATCATAGATCTGAATTTTGAACCTAAAGTCGCCCTGCATAGCGAAATCTGTAATGATTTATGAATCATGTTATGACGTTCTACACTGTATGTGTATTACTATATGGCAACGCGCTGTCAACTCCAATATTTGAAACTATCTTCGAAATCTGGCTGCTCATTTCTGGGGCAGACTGAGGAAAAACAAAATTACATGTGTCTTTTTATTTTCAGTCTAGATCATAGATCTGAATTTTTGAACCTGAAGTCGCCCTGCAAAGCGAAATCTGTAATGATTTATAAATCATGTTATGACGTTCTACACAGTATGTGTATTATATGTGGCAGTCTAATTCTATATTTTGAACACGATCTTTGAAATCTGGCTGCTCAATTACGGGGCAAACTGAGGAAAATTCAAATTGCACTTGTCTTTTTATTTTCAGTCTAGATCAGCGATCTTAATTTCTAATCCTGAAGTCCCCCTGCGAAGCAAAATCTGTAATGATTTATATATCATGTTATTACGCTCAACACTGTATGCGTGTTATATTTATAATACTAAACTCAATGAAATATTATAAGTGATTCACACTAAAGTGTCGATTTTACGACGCCCGAGGATCGATCGTACCCCCATGGTATCCTACGTAGGGCTGCAAGGCATAATTCATAGGTCATACTACTAATAGTTTGAGGTTACTGCAGTCCCACTTATTGGGCCGTTATAATTATTTTTTTCACGATTTTTTATTTCGTCCTTCGCACTAACGTCCCACGCTAAGCAATGCAGTAAAACATAAAATCATAGACAGATCACCTAAAACATGTCTGAAATCAAGTGAAAACATTCCACCTCCCCCTAAAAAAATCCTAACGCGCTTTAGCAATGAGCCCGTGTACAAACCATATTACGAAGGCTGGGATCTTGACCATAATTCACTGACTATGCCAGACGACTGGCTCATGCCATGCTTATAGGCAAGCCCATAGAGCCTGCGTGGAAAAAAATGAGTTGTGACATGAAATGGTCCTGGATTATGTTTGTCATAGTCAGTTAGATGCGGTCTAGATTCCACCTTCGTGCATAAGTTTGTGTATCATTATATATGACAGCCCGCGGTCAAATCCTATATTTTGAACACGATCTTTGAAATCTGGCTGCTCATTTCTGGGGCAGACTGAGGAAAAACAAAATTACACGTGTCTTTTTATTTTCAGTGTAGATCATAGATCTGAATTTCTGAACCTGAAGTCGCCCTGCATAGCGAAATCTGTAAAGTTTTATAAATCATGTTATGACGTTCTACACTGTATGTGTATTATTATATGGCAGCGCGCTGTCAAATCCAATATTTTGAACACGATCTTTGAAATCTGGCTGCTCATTTCTGGGGCAGACTGAGGAAAAACAAAATTACACGTGTCTTTTTATTTTCAGTGTAGATCATAGATCTGAATTTTTTAACCTGAAGTCGCCCTGCATAGCGAAATCTGTAATGATTTATAAATCATGTTATGACGTTCTACACTGTAAGTGTATTATTTTATGGCAGCGCGCTGTCAAATCCAATATTTGGAAACGATCTTTGAAATCTGGCTGCTCATTTCTGGGGCAGACTGAGGAAAAAACAAAATTACACTTGTCTTTTTATTTTCAGTCTAGATCATAGATCTGAATTTTGAACCTAAAGTCGCCCTGCATAGCGAAATCTGTAATGATTTATGAATCATGTTATGACGTTCTACACTGTATGTGTATTACTATATGGCAACGCGCTGTCAACTCCAATATTTGAAACTATCTTCGAAATCTGGCTGCTCATTTCTGGGGCAGACTGAGGAAAAACAAAATTACACGTGTCTTTTTATTTTCAGTCTAGATCATAGATCTGAATTTTTGAACCTGAAGTCGCCCTGCATAGCGAAATCTGTAATGATTTATAAATCATGTTATGACGTTCTACACAGTATGTGTATTATATGTGGCAGTCTAATTCTATATTTTGAACACGATCTTTGAAATCTGGCTGCTCAATTACGGGGCAAACTGAGGAAAATTCAAATTGCACTTGTCTTTTTATTTTCAGTCTAGATCAGCGATCTTAATTTCTAATCCTGAAGTCCCCCTGCGAAGCAAAATCTGTAATGATTTATATATCATGTTATTACGCTCAACACTGTATGCGTGTTATATTTATAATACTAAACTCAATGAAATATTATAAGTGATTCACACTAAAGTGTCGATTTTACGACGCCCGAGGATCGATCGTACCCCCATGGTATCCTACGTAGGGCTGCAAGGCATAATTCATAGGTCATACTACTAATAGTTTGAGGTTACTGCAGTCCCACTTATTGGGCCGTTAGAATTATTTTTTTCACTATTTTTTATTTCGTCCTTCGCACTAACGTCCCACGCTAAGCAATGCAGTAAAACATAAAATCATAAACCGATCACCTAAAACATGTCTGAAATCAAGTGAAAACATTCCACCTCCCCCTAAAAAAATCCTAACGCGCTTTAGCAATGAGCCCGTGTACAAACCATATTACGAAGGCTGGGATCTTGACCATAATTCACTGACTATGCCAGACGACTGGCTCATGCCATGCTTATAGGCAAGCCCATAGAGCCTGCGTGGAAAAAAATGAGTTGTGACATGAAATGGTCCTGGATTATATTTGTCATAGTCAGTTAGATGCGGTCTAGATTCCACCTTCGTTCATAAGTTTGTGTATCATTATATATGACAGCCCGCGGTCAAATCCTATATTTTGAACACGATCTTTGAAATCTGGCTGCTCATTTCTGGGGCAGACTGAGGAAAAACAAAATTACACGTGTCTTTTTATTTTCAGTGTAGATCATAGATCTGAATTTCTGAACCTGAAGTCGCCCTGCATAGCGAAATCTGTAAAGTTTTATAAATCATGTTATGACGTTCTACACTGTATGTGTATTATTATATGGCAGCGCGCTGTCAAATCCAATATTTTGAACACGATCTTTGAAATCTGGCTGCTCATTTCTGGGGCAGACTGAGGAAAAACAAAATTACACGTGTCTTTTTATTTTCAGTGTAGATCATAGATCTGAATTTTTTAACCTGAAGTCGCCCTGCATAGCGAAATCTGTAATGATTTATAAATCATGTTATGACGTTCTACACTGTATGTGTATTATTATATGGCAGCGCGCTGTCAAATCCAATATTTTGAACACGATCTTTGAAATCTGGCTGCTCATTTCTGGGGCAGACTGAGGAAAAACAAAATTACACGTGTCTTTTTATTTTCAGTGTAGATCATAGATCTGAATTTTTTAACCTGAAGTCGCCCTGCATAGCGAAATCTGTAATGATTTATAAATCATGTTATGACGTTCTACACTGTAAGTGTATTATTTTATGGCAGCGCGCTGTCAAATCCAATATTTGGAAACGATCTTTGAAATCTGGCTGCTCATTTCTGGGGCAGACTGAGGAAAAAACAAAATTACACTTGTCTTTTTATTTTCAGTCTAGATCATAGATCTGAATTTTGAACCTAAAGTCGCCCTGCATAGCGAAATCTGTAATGATTTATGAATCATGTTATGACGTTCTACACTGTATGTGTATTACTATATGGCAACGCGCTGTCAACTCCAATATTTGAAACTATCTTCGAAATCTGGCTGCTCATTTCTGGGGCAGACTGAGGAAAAACAAAATTACACGTGTCTTTTTATTTTCAGTCTAGATCATAGATCTGAATTTTTGAACCTGAAGTCGCCCTGCATAGCGAAATCTGTAATGATTTATAAATCATGTTATGACGTTCTACACAGTATGTGTATTATATGTGGCAGTCTAATTCTATATTTTGAACACGATCTTTGAAATCTGGCTGCTCAATTACGGGGCAAACTGAGGAAAATTCAAATTGCACTTGTCTTTTTATTTTCAGTCTAGATCAGCGATCTTAATTTCTAATCCTGAAGTCCCCCTGCGAAGCAAAATCTGTAATGATTTATATATCATGTTATTACGCTCAACACTGTATGCGTGTTATATTTATAATACTAAACTCAATGAAATATTATAAGTGATTCACACTAAAGTGTCGATTTTACGACGCCCGAGGATCGATCGTACCCCCATGGTATCCTACGTAGGGCTGCAAGGCATAATTCATAGGTCATACTACTAATAGTTTGAGGTTACTGCAGTCCCACTTATTGGGCCGTTAGAATAATTTTTTTCACTATTTTTTATTTCGTCCTTCGCACTAACGTCCCACGCTAAGCAATGCAGTAAAACATAAAATCATAAACCGATCACCTAAAACATGTCTGAAATCAAGTGAAAACATTCCACCTCCCCCTAAAAAAATCCTAACGCGCTTTAGCAATGAGCCCGTGTACAAACCATATTACGAAGGCTGGGATCTTGACCATAATTCACTGACTATGCCAGACGACTGGCTCATGCCATGCTTATAGGCAAGCCCATAGAGCCTGCGTGGAAAAAAATGAGTTGTGACATGAAATGGTCCTGGATTATATTTGTCATAGTCAGTTAGATGCGGTCTAGATTCCACCTTCGTTCATAAGTTTGTGTATCATTATATATGACAGCCCGCGGTCAAATCCTATATTTTGAACACGATCTTTGAAATCTGGCTGCTCATTTCTGGGGCAGACTGAGGAAAAACAAAATAACACGTGTCTTTTTATTTTCAGTGTAGATCATAGATCTGAATTTCTGAACCTGAAGTCGCCCTGCATAGCGAAATCTGTAAAGTTTTATAAATCATGTTATGACGTTCTACACTGTATGTGTATTATTATATGGCAGCGCGCTGTCAAATCCAATATTTTGAACACGATCTTTGAAATCTGGCTGCTCATTTCTGGGGCAGACTGAGGAAAAACAAAATTACACGTGTCTTTTTATTTTCAGTGTAGATCATAGATCTGAATTTTTTAACCTGAAGTCGCCCTGCATAGCGAAATCTGTAATGATTTATAAATCATGTTATGACGTTCTACACTGTAAGTGTATTATTTTATGGCAGCGCGCTGTCAAATCCAATATTTGGAAACGATCTTTGAAATCTGGCTGCTCATTTCTGGGGCAGACTGAGGAAAAAACAAAATTACACTTGTCTTTTTATTTTCAGTGTAGATCATAGATCTGAATTTTGAACCTAAAGTCGCCCTGCATAGCGAAATCTGTAATGATTTATAAATCATGTTATGACGTTCTACACTGTAAGTGTATTATTTTATGGCAGCGCGCTGTCAAATCCAATATTTGGAAACGATCTTTGAAATCTGGCTGCTCATTTCTGGGGCAGACTGAGGAAAAAACAAAATTACACTTGTCTTTTTATTTTCAGTGTAGATCATAGACCTGAATTTTGAACCTAAAGTCGCCCTGCATAGCGAAATCTGTAATGATTTATGAATCATGTTATGACGTTCTACACTGTATGTGTATTACTATATGGCAACGCGCTGTCAACTCCAATATTTGAAACTATCTTCGAAATCTGGCTGCTCATTTCTGGGGCAGACTGAGGAAAAACAAAATTACACGTGTCTTTTTATTTTCAGTCTAGATCATAGATCTGAATTTTTGAACCTGAAGTCGCCCTGCATAGCGAAATCTGTAATGATTTATAAATCATGTTATGACGTTCTACACAGTATGTGTATTATATGTGGCAGTCTAATTCTATATTTTGAACACGATCTTTGAAATCTGGCTGCTCAATTACGGGGCAAACTGAGGAAAATTCAAATTGCACTTGTCTTTTTATTTTCAGTCTAGATCAGCGATCTTAATTTCTAATCCTGAAGTCCCCCTGCGAAGCAAAATCTGTAATGATTTATATATCATGTTATTACGCTCAACACTGTATGCGTGTTATATTTATAATACTAAACTCAATGAAATATTATAAGTGATTCACACTAAAGTGTCGATTTTACGACGCCCGAGGATCGATCGTACCCCCATGGTATCCTACGTAGGGCTGCAAGGCATAATTCATAGGTCATACTACTAATAGTTTGAGGTTACTGCAGTCCCACTTATTGGGCCGTTAGAATTATTTTTTTCACGATTTTTTATTTCGTCCTTCGCACTAACGTCCCACGCTAAGCAATGCAGTAAAACATAAAATCATAAACCGATCACCTAAAACATGTCTGAAATCAAGTGAAAACATTCCACCTCCCCCTAAAAAAATCCTAACGCGCTTTAGCAATGAGCCCGTGTACAAACCATATTACGAAGGCTGGGATCTTGACCATAATTCACTGACTATGCCAGACGACTGGCTCATGCCATGCTTATAGGCAAGCCCATAGAGCCTGCGTGGAAAAAAATGAGTTGTGACATGAAATGGTCCTGGATTATGTTTGTCATAGTCAGTTAGATGCGGTCTAGTTTCCACCTTCGTGCATAAGTTTGTGTATCATTATATATGACAGCCCGCGGTCAAATCCTATATTTTGAACACGATCTTTGAAATCTGGCTGCTCATTTCTGGGGCAGACTGAGGAAAAACAAAATTACACGTGTCTTTTTATTTTCAGTCTAGATCATAGATCTGAATTTTTGAACCTGAAGTCGCCCTGCATAGCGAAATCTGTAATGATTTATAAATCATGTTATGACGTTCTACACTGTATGTGTATTATTATATGGCAGCGCGCTGTCAAATCCAATATTTTGAACACGATCTTTGAAATCTGGCTGCTCATTTCTGGGGCAGACTGAGGAAAAACAAAATTACACGTGTCTTTTTATTTTCAGTGTAGATCATAGATCTGAATTTTTTAACCTGAAGTCGCCCTGCATAGCGAAATCTGTAATGATTTATAAATCATGTTATGACGTTCTACACTGTAAGTGTATTATTATATGGCAGCGCGCTGTCAAATCCAATATTTGGAAACGATCTTTGAAATCTGGCTGCTCATTTCTGGGGCAGACTGAGGAAAAACAAAATTACACGTGTCTTTTTATTTTCAGTGTAGATCATAGATCTGAATTTTTGAACCTGAAGTCGCCCTGCATAGCGAAATCTGTAATGATTTATAAATCATGTTATGACGTTCTACACTGTATGTGTATTATAAGTGGCAGTCTAATTCTACATTTTTTTGAACACGATCTTTGAAATCTGGCTGCTCATTTATGGGGCAAACTGAGGAAAATTCCAATTGCACTTGTCTTTTTATTTTCAGTCTAGATCAGCGATCTTAATTTCTAATCCTGAAGTCCCCCTGCGAAGCAAAATCTGTAATGATTTATATATCATGTTATTACGCTCAACACTGTATGCATGTTATATTTAGAATACGAAACTCAATGAAATATTATAACTGATTCACACTAAAGTGTCGATTTTACGAAGCAAGAAGATCGATCGTACCCCCATGGTATCCTACGTAGGGCTGCAAGGCATAATTCATAGGTCATACTACTAATAGTTTGAGGTTACTGCAGTCCCACTTATTGGGCCGTTAGAATTTTTTTTTTCACGATTTTTTATTTCGTCCTTCGCACTAACGTCCCACGCTAAGCAATGCAGTAAAACATAAAATCATAAACCGATCACCTAAAACATGTCTGAAATCAAGTGAAAACATTCCACCTCCCCCTAAAAAAATCCTAACGCGCTTTAGCAATGAGCCCGTGTACAAACCATATTACGAAGGCTGGGATCTTGACCATAATTCACTGACTATGCCAGACGACTGGCTCATGCCATGCTTATAGGCAAGCCCATAGAGCCTGCGTGGAAAAAAATGAGTTGTGACATGAAATGGTCCTGGATTATGTTTGTCATAGTCAGTTAGATGCGGTCTAGTTTCCACCTTCGTGCATAAGTTTGTGTATCATTATATATGACAGCCCGCGGTCAAATCCTATATTTTGAACACGATCTTTGAAATCTGGCTGCTCATTTCTGGGGCAGACTGAGGAAAAACAAAATTACACGTGTCTTTTTATTTTCAGTCTAGATCATAGATCTGAATTTTTGAACCTGAAGTCGCCCTGCATAGCGAAATCTGTAATGATTTATAAATCATGTTATGACGTTCTACACTGTATGTGTATTATTATATGGCAGCGCGGTGTCAAATCCAATATTTTGAACACGATCTTTGAAATCTGGCTGCTCATTTCTGGGGCAGACTGAGGAAAAACAAAATTACACGTGTCTTTTTATTTTCAGTGTAGATCATAGATCTGAATTTTTTAACCTGAAGTCGCCCTGCATAGCGAAATCTGTAATGATTTATAAATCATGTTATGACGTTCTACACTGTAAGTGTATTATTATATGGCAGCGCGCTGTCAAATCCAATATTTGGAAACGATCTTTGAAATCTGGCTGCTCATTTCTGGGGCAGACTGAGGAAAAAACAAAATTACACGTGTCTTTTTATTTTCAGTGTAGATCATAGATCTGAATTTTTGAACCTGAAGTCGCCCTGCATAGCGAAATCTGTAATGATTTATAAATCATGTTATGCGTTCTACACTGTAAGTGTTTTATAAGTGGCAGTCTAATTCTACATTTTTTTGAACACGATCTTTGAAATCTGGCTGCTCATTTATGGGGCAAACTGAGGAAAATTCCAATTGCACTTGTCTTTTTATTTTCAGTCTAGATCAGCGATCTTAATTTCTAATCCTGAAGTCCCCCTGCGAAGCAAAATCTGTTATGATTTATATATCATGTTATTACGCTCAACACTGTATGCATGTTATATTTAGAATACTAAACTCAATGAAATATTATAACTGATTCACACTAAAGTGTCGATTTTACGAAACAAGAAGATCGATCGTACCCCAATCGTATCCTACGTGAGGCTGCAAGGCATAATTCATAGGTCATACTACTAATAGTTTGAGGTTACTGCAGTCCCACTTATTGGGCCGTTAGAATTTTTTTTTTCACGATTTTTTATTTCGTCCTTCGCACTAACGTCCCACGCTAAGCAATGCAGTAAAACATAAAATCATAAACCGATCACCTAAAACATGTCTGAAATCAAGTGAAAACATTCCACCTCCCCCTAAAAAAATCCTAACGCGCTTTAACAATGAGCCCGTGTACAAACCATATTACGAAGGCTGGGATCTTGACCATAATTCACTGACTATGCCAGACGACTGGCTCATGCCATGCTTATAGGCAAGCCCATAGAGCCTGCGTGGAAAAAAATGAGTTGTGACATGAAATGGTCCTGGATTATGTTTGTCATAGTCAGTTAGATGCGGTCTAGTTTCCACCTTCGTGCATAAGTTTGTGTATCATTATATATGACAGCCCGCGGTCAAATCCTATATTTTGAACACGATCTTTGAAATCTGGCTGCTCATTTCTGGGGCAGACTGAGGAAAAACAAAATTTCACGTGTCTTTTTATTTTCAGTCTAGATCATAGATCTGAATTTTTGAACCTGAAGTCGCCCTGCATAGCGAAATCTGTAATGATTTATGAATCATGTTATGACGTTCTACACTGTATGTGTATTATTATATGGCAACGCGCTGTCAACTCCAATATTTGAAACTATCTTTGAAATCTTGTTGCTCATTTCTGGGGCAGACTGAGGAAAAACAAAATTACACGTGTCTTTTTATTTTCAGTGTAGATCATAGATATGAATTTTTGAACCTGAAGTCGCCCTGCATAGCGAAATCTGTAATGATTTATAAATCATGTTATGACGTTCTACACTGTAAGTGTATTATTATATGGCAGCGCGCTGTCAAATCCAATATTTTGAAACGATCTTTGAAATCTGGCTGCTCATTTCTGGGGCAGACTGAGGAAAAACAAAATTACACGTGTCTTTTTATTTTCAGTGTAGATCATAGATCTGAATTTTTGAACCTGAAGTCGCCCTGCATAGCGAAATCTGTAATGATTTATAAATCATGTTATGACGTTCTACACTGTATGTGTATTATAAGTGGCAGTCTAATTCTACATTTTTTTGAACACGATCTTTGAAATCTGGCTGCTCATTTATGGGGCAAACTGAGGAAAATTCCAATTGCACTTGTCTTTTTATTTTCAGTCTAGATCAGCGATCTTAATTTCTAATCCTGAAGTCCCCCTGCGAAGCAAAATCTGTAATGATTTATATATCATGTTATTACGCTCAACACTGTATGCATGTTATATTTAGAATACGAAACTCAATGAAATATTATAACTGATTCACACTAAAGTGTCGATTTTACGAAGCAAGAAGATCGATCGTACCCCCATCGTATCCTACGTGAGGCTGCAAGGCATAATTCATAGGTCATACTACTAATAGTTTGAGGTTACTGCAGTCCCACTTATTGGGCCGTTAGAATTTTTTTTTTCACGATTTTTTATTTCGTCCTTCGCACTAACGTCCCACGCTAAGCAATGCAGTAAAACATAAAATCATAAACCGATCACCTAAAACATGTCTGAAATCAAGTGAAAACATTCCACCTCCCCCTAAAAAAATCCTAACGCGCTTTAACAATGAGCCCGTGTACAAACCATATTACGAAGGCTGGGATCTTGACCATAATTCACTGACTATGCCAGACGACTGGCTCATGCCATGCTTATAGGCAAGCCCATAGAGCCTGCGTGGAAAAAAATGAGTTGTGACATGAAATGGTCCTGGATTATGTTTGTCATAGTCAGTTAGATGCGGTCTAGTTTCCACCTTCGTGCATAAGTTTGTGTATCATTATATATGACAGCCCGCGGTCAAATCCTATATTTTGAACACGATCTTTGAAATCTGGCTGCTCATTTCTGGGGCAGACTGAGGAAAAACAAAATTTCACGTGTCTTTTTATTTTCAGTCTAGATCATAGATCTGAATTTTTGAACCTGAAGTCGCCCTGCATAGCGAAATCTGTAATGATTTATGAATCATGTTATGACGTTCTACACTGTATGTGTATTATTATATGGCAACGCGCTGTCAACTCCAATATTTGAAACTATCTCTGAAATCTGGCTGCTCATTTCTGGGGCAGACTGAGGAAAAACAAAATTACACGTGTCTTTTTATTTTCAGTCTAGATCATAGATCTGAATTTTTGAACCTGAAGTCGCCCTGCATAGCGAAATCTGTAATGATTTATAAATCATGTTATGACGTTCTACACTGTATGTGTATTATTATATGGCAGCGCGCTGTCAAATCCAATATTTTGAACACGATCTTTGAAATCTGGCTGCTCATTTCTGGGGCAGACTGAGGAAAAACAAAATTACACGTGTCTTTTTATTTTCAGTGTAGATCATAGATCTGAATTTTTTAACCTGAAGTCGCCCTGCATAGCGAAATCTGTAATGATTTATAAATCATGTTATGACGTTCTACACTGTAAGTGTATTATTATATGGCAGCGCGCTGTCAAATCCAATATTTGGAAACGATCTTTGAAATCTGGCTGCTCATTTCTGGGGCAGACTGAGGAAAAAACAAAATTACACGTGTCTTTTTATTTTCAGTGTAGATCATAGATCTGAATTTTTGAACCTGAAGTCGCCCTGCATAGCGAAATCTGTAATGATTTATAAATCATGTTATGCGTTCTACACTGTAAGTGTATTATAAGTGGCAGTCTAATTCTACATTTTTTTGAACACGATCTTTGAAATCTGGCTGCTCATTTATGGGGCAAACTGAGGAAAATTCCAATTGCACTTGTCTTTTTATTTTCAGTCTAGATCAGCGATCTTAATTTCTAATCCTGAAGTCCCCCTGCGAAGCAAAATCTGTAATGATTTATATATCATGTTATTACGCTCAACACTGTATGCATGTTATATTTAGAATACTAAACTCAATGAAATATTATAACTGATTCACACTAAAGTGTCGATTTTACGAAACAAGAAGATCGATCGTACCCCAATCGTATCCTACGTGAGGCTGCAAGGCATAATTCATAGGTCATACTACTCATAGTTTGAGGTTACTGCAGTCCCACTTATTGGGCCGTTAGAATTTTTTTTTTCACGATTTTTTATTTAGTCCTTCGCACTAACGTCCCACGCTAAGCAATGCAGTAAAACATAAAATCATAAACCGATCACCTAAAACATGTCTGAAATCAAGTGAAAACATTCCACCTCCCCCTAAAAAAATCCTAACGCGCTTTAACAATGAGCCCGTGTACAAACCATATTACGAAGGCTGGGATCTTGACCATAATTCACTGACTATGCCAGACGACTGGCTCATGCCATGCTTATAGGCAAGCCCATAGAGCCTGCGTGAAAAAAAATGAGTTGTGACATGAAATGGTCCTGGATTATGTTTGTCATAGTCAGTTAGATGCGGTCTAGTTTCCACCTTCGTGCATAAGTTTGTGAATCATTATATATGACAGCCCGCGGTCAAATCCTATATTTTGAACACGATCTTTGAAATCTGGCTGCTCATTTCTGGGGCAGACTGAGGAAAAACAAAATTTCACGTGTCTTTTTATTTTCAGTCTAGATCATAGATCTGAATTTTTGAACCTGAAGTCGCCCTGCATAGCGAAATCTGTAATGATTTATGAATCATGTTATGACGTTCTACACTGTATGTGTATTATTATATGGCAACGCGCTGTCAACTCCAATATTTGAAACTATCTTTGAAATCTTGTTGCTCATTTCTGGGGCAGACTGAGGAAAAACAAAATTACACGTGTCTTTTTATTTTCAGTGTAGATCATAGATATGAATTTTTGAACCTGAAGTCGCCCTGCATAGCGAAATCTGTAATGATTTATAAATCATGTTATGACGTTCTACACTGTAAGTGTATTATTATATGGCAGCGCGCTGTCAAATCCAATATTTTGAAACGATCTTTGAAATCTGGCTGCTCATTTCTGGGGCAGACTGAGGAAAAACAAAATTACACGTGTCTTTTTATTTTCAGTGTAGATCATAGATCTGAATTTTTTAACCTGAAGTCGCCCTGCATAGCGAAATCTGTAATGATTTATAAATCATGTTATGACGTTCTACACTGTATGTGTATTATAAGTGGCAGTCTAATTCTACATTTTTTTGAACACGATCTTTGAAATCTGGCTGCTCATTTATGGGGCAAACTGAGGAAAATTCCAATTGCACTTGTCTTTTTATTTTCAGTCTAGATCAGCGATCTTAATTTCTAATCCTGAAGTCCCCCTGCGAAGCAAAATCTGTAATGATTTATATATCATGTTATTACGCTCAACACTGTATGCATGTTATATTTAGAATACGAAACTCAATGAAATATTATAACTGATTCACACTAAAGTGTCGATTTTACGAAGCAAGAAGATCGATCGTACCCCCATCGTATCCTACGTGAGGCTGCAAGGCATAATTCATAGGTCATACTACTAATAGTTTGAGGTTACTGCAGTCCCACTTATTGGGCCGTTAGAATTTTTTTTTTCACGATTTTTTATTTCGTCCTTCGCACTAACGTCCCACGCTAAGCAATGCAGTAAAACATAAAATCATAAACCGATCACCTAAAACATGTCTGAAATCAAGTGAAAACATTCCACCTCCCCCTAAAAAAATCCTAACGCGCTTTAACAATGAGCCCGTGTACAAACCATATTACGAAGGCTGGGATCTTGACCATAATTCACAGACTATGCCAGACGACTGGCTCATGCCATGCTTATAGGCAAGCCCATAGAGCCTGCGTGGAAAAAAAATGAGTTGTGACATGAAATGGTCCTGGATTATGTTTGTCATAGTCAGTTAGATGCGGTCTAGTTTCCACCTTCGTGCATAAGTTTGTGTATCATTATATATGACAGCCCGCGGTCAAATCCTATATTTTGAACACGATCTTTGAAATCTGGCTGCTCATTTCTGGGGCAAACTGAGGAAAAACAAAATTTCACGTGTCTTTTTATTTTCAGTCTAGATCATAGATCTGAATTTTTGAACCTGAAGTCGCCCTGCATAGCGAAATCTGTAATGATTTATGAATCATGTTATGACGTTCTACACTGTATGTGTATTATTATATGGCAACGCGCTGTCAACTCCAATATTTGAAACTATCTTTGAAATCTGGCTGCTCATTTCTGGGGCAGACTGAGGAAAAACAAAATTACACGTGTCTTTTTATTTTCAGTGTAGATCATAGATCTGAATTTTTTAACCTGAAGTCGCCCTGCATAGCGAAATCTGTAATGATTTATAAATCATGTTATGACGTTCTACACTGTAAGTGTATTATTATATGGCAGCTCGCTGTCAAATCCAATATTTGGAAACGATCTTTGAAATCTGGCTGCTCATTTCTGGGGCAGACTGAGGAAAAAACAAAATTACACGTGTCTTTTTATTTTCAGTGTAGATCATAGATCTGAATTTTTTAACCTGAAGTCGCCCTGCATAGCGAAATCTGTAATGATTTATAAATCATGTTATGACGTTCTACACTGTAAGTGTATTATTATATGGCAGCGCGCTGTCAAATCCAATATTTGGAAACGATCTTTGAAATCTGGCTGCTCATTTCTGGGGCAGACTGAGGAAAAAACAAAATTACACGTGTCTTTTTATTTTCAGTGTAGATCATAGATCTGAATTTTTGAACCTGAAGTCGCCCTGCATAGCGAAATCTGTAATGATTTATAAATCATGTTATGACGTTCTACACTGTAAGTGTATTATTATATGGCAGTGCGCTGTCAAATCCAATATTTTGAAACGATCTTTGAAATCTGGCTGCTCATTTCTGGGGCAGACTGAGGAAAAACAAAATTACACGTGTCTTTTTATTTTCAGTGTAGATCATAGATCTGAATTTTTTAACCTGAAGTCGCCCTGCATAGCGAAATCTGTAATGATTTATAAATCATGTTTTGACGTTCTACACTGTATGTGTATTATAAGTGGCAGTCTAATTCTGCATTTTTTTGAACACGATCTTTGAAATCTGGCTGCTCATTTATGGGGCAAACTGAGGAAAATTCCAATTGCACTTGTCTTTTTATTTTCAGTCTAGATCAGCGATCTTAATTTCTAATCCTGAAGTCCCCCTGCGAAGCAAAATCTGTAATGATTTATATATCATGTTATTACGCTCAACACTGTATGCATGTTATATTTAGAATACGAAACTCAATGAAATAATTATTATAACTGATTCACACTAAAGTGTCGATTTTACGAAGCAAGAAGATCGATCGTACCCCCATCGTATCCTACGTGAGGCTGCAAGGCATAATTCATAGGTCATACTACTAATAGTTTGAGGTTACTGCAGTCCCACTTATTGGGCCGTTAGAATTTTTTTTTCACGATTTTTTATTTCGTCCTTCGCACTAACGTCCCACGCTAAGCAATGCAGTAAAACATAAAATCATAAACCGATCACCTAAAACATGTCTGAAATCAAGTGAAAACATTCCACCTCCCCCTAAAAAAATCCTAACGCGCTTTAACAATGAGCCCGTGTACAAACCATATTACGAAGGCTGGGATCTTGACCATAATTCACTGACTATGCCAGACGACTGGCTCATGCCATGCTTATAGGCAAGCCCATAGAGCCTGCGTGGAAAAAAATGAGTTGTGACATGAAATGGTCCTGGATTATGTTTGTCATAGTCAGTTAGATGCGGTCTAGTTTCCACCTTCGTGCATAAGTTTGTGTATCATTATATATGACAGCCCGCGGTCAAATCCTATATTTTGAACACGATCTTTGAAATCTGGCTGCTCATTTCTGGGGCAGACTGAGGAAAAACAAAATTTCACGTGTCTTTTTATTTTCAGTCTAGATCATAGATCTGAATTTTTGAACCTGAAGTCGCCCTGCATAGCGAAATCTGTAATGATTTATGAATCATGTTATGACGTTCTACACTGTATGTGTATTATTATATGGCAACGCGCTGTCAACTCCAATATTTGAAACTATCTTTGAAATCTGGCTGCTCATTTCTGGGGCAGACTGAGGAAAAACAAAATTACACGTGTCTTTTTATTTTCAGTGTAGATCATAGATCTGAATTTTTTAACCTGAAGTCGCCCTGCATAGCGAAATCTTTAATGATTTATAAATCATGTTATGACGTTCTACACTGTAAGTGTATTATTAGACAAGTTGATTGGCTTTTTCTTGTTCGAAATGGTTCCTGGTAGTCATAGATACCTTTGAGGAAGATGACATGTAATTCTGAAAAAAGTCAGTTTTGGTCCAAAATTTAAAAAAACTGCATTGGGGGACCAAGGCAAATTGGTGAAATTTCACTGATGAATAAAATGGTCTCAACTTACCCCAAATCCTTCCAAGACAAGTTGATTGGCTTTTTCTTGTTCGAAATGGTTCCTGGTAGTCATAGATACCTTTGAGGAAGATGACATGTAATTCTGAAAAAAATCAGTTTTGGTCCAAAATTGAAAAAAAACTGCTTTGGGGGACCAAGGCAAATTGGTGAAATTTCACTGATGAAAAAAAATGGCCTGAAAATACACTAAAATCCTTCCAAGACAAGTTGATTGGCTTTTTCTTGTTCGAAATGGTTCCTGGTAGTCATAGATACCTTTGAGGAAGATGACATGTAATTCTGAAAAAAAGTCAGTTTTGGTCCAAAATTGAAAAAAACTGCATTGGGGGACCAAGGCAAATTGGTGAAATTTCACTGATGAATAAAATGGTCTCAACTTACCCCAAATCCTTCCAAGACAAGTTGATTGGCTTTTTCTTGTTCGAAATGGTTCCTGGTAGTCATAGATACCTTTGAGGAAGATGACATGTAATTCTGAAAAAAGTCAGTTTTGGTCCAAAATTGAAAAAAACTGCATTGGGGGACCAAGGCAAATTGGTGAAATTTCACTGATGAATAAAATGGTCTCAACTTACCCCAAATCCTTCCAAGACAAGTTGATTGGCTTTTTCTTGTTCGAAATGGTTCCTGGTAGTCATAGATACCTTTGAGGAAGATGACATGTAATTCTGAAAAAAATCAGTTTTGGTCCAAAATTGAAAAAAAAACTGCTTTGGGGGACCAAGGCAAATTGGTGAAATTTCACTGATGAAAAAAAATGGCCTGAAAATACACTAAAATCCTTCCAAGACAAGTTGATTGGCTTTTTCTTGTTCGAAATGGTTCCTGGTAGTCATAGATACCTTTGAGGAAGATGACATGTAATTCTGAAAAAAAGTCAGTTTTGGTCCAAAATTGAAAAAAACTGCATTGGGGGACCAAGGCAAATTGGTGAAATTTCACTGATTAATAAAATGGTCTGAACTTACCCCAAATCCTTCCAAGACAAGTTGATTGGCTTTTTCTTGTTCGAAATGGTTCCTGGTAGTCATAGATACCTTTGAGGAAGATGACATGTAATTCTGAAAAAAAGTCAGTTTTGGTCCAAAATTAAAAAAAAAACTGCTTTGGGGGACCAAGGCAAATTGGTGAAATTTCACTGATGAATAAAATGGTCTGAACTTACCCCAAATCCTTCCAAGACAAGTTGATTGGCTTTTTCTTGTTCGAAATGGTTCCTGGTAGTCATAGATACCTTTGAGGAAGATGACATGAAATTCTGAAAAAAAGTCAGTTTTGGTCCAAAATTGAACAAAACTGCTTTGGGGGACCAAGGCAAATTGGTGAAATTTCACTGATGAATAAAGTGGTCTCAACTTACCCCAAATCCTTCCAAGACAAGTTGATTGGCTTTTTCTTGTTCGAAATGGTTCCAGGTAGTCATAGATACCTTTGAGGAAGATGACATGTAATTCTGAAAAAAGTCAGTTTTGGTCCAAAAATGAAAAAAACTGCTTTGGGGGACCAAGGCAAATTGGTGAAATTTCACTGATGAATAAAATGGTCTCAACTTACCCCAAATCCTTCCAAGACGAGCTGATTGGCTTTTTCTTGTTCGAAATGGTTCCAGGTAGTCATAGATACCTTTGAGGAAGATGACATGTAATTCTGAAAAAAGTCAGTTTTGGTCCAAAAATGAAAAAAACTGCTTTGGGGGACCAAGGCAAATTGGTGAAATTTCACTGATGTATAAAATGGTCTCAACTTACCCCAAATCCTTCCAAGACGAGCTGATTGGCTTTTTCTTGTTCGAAATGGTTCCAGGTAGTCATAGATACCTTTGAGGAAGATGACATGTAATTCTGAAAAAAGTCAGTTTTGGTCCAAAAATGAAAAAAACTGCTTTGGGGGACCAAGGCAAATTGGTGAAATTTCACTGATGAATAAAATGGCCTGAAAATACACTAAAATCCTTCCAAGACAAGTTGATTGGCTTTTTCTTGTTCGAAATGGTTCCTGGTAGTCATAGATACCTTTGAGGAAGATGACACGTAATTCTGAAAAAAGTAAGTTTTGGTCCAAAATTGAACAAAACTGCTTTGGGGGACCAAGGCAAATTGGTGAAATTTCACTGATGAATAAAATGGCCTGAAAATACACTAAAATCCTTCCAAGACAAGTTGATTGGCTTTTTCTTGTTCGAAATGGTTCCTGGTAGTCATAGATACCTTTGAGGAAGATGACACGTAATTCTGAAAAAAGTAAGTTTTGGTCCAAAATTGAACAAAACTGCTTTGGGGGACCAAGGCAAATTGGTGAAATTTCACTGATGAATAAAATGGCCTGAAAATACACTAACATCCTTCCAAGACAAGTTGATTGGCTTTTTCTTGTTCGAAATGGTTCCAGGTAGTCATAGATACCTTTGAGGAAGATGACATGTAATTCTGAAAAAAGTCAGTTTTGGTCCAAAATTGAAAAAAAAACTGCTTTGGGGGACCAAGGCAAATTGGTGAAATTTCACTGATGAAAAAAATGGCCTGAAAATACACTAAAATCCTTCCAAGACAAGTTGATTGGTTTTTTCTTGTTAGAAATGGTTCCTGGTAGTCATAGATACCTTTGAGGAAGATGACATGTAATTCTGAAAAAAGTCAGTTTTGGTCCAAAATTTAAAAAAACTGCATTGGGGGACCAAGGCAAATTGGTGAAATTTCACTGATGAATAAAATGGTCTCAACTTACCCCAAATCCTTCCAAGACAAGTTGATTGGCTTTTTCTTGTTCGAAATGGTTCCTGGTAGTCATAGATACCTTTGAGGAAGATGACATGAAATTCTGAAAAAAAGTCAGTTTTGGTCCAAAATTGAACAAAACTGCTTTGGGGGACCAAGGCAAATTGGTGAAATTTCACTGATGAATAAAGTGGTCTCAACTTACCCCAAATCCTTCCAAGACAAGTTGATTGGCTTTTTCTTGTTCGAAATGGTTCCAGGTAGTCATAGATACCTTTGAGGAAGATGACATGTAATTCTGAAAAAAGTCAGTTTTGGTCCAAAAATGAAAAAAACTGCTTTGGGGGACCAAGGCAAATTGGTGAAATTTCACTGATGAATAAAATGGTCTCAACTTACCCCAAATCCTTCCAAGACGAGCTGATTGGCTTTTTCTTGTTCGAAATGGTTCCAGGTAGTCATAGATACCTTTGAGGAAGATGACATGTAATTCTGAAAAAAGTCAGTTTTGGTCCAAAAATGAAAAAAACTGCTTTGGGGGACCAAGGCAAATTGGTGAAATTTCACTGATGTATAAAATGGTCTCAACTTACCCCAAATCCTTCCAAGACGAGCTGATTGGCTTTTTCTTGTTCGAAATGGTTCCAGGTAGTCATAGATACCTTTGAGGAAGATGACATGTAATTCTGAAAAAAGTCAGTTTTGGTCCAAAAATGAAAAAAACTGCTTTGGGGGACCAAGGCAAATTGGTGAAATTTCACTGATGAATAAAATGGCCTGAAAATACACTAAAATCCTTCCAAGACAAGTTGATTGGCTTTTTCTTGTTCGAAATGGTTCCTGGTAGTCATAGATACCTTTGAGGAAGATGACACGTAATTCTGAAAAAAGTAAGTTTTGGTCCAAAATTGAACAAAACTGCTTTGGGGGACCAAGGCAAATTGGTGAAATTTCACTGATGAATAAAATGGCCTGAAAATACACTAAAATCCTTCCAAGACAAGTTGATTGGCTTTTTCTTGTTCGAAATGGTTCCTGGTAGTCATAGATACCTTTGAGGAAGATGACACGTAATTCTGAAAAAAGTAAGTTTTGGTCCAAAATTGAACAAAACTGCTTTGGGGGACCAAGGCAAATTGGTGAAATTTCACTGATGAATAAAATGGCCTGAAAATACACTAACATCCTTCCAAGACAAGTTGATTGGCTTTTTCTTGTTCGAAATGGTTCCAGGTAGTCATAGATACCTTTGAGGAAGATGACATGTAATTCTGAAAAAAGTCAGTTTTGGTCCAAAATTGAAAAAAAAACTGCTTTGGGGGACCAAGGCAAATTGGTGAAATTTCACTGATGAAAAAAATGGCCTGAAAATACACTAAAATCCTTCCAAGACAAGTTGATTGGTTTTTTCTTGTTAGAAATGGTTCCTGGTAGTCATAGATACCTTTGAGGAAGATGACATGTAATTCTGAAAAAAGTCAGTTTTGGTCCAAAATTTAAAAAAACTGCATTGGGGGACCAAGGCAAATTGGTGAAATTTCACTGATGAATAAAATGGTCTCAACTTACCCCAAATCCTTCCAAGACAAGTTGATTGGCTTTTTCTTGTTCGAAATGGTTCCTGGTAGTCATAGATACCTTTGAGGAAGATGACATGTAATTCTGAAAAAAAGTCAGTTTTGGTCCAAAATTAAAAAAAAAACTGCTTTGGGGGACCAAGGCAAATTGGTGAAATTTCACTGATGAATAAAATGGCCTGAAAATACACTAAAATCCTTCCAAGACAAGTTGATTGGCTTTTTCTTGTTCGAAATGGTTCCTGGTAGTCATAGATACCTTTGAGGAAGATGACATGTAATTCTGAAAAAAGTCAGTTTTGGTCCAAAATTGAACAAAACTGCTTTGGGGGACCAAGGCAAATTGGTGAAATTTCACTGATGAATAAAGTGGTCTCAACTTACCCCAAATCCTTCCAAGACAAGTTGATTGGCTTTTTCTTGTTCGAAATGGTTCCAGGTAGTCATAGATACCTTTGAGGAAGATGACATGTAATTCTGAAAAAAGTCAGTTTTGGTCCAAAATTGAAAAAAACTGCATTGGGGGACCAAGGCAAATTGGTGAAATTTCACTGATGAATAAAATGGTCTCAACTTACCCCAAATCCTTCCAAGACAAGTTGATTGGCTTTTTCTTGTTCGAAATGGTTCCTGGTAGTCATAGATACCTTTGAGGAAGATGACATGAAATTCTGAAAAAAAGTCAGTTTTGGTCCAAAATTGAACAAAACTGCTTTGGGGGACCAAGGCAAATTGGTGAAATTTCACTGATGAATAAAATGGCCTGAAAATACACTAAAATCCTTCCAAGACAAGTTGATTGGCTTTTTCTTGTTCGAAATGGTTCCTGGTAGTCATAGATACCTTTGAGGAAGATGACATGTAATTCTGAAAAAAGTCAGTTTTGGTCCAAAATTGAACAAAACTGCTTTGGGGGACCAAGGCAAATTGGTGAAATTTCACTGATGAATAAAGTGGTCTCAACTTACCCCAAATCCTTCCAAGACAAGTTGATTGGCTTTTTCTTGTTCGAAATGGTTCCAGGTAGTCATAGATACCTTTGAGGAAGATGACATGTAATTCTGAAAAAAGTCAGTTTTGGTCCAAAAATGAAAAAAACTGCTTTGGGGGACCAAGGCAAATTGGTGAAATTTCACTGATGAATAAAATGGTCTCAACTTACCCCAAATCCTTCCAAGACAAGTTGATTGGCTTTTTCTTGTTCGAAATGGTTCCTGGTAGTCATAGATACCTTTGAGGAAGATGACATGTAATTCTGAAAAAAGTCAGTTTTGGTCCAAAATTGAAAAAAAATGCTTTGGGGGACCAAGGCAAATTGGTGAAATTTCACTGATGAATAAAATGGCCTGAAAATACACTAAAATCCTTCCAAGACAAGTTGATTGGCTTTTTCTTGTTCGAAATGGTTCCTGGTAGTCATAGATACCTTTGAGGAAGATGACACGTAATTCTGAAAAAAGTAAGTTTTGGTCCAAAATTGAACAAAACTGCTTTGGGGGACCAAGGCAAATTGGTGAAATTTCACTGATGAATAAAGTGGTCTCAACTTACCCCAAATCCTTCCAAGACAAGTTGATTGGCTTTTTCTTGTTCGAAATGGTTCCAGGTAGTCATAGATACCTTTGAGGAAGATGACATGTAATTCTGAAAAAAGTCAGTTTTGGTCCAAAATTGAAAAAAACTGCATTGGGGGACCAAGGCAAATTGGTGAAATTTCACTGATGAATAAAATGGTCTCAACTTACCCCAAATCCTTCCAAGACAAGTTGATTGGCTTTTTCTTGTTCGAAATGGTTCCTGGTAGTCATAGATACCTTTGAGGAAGATGACATGAAATTCTGAAAAAAAGTCAGTTTTGGTCCAAAATTGAACAAAACTGCTTTGGGGGACCAAGGCAAATTGGTGAAATTTCACTGATGAATAAAATGGCCTGAAAATACACTAAAATCCTTCCAAGACAAGTTGATTGGCTTTTTCTTGTTCGAAATGGTTCCTGGTAGTCATAGATACCTTTGAGGAAGATGACATGTAATTCTGAAAAAAGTCAGTTTTGGTCCAAAATTGAACAAAACTGCTTTGGGGGACCAAGGCAAATTGGTGAAATTTCACTGATGAATAAAGTGGTCTCAACTTACCCCAAATCCTTCCAAGACAAGTTGATTGGCTTTTTCTTGTTCGAAATGGTTCCAGGTAGTCATAGATACCTTTGAGGAAGATGACATGTAATTCTGAAAAAAGTCAGTTTTGGTCCAAAAATGAAAAAAACTGCTTTGGGGGACCAAGGCAAATTGGTGAAATTTCACTGATGAATAAAATGGTCTCAACTTACCCCAAATCCTTCCAAGACAAGTTGATTGGCTTTTTCTTGTTCGAAATGGTTCCTGGTAGTCATAGATACCTTTGAGGAAGATGACATGTAATTCTGAAAAAAGTCAGTTTTGGTCCAAAATTGAAAAAAAATGCTTTGGGGGACCAAGGCAAATTGGTGAAATTTCACTGATGAATAAAATGGCCTGAAAATACACTAAAATCCTTCCAAGACAAGTTGATTGGCTTTTTCTTGTTCGAAATGGTTCCTGGTAGTCATAGATACCTTTGAGGAAGATGACACGTAATTCTGAAAAAAGTAAGTTTTGGTCCAAAATTGAACAAAACTGCTTTGGGAGACCAAGGCAAATTGGTGAAATTTCACTGATGAATAAAATGGTCTCAACTTACCTCAAATTCTTCCAAAACAAGTTAATCGGCATTTTTCTTGTTCGAAATGGTTTCTGGTAGTCATAGATACCCTTTGAGGAAGATGACATGTAATTCTGAAAAAAAAAACAGTTTTGGTCCAAAATTGAAAAAAACTGCTTTGGGGGACCAAGGCAAATTGGTGAAATTTCACTGATGAATAAAATGGCCTGAAAATACACTAAAATCCTTCCAAGACAAGTTGATTGGCATTTTTCTTGCTCGAAATGGTTCCTGGTAGTCATAAATACCTTTGAGGAAGATGACATGTAATTCTGAAAAAAGGCAGTTTTGGTCAAAAATTGAAAAAAACTGCTTTGGGGGACCAAGGCAAATTGGTAAAATTTCACTGCTGAATAATATGGCCTGAAAATACACTAAAATCCTTCCAAGACAAGTTGATTGGCATTTTTCTTGCTCGAAATGGTTCCTGGTAGTCACAGCTACATATGAGGAAGATGACATGTTATTCTGAAAAAAGTCAGTTTTGGTCAAAAATTGAAAAAAACTCCTTTGGGGGACCAAGGCAAATTGGGGAAATTTCACTGTTGAATAAAATGGCCTGAAAAAACACTAAAATCCTTCCAAGACAAGTTGATTGGCTTTTTCTTGTTCGAAATGGTTCCTGGTAGTCATAGATACCTTTGAGGAAGATGACATGTAATTCTGAAAAAAGTAAGTTTTGGTCAAAAATTGTAAAAAAAACTGCTTTGGGGGACCAAGGCAAATTGGTGAAATTTCACTGCTGAATAAAATGGTCTCAACTTACCCCAAATCCTTCCAAGACAAGTTAATTGGCTTTTTCTTGTTCGAAATGGTTCCTGGTAGTCATAGATACCTTTGAGGAAGATGACATGTAATTCTGAAAAAAGTAAGTTTTGGTCAAAAATTGTAAAAAAAACTGCTTTGGGGGACCAAGGCAAATTGGTGAAATTTCACTGCTGAATAAAATGGTCTCAACTTACCCCAAATCCTTCCAAGACAAGTTAATTGGCTTTTTCTTGTTCGAAATGGTTCCTGGTAGTCATAGATACCTTTGAGGAAGATGACATGTAATTCTGAAAAAAGTCAGTTTTGGTCAAAAATTGAAAAAAACTGCTTTGGGGGACCAAGGCAAATTAGTGAAATTTCACTGCTGAATAAAATGGTCTCAACTTACCTCCAATTCTTCCAAGACAAGTTGATTGGCATTTTTCTTGTTCGAAATGGTTCCTGGTAGTCATAGATACCTTTGAGGAAGGTGACATGTAATTTTGAAAAAAGTAAGTTTTGGTCAAAAATTGAAAAAAACTGCTTTGGGGGACCAAGGCAAATTAGTTAAATTTCACTGCTGAATAAAATGGCCTGAAAATACACTAAAATCCTTCCAAGACAAGTTGATTGGCATTTTCTTGTTCGAGATGGTTCCTGGTAGTCACAGCTACATATACGGAGGATGACATGTAATTCTGAAAAAAGTCAGTTTTGGTCAAAAATTAAAAAAAAATCCTTTGGGGGACCAAGGCAAATTGGTGAAATTTCATTGCTGAATAAAATGGCCTGAAAATACACTAAAATCCTTCCAAGACAAGTTGATTGGCTTTTTCTTGTTCGAAATGGTTCCTGGTTGTCATAGATACCTTTGAGGAAGATGACATGTAATTCTGAAAAAAGTCAGTTTTGGTCAAAAATTAAAAAAAAACTGCTTTGGGGGACCAAGGCAAATTGGTGAAATTTCACTGCTGAATAAAATGGCCTGAAAATACACTAAAATCCTTCCAAGACAAGTTGATTGGCTTTTTCTTGTTCGAAATGGTTCCTGGTTGTCATAGATACCTTTGAGGAAGATGACACGTAATTCTGAAAAAAGTAAGTTTTGGTCCAAAATTGAACAAAACTGCTTTGGGGGACCAAGGCAAATTGGTGAAATTTCACTGATGAATAAAATGGCCTGAAAATACACTAACATCCTTCCAAGACAAGTTGATTGGCTTTTTCTTGTTCGAAATGGTTCCAGGTAGTCATAGATACCTTTGAGGAAGATGACATGTAATTCTGAAAAAAGTCAGTTTTGGTCCAAAATTGAAAAAAAAACTGCTTTGGGGGACCAAGGCAAATTGGTGAAATTTCACTGATGAAAAAAATGGCCTGAAAATACACTAAAATCCTTCCAAGACAAGTTGATTGGCTTTTTCTTGTTCGAAATGGTTCCTGGTAGTCATAGATACCTTTGAGGAAGATGACATGTAATTCTGAAAAAAGTCAGTTTTGGTCCAAAATTTAAAAAAACTGCATTGGGGGACCAAGGCAAATTGGTGAAATTTCACTGATGAATAAAATGGTCTCAACTTACCCCAAATCCTTCCAAGACAAGTTGATTGGCTTTTTCTTGTTCGAAATGGTTCCTGGTAGTCATAGATACCTTTGAGGAAGATGACATGTAATTCTGAAAAAAAGTCAGTTTTGGTCCAAAATTAAAAAAAAAACTGCTTTGGGGGACCAAGGCAAATTGGTGAAATTTCACTGATGAATAAAATGGTCTCAACTTACCCCAAATCCTTCCAAGACAAGTTGATTGGCTTTTTCTTGTTCGAAATGGTTCCTGGTACTCATAGATACCTTTGAGGAAGATGACATGAAATTCTGAAAAAAAGTAAGTTTTGGTCCAAAATTGAACAAAACTGCTTTGGGGGACCAAGGCAAATTGGTGAAATTTCACTGATGAATAAAATGGCCTGAAAATACACTAAAATCCTTCCAAGACAAGTTGATTGGCTTTTTCTTGTTCGAAATGGTTCCTGGTAGTCATAGATACCTTTGAGGAAGATGACATGTAATTCTGAAAAAAGTCAGTTTTGGTCCAAAATTGAACAAAACTGCTTTGGGGGACCAAGGCAAATTGGTGAAATTTCACTGATGAATAAAGTGGTCTCAACTTACCCCAAATCCTTCCAAGACAAGTTGATTGGCTTTTTCTTGTTCGAAATGGTTCCAGGTAGTCATAGATACCTTTGAGGAAGATGACATGTAATTCTGAAAAAAGTCAGTTTTGGTCCAAAATTGAAAAAAACTGCATTGGGGGACCAAGGCAAATTGGTGAAATTTCACTGATGAATAAAATGGTCTCAACTTACCCCAAATCCTTCCAAGACAAGTTGATTGGCTTTTTCTTGTTCGAAATGGTTCCTGGTAGTCATAGATACCTTTGAGGAAGATGACATGAAATTCTGAAAAAAAGTCAGTTTTGGTCCAAAATTGAACAAAACTGCTTTGGGGGACCAAGGCAAATTGGTGAAATTTCACTGATGAATAAAATGGCCTGAAAATACACTAAAATCCTTCCAAGACAAGTTGATTGGCTTTTTCTTGTTCGAAATGGTTCCTGGTAGTCATAGATACCTTTGAGGAAGATGACATGTAATTCTGAAAAAAGTCAGTTTTGGTCCAAAATTGAACAAAACTGCTTTGGGGGACCAAGGCAAATTGGTGAAATTTCACTGATGAATAAAGTGGTCTCAACTTACCCCAAATCCTTCCAAGACAAGTTGATTGGCTTTTTCTTGTTCGAAATGGTTCCAGGTAGTCATAGATACCTTTGAGGAAGATGACATGTAATTCTGAAAAAAGTCAGTTTTGGTCCAAAAATGAAAAAAACTGCTTTGGGGGACCAAGGCAAATTGGTGAAATTTCACTGATGAATAAAATGGTCTCAACTTACCCCAAATCCTTCCAAGACAAGTTGATTGGCTTTTTCTTGTTCGAAATGGTTCCTGGTAGTCATAGATACCTTTGAGGAAGATGACATGTAATTCTGAAAAAAGTCAGTTTTGGTCCAAAATTGAAAAAAAATGCTTTGGGGGACCAAGGCAAATTGGTGAAATTTCACTGCTGAATAAAATGGCCTGAAAATACACTAAAATCCTTCCAAGACAAGTTGATTGGCTTTTTCTTGTTCGAAATGGTTCCTGGTAGTCATAGATACCTTTGAGGAAGATGACATGTAATTCTGAAAAAAGTCAGTTTTGGTCCAAAATTGAACAAAACTGCTTTGGGGGACCAAGGCAAATTGGTGAAATTTCACTGATGAATAAAGTGGTCTCAACTTACCCCAAATCCTTCCAAGACAAGTTGATTGGCTTTTTCTTGTTCGAAATGGTTCCAGGTAGTCATAGATACCTTTGAGGAAGATGACATGTAATTCTGAAAAAAGTCAGTTTTGGTCCAAAATTGAAAAAAACTGCATTGGGGGACCAAGGCAAATTGGTGAAATTTCACTGATGAATAAAATGGTCTCAACTTACCCCAAATCCTTCCAAGACAAGTTGATTGGCTTTTTCTTGTTCGAAATGGTTCCTGGTAGTCATAGATACCTTTGAGGAAGATGACATGAAATTCTGAAAAAAAGTCAGTTTTGGTCCAAAATTGAACAAAACTGCTTTGGGGGACCAAGGCAAATTGGTGAAATTTCACTGATGAATAAAATGGCCTGAAAATACACTAAAATCCTTCCAAGACAAGTTGATTGGCTTTTTCTTGTTCGAAATGGTTCCTGGTAGTCATAGATACCTTTGAGGAAGATGACATGTAATTCTGAAAAAAGTCAGTTTTGGTCCAAAATTGAACAAAACTGCTTTGGGGGACCAAGGCAAATTGGTGAAATTTCACTGATGAATAAAGTGGTCTCAACTTACCCCAAATCCTTCCAAGACAAGTTGATTGGCTTTTTCTTGTTCGAAATGGTTCCAGGTAGTCATAGATACCTTTGAGGAAGATGACATGTAATTCTGAAAAAAGTCAGTTTTGGTCCAAAAATGAAAAAAACTGCTTTGGGGGACCAAGGCATATTGGTGAAATTTCACTGATGAATAAAATGGTCTCAACTTACCCCAAATCCTTCCAAGACAAGTTGATTGGCTTTTTCTTGTTCGAAATGGTTCCAGGTAGTCATAGATACCTTTGAGGAAGATGACATGTAATTCTGAAAAAAGTCAGTTTTGGTCCAAAATTGAAAAAAACTGCATTGGGGGACCAAGGCAAATTGGTGAAATTTCACTGATGAATAAAATGGTCTCAACTTACCCCAAATCCTTCCAAGACAAGTTGATTGGCTTTTTCTTGTTCGAAATGGTTCCAGGTAGTCATAGATACCTTTGAGGAAGATGACATGTAATTCTGAAAAAAGTCAGTTTTGGTCCAAAATTGAAAAAAACTGCATTGGGGGACCAAGGCAAATTGGTGAAATTTCACTGATGAATAAAATGGTCTCAACTTACCCCAAATCCTTCCAAGACAAGTTGATTGGCTTTTTCTTGTTCGAAATGGTTCCTGGTAGTCATAGATACCTTTGAGGAAGATGACATGAAATTCTGAAAAAAAGTCAGTTTTGGTCCAAAATTGAACAAAACTGCTTTGGGGGACCAAGGCAAATTGGTGAAATTTCACTGATGAATAAAATGGCCTGAAAATACACTAAAATCCTTCCAAGACAAGTTGATTGGCATTTTTCTTGCTCGAAATGGTTCCTGGTAGTCATAAATACCTTTGAGGAAGATGACATGTAATTCTGAAAAAAGTCAGTTTTGGTCCAAAATTGAACAAAACTGCTTTGGGGGACCAAGGCAAATTGGTGAAATTTCACTGATGAATAAAGTGGTCTCAACTTACCCCAAATCCTTCCAAGACAAGTTGATTGGCTTTTTCTTGTTCGAAATGGTTCCAGGTAGTCATAGATACCTTTGAGGAAGATGACATGTAATTCTGAAAAAAGTCAGTTTTGGTCCAAAATTGAAAAAAACTGCATTGGGGGACCAAGGCAAATTGGTGAAATTTCACTGATGAATAAAATGGTCTCAACTTACCCCAAATCCTTCCAAGACAAGTTGATTGGCTTTTTCTTGTTCGAAATGGTTCCTGGTAGTCATAGATACCTTTGAGGAAGATGACATGTAATTCTGAAAAAAAGTCAGTTTTGGTCCAAAATTAAAAAAAAAACTGCTTTGGGGGACCAAGGCAAATTGGTGAAATTTCACTGATGAATAAAATGGTCTCAACTTACCCCAAATCCTTCCAAGACAAGTTGATTGGCTTTTTCTTGTTCGAAATGGTTCCTGGTAGTCATAGATACCTTTGAGGAAGATGACATGAAATTCTGAAAAAAAGTAAGTTTTGGTCCAAAATTGAACAAAACTGCTTTGGGGGACCAAGGCAAATTGGTGAAATTTCACTGATGAATAAAATGGCCTGAAAATACACTAAAATCCTTCCAAGACAAGTTGATTGGCTTTTTCTTGTTCGAAATGGTTCCTGGTAGTCATAGATACCTTTGAGGAAGATGACATGTAATTCTGAAAAAAGTCAGTTTTGGTCCAAAATTGAACAAAACTGCTTTGGGGGACCAAGGCAAATTGGTGAAATTTCACTGATGAATAAAGTGGTCTCAACTTACCCCAAATCCTTCCAAGACAAGTTGATTGGCTTTTTCTTGTTCGAAATGGTTCCAGGTAGTCATAGATACCTTTGAGGAAGATGACATGTAATTCTGAAAAAAGTCAGTTTTGGTCCAAAATTGAAAAAAACTGCATTGGGGGACCAAGGCAAATTGGTGAAATTTCACTGATGAATAAAATGGTCTCAACTTACCCCAAATCCTTCCAAGACAAGTTGATTGGCTTTTTCTTGTTCGAAATGGTTCCTGGTAGTCATAGATACCTTTGAGGAAGATGACATGAAATTCTGAAAAAAAGTCAGTTTTGGTCCAAAATTGAACAAAACTGCTTTGGGGGACCAAGGCAAATTGGTGAAATTTCACTGATGAATAAAATGGCCTGAAAATACACTAAAATCCTTCCAAGACAAGTTGATTGGCTTTTTCTTGTTCGAAATGGTTCCTGGTAGTCATAGATACCTTTGAGGAAGATGACATGTAATTCTGAAAAAAGTCAGTTTTGGTCCAAAATTGAACAAAACTGCTTTGGGGGACCAAGGCAAATTGGTGAAATTTCACTGATGAATAAAGTGGTCTCAACTTACCCCAAATCCTTCCAAGACAAGTTGATTGGCTTTTTCTTGTTCGAAATGGTTCCAGGTAGTCATAGATACCTTTGAGGAAGATGACATGTAATTCTGAAAAAAGTCAGTTTTGGTCCAAAAATGAAAAAAACTGCTTTGGGGGACCAAGGCAAATTGGTGAAATTTCACTGCTGAATAAAATGGCCTGAAAATACACTAAAATCCTTCCAAGACAAGTTGATTGGCTTTTTCTTGTTCGAAATGGTTCCTGGTAGTCATAGATACCTTTGAGGAAGATGACATGTAATTCTGAAAAAAGTCAGTTTTGGTCCAAAATTGAACAAAACTGCTTTGGGGGACCAAGGCAAATTGGTGAAATTTCACTGATGAATAAAGTGGTCTCAACTTTCCCCAAATCCTTCCAAGACAAGTTGATTGGCTTTTTCTTGTTCGAAATGGTTCCAGGTAGTCATAGATACCTTTGAGGAAGATGACATGTAATTCTGAAAAAAGTCAGTTTTGGTCCAAAATTGAAAAAAACTGCATTGGGGGACCAAGGCAAATTGGTGAAATTTCACTGATGAATAAAATGGTCTCAACTTACCCCAAATCCTTCCAAGACAAGTTGATTGGCTTTTTCTTGTTCGAAATGGTTCCTGGTAGTCATAGATACCTTTGAGGAAGATGACATGAAATTCTGAAAAAAAGTCAGTTTTGGTCCAAAATTGAACAAAACTGCTTTGGGGGACCAAGGCAAATTGGTGAAATTTCACTGATGAATAAAATGGCCTGAAAATACACTAAAATCCTTCCAAGACAAGTTGATTGGCTTTTTCTTGTTCGAAATGGTTCCTGGTAGTCATAGATACCTTTGAGGAAGATGACATGTAATTCTGAAAAAAGTCAGTTTTGGTCCAAAATTGAACAAAACTGCTTTGGGGGACCAAGGCAAATTGGTGAAATTTCACTGATGAATAAAGTGGTCTCAACTTACCCCAAATCCTTCCAAGACAAGTTGATTGGCTTTTTCTTGTTCGAAATGGTTCCAGGTAGTCATAGATACCTTTGAGGAAGATGACATGTAATTCTGAAAAAAGTCAGTTTTGGTCCAAAAATGAAAAAAACTGCTTTGGGGGACCAAGGCAAATTGGTGAAATTTCACTGATGAATAAAATGGTCTCAACTTACCCCAAATCCTTCCAAGACAAGTTGATTGGCTTTTTCTTGTTCGAAATGGTTCCTGGTAGTCATAGATACCTTTGAGGAAGATGACATGTAATTCTGAAAAAAGTCAGTTTTGGTCCAAAATTGAAAAAAAATGCTTTGGGGGACCAAGGCAAATTGGTGAAATTTCACTGATGAATAAAATGGCCTGAAAATACACTAAAATCCTTCCAAGACAAGTTGATTGGCTTTTTCTTGTTCGAAATGGTTCCTGGTAGTCATAGATACCTTTGAGGAAGATGACACGTAATTCTGAAAAAAGTAAGTTTTGGTCCAAAATTGAACAAAACTGCTTTGGGGGACCAAGGCAAATTGGTGAAATTTCACTGATGAATAAAATGGCCTGAAAATACACTAAAATCCTTCCAAGACAAGTTGATTGGCTTTTTCTTGTTCGAAATGGTTCCTGGTAGTCATAGATACCTTTGAGGAAGATGACATGTAATTCTGAAAAAAGTCAGTTTTGGTCCAAAATTGAACAAAACTGCTTTGGGGGACCAAGGCAAATTGGTGAAATTTCACTGATGAATAAAGTGGTCTCAACTTACCCCAAATCCTTCCAAGACAAGTTGATTGGCTTTTTCTTGTTCGAAATGGTTCCAGGTAGTCATAGATACCTTTGAGGAAGATGACATGTAATTCTGAAAAAAGTCAGTTTTGGTCCAAAAATGAAAAAAACTGCTTTGGGGGACCAAGGCAAATTGGTGAAATTTCACTGATGAATAAAATGGTCTCAACTTACCCCAAATCCTTCCAAGACAAGTTGATTGGCTTTTTCTTGTTCGAAATGGTTCCTGGTAGTCATAGATACCTTTGAGGAAGATGACATGTAATTCTGAAAAAAGTCAGTTTTGGTCCAAAATTGAAAAAAAAATGCTTTGGGGGACCAAGGCAAATTGGTGAAATTTCACTGATGAATAAAATGGCCTGAAAATACACTAAAATCCTTCCAAGACAAGTTGATTGGCTTTTTCTTGTTCGAAATGGTTCCTGGTAGTCATAGATACCTTTGAGGAAGATGACACGTAATTCTGAAAAAAGTAAGTTTTGGTCCAAAATTGAACAAAACTGCTTTGGGGGACCAAGGCAAATTGGTGAAATTTCACTGATGAATAAAATGGCCTGAAAATACACTAACATCCTTCCAAGACAAGTTGATTGGCTTTTTCTTGTTCGAAATGGTTCCAGGTAGTCATAGATACCTTTGAGGAAGATGACATGTAATTCTGAAAAAAAGTCAGTTTTGGTCCAAAATTGAAAAAAAAACTGCTTTGGGGGACCAAGGCAAATTGGTGAAATTTCACTGATGAAAAAAATGGCCTGAAAATACACTAAAATCCTTCCAAGACAAGTTGATTGGCTTTTGCTTGTTCGAAATGGTTCCTGGTAGTCATAGATACCTTTGAGGAGGATGACATGTAATTCTGAAAAAAGTCAGTTTTGGTCAAAAATTTAAAAAAACTGCTTTGGGGGACCAAGGCAAATTGGTAAAATTTCACTGATGAATAAAATGGCCTGAAAATACACTAAAATCCTTCCAAGACAAGTTGATTGGCTTTTTCTTGTTCGAAATGGTTCCTGGTTGTCATAGATACCTTTGAGGAAGATGACATGTAATTCTGATAAAAGTCAGTTTTGGTCAAAAATTGAAAAAACTGCTTTGGGGGACCAAGGCAAATTGGTGAAATTTCACTGCTGAATAAAATGGCCTGAAAATACACTTAAATCCTTCCAAGACAAGTTGGTTGGCTTTTTCTTGTTCGAAATGGTTCCTGGTAGTCAAAGATACCTTTGAGGAAGATGACGTGTAATTCTGAAAAAAGTCAGTTTTGGTCAAAAATTGAAAAAAAACTGCTTTGGGGGACCAAGGCAAATTGGTGAAATTTCAGTGATGAATAAAATGGTCTCAACTTACCTCAAATTCTTCAAAGACAAGTTGATTGGCATTTTTCTTGTTCGAAATGGTTCCTGGTAGTCATAGATACCTTTGAGGAAGATGACATGTAATTTTGAAAAAAGTCAGTTTTGGTCAAAAATTGAAAAAAAAATGCTTTGGGGGACCAAGGCAAATTGGTGAAATTTCACTGATGAATAAAATGGTCTCAACTTACCTCAAATTCTTCCAAGACAAGTTGATTGGCTTTTTCTTGTTCGAAATGGTTCCTGGTAGTCATAGATACCTTTGAGGAAGATGACATGTAATTCTGAAAAAAGTCAGTTTTGGTCAAAAATTGAAAAAAAACTGCTTTGGGGGACCAAGGCAAATTGGTGAAATTTCACTGATGAATAAAATGGTCTCAACTTACCTCAAATTCTTCCAAAACAAGTTAATCGGCATTTTTCTTGTTCGAAATGGTTTCTGGTAGTCATAGATACCCTTTGAGGAAGATGACATGTAATTCTGAAAAAAAAAACAGTTTTGGTCCAAAATTGAAAAAAACTGCTTTGGGGGACCAAGGCAAATTGGTGAAATTTCACTGATGAATAAAATGGCCTGAAAATACACTAAAATCCTTCCAAGACAAGTTGATTGGCATTTTTCTTGCTCGAAATGGTTCCTGGTAGTCATAAATACCTTTGAGGAAGATGACATGTAATTCTGAAAAAAGTCAGTTTTGGTCCAAAATTGAAAAAAACTGCATTGGGGGACCAAGGCAAATTGGTGAAATTTCACTGATGAATAAAATGGTCTCAACTTACCCCAAATCCTTCCAAGACAAGTTGATTGGCTTTTTCTTGTTCGAAATGGTTCCTGGTAGTCATAGATACCTTTGAGGAAGATGACATGAAATTCTGAAAAAAAGTCAGTTTTGGTCCAAAATTGAACAAAACTGCTTTGGGGGACCAAGGCAAATTGGTGAAATTTCACTGATGAATAAAATGGCCTGAAAATACACTAAAATCCTTCCAAGACAAGTTGATTGGCTTTTTCTTGTTCGAAATGGTTCCTGGTAGTCATAGATACCTTTGAGGAAGATGACATGTAATTCTGAAAAAAGTCAGTTTTGGTCCAAAATTGAACAAAACTGCTTTGGGGGACCAAGGCAAATTGGTGAAATTTCACTGATGAATAAAGTGGTCTCAACTTACCCCAAATCCTTCCAAGACAAGTTGATTGGCTTTTTCTTGTTCGAAATGGTTCCAGGTAGTCATAGATACCTTTGAGGAAGATGACATGTAATTCTGAAAAAAGTCAGTTTTGGTCCAAAAATGAAAAAAACTGCTTTGGGGGACCAAGGCAAATTGGTGAAATTTCACTGATGAATAAAATGGTCTCAACTTACCCCAAATCCTTCCAAGACAAGTTGATTGGCTTTTTCTTGTTCGAAATGGTTCCAGGTAGTCATAGATACCTTTGAGGAAGATGACATGTAATTCTGAAAAAAGTCAGTTTTGGTCCAAAAATGAAAAAAACTGCTTTGGGGGACCAAGGCAAATTGGTGAAATTTCACTGATGAATAAAATGGTCTCAACTTACCCCAAATCCTTCCAAGACAAGTTGATTGGCTTTTTCTTGTTCGAAATGGTTCCTGGTAGTCATAGATACCTTTGAGGAAGATGACATGTAATTCTGAAAAAAAG
Organism: Astropecten irregularis; assembly: GCA_963971285.1. Lineage (NCBI taxonomy): Eukaryota > Metazoa > Echinodermata > Asteroidea > Paxillosida > Astropectinidae > Astropecten > Astropecten irregularis. The sequence continues at coordinate 10,276,946 of OZ020251.1, read as the reverse complement.
TCAGTTTTGGTCCAAAATTGAAAAAAAAACTGCTTTGGGGGACCAAGGCAAATTGGTGAAATTTCACTGATGAAAAAAATGGCCTGAAAATACACTAAAATCCTTCCAAGACAAGTTGATTGGCTTTTGCTTGTTCGAAATGGTTCCTGGTAGTCATAGATACCTTTGAGGAGGATGACATGTAATTCTGAAAAAAGTCAGTTTTGGTCAAAAATTTAAAAAAACTGCTTTGGGGGACCAAGGCAAATTGGTAAAATTTCACTGATGAATAAAATGGCCTGAAAATACACTAAAATCCTTCCAAGACAAGTTGATTGGCTTTTTCTTGTTCGAAATGGTTCCTGGTTGTCATAGATACCTTTGAGGAAGATGACATGTAATTCTGATAAAAGTCAGTTTTGGTCAAAAATTGAAAAAACTGCTTTGGGGGACCAAGGCAAATTGGTGAAATTTCACTGCTGAATAAAATGGCCTGAAAATACACTTAAATCCTTCCAAGACAAGTTGGTTGGCTTTTTCTTGTTCGAAATGGTTCCTGGTAGTCAAAGATACCTTTGAGGAAGATGACGTGTAATTCTGAAAAAAGTCAGTTTTGGTCAAAAATTGAAAAAAAACTGCTTTGGGGGACCAAGGCAAATTGGTGAAATTTCAGTGATGAATAAAATGGTCTCAACTTACCTCAAATTCTTCAAAGACAAGTTGATTGGCATTTTTCTTGTTCGAAATGGTTCCTGGTAGTCATAGATACCTTTGAGGAAGATGACATGTAATTTTGAAAAAAGTCAGTTTTGGTCAAAAATTGAAAAAAAAATGCTTTGGGGGACCAAGGCAAATTGGTGAAATTTCACTGATGAATAAAATGGTCTCAACTTACCTCAAATTCTTCCAAGACAAGTTGATTGGCTTTTTCTTGTTCGAAATGGTTCCTGGTAGTCATAGATACCTTTGAGGAAGATGACATGTAATTCTGAAAAAAGTCAGTTTTGGTCAAAAATTGAAAAAAAACTGCTTTGGGGGACCAAGGCAAATTGGTGAAATTTCACTGATGAATAAAATGGTCTCAACTTACCTCAAATTCTTCCAAAACAAGTTAATCGGCATTTTTCTTGTTCGAAATGGTTTCTGGTAGTCATAGATACCCTTTGAGGAAGATGACATGTAATTCTGAAAAAAAAAACAGTTTTGGTCCAAAATTGAAAAAAACTGCTTTGGGGGACCAAGGCAAATTGGTGAAATTTCACTGATGAATAAAATGGCCTGAAAATACACTAAAATCCTTCCAAGACAAGTTGATTGGCATTTTTCTTGCTCGAAATGGTTCCTGGTAGTCATAAATACCTTTGAGGAAGATGACATGTAATTCTGAAAAAAGTCAGTTTTGGTCCAAAATTGAAAAAAACTGCATTGGGGGACCAAGGCAAATTGGTGAAATTTCACTGATGAATAAAATGGTCTCAACTTACCCCAAATCCTTCCAAGACAAGTTGATTGGCTTTTTCTTGTTCGAAATGGTTCCTGGTAGTCATAGATACCTTTGAGGAAGATGACATGAAATTCTGAAAAAAAGTCAGTTTTGGTCCAAAATTGAACAAAACTGCTTTGGGGGACCAAGGCAAATTGGTGAAATTTCACTGATGAATAAAATGGTCTCAACTTACCTCAAATTCTTCCAAGACAAGTTGATTGGCTTTTTCTTGTTCGAAATGGTTCCTGGTAGTCATAGATACCTTTGAGGAAGATGACATGTAATTCTGAAAAAAGTCAGTTTTGGTCAAAAATTGAAAAAAAACTGCTTTGGGGGACCAAGGCAAATTGGTGAAATTTCACTGATGAATAAAATGGTCTCAACTTACCTCAAATTCTTCCAAAACAAGTTAATCGGCATTTTTCTTGTTCGAAATGGTTTCTGGTAGTCATAGATACCCTTTGAGGAAGATGACATGTAATTCTGAAAAAAAAAACAGTTTTGGTCCAAAATTGAAAAAAACTGCTTTGGGGGACCAAGGCAAATTGGTGAAATTTCACTGATGAATAAAATGGCCTGAAAATACACTAAAATCCTTCCAAGACAAGTTGATTGGCATTTTTCTTGCTCGAAATGGTTCCTGGTAGTCATAAATACCTTTGAGGAAGATGACATGTAATTCTGAAAAAAGTCAGTTTTGGTCCAAAATTGAAAAAAACTGCATTGGGGGACCAAGGCAAATTGGTGAAATTTCACTGATGAATAAAATGGTCTCAACTTACCCCAAATCCTTCCAAGACAAGTTGATTGGCTTTTTCTTGTTCGAAATGGTTCCTGGTAGTCATAGATACCTTTGAGGAAGATGACATGAAATTCTGAAAAAAAGTCAGTTTTGGTCCAAAATTGAACAAAACTGCTTTGGGGGACCAAGGCAAATTGGTGAAATTTCACTGATGAATAAAATGGCCTGAAAATACACTAAAATCCTTCCAAGACAAGTTGATTGGCTTTTTCTTGTTCGAAATGGTTCCTGGTAGTCATAGATACCTTTGAGGAAGATGACATGTAATTCTGAAAAAAGTCAGTTTTGGTCCAAAATTGAACAAAACTGCTTTGGGGGACCAAGGCAAATTGGTGAAATTTCACTGATGAATAAAGTGGTCTCAACTTACCCCAAATCCTTCCAAGACAAGTTGATTGGCTTTTTCTTGTTCGAAATGGTTCCAGGTAGTCATAGATACCTTTGAGGAAGATGACATGTAATTCTGAAAAAAGTCAGTTTTGGTCCAAAAATGAAAAAAACTGCTTTGGGGGACCAAGGCAAATTGGTGAAATTTCACTGATGAATAAAATGGTCTCAACTTACCCCAAATCCTTCCAAGACAAGTTGATTGGCTTTTTCTTGTTCGAAATGGTTCCTGGTAGTCATAGATACCTTTGAGGAAGATGACATGTAATTCTGAAAAAAGTCAGTTTTGGTCCAAAATTGAAAAAAAATGCTTTGGGGGACCAAGGCAAATTGGTGAAATTTCACTGATGAATAAAATGGCCTGAAAATACACTAAAATCCTTCCAAGACAAGTTGATTGGCTTTTTCTTGTTCGAAATGGTTCCTGGTAGTCATAGATACCTTTGAGGAAGATGACACGTAATTCTGAAAAAAGTAAGTTTTGGTCCAAAATTGAACAAAACTGCTTTGGGGGACCAAGGCAAATTGGTGAAATTTCACTGATGAATAAAATGGCCTGAAAATACACTAACATCCTTCCAAGACAAGTTGATTGGCTTTTTCTTGTTCGAAATGGTTCCTGGTAGTCATAGATACCTTTGAGGAAGATGACATGTAATTCTGAAAAAAGTCAGTTTTGGTCCAAAATTGAACAAAACTGCTTTGGGGGACCAAGGCAAATTGGTGAAATTTCACTGATGAATAAAGTGGTCTCAACTTACCCCAAATCCTTCCAAGACAAGTTGATTGGCTTTTTCTTGTTCGAAATGGTTCCAGGTAGTCATAGATACCTTTGAGGAAGATGACATGTAATTCTGAAAAAAGTCAGTTTTGGTCCAAAATTGAAAAAAACTGCATTGGGGGACCAAGGCAAATTGGTGAAATTTCACTGATGAATAAAATGGTCTCAACTTACCCCAAATCCTTCCAAGACAAGTTGATTGGCTTTTTCTTGTTCGAAATGGTTCCTGGTAGTCATAGATACCTTTGAGGAAGATGACATGAAATTCTGAAAAAAAGTCAGTTTTGGTCCAAAATTGAACAAAACTGCTTTGGGGGACCAAGGCAAATTGGTGAAATTTCACTGATGAATAAAATGGCCTGAAAATACACTAAAATCCTTCCAAGACAAGTTGATTGGCTTTTTCTTGTTCGAAATGGTTCCTGGTAGTCATAGATACCTTTGAGGAAGATGACATGTAATTCTGAAAAAAGTCAGTTTTGGTCCAAAATTGAACAAAACTGCTTTGGGGGACCAAGGCAAATTGGTGAAATTTCACTGATGAATAAAGTGGTCTCAACTTACCCCAAATCCTTCCAAGACAAGTTGATTGGCTTTTTCTTGTTCGAAATGGTTCCAGGTAGTCATAGATACCTTTGAGGAAGATGACATGTAATTCTGAAAAAAGTCAGTTTTGGTCCAAAAATGAAAAAAACTGCTTTGGGGGACCAAGGCAAATTGGTGAAATTTCACTGATGAATAAAATGGTCTCAACTTACCCCAAATCCTTCCAAGACAAGTTGATTGGCTTTTTCTTGTTCGAAATGGTTCCTGGTAGTCATAGATACCTTTGAGGAAGATGACATGTAATTCTGAAAAAAGTCAGTTTTGGTCCAAAATTGAAAAAAAATGCTTTGGGGGACCAAGGCAAATTGGTGAAATTTCACTGATGAATAAAATGGCCTGAAAATACACTAAAATCCTTCCAAGACAAGTTGATTGGCTTTTTCTTGTTCGAAATGGTTCCTGGTAGTCATAGATACCTTTGAGGAAGATGACACGTAATTCTGAAAAAAGTAAGTTTTGGTCCAAAATTGAACAAAACTGCTTTGGGGGACCAAGGCAAATTGGTGAAATTTCACTGATGAATAAAATGGCCTGAAAATACACTAACATCCTTCCAAGACAAGTTGATTGGCTTTTTCTTGTTCGAAATGGTTCCAGGTAGTCATAGATACCTTTGAGGAAGATGACATGTAATTCTGAAAAAAAGTCAGTTTTGGTCCAAAATTGAAAAAAAAACTGCTTTGGGGGACCAAGGCAAATTGGTGAAATTTCACTGATGAAAAAAATGGCCTGAAAATACACTAAAATCCTTCCAAGACAAGTTGATTGGCTTTTGCTTGTTCGAAATGGTTCCTGGTAGTCATAGATACCTTTGAGGAGGATGACATGTAATTCTGAAAAAAGTCAGTTTTGGTCAAAAATTTAAAAAAACTGCTTTGGGGGACCAAGGCAAATTGGTAAAATTTCACTGATGAATAAAATGGCCTGAAAATACACTAAAATCCTTCCAAGACAAGTTGATTGGCTTTTTCTTGTTCGAAATGGTTCCTGGTTGTCATAGATACCTTTGAGGAAGATGACATGTAATTCTGATAAAAGTCAGTTTTGGTCAAAAATTGAAAAAACTGCTTTGGGGGACCAAGGCAAATTGGTGAAATTTCACTGCTGAATAAAATGGCCTGAAAATACACTTAAATCCTTCCAAGACAAGTTGGTTGGCTTTTTCTTGTTCGAAATGGTTCCTGGTAGTCAAAGATACCTTTGAGGAAGATGACGTGTAATTCTGAAAAAAGTCAGTTTTGGTCAAAAATTGAAAAAAAACTGCTTTGGGGGACCAAGGCAAATTGGTGAAATTTCAGTGATGAATAAAATGGTCTCAACTTACCTCAAATTCTTCAAAGACAAGTTGATTGGCATTTTTCTTGTTCGAAATGGTTCCTGGTAGTCATAGATACCTTTGAGGAAGATGACATGTAATTCTGAAAAAAGTCAGTTTTGGTCAAAAATTGAAAAAAAACTGCTTTGGGGGACCAAGGCAAATTGGTGAAATTTCACTGATGAATAAAATGGTCTCAACTTACCTCAAATTCTTCCAAAACAAGTTAATCGGCATTTTTCTTGTTCGAAATGGTTTCTGGTAGTCATAGATACCCTTTGAGGAAGATGACATGTAATTCTGAAAAAAAAAACAGTTTTGGTCCAAAATTGAAAAAAACTGCTTTGGGGGACCAAGGCAAATTGGTGAAATTTCACTGATGAATAAAATGGCCTGAAAATACACTAAAATCCTTCCAAGACAAGTTGATTGGCATTTTTCTTGCTCGAAATGGTTCCTGGTAGTCATAAATACCTTTGAGGAAGATGACATGTAATTCTGAAAAAAGTCAGTTTTGGTCCAAAATTGAACAAAACTGCTTTGGGGGACCAAGGCAAATTGGTGAAATTTCACTGATGAATAAAGTGGTCTCAACTTACCCCAAATCCTTCCAAGACAAGTTGATTGGCTTTTTCTTGTTCGAAATGGTTCCAGGTAGTCATAGATACCTTTGAGGAAGATGACATGTAATTCTGAAAAAAGTCAGTTTTGGTCCAAAATTGAAAAAAACTGCATTGGGGGACCAAGGCAAATTGGTGAAATTTCACTGATGAATAAAATGGTCTCAACTTACCCCAAATCCTTCCAAGACAAGTTGATTGGCTTTTTCTTGTTCGAAATGGTTCCTGGTAGTCATAGATACCTTTGAGGAAGATGACATGAAATTCTGAAAAAAAGTCAGTTTTGGTCCAAAATTGAACAAAACTGCTTTGGGGGACCAAGGCAAATTGGTGAAATTTCACTGATGAATAAAATGGCCTGAAAATACACTAAAATCCTTCCAAGACAAGTTGATTGGCTTTTTCTTGTTCGAAATGGTTCCTGGTAGTCATAGATACCTTTGAGGAAGATGACATGTAATTCTGAAAAAAGTCAGTTTTGGTCCAAAATTGAACAAAACTGCTTTGGGGGACCAAGGCAAATTGGTGAAATTTCACTGATGAATAAAGTGGTCTCAACTTACCCCAAATCCTTCCAAGACAAGTTGATTGGCTTTTTCTTGTTCGAAATGGTTCCAGGTAGTCATAGATACCTTTGAGGAAGATGACATGTAATTCTGAAAAAAGTCAGTTTTGGTCCAAAAATGAAAAAAACTGCTTTGGGGGACCAAGGCAAATTGGTGAAATTTCACTGATGAATAAAATGGTCTCAACTTACCCCAAATCCTTCCAAGACAAGTTGATTGGCTTTTTCTTGTTCGAAATGGTTCCTGGTAGTCATAGATACCTTTGAGGAAGATGACATGTAATTCTGAAAAAAGTCAGTTTTGGTCCAAAATTGAAAAAAAATGCTTTGGGGGACCAAGGCAAATTGGTGAAATTTCACTGATGAATAAAATGGCCTGAAAATACACTAAAATCCTTCCAAGACAAGTTGATTGGCTTTTTCTTGTTCGAAATGGTTCCTGGTAGTCATAGATACCTTTGAGGAAGATGACACGTAATTCTGAAAAAAGTAAGTTTTGGTCCAAAATTGAACAAAACTGCTTTGGGGGACCAAGGCAAATTGGTGAAATTTCACTGATGAATAAAATGGCCTGAAAATACACTAACATCCTTCCAAGACAAGTTGATTGGCTTTTTCTTGTTCGAAATGGTTCCAGGTAGTCATAGATACCTTTGAGGAAGATGACATGTAATTCTGAAAAAAAGTCAGTTTTGGTCCAAAATTGAAAAAAAAACTGCTTTGGGGGACCAAGGCAAATTGGTGAAATTTCACTGATGAAAAAAATGGCCTGAAAATACACTAAAATCCTTCCAAGACAAGTTGATTGGCTTTTTCTTGTTCGAAATGGTTCCTGGTAGTCATAGATACCTTTGAGGAGGATGACATGTAATTCTGAAAAAAGTCAGTTTTGGTCAAAAATTTAAAAAAACTGCTTTGGGGGACCAAGGCAAATTGGTAAAATTTCACTGATGAATAAAATGGCCTGAAAATACACTTAAATCCTTCCAAGACAAGTTGGTTGGCTTTTTCTTGTTCGAAATGGTTCCTGGTAGTCAAAGATACCTTTGAGGAAGATGACGTGTAATTCTGAAAAAAGTCAGTTTTGGTCAAAAATTGAAAAAAAACTGCTTTGGGGGACCAAGGCAAATTGGTGAAATTTCAGTGATGAATAAAATGGTCTCAACTTACCTCAAATTCTTCCAAGACAAGTTGATTGGCTTTTTCTTGTTCGAAATGGTTCCTGGTTGTCATAGATACCTTTGAGGAAGATGACATGTAATTCTGATAAAAGTCAGTTTTGGTCAAAAATTGAAAAAACTGCTTTGGGGGACCAAGGCAAATTGGTGAAATTTCACTGCTGAATAAAATGGCCTGAAAATACACTTAAATCCTTCCAAGACAAGTTGGTTGGCTTTTTCTTGTTCGAAATGGTTCCTGGTAGTCAAAGATACCTTTGAGGAAGATGACGTGTAATTCTGAAAAAAGTCAGTTTTGGTCAAAAATTGAAAAAAAACTGCTTTGGGGGACCAAGGCAAATTGGTGAAATTTCAGTGATGAATAAAATGGTCTCAACTTACCTCAAATTCTTCCAAGACAAGTTGATTGGCATTTTTCTTGTTCGAAATGGTTCCTGGTAGTCATAGATACCTTTGAGGAAGATGACATGTAATTTTGAAAAAAGTCAGTTTTGGTCAAAAATTGAAAAAAAAATGCTTTGGGGGACCAAGGCAAATTGGTGAAATTTCACTGATGAATAAAATGGTCTCAACTTACCTCAAATTCTTCCAAGACAAGTTGATTGGCTTTTTCTTGTTCGAAATGGTTCCTGGTAGTCATAGATACCTTTGAGGAAGATGACATGTAATTCTGAAAAAAGTCAGTTTTGGTCAAAAATTGAAAAAAAACTGCTTTGGGGGACCAAGGCAAATTGGTGAAATTTCACTGATGAATAAAATGGTCTCAACTTACCTCAAATTCTTTCAAAACAAGTTAATCGGCATTTTTCTTGTTCGAAATGGTTTCTGGTAGTCATAGATACCCTTTGAGGAAGATGACATGTAATTCTGAAAAAAAAAACAGTTTTGGTCCAAAATTGAAAAAAACTGCTTTGGGGGACCAAGGCAAATTGGTGAAATTTCACTGATGAATAAAATGGCCTGAAAATACACTAAAATCCTTCCAAGACAAGTTGATTGGCATTTTTCTTGCTCGAAATGGTTCCTGGTAGTCATAAATACCTTTGAGGAAGATGACATGTAATTCTGAAAAAAGGCAGTTTTGGTCAAAAATTGAAAAAAACTGCTTTGGGGGACCAAGGCAAATTGGTAAAATTTCACTGCTGAATAATATGGCCTGAAAATACACTAAAATCCTTCCAAGACAAGTTGATTGGCATTTTTCTTGCTCGAAATGGTTCCTGGTAGTCACAGCTACATATGAGGAAGATGACATGTTATTCTGAAAAAAGTCAGTTTTGGTCAAAAATTGAAAAAAACTCCTTTGGGGGACCAAGGCAAATTGGGGAAATTTCACTGTTGAATAAAATGGCCTGAAAAAACACTAAAATCCTTCCAAGACAAGTTGATTGGCTTTTTCTTGTTCGAAATGGTTCCTGGTAGTCATAGATACCTTTGAGGAAGATGACATGTAATTCTGAAAAAAGTAAGTTTTGGTCAAAAATTGTAAAAAAAACTGCTTTGGGGGACCAAGGCAAATTGGTGAAATTTCACTGCTGAATAAAATGGTCTCAACTTACCCCAAATCCTTCCAAGACAAGTTAATTGGCTTTTTCTTGTTCGAAATGGTTCCTGGTAGTCATAGATACCTTTGAGGAAGATGACATGTAATTCTGAAAAAAGTCAGTTTTTGTTAAAGATTGAAAAAAACTCCTTTGGGGGACCAAGGCAAATTGGTGAAATTTGACTGCTGAATAAAATGGCCTGAAAATGCACTTAAATCCTTCCAAGACAAGTTGATTGGCATTTTTCTTGTTCGAAATGGTTCCTGGTAGTCATAGATACCTTTGAGGAAGATAACATGTAATTCTGAAAAAAGTCAGTTTTGGTCAAAAATTGAAAAAAACTGCTTTGGGGGACCAAGGCAAATTGGTGAAATTTCACTGATGAATAAAATGGTCTCAACTTACCTCAAATTCTTCCAAAACAAGTTGATTGGCATTTTTCTTGTTCGAAATGGTTCCTGGTAGTCATAGATACCTTTGAGGAAGATGACATGTAATTCTGAAAAAAGTCAGTTTTGGTCAAAAATTGAAAAAAACTGCTTTGGGGGACCAAGGCAAATTAGTGAAATTTCACTGCTGAATAAAATGGTCTCAACTTACCTCCAATTCTTCCAAGACAAGTTGATTGGCATTTTTCTTGTTCGAAATGGTTCCTGGTAGTCATAGATACCTTTGAGGAAGGTGACATGTAATTTTGAAAAAAGTAAGTTTTGGTCAAAAATTGAAAAAAACTGCTTTGGGGGACCAAGGCAAATTGGTTAAATTTCACTGCTGAATAAAATGGCCTGAAAATACACTAAAATCCTTCCAAGACAAGTTGATTGGCATTTTCTTGTTCGAGATGGTTCCTGGTAGTCACAGCTACATATACGGAGGATGACATGTAATTCTGAAAAAAGTCAGTTTTGGTCAAAAATTAAAAAAAAATCCTTTGGGGGACCAAGGCAAATTGGTGAAATTTCATTGCTGAATAAAATGGCCTGAAAATACACTAAAATCCTTCCAAGACAAGTTGATTGGCTTTTTCTTGTTCGAAATGGTTCCTGGTTGTCATAGATACCTTTGAGGAAGATGACATGTAATTCTGAAAAAAGTCAGTTTTGGTCAAAAATAAAAAAAAAACTGCTTTGGGGGACCAAGGCAAATTGGTGAAATTTCACTGCTGAATAAAATGGCCTGAAAATACACTAAAATCCTTCCAAGACAAGTTGATTGGCTTTTTCTTGTTCGAAATGGTTCCTGGTTGTCATAGATACCTTTGAGGAAGATGACATGTAATTCTGAAAAAAGTCAGTTTTGGTCAAAAATTGAAAAAAACTGCTTTGGGGGACCAAGGCAAATTGGTGAAATTTCACTGCTGAATAAAATGGCCTGAAAATACACTAAAATCCGTCCAAGACAAGTTGATTGGCTTTTTCTTGTTCGAAATGGTTCCTGGTAGTCATAGATACCTTTGAGGAAGATGACATGTAATTCTGAAAAAAGTCAGTTTTGGTCAAAAATTAAAAAAACTGCTTTGGGGGACCAAGGCAAATTGGTGAAATTTCACTGCTGAATAAAATGGCCTGAAAATACACTAAAATCCTTCCAAGACAAGTTGATTGGCTTTTTCTTGTTCGAAATGGTTCCTGGTTGTCATAGATACCTTTGAGGAAGATGACATGTAATTCTGAAAAAAGTCAGTTTTGGTCAAAAATTGAAAAAAACTGCTTTGGGGGACCAAGGCAAATTGGTGAAATTTCACTGCTGAATAAAATGGCCTGAAAATACACTAAAATCCGTCCAAGACAAGTTGATTGGCTTTTTCTTGTTCGAAATGGTTCCTGGTAGTCATAGATACCTTTGAGGAAGATGACATGTAATTCTGAAAAAAGTCAGTTTTGGTCAAAAATTAAAAAAACTGCTTTGGGGGACCAAGGCAAATTGGTGAAATTTCACTGCTGAATAAAATGGCCTGAAAATACACTAAAATCCTTCCAAGACAAGTTGATTGGCTTTTTCTTGTTCGAAATGGTTCCTGGTAGTCATAGATACCTTTGAGGAAGATGACATGTAATTCTGAAAAAAGTCAGTTTTGGTCAAAAATTTAAAAAAACTCCTTTGGGGGACCAAGGCAAATTGGTGAAATTTCACTGATGAATAAAATGGCCTGAAAATACACTAAAATCCTTCCAAGACAAGTTGATTGGCTTTTTCTTGTTCAGCAGCAGGGAGGGCGACTAACATAAAACAGGCGTATCTTTTAAGGCCTAAAATAGACAAATAAGGCCCCCAATGGGGGGCCATCGTGACCGCGGCCGAGCTGGCCGGAACCGGCCGATGTCGCATGCCCCAGTGCGGTGGCAAAAAAGCCACCAGCCCACTAGCTCTAGCTCTGGCTGTCTACGCAATATGGCGGCGGGCGATCAGCTGATGTGCTCGATGTATGGAAAAGATTGAAGCAACCACATTTTATTTCGATGTAGGTTTGGCTGCAGCGAGCTCTTTCATTATTGAGGCCCGAGCCTCGGCCATGAGCTCGTTCTTTGACACTTCTCGAGCAGCTTCGCGAGTTTTTTTCTGGATATTGGCCTTCATTTGGCCATATCTCTCCACCTCGTCGAGTACGAGCTTAAACTCCTCGGGGGAGATGTGCCCATCGCTAAGCGCTTTTGAAATTAAATCCGTCACGCTGTTGAGCTTAGATAGGGCGAGGACGTGAATCTCGTCGTGTTTTTTGGCTTTTACTAGAAGCCGCCTGGAGACGTATTTTCCAGCAAGTCCGGTCAGGCCACAAACGAGTGCAGCCGCCTCGAGCGCAACGACGACGGGTGCGGCTATGATCGTAGAGAGCAGGCCCACACCCGCCGCGCCCATTCCCATACTAGATGCGACCAATACTGTGTCAACACCATCAACGATGTTGAAAGCTCTTCTGTATTTTTTGTATAGCTTGGCTCTTTCATCTCTCTCGCGATCTAGGCGTCGCTCGAGGTTGCGGATTTCAGTAAGACGAAAGCTGGATCCCTCGTCTTGCTCGGGTAGCGTAGGATATATCGGCTCCGGCGGCGCCGTCGGCAGTTTAGGCATTGGCAGATTAGGCATTTTCTCGAATTTCAAGAACTGCGATGACGGGTCTCTGACGGTTCCTCAATACCATACGTTCTTCATCATACACACGTATATTTAATTCGTGTATATGTCCAACTTGTAATTTTTTATATATGGGAGCTGGATGGGTTATGTCTATAATACCACCGGCTGCGGCTGGGACTATCGCAAGTAGGGTCGAGGTAGAACTATCAGCATAATTAAAGCTGGTTGCGAGTTGGTCGAGATAAATATAAAACCACTTGTAGGGAAGAATTTGTACCGGCTTGTCTCCTGCATATCTCCCACCAATCCAGCCTTTTTCTTCAATACCAAAAATCCTGCGTAAATCTTTAGTGAGTTTTATCTCGATATCATCTAGGATAGTTAAAACAACCATACCAGTTGACTTGTTTAGTTCGAGAGTTAAACTAGGAACCGCTTCCGTGAAGAAATTTGATAGATCTTCAAAGGTATATAACCCATGTGGAACCATAATCTTATCATCGACACTAGGTTTAGCCCTAGAGCGAAGCATAACTTCAGCCGATGAACTCACGTTTTCATAACCAACCTCATAATGTAGTTCTCGGAGGGCGACATAGAGCTTGCCGCTTGTATTGTCTACAGGTGAATGGAGAGTCGTAGCATTTTCATGTTGTAGTTGAGTCAGCGTAATAAACATGATTGTATTATGGCGTAACTGTTTTTAGTTTAAAAAGCTAGGACGGCGGCGCTGTCGGTAGCTTAGGAATTTTTTCGAATCTCAAGAACTGCGGTTATGGATTTGTTATGGTTTTTTACTATCATACCGTCTTCATGTAACATACGTATATTCAATTCGTGTATGTGCCCAGTCTTTAATTTTTTATACATGGGGTATGGAGGGGTTATGTCTATAATACCACCGGCTGCGTATGGGACTATCGCAAGCAGGGTCGAGGGAGAGCTATCAATATAATTAGAGCTGGATGAGAGTTGGTCCAAATAAATATAAATCCAACGGGGGAGAATAAATTTCGCCGGTCTGACTCCCTCGTATGTGCTTTTTCCTCTAAACCAATCATCTTTATAAAGACCCAGAATCTGGATTAAATCATGACTGAACCAAAAGGTGTGCAATACTCCTCCATTTGGGGTTACGAGTGTGAGCAGACCAGTTTCCTTATTAATGTCGAGCGTTAGACCGGGAATCGCGTCCATTATAAATGTTGATAGCCGTTCAAACGTATACAACCCAGGAGGAACCGTAAATATTTTTTCTTTAAAACCATGATCAACACCAATTTCATGCGATCTCCACCTAAATTTAGCCGATGAACCCACGTTTTCATAGCCAACCTCATAATGGAGCTCTCTGAGAGCAACATGGAGCTTGCCGCCCGTATTGTCTAAAGGCGAATGGAGAGTCGTAGTTTTTTCATTTTGAAGATCAGCCAGTGTAATAAACATGATTGCTATATATTATGGCGCAAACGTTTCAGTTTAATAGCGATGCGAACTATCAGCCTGGGGTGCAGGCCGGCGTGGGGAGTGTACCGCAACTCGTCGTAGCCCACGTTCAGATAGTGCGATCTAGCATTCCCGGCGAGTTTGACGACAAATGGTTTGAGGCGCGGTACCCCGACGTGTTCGAGAAGTATCGTCTGCCGCGGGTGACCTCGGACAAAGTTGTCCAGGATTGGAGGTCAAGCCCTATGAAATTTTGGCAAAACAAGGTCAACTTTGCAGCGTGGTGCGCTACCACAGGGTGCGGTGTCTCTCTAGAGGACCATATTAACTCTGAGAACCCGATGGTGCGATCGCTCTATCGGTTTCATGCGTACTACCAGATACGCAGGATTCTTGAGGAAATGCAAGTGCCGCTCCCACAGGACGACACGTGGGATGCATTTGACACCCCCTACAACCAGAGGGCGTATGAACGAATCTGCGCGGAGTTTGGTGTCTCTCCACACACCGACTGGCGACAAAAACGTAGCGAAAATAATGGGCTTGGAACGCCATATCACTGGTATTATGGAAAGGTGCGACCTATCAAACAAGTGAGTGACATGATGAGAAATATCCTTGAACCGAGCAAACGCCTGACGTCAAATACATATCGGAAAGACCTCATGTCATTTTCAGCATCTGGTGTCGCAGGAAACCCATATGTTGTAGACTATATAGACCAAGGCGATGTTGGAGAAACGGCCTGGAGGACCTCTATACTCGGCAAGTCGGAGGGATTTACCCGGACCGGGGTTGAAAGAATCAACGATTCTATTCGCACATACGTCTGGGCCATCCTAGGCGCGCAGGCCCAGACCCGCACGAGCATCCTCGGCACTGACACCGCATTTGACGCCCAGAAACAGTTCTTGGCGAACGTTGAAGATGCAATCGCAAGTCCCGTGGACCTCCCGAGTGCGATAGCGCGCTACCAGGACGTGCTTCGATACGCCCGCTCTAAGGTAAACTTCGTGTTTGGGGTCGGGTTGTACATGGCTCCCGGCGACATGGAGCTGCAGATTGGAACCATTCAAGACTACAACAACGAGATAGTCATCGCGGGACCGAGGCAAAAAATAGGTGTCAACACCAATATAAACGCCTCGCGTCCATCACAGCCGAACGATATGGAGGGGCCAGCAGCAGGGCCAGCACGGCCAGTCGAGGCACCCGTTGCGATACAACCTACAACACAGTTGCATCTAGTCAAGGCGCCCGTTACCACACCAGTCCATGTGCCCGTTGAAATACAACAGGAGGTGCAAGCCCACTACGACGGGCTCACCGCACTGGTTGTTGTTGGTGTTGCTATTGGCCTCGGTTGGATCGCTTTACGCTAGCCAATCTCGCGCAATGACGAGCAACAGGCCACCGATGGCAACCACGAGTGCCCACAGGTTTTCTGCGAGCCAGCCGGCAGTTTTACTCAAGAAGTTGAGGAGCCAAGATATAATGCTTCCGATGACGCCGGGTAGCGCAGCTGCGGCCTTTCCAGCTAGTGTGGCCAATAGGCGTCCGAGAGCCTGCAAGTGGTTTTTTACCCACTCTTTTATCCCCGGTGTGGGTGATGGTTGAGGTTTGGGAGATGGTTGAGGCTTGGGAGATGGTTGGGGCTTGGGGGATGGTTTAACACTAGCCCTACCGCCAGTCAAGGCGAGGACCAGAGTGCTGATGATGAAGCCCAGCGCAGTTATAATGCTGGCTATGGTGACGCCCTGTTCGCGGAACAGAGTCCGCAGCCGCTCGGCCAGGCTCGTGTCTTTGTCTAAGACCCTAGTTATAGTCTCCCGGATTTGGCGGACCTGCGATCGGAGTTGTAGGTTGAGGGTGTCGATGCTATCCTGGATTGCTGCGAGCTGCTCTTCTCCCTTTTGAATTTCACGCTCGATTTGGTCAGCTCTCTCACTCGTTCCTGGGCGCTCAAGATCTTTGCGAAGATGATCGATTGTAAGTTGGAGAGAAACTTTTTTGCTCTCTTGCACCGCTTTTGCGCCATGCAAAGTCTTCATAGCTTTGTCGAGTCCTAGAAGCTCTCTTGTAGGCAGGGTGTTGTTTTCCGCGAGATAAGAATCCATTAATAAACTAAGGTCACCAATGCTCGTATCATCATCATCATCGATTGTTTGGTCAGTCGTTTCAGCCTTTTCTCTCAATTCACTGAGCAGTTCACGGGCCGGTGGGGCGCCATCGGGTGTCACTCCCAAGGCTCGGGCCAAGCTTACCCCATATCTCTCGATTGAAGCTCTGCTAAGAAAATTTCCTGAATTTTTTTTCCATGTCAATAGTTTCCAGTTACGACCCCACTTGACCCACAAATCTCTAGACTTAGATACTCGGAATTCGAGATTAGCCGGCCGTGCGTATTTTGACCGCTCCGCTTCGAATTCCGTCAAGACCTCGTCACGGACATCACGAGATGCGAGGTTTTCTTCTTTAAACCCGTCAGGCATATCTGTGCCACCTGCCCATGAGGGCGTGGTTGTCGGGGCTTCATACATGTTGTCAGAGTCGTCTATAAACCCTGTCTCTTCTTCATCGGGGCCGCGCAGGTCCTCAGGGTTACCAAAATCGCCCATTTCAAAGCCACCTTCCGCCATGTTGGATGAAACCTGTATATTAAACACTCACATTATCATCGTTTAATATACAGGCAAAAACCATGGCGTCGACGAAGTATGGACGCAAACTGAATCCTTACCGAAGCCTAAAAGAACCGCTCGGGATCAAAGGCATCCGAAAGAGCGTGGTTGTACCCAACAACCCGTCTACCATCGAGCCAGATCAGCAGCTCCATGTCCGCTTTCCCAACCTCTCTGATCAAGATGTGATTGTTCCTGGAACGGCCCGCCTCGCATTTACCATCTCTCTGGACTCAACCGATGTAAACCGAACAGTTGTCCAGAATCTTGGGCGGGCGATTGTGAGAAAGACCACAATCAAAATAAGTGGCAATGAGATCATGTCTGTAGACGATAACGATATCATCAACTGCTATTCCGACCTGTGGAAAACAAAACGAGAGCGGCAGTCTAATGTCTATCAGGGTATTGACGAGGCAGCGGGCAACATGCTGAAACTGAGGGTGGGTGCTGAAAACGGCAACGGATCCCAGGCAGTAGACAAGGCCATCGCAGATGCTTATGGCAACCGATTCGCGATCCCGCTCGATTTTGAGTTACTAGAGTCCCATATGCCATTCTTTCAGTCAGCCTTTGGCGATCGATTGGAGTACGAGCTGACCTTCAACGAAAACAGCCGCGTTATCAAAGCAACTGGTGAAAACAAGGCCAAGGCCAGCTACGCCATCGACAACATCTCTCTCGAGTTTGACACTGTGAGCGAGCCGAGCCTGGCCCGCATGATTCGCAGTCGGTATAATGGCCGGCTTGCCATCCTCTATGACCGCATATTGCGCATTCGCAGGGTTACCCTCAACAAGAGTGAGACTCTGTGGAATGTAAACCTGAACGTCCCCGCTCGAAGCTTGAAGGGAATACTCATGTTGTTTGAAGATGCGCAAGCGGCGTTTGGTCGAAACACAGAATCTTTCTACAATCCCAAGATTGAAAAAGTCGAGGTCACGATCGAAGGGACGCCAAACCAGCTGTATTCCCAAGGAATGCGGGCGCACCAGCAGTGGGATGAGGCCAGGAAATATTTCGCCAGCGCCCCTTCGACAAAGCGCCACCCCGACGTCGCTGCAGTCGCCAAAGACCTTGGACTGGCCGATGTAAAAATAGGGGAGTACCTAACGAGCAAGTACGGGCTATGGCTGGATATGAGAACCAGCGACGACGACTCGCTGCACGGCAGTGGCCGTCGCGTGAGTGGACAAATCACTATCCAAATCACCAAAAAGGCGGAAACGGCGGGCGCATTGAACATGTACCTGTACCTCATCATGGACTCGCAGATCAACATTGAAAATGGACGTTTTATCGACGCTCTGTACTAATGGTCACGCGATTATTTGCGGGCAGACTGGCTGCGGCAAAACGGTCTTTACCCTGGACCTCCTCGAGCTACCCAGCTCTCGTGGTGGTTACAGAGACACGTTTGCGCACATCGTCATATTATGCCCTACAGCGCGCTGGAACAAAAGTTACCACGAGCGGCGC
The DNA here is from genome assembly GCA_963971285.1 of Astropecten irregularis. Lineage (NCBI taxonomy): Eukaryota > Metazoa > Echinodermata > Asteroidea > Paxillosida > Astropectinidae > Astropecten > Astropecten irregularis. Next base: position 10,259,002 of record OZ020251.1, on the reverse strand, counting down.
TGGGTCTGGACCGACCCGGAGGTTTACATTGTCGACCCCGGCGACAAACTTCACGAATATCTGGGAGTTTTTTACTCGATATTTGCCTGTGAACCAACGTTGTTCATCATTGACGACTGCTCGGCCAATAAAGCCCTGACAAAAAAGAAAGATGTGTTGTCAGAGCTTGCATTTTCGGGCCGCCATGCCTCTCAATCTGTGTGGGTCTTAACGCAGAAGTATAACTCGGTCCTAAAAGACCTCCGTGAGCAGACAAAGTGGATCGCTATCTTCCACTGCAAAGATAGGGATTCCTTCGAAGATTGCCTGCGAGAAAACGATGTAATCCCAACAAAAGAAGAGCGAGCTGCGCTAAGGAAACAGCTATCTGAAGCTAAACATGCTAAGCTCATACTAAAGACTGATCAGCCAGCTGCTTATCGGTTGTTAACATAAGCTTAACAACTGCTCAGCACTGCTGAACAACTGCTCAGCACTGCTGAACAACTATGTTGGAGCTTTGGATGCAGACGACAACGCTGATAGCAGTTGTTGCTAATTCTATTTTATTGTGTTATCTTTTGTTGGAGTATGTTAGACTTAAGCGCGGAATGACATACGTGCGAAGTGCTGTTCGCAACATGGCAAACGCGGATGAATTAATCGACCAGCTTTTGGCCCAAGAGGGCGCCAAAGAGAAAAGCGCGGGTACCCCTGTAGCGACAACAATCGACCCAGTGGGGCAAGAACAAAAACGAGCCCGTCTGGCGGTAATCGTAGCTGGTGGTACAGCGCAGAAATACCTGGGCAAACAACCGACTCTCGCACAAGTTGACGAGATGACCGATGACGAGGTCTCCAAACACTATGGACGCTATGAGGCACGCCTTGGGGCCTCAATGACAAAAACGCTCGGAGCTGCCGCGCTGCAGATGTATGCGATGTTAGCGGGCGGAGTTCTACCCATTCCGCCCGAAAATAGGCCCCAGCTTGTCGCAGACCTTTCCGAAGACCCCTTTGTTCAGCATGCACTGACTACTGCTTGCTGCGAGCTATATTATCGCTATGGGATGTACCTAGCTCCGATGACGGCGGCGATGACCACAGCTAAACACTGTCGATTTGGAGAGCAGGTATCTCTTACAAATACGGAAGATGGAGGAGACGACATTGAAATCGATGCCCCCGCAGGAGACGGCCCCGCAGGAGACAGCCCCGCAAGAACCTGCCCCGCAAGAACCTGCCCAGGAGGCGACCCCTCCAACGCAAGAGAGGGTGACGAGTAAGAACCCGAAGAAAGTCGCGGCTGGTCAAAAGGGCGCGGCTGTCAGAAAAGCAAAACAAAAAGCGCTACTTAAACAGCTTCAAAAGGCCAAAGAGGGTCTCCAGCCATCTCAAACCACCCAGCCCGCCGAAACCGCTGAAACTGCGCCTGCTGGGACAGCGACTTTTCAGCCGCAGGGCTCATGGATAGCGTGTGCAGTCCTCGCAGCTGCCGCTGTTGGCGCCGCGCTATATGCGCAAAAACCCGCTCCCCCTGCTGCAAATAAAGACGCGCGGGCAAAAGCCGCCCCTGTCGAGGCAAGAAAAAATGTACTATTAGACGAACAATCTGACCCCTTTCATATGCAGTAACGCTGCCGCCACCATGTCTACTCCCAGTACAGACGGCAAACAGCTTGCCAATTTGGCATATCACTCCGCCGTTGTGAGTGGGCTCGCAATGGGGTACGCCACACTTGGCAAAAAAATCACGAAAGGTGCTACGCCAAAATTGGACTTAGTGCCGTACGATGTCGGCATGGTCATTCTGGATGTGGGCCTGGCCATGGCCACCAAGGATATGCTCGTGAAGCAGGGGATACTCCCCGCTGACATATTGAAGTAAACGCTTTGTATAGTCGTGACAAGATGGCGTCTATAGCGATGCTTGTAGGTGGAGCATTGGTGAACGCGCTCGCGTTCTCAGGGTCAAACTTTCTCTTCTCGTCGTTAAGCGGTTCCAGCGAGGAGCGAAAACGGCATGACCAAGCCATTGAACAACTCCAAGCTGCACAGGCCGAATGGTCGCGCAAGCGGGCTGAACGTCTTAACTGGATCAATGAAGAGCTGCGCCGCCAGGGACACGCCGTGCACACTTTCCGCGATGTTGATGAAGCCATCCGCCAATACAATCTTGTCACTGCTGGCAGCGGCGTTGTGCTAGCACAGGAACCGGAACCCAGGCTGTCAGATTTTTACCAACCATCGCCGGAGCAGCGCGATAGAGAAATCGCCTTTGTAGTCGTGGGACTGGGAGCCACTTCGGTCGCGGCCTATATGCTCACTAGGTGATTGCATCGGCAATCGAATTAAAAAACCCACCTGAGCGCGCGATGCGCGAAAGCCCGGCCTGTTGGAGACTGATTGGGTTGCTTGAATATCCCGCAAGGCATGGCCGCCAGTCCAATGTCTGCTCGCTTGGCAGCAAAGCTGTCTCGCATCTACTATAGCCCCCGCGGCTACTGGAAGGGATTATCGGCGATTAAAAACCTCTCGGCTGCTGCTAAGATCTCTGAAGAGGCTGCTCGGGCTTGGCTTAAAAAGCAGGCAATTTGGCAGATCTACCTCCCCGCTCCGAGGCACATTCCAAGACCAAAATTCGATGTAGCCGTGCCCAACGAGGTTCACCAGGCTGACCTGCTCTTTCTCCCCCGCGACCGCCTCCGTCGCAAGACGTACAAGTACGCACTCACCGTCGTTGACGTTGCCTCGCGCTATAAGGAAGCCGAGCCTCTGGCAACGAAGGAGGCCAAAGAAGTTGCCGACGCCCTGTCTCGCATTTACAAGCGAGGTCCATTGAGGTGGCCCGGGCTGCTTCAGGTCGACCCTGGGCGTGAGTTCATGGGTGCGGTCAATCAGATGCTCGCGAAGCACAACGTCGATATCAGGCGAGGCCGTGTGGACATTCACCGAGACCAGGGAATCGTGGAGCGATTCAATCGGACCTTGGCTGAGCGGCTCTTTGGGCACCAATACGCTCAAGAGATGAGGCTTTCTGAGGGCCAAAGGTCGACTGAATGGGTGGCCCGGTTGCCCGCTGTAGTTGCTGCCTTAAATGGAGAAGTGACTCGGTTGACTGGTAAAAGACCGTCTGAGGCCATCAAGGCTAAAACGGTGACGCAAATGCCCTCCTCCGTCGTTCCGGGCCGCCCCGTTGGCTCTAATGAGCAAAGGATCCCTTCAGACGTTGGTGTTCGCTATCTGTATCAGCCCGGCGAGCTGGAGGGCGGCCGCCGCCGCGCCACCGATCCAACGTGGTCCCTGGATGTGTACCGGCTCGGACGCTCGGTGACCAAGCCCAACGAGCCCGTGCTCTACTATTTGCTGGATGGACCTGCCCGTGGCTTTTTCAGGGAGGAGCTCCTCGTGACGCCTCCTGATACCCAGCTACCGCCGGATGGGGTTCTCAAGCGTTGATGTCTGCAGCGCCTCTTTTTCGGTTGCACTCCAAACAAGTCAGCCTGATATTGTCCCCTGTATGTCCCTTGGTGTTGTCCTTCCGGTCCACACTGAATTGCTGTAGGTCTTTGGGCTGGTAGCTCCATAGGAGCTCAATATTGCAAGCGGCGCAGCGGTTATTTTGGGCTTTCTTGGTTTGCTGAATGTGCTTGACCTGCAGGTTAAATCTGAGCCCCTTGGCCTGGTCCTGCCGCTTGTAGGCCACAAGCTTCCTCTGGATCGTTTTGCGGAGCTGTTGCTCGGTGGGTTGCCTGTCCTCAGGGCCCTCCTCTGGGGGGCAAACTACCCGTTCGAGCTGGTGCAGGTATTCCACTCTAGAGACCGCGAGGTAGGCAAGGTTTGACCACTGGAGATAGTCGTCGACGATCCAGACTTTTTTGGGATCCCCGACCGTCAGACCCTGGCTCGAATGGACTGTCATGACGTAGCCGAGAGCCCAGTCGTGCCCCCACTTGCCGTCCATAACCTCTTTGGCATAGCAGACGGGCACTTCAACAATGTCATTGAGGACGAGCTCTTCTTGTCTAGCTACAGGCCCTGGAATTGTTACCATGATGTTTTGCCTACGCGTGTCCTCGGGGCGATAGAGTAGTGGCACTGGCAAACCCGGGAAGTGTTCCTCATGTCGCCGAAATAGCAGCTCCTCTGCCCGGTCGCGCACCTTTTGGCGCGAGGTCAAGATGAGGTCGCTTGGTTTCCACTCTTCTACGAATCTGTCCCACCCAAGACAACTAGGGAGCACTTGTCTCATCTCCCGGCACTGCACTCTATCGCACCTGAGACGGATGCGTCTTTTCAGGGCCTTGAGGGTAGGGTCTTTTGCCCTATGGTCATTCTCGACCTCCTCATAATAGGCTACTCTAGTCTGTAGCCAATAATGTGGCATCTCTCCGGATATAGGTGGTGGCTGGCCATGATCACCACAACAGATAACTTGGACCCCTCTATGCTCTAGCCATCCTATAAAGATCTCTAGAATATGGCGGGGTACAGTGCATATCTCATCCCATATGCAGACGCGGGGGATATACTTCTGACCCATTCTCTCTGGGGTCCACTTGGTCTGTCCACTCCATCGGAAGAAGCTGTGATATGTTTGAGCCTTAACACCTCTAGATCTCATTTCTTTAGCCAGACGATGAGTAGGTGTGAATACCAGAGGATTTCTACACCTAAACAACTCAATGGCTCTGGTGGTCTTACCACTACCCCCACCACCATTCAGATAGCTCAATTGATATCTTGTCAGTGGGTCGGCATGGCCCGGTGCAGTGCTGGGAGGGAGGGTATTTTCGCCTTTCAGATATTCGGGCTTGGGGAGATAGGCAGCGTGCTCTTGAGGCATGAATAGCGCCTCACCCTTATCGCGCCACTTCCCTGGGGCAACTGCACCCTTCCTCGGTGGCCGCCTGGTTGGCCCGTCGTGGCTCCAGACACAGATCAGGCAGTACCCCGGCGGGTGGAGGTCGGGCGGGACGTATGCAGGGTCGCCCTCGAGCTTGTGTATGGCCGTCTTACGGACATAGAGGCTGTCGGTGGCCACCCTTACAGCCTCCGCGGGTTCGAACCTCATCAACATAGAGAGCAGGTTGATATGGGCGTACGCCAGCATGGAGGCCCTTAGGTGGGTATACTGCGGCTGCGAGCCGTCGTAATACGTGAGAACGTGTCCCAATGGGCATTTCATAGGTGCCCCGACGAGACTACCATTCTCACGGGTGTCTCTGACTAGGTAATCTAATTCCCCTTGATCTGTTACTAGCCGCCGAGTAAGCTTCTTACCATCAGCAGCGTTGCCCTGAGTGAACTTGCCTATAATACTACAGCCCAGATCACGGTCCTCTGGGAGCCATACGTCAGTTTGGCTCTTATATGATATAATAGCTTCACGTACAGTGAGAGAGGCTAGTAAACCAGATTCTATCAGATAGGTTAAGAGCGGTGTGGGTGCCCAAGCGCTCTCCGCGAAATGCCTCCCAAACCAAGCGGGGATGACGGGGTGGCAGTCGGCGAACCCCCATTCCACGACCTCGGCGAAGCCCGTGCCTATGTTTTCGGGGAGAGGGCCGTTGACCGACACGCGGGTCATGCGGTGTGTTGGATGCCCAAATCGTTCGAAATAGGGCTTGGCCTCTCCCTGGCCCTGGAAGCTTGCTGGGTAGCAGACCTTCATGTCTATGCTGACGATATCTCTCGTGTCATAGTCCATGGAGTTCCAGAGGCCGCCGTGGCCGTGCTCTACACAGGCCTTTTGAATGTCATGGAGAAGGCTGGCCGGGGTGGGCTTCCACCCGTTCTTTTCTCTGGCTATCACGCCGGCTGCGTGGTTTTCACCGAATACCTTATCAGCGAGAGTTACATCACCTAGATCTTCACATACTCTTTCGATCCTAGCATGGGTCTCACGCGTTCTATAGGTGCGGCCATCTTGTATTACAAACTGTTCTACACTGAGATCATGGCCATTCCCACCTAACAACCAGATCGCTAATGGCTCACCACGAGTAGCTTCTTGGATTGCTTTCCATACATCACTGGAATAAAAGCGGACTTCTCGACCTTGCGGAAACTGGAGGTCTTTAGACCATGCATGGCCGTTGTGGTAGATGAGCTCTACCTTCCCGTATGTTTCTTTGCCTCGTCTCTGGTATTTTCCACTGTTATAAATCTCCTCTCCGGCTATGTCCCTTAGAATGATCGACCTGGAAAGGATCTTTTCCAGCTCAGCCACATCACTGATCGTGGCCCCAGTGTTGTGTACTTTATTTTCCCACACCTCTTTTTTCTGACGCCTTATGGGTGTCAACCCCTGGCCCCTTGCGGCGCCCTTAAAGTGCTCTAATACTCGCATGGCCACACAATTGAGATCACCGTCTCTCAGGGGGGCTAGGTTGGCCAGATCTGGATCTCTTAGGGGATATAGCCCGTATATAACTGCGGTGACTGGATAGGCCCGTTGGTAATATACCTGGTCGATACCAGTTAAAACACCCGGTTTGGTGTCTCTAGATATAACGATGACTCCCTCCCCCTTTTTCTTTTCTAGCCGTACGGGGTCCAGTTTGTCCTCAATGACCCACTCACCTTCGATCTGCTCCCGGAGGAACTTGAGTCTCAAAATAAACTCGCCCTCCGGAAGAACAGCGAGAAGTTGTGCCGCTCTCCCGTCGGTCATGCGGGCCTCTAGACTAACCCCACTTGCTTCTGCCCTCCATGTAGAAAAGGCCCCAATGGCACCGTCGACCTCAAACTCAGATTTTGCGTCTGTAAGGATTTCAACCCAGTTCGCCGCTGGAAATTGGGCTGGGTGAGGGGCCTGCTCATCAAGGCCTAGGAAGACGGGGGCCTCATCAGGCCCATTTCTTTCCTCTCGGATACGTTCCAGCCTATCGCGTAGCTCCTGTAGGGCCACTTTCGACCTTGGGTAAGGCGGCCACTCTCCAGTCTCCCTCTGAAACTCCTCCCTCAGTGCTCGTGCTCTTAAAGAGTACGAGCGGTCATCATCACGATTGGGACCCTCCGGCGGTTGTGCCTGTGGGTCGGGATGATGATCGCGGTAACGCGCTGTAGCGTTCATCGGCATCGTGCTTGATGAGTATTGCTATGCGTATCCACTTCTCTAATTGAAAATCTTTATCGCTGCAAGTCGTTTAAACTCTAATCTAAAGGTTCGTTGCTTTTCACGCCAGGCCCGCACACGACTGCTGCCACCATCACAGGCGTGGCACCAAGCTAGGGCTGTTTTTACCCCTATCCCACAACCTTGACATGCATAAGTTGTCCTGCCTTTTCGAAGTCGAGCCAGGTGAATTTTGCAATGCTCCCAAAGGCAACTGCGACCACAAAGCTTCGTTGAGCCTAAAACGAGCCACTGGCATTTGTTTTTACCCTTCATCATGCTATAATATAATACCTTATAGGTATACCTATCATAACAGGTATGTTTAAATGGTTCAATAACCCATGCAGGAGTGACCTTTTGACCATACAATTCCTCTTCGGGCAAATGATTGGTGTTGGTGCTAATCATCAACTCGGCGCGCCAGAGCGACCTTAGACCGCACTGGGGCATGCGACATCGGCCGGTTCCGGCCAGCTCGGCCGCGGTCACGATGGCCCCCCATTGGGGGCCTTATTTGTCTATTTTAGGCCTTAAAAGATACGCCTGTTTTCTGTTTCGGTATGCTGCCAACGTATGATACTATACCTTTAACAAACAAAAGCATCAATTATTACAGACATCGATCCTTAGAGGGGAAAGAGAAAATGATGAAATCGGGCTTAAACAATTAAAAAAAAGCCTTCCTAATGAAACCATGCTTTACATGTACAAGCTGGGGTATTCAAATCAAATGTATTATCTTTGGAAACTTTCAACAGTGACGTTGAATGAAACTCTAGTTTATACCAAATGATTCCTCCTATATTGAAATGTGTGGGGGGTGCATTGGGGTGGGCGTGAGGTCTCTAATGCTTGGATCAATGCTTGGATCAACTCGTACGCCAACCAACTCGTACGCCAACCAACTCGTACGCCAATTAACTCGTACGACGACCAACTCGTACGCCACCACCAAAAAAAAAAGACTATAGTCTGTATGTATAAAAGTCTGGTTCCCGGACCCAAAAAGCGCCAGACTATTGTCTGTCAAATATAGGGTCCGGTATCGGCTACGTGTACTGGAGGGTCACGTGACCAAAAAGACCAAGTTTTGGCTTTTTACGGAAAAATCTGAAACATTACGAACTCGTTTTCGTTCAACTTCGGATAGCAACGTTGACTTTCGGCTATTTCCTGACCTAAGACTTTTAATAAGAGACGTCGGGGAATCTTTGGGCAGGGAACCAGACTATATGTATAATAACGAAATAAATTTTAACAAAATAAATGTGTGTGTTTTGAGAGACTGGAAACCTTTTCTGTGTGAGAGGATAGTGAGTGTGGGGGCTCTAATTATTTGTTGTATGTAATAACGAAATTCTTTGTGACGGGGGTACCTTTTTATTTTTTTTCTCTTTTGGGTTGCGTGGGATCTAAAAAGAGCCGTTTTTTGTTTGTTTTGTTTTGTTTAAAATCCTACCTAACTTTTGTTTTGGCACTTCCACATACAGAATGTTTCCTTTTCCTTTTATTTTCACAAACAAGTTCCACATAGGGAATTTACAGAATGCTTCCTTTTATTTCCACTCAACATGACAAAATCTACTGAAAAAAAAACCGGCTAACGTTTACAAACTACAAGCTTAATTATACGTGGCGTACGAGTTGGTTGGCGTACGAGTTGGTTGGCGTACGAGTTGGTTGGCGTACGAGTTGGTTGGCGTACGAGTTGGTTGGCGTACGAGTTGGTTGGCGTACGAGTTGGTCGGCGTACGAGTTGGTCGGCGTACGAGTTGACCAAAAGGCGTACGAGTTGGTTGGCGTACGAGTTGGTCGGCGTACGAGTTGACCAGCTTCGACTATAACATGTAGCTACAGCCGGAGTCAAAGCCTGGATCATCAAGTTGACGTGGCCGATATTTTAAGATTGCCCAAGTACGAATCAAGATCCTTTTTACCGTCTTCGAGGCTATTGCAAGTTTGTAGCCTTATGAACCGGATGTGCAATGTTGATTCACTATACATCGCGCGTACCAGTGCATGCATTACCTGCAGTCGGAAGGGATTCATACTTACAGTCATTCCACATTCGTTTGGCGTTTTACAAACGGTGCACATCCGGTTCTAAGTCAATAGAAATAAGTTAAAGTTATGTTACGAGTATGATTTGGTTTCGAAGGTGAAAAACGTGGAATTTATGGTCATGATTTAAGGGAAATTTAACGCCTTTTACCGAGGTGAGGCTTTGGATTGTGTATTGTGTGCCATTCTTCAAGATCACACCCATGATTGATGAATTCTTCCAGTTTTGGTGTTAGCCTTTTTTAGGAAATGCCGGTTGACTTTCACTTTGTCTTGTTGAAGACTTGATGCTTTTGTGTGAGTAACGTTCAACGAGTAACAAACGTATGACTATGCATGAGCCATGACTTCTGAGTCAGGCTGCGCCGGCTGAGGTAAATACTGTATTCTGTAACTTGATTCACTTCAACTTCAAGGTCATCTGTGCATTGTAATGTTTCAAAAGAAATTTTGGTAATCCTGGGTTTTAGGTGGCCAAATTATTTTGGTCTCTAACTTCAGCCAATGCATCACAGCGTAGCGGACTGTTGTATGGAGGGCCAAAATGACAAAATCTGATTGTCAGATTTCTTCATTTTTGGCGAGCTGCAGTGAAGCATGCAGTGCGAGTCTATGTAATGCCGATAAATTTCCGTCCGTCCGTCGGGCCGGCCGTCCGCGTGAAATGTTTAAGTTTTTTTTTGGTTTTTTTTGGGGGGGGGTTGGTTTTGTCTTAAAATTAATTACCGGTATTTCACCGGAATAAAGTTGTTCTTTAAAAGTTCTGTTCTTCCCATCCTTTTTCTTTCTCACCACGACCCTCTCCCATCCCTATACCCTTCTTCCAACCCCCCCCCCCCTCCCCCTCCCCCCACCTTCCACCATCCTCTTGAAGTTTTTTTTTAGCTCGATCACACTAATATAAGCTCTTTAAACTTCTAAGAGAGCAGTCCGGTTTTTCCTTTTTCTGAGCTATCATCGAGGTAGAAATAGAAAACCAAGTTGACTCTATAACTTTGTATGTGTCTGTCATTTTGTTGGCATTGTGGTAAGACCATTTGGGTCCACTCTCCTGATTTGTGAAACACAGCTACATGTATGATTTTGCCTTTCCCTCCACACACACAATGAGCTTAAATATGACCTTTGATTACATGTAAACCAAAACTAGAACAGCAAAGCTGTCATGGCTAGCTGCGGCCTTACGTGGAATTACAAACACGGATAGCAAATTTTAAAAAAATAAAATTATTGTCTTTCCAGATTGAAATACCGGTAATTAATTTTAAGACAAAACCAACCCCCCCCCCAAAAATGAAAAAAATCTGACAATCAAATTTTGTCATTTTGGCCCTCCATACAACAGTCCGCTACGCTGTGATGCATTGGCTGAAGTTAGAGACCAAAATAATTTGGCCACCTAAAACCCAGGATTACCGAAATTTTACGGTAGGTTAGTTTTAATTTTCAAGGCTCGATCCACGAGTAGGCCTAGGTTTAGGCCTAGTCCCTTTTTTAATTTCCCTAACATTAGACATGCCAGATAGGCCAGGGGCAGATTTTACTAACTAAGGTTAGTAACTGACTAACGTTTGAGATCATCGCTAAAGCCCAAATCCATCGATAAACGGATAATCAATCGCTATTTTGCGTAGCAACTTTCTGTTTAGCGATGGATTTGGGATTTACGATGATCGCAAAGCGTTTATAGTGAAATCGACCCCAGGGCCCAAAATTAAAATTCACGGTTTATAAAATGGGGGATTGTGATAAGACGGGCGCTCACGTCCCATAAAAATTAAAGGAAAGGAAAACTAGGCCTAGACCATAGAGATACATACTAACGTTAGTGTATCTCTTAGTTGCGATTATCGAGTACCCTTTTCACACTTCAAAATCTCCGGGTTATCTCGAGGTTAAAGGCAAATCTTAACCCTGAGATACCCCGGGTTAAAGTGGTTGCTATGGTGCATTCACACTACACTTTTTCCACCCCGGGATAAGGAAAAATAAATGGCCGTTACCACGGGCTTCATTAACCCTACTCACGACCAGGGTTAGGATGGCAATCTGCGTAATGACGTTCCCCTTTTCTTTGCGTAACCCAAAATGCAGGGTCGCCGTCGTTGCTACTAACACCTTTGTGAAAATCAAAAGTATTAAACAGACAGACTTCTGCCTAATTCTTGCCCGATGAAGACGTTTCCTTCAGGACATCTTTACCAGAACTGCAACTGATAACGCTTCCATGTCTCCCAACACCATTTTCAGCTAGAGCTTGCTTGTACGTACATGTATGCACAGTATACGAACGACGCGACCGGCAGATATGTAAAAGCATTGCCGGACCAGCAAGCGCGCTCCGAAAGTCGGCCTGTGCGAAACCCTGCTTGTAGTGTGAATGTGCACGGCGTTAACCCGGGGCAGTGTTGCCCTGGGTTTATAAAAAAACTCTGGGTTAACGAAACAAGTGGGAATGCATCTCAGGGTAAATGAACCCCGGGGTAACAAAATTTTAACCCGGGGCAGCAAATCTCGGGGTTAAGCAATTTGTAGTGTGAAAAGGGTATAGGTCTGACATGGGGACTGGGACTTTTTAGATAACTGCAAATTTTTACACTGAAAAGTTGTCATACAAATTTCTTCAATCTAGGCTTGACCCAGGATCTAGGAACATTTGCTGAAAGTCAGAAGTATCATTTTTGAGGAGTAACGTTAAAATCTATTTAACAGTTAAAAAAAAATATGTTTTGGGGATCCCATCTTATCAAAATTCCTGTTCTTTCTTCTGGTGCTCCAATTTCCTATTTTCCACTTTCGTAAAAAACTAGCCCAATAACGAGGGATAATAATACACACTTTTGAATGGCATGCCAGATACATACATACGTACAGTATGTAATTGTACATGTAAGTGCTATGTTATTATTAATATTATGCATGGATGTGAACATCCCCGTAGCCCTCATTGACTTAATTAGTTTTAGTTTCAGTTGTTATTTTGAAAGCCTCAAATTGTCGTCACTCACTGTTTTTTTAACACAGACAGCGCCATATGTTCTGGCAGAGTAAATATTAGTGGTATTGTGGTTTTATCGAACTCGCATTGGAACACGCGGCAGAAAACTGATCAATACGATACTTGGAAATAATATGCATTGAAGTTAACCAAATGTGGGCTTTCATTAAATGCATTAAAGCCATGTATACCAGATGTTTTGGTATAATTATGCCCTAATTGTGCTTACAAAGTTTAATTAATTACTGTGCATTTTTCCGTATTGACCATTTAATGTACAGTACCATTGTTTACAGTTAACCACATATTACCAGTCTCCACACAGGGGGCTGGATATTAACCCTAACCCTCTACGTCTACACTCAGTACCATACAAGACAAGACAGCCATTCCATGGTGACTCGCGTGACATTTGAACAAAATGTTAAGTTTTAATGCATTGCTATTGTTTACATGGCATTTTTTCAACTCAAATTAGCATGTTTTTGAGTCAGGGCATTGTGAATGTATGCTTTAGTTATAATATGATTACTTTAAAATCGCAATTTTTTCATGTATCACAGTTTCTTTGACGTGACTCGCGTGACAGGATAGAAAAGGGGATTTTTGACATCCCTTGATTCAAAAAGCTTTTCCTATGGATCTACCAGTGTTCTAAAAATTATTCTTACTGAACTTTGAACTCAATACCCTCACCCAATAAATGCATAAGTTGTATTGTGCCAAACATCTCCTAATGTAATAAATGGCCTGAGGAAAAAGTGACTCGCGTGACAAAAAATGGTGACTCGCGTGACACAGTAGCTTTTCACTTTAACATTATAACTGTAATTTTAGTATAACAAATCAAATCATAATATTTTATTAATAAAAGTGATTTACTTGTAATTACAGTATGCAAGAGAGTGAAAACTGCTATTTATCCCTTTACTTTGGCAAATGTTGGGGCTGGAAATCTGGTTTAAACACTACATGTACATGTACATGTATATCAATATCCAACAATGACATATGGAGAGAAAGGAATGTTTCAGAATTTACATGTAAGTTACGAAATGATCTCATCAATCCACGGTTGATTATTTCAGGAAAACAGTAGTAATTCTTTTTCTGGTCAGTGCTTTTCCCTTTGCACTTTCAATGATCTCTTCATTGAATTATAGCTGTCCTCTGTTGTTCACCAGGTTGGGTTGTGGCACAGTTCACAGAATATCATCATCAACATCAACTGGCCAGCTGTAGAGATTTCCATTCTTCTTCAAATACCTCACACCATGGAGGAAGGAAAACTGTTTTCCTTCCTCCTCCATGCTCACACAAACATCATTCCCCTCAACTTTCAGAACCTGTGCCATATACACATAGACACTGTAGGGATGCTTTCCAGAGAGTGCTACTGCAACCATCTCATTAACTTTAGGATGACATTCATGTAGATTGGAATTGTCAACCCCTTGCACCAGTACATCTTCAGCTGAATCCTGAATCCTAGAACTTTCTAGGATTATCCCATAGAAAAGGAGGGGTGTCAGCTTTAATTAAACTGAGAGGGTGATGTATGCACATGTACAATGTACATGTACATCTACACTTGCCCATTATACTGTACATGTATGTACACATGTGTACATGTATGTAGAGTCAGAGTAAATGGTAAGAGCTGCAATTAATGATGCAGTTGAATAGGAATTCTTGTTACATAACTAATTCTTTTAAAGACTTGATTCTAATTCTATAATTTAATATGGTATCGTTTCTTTGTATGACATGTAAATGAACCACTACTGGCTCGTGACTCGCGTGACATACATCTTGTGTGACTCGCGTGACATTCTTGAGATAGTTTTTTCTATAAGGAATGTAGAGCAAATAAGAATATTCATACTTTTATTGATAGACCACAACTATCTCATTTACAAATAACACACACTAGCTGAATCCCTCTCTAGTTATTAAGTAATCTTACAAAAAGGTTCTATTTTGTGACTCGCGTGACATGTTTTGAGGGTGTTTTCATGATGACATAGTGGGAAAATGCAGAACAAATTTGGAAAGATGTTCAGTGTTTTATCAAATAGACTGGATTAGCTACCAAATGTATGCAGATAAAGCACAATCTTATGAGTGAGCTTCAAATACTTCCTCAGGTTGTGATTTATACCCCTGACCCTCCATTTTGTCCACAAAATTCATCCATGTTCAGGAGGCTGAAACTTTAAGTAAAATTACTCATTTTGAAAAATCTTTTGAGATTTAGATGGTTTGAATATTCCTCTTATCAAATATGACTGACAAAAATTGATACATTCCACTTCAATTTTTGAGTTTGGTGATGACCCTTACATGGAATGGCTGAAGAGCTGTTTACCACACATAACCACAGTCACCACAGGAGGATATTAACCCTAACCCTCTGCACCTACCACACAAGACAATTACACGTACATGTAGACAAGAGCTGCTGCTTACCACACATTACCACAGTCTCCACAGGGGGATTGGATGTTAACCCTAACCCTTTGCACTTACATGTACCACACAAGACAAGAGCTGCTTACCACACATTACCATAGTCTCCACAGGGGGACTGGATATTAACCTTAACCCTCTGCACCTACATACATGTACTACCCCACCCCACAAGACAATGAGCTGATTACCACACATTATCACAGTCTCCACAGGAGGACTGGATATTAACCTTTATAAAGAGGGTGTTCAACACTCACCAAACCTCGCTTAATTTGTTAGAACTATTATCATTAAATTACTCAAAGGCATGAGAACAAAAATATTTATCTCACATTGAACACAGAAAGAGAGTCTTTTTGATGATTATTCTCTCGCTCAACCCGCAAGCTACCCCAAAATTGAAACTGTCTGAATTTCGTAAATGTGTGCAGCAGACATTTAATGAAAAGGCTCCGTCATGACGTAATGAGCCAAGTTTCATTTTTAAAATTAAAAGGCTCCTTAATGTGACGTCACAAAATCACATGAAAAGGCTCATTACGTCACATTACGGAGCCTTTTCATTAAATGTCTGCTGCCCCAATTGACGAAATTCAGACAGTTTCAATTTTGGGGTAGCTTGCGGGTTGAGCATGTTGAGAGAAAAATCATCAAAAAGACTCCCTTTCTGTGTTCAATGTGAGATACACACATGTAAATATTTTTTCCTCATGCCAAGTAATTTAATGATTAGGCCATAAAAAAAAATTGTTGTATTGGAGTAACGGAGGGTTGGAAAATAGGGTAGGGTGGACGGATTTTTAATTTGTTTTATTAAATTTTTCCTGTATTAAATGCTTTTTTTCCTGTAGGCCTATATCACAGTATTTGACGAGTCAAATAAAGACAAGAAATTACTTAACAACTTTAACCAGTCTGGTTCCATCTTTTGCTCCTTTTAAGCTTTTAATCTGGGGGGTCCCAGTCCACAAGCTCTGCTTCTTGGGGACCTTCTCCACTTATTGTTAGTTAATTCCCCCACTTAAAAGTATTTTACAATCATGCTCTCTGTGAATTAACTTACATGAGTGGAAATAAAATGAACTGAACTTAACTGAATCTGCATACAAATTTGCGATTTTTAATTTTTTTTTATTTCTTTTTTTTTTTGGTTTAAAATGTTTACGGTCGGGGCATATTTTTGGGTCGGGCGGGTTCCGCCAATACAACCATTTTTTTTGTATGGCCTTTTAGTTCTGACAAATAAAGCGAGGTTTGTTGAGTGTTGAACATCCTCTTACCCTCTGCACCTACCATGCCTACATGTACTGTACCACACAAGACAAGAGCAGCAGCTGCTTACCCACATTATCACAGTATCCACTATCCACAGGGGACTGAATGTTCAAGTCAAATTTGAGTAACTGTACTCAGCCTAGTTCCATGTATAATATACGTGTACGTTAACACGTAGCATGAATCAATGTTACGTTATAAAATGTAGTACATGTATTCATTCTGTATGACAGACACACTATGCATTCAAGTCTATATAGTATATAGTGGGTCGATTTCTCCACAGTTTTACAAATGTACATTAAACTGTATGTAATTATCATTTTCAGGCTTTTTGGCAAACATACGACCACTATTGATTTTTGTTTTTACGGGCGATTAAATATCGGGCAGCAGATGGTGGCATACAAAAAACACATGTTGTTTTCGTTGAGTTTCGTTTAGCACAGAGTGCCAGCATGTTAGATTGAGCAAGTTTCATTTCTGTGGCTTTGTATTCCTAGGACCTACCATATGCTATATAATTGTAGTGGTACATGTGTAAAAGCTCACATGCATTCAAGACTGTCAAGAGAACGTTGTTGGTTCCATTGTGGTAAGCATTTAAACTGCAACTTTAAATAGGTGCATATATTCTTCATTTCAGTAAGTTTTTAGGGCAAAATTGATTTTGTATGCAAATTTATAATTTCATGGTCAATCAATGTTCAATAGCGCTCCGCACTAATGACGTCACAAAATCCCCGGCTGTCAGACAAACATTGTCTCACACGCATAGTGTACATGGACGCGCACACCATTGCACGTGCATGGTTGCAATGTTTTTCTGAGATCCGGTGCTATTTTTAGCGTAAGTGCGGAGCGCTATTGTGTTATGTCAGGCAATGTTTGAAGGTCATTAACATGTAGTGATCAGGGTTCTAGCCAGACCAATTTTAGTGGTGGGCTCTAGAAATGAAGTTGAGCCGTGGTGAGAAAAATGATCAACATGATCAAGGTCCAGGGCCAACATTTTCACCGTTCCGACGGCAGCACCATTTAATGGTATAAAGCTACATTTTAAGGACTGATATTCAATGAATTTCAGGTGTATAACAGAAAAGAGTGAACTTGTATTCAGGAATGTGATCAAAATTCACGATATTGGCAATACTTTTATTCACTCTGCGGAAATTTGTGCTGGGCGGCAGTGTTTATTTTAGACCTAAGTTCCGGGCGCAAATTTCCAGTGCTGGGCTGGCCCGCCCAGCGCCGCCCACCGTGGCTAGAACCCTGGTAGTGATATAGTGTTGTATGAGATTGTGCAAAATTTGTTATTTTAGCTTTTCCACTGATCTACTTGTCATGCTTACACATGAGTGTAACATACAATGTGCAATGTTGCCGTGCCGTTACACGTGACTGGTTTTATGCAAAAACATTGTACATACTTAAACACATTCATGAGACGTGGCTTGTCACATTAATCATGTTAATGCATAATGTACTGCAGGCAGTTTTACTTCACTCCAATCATGCCAGTAGGTTATTTCATTATTTATAATGCTCATACTTTCCGAGATCAAAGATAAATTTTGCTATTTTGTTCAACATGTTCAAAGAGTTTGCTGCATAGGCGGTATAGGCCACATGTTCATGAACTTCATCAATTTGTTTCATTCATTCTTGTATACTCTTTTTGAGTTGTGTGGCTGTGAAAACAATGGTTAAAGGTAATATCATACTTTGGTTTTTGTCAAAGAAACTTAAATGCAGATTCATGGGCAAACAAATCTGTGAAATTCCCAGTTCCATACGGGGCCAACTTTTTGAGAAAACATTGAAAAAATGCCCACATAATTCCTTTAAACTTTTCACTGTTATTTTTTATCTTTTAAAGATCAAAACTATTTTTGGTCTTTGTTTTACTTAAATATAAAATACAGCATTTCAGTCAGAATAATTTTAACAGTATGTTTCTTTATATGTGAAGATTTCTGTTTTGGTTTCTTACCAAAGTAAAAGTACCTTTAACTCGACATTTTGGCCAGTATACTCTGACTGTCTTACTGTCATGGCAGTGAGTATGTCATATCTGGTACATGTACACATGTAGTTCTGATCAAAGATTATATAGTGCTGTGCGCAAGATGGATAACTGACCATAGGGCGCGTGGTAATTGGTACATGTATGGAGGGCGCCATTCTCCATACATATTATACACAATCCGCCATGTTGGTGTGCAAATAGCGAGTAGTTTGTACACGGGATATATGATGGCTGGATGCTTTATCAAAGAAAAGAGGAGTGTTCATGGTGTTAGGCAAAATTTTGGCCCATATTCAATTAAAACCTATATTGTTTATTGTAAATAGAAATATTTGACATTAATGTGAAGCAGCTGAATATGAAAACGGCGATTTTTTTGTGGTTTTCTTGACCTACTTTTGCAAGTATCGCACACATCGCTCATATCATCTCTGTGCTTGGAGACCCAAAATGGCGCCCATGGCAATTACGCGTTTCAGGGAGAGTTCCCCATCTTGAGCGTAGCGCTATATAATCTTTGGTTCTGATTTTGGTTTCACAAACCTAATCATACAAAATGTATGTTACTCCCACCATGCATAGCCTTGTTCCATCATGTTCATACTGGTTCTAGAAAAGGACACGTATTTTCATGAAAAGTCCACTTTGAAGTTCTTTGGTGCAATTTGTTGAACATTGTTTTGTATTTTTATTGTCTGTCTTGCAGATTTTGTTCATGGATTCTGCCAGCTGGCGTGGCGGGCTGAATTGTCTGATGATGCGGTGGAATTCTCTGGTCGGAGGAATTTTGATGGAAGCTTCAGGTCAGAATTGAAAACCAGATCCTTGCAAAGAAGGAATATCCACAGTTAGTCATAATGGCCGTTGATGGTTCCCCTCCAAATTCGTCCTATTTCTATCTCGTAGTTCTGAATTTATTTACCTGTGGGATTGAACTGTGCTCTTCCGCCTCATTTAGTTATCTACCTCCGTTGTTGCTGGAGAGTGGATTCTCGGAGACCATGATGAGTATAATTATGGCGTTAGGACCCCTCTGCGCACTGGTTGTTCTTCCTTGTGTCGGCACGGCTAGTGATCAGTGCACTAGTAAGTATGGGAGGCGACGCCCGTTTATCTTTGCCGTGACGATTTGCATCGCATTCTCATTGGTGCTGCTTCCTAACGGCATGGCTATCGGGAAGAGCCTCAGTAGCATCCTCCCAGGAAGGTACGCTGGTCTGGCCATCATCGCCTTCTCTGTCATCCTACTAGATTTCGGCTCCCAGATTTCCCTGATGCCGGTGGAAACCCTAATGTCGGACCAGTACAAGACCGAGGTCCACCTCAACAAGGCATTCTCGGTCTTCAACTTCATGCTGAGTCTAGGATCCTGCTTAGGGTACTTAGTGCTGTGCATCGATTGGAACACGACGTATTTATTTCAAGTTCTTGGCGGGATGGACCACATCCTCTTCAGTATCTTACTCATTCTTCTTCTCCTATCCGCAATACCAACTCTCCTCTTTGCTAAAGATCCGCCGATAACCATCCAGGATGTCCCGAGGGGAACATCAACCCCATCGACGTTGAATCACGAACTTACCATCAGCCCACAGCTGCATCTGAATGGCAGCGGCCCCATAGTGACCCTCCCAAAGAATCTCAGCACCAACTCCCAAAAAAAGGACCAACAACCACCGATTCTTGTCTCGATAAACCCTCCGTCAATCAAACTCACCATGCCTACCATCGTAAGCCTCGGCACTCCGGCCTCGGTCACACGAAGACATTATCTTATCCAGCTAGCTTTCCAGTTGATTAGCATCCCCGTGACGTGTGTCTGTAGCTGCATCTACTTCCTCGTACCCGATTCTTATAAGAATTACATGACGGACACCATTCGAAGTGTCAGAACAATGCCTATTGTCCTGCACAAACTCTGCATGGTCGAACTCCTCTCTTCCATGGCCGTCATGGGCTTCAAACTTTACTTCACGGATTACGTCGGGGAGGCGCTTTACCACGGCAACCCAGACTCACCTTTGAATTCTCTATCCAGGCAGACGTATGAAAGTGGTAAATGTAAATTCTTATCAGTCTTGATTCAAGGCTTAAATTTGTACTTTTTTACGAACCCCAGCATTCACCAACCAAGAGGTTAGTTTGTCGTGTTTGTAAAATCTACATTTACCCAATTCTAACGTTGTTGAATCGTTTAGAACAAGTGTTCAAAAGCAAAATCTTCAAATTTGCTTGTAACAAAATAGCCCATATTTTAAAGTTATGACATTAGAAATGAGTTAAACAACGACCAAAAATCTTTTTGATCTTTAGTAAAAGATCAAAAATCAAAGAGAAAAGACTTAAGAAGTACTTTGGCTGTTGTTCGCTGTTGTTCAAAAAGTGGGCACCGTATGTGACTGAAATTTTTCACAGATGTCTGTGACACTATCTGTCTTGATATTTCTGCCCATGAATCTGTACTTCTTTGACAAAAACCAAAGTAAAGGGGCCGATTTCTATAGATCATCGCGAAAGCCCAAATCCATCGCTAAACGGAAAATCGATCGCTACTTTGCGTAGCAATTTTCTGTTTAGCGATTGATTTTGGCTTAATAGCGATGATTGCAAACATTAGTGAAATCGGTCCCAGGTATGATATTACCTTTAATATAAATGTTTATTCTTATTATAATTACTGGTACAGGTCTGAGGATGGCTAGCATCGGTCTGCTATTCCAAAGTATCACCTCTGCGTTATTCTCCTTCTTTCTAAACCACTGCACCATGGCCTACGGTGCTATCCCTACCTTCCTGTTTGGCATGCTGAGTTTCTCCTTGATGACCGGCCTCATGATCCTAGTGGACAACATCGCACTGACGATCCTGCTAGCAGCGTTAACCGGCTTTGCTTGTGCCGTCATCAACTCACTCCCGTTCACACTGTTGTCAATTTACCATCAGAATCAGGAGGTATGTACAAGAACCCTAAAACCCTGGCTTAACCTAGGGTAGATAGATGAATGATCGTCTGAACGCTGTAGCTAATCCGGGGTGAAAAGCAAACCGTAGTTTTGCGATACAGAGATTTTGCATTGGGAAAGTACAGTAGTATGCACAATTGCTGGATCAGATGCGGCTATTGGGGGATCAGATCTGGCCAAAGTGGGATCAGATTCGGCAATTGGGGGATCAAATTTGGCAATTGGGGGATCAGATCCGGCCATTGGGGGATCAGATTCGGCAATTATGGGATCAAATCCGGCAATTGGGGATCAGATCCAGCCATTGTGGGATCAAATCTGGCCATTGTGGGATCTGGGCTAAATTTCACGAAAGGCTAAGACAGATCGCAAGATGCGTATCAATCTTATCTTATTGGGAAAGTACAGTAGTATGCACAATTGCTGGATCAGATCCGGCTATTGGGGGATCAGATCTGGCCAAAGTGGGATCAGATTCGGCAATTGGGGGATCAAATTTGGCAATTGGGGGATCAGATTCGGCAATTGGGGGATCAGATCCGGCAATTGGGGATCAGATCAAGCCAATGTTGGATCAGATCAGGCCATTTGGGGTCAGATACGGCAATTGTGGAATCAGATCCGGCAATTGTGGGATCAGATCCGGCAATTATGGAAACAGATCCAGCCATTGTGGGATCAAATCTGGCCATTGTGGGATCAAATCTGGCCATTGTGGGATCTGGGCTCGATTTCACGAAAGGCTAAGACAGATCGCAAGATGCGTATCAATCTTAATTGCTAAGCAAAGTGTGATGTCACAATACTAGCTGCTATGGAAACAAGAACAACTCATCTAAAAGATGAATCGCAAATCTTTGTGAAATCGACCACAGATCCTGAGAATCTAGTTGTAAAGTGGTCTTAAATGATACATGGGCTATATCAATAGTCCAGTCAGTTTTCTTTGTTCACCTTTCAATGATTTGGTCACAGAACAGCTCTCACAATTTGTCTGATCCAACATGATATACCGTACAAAATTCTTATCGTACGGTTGGTAGAGCACCGGTACTGCATTTTGTATGTCACAGGTTCGAATCCCACTCCAGTCAGTTTTTGTTAATACCATTGCAGATATACTACGGGGACAAGGACCCACAAGATACCAGACTCCACGGCTTAGGCTCGGACATTTCGATGCTGGACAGTGCTTACGTCCTCTCTGAGGTTCTGTCGTCGTTACTGTTTGGCATTGCGGTGGAGTTAACCGGTACCACGCTAACCTACTTATTCTGCTGTTGTGTCTGTAGCATCCTGAGCTGCTGTTACATACTACAATTGAGGGATTGACCGTGCAATGACCAGTACAGGTAATTTGCATAATTCTGACCTGCCAGATCAAAATGAGTCATAACAAAGGTTACATTTCATATTCAGTGGAAAGCCGTTATAACGAACATTGCAGGATCCACAGTAATTGTTTGTTTTAGTGGTCATTCTTTTATGTTGATTAAAACAACAATGTTCGGTTTAGAACAAAAATTGGGATTCAAAAATGATGTTCAGTATAGCCACTCCATATATAGCCACTCCAAATATTCGGTACAGCAGTGTTCTTTATAACAGCGTTCCACTGTACCAGCATAAAGGTACAATACATGATTGGTAAAGGTCACAGGACAACACTCATACTTTGTCTGATCAAACATGTACATGAAATAATAAACCTGTGAAAATTTTAGCTCAATCGGACATCTGAGTCACCCGAAAAAAACGAAAATCCGACTCAATTTTTCTTATGAAAAATCTTACCCCGAGATCAAAATTGTTTTCGGTCTTTGTTTGACAAATTTTTGGATAAATACAGCATTTCAGGTGAAAATATTTTAACGGTATGTTTCTACCAGCACCATCTTCATACCTTGAGTGAAAGGGGATAACTAAAACAACTCAAGTGAGGGTGTCCTTATGTTTGTTCCAAAAATCGTTCGGACGAACGATCTTTTGAAAAGACACTAAATCTTGATTTCCTTGAAAAACCCAGCATCTGGTGAACCAAGATTTCCCATGGTGACTGTTTGCACTGTTTACGAACTGTTGAGTCCATTTTCTGTCTCAAACTCAATAATTTCTTTTGGAGGCCTTGCAAATCCTATATGCTCCCTTTAAGCACCAGCATTTGCATATAAACAGCAAAGCCTTGTAAAAGAAAATCAACTTGCCGACCAAAGTTCTTTGTTGAACTTGTTGATGAGCAGACATACAAGTCAGAAGCAGTGAACATCAATGAAGATTCTGTCATTGAACCCATATTATATATTAAGAAAGACTTTTCATGAAAATTTCTACTTAGGGAAAGAAACTTAAATACTGGTCGGGCCCGGCCTTAAAAAAGCCTGGCCGAGCCTCAACCTTCGGGCCTGAAATCATCATCTTGTCAGCCCTGAACTTTCATAAAGTAGAGTTGCTTAAAATCAATCCAGCCTGGCTTCTGGATACTGTCCATGATCAATGTGGACTCAATCTGTCAATCAGGTTTATAGTGCAAACTATGATACAGGACACAGCAGGGGCTTGAAGTTGTTTAAGGCTGGGGATTATAGAAGCCCCGCAAGAGCCCAGGCAAAGCCCAGGCCTGGCCAGGCCTTTCAGTGGCTAGGCCATCAGCAAATGTTAGTTCTTAAACAGTATGTATTTGAAAGTCTTCGCCACTGGTGGAAGGTGCTCCTTCATGTTTTTTTTAATAATTCACTTTTCACAATGGCTGCTTAAATCCTGCCATATGATTGGTGGATTGTTGATCACATGACATTGTATTAATAATTAATATGCCTCCTATTGGACAACCTTTAATGTCATAGTTCGTTGGCATGGTGACACGATCTTCTATTACACTCAGATACTTTACATGCTGCATAATGCATCTATTCATGAATATTCATTATTGTGCTAAAATATTGTGTGCTGTAATATCTTGTACAGTATTAGTGAATGTGCACACTGCACATGGCATAGTTACTTATTTACGAAATGTAAATGAAAAAAAAAACGAACTCATTTTATTTTTGAAAACTATATTTTTGGGGTTTCAGGAAAATATATCATTTTTAATATCTCATATAGCGTAATATTTATTACAGATTTCATTATTTTTATTTTTTGTGAACTTCGCAGGTTTTTGTAGAGGAAGTATCGTGCTAGTTGAAGTTTAAAAGTTTAGATTGCGTACATATAATTTATGAAAATGTGTGTATTTTTTTGAACCATTTATGTGTGCCTTGCGTTGGACAATTAATGTTTCTCTTTTCAAAAGAAGAATTTATTTTTTTCATGACTGGAAAGAATATGACATAAGTAGGTCATAAATTAGGTTAATTGAATCATAGATTCTATCTTTTCATTTATATTTTTTAATTTGCTAGTTGGAACTTAACAGTTTAGATTATTTACATATTTTGAAAATGTGTGTATTAATATTATTATTTGACCATTATGTGTGCCTTGCTTGCAAAAAATCATGTTAAATTTCTTTTCTGGAAAATTGAAACAGAATTAGTTCCCAGTTTTAAGTCAGTTTAACCCTAACCCTCTGTGCCTACCACACAAGACAAGAGCTGCTTACCACACACTACAACAGTCTGCACAGAGGGACTTAAAAAGTAGAGCATGGATTTTAACTTTTTTTTATTTATTACTTGAAATTTTGTCTGCATTTTTGTCTGTGAACTTTGAACTGTACTTAAAAGTAGAATGTGGGAATACTGGGTAAAATTTAAAGTTCTCTTTGGTTTTGATGTGAAAGCCTACTATGTATATTTGTGAAATACTACAAATCTATTGTATTTAATATCCATATTTATGCGAAATGCTATCATATTTAAGAAAAATGTATTTAAATGTATAATACATGATTGGTAAACTTTGTCTAATCCAGCATGAAATGATGCATGAAATGTACATGAAATGATAAACGTGTGGGAATTTGAGTTCAATCGGACTTCTGAGTCATGAGAAAATAGCGAAAAACCGACTCAATTTATCTCTTAAAACATAAAGAATGGATTTGATCTTACCCCCGGAACAACTTGGTCTTTGTTTTACTCATTTCTGGATAAATACAGCACTTCAGGCAGAAATATTTTAACGGTATGTTTCTACCAGTACTGTCTTTTTATCCCGAAAGTTATACGTAAATCTGTGAACATTTCTGTTTGGGTATGTATTATGTTACCAATCCTGTAGTGTACTGTACCTTTGAAGACTTAAAAAATACATCTGCTACATGTGCATTGTATGTTCAGGGTGCAATTTCATGGTTCTTCTTACCGCGGAAATCCGGGCTTATCCTCATTCTCTGCTTACAGGGTTAGCGCCGATTTTCTACGCTAGCCGAGTAAGCGAGAAATTCATAATGACACAAACTACACTGTACAATGTACCCATATGATTAACTGAAAATGCCTTGCTGGAATGGGATCTCGTAAGCACATAATTTTCTGCTTTCGAAGTGCTGATTCTATGTTTAGTTTTTTTGTCTGAATTATGTTATTAGTAAACTTGTAGATGTAACTTTAAAAATGTCCAAAAAGGTACATGCTCATGTAAATTTTCTTCTTCTTTTTTTACAAAAGCTGATAGAATTTGTGTTTTAACTTGGTTCCATTTAAAATCAAGTAATAAACTGCTGCAAACTGCTCATTGGCCAACAAATGGCCTGAAATTTATAAAATGTTTGGAGTTAGGAGGGCCTGACGCGTTTCGATCCTAGCAGGATCTTTCTCAAAGGCTTAAGGGCTTAAAATCCTTTAAGTGTGACTTCTTAAGTTGTTATACATCATGTAACTCTGCTTAATTTCCAACCATGTTAATTTTGCGAGCATCAAGGTTAAAATCTTTTTACCACCTACTTAAAAAAATGTTTTTTTCTTCAATTTGTGCCAATTATGTTCCGAAAGGTTATTTTTCATGCAAATGCTGCCATTTTAGTTAGAGATTTAAGTTTTCTTAAGATAATTTAATTCAATTTCTTGCCCATTTTGATGTGCTTGATTTAATATTGTACAGTTTTATGTTCTTAACCAAACCCCTATTTATCATACTCAGACCCACATGTGTGTAATATTATATTCAAAGTTAACTCAATAAATATAAAACATATACTTAAGAAAGAAAAAATAATAATTTCCAACTTAAAATTTCTTAGGAGAACGTTTGTTTAAGCTATAGGACTCTATGATAAAAAATAAAAAGGTACAAAATTATTATATTTTTGGTTTGATTTTTTAATTAATGTGCATAACTAATGAGTCCTATTATCTTCGACAACTGTTTCATGTCGAAGGAGTAACCCACCCCCCCTCCTCAAAAAAAAGAACACAATTTATATTCATTTTTTGTTTCGATTTTTGAATGTATTAGGCCAATTGTATTACCAATGAGACATTTTCATCATCTTCAACGACTGTTAGATGTCGAAATAGTTCCCAAAACGCTGGACATGATTTTATGTACACGCCGACCATTGAAAATCATGAATAGCGCCATCTACCGACTGAAACGTGCCAACTAAAAGCCCCCCCCCCTCCCCCCTCCCACCAACCTCCCCCCCCCCCCCCCCCCCCCCCTCCCCGCTCGATCGATTGTGGAGTCGTATTGACGTCGTCTGTTGTCCATTATTAAAGAAAACAAACGCAAGTAGAAATGCTGCGGTCATTTCGTCGAAATTTAATTTGAAAAAATAGTAATAATGAGTGAAATGCATTCCAAATGTCCTTGGCATTCTGAGTTAGATTTTGTAATCATTAAAGGTATACTATCATACTTGGTAGCAAACCGAAACAGAAATCTACACAGGTTTACAGGGTATAAAGATGGTGAAGGTGTATAGAAACATACCGATACAATTGTTCTGCCTGAAACGCTGTATTTTATCCAGAAAAGAGTAAAACCAGTGACCAAAAGAGAAAAGACTTTAGAAATACTGTGGCCGTTTTTACTAGGTTCTCAAAAAGTTGGCACCGTAAATTTTCACAGATGACTTTTTCTGTATCTTCTTTGATATATTTTGCTCATGAATCTGTATTTCTTTGACGAAAAACAAAGTATGATAGTACCTTTAAATGAACCTATTGGTATAATGCTAGCCCATTTATGCCATCTAAATAATGCCTTCCATGCAACGAAGTGCTCTGGTGATACATTTTGTAAACCAACATCCCGCATGTTTGTACTAGCAAGTTCATGGACAGGGAACATCAAATTGTCTTATTTTAAACTTCTGTTGGTTCCATTTTTGTTGCTTTAGATTAAATTGCTTGGCCGACACAGTGCCTATTGAGCACTGACAGTAGGCCTATACACAAGCACTGTGCTTTTGAGCTTGAAGTTGATAATAATAGGCCTATTTTATGGGTCGCCAAAATTATAATTTATCCTATACTATAGTCACCGATTTTAACCAGAACCCTTTCTTTCCTAATTTACTAAGATCACACATTTTTATAACAATTTCTTCATCCGTTTTTCCTTCATATTTTGCTGTTGTATTTTGCTGTATGTTTTTTTAATATAGACCTGCCTAGGTAATTAATTGGGCTTGTCAATCTTGGTTTATCAACCTGGCAGGATTCCAAGAGCTCTAGAAATTTAATGACGGTAAATTTTTCCTTCGGGACTAGAACGAACTACATGGGACATGATGTATGTGCGTTATTAGATAACATAATACACAGGGTTGCTGGGTTGAAGTTTCGCCAATATCATGATTGATTCTACGAGCTAGGACCGCCATTTTTCATCACTCATTTCGATTCACCGTTAGACAAGGCATTAAAGATAGTATCCTTCTTTGCTAAGAAACCAAAACAGAAATGGTCACAGATTTACATATAACTTACAGGGTATGAAGAAAGTGGTGGTATAAACATACCGTTAAAATTTTGTCCGCCATCCAGAAATTAGTAACACAACGACCGGAAATCTTGTTGATCTTTTAAAAGATAAAAAATAAAAAATAAAAGACTTTAAGAAATACTGTGGCTGTTTTTCACTGTAGTCAAAAAGTGGGCACCGTATGGGACTGAAATTTTCACAGATGACTGTTACTGTATCTGTCTTGATATTTTTGCCTATATAAAATCTGTATTTTTTTTTATAAAAACCAAAGTATGATACTATACCTTAAAGAAATACTGTGGCTGTTTTCACCGTTTTCTCAAAAAGTGGCGCCGTATGGGACTGACATTTTCACAGATGACTGTTAGTATCTGTCTTGATATTTTTGCCTATAAAATCTGTATTTCTTTGATATAAACCAAAGTATGATATTAGCTTTAAGTCCTTTTGCAGTCCTACGGATACTTTATCAAGAAGCTAGGTTATTGCGCTGTTGAAACCCCTAATCGTTCGTGTATGTGTAATACAAGTAGTGCAAGACGTTGACAAATGACCACGGAATACAATAATGTTCTACGAGTAGCGTATGTGTACTAGCACATGCAAGCGATGTTTGCAAATTGCATTCTCGTCTCGAAACCTACACTTGATGGATGTTTTAATTTTGAAACACAATAACATGACGGCGCCTAGCTAGGACAAAGGTTATTGTGCAGAACAATAACTGTTCCTATAAATATATCTCATTTTGTCAATTTCGATAGAATTTACATTCTAAGTTCGAGGTTGTTTTTTTTTTATATAAATCTACCGTTTGATTTTTTGAGCACGAAGAATGTTTGAGTTTTGAAACAAGCTGGGACTAAATTCACGGCCCTGCTTAGCACAAACATTTTGCTAACCATGAAACTTCTGTCTTAATAAAAACAGGATTAAGTGCTATGTATCACTTGTGATTGTTCTTTGGCTGTTGTTCGCTGACCATGAATATCAAATGGAATTTGTAATTGTAGTTTGTTTTGGGGGGACAAGTCATTATTATTCTAAGCAATTTTTTGTGCTTAGCAGCTTCATGAAATTGGAGCATGACAAATTTTAATTTACCAATAGCTGGGAACTTCAAAGCTTATCATTAAATCTTTCTAAAATTGAGTATCCAGTCATCTTCACAAAAGTTCACAGTGTACCATGTTGATGTATATAATCAATACATGTCTTTTTCTAATGAACAGTCGTCGCATACTTAACACTAAACATGTACATAGGCCTACATGAAATAGTCGACTAACATTGAAATCATTTACAATTATGTCACGTACACACTTTGAATTTTGTTTAATGAAGTATTGAATTCCCTGGTCTTTTGTGTGGAGCTTGCATTCTTAGTTTAGCAACAAGTGTGAATTTTTACACGCCTTTTGCTAGCTAAGCAAACGTGTACATGTACACAGCACGTACTGTATACAGCGTACTTCTTTTTACTAGGGTA
This sequence comes from Astropecten irregularis, assembly GCA_963971285.1. Lineage (NCBI taxonomy): Eukaryota > Metazoa > Echinodermata > Asteroidea > Paxillosida > Astropectinidae > Astropecten > Astropecten irregularis. The sequence continues at coordinate 10,229,737 of OZ020251.1, read as the reverse complement.
CAAAATTATTCAGTATAGTGGCGCGCATAGTGTGTCAAACAAGATGGCGGCCGCCCGAGTGTGAATAATGAATGACCTAGCAACGGCACGAAAACGTGAATTTCCTTGCAGCTTTGGTTTTCATTGTGTGTGAATCTGAGTGGAATATGATTATGGATTCACCTACAAACATGAATGGTGGAGGACTAATAATTGGGAAACATCACCAGGTAGGACATAATGTTCAATTTATATCAAACTTCTGCCACGTGACGTGACCCAGGCCCAGGCCCAGGGGCCAATTTAAGCCACCAGACGGCAAATTTCACGGCCCGGCTTGCTTAGCACAACAATTTGCTAAGCATGACATTTCTGTCTTAGTAATAAAAACAGGATTAATAACCAAATTTCCAGGTGTTGTACGTGTATTACTTGTGATATTCTTTGGCTGTTGTTCGCTGACCATGACTATCAAATGGAATTTGTAATGGTGGTTTGTTTTATTGGGCGATACATTTTTGCGCTAAGCAAATGTTTGTGCTTTTGGCAGTTTTATGAAATTGGTCCCAGCTTAGCACAACAATTTGCTAAGTATGACATTTCTGTCTTAGTAATAAAAACCGGATTAACAACCAAATTCTCACGTGTTGTGTATCGCATGTGATATATTGTTGTTTGGCTGTTGTTTGCTGACCATGAATATCAAATGGAATTTTTAATGGTGGTTTGTTTTATTGGCGAGACATTTTGTGCTAAGCAATTTGTTGTGCTCAGCGGCTCGGCAGCTCCATGAAATTTTAACTGGCCCCTGCTGTAAGCACAAAATATGCTTAAGCATGAAACGTCTTCCTTGATCAAATGAAAGGATTCCCTGAACCAAATGTTCAAGTGATGTTAACTGCTTTTGACTTGTGTTCGGCCATTTTGCAGAGCATAACATTTTGTACAAGGCCATTTTGGATGTGCCATACTGAAGTTTACCAAGGTTTTTGGTGCTTGAACAATTTGTTGTGTTTAAGCACCAAAAAGCAGCTTTATGAAATTGGCCCAAGTTTACGAGTGTGACGAACAATCCATCCCTCGGGGGGGGGGGGTGTAAAAACTATCAAATAAAAAATAAGGAAATGGCAGGAATAATTTTAACGTGAAAAGAATTATCGAAACCAGCTTTGATAATTATCGTATTGTAGGCCTATTTAGTCACAGTATGGTTACAATTATTTTTGACTGCGCTGCTATCCAGTAAGATCGCTTGCCAGGCTATGCTAAGTAAAAAGACAGCGGTGAACCAGTGACATGCATACGGATTGTATGCAGGTTTGGTTGATTACCTGTACTTGCTATGCATAGCCATTGTGTGCTTAGCAATTTTAAATACCGACACGTGATTGACCACTCGCGTCATGCATGTGTCACGCGTTGCCCACGTGATCCATTGCATGCCATTGGCTCAAAGTTGGCTCACCTACTTGCAAGTTGGTTCCCGAATTTATTGCATGTGTTAATTTGAATATTATTTCTGAAAATACTTTCATTTGGGGGAGACTTTGATTTATTTTCGCGCCATTTGTAATTTATAAGTTCAATTGTCATTAGCCATAGTAAATAGTTGTTTTTCTTGATTACTTTGGTCTTTATTCCAATCATCTGGTTTTCAAAAAGGGCATAAATTATTATCATAGCACTGTGTTTAAGCAAACTTAACCATAATATCAGTGTTTACGTTCAATACCGATTAGAAAATAAACAGTGACTATAGTTTTCGGTGTTGTATGGGGATTTGTACACATTTCAAGCTTGCCGATTTTGTAGTACTGAATTTTCGGACTTCCAGCTGAGAATACGGCTACGTCTGTTTTAATAGCGTGTTCCTATGAACGTGCACCGGAGAATACCTAGCCCTAGCCATTGATAACGGGTTCGACTTCGAAAGCACTGAGCTTATTGTAATAAACTGTAGTGGCTATGTCGTAATTTTCGTGTGTATAAAATAATGCCAGCGCGTATAGGTAAATTACATGCAGGGATTCTTTGCGCATTTTATAAGGACATCAAAAACCGTAACATAGGAAGCCATCAGAGGACGAGCAAGTTAATTAAGTTGCTGTCGTTTCTCATTCCAACTAACTAGATAGCGTTCTATCGTGCACATGTCTCTGGCTAGATCACAACGATAGTCACGATCGTTAGAAATCAAGTAAGGTTTGATTGATCAGTCGATGCCGGCCGCGCTGGTGGGCTGATGCAGTTCACTTGCAACTTGGCCATCAGTGCTCGGTGTCGCAGCCTCAAAATACGGCCAAGGTTCCACATCGTCATGGCTGATACTCGGAATATTAAGATGTTGTTCCATTACGTTACACGGCTAGTGGACTCACTTACGCCTACCTATCACTGTGCAAAAACCTTGGTTTCCGCATACGGAAACGGGCTTCGATATTGACCGGAAACCGGCCCGTTTCCGCACCGTGTCCTGTCTGTTTCCGATTGCCGTTTCTGTGGCCGTTTCCGTCGACGTGTTTGCACCCCTCGCTTCCGTAAATTTACCATCTTACGGAAACTGCCTTAGAAACTACCGCCGGGCTTACTGCGTTTCCGAAGGCTTGGAAACGCCCTGGAAAGCCGATTATTTTATAATGCTCAGGAATACTTTGTTATTGTAATTGTATCAATGGGAAACAATCTTTGAAATGTTGATAGGGTGGCTAACCGAGAGTTGTTATTTTTCTTTTAATCCAATGTTGGGTTCGTTGCTCTGTTGCTAATGCCCTAAATAATGGAATGTTTCATTTTCTTTGACAACGACACAAGTTTTAAATAATACTATATAGACAATCTTTTATTGTTTCATTGTTTTTATTTTTCATGGAAACCTAATCTTTAAAATCGCACTTAGCTAGGGCAATTTACATGAACATCTGTTTGCAGACATTACTAAAAGCCTGTCATTATTTCATGAAAACAAATATTGTAATAAATCGCTGTGAATCTGCTCAATGTAAACATTGGCATGTCATGGAAATTCCACGTGTTGAACCATGGCTGTATTGTGCAGCTAAAGGCAATTTCTTAATTAATGTGTACAATCATCAAATAACCACAATGAAAATTATCACTGAATTTAAGTCATTGAAAAGTGAAGCAAGTCAGATTTGACTGGAGCTGGATTCATATTAAAACCAGCGATCTCTGGAATACCGTACCGGCGCTCTTACCAATACCAACCGAGCTATCCAGCCCTAATCATCTTTGTTCGCTTGACAGTAAGAAGCCATGTCTTTGTAAGTCATGCAACATTTCACAATTTCCTTGAACGGCCGTCTGTTGCATAAACGGGAGAGGCTCTCAAAACTTTTAAGCTCAAGGTTAAACTGTTTCAAATACTATTCATAAACTACCGTCCGTGCCATTTGTGAGACTTTTGTAAAAGGTCCATCAACAAATAATCCGTCCTTTTTATATTTTAAAATCATAAAACTCATTATTAAAATTTATATTAGTCACTCCAGATGGTTGGCTGGCCCATCAACCAGTAAGGCCTAAAAAAAATTGTTGTGTTGCCCTCAAGACAAGTGGAAAAATAAAAAAGTTTGGGTCGGTCGGTCGATTTTTTTTTTTTTTAGATTTGTTTTTTGGCAGACTTTCAAACATTTAAGAATAAATACAAGATGTATGGTCACCAGGGCTTATAAATCAACGGTGTTGTGTCGTTTTGAGGAGACACGCTTTTTCACTGCTAAATCTTACATTTTCTATTAAAAATTGTGAGTTTTTATACTTAAAATGTGAGTTTTTATACTCAGAGAAAAAAAAATTAAAAAAAATAATCCCGACCCAAAGTTTTGGCACTTTACGGTCGGTCGCTGAGGGCAACACAACAATTTATTTAGGCCTAATTCCTGTACCTATTGTTTTTGCATTTTGTTATTTTGTCATATCAAAAGTGGACAGTGACATTTAATTCAAACCTCGCAGTATTGTATATTTACAGGCATTACGTTGTAAACATCTGACCACAGAGGCGTATACAAGAAGCTGTACACGTAAATAACTATAAATTGCAGTTACAGTGTAGCAGCTTTAGCTTTGCCTGAAAAATCAAGAGGTCTGCTAGTGCTCTGTTTGGCTCTTTCCGTTGAGCCACTCTCCAGCTGGTTTAACTGCCACCGGTAACTCCTCCACCAACGAGCCATAGAGTAACCGCTCAGTCCGCGCAACTCAAGTCTTCTCTTTTGTAATTTCTCCGCCATTTGGTGATTCAAGCTCACAGCATCTGAAAAATGACAACAGAGTATAGGGCCTATGCATTACTATAGGTCATTTATTGCTGGGTTTTGCTCATTTTGTTTGAACTCCTTTGGTCAAGGAAGTGAAGCTAGATTCAGAACTCAGACCACCCATGGTCATCAAATCTATACACATTGAAAAACATGTAGGGCTATGTCATCATATGCCATATGCCATGATGCCATGGAATGAATGAACACTGTAAAGTACGGCATGTCAATCGACCATAGGTGTCTATTTCTTTACAAGGGAGCCAGAAGAAAACTTGTATGGTATACACTATACAGGCATTAGGTCCAAGATCCCTGCATGGTCAAGCTGGGTCCTATTAGTTACCACATGTCAAGGACAGTGGTTACATTGCCCCTGCCATGCCATGCATGTCTTATGTGCCCTCTGGGGAAAAGGTTGCATGGGATTGTTTCAGCGTACAATACATGTAGGCATAGTTGCCTGTGTGTTGCTGTTTACTGCTAGACCATTAGTAAGGGATAGGCAAGACGAATATAAAATGTAGTCACCAACATTTAGATTTTTACATAGGGCCTAACTCCTTTTTACATTAGTTTTTAAACAATGTATAGGGCCTTCAGTCATTGCCAACCTTGGGGATAATGAACCTTCGTTCGACCTACATTTTTTAGTATAAATATTTAAACAAAAATGTGCTCAAAATTAAACTTACAAAGGCAAGATGAAGCACCTTTGCAATCAGATGTCCCATGGCAGAGGCTCATTTATGAAAGACAGTCTGTAGCCATCCTTTACTGCAGTCCACTTGACGAAGGTCATCGAAGCTCTCTCTCACGCCTCTAGTACAAGCCTTTACCATAGGAGTAAAGTACAAGAAAACCATGCATCAGCTATATTTTCTCATAATGTATTATACATTGCAAACCGAATATATGCGTTGGAATTTAGATGTATTTTCCCCAAACTGAAAGTACACACTGCACAACATGACATTAAATCTTTTTTCTTAATCGATATAGCCCATGATCCCAAACTTTAACAACCCGAAACCATGAGTCAGGGAAAAACAAATTCGCCGGACCTAAACAATTGTGGAACCGTATTTTAGTCAACATCATTATTTATTTTAAATCTTTGGACATTTAAAAAAAGTAAAATGTTCAGTTGAAAACATGTATAAAACTGTATACATCGAAATCTAGGCGTAACGTGCAACTTAGTCACCATAACTTTGCCAATTGTAGACTGGAAAACTAGTACAAGTGGTAGTACCAAGTATATACAGTGTATGTTTCAGTATTTTTATTCCTCCATGAGTTGGCCTGCGTGTGATAACTGTCATTACTAGACCCATGGATGAAGGAAAGACGACCAGATGAATCTATGATGAATATAAATACAAGAAACTTAAAAGAAAGCGTGAATATACACAAAAACACGAAAATACTCACCATGTTTTCACCGAATCATGAAGGATTCCTGAGCCAACTGCACCGACACGACAAACGTTCCACTTGCTACCCGCACAAATAAAATCTAACGGTCGTTCGTTTATAATGCTGTGTTTTCATTGGCTAGTGGGCTACAGTGTATACTCAGGTAATAGGGTCAAGGCTTCCTGGCTATAAGTTACTGTAAATACAGTAACATGGACGATACAGTAACAGTCATCTAATCTGTGAACATTTGAGTCTCATACGATGCCCATTTTATGAGAAAACAGTGAAAAACGGCCACAGTATTTCTTAAGTCTTTTCTCAAAGATCAAAGAAAGTTTGGAAGAAAGTTTGGCTTGGTATGCGTAGTCATTTTGAAGACAGCCGTAGATTAAGAAATAAGAGTGCTCCGTGAAAATTGAAGGGCAAACATTGAACTCCTGCATGTACTTCACATGATCGCCTATTTATAATGTATATTAAAAAACAAGGTTTGACTTGACTTGATTTGTATTAAACTGACAAGTTGGGACTGGAAAATAAAGTTTGGCATCACCCCCCCCCCCAAAAAAAAAAAAACCTATCGCGCCTTTAACTATATATATACATGTTCTGAGTGCATTAAGTTAATAGGTAATATATCATACTTTGGGTTTTGTCAGAGAAATACAGATTCATCAAGGGCAAAAATATCGAGGAAGATACAGTAATTAACAGTCATCTGTGAAAAATGGTAGTCCCATTATACTGTGCCCACTTTTTGAGAAAACAGTGTTAACGGCCACATTATTTCTACGTCTTCTCTTTTATTTTTGATCTTTAAAAGATCAAAACTATTTTGGTCACTGGTTTTACTCTTTTCTGGATGAATACAGCATTTCATGCAGAAATATTTTAATGGTATGTTTCTACCATCACCATACCTGTATACACTAAGATCTGTGAAGATTTTTGTTGTGAAAGCGCAACTTGTAATAATTCCTAAACTTGACGTGTCCTTCCACTAATGTTGTAGGTTTATAATTCGCATGATGCACCCTTCATTATTTTCCCTGCAATGGAGTAAGATTACTTTAACAATCAAATGATGGCGAATGCCCTTTTTGTGAGCAATTACAAGTATATCCGAGGATGAAATAACTGGGAGTTAAGATTTGTAAGCTACCAAATCTCTTGCAGACTGACACAAGTTCAATTAAAAGCGCCCTCTATTCGTTTATATTTGCATAATAAACGTTTAGTCATTATTTTAAATCGAATAAAATATGATTTAAATACTTAACATCTCCGAAAATAAAATAACTTTTCATTTTTTAATATAATAAATACTGGACAACAATATTTTAAGCAATTCGAACATTTTTATCAAAGTTAAATTTTTCATGAATTTCTCATTTTTTCCCAACGAAAATGCGTACGAGTACATAGTACTCAACCCTAAAATTTTCACATCGTTGGGGCAAAATTTAGAAATGCAAAATTGTGTGATTTTATATCAAAAATGAACTCATTTGAAATGTAAACATGTTTAAATCCAATATTTCGATATCCTTGCTCAGTAATTTTGTTAAATAAGTGTTGCAGGAAGCAATCCGAAGAAGTATTTTTGAAGCATTGATGTTTCTCTCCATTCTTGTCACGAGCCTTTCGATTATCGTCTTGACTTTCCAAAAGAATTCGCCCACTGTACTTATAATAATAATTGTAAGAAAAACAACAATTATTTCCGCTTGTTTTTCTTCGGATGGACCCTTGGGTTTTCAGTCTCAGAAAAAGGGGCCGCCAGGAGTGGCCAGGCTATAGTTTGCAAAATCATCAATTGAATTAAAGTACATTTAAAATCAGCTTTAATTTAATTTTAATGTTTTATTATAGTTCACGCAGACATGACAGAATACTGAAATTGTTGGCTTATTGTCATGATAGTGTTACCTGAAAAATGACACACCTTAACAAACTCGAGGATCTAAAGGACGGGACGCGAACTGTTTATTAAAAATAGCCGTTTGGAACGACTGACAAAAAAAGAAACACAAATCTAAACCAGCCAAAAACAAAATGTTTGCGCATGACATGTATTCTTGATAATTTTCTATATAACCATAAAGAAAATTTGATATCATGACTAATATCCGACAGTGGGCCAATTTGATATTTACTTTCCAAAAATCCAGACTTTGTTATATTCAATGGTTGCTTTTTAATATATATAAAAAAAAAATAATAATATAGGCATAGGCCTATTCAAAATGCGTGTTTGTATGGGCCGCCAATGCAGCAGTATCACCCTTCCCTCTCGCTCGCACTTCATATATTCCATTTCTTTCTTTTAAAATATTATTTTACTTCAGGTTAAAGTTAATTTTCTCTCCAAATATACAAGTTCTTGTAGATGCATGAGAGGCAAATAAAATGCACACATGATGCAATTTGTTTACAAATTTAGAAATATTTATTTTGGATCCGTACTACCCAACACTCGACCGACGAAATATAAAGTACACCATAATGAGGATTATAGAATTGATAATGATGCGTATTAAAGTCACATCAAGGTAATGGCACCCGTTAACTAATTAGTCAACGAATTGCACATTAAAAGGTGATACTCTGTGTATACAAAACATTTTAAAAAACTGTTATAACTTGTGAGGAAATATAGAATTGGAAATAGAATTACACATTTACGGTGATATTGAACTGAGCAGAAAGGTTAGTATTCCACGACAATAATGACAACTTAATAGGCCCTAATAATTTTACTCATTTGTAGGCTATTGCGTTCAAATGTAAAGGCGTTCAAATAAACAAATTATAGAAATATCATGTGAAAAAAAAAATGACTAGACTTACATTACCACGCACTAACAGTTAATGAAAACTAATAACAACACACCAACATGCTATATTAAAACATCCATAGCTCTCAGACCTCAAATTAACACAGGTAAGAAAAACAACTATACATCAAGCCCCCAAAACATTAGCAAGCCACCATCATTACATGTCTTAAGGCATGTGTATAGGAGAGGGAATTTAAACATATAAAAAAGTTAGATTTGATTTTAACCATTACAATTGTGTATGTACAAAGAAAAGATTTAAGACTTAGTTTCAAAGAATCAAGCCTTTTGATTCACTTGTGTTAAAGTTATTGAAGATTTTGTGACCATGCACTCAGTTGACTTTTTTGACTGGGCAGTTTTACCAGAGGTCATAAAGTTATATTTTGTTGTTGCTGTAAAGTTATCTTGCTTTGGCCATGAGGACTACTTTTAAGGACTTACTTTTATTTGCTCTGTTTCTAGATTATTTCTGTAATCAATTGAGGCCTATTCCATCCAAGGCATGACCAAGCAATCTACAAAATTTTGAAATAATTCCCTTACACCAAAATGTGAAAAACTGCCAAGGACATAATGTCAGGGTATGAACAGTACAGATGTTGAACAGCCTTTTGGTGAGCAGTTAACCAGGCTCGATTCCTCCATAAATGGTACGGATGGAATCACAAAACGTGTTAACCCTTCAACACAGAGTCATGAGGAAATGGCATGGAGAAATAAGTACTATGAGGCTTCTTCCAGTTGCTGGAACCGAAATCAGATAAGGTTTTGAAATCCTTTGAACTTTCTCATATTTCTTCAGTTTCTATACTCTTATACTGAAATAGAACTCTTTCATTTTTGGTCATTACCAACCCAATCCTATCTTTAAAATGCTGTTGGAATTTCTGATATCAACGCTAAATTTTCCATTTTTGTTATTTTATACGACAGTAATGTTGAATTGTCAAAGCACGACCTATTGTGCATCTAGGCCTATATATTTTAATTGTTTACCGGTATATAACTTCGTGCCGTGAACAAAAAAATTAATTATCAATACAAGTAATAAACTGCAGCAAGTACTCGAAGTTAACCAAAGTAATGATTTGGGATAAATAAAATGACAGGAGATGGCCTGACGGTTCGATCCTTGGAAGATATCTGTCTTTCTCAAAGGAACCTTTTTTTTGCTAAAATTGAAACGTCAGGCCCTCTTAACTCTAAAAGTTATTTTCTCCATAGTTTTAAGGTACATGTATATAGCATGCAATGAAGTTATCTTTTTCTCCATCATGGACGTATATAAAGATCTACCACGGGTTAAGACATATGATGTACAGTGTGGTGTACAGTGTGGTTTGTTCTAGCTCTGTGAATTGCATAATGTTATATAACGCTAGAACTGACTTGGCTCAAGTTACTGGCCGGGGGCCTTGAACAACGAGGTCTGGCAATGTGTAATGTACAATAAAAATGGGATTGGTTCTACCATTGAGGATACCTACATGGTTTTACGGAAACCATGATAGAAAAAAGGAATACATGTATACTAGAGTAAAGGTTTAACTGTCACGGCTCTAGAATACAATGTAAGAGTGACCAGTAATTATCAACTTGTACATCTGCACTGAATACACAAGTTAGACAAAATGTTGTTGCCCGTTTTCAATGCGGCGGTCGTCGATCGTGGTTGAGTAGACCTTATTAACTGCTCGTCTTCCTCATTATAATATGACGAAATAACAGCGTCTCCATTTTAGCCACTGATATAGTACGGCACTGCCTCTGCACGGTCGCGGGCCACGAAATGACAGCATACTTCTTCGGAGAGTCACTATACTCACTCGCACACAATGTTCAAGTTGCTTATAGCATGGAGGAATCTATTTCTTCCTCCATGCTTATAGTGTTGACTTTCCTTCCTCCATGGTTTCGACTCTGTGCGTCAAGTTATGTCTGTCCAGTCTGTTAAAAAAATGAAGAGACGAGTATAGAAATATACAATCTAAACGTTGCCGCATATTCTATTTACAAATAAACCTCTTCAAAAATTGTTATTGCAACATCGAGATCAAGTACAATACCAGTGTACCGGTAAACAATCACTGATTTAAAACAGATCAAAATCGACACTCGCTATTATCTTGAACACGGGTGAAAAGGCACCGATTGATGAAATGTTCAGAGAAAAATATATGATGTACAGGCCTAGATTTTCAAATAATGTTAGAAGATTGGCGATTCAATCTTCCTAATACAAACACCATGATGATTCATGCCTGAAAGTAGCCTGTGGAATTATGGGTTTTACTTAATAATATTACGATAGAGGCCTAATATAATTTCGATATGGCTCAGTTCAGTGATTGGGCTTTAACTTTTTTAATTTTAATTTTTGACTGAGAATTGTTGTAAATTTTCTTGTGTTTTCCCACTTTTCTTTTGCAATTAGACTGCAGTTTAAATGATTTAAGATTTTTTGATACGTAGGCTAAATGATCCTTCTAAGATAAATAAAACATGTTTTCTAGCATGGATAAACGGAACTCACCAATATAGAAGCTGGAGCCTGATTCGTAGAATCACAGCTAGACAATTGTCAGTACTGTCCCAGGCTGACCATGGAGCTATAGCTCCATGCCCTGACCAAGGACCAAGGGATCTTTGCCCCTGACCCCAAATGAGGTGAAACATCCTATTCCTCAGTATAGACAAGTCAACCCATTGAGAAATGCAGACACTTTCCGTGGGGTTTATCAATGTAGGAAACGCAGTAAACGGTGCATAGGATCACCATACCCAGTTTCCAATGTTGGTAAATGCTCTACGTATATTTGGGAAACTGGGTGCTACGCTTCCTTGCCCGTTTAAGTTGTGCGTAAACTGCCGCCGGAAACGACCGGGTGCAAACACGTCGCCCGAATACATGGGTAGGAAATTTTCGGAAATGCACACTGTTCGCACAGTGTATTGAGCCTATTTATTTCATGTTAATCCCATGCATTTGCACGAAAAAATTAGGCAATGTTCACAAAGATTGTTGTTGGGGTGCTAATTGTTGGTTTGTTGTCGTTGTTGTTGTTGTTGTTTGCTTGTTTTGCTGCACGCGGTCTTGTTGTTGTTGCTGCTGTTGATGTTGCTTGAGCCCACCCGGTTGATGTTGCTGTCACTTTTGTTGCTTTTGCTGTTACTGATACTTCTGTTGCTGTTACTGTTGATGTTGCTGCTGTAGCTGTTGTTGCTGCAACTTTTGTTGCTGTCACTGTTGCTGCTTCTTTTGTTGCTGTTGCTGCAGCTTTTTTGTCATTGCTGTTAATGCTACTTTTGTTGTTGTTGCTGCTATTGCTGCTACGTTGTTGTTGTTGCTGCTATTGCTGCTACGTTGTTGTTGTTGCTGCTGCTACTACTTTTTGTCGCTGTTGCTGTTGCTGTTGTTGCTGCTACTTTTGTTGCTGTTGCTGTTTATGCTGCTGCTAGTGTTGTTGCTGCTACTTTTGTTGCTGTTGCTGTTGATGCTGCTGCTAGTGTTGTTGCTGCTATACTTTTGTTGCTGTTGCTGTTGATGCTGCTGCTAGTGTTGTTGCTGCTATACTTTTGTTGCTGTTGCTGTTGATGCTGCTGCTAGTGTTGTTGCTGCTTTACTTTTGTTGTTGTGGCTGTCGTTGCGTTGTTGTTATTGCTGCTGCTGCAGATGCCGGCATAACATGAGATTTTCACAATCTTAACTGAAATTAAACAGCTAAAAACACAGTGTAGACAACGACAGCAAAATGTTTACCTAATAGTGCATTTTAAAATGGCTCTTCTTTTAAAGGGATTGCATACGTTTGGTAATTTGAGCCTACTCTTTGTTTCAAACCAATATAATTGTGTATATATACCATAAAACTAACCTGTGAAAGTTTCACTTCAAAAGGTGGTAGCGTTTTTGAGATTTTGGCGACAAACTAGAGCGGTTATTTCACGCCAGATAACAGTAAGTCAATAGCTGAGAAGCGTTACGGCCATAACGCTTCTCAGATTCGTAATTTTTGGAGATAAAAAGTGACATATTTTTCCATAACCGCGGTACTTCGAATTGAAAGTTTCTCAATATGCATTATACTATCCAAAGCAGCTGTAGTTCTCACCAAGTAAGTTTTTATTGCCATAAATTTTCATTACCAAACGTATGCAATGCCTTTAAAGCAATTTAACCTATTTTGGGTAATGAGTTTTGTACAGAACAACCATGCAACTCCAAAACTGAATATCATGTGTGTCTTTATTGCCTTTTCCACAAACTTAATAATCTCAAAATTTGTAACACTGACCAAATTTTATAAAGTCAGTAGCATTTTTTTTGTCACAAACTGCCAAATTCTACCGAAACGGTCTTTGTCCTCAACTATATATGACCCTATGCTGCATAAGCCTACATCCTGAAATTAACTCGTCAAAATGAGAACTATCCGGAAGTGCTATGACTACGCTCAAGTGCCCGTAGTGCAGTAATTAGTCCGCGTATCGCGTAGTGCGCTCACCGCACCGTGAGCACCAGCCACGGGTCACCGGGGCAAAACGACGAAGTCAACGGCCGAGCGCTTGCCACGAGCCTCGCTATTTAAACCCATCGTCTCTTGCGTTCAAGTGGATAAACAAAAGTGGTTTGGGGTGTCTTTTTAAGAACTGATAAAAATATTGCTCTGGATATGGTGAAGTGGGCCAGCTCTCTAAGGTAATATATTTTAAAGGTATATACAGTCCAGGATTGGTAACATACCAAAGCAGAAATATTCACAAATGTACGTAAAATTTTCAGGATGAAGATGGTCCAGAAATTAGTCAGACCGAAAACAGCTTTGATCTCGGGGTAAGATCAAAACCATTCTTCATGTTTCACTAGATAAATTCTGTCCGATTGAGCTCAAATTTTCACAGGTGTATCACTTCATGTACATGCTGGACGCAATGTTCCCGGAACCACCGGTAGGTGGCGCTGCACACGACTAGGGCTTTATCGGAACACTCTTAATTACTTTCGTAGAAAAAAATCCGGTAATGACCAAAAATGCCCCAGATATGTATGTTGTAGTCAACATTTTGACATTGTATCGCATGGAACGCCTTAGAATGGTTTCAAGAGGGTTGGAAACGCTGAAAAACATACGAAACAGTATATACCTGAGCCAAAAAGTGGATTTTATTACTTTATTTAAATGACCTGTGACGTCACAACGAACGTCATCTTCGGCAGATCTTCGGAAGCAACGTTTTCGGAAGCATTCGGATGCTCGGAAATGTGCAAATGCAAATGGGAAAGAATTCCACTGATCACCATTACGGAAAAAGGATTATATCCTCCAAGAGTTAACTTATTGGATACAAATTATGATAAACCTCAATTTCAGGTGTGGAAAACTTGCGTAGAATATCTGAAAAGTGAGTTTTACAGGGTTCTTTTACCTACAAACTGTACAAAACCAGTTTGCTCAAAACGCCCTCTGTTGGTTCTATAGAGTTGTGCACAAATTATGGTCATCAGTGGAATTCTTTCCGATAGGTGCACTAGGGCCTATATGACTAAACAACGGTGCCACATACTTTACATGATCCAATTCCTATTATAAAATGTCACATTTTCTGATAGGAAATTGGGGTGCAGCCTCAAGTTAAAAAAAAAGTGTGATCCTTAACTTAAGAGCCCTGTTAAAAATAGGGTTGTGAGAAAATGCATTATTTAAAAACACAGAAAATTAATTAAATTTAACAGGATTTTTTTTTTATATGAAACTGGTATATTATGTTCATCAATATACCATCAAGGTCCAAATTATGGAGAGCTGCGTTGCCAATTTGAACTTGCATAAATTTCCTTGTCCAGAAGCCAAGGTATATGTGCCATGATTTCTGACACTCCATTGATTTATGCTACCCAGGCCCCCAGAGTCGCTAAAAAATATGCCAAAATAATTATGTGGCTTGTGTATGTTCCATTTTAGAAGAAATGCCGGCATCTCCCGAATTTACACTCCACTCCATTGACTGCCGTTCATTTCGTCAATGGCTGGAGTCTAATATCTACGCCATTGACTTTTGTACACACTAGAGTGGTGCGCACGGGAGCGCACGGACGGAATGGAGTTCAATTTCACGATATGGCCGAAATGGCCCCGTTTTTATCAGGGCATTGCCTTCAAAAACTCTGAAAATAAGTCATGGATGTGTCCATGCACCAATTTTCTTTTTTGAGTTCTGAGCAGTCAAATGACACTTTTTTGGGAAAATAAATGGTGGCAACTTAAGAATTTGCCCACTGCATTGATGAGGTATTATTTTATTTTGCAAGGCATGTTTTTTTTTAGCATTTTTTCATGTGTGTCCGAATCATGGACAGGGTGTCCGAATCATGGCTAAAATTAAGGTTATTTTTCAAGTCAATTTCATTTCAAGGACACAAAAAACTTTCATAAAATATCAACCTGGATATAATAACTTCACTTTGTTGTTCATAAGTGAAAATAGTTGAGAGAAACAAACATTAAGAAGGTCAAAATAATCCAAAATTGCTTAAGTGTCCGAATCATGGCACATTTACCCTACGTGTTCATCTCGTACCAAATTTAGCAGCCTGTGTCATGCTTAGAGAAAACGTTGATTTATAAAGCCAAAGATACTCAAATATCGGGAAATTTCGGGTCATTAATTTACAACGTACAGCAAATACGCATGCATCTGGTGCAGAATTCTGATGTTCACATTGCCCTTATAGGTACACTCTTCAGGGGAGTGTACCTATAAGGGCATTCCAATACTGCCACGACACTTCCCCCTATACTCCTCTCGAGAGGTTGTTCCCTTGCTCCCATACTTGCTTCACTTGTGAGTGAGGACATACATAATTATGTCAATGAAGCAATCGCCATTGCGAGGGGAGTATACTTCCTGCTGGATCATACATGTACTCCTCCACAAATGCTTCACGTTTGGACCCTCATTGATAACAAAAATAATAATTATCTTAAATACTGTATAATACTTCGGAGGTCAACAGACTTTTCCCAAATAATTTTATAAACGTTACTCTTATGTCAGGCCACTCAACACACGGTCCATGGTGTCATTGTCTTTTATTGGTCTCTGGCGGGGAGGGATATCTTATCCACATTCTTACCATCCTGCATATCCTTCACCTCAAGAACACCATGTAAACGTTTGTTTTAAGCACAATTCCAACACGTACAAAAAAACCCAAGGGCCCTATGAAGTTATTTAGAATTTTCATTATTGTTGAGATATCCACGCATAATAGGATTTGCACATGCCTATACCCATCATGCTTCCAACGCCCCCCCCCCCCACCCTTCCCGGACGCGCCACGACATCTATAAAATGTACAGGTAGCCCCTTTCATCTGGCCAGACGCAACACATACACCTATTATCTCTAGTTCCGAAAAACTCTGGATTAGACAAAGTGTGAGTGCTGTTCTGTGACCTTTATCAATCATGTTGTATACCTTTAAAGATGGGCTTATGAAAATCGCTTCGAAACTGACATCGCCTTTTGTATGTACTCCCCGAAAAAAACATACATCATTCATTGTGCTTATACATGCGCTATTACAAAAGTGGTTATCATTTTTTACAAAATGTCATTATATGTGTATGCTTTCCAATGATGCCTTCCTATAGTTTGTGCTATCTAGGTTAGCCAAAGAAAGGTCTAAATCATATTCAAACATAAACCAACGGTTGTATAGTGACCCACTGACCCTTCATTGGTTAAATTTATCTGGCTTATGTCGGAAGGTTGTGAATAAATTATAAATTACTAAATATTAGAGAGGCATACAAACAGCGCTCGATCGTATTGCCGTGTCTTAACGTACATACAGATATAGCGCGTGCGTCATTGTGTAAAGTATGACTATTATCAATGAAACACTTGAAGACACAAAATTCCAGAGCAATATTCCTTTGAAGTCGCCGCCACGTGAACCACAACATAATTTTGTAGGTTGCTTGTAAATAATTGCGTTCTATTTTTATGAGAGGAATATTACGTGTGTAAGCTGTAGCTGTGAGCCTGTGGTATATCGGTTGGGCTTTTCAAGAGGAACTTGCAGCATTCCTATGTGTGACCACAAATCCAACTGCTATTCCGTCTTTTTGGGGGAGGGACATGTTCCTAGTCTGTTTCTTTCCCTGTGGATTGAACTACGTAGACCAAGGGCCTTAAAGGGAGCATATAGGATTTGCAAGGCCTCCAAAACAAATTATGGTTTGAGACAGAAAATGGTCTCAACAGTTCGTAAACAGTGCAAAACAGTCACCATGGGAAATCTTGGTTCATCAGATGCTTTTTCAAGAAAATCAAGATTTAGTGTCTTTTCCAAAGATCGTTTGTCCTAACGATTTTTGGAACAAACATAAAGGACACCCTCACTGAAATGTTTTAGTTATCCCCTTTCACTCAATGTATGAAGATGGTGCTGGTAGAAACATACCGTTAAAATATTTCCGCCTGAAATGATGTATTTATTCAGAAATTAGTCAAACAAAGACCGAAAACAGTTTTGATCTCGGGGTAATGATCAAAACCATTCTTCATCAAAACCATTCTTTCCTAAATTCAAACATTGCTCGTTCAAATTTTGAGGAGGACTAAATTTCTATGAGTATTACCATTGACATGTCAACTTGCGCCCGATTTTCCCATGCACAGCGTGGAACATCTGGATATCAATCTGTGATGTAAATTGATTTTCAATTTATTGTTGGCACAAGACTAATCAGGTATGATCACACTAATTGATGCAGTAAACTGGTACCTGTCCTTTTGGACAGAACACCAGCTCTACATGTCTTTAGAGACAAATGCACCATGACGAGGGCCCATTGATGCCATACTATAACAAAACAAATAAAGAGATACATCCTCTATCAAATTTGAGTGATCCCCATGTTCTGTTTCTCAGGTTGCAGCGTTGCCAATGCTGGGCGTGTGAGAGGTTTCATGGCTTCTGACTGCCAAACGAACAGACTGGGATAATTTACTATTAGGGAAACCACCAACATAGGGCTGGATAGCTCAGTTGGTATTTGTCAATACGGTTGATTTCAAATAGTGCGCCACCAAGAGTTTACAACGCGTTGGCCAATCACAATGCGCAAAAATGGCAAAATCGCTCGTCTTTCCAGACGTGCATTGAGTCGACAAATTCCCTGGATTGTGATTGGCCAACGCGTTGCAAACTCTTGGTGGCGCACTATTGTGAATTGACCGCATTGGTTGCCCGCTCGTTCGTGCTTTCCTTTTCTACCACTACCTTACTCAGTCTACAATCATTTTGATAGCATCTCAGCCGAGCACACATACCGATTGTGACGGGTGATTTCTCCCCTTGTCACCCGGTAGTTGAAGCGCTGTACCAATCCAAATTACGATCACAATCGAGATTGAAATTCCGAGTCTTGTGAACATTGTACACTACCCACGCGCGCACGTAGTTTTCATTAGTTTCTGCTTAGTGATATGGCCCTAGTCGTACAGTATACTGTTTGTTATGACCGCATAATTCTTTGGGTATAGGCCGGAAGTGTGCAGTGTAGGTATATGAGAAATGAATTGTGGGATAATTTGCCCATAAAGGTAAGTTCAGGATTGGTAACATACCCAAGCAGAAATTTATGTAGAACTTACAGGGTATGCAGATATGGTGCTGATAGAAACATACTGTTAAAATATTTCCGCCTGAAATGATGTTTTTATCCAGAAATTTGTCAAACAAAGACCGAAAACAGTTTTGATTAAAGAAATTCTTTATGTTTTATACGAAAAATCGAGTTGGTTTTTCACTATTTTCTCGTGACTCATAATTTTGTCTGATTGAGCTCAAATGTTCACATGTGTTCACACAAAGTATGAGTGCTGTTCAGTGACCTTTACCAATCATGTATTATACGTTTAACTTGTGTATGTATAAATATAAGCTCGATTATTATGCCGCCACCTTAGATGAATTTGATGTACACATGCATGTCTACCCGTAGTGCAAGTCGGCTTAATCAATACGCGTCCTAATTGAGTGGCTGCGGCTTGACTATTATAAACACACGTCTGTGGGATTGGCTGCATGAAGCCACTGTACTAGCGGCTTCCATAGACACACGTGTGATTTCAATCCGTAGCCAGGTTTTATTTTCGAATCGAGCTTAATTCATCTTCCTTTGACCTCAAGCAGAGGGCGCCCCAAACTCCAATGGAATCAGTTTTAATATTCCTTTAACAATATTGGAGGAAAGTGTAAAAAAAAAAATGTTATCGTGGCTGCGAAAAAAACTAACGACACGCGTTGACCTATCTTCACATGTGTATATTAACGGTCACATACCGTTTGTATAAATAGCCTATATAGCCTTAATACAAGTCTCGTGTGATTTACCATTAGCAAAATTTAGCCTAATAGCTTTAATCTGAGATTGCAACAGATAGACACACCCACATACCGCTCCTTAAGCTAAATGCGTAACGACTTTCGTAAAATCGGAAGGATTATCGGGAACTAATCCGAGATATCGTGTGTTTTGCAGCCTGACATGGCTTAAAATATCACAGGTATCAATCCTCATGACGGTATAAAAGAAATTATCTCGCACGACTGACGTAGGCAGTAATTCTTGCACGATAATGCCCAAGTCAAGGGCGATGTTGAATGCGGTATCCATTTTATTATTATTTTATTTTCATTGAGCAGTCAAGCCCACTCAGCTATATTCTAATACTCTACAAACGCAATGTACCGTTAGTAACAGCACAAACTATCATTTAGGCCTTGCCTTTGAGAAAAATCCTGCTAGGATCAAAACGCCAGGCCCTGAGCGTTTTAGTCTTTGAGAAATATTCTGCTATAGGATCGAAACATCAGGCATTCACAACAAACTGATCTGAGCAGCCTTTGAGAAAGATCCTGCTAGGTTCAAAAAGTCTGGCCCTCCTAACTCTTTGAGAAAAATGCTAGCATCGAAACGTCAGGCCCTATTCTAACTTTGAGCAGCCTTTGAGTAAAGATCCTGCTAGGATTGAAAAGTCAGGCCCTCTCGAACTCTGAGCAGCCTTTGAGAAAGATCCTGCTATATATGATCGAAACGTCATACCCTCCTAAATCTGAGCAGCCTTTGAGAAATAGCCTGACAGGATTGAAACGTCAGGCCATCCCTAACTCTGAGCATTTAGCTTTTGAGAAAGATCCTGCTATAGGATCGAAACGTCAGGTCATAAATTATTCTAACTAATTGAGTAGCCTTTGAGAAAAATCATGCTATGATATATAGGAACGTCAGGCCCTCCTAACTCTGAGCAGTCTTTGAGAAAGATCCTGCTAGGATCGAAACGTCAGGCCCTTCCAACTTAATTAATTTTCAAATACATGTAACTACAAGGGAAACTAACTTGATTAATGAAACTAAACTTAACGACTTATTAATGAAACTAAACTTAACGGCTTAAGAGAAAGGGTGCATTCGTTTACCTTCCCCGGGCCGACACCAGTCAACCTCGTCCCCATTCTCTCGCTTATTTTGTGCAGTATATCACGATCATTTCCAGTAAGGGCTGACCCGTGTTTAATAGCTGAACGAATTGCACCCTTAGAAATTTAATATTCAATTGTATAAAATACGGTTTTGAGGTTTGTTTGAGTCTCAAAACAAAATATTTGGCCCCGAAGAAAACAACATGCAAACTTGATAGCTATTTTTATTGGTTCCTCACCCAAATTTACGAGTTTGAAGTTGAGGTGTCTTAACATGAAATAAGAGCGGCCTTTTCACAGTCATTGAGAGTGTGCAATAAAACTTAAAGGGCAACTGTTCAACCTGGTCATTCTGTGGGCTTTTTATATCCATAATGCATCAGATGTTTTTCTGTACATAGTCATTTCCTTTAGTTCTACGCGACATTTTTAAAGAGCCATTCATTTTAATTTCAAGCTCCGGCAAACGTTCGCTTTTGTGTAATGTGTTCTGAAGCAGTTTCCTACGTCACAAGCAAGACGGTGACGTCATCGAGGTAATGGCAGGGCTGTATTAATCTCTACAGTTGCTGTGATAGAAAGCAGACCGTGTTGTAAAAGATGTCCTTCAATAAAACAAACACTTATGACCACACGATCTTAACATGATTTACACATGTGACGCATTCTTATTGAATTAAACATCTATTACTTGAATACACACGCTGGGCATAGGAATATCTTCCATTGTATGTCTTAACTGTATGTAATCTCGTTCCCCAAAAACGTTAAAGCATGAGCAATAAATTCATCTGAGAACGATCTTGGGCCTTTTGCAAACCTCGGCTCAGGCTCCAGTTCTGGCTCCTTCAGCATTTCGTGAATCCATTCTCAAAACGGGTATCAAAATACAGGCTTCTGGCTGCGTTTCGGAAGCAGATTCTCTGGTTAAAAGAAAACAGAGCTTCATCTTTAATGAAAAGAAAAAAAAAAAAAAAAAAAAAAAAAAACCAGCAACCTATATTTTCAGCATAATGGATGACAGAGACGAGGCCGGAGCCTGAGCCGGAGCCATGAAGTTCGGAAAATGTCCAGATTACCTTCTTAGCTATATACACGTACCCGGCCCATGTGTATAACATTAGCGGAAACTGTGCGCTTCCGTCCTGTCCACGAAACGACCAACGTAGCCTCTTCATTAGCTTGTTCAGTTGCTTGGTATATGAGTGAACCAATCAGAGGCCACGACTTGAAATCACTGCCGTCACGTGATGAATAAGAGCCAATAACTACCGTCTGCGGTAGTATCAGGAGCAATACCTTGCATTAGAAATAACAATTCAGGAACATTTGTTGTGATTACACACGAATGTAAAGATCAAGTGATCCAAGCAACCGAGAAAGTACGCCTTGAAAAAAGACAAATACATTTCTGATCCATACACTGGTCGCGCGGCAAACCTCATCTTCACTGTTTGTTCAAGGTAATTAAACTGTTTTCAAGCCGCACAGAAGAGAAAAAACAAACAAACAAGACATTTTTTCTATGTGGAATGATAAGGGCAATCGGTGATATGTTATGCACGATCACGAGTTTTCATTCGAGGAACTTTATTCTTATTATTATTTGGTATATTTGACTTTGCTGCATTTAATTAAAAACAAACACAGAAATCGCGACAAAGGTTAACCAAACCAAGATATATTTTTTTCAAGTTTGCATCGCGCAAAGGCAAGATCTCTTCACCATACCGCGTGTATATATCTGGGGCCAATCTCACAGAGCTGCTTAGCACCAACATCTACTTACTAAAGCATGGAAACCTTGGTAAATGAAATCAGTATGCCAGCCAAAACTCCCTGTGAATGTTATGCTCAGCAAACAATGGCCAAATACAAGTCAAAAGCAGTAAACATCACATGGAAATTTGGTTGGCGATCCTGTTTGATCAAGGAAGACTTTTCATGCTTAACAAATGTTGTGCTTAAGCATATCTGTGATATTAGGACCTGATTGATATGGTAGTGATGCCAACATAAGAATACGATTATGGGCCAGACAAAAATCAGCTGACTTTCCTCTTTAAAGGTAGTATCATACTTTGGTTTTTGTCAAAGAAATACAGATTCGTGGGCAACAATATCAATGAAGATACAGCAACAGTCATCTGTGAAAATTTCAGTCCAATACGTTGCTCACTTTTTTTAGAAAACAGCGAAAAACGGCCACGATATTTCTTAAGTGTTTTCTCTTTTATTTTTGATCTTTTAAAAGATCAACAAGATTTTCGGTCGTTGTTTGACTAATTTCTGGATAAATACACCATTTCAGGCGGAACAATTTTAACAGTATGTTTCTACCACCACCATCTTCATACCCTGTAAGTTATACGGAAATCTATGAACATTTCTGTTTTGGTCTCTTACCAAAATACTACCGGTACCTTTAAAATGTCTAAATTGTTGGTTGAATAGCAGGCAGCGAGTTCCAAAGAAGAGCATTGAACAGTAAGCCTTGTATATTAATACAGTGACTCTGAGCAAAAAATCATTACGGTTTATTTTTGTCCTTGACAAAAACCCTTGAAAATTCATTTGCAGCAACTCGCATTATGCAGTGATCTGACGGAGTTGAAAATTCTATAGGTATTTGATTGAATTAAAATAATTATTTCATCCCCTAGCCCAGTAAGTTGCACATAATTTGTTTCCCCTTCGTTATAGCAATTAACAATGGACGGCGACATTGCATTCAACTACCGTTTCTCTGGGCTTAATTAGCTCATAATGGTTTGTGAAATTTTGCCGTTTTGAAATTTGTTCAGTATTAAATTCACTATTATACATTGAAAGCATACGGAAACAGAAATCTTCACAGATTTACCTATAACTTACAGGGTATAAAGATGGTGATGGTAGAAACATACCGTTATAATATTTCTGCCTGAAATGCTGTATTTATCCATAAAAGACTTAAACCAATGACCAAAATCAATTTTGATGTTTTAAAGAAAAACAAAATAACGGTAAAATGTTTTTGTTAACTTTACTGTGGGCGCTTGTTACTGTTTTCTCAAAAAGTGGGCGCTGTATGGGACTGGGTTTTTCTCGGATGACTGTTACTGTATCTTCCTTGATTTTTTTGCCCATGAATTTGCATTTCTTTGACAAAAACCAAAGTATGATACATGTATTACATTAAGGTATAATCCATGATCGGTAAAGGTCAGCAGAACATCACTAACACTTTGTCTTATTCAACATGTACATAAATAACACTCGTGTGAACATTTGAGCTCGATCAGACATCTGAGACACGAGAAAATAACGAAAACCAGACTAAATGTTTTTTTATAAATCATAAAGAATTGTTTTGATCTTACTCCGAGATCAAAACTGTGTTCGGTCTTTGTTTGACTTATTTCTGGATAATAACAGTATTTCAGGCGGAAATATTTTAACGGTATGATATATCTTCATATCCTGAATGTTATACGTAAATCTGTGAACATTTCTGTTTGGATGATTCCAATCCTGTACTGTACCTTTAAGTAGGTTTTATTTTATATCACAACCTAGGCGAAATATTAATATGAAATCAATAGATATGCTCAGGCCAGGCGTTGCCATTGTATGGAGTCATTGCTTCAGCTATGATTTATTGATATTAAATCTCGATATTTTTGTACAATCAAAATAATGTTTAGGTATATAACTTTGGCGAATTCCGTATCCCACCTCTAAACAATCACGGTACTAAACTGCTTTCGTATATTAATTCCTCCTGATTTCTAAACCGTGAATTTTATTTCTCCAAATAGTTTAGAACGCCTACAGGTATTGCGAACATCTTCCATGTAAATATGACTTTTTCACCTCCCCCTTATTTTTGACTCAAATTTCTCCCGGCGTTATATCATTTTTTGAAGTTAGGTCGAGAGCAAAAAATTGTCCGTCATCGCGAAATGGATTCCACACTTTAAGAGGAAGCACTTACGGTATTTACTCCAGCCACGCGTGATAAACAAAACGGACAAATACATGCATAGTCCAAATACTGATCGCATTACCAAATAAGCTTTTAAAATTTCCCGGATCCATATTACGTTATTTGTTCAGATTACTTGGTAAACGGCATGTGGGTACGTAGTACTAGGAGCGATGGGGAAGAACCGACAATTTCCAGGCGAGAGCAAGCGGTTTTCCCCGTGGAATTAAGCCCCCAAACGTGACTATAGTATTGAGAAACTCCAATGTCCGGTCGGTTCATAAGGGACACATTGGGCGGTCTTTTACAGGGACCTCCATATCCATAAAGAGCCCAGAGGTTGGGTATTCACCAATGATCGTTCCGTTGGGCCATTAAAACCAAGAATCCGGTTTCAGTTCATAGCTTGCTGTGAAATAAATGGCGAAGTAAAGTCGGTATTTTGGCACATTTTTATACGCGTACGCTAAAGCACTCAACTTTAATTAATTCACACGTGCAAGTGTGGTATTTTGAGGGCATTTACTTGCTCAGAGTAGACTTCAGGGTGCAGACCACTAAACAGGGGCCGTCCCGAAGTACGTACGCACGAAATGCCGACTTTTTTGAACCCCCCAAACCCCCCCCCCCCTAACACCCTCGGAAAGTATTTTCGTATTTCGCGTTGTTTCTAAATGACAAAAGACATAACCCGAGCCATAACTTTCTCAATCATCACTGAGCCTCTGAGATCGAATTCACCAAACTCATCGCAACTTACTATCAATCGTAAGACTTGATACATAAAATTACATACATTGCAGACCTACATAGGATACGATGGGTTACTCAAATTACGATCAATCGCAGAGCTTCGTGAAATCTAATTTATAAGACGCTGGCAAAGATTACATCTTATACAGGGTGTCCCCCAAAAAACAAAACGCAACACTTTGTCGGAAACCATTATGTTAAAATATCACTTCAAGATTCAGCCATATGATATATACAACATATAAGGAAAAGTTGCTGCGTTGCACTGGAATCATATGAGAACAAAGAAGATAAAGTAAAAACAGTGCACAATAAAGTTATAGATATATACAACCATGTCTTGGCTATCACCATGTAGAATTTAAGCAAAGTCGGGCTGAAATTGGCGAAAAAATATGAACAATTGATAGAATTCTCTTTAAAAACAAATTTGCACTATTCCAGAATAAGTGGTCAATACACACATAATGTATATTGAAAGAAAGATGAAAATTGGGTTTTGAGGCTGGGTGTTTCAGTCTGAGTTTTTTCTCTCAATTTCAGTCAAATTTTGCTCAAATTCTACATGGTGATAGCCAAGACATAGTCCTATAGTCACATATCTGAATCTTAAAGTGGTAAACACGTTTAATTTTCATAATATAGTTCTCGGCACAAAGTGTGGCGGTTTGTTTTTCTGGGACATCTTG
Organism: Astropecten irregularis; assembly: GCA_963971285.1. Taxonomy (NCBI): domain Eukaryota; kingdom Metazoa; phylum Echinodermata; class Asteroidea; order Paxillosida; family Astropectinidae; genus Astropecten; species Astropecten irregularis. The sequence continues at coordinate 10,204,310 of OZ020251.1, read as the reverse complement.
TATATTAGTAAAGTGTCTAAACTATCACAAACTAATTGTAATTTCAATGACGCTCAATGCAAGTTCGCGTGTATACCAACGGAACTGACGAACAAAACGAAATGATTGGTCATACGGGAGTTAGTCCATTGTGTATAGGAATACAATGAATAGAATGGAATACTTGATATCTGTAGCAGTAATGACAACCATGGCGCCGCATTGGGGCACTGGTCCATTGTTTCAATCCCTATAGAGACAATTATTATCATTATTCAATAGGTACGATAGACAAAACATGCTTAAAGGTAATATCATACTTAATTGGTTTTTGTCAACGAAATGCTGATCCATGGGCAAAAATATCAAGGAAGATACAGTAACAGTCATTTGTAAAAATTTCAGTTCCATACGCTGCCCATTTTGTGAGAAAACAGTGAAAAACGCTCACGGTGTTTTTTTGGCAATATAGTTTTTTAACAATATTTCTTATGTCGTTTCTCCCTTATTTTCAATTTTTTAAAAGATCAAAAATAATTGTGGTCACTGGTTTGACTATTTTCTTGATAAATACAGTATTTCAGGCAGAAGCATTTTAACGGTATGTTTTTTATCATCACCATCTTTATACCCTGTAAGTTATAGGTAAATATGTGAATATTTCTGTTTCGGTATTCGTATAAAGGTATACTACATAATTGGTAAAGGTCGATAGGCTCACACTTTGTCTGATGAAACAATGTACATGTACATGATATGTAAAACATGTGAACATTTGAGCTCAATCGGACATATGAGTCATGAGAAAATAGCGAAAACCCGAGAAAAAATTCTTATAAATGATCCTTACGAATGGTTTTGATCTTACCCTGAGATCAAAACTGTTGTCCGTCTTTGTTTGACTTATTTCTGGATAAACACACTATTTCAGGCGGAAATATTTTTGACGGTATGTTTCTACCAGCACCATCTTCATACCCTGAAAGTTAAACGTAATCTGTGAACATTTCTGTTTGGGTCTGTTACCAATCCTGTATACTATGCCTTTAAAATAGCCCCTTTTTCATTTATTTGGGAAAAATAACACCTTTGAGGTGTAGCAGGAACAATATCAACAATGATTAGTGGTACTGAAATGTTATTATTGGAATATTAATAATAAACTCGCGTGCATGATTGAAAATGCATAAATTATGAGAAGAGGAAATATTGGTTTGCATAATGTATTTTTGTGTTAGAAGCAGCATGTGTACCGTTCTATGTGTACCTGTTGTACGTGATATGGATGTGGTGGCCCCATGGGTCAACACGGTTGAGAATGAACATTGATTGAAAATAAACTCAGTTGATTCATGTCGTCAATACTTTAATGGCGTCCCCCATTAGGCTCGACACGGCTGGCATATTTCCCCCTACCTCTCCCAGGTACATGAACCCTTCCATGCCCCCTTCATCAACTTACTTCATCTAGTCGATATTTATTTGCCATGAAAGCTATCCCCCTGTATACAAATTCGGATCGTAAGCGTGTTACGGAAGAAACCAAACCCTGATATAAAGTTCCTAAGTGGTTCCTAAGAGTTCTCACTCAGGGTTCGTTGTCCGCACCAGCCGAGCTTAAAGACTGAGTTTTACGACAGCGGTTGAATTCTGTCAGATAGAGCCGTAAAGGTAGTATCATACTTTGGTAAGAAACCAAAACAGAAATGTTCACAGATTTACGTATAACTTACAGGGTATGAAGATGGTGCTGGTAGAGACATACCGTTAAAATTGTTCCGCCTCAAATGGTGTATTTATCCAGAAATTAGTAAAAACAACGACCGAAAATCTTTTTGATCTTTTAAAAGATCAAAAATAAAAGAGAAAAGACTGAAGAAATACTGTGGCTGTTTTTCACTATTTTCTCAAAAAGTGGGCATCGTATGGAACTGAATTTTTTACAGATGACTGTTACTGTATCTGTCTTGATATTTTGTGCCAATGAATTTGTATTTGTTTGATAAAAACCAAAGTATGATACTATCTTTAAAGGTAATATCTTACTGTGGTTTGTGTTGAAGAAATGCAGATTCATGGGCATATGTATCAACTATCAAGGAAGATACAACAACAGTCAACTGTTGAAATTCCCAGTCTCACACGGTGCCCACTTTTTGAGAAAACAGTAAAAATGCCTGCAGTATTTTTAAAATCTGTTCACCCTTTTTTTTGGATCTTTAAAAGATCAAAATTGTTTTGGCCATTGGTTTCACTCTTTTCTGGATAAATACAGTATTTCAGGCAGAAAAAAAATATAACGGTATATTTCTGTCCTGACCATCTTCATACCCTGTAAGTTATAGGTAAATCTGTAAAGATGTCTGCTTTGTTATGCTACCGAAGTATGGTTACTACCTTTAAGATAGAGTCCTCATTCTACGGAAGTTCATAGAAGACAAAGAAGAAGAAATAGGAAGGTAAGGGACATGATAACCCGTTGAGAGACACACGGAAATTGCAAGCGCCTGTCAATATGGGTATTGCCTGTAAATGAATTAAGGGTATATTGTGTCCCTGCACATTGCAATAAGGCGCGTAGTAGCATTGGTTTACACGGCATGACCGTCTGGGCGGTCAGTGGCATGTACTACGTGTTACACTGCTTACTGTGATTTGATTAGTATGGTGCAAAGTCCGCATGAGCTTACAGTCAGAGTCCCGGCTGGGGTACATTTCACGAAGCCCTACGAGCGATCGTAACTCGGGTTACGAAGGATGTCCCATCGTATCCTTCGTATGGCTGTAATGCATCATAAGCCCTACGTTTGACTGTAAGTTACGACGAGTTTGGAGAAATCGACCCATGATCATGCGCGTGCAGAAGCGCGCGTGTATCCGCGCGTTTGTCGTGCGCATGCGTAATGGAAATTGACACGTCACGTGCTTTTCATTAGGTGAGAGGGAATGTTTGCCCAGCACGTCAGTAAAAGTGAAAAGACTTTTTATCAGTTTATGGGTATGGATCAGCTTTCCACGAGAAAAAAAGTGACATGTACGTGAAAATTGATCGAATAAAAGCATTATGACTGTGATAGGGAACATGCGTACGCTCTCGAGTTAAATCCATCCTATGTATGGATTATGGAAAATACTGCTACAGTTATGTGACCGTCGGGATACGGTATGATAACAAACTGAATAATGTCTTAAATGTACTATCATACTTTTTGTAGCATAATGCCAAAACAGAATCTTCACAGATTTATATAACTTACAGGGTATAATTGTTGATGGTACAAACATACCGTCATAATTTGTCTGCCTGAAATGCTGTATTTAACCAGAAAAGAGTAAAACCAAAGACTAAAAACAGTTACATTTGAGAAAGATCCTGCTAGGATCAGAACGTCAGGCTCTCCTATAACTCTGAGCATTTAGCCTTTGAGAAAGATCCTGCTAGGATTAAACGCCAGGCCCTCCTAACTCCAATCATTACATTTAATATTTTGAAATGTTTGCCATTGGCATGCCGTACACGAGGCATTGAACAGAGAATCTTACAATTTCTATATAATTCTGTCCCCAGGCGATATAATTCAGTCATTCAAACAAACAAATGCAACGTGACTGATGATGCACTATATCTTAAAGCTAGGTTTCCTCATTAAAACCTGCTACTTGTAACTCGAACAATGCCATCAGTATAAACCTGCACTACGAAACAACTATTAATGGACGATCATACTTTGGTATAAAATGGTGGTGGTAGTAACATACCGTTAAAAATGTTCCGCCTGAAATGATGTATTTATCCAGAAATTATTCAAAAACAACGACCGAAAATCTTTTAAAAGATCAAAAATAAAAGAGAAAAGACTGAAATACTGTGGCTGTTTTTCACTGTTTTCTCAAAAAGTGGGCACCGTATGGGACTGAAATTTTCACAGATGACTGTTACTGTATCTGTCTTGATATTTTTGCCCATGAATCTGTATTTCTTTGACAAAACTCAAAGTATGATATTACCTTTAAGTGGCAGCTAAATTTAGCCGCAATTGCGGTCAAAGATCAAACGTAACTGTGCCGTTCATTAGACAGTTATGTTGTTAGACATGTTTGCGATGTTTAAAACAAGATTGTTATTCCGAATTGACGCTGAGTCCGTACCTCAAAAAGTGTGGTCACAGACTCACAGAGCGAGGACATGTCAAGTGTACAGCATGCTAACCTCTTCATGTCATGTTTTATTCAAAACCGTCACTCGTTCCTTGAGAGAGACCGTGCTTTTCACTAGCATCGCTTCGGAAACCACTACCCTTAACGTCCTTCACATTATCAATAAACATTTCTTCTACTTCACTGGTGCTAGTCACCGCTTCTTAAGTGCCGCTGTAAATGACCCACAAAACCGCACCTTATACGACCGGTAACGAATTGTGAGCAAGAGAATAATAACAAAAATACTAAACAAAACAAAAGAAAGACACTAAAATAATTATAAGGAACTCCAACAAAAGCCAGCAATCAAACAAAGAAAATATTAAACAATTAAGCGAACACAAAATAAACCCCCTCACCTAAATAAATAAAGCTCGTAAACAAAAACCTAGAATAATTAACTAAAAACAATTTTCACCAACATTATGCTTGGAGTTAAATACAGAAACAACCATAACCACAAAACAACAACAACAACAACAACAACAAACAAACAAAACAAAACCTATAGACTAGCACAAAACAGTAACAAACGCAGGGGGAAACACATGACATATAGCTATAACTACATACTATGAAAATAACAAAATAGAATAACAAAATTAGAAATCAAGCAAGATACAATATATTTAACATGTGGTAATTTCTTTTGTTCCCTGTATACAGAAAAAAATTGCTATTTCAATACATTTTGCTTGAAGTAATCGTTTTCACCTTGAAATGCTGTGCAAGTGCCCACCATTTCCTACCTGGAAACACATTATGTGAACCACACATTAAGTCCGCATGAGGACGTCTTAAAGGTAATATCTTACTTTGGTTTGTGTCAAAGTAATGCAGATTCATGGGCTAAAATATTAAGAAAGATACCCGTACAGTTAAAGGCATCTGTGAAATGTTCAGTCCCATACGGTGCCTACCTTTTCAGAAAACAGTGAAAAACACCCACGGTATTTTAGAATCTTTTCAGCGTTATTTCCAATCTTTAAAAGATCACAATTTTGTTTTTCGTAATTTGTTTGACTCTTTTTCTGGATAAATACAGCATTTCATGTATAGAAAGATTGTAATGGTAGGTTTCTACCATCACCATCTTTATACCGTGTTATAGGTAAATCTGTGAAGATTTCTGTTTTGGTATGCTACCAAAGCATGATGGTATATTTAATTGATAGGTGACGTTTTGTTGACATTTTTTATTCCGGAGTCCTTACACAAACAAACAACCAAACATAGCACGCAGAAGCACGGCCTTACTTTTCAAAACTACCCATCCTCACTAAAAGAGTAAAAAAAGGTCTGAAAATCAATTGGTCACGAAGGCGAAGCCCAATATCTCTGATAAAATTGAGGTGTTATTTCTAACACCATATCCTTCTGGAAATCTTGAACGTGTTTAGGTATATCCTTCTTCAACCTTTCGTCCCACAAGGCTGCTGTATTTGCGTCTCTGGTTATATTTTCTGTGAAAAAGCTACCCACTGTTATTGAGAAGGGCCGTCGAAAGTGTCAAATCTCTCGCAGATGTTGTCAAACCACGTGTAGCGGATGCTGTTTGAAATTTGAATCGCAGCTTTTAAAGGCGGTTTCTTAAAGGAATATTTCGAAGGTTTACTTTGAAGTTGAAAGCATTCAGCTTTTTTGTAAACATGCATTTTTTGAAATGGAGCTGGGTCGAACATTTCGCGGGTAACCGGCCTATGGATTTTGTGTGCAACAATTATACGCACAAACTGTCCCCACAATGCATTTCTCATGTAACGTCGCTGTGCACTTCCGGCTTATCTGCGAAAAAGGTAAATTGTTGTAGGTCAGTACTTCCTGTCTATACTTCATTGGAATTACGACAGTGCAAGTTGATCAAATTTCACTCTCAATTTGTACCAAACCTTGTGTCATCATTCTTGTGCCACAGTCATTATTGTTGATGACGTGCTTGCGCACTCGATAAACCGCGCATCACGCTACTTGCCATGTATCTCCGCATGCCCAACTTGTTCACGTCACCACTCGCTTGCTCATGCACCTTTAAAAGGGTTCACTTATTAACAGATATCGACGCTTGATACTTGGCGTGTTTAAACGACAACCAAATGAGATAATTGGGGCGCCACGTGGCCTACTTACGGCTCATCAATTTCTAATGCGTTCATTCTGGATAAACCGAAAAACTGTGTAAGAATTTTTCATCATTACAATTCTTTCACGATTGAAGGGTTATACAAAGGTGATTTGTTTTTGTATAATTATTTTTTTTTCCAAAAAAAGTGTTAGGTCTTCGATTTCACGAAGCCCTACAATCGATCTTAGGGCGTTTAGGAGACGGGGGCTCAGGCTCAGGCTCCGGCTCCATTTCGTGAATCTATATTCTGAAATAACGAGTATCAAAACAGAGGCTTTTGGCTGCGGTTCGGAAGTAGATTTTCTAGTTTGAAAAGGAAAACAGAGCTTCAGTTTCAATGAAAAATCACAATATACATTTCAGTATTTGGATGTCAGAGCTGGAGCCTGAGCCTGAGCCTGAACCTGAGCCTGAGCCTGAGCCTGAGCCTGAGCCTGAGCCTGAGCCTGAGCCTGAGCCCGAGCCCGAGCCTGAGCCTGAGCCTGAGCCTGAGCCTCTGTTTCGTAAACGCCCTGTAAATCGTGTTACGACTCATCGTAGGGAGTCTATTTTATGTGGGGCTACAATGCATCAACAAGCTTACGATCGATAGTAAGTTACGATCGACCCCTGTTTGAAAAAATCCCTTCTAAACGAGTATGAAATTATTACCATTGGTTCAGGCCATTCTGTTGACTGTATTGGTGTATTCCCTATAAATACACTACTGGCAGCCTACCGAAACAGAAATCTTTACTGATTTACCTATAACTTACAGGGTATAAAGATGGTGTTGGTAGAAACAAAGTACATACCGTTAAAATTTGTTTGCATGAAATGCTGTATTTATCCAGAAAAGAGTAAATCCAATGACCAAGAACAATTTTGATCTTCGGAAGATGAAAAACCGATGAAAAGATTGAAAGAATACCACAGTGGGCGTTTTCACCGTTTTCTTAAAAAGCGGGCACCGTATGGGACTGGTAATTTTCACAGATGACTGCTATTGTATCTTTCGTGATATTTATACCATAAATCGGCATTTTGTTTACATAAAAACTTAAGTACGAGATTATCTTCAGCATTGGTTATTTAAGTCCTTCAGGAATACGAAAGAAAGTTTGAGAAAAAAAAGATCAGCTGCACCTTTCAAAGATGAAACTGTCCTGGGGGCCAATTTCATAGAGCTGCTTAGCACACACAAACATGCTTAGCACAAAAATAGCTTGCCCAATAAAACAAACCACCATTGAAAAGTCCATTTTCATGGCCAGTGAACAACAGACTGCCAAAGAACAATTGCAAGTGATACACAACGCACGCAAATTGGGTTGTTAATCCTGTTTTTTACTAAGAGAAACGTCATGCTTAGCGAATTGTTGTGCTAAGCAGCTCTATGACATTGGCCCCTGTATGCTGTAACGCCACAGGCTGTGTCTGTTAGAATATTGACCTTCTGTTTTACCTTGAGGTGCTCTCGGAATCTACCCATCGACCAAGGACAGACATTATCCCCAGTGCTCGTACCAATGTATCCAATTTGCCTTAAGTGGTATTTAAACCGACCTTAACTTAGTTTGTAATTTTCGTCTAATTCCAATGGGACAAGAATCTTTTATTCAACATTGTCTGGTGAAAAACATACCGATTCCGCAACACGCTATTATGTCTAATTACTTACAAGTCTCACACGCATGTTATATGCCTGGTTTTAGAGGGGCGTAAAACGCTAATGTTTTCAACGACTTTCTGAAGCTTCAATTTTTTTTTTTTCAAGGACGATGAAATTAAACTTGAATGGGTTGTTATATTAGATTTATTTATTATTCATGATTTCAAATATTGAGCCTGGGTCGGTCACTGACACTCAGGTTTTATAACTCACTTTGGTGATATTACAAAGAAAATAAGAAGAATATAAAACTAAGGAGCTCAATGAGTGCCATTCCACTTATCCTGATAACAAATTTATCTTGCCAAATTGACTTATCGAGATGACACAAAGGTAACATCATACGTTTTTTTCTGTTAACGAAATGCAGATTCATGAGCAGAAATATCAAGGAAGATACAGTAATAGTCATCTGTAAAATTCTCAATCCCGTACGGTGCCCACTTTTCGAGAAAACAGTGGAAAAAAATGCCCATGGAATTTCTTAAATCTTTTCACCGTTATTTTTGATCTTTTAAAGATCAAACATAATTTCGGTTGTTACCTTTAAGTTGAGGAATTTCTTGGTAAATACAGCATTTCAGACGGTTTGACAGATGTCCGATTGAGCTGAAATTTTCACAGGATGTTGGATCAGGCAAAGTGTGAGTGCTGTTCTGTGACATTTGCCAATCATGTATTATTATATACCTTTACAAACGGGCATTTTGCAGTGCTTATACAACCCAACTAATTGCGTGCGTATAAAAAAATATATTCGTACATGTACAATACATTACAAATCCCACTTGAATGATTCGGTAACGTACTTCATGTGATAAAGCACACACGACCGAACTTACACCATAGTGCTACCCCAGCCAACTCCTTAATACAGGACAAATATAGAAAGAGAAATCATAACTTAATCATTTCACAAAAGACGAAGGAAACCAAAGAAAGAAATTGAGAAATTTTTGAGAATCTTAGTGTGCGTATAAACATAATGGATAACAGTATTAAAAGTGCACAAAGGTATCGTAAAGACACTTAGTCGTAGCTATTTTTAGGAGATGTGTTTTTATTAGATAATGGTTTAGCGCTATGATTTAAAGGTATACTTTGTTTTTTGTCAAAGAAATACAGATTCATTGAAAAAAAATCAAGGAAGATGTACAGTAACAGTCATCTGTTAGAATTTCAGTCCCATACGGTTCCCACCTTTTGAGAAAACAGTGAAAAACGGCCACAGTATTTCTTAAGTCTTTTCTCTTTTAGTTTCGATCTTTAAAAGATCAAAAGTAATGTTGGTCAATAGTTTTACTATTTTCTGGATAAATACAGCATTTGAGGCCGAAAAACGTTAACGGTACATTTCTACCATCATCATCTTTATACCCTTTAATAAGTAATAGGTAAATCTGTGAAGATTTCTGTTTTGGTATGTTACAAAAGTATGATACTACCTTTAAGTTCGACGGGTTTACGCAAGAAATTGAAATTTGGGGCAGAATGGTCAAAACGTGCATGAGTTCCCGCATTTTCCGCTTTAAAAGATGGGTCTTTTCTTTTTTGCTGTTGAAACCTGGGCCCAATTTCATGGAATCTGTTACGGCATAGTTTTGTGCTTACGGGCACTGCTTTGCGTGAACTATTTCATGGAATCCGTAAGCAAGATTTTCGGTTAGCGAAGAATTTCTTTGGTAACCGTGATTATTTTCTGCTATTAACGCACTGTCATCATCATATGCATTCTGCAGAAAAACCTTGCTTTATATCTGTTACCAAAAAGAAAACTCTCCCGTGAAATACGCTACCCGTAAACGAAAAAAAGTCTGCTAACGTAAGCGAAAAAACGGTAACGGATTCCATGAAATTGGGCAATGAAAGCAAGGGGAAAGTAGAAAATGCCTGTAAAATGATTTTGGGGTAAAAATGTATAGGATTTTTGTCCTTTGATGTGAATCAACCATTATGGGGAATGAAAGCTGTAATAAAAATTATAGGCGTTAATGGATAATTATATTGTTAGCACGCCGGCGGCTGATGACTGGAACTCAAGAATGTTTATTTATTCATCATCTTAAATTTGCATTGACATTCACGAAACATCGGTAAATAATTGGGAATTTCCTAATAACATTATCGATGTACGTGCTATGACGTAACGTACTTTCTCCGTTATGACTTGTATAGATTGTGAAAGACAAACTTTTCATTGACTTAAAATTAATCCAGTCAGTTTCCCTTATGGTTTATTTGATGATTATAAATTGATCCCCATGTGTACTGGTTGTCAGGTTACAGCGTTGTAAATGCTTCATGCGCGTATCTTAAATGATCCTTGGGATATGGCGGTATGTGTGTGGTTTCATGGCTTCTGACTGGCAAACAAACAACAATAATTGACTATTGGGGTCACCTCAAACTTAGGGCTAGATAGCTTGTAAGGAAGATCCTGCTAAGATTGAAACTAACTCTGACCATCTAGCCTTTGATAAAGATCGTGCTAGGATTGAAACGTCAGGCCCTCCTAACTCTGAACATAGCCTTTGAGAAAGATACTGCTAAGATTGAAACGTCAGTCCCTCCTGAATATGAACATTAGCCTTTGAGAAAGATCATGCTAAGATTGAAACGTCGGGCCCTCCCAACTCTGAGCATTTAGCATTTGAGAAAGATCCCGCTATATCGAAACATCAGGCCCTCCTAACTATAATTCATGATTAGCATATAGCCTTTGACAAAGACCTGGCTAGGATCGAAACGTCTGGACGTCTTAACTCCATGCAAGCATTAAAGGTTTACTGTAATCAAATTTGGGAAAGGGGTGAAAATGCTTTTAAACGATTGATTAATATATAATTAATGACTTTGTAAATTTTGCATTGCAAGTGCCACCTCCATTGGAAAATCATATATGTCTATGGAAACATTTGAAGGGAGTACGAAGGCCAAGAACCAGGGCAATGAAGGCCACGACCTCTGTGGCCTCTGTTAAATTCAATGCTTGATTTACATGTATTATAAAGTGACATTTACTTGGTTGTCACTGCATAATAGAAACCACGAAGTCACATTTTAAACCATAAACCACCCGTTTCATTACCATAATTACTGATCGGTATTCGTATGTCATCGTACCGCGACCTTGGTACCGTATCTCGCTCGGCCGACGCGCGCCGTCGACACTAGCTAGAATTAATAGTCGGAGGCAGGGCGGCTAAATTGTTCAAGATGCGTTAATAACGAACTCAGCAGACCACGCCGCTCGCATCTTGTGATCTTCACAGCGAATAATGACAAGTGTAACCACCTGATTATTATTTTTTTTCGCTCCTTCTCGTGACACGAATTGGTGGCCTGGGGCCGTGTACAGACTACTTGCGAGGCGGGGGCACGACCTGGCTAGTATACATCGAATACATGTCATTATGGTTGCACCCAAGTAAATAAACTCCCATAGGCAACAGTGATAAATCCTTATACTTCAAAATTCATTTAAAAATAGACAAAACTCTCACAGGTGTTCATGTTGCACAGAAAAATGATGATGAGCATGTCACCGTTCATTTTCTTTTCATTTTATGGTGGGTTGACCAATGATTTTTTTTTGTAGATACATACATAATCATGCTAAGCTGACCACCTCTAAAACAAGGTATGGATCACTCCAGTCAAAGAAGCCATTTTCAAAAAACCATCCCTCTTAAATAGACCCATCGTTCTCACGCAATTGCATCACAAATGGGCACAAATGGAAGCCCAGGCAGGAGGTCCAGTGCCATATTTCTTCAATCCCTCAACTTCATGGCTCTCAGAACTCTCTCATTTATAATATATTGAGTGCTTAACTTTTATTAATGAGCTCGGCGGACGGATTTAGGGACTATTTTCTTGGGTGTACCAATATTGCTTGCAGCACTATGCTAAAACATGTGTAAACCTATAGGCTTTTACAAAATAATGAGGTTTGAGGCTAGGCGTTGGATTTATTTTGCTTATACCGCCATGTTGTGTCCTATATACAGGAGCCTTTCTTCGGCTTCGTCATGTGGCCCAACCCCTTCGTTTCGTTTTGGGGCCTCATAAGTTGCGGTATAGCGAAAAAGGTCCCAAGCCTAGCTCCAAGCCTGGTTTCGTAAAGATCCATGGATTTCTAAAGGGAATATGTTCGATCTGTTGTGTGTTCCTTTTAAACATGTAGGCCTATATACATTGTTTAAAAGGTATATTATGTCTTAAGGCCGATGCGATATAAAAGTTATGATTGGAAACTGCTCCTTTAACGAAATATGAAAAGCTGTAACAATCTGGGGCCAATTTCATAGAGCTGCTTAAGCACAAAATTTGCTTAAAGGTAGTATCATACTTTGGGAAGAAACCAACACAGAATTTTTCACAGATTAACGTATAACTTACAGGGTATGAAGATGGTGGCGGTAGAAACATACCGTTAAAATGTGTCAGCCTGTGTATTTATCCAGAAATTAGTAAAACAACGACCGTAAATCTTTTTGATCTTTTAAAAGATCAAAAATAAAAGAGAAAATACTTAAGAAATGCTGTGGCTGTTTTTCACTGTTTTTAAAAAAAGTAGGCATCGTATGGGACTGAAATTATCACAGATGACTGTCTTGATATTTTTGCCCATGGATCTGCATTTCTTTGATAGAAACCAATGTGTGATATTACCTTTAAGCTTGAAAACTCTTCTTTCATCAAACAGGATTACCAACCAAATGTTCATGTGATGTTTACTGCTTTTGGGGTGCACTCGGCCATTGTTTGCTGAGCATAACACTCAAATTTTCTAGGGGTTTTGGCTGGCATACTGATTTCATTTATCAAGGATTGTTGGTGCTTATAAAGCACATTATTTGGTGCTTAAGCTGCTCTATGAAATTGGCACCTATTTCTTACCACAATCATATGTTTTATTCTCTTGAAATATTATGAAATTTAGGGCGAAATGTTTAACGTATCGAACGCCTTCACACAGATACGTTTTACGTGAATCAGGTAGAACGTTTTTGTTGTGTTTTTTCTTGATCACATACAGCAAAAGAAGCACTTCATAAAAGAGACATGAAGTGATGAATTTATATCAATACTTAGTTAACTGTAAACAAATTATTTACCAAGATCAACACTGCTCTACTTGTCAGAAAAAAATAATATAACCTAGAATTTTAAAAGTATACTATCATACTTTGGTAGCATACCGAAACAGAAATCTACCTATAACTTACAGGATTATATAAAGATGGTGATGGTAAAAAACATACCGTTATAAAAACCGTTAAACCGTTAAATACCGTTATGAAAAAAAATAGGTGAACAGATCTTTAAAATACCGTGAGCGTTTTTCACTGTTTTCTCAAAGAGCGGGCAATGTATGGGACTGGAAATTTCACAGATGACTCTTACTGTATCTTCCTTGATATTTCTGCGCATGAATCTGACAAAAAGTATGATATTACCTTTAAAGAAAGATGGCGACTTGGGCATGGCTACCGTCACCGTACCAGCCGCTAGCTATTAGGGTGATGTACGGCCACTATTGGCCGACTGTGAGTTGCACTTGATGCATGCATGCTGCCTATACAGTGCTGTCGATTTAGGGCGCTGGGGACTGTGTATATCCTTTAATATCCATGCGCAATAGAGTGAACATAATCGTGCAATACGCGAAGAAGAAAAAAAAATTGCTCAAGCCTGCATGAGCGATCAAATATCGTGGCATGGGAATTCCCCTTCATTCTACCACAAGCCCCGCCCTCCCTCCGCGACCCCCCCCCCCCCCCCCCCCCCCCGCGTCGCGCTGAACCTGAACTCTACATGTGTTTATAATATTCCTTTCTGTTCTCTTGTTTTCCCCCAGAAATTCTCGGCTTCGTTTCCATGAATCATCTTTTGGTCATCATCGATTTCCATTTGTTGAAGGTAAGGGCATTAATCCAATATTAAGTAGGGAATAGGGGCCAATTTCATATAGAGCTGCTTAACTTAGCTTCGAAATTTGCTTAAGCACCAACAACCTTGGTAAAAAAAATCATTATGTCGGCCAAAACTCCTTGTGAATCTTATACTCGGCAGACAATGGCTGAATACATGTCAAATGCAGTAAACATCACCTGAAAATTTGGTTGGTAATAATCCTGCTTGATCAAGGAAGACTTTTCGTGCTTAATCATATTTTGTGTTAAGCAGCTCTATGAAATTGGCCTAGGGTTAGAAGGTTGCTTATAGGCAAGAATGTTATATCATAATGAAGCTTTCTTATTAGATAAAATCACATTGTCTGCTATGTGTTTTTTTGTCAGTGAAAGAAAAAAGACAGTTAGCATGTCAAATAAAGATTTAGTAGGAAAAACGATAGCCTATTGTACAAAAGGTGGACTTCTAATTCGCTAAGTTTAAAACTTCAATCTTAGCGCATAATATAATGGTCTATTGTTTAATAAACTTAAAAAACATTGTATTCACTCGCTATTGAACACAGCAAGAATCCAGACTGTTATTCATGATATTCAGTGAAGGGATTTATGTCTAGTCCCCGCCGCACAATCCCCGTCTGATACACGATCAGAATTCCACACGCGCCGCGTGCTGTAGCTCATGTTCACGTATCTTCGGCACCGCTAGGGGCGCATCAATTTAATGAAACAGGAGTTGAGATTGGGTCCCACAAGCCCCGGCCTACCCCCCTGTCAAACGGGGTAAGAAATTAGGGGTCAACTCACTATAACTGGGGCAGCTTCGCTGTCTACCTACGGCTTGAATACAAGACGAAGTAGCCTATGAAAGAAGCGCGTTTGTTAACCGGGAATACGCACGACGAAGGTCGTTGATTTTGTAATTGTTCGCTGTGGCCATGCTGTTTCGTTAACTCAATATCGTCGCTGTATAATTCTATGCATGGCTTCAATATTTTTGCTAGACGTAGGCTTGTGCAGTTTTGTGACGAACAATTGACTACTCCGTAGTTTTGCACGCAAGTCCATGACATTGCCATTGAGGGATCCAGCCCATAGGCGTGACATCGATCGAAGTAGGCCCTATATTGCATTTTTGGACGGCTGCCAACAATGCCAGTCGCCTATTCAACGTTTGGCAGGTGGCCAAACGCGTTGCATTCACTGACGCGCCTGTTGACGCACGTACGTCAAGAAATTGTGACGCAATTTCAACAAGATCACGCATGCAAGTGCGGATCCCAAATGGATGTGCGTTAAATCGCATGGTATTATACTTCCGCCTATATACGGTACAACCTGGCCAAGTGGCCATTCCAGCAAAAACTCTGACTTCAAAAATGCTCCAAAAACTCATCTCTGTACAAGATCTTAGCTTCATTCTCCATATAACCTGTCCTTTCCTCTTGTGATACCCTTTGGTATTTTGGCGCCTGAAAAAAGTAATTGAATTTGGACAATATGAGATTCGATTAAAAAATTGACTTGTAAAGGCGCCAAGGTTTGTTTTGTAAAATGTTATCCTTCAGAATCGCTTTTGTTCAAATTTCTGTCAATGTTAGGCCTGCAGTCACTGTGTAAATGGCGTACACTGTCACTATGAAGTAAAGACTATTAGAAACTAAACGTGAAATAGTAGTTTGCATTGTAGACGCTATTTTGTGCACTTTTTTGCGCATGACAGTCGCGTCACGTGTTGTAACTTGAGCTGTTCACTGATCAACTAAAGAGGGCGTTTGTGAAATTAACGCATGCGACCCACTCTGTACCTACACTAATCACAAAGTCTTACAACAAATCTGGCTCATTTTCAATAATGTAATGACGTCATATGCAATCAATTTATAAACATGAATTGTATTTGCATTTATGAAAAATATGGAAATATAGCAAATGCACAACAAAAATGCACTACATGATTTATTTAAATGAATGTGGAAATTGGATCAATAGAGAGCGTAATTTAAAGTAATTTAGGTCATTACAAGTAATAAACTGATGCAAACTGCTCATCAGCCAAAATAATGACCTGAAATTTATAAAATGTTTGGAATTAGGATGGCTTGACGTTTCGATCTATAGCAGGATCTATCTCAAAGACTGCTCAGAGTTTAAAGGGCCTGACGTTTCGATCCTAGCAGGATATTTTCTCAAAGGCTAAAATTTCAGTCATTAATAGACATACATCTTTTAGTATTAAAGGTTGTTGTTTGTTCAATAGAGAAACGCGTTTGTATTACCACAATGCAAAACAAGTACAATGATGTTTTTAGTGGGTCGTACGGCAGAGAATGCTGTCTTCAAGTTCGAGTTCCGAGCCCATGAACTTGGCATAATACATGATTGGTAAAGGCCACAGAACAGCACTCACACATTGCCTGATCGAAACAATAAATCTGTGAAAACTTGAGCTCAATCGGACATCTGAGTCATGAGAAAATAGCGAAACTCCGACTCGATTTCTTCTTATAAAATAATAAAGAATGATTTTGATCTTACCCAGAGATCAAAACTGTTTTTTAGGTCTTTGTTTTACTAATATCTGGATAAATACGCCATTTCAGGCAGAAATAGGTTAACGTTATGTTTCTATCAGCACCATCTTCATACCCTGAAAGTTATACGTAAATCTGTGAACATTTTTGTTTGGGTATGTTACAAATCATGTACTGACCTCTTAGCGAACCTTCATAAATCGTCAGCACAAAATTAATATGATTCCACTTGCTCAACGATTCCATATAATAACAAATCATCCGTACAAATGTGTATTATCTTTTTACAAGGGGTCCTTTTAATGTTGGATTAACAAAACAAAAAAAAAGAAGAAAAAAAAACAAAAAAAAAAGGAAAAGAAAAAAACTAGCAATAGTTTCCAAGAAAAACACTTAATGCATTTGCAATTTGCAGCACCGGCCGTTTTCCCTGCTACTAATGTAACAACAACAGTTTAAAAATAGAATTCTATCAAGGCTTTAGCTTGCAGTGATATCCAAGTCGTCCTTTGATATATATAAGCGATCCACTTTCAACACAGAAATGATGAAAATGTTCCCGGCTGCTTGTAATGTAGGCGGCTTGTCTTATCCTTGCTCAATCGAATTTGTCGGTGAGGGGCAGGAACGCACCCAAGGTTATGTAGACGATGTATCTTGCACGCAGCCAGGGGGCATGGGAAACCCCTTGACATTCATTATAGAAAGAGACGCGGGGTCGAGGTTGTGACGTGGAGATACATATAGGGACGCGTACCGTGTACGAAGAGATATAGTGCATGACATTTATTCTTTACAAGTAATAAACTGATGATGCAAACTGGGGCCAATTTCATTGAGCTGCTTAAGCACAAAAATTTGCTTAAGCATGATCTTCCTTACTCTGACCATCTAACCCTTGAGAAAGATCCTGCGGGGATCGAAACGTCAGGCCCTCCTAACTCGTCTGAGCATTTAGCCTTTGAGCAAGATCATGCTAGGATCGAAACGTCAGGCCCTCCTAACTCTGAGCAGCCTTAAAGGGAGGGTACAGAATTGGTAAGACAAAATACACTTCATGATCACAGATTCACATAAAACTTACATAGTATAATGGTGATGATAGGAGAAAACATCCCATGAAATGTTTTTGTCTGAAATGCCATATTCGTTGAGAAATAAATGAAACCATTTTCAGATTGGAATAAATCGCTTCGAAGCGTTTTATTCATTCGTTGAAATGTGTACAGTTCTCTGTATACGGGTTTTCACTATTTTCTCGTGACCCAGATGGCTGATTGACCTCAAACTTCTACAGGTTTGTCAGTTAAGGTATACGATGGATAACATAATGTGATTTCACTGTCAGCAACGGTTTTGTCGCAAAAACCAGTTCTGTACCATCCCTTTAATTGAGAAAGATCCTGCTAGGATCGAAACGTCAGGCCCTTCTTATTCTAAGCAAGTACTCTCTTTTATCATTATCTAAGGATATTCATTTGAATATAATTATTTTGTCCTGTTTTTTGTGTGTGTGTGTTGAAGAGGGCAATGCGTTATTGCACGTTCACTTCAAAGAACTGTAAACAAGAAGACCACTCTTAATTACTATCATATGGTGAAACCTCAATACTCCTAAACTTCTCCCAGTCCTTTTATTCATTTCTAGTTGGTAAAACTTTCAAGATTTCAGATTTGAATCGCCAACCCCAAATTAAGGTTTCAATTTTTAAAAAGCAATTTCTGTACACTTTGGGAAAATCAAAAGCTTTTCATGTATAGCGCGGGGATATTTTATATGATTAAGTTGTATAGTTAAACAGTTCAAAGATGTGTTTCAATATAGCATGGTTTCCGACAGTAACGTTCTATAAGGGAAAAGGTGATCAAAGTCACGCGATGTCGTGTTGCTGGTAGCGACGTTTCGGCAGCTGGAACTGCTAGCTTTCATCAGGCAAACGAAGAATAACGTTCTAGTTTGAAGCTATTTGCATTATTTAGGAGGATAGTTAATTGTTTTTCTAATAATTTATTTGCTGTAGCAAGCTAGCTCGTTCACACTCTATTTTGTAGAACTTGACAGATTTGTCCGACCATCACACAAACTGTCTACTCCAGCCACTGTCAATTTTGAAAGTCTCTCTCCAAAATCGATTTTAAAATTTACAGGCGGACGTTTTTAAAGGGAGTATATATGATTTGCAAGGCCTCCAAGAAATGTATTGAGTTTGAGACAGAAAATGGACTCAACCGTTCGTAAACAGTCACCATGGGACATCTTGGTTCATCGGATGCTGGGTTTTTCAAGGAAATCAAGATTATGTGTCTTTTCCAAAGATCATTCGTCCGAACGATTTTTGGAACAAACAAAAAGGACATCCTCGCTTGAGTTCTTTTAGTTATCCCCTTTCACTCAAGATATGAAGATGGTGCTGGTAGAAACATACCGTTAAAATATATCTACCTGAAATGCTGTATTTAACCAGAAATTAGTAAAACAAAGACCGAAAACAGTTTTGATCTCGGGGTAAGATCAAAACCATTCTTCATGTTTCATAAGAAAAATTGAGTCGGGTTTTTGCTATTTTCTCGTGACTCAGATTGTCTGATTGAGCTCAAATTTTCACAGGTTTATTATTTCATCATGTAGGCCTACATGTTTGATTGACAGAGTATGAGTGCTGTCCCGTGACCTTTACCAATCATGTATTGTACCTTTAAGGCGTTACTGGTTCACACAGCCTGATTCTATCACACCCCATTCGGTAGGAAAATAATCACGTGATCGACAGGTGTTTAAAGATGGCTGACCATCTCAGGTAACTGTCCCTGGCATTAATTTTGATCGCGAAAGAAGGAAGATTGGATTTCTATTATTCATCTTACCGTCCAAGAAAAGAAATTAAAATGACCAATAGGCACACGATGGACCTTAAAGATACTTCGCCTGAAATTATATATACCGATAAAACTGTGAAAAAATCGTTAAATTTATAGGAGTTTTATGGGTTGATTTTTGAGTTCACTGCCCGGTTGTGGAAACAAATTGAGTCCCTGGTAACCCTGGAGATTGCCAATATGTCTCTCAGAACATTTACGAAATTAAGGGTTTATTTCACGAAGCCTTACGATCGATCGTAACTCGAGTTACGAAGGATAAGTCATCATAGGGGGCCGTATCCCACTTAGGGCTTCAATGCATCAAAAGTCCTATACAATTGATAGTAAGTTACGAAGAATTTGGTGAAATCGACTCCAGATGTCGATTTCACGAAGCCCTACGATCGATCGTAACTCGAGTTACGAAGTATAACCCATCGTATCATACATAGGGCTGCAATGCATCATAAGATGTACGATTGACACTAAGTTACGTTGAGTTTGGTGAAGTCGATCGACCCCAGGCTTGAGGCTTTAGGCTTGAGACTGATTTCGCTCGCGGCCATTTTGTTCGCTCTCAAAGTATTGGTTAGAGATAAATTAATCATTATTCTATAAATTTGTGGTTAGGGAGGATTTGATCCCATGGTAAAAAAAAAAAAGAGAAACAAAGTCTTGTTTTTTGGGGGAAGAAAACGCGGCCTGGAGCTCCTCCATGTTGTTCGTCAGAATTTCTCGCTCACAGTAGCTGGTGAAAATCGACTTAAAACAGCGCGTTACATGTTTAATGGATATGCCTACGGTTGGTGAATGCTGTGCATTACGAATAGCTGCACTGCATGCAGCGCACCGAGTTCAACCAGCATCCACGCGTGTAGCATTGTGGATGTTGATGTATAGTAATCCCCCACCCACATCCCCTCCCCAGCCCCACCCCTCCCCCTTCCCTCCCCTCCCCCGTGTTTTCTTAACAAAACTGTTGACACACACCCCCAGCGGTAGTGGCATTTAGACAGAATTTCAACAGATACATCAACAATTTATACAAACAAAATTACTAACAAGTAAAAAAAAAAAAAACACGAGAAAAAGATTACGTTTCAATCGGAGCAGATTCAAGAAAGAAAAAAGAAATTCAATCAAATCTGACTTCGTAAGAGTATTTGCCGAAAATCCCCTATCCTGATGGGTTTTGGCGAGAAAAAATAAGATTTCATATCTGGAGATGAGCTGGTTGACAATTTATTTATAGCGCAGCGCACCTGCGTTGGGGTTTATCGGACACAAATCCACGAGATTTCAAGTGTTGTAATAATATTCCCGCCTTTGGAAGACAACGCACTTGTTGTATTATCGTCGTGTACCTGCAGGACCTGCATGGCGTTACAAGTGTTACGTTTTTCTGATCATCACGGGTGCCAGGCTTTACTTTTAAAATACCAATGAAACAAGCATGATGTTTCGTATAGACCTTTCTTTTGAAACGTCACAGCCCGAGTTGTTGCCAACCAAGATGGCGGAAACTATGGCGAGCTGTCAAAGCTGGGCATATATAAAAACAAATAACCACAATTTGAACACAACGTTTCATAAACATTGCAAGGATATTACGTAATGGAAACAACACAAGCAATGATGGTATGTATTTTGTACACCTTTGTAAAAAGATTGAATTTGGTCACGCTGTCTGTCAAAAAGATGAAATGATTTGCAACACTTGGTCGCCGATACCAAGTATTGCCAACCAGCATGTCGATGCTTGTATAAAACAAAAGAAAGGTCTATAGTCTTGTGCATTATGAAGATGGCTGGTTGTTTCTTCTGCACTGAATGCTATGAATTCCCTTCTTTGAGCTATTCTTTGGGTTGTTGTGCGATTGTGCTGAGTTTATTGTTCGTCTCTTGAGGGCGCCTATACTAGACGCCATCTTTGAGGATTGCAAAGCAGAAAAAAAAACATCAATACATTTTGTACGAAGAACAGATAAATAGTAAATATCAAAGATAATATCAAATAGCACAGAATGTGATAAAAAAAATCATGTATTCTTACATTAGGGCATAAAATGAATGTTGTACCATTAAAAATGGCGCTTGTAGAGCGCCCTCAACAAAAAAATATGTAGCTTATTTGGTGATGTGTGTATAGCATTATTTTAACAATGAGTGGGAGTGTAGTTAGGTTTGGAGGATTACTGGCGTTTATAGCAATTTTGTCAGCGTGTCTTATCGAAATCTCCACGGGATTGTCTCAGGTTTCACCGCGGGCTGAGGCGGTATCACCGCGGGGAGCTGCGTCCATTTCACGGCCTTAAGCTGGGGGTGTTAGTCGGTGGGATGTCCACCATACCTTGCGTGGTTATAATCAATCCCTAGAACTGGATGTGAAAACAGCCCCTCACGATCACGCCTAGCCTGTCACAGACGTCTTGATACGCGAGTCAGTGACGTAAGGTCTAACACAGGCTAGGTGTTATGCCATTTTGAAGGTGTTGTTCTCGTTTAGCCCACATCTTGTTTTTGTTTTTGATATCCGAATTTAATGTGTTTTTACACCTTGAAACCGTTATGTATGTTACGCCTGTACCTGCACAGGCCACAATAACAGGTTTCCATGACGTAACAGAACTAGGCCCCCCTATAGAGGTGAAACTTTATGATGTTCATAAGATGATCAAGGGTCGACTAGTTTCACGAAGCCCTGTGATCGGTCGTAACTCGAGTTACGAAGGACAACCCATCGTATCCTACGTAGGGCTGCAATGTACCACAAGGCCTACGATTGATAGTAACTTACGATGAATTTGGTGAAATCGAACCTCATATTGCGTCACATATACGTCACACCACGCACGCGCACAACCAAAAAAATTGGTCCATTATCGTGCGTCATGCGCGTTCATGTCATCTGGACAGCCAGGCACGCCGGGCCATTGAGCTCGTTACACCGGCCTCAGCCGAAAACCGCGGTCATACGAAGGAATTGACTCGTTGTAAACTTAGATCATGTAGACCATCTTACAAAAATGATGAAGCTTCAACTTAACTCATCATAGCTTTCCTGTGTCCCCCTATAAGAAAATTACCGACTTTAGGCATAACCGGAAATAATTAAAAGTGCACTGCAACCATTAAACCAGCGGCCCTTAAATATAACCTGTGTTGCCGAAGGATACACCCTAAAGCTTTCAAGTGACTGTAACGGTATCCCATAAGGACACTAATTTGCTTTTTGAGTCGATCTATACATATAAAAGGGACGCGTCTGGTTCAATTTCCACATCATTCAACATCTTAAGTGGTTCAGGTGAGGGGGCGGGGCCACTGTGGGGGAGTGGCTTCAAGGAACAGATATTATTTGGTATGCTAGGGTCCTGTTATGCTTTTAAGAGGGCTGTGTGGTTCGTTGGGTGGGTGTATCGAAATGAATCGGTTTAAAACATTGAAGGAATTTCACGACAGGTTTGGTTCGAGCATTTGTCATTCTATATTATCGGCCACTGCTAGTATATCTATGCTTCCTTTTATCTTCCTTATTTTATAATAAGAGGGTTTCCCATCATGAAGCATCATTCTTGCACGACTTCCGGACCAAGCCCAGACATTCTTAAAGACTGTATGCCAGTGGCCGATTTCACCAAACTCATCGTAACTTACTGTCAATCATATATGACTTATGATGCGTTGCAGCCCTTCGTAGGATACGATGAGTTATGCTTCGTAACTCGAGTTACGATCGATCGTAATAATGAAGATTGTTGTAAACATCTATATTCGTCAATATCACAAAAGCTAACCAAACCAATCCCCATTGTTCGTATTTTCGCACTTCTATCATTCGTTCGCACGTAAGGTCTCAACGTTTCGACTAGCCTGCTCTAGTCGTCATCAGGAGACTAGAACAGGCTAGTCGAACTTGACTTTGAAACCTTTATATACGAGAAGTGCGAACGAAATAGAAGTGCGAAAGTACAAACGATTCTTCCACAAACCAATCCACATACCAATTGTCACCATTCAAAGCCTCAAATCTTTCTCTAGCATGTGGTTGTCAGAAATAAAACCAGGGGTCGATTTCACGAAGCCCTACGATCGATCGTAACTCGAGTTAAGAAGGATAACCCATCGCAGGGGGCCTATACCACGTAGGGATGCAATGCATCAGAAGTCTTACGATTGATAGTAAGTTACGAATAGTTTAGTGAAATCAACCCAAGTAGCCTTGGCCCCTATGGCCCGCACTGTACTTCCACACAAACATAAGACCAGCATTCCCTAGTGGCACAGTACGTGCATCACATAAAAGATGTTTTTCTTGTCAGAAATCTCGCCGCGATTTTTGACTAGAAATGTCATCTTGTTCACACAATCATGTGTCAATTAAATATTTAAACAAAATAATTCAATTTTTCTCAATTTTAAGTCCCATGGCACATGTAAGTGACAACAATTATTTCCTTCAAGTAAACATTATTATGTTCCTAAAAGCCACAGACTTATAAGTCTTAATTTCAGAGATAACTTCTACACATGTACTGTATACTCAGGTTGTGTACTTTGAGCGACCTGTCATTCACAGTACACAAACACCTATACATGATTTTCAGGCTGGAAACACGCTACAACGTGTTGAGTGTGCATTAGAGAGTCTGTATAATTTTATAGGGATAAAACATTATTGATATAAATATCGCCAGAGTAATATCGTATGCTCACACATTTCACTTAAAGGTACCGTGTGTATAGCATACCGAAACATAAATCTTCACAGATTTACCTATAACGTACAGGGTATAAAGATGGTGATAGTAGAAACATACCGTTAAAATTGTTCTGCCTGAAATGCTGTATTTATCCAGAAAAGAGTAAAACCAGTGACTAAAATTATTTCTGATCTTTTAAAGATCAAAATTAAAGAGAAAAGACTTAATTAAGAAATACGGTAGCCGTTTTTCACTGTTTTCTCAAAAAGTGGGCACCGTATGGAACTGAAATCTTCACAGATGTCTGTTATTGTATCTGTCTTGATATTTTTGCTTATGAATCTGTATGTCTCTAGCAAAAACCAAAGTATGATGTTGCCTGTAAAAGGTACAGTTATATGAAGGTATGTTTCTATGTAGGGTTTGATAGCGAGCTTTGAAGTCGTTGCCACAGACAACAGCCAAAATCCTTGGTTTGGATGCATATATAGGTTTGGAGAGAAAACGAAGCCAAAGCCGGAGCGAGTTTTAAAACGGCTTGTCGTAAACACATGGCGTCATTTTGCATTGGTCAAGATTCTCGCACGCTTAAATCTGGCTGATATACTGTATTTTAGTCTTCTTTAGGCGACCACTTGTATAAAACCAAACGGGCAATTCAGTCATAATAGGCGATATATGCAAAATACAAAATGCGAATTCTGGATCGATATTTCAACGCTCAATCTCATGTTTGCTTGAATTTAGGTCGGCATCCCCCTGGGTTTCTACACCAAGCGTAAAATGGAGTATTCCTCATGTGAAAACATGCTATTATCCCCGTTTAATTTTTGTTTAAACGGGGGTAGGGCCTAATGTGTGGAGATGCACGACCGTTATTAAGAGAGCAAATATGGCGTCCATTTGTGAATCCCTATGGGAACTATTTAAATATGGGGCAGAATTATTAATAACCTAAAAATCAGATTGCTCATTGCGAGCCTGTATTGGGAAGAGCTTAAACATTTAAGTGCTGTTGATCTTAATTTCACTACCTCACTTTGTGAAATATTGCACTCTGAAATGATGTCATTATCTAGAAAACAACTATACATGCTCTCAAAAACTCATCAGCGATTTCAAGAATTGAAATACAGGGTCTTTACGGGATTTACTTAGCTATACCGCCATTTGAGGCCCACAAAACGAATTGATAAGGGGCGGATTTTACCAAACTCATCGTAACTTACTATCAATCGTAGGACTTATAATGCATTGCAGACCTACGTGGGATAGGACCCTACGATGGGTTATCCT
Source organism: Astropecten irregularis (assembly GCA_963971285.1). Classification (NCBI taxonomy): domain Eukaryota; kingdom Metazoa; phylum Echinodermata; class Asteroidea; order Paxillosida; family Astropectinidae; genus Astropecten; species Astropecten irregularis. Next base: position 10,179,048 of record OZ020251.1, on the reverse strand, counting down.
TCGTAACTCGAGTTACGATCGATCGTAGGGCTTCATGAAATCTACCCCAGGTGGACGAAGCCGAAGAAATGCTTCAGTTCTGCCATGTATCTTAAGCAACTCATTTCATTTTATAGGACACAAAATGGTGGCAGCAGAATAAATCCCAAGCATACTATCATGCCAAGGGTCGTAACGTACTACCAATCGTAGGACTTATGATGCATTGCAGTCCCACGTACAAGTCATAAGGTTGAGATGAGTTATCCTTCGTAACTCGAGTTACAATCGACAGTAGGGGCTTCCTGAAATCGACTCCAAGTTTTCGAAAGAGCCATAATACACGAGTTTACACTTCGGCGGCCATCTTAGCTTTTGATCGCAACTTCAAAACGAGGTACTTTCATGCATGCGCACTTTTCGAAGTGTAAACCCGAGTATTATCCAATTCCCTCCAAGTTTGTTGGCGAAAGGTAAAATAGTGCGCCCTCTATCTGATAGAATTATGCAAATTAACTTGCTTTCATCTGATGGAGTTTAGACTACAATGTTTAAGTATGAGAGTAGAAAGTGATTGACAGAATATTACCCGCGGACTTTGGTAATTATCCCCCCAGAAACTTTCCGAGAAAAACAAGTCGTCTTTTATGAAGCGGCTCTGGTATGTGCACCACGCCGTCGATTCTTGTTTGTCGCCCCACTAAGTCCCTGCCATTGTTTCGCTAACATTCCCAAATTCCCCGATCATTCCGAACCCTTTCAAGGGGTACGAGCTTCTCAATAAGACCGCGACCAAACAAGGTCCTTCACTGCAAACCAATCAGTATTTAAAGAAGTCCTTCTCCTTATCACAAGTTGTTTTTCCCATGTCTGTTGCATGTAATTTTCAACTCTATCCAGGGGATTTTCCATAATATGAATGTTTGTTGTCTTCGGGAAGGAGCCCATGAAATACCGTGCTTCAGGGATCACACTCACTTTGACACACTCGGCTGGTTTGCCTTTATATAAAACCCGAAACCATTTACAACACCGCATAATAAGTGTTTATCTAATTCAGGAATTATACAAAATCTACGCCAACTTTATTGACTATCATTTCAATGTATTCATCAAACTTCTGCAATATTTTGTTTCATATTTTGGAGGTGAAATTTCTCGTAAAAAGGACGTAAACGGTTTGGAATGTAAGGCCAGAATTTCGGGACGGACCCTGCAGACGATTGTCACTAATTTGTCCCGTCACATTCCTGTCTTTTGTTCCCGCGAGTCTATTTTGGTCAATGGTAATATCCTTGTTTTTCAAACTCTGATAAATCGACAGCCCCGTCAACTGTAAATCAAGAACGAGATCCAGTAATAGGATCAAAGTAAGCGTATTGCTTATTAAAATCGAGCGAAACTGCCTCTTTTGCGCAGTTTAGCTGCGCAGAAGGCTTTTCGAATCCCAGTTTAATGGCCTTTTAGGGTGCATTCGTTTAGCTCCTCCGGGTCGACAAAAGTGAACCTCGTCCCCATTCTCTCGCTTGTTTTGTTCAGTATAGCAGGACCATTCCCAGTAAGGGCTGACCCGGGAGAGCTAAACGAATGCACCCTATATACGAAACCAGGCTTGAGGCTATAGGCTTGGGACTTATTTCGTTCTACCGTCATTTCATTTGAAGCCCACAAAACTGCCGGAAATGGAGGGATTGGGCCACATGACGAAGCCAAAGAAAGGCTCAAGCTTCGCCATGTATCTCAAGCCCTTCATTTCATTTTTGGACACAAGATGGTGTCAGGTTTGTGCCACAACAAAGTACAAGCCTAAATTTATGCGGCAAAATTTCTATCAATTTTGAAATTCCGGTCACCTTGGCTTGTGACTGCGCAATAATAAACATCATTTTGTATAGTTTTGAATCAAATTGATTGATTTCATTTGTTTGTGCATTTCATGCCAGTGTTTCAAGCTGCACTATTTGTACTTTTTATCAAACTTCAGTTCAAAATTCAATCAGGATTGTGTTCTCACGGTAACACAGTATCACCGTTTTCCTTAATCAGACGGTCAAGGTGATTTTTCCCGCGCTTTTTATGAACCTGCAGCAATAACGCTAACCTAATACAGACATCGAGTATTGTCACACAAAATCTGTTTTTTTTTTCTTTATACAAGTACGACCTTCATATAATAAAGAAAGTGATGGTGACCACACAGTGACATATATTTATAAGACACAAATTTAATAATGTTGCGTTTCTATCATATCAAATATGACCTCAGTGCGTTTGATTTTCGAAAATTCGGAGCGGAGATTTAATCTTGCGGTGTCCACTTTGGTTTTCGCAGATTGTTTTCTAACAGGAAGGTCAAACATTTCCTTGAAAAGCTTTAAAAGGTAACGTAATGTATGTTTCTTTGTTGTTTATCGTGGGACATATTTGCCTCTGATTTTGGTGCTTAAGGTTTTTGGTGCTTAAGCAAATTTTGTTGCTCAAGCAACTCTATGAAATTGGCCCCAGGCATCCATGTTATGAGTTCCGTTTATGACGTCATACAAACAGCGCCCTCTTCTGTCACGAATTATCAACAAAACATTAAAATTCTCGAAATATACGTCGACTTCCGAAGAATTTCCCTAGCATAACAATTCCAATTGTTCCTCTCGCTATTGTATAAAACAGCTCTCTTTTTCCAAGAACTTCAAAAATTTCAAACAGGAACCGTGCAATTTGATTTTGGACAAAGAAAGCTTTAAACAAAAAAAATTAGGAAATAATAAGCTATTGAATTAGCTGTTTTAAACAGTGAAACAGTCGTTTGAATTTGTAATTTTCTTCCTTTGTATATGTTCGTATTGTCTGCAACTTGGCGCCATTCGTTTATGTACAGTTGGGTTAGACCCAATTTTATCACAATAAGACCAGATGTCCAGTACAAATAAAGACATTTCCTGTAATGTTGTTTGGTGAATTCGCAATATTATTAACTCCAGCCAACCATTGTTGTCCAGGTTTGCCTTACAATGTAACACGGTATAATGATAATTACGTTCTGTAGCGATTTGTATGAAATTGCACTTTTTATAGAATACGGCTTTGTTGCTATTTTTGTCAAAACGTCGAGCACCATAGAATTAAAATGTTTCAGTTTATTATATGCTTATTCCGCTTTTGCAGCAGAATTTCTTGGCATTTTGTCAAATTTCATAAGACACACGTCACCCGTTAGCCTTTGCCGTAGGCACCTTTTTCGTTTCTTATTAGGTTATGGGTTTCATTAAGAGGATGGTGCTGAAAATACGAGCGCTGGGAAATCTGACAAGAATCAGAGTTAAACTCATGGTTTTGTCTCACGTGTTGTATTCAAGATCTTGTGGTCAGTCTGAATCTACAGATTGTGGGTTCGAATCCAGCCATGGGTTAGTGGCGCTTGCGTCCTTGGGCAAGACGCTTTGTCACATATTACTCCTATTCACCCAGGAGTAAATGGATACCCGTGAGGGTAGAGATGGCTTTGTGTGATTGATTAGCATGTGTGAACCTTACAGTAGCCGGGGCTGTATACTCCCAAGGGAGTTGAGATTGTTACAGGGGTGTAAAATGTAACCCAACGACCTAGGATCGATTTCACGAAGCCCTACGATCGATCGTAACTGGAATTACGATTGATAACCCATCGTAGGGGGCATCCTATGATTATACGTATAGGGCTGTAATGCATCACAATCATAAGTCCTACGATTGACAGTAATCGACCCCGTAATAAAGGTTTTCCTGGTCTCTTTCGGCAAATGAGTGGCCAATTTCATTTTCACGCATTCGTGTTCACGTGATTTTGTCCCCTCCGTTGAATACGTCACTCGATTTCACTTTGACGCATCCATATATTTTATATAGCATTGCATTCAATACAATTTAACAGTCGTTCAATTTAGCACGTTGCCAAAAGCCGTTGCGAATTTGACTGCTGTTCGAACTGAATTTTAAATTGAAAGGCGATTCTATTTAATCGCCTGACTCTAGTGAACATTTTTGGCTTGCACATGAAGTGAAATCGAATAACTATTTTGAGGTGCCTTGCAGTTGTACGCGAAATGGAATGACGAAGCGTTTAAATTGTCCGCCCATTGTATTTGTCCCAAATTGTAAGCGCTGTGATTTAGTTTACAGTGGTTATATATTACAACCAGGGGCCAATTTCATAAAACTGTTAAGCACAAAAATTTGCTTAGCAAAAAAATGTCTCGCCCAATAAAACAAACCACCATTAAAAATTCCATTTGATATTCATGGTCAGCGAACAACAGCCAAAGAACAATCACAAGTGATACACAACACGTGGACATTTTGTTGTTAACCCTGTTTTTATTAAGACAGAAATGTCATGCTTAGCAAATTTTTGTGCTTAACAGTTTTATGAAATTGGCCCCTGTACAAGTTACCCATTGGCACACATTTCAGAAATATAAACCTTTATATCGTCCTTATTATCTATTTTAGCAATTTTATCCATTTTAACATTTGAGAAAGATCCTGCTAGGATCGAAACGCGTCAGGCCCTCCTAACTTTAAGCATTTGATTATCAGGTCATTTTGGATGATGAGCAGTTTATTACTTGTATTGACCTTATTATCTATTCATGAAACAACTGTGGATTTATAATAATGAGTGAAAGCTAGATTCCATCGCGATGAAAACGCGGGATAAGAATGTGCCCCAAGAATGTGCCCCCAGAACCCACTGTGTGTTTCCCAGAAGTAGAATTAAACAAAAGTTCCACGAAAGTATAAACCCTATACCTGTGTGCTATGTCCACTTTCTGTCTAGCTCGAGTATGGAATGCTCTACATTCCTTTGAACAATTGTAAAGTTAAGGCGGTAAGGCATTGAAGCTTGATTATACAATGGCAGGTCGTGATAACTGGAAGTGTCGGTGCTTTCATGTGATTGTACCGACTCCAGTGCGGCTCGCTTTGATCAAATAATGAATGAACACATTGAACCATAGGCAAGGGGAACTACGTTGGCTGTCTATTTTAAGATGGGTTTCACTATACAGGGTACATGTCCCCCCAAAAAAACCGCAACACTTGTGTCGAGAACTATAAAAATTAAACTGTTTATCACTTTAAGATTCAGATAATGTGATGCAACCATGTCTTGGCTATCACCATGTAGAATTTGAGCAAAATTGGACTAAAATTTAGTGAAAAAAAAAACTAAGACTGAATTACCCATCCTCATACACATTATAATGTGTGTATTGACCACTATGCATGTTATCCTTGCAAATTTGTTTTTAAGGAGTACCCTTTCCATTGGTCATATCATTCGCCAATTTCCGAGCCCCAATATGCTTAAATTCTACATAGTAATACTAGCCAAGACATGGCTGTATCACATGGCTGTAATAAATAAAATGGAAAAGGACAATGCTTATATTTAGACTCATTTTGTAGGGCCCAACCTCGGCTTTATTCATCAGCGAAGCGTTAGTTTAAAACGCTTGTCCATATCAAATTGGTACTTAAGCACCCCAGATCTGGACTGAGTCCACGCAAGCAACGTAGTTACCGTGATACGAGTTAAGCATATTGCTAACCATAACCATTTATGTTCAATTTAATCAACAAATACAACAAACGAGCTATCCAGTCACATTTGGGAATCGTTGAATAGCAGTAACGGTAGTACATGCGGATGCATATAAACCCTGCACATGCTGTGTACTTGAATGTCATTATCTTAAGTAATATTTGTCTTCATGTATGTCGAAAAGACAATAACAGCGCGTTTACTGAGCACTTTGTGAATATCAACTAAGAGCCATCGTTTCTTAAGCTTTCATCGTAGTACTTCATAAAATCTATTGTATTTCCGTGCCGTTACGCTCAATTGCAGAAGGCAATACGAACGTGACTGTTAGTAGTAACTTGGTATCATATCTCTATATGCAAGACCAACTCGTCTTAACGCAACATTTACATCACCATAGTTACGCGTTGATGTTGTGGGCGCGTCGCCATAGTAACGGTTTAATGATGATGGGAACAAACCTTGAAAAAGGGAAAGAATCAATATTGAAAGTGGCATGTTTCTTGAGCCGAATGAAAATAATAGGGGAGCGGAACCTGTGTAAATCCGTTAAGCAGCACGATTTACACGACTCGGAGCGGGTTGGAACTTTGGATCTTTGCTTTGTGGTTCCACAACGGCGCCAAGATTGTTTCTAAACCGTGACTCCACATTGACTGCGTGGGTTTGTGCCGACCGTAAAATCAACAACATCACGCCGTCTTATAAGCGCCACGGCCCCGTTAACAATCCTCCCTCCGACCCAATGGTTCCTAGTTTCCCCGAAAAAAAGAAGAAGAAATCATCCCACATTTTTACAAACATTGAAGTGTGGAAATATTGTGGTGGGCGTTTTTCTTTTTTTTTTGGTGGACGTTGTTTACGAATTCCCTTTCAAAAATAATGACTTTTTTGTATTTATTTAAAACTTCATGTGTTGTTCACAAGGCTGTTTAGAAAAAAAATAATGTAGCGTTGTAATATAGACATTAAAGATATGATACATGATTGGTAAAGGTCACAGAACAGCACTCACACTTTGTCTGGTGATCCAGCATGTACATGAAAAAATAAACCTGTGACAATTTGAGCGAAAATACGACAAAATTGTTCTTATACACTGTAAAACATTTAAAATAAAAATGGTTTTGATCTTACCCCGAGATCAAAACTGTTTTCGATCTTTGTTTAACTAATTTCTGGATAAATTTCATATCGTTTCAGGTGGAAATATTTTAACGGTATGTTTCTACCATCACCATCTTCATATCCTGAATGTTATACGTAAATCTGTGAACATTTCTGTTTGGGTATAAATTACCAATCACGTATTGCACCTTTAAATATAACAAATTATGGAGAAAAGACTTCCAATAAAATACTGTGGCTGTTTTTCACTGTTTTCTCAAAAGGTGGGCACCGTATGGGACTGAAATGTTCACAGATGACTGTTCCTGCATCTTTCTTGATATTCTTGCCCATGAATCTCCATTTCTTTGACAAACAAAAGTATGATATTACCTTTAATGAAAACAATGGCACACCCATTGCCGACATCAACCGGCCCAGTACACTATACACTGTATGTACCCCTATAACTTACATAATTGTACCAACCAACCCCTACCCTAACATCGACAAACACCCTGGAAGAATGTGTTAGCATCGGGCTGAGTGTGAATAGGACCATGGAGCTATAGGAAGAGACGACCACTGGCCGTGTTTGGGTTCCCCGTCTCGTACCGTCTCGTACCCGGTGACATAATTGTCCTCATTTGATGGGCAGTTCGTGGGGGAAATGTGAGCTATGCACGGTATGTTCTAAAGCCGGTATAAGGGTCGTCGGACAATAACTGTAACAGAGACGGGATCATTAACTCAAGACACTCGAAATGTTTGTACGATCCGAGTCGACGTACTACGGTGCTGTTCAACAACGCTCGTGCGCTTGGCAAACAATCTCCAGCCATATTTGCTCAGTCGGGGATGTACCTTGTCCCACCTGTCATGTAATTCATTTATTGGGTAGTTATCATTGCTTGACTCAAGTCCTGAAATCACATCATCTCCTTGCCCTGCGCAGCGAGTGCGCTAACTTTTTCGCGTCTCAACCACGACCGTCAATATTTTCATTTCATATTTTCATGATTTCGCTGGGATATAGATTGGTTTATAGTAATAACACAGCGCCTCAAACTTAAAGGTCTAACGTACCGTCTTTCTGCGATCACAGATTTGGCAAGAGTACAATTTCGACTTTGGTTTTCAATGTTAGTCCTTTATAGAATTTGATTCGATCTACGTTTATATTTATAGTCGGCGAAAGTATTGCATCAGCCATAGATGAAAAAGAAAAGTTCATACACTTTTACGCCGGGGAATATGCAATGTCACCGGTGTCGATTTCACCAAAATCATCGTAACTTAGGCCATAAAAAAAAAATTGTTGTATTGGCGTAACGGAGGTTTGGAAAATAGGGTAGGGCGGGCGGATTTTTTATTTTTTTATTTAATTTTTCCTGGGGTATTAAATGCTTTTTCCCCTGTATATCACAGTATTTGACGTGTCAAATAAAGACAAGAAATGACATAACAACTTTAACCAGTCTGGTTTCCATCTTTTGCTCCTTTTAAGCTTTTAATCTGCATAGAAATTTGCGATGTTTTTTTTAAATTATTTTTTCCCCCGATTTTTATTTATATATTTAATTATTTATTTATTTTTTGGTTTAAAATGTTTACGGTCGGGGCATATTTTTGGGTCGGGCGGGTTACGCCAATACAACAATTTTTTTGTTATTGCCTTACTATCAATCGACTTGTGATGCATTAAAGGTAGTATCATACTCAAGTTTATTACTGTTTGGTTTCTTACCAAAGTATGATACTACTACATAAGTATGATACGATGGGTTATCCTTCGTATAACTTGAGGTAAAATCGATCGAAAGGCTTTTTGAAATCGACCCCCCCGGGGGAAAGGTTTATGGTCAGTCACGGGCATTTACAGACCTTTAGACGGTGTCACACTTTGAGTTCATTTCCCAACCAAAATAGCAAAAAATAATAATGAAAAACTACCCTGAAAAGCACAAACAGATACTCAGTTTATAAGAATATTTCGTTAACGTTCGAAACAATCTATTTGCAAAGCCACAGCAAATTCCACAGCGTCTGTCGCGAAAATAAGGGCCTATAGATGTTTTGTAACAATTGGCCGTCCATACTAACCAGGTTGGTAGTTACAAGTAACAAAACAAAGGACTAGAGTGTGTTACTGTGTGTTCTCTATTGTGCGTTGTAACAATGGTCTTACTTACAATAGCTCTAATTGGTTAATGATTATACTATGGAAGGCGTTTGGGTAAAAATGCACGTGCTAGTGTCGCACGTGTCTGACTAGGTCTGTACTATAATTACGCCTAAAGCCTCGTTCATTCTCGAAAGGAGACGGAAGATTGAGCTCGTGCTGGTTTGCCCCCCACCCCTCACCAGGCCCATAAGCTCGCATTTTCTTTGCTTCAGTTTTCGTACACTGTAATAGCTCAATGCAAGTTTGCTGTAAACTGCTCAACAACCCAAATTATGTCCTGAAATGTTTAGAAGTTAGAGCTAGGAGGGCCCGACGAGGGCCTAGTTTCGAAACTTCAGGCCTTCCTAACTTTGAGCAGCCTTTGAGAAAAAACCTGCTAGGATAAAAATATCAGGCCATCCTAACTCTAAGCATTTAGCCTTTTAGATCCTGCTAGGATCCAAACATCAGGCCCAGCCTTTGAGAAAGATTCTGCTAGGATCTAAACGTCAGGCCCTCCTAACTCTAAGCGTTAGGCCTAAGCGGCCCTTGAGAAAGATCATGCTGGGATCGAAACGTCAGACCCTCCTAAACTCTGAGCATTTAGCCTTTTAGATTGATCCTGCTACGATCGAAACATCAGGACCTCTTAACTCTGATGAGCATTTAGCCTTTGAGAAAGATCCTGCTAGGATTGAAACGTCAGCCCCCCTCCCCCCCCCCCCCCCCCCATCCCAACTCTGAGCATTCTGTAGCCACTGATCTCAGAAGCGAAAATGATTACCAAGTTCACTATATCCCAGCTTGCAGTATAGTATTGATTACACATAATTTGCTGTTGTTACATGGTGATGTTGCGACTCATTCAGGCCACACCATTCCATCTAACCTCGTCCCCATGCTGAGGTCACCGTCTCGATGGGAGAGCCCCTGGTCCCCGTCCCCTAAGGACCTGTCACTGTTTACCAGGTCTGCACTTAATCACCCCCATTCCCCACACACGCGACTCAAACTCCCCAACGCATTGCAGCTTGGCATGGGTAAAATAAGCCCGGCCACTACACACGCCAAATACCATAACCTTGAAGGCATTGCAATAATGTCTGCGAGAGGGATTTTTGCTCGGACTTCCTAACCGCAAAGAAAAATTGTTGACCAGAATTATGTCCCGGTATGTCCCTGGGTAATAATGAAATGCCCCCTGACCACCCCCTGGCCACCGTTTCCCAACCACCTGGTGAGTTTGGAGGGAAAATTCTTGAAGTCCGTGCGCCCCATGGGGTCCCTATAACTTCTCATCGTGAGATGTAAGGCTACGATCGATCGTAACTCGAGTTACGAAGGATAACCCATCGTAGGGGGCCTATCCCATGTAGGGCTGCAATGTATCAAAAGTCCTATACGATAGTAAGTTACGACGAGTTTTGTGAAATCGACCCCTTATTCCACACGAGGCTCTTCGAGTCCGACCTCTCTGACCGTTGTATTGATTAAACCTTACATTAACGTAGTCAACAGCCATCACAAACAAATAGATTTATCATCCAATAATAAGCAATCAATTTTGAAGTGAGCCGTACAGTCAAGACAAACAAATAAATTGTTTCCCCGAATAATTTCCAAGGCCAAATGTATTTCTTCACCTTTCACAGCACGAATTTTATCTCAGGGTGTATCATTTCTATATTGACGATTTAAAGTCGTTTATGCATGCCATTGGAAACACATTCAACATCGCATAAGAATGGTGCACTCTCACAGGTACAGTATAGGATCGGTAACATACCCAAACAGCAATGTTTACAGATTTACGAATAACTTTCAGGGTATAAAGATCGTGCTGGGAGAAACATACTGTTGAAATATTTCCACCTGAAATACTGTATTTGCCCAGAAATTAGCCATCAATCAAAACCATTCTTTATGTTCGATAAGAAAAATTGAGTCATGTTTTTGCTATTTTCTTGTGACTCAGATGTCCGATTGAGCTCAAATTTTCACAGGTTTATTATTTCATGGATCAGTACTGTTCTGTGACCTTTACTAATCCAAGACGCTTGCCAAAATTGGGGAGTATGGAGTATGGGGGTTTACGAAACGGAGGCTCAGGCTTCGTCTCAGGCTCCGGCGCCATTTCATTAATCCATTCTAAAATAACGGGTATCAAAATAGAGGCTTTAGGCTGCGATTCAGAAGTAGATCTGGTTCCAAAAAGGGAACAGAGCTTCAGCATCAATGAGAAAAGACAACCTATACCGTCAGCATATTTTGGCTTAATTTCTCAAACATTTTTAACAATGCGAATTACACAACGGCAGCAGATTATACAACGCCCCTAATAGTCCATGTCCACGCCCACGGCGAGGTTGGCCTTTTTGCGAAGGCGCATACCACACGGAGTTTTAAGTCGCTGAAACTGTCACCGCATTGGTGTTTTCTGATTTGCAAAACTTTGGCGTGAGTGATTTAATGTCCTTCGTTTGGAAACTTACGTATTGAGAACTGCACACTGTTACATGACTTATACGTAGTAGTCAGTTGTACAATCTATATGGAATGTCACGTGTACCCACACGAGCGCGCTGAACTGCTTCTTTGCACGAGGTAAAATCAAGGATAAAAGTTACAACACTTCCATCATTTGATTTACATAATGTACAGCTTATACGCTTTGAGTTGGGTTGGTTTGCCTGGGCTTGGCCTGGGCTGGGTTGGGTTGGGTTGGGTTGGGTTGGGCTGGGCTGGGCATGGGCATGGGCATGGCTGGGCTGGGCATGGCTGGGCTGGGCTGGGCATGGCTGGGCAGGGCTGGGCTGGGCTGGGCAGGGCTGGGCTGGGCTGGGCTGGGCTGGGCTGGGCTGGGCTGGGCAGGGCTGGGCTGGGCTGGGCTGGGCTGGGCTGGGCTGGGCTGGGCTGGGCTGGGCTGGGCTGGGCTGGGCTGGGCTGGGCTGGGCTGGGCTGGGCTGGGCTGGGCTGGGCTGGGCTGGGCTGGGTTGTATTTCGCTACGATACGTAGTAATGCGTCTAAAACCTGTCTGCCATGAAACAAAATCTGAGATGTCGCACCGATTGGTGTGCAAACTTGGCAAACATTTCTCCAACCATCGATTTTCATTCTTCAGATCTCCACAGCAAATCCCCGGAGCTGTTACATGACTTATACGTATTTTAGTCAGTTGTACAATCTATATAAATATGGAATGTCTCTCGTGTACCCCCACGAGCGCGCTAAACTGCTCCTTTGTACGAGGTAAAATCAAGGCTAAAAGTTACAACACTTCCATTATTAGAATAACATAATGTACAGCTTACACGCTTTGTTATGGAAACGATCATATAGGGTTGAGTTGGGTTGGTTTGCCTGGGCTGGGCTTGGCTGGGTTGGGTTGAGCTGGGCTGGGCTGGGCTGGGCTGGGTTGGGCTGGGCTGGGTTGGGCTGGGCTGGGTTGGGCTGGGCTGAGTTTGGCTGGGCTGAGTTTGGCTGGGCAAGTCTGGTCTGGTCTAGATTTGGCTGGGATTGGCTGGTCTGGCTGGGCTTGCCTGGGCTGGGTTGTATTTCGCTACGATACGTAGTAAGACGTCTGAAACCTGTCTACCATGAAACAAAATCTGAGATGTCGCACCGACCGGTGTGCAAACTTGGCAAACATTTCTCCAATCATCGATTCTCATCCTTCAAAATCTCCACAGCAAATCCCCGGAGCTTTTATCTCCTTGCAAAGTTGCAACGGAAGGAAAAATCCCAGATTCGAACAGGGAATCACATTTCTCGGTCACAGTCCGCACCTGCTAGCGCGTCCGCTACTTATTCCTCAAATTCCTACTCGAAAATCTCAAGTTTTTTTCCCCTCAATCGCATTATACCTTTATCCTATAAGCAACTCTCATATTTCTTCACACAAAGCCTTTATGGTTTGTGTATTGTGGTTTTTCTTACATACACACTTCAACAGTTAGAAGAATTTTAGAAATTGAAAACGTCTAGAAAGTGACAAAAGGCGGGAACTTTTTGCTGTGGTCTGGTTTTACCACGTGACAGGATTACTTTGAACTGATGTGCGCATGTCCCTTATCAGTGGAATCCCTAGCACACATCAGGATCCGGAACATGCAGTGAGCAAACCGCTGGTTCGCATCATATGCGGTGCATATTATTAGGAACCAGCGCATATGTAACTTCAGCGCATGCGCACGCATGTCCCGTCGCGGTCCCGTCTGCGACAACATCAGACCTGCGCAATCCCAGCACGGCACCAGCAGGGAAAATATAAACACCATGAATTTAAGCCAATCGTATAGCATCGGATCGATAGATCGTGTGGAATGGACACGCATTTCTATTTATTCAGCCTTGAAGAGTGCGATGAAAAGGAACCTATTAATCGCGGAGGACACCCGGGGGATATTTCAACGGGACCCGGACGTCCTTGTCCCCTACTCGGCCCTCACTACGGTCCACCTACACACATAAAACATATTTGTTTTAAACACATACTGTAGACTTTGTTCCCTTGCCTTACACTACACAGAAAGGAATTTCATAAGCTTGGTCGTTTTGGTTTTGTGGAAGAAACTGGTAAAGTTGTCAAATTTCACATTACAAAAGCTAACACCTTGCGAATTTCAGTACAAGTAATAAACTGCTGCAAACTGCATCAACTCAGAGTTATAAGTTAAAGGTAGTACATGTATCATACTTTGGTAAGACATCGAAACAGAAATGTTCACAAATTTAAGTATAACTTACAGGGTATGAAGATGGTGGTGGTAGAAACATACCGTTAAAATTTGTCCGCCTCAAAATAGTGTATTTATACAGAAATTAGTAAATCAACGACCGAAAATCTTTTTGACCTTTTAAAAGATCAAAAATAAAAGAGAAAAGACTTAGGAATACTGTGGCTGTTTTTCACTGTTTTCTCAAAAAGTGGGCACCGTATGGGACTGACATTTTCACAGATGACTGTTAGTGTTACTGCATCGTTCTTGATATTTTTGCCCATGAATCTGTATTTCCTTTGACAAAAACCCAAGTATAATATTACCTTTAAATTATAACATGCTTGTAGGATAAGAGACGTCCACCGTTTCGATCCTAGGATCTTTTTCAAAATTAAAACGGAGAAGATAATTTCGGTAGACCCTCCGAGCCATGGGTCACGAGGGTTGTAGAATATGTTCACGTTGTCATTGCGTGAAAGCAAGGAATACAAATAATAATCTCTTTGGGTTTTAGTTTGTAACCTATTTCGTTCATTTTTTATCATCATGTTAATTTTGATTCCTCAAAGAGAATATCTTTTATATTTGCAAAGGTTTAAAATCCGCTTTTGATTTTTGTGTACATAAATATTGTTTAGTTTGGTAAAATTAAAACAATATATTTCCGTTACGAAGCTGAACAATAGCACTTATTTTATCTACTCTTATTCTTATTTTTTTTTGTAGTAAGTCATAAAAAATGGAAAGATTATGCATTTTTCCAATATTTTGTTCCATGTTTAGATTTCGACTGGATATACCTATCACCTGAATATAAAGACATACACAAAATAATTATTCAATTTTTGACATTTAAAGGTATAATACATGATTGGCAAAGGTCACAGAACAGCACTCACACTCTGTAAATAATAAACTTTGAAACATTGAGCTCAATCAGACATTTGAGTCACGAGAAAATAGCGAAAACCCGACTCTATTTTTCTTATAAAACATGAAGAATGGTTTTGATCTTACCCCTAGATCAAAACTGTTTCTGGTCTTTATTTTACTAATGTCTGGATAAATACACAATTTCAGGCGGTAATGTTTTAACGGTATGTTTCTACCAGCACCATCTTCATACTCTGAAAGTTATACGTAAATCTGTGATCATTTCTGTGTGGGTATGTCACCAATCCTGTACTGTACCTTTTACAACAGAATAACATTCTCCCTTTTGAGAAAACTGCTTTACTTTCTTTTCTGTAATGTGGTCAGTGCCTATACGGTATGCAGAATGTTACATGTATATTCTGTAGACTTTTACTTAAAGGTAGTATCATACTTTGGTTTTTGTCAAAGAAATACAGATTCATGGGCAAGAATATCAAGGAAGATACAGTAACAGTCATCTGTGAACATTTCAGTCCCACACGGTGCCCATTTTTGAGAAAATCTTGAAAAAATGGCCACAGCATTTCTTAAGTCTGTTTTCTTTTATTTTTGATCTTTTAAAAGATCAAACAGATTTTCGGTCGTTGATTTACTAATTTCTGGATAAATACACCATTTCAGGCGGAAAAATTTCAAACCCTGAAAGCTATATGTAAATCTGTGAACATTTCTGTTTTGGTCTCTTACCAAAGTATGATACAACCTTTAAAGTGAATAGGTTGGAAAAAAACTAGATTGACCACTTTTCTTCTCATGAATCTGAGATGCTAATTTTGTGATACATTGAAAACCCATGCATGTCTATCGAGTATCGCTAAGCTATGCATTGCATGCTTGAGCCGATGACCGTGCCTATGTAACAGGTATATGCACGTACTTATCAACCACCAGCGCTGACATCATACATTCTCCATCTACCCAGCTCAAATCAATGTATCTCTTTTCTTCCTTACTTTAATGTCACACATAAGCCTCAGTCTGGACGTTGCCATAGCAACCTGTTATCTGAAATCTCCCGGACAGATCTGTTCACCGTCAAATTCTCAACTTTCCGTGAAAATACGATTAGCTGTTTTCGATTCTGCGTCGGTAGCGCTGGGCGTGTATTTCGTCTGACATCGCTACTGTAAATTGGCCCGGTACATTCAGAGCAGCTCTTCCTTGTAGTTAATTCGAAACTAGTTACTTGGTTGCCTGGTAACCGTTGCCTAGGATAACATCATGCATTATGCGCATGCACGGGACTTCATGCAACTGTGTACTTTGTGCAGCAGTGGTACGGGGAAAGGTCGTCTAATTCTGATCCCAACACAAAGATATTGGATTTTGATAACCATCAAAATGTAACCTCACCTGACAACACTGCAATTAATCTTACCTTTGACTTGTCGACTTCACCACAGTGATTTATATTGTAATATTGTACTTTGCTTTGCAATAAGGATTGATTCACATTAAGCATATATATATCTTAAAGGTTTACCGTAATCAAAACACGTATGAAGTTAAATACATCTGTATTGTTATAAAACTCAACTTGTCTATCGTTGTTTGTGCTAAATAAGAAATGCTGTATATCAAAGAGGGATATATATTTTTACCCTTAATTTAGCACCCCACTTTTCGCTACGAAAACCTTGCTTACGTCACATGCAGAACGCCACGCAGTATACTGTGGTGCGAGCCTATACTTGTTGTGTAGGTGACGTCACTCGGTATTGTTGTGTGAATCGGTTCCAATGGGGACTTGTTTGGGGGGGGGGTGGGGAGGGCATACATGTACTGATTTTGTAAGTTTTTCGTCAAAAGTAAGCAGTTAAATAAACATAAAAATTGATATAGTCATTAATTATGTATTAAGCAATAATTTTAAAGCACTTTAAGTTGCTAACTGTAAACCTTGAATTTTTCGTAAAATGAAGCCCAGGTTCCACGATTGACTTTATATTTTGATATCTTGAGGGCGCTCTTTCTCGCGCCATGTTTGAGGCCCAGATCATAAACCAGTCATTTACAAATTTAGTTTGTTTTTCATTAATGAATACAAGACTATATGAACGTGATGCGTTATGGTGATATTAATTTATATATGCGCATAAACATGGCGTCGACAGAACGACCCCGTGGGGCTTAATATGACCAGTGTAGCTGGTACGTTTTTTCTTATAAAACATAAGGAATGCTTATGATCTTACCACGAGATCAACACTGTTTTCCTTCTTTGTTTTAATAATTTCTGGATAAATTCACAATAATCAGGCGGAAATATTTTAACGGTATGTTTCTACCAGCACCATCTTCATACCCTGAAAGTTATTGGTAGATCTGTGCAGATTTCTGTTTGGGTATGTCACCATTCCTGTACTGTACCTTTAACACCGTATTGTTTCAATATTACATTAGCGTCAGTGTACAAGTTGTAAACTATTTTCCAGTCTCTTCAATGTAGTTAACCGTGATTAAGATGTCATCTATTTCCACATGGCACCAGGTTACATTATCCCTTATTAGATGATCATATAACAAGTTTTAAGCCGACAAAATATAAGGAAATTGCTTACAGTAACCAAGACAGTAGTTTGGGCTACATTCCAAAACTACATACTGCATTTGCGCTCTTTCTTTGAAAATGGCTCGTGACATTTCGAATACCACACTCGATCGGTTATAACTGGATCATTTCAAACCATTTCAACCCTAAAACATGCGACAAAAGCACGCACGAAAAATCCAAAACATGTTAGTGGTGGAAAAAAAAGCGCAGTTTCTGTTGACAGAACAACGCGTCCATTTAGGAAATAGGTCGCATCAATCCGCATTAATATTGATGTCTTTTTTTTGTTTTTGTCTTTCCTGGGAAACAATTTCAGCTCTATAAATCAATTGTGTGCTTGCAGGGGTTTTGTGGCTGAAATACTTTGTCAAAATGTCAGAATGTGACGACAAATAGCTTTGTCATTACAGTTTAATGTGGTTTCTCGTATATTGTAAATGATTTCAACAACATGAAGTTAATACGTTAGGGAATTGCATAGGTACGTGAATAACCACGACTCTTTTGCGATATCCACCCAGTAGGCAGTAGCTATAAAGAATGAAATTTATTGAAACGTTAAATCACGCACTCATGTTAAAGGTAGTATCATGCTTTGGTAGCATACCGAAACAGACATCTTCACAGATCATACCTATGATCAGGGTATAATGAAGATGGTGATGGTAGAAACATACCGTGAAAATGCTTCTGCCTGAAATGCTGTATTTATCCAGAAAGCGTCTAAAAACCAATGACCAAAATTATGTTTGATCTTTTATAGATCAAAAATAAACTAGATTTAAGAAATATTGTTTTCTCAAAAAGTGGGCACCGTATGGGACTGGAACTGTCACAGATGACTGTTACTGTATATCTGTCTTGATGTTTTTGGCCTTAAATCTGTATTTCTTTGACAAAAACCAAAGTATGATAATTATTACCTTTAAAGCTCAAATTCTCCCCAATACGGACCGACTATAAATACCCACAAAAATGACCTGAAAGTATAACAAAATTGAAAATAAATTAAGGCGTTTTGACAGAGCATTTTGTTTCTGAGTTTATTTAATGCATTTGTTCAAATAATTTTCTTGTGAACGCAAAATACTTTTTTTACGAATGATAATTCCTTTTGCAAGGTCCAAATTACTTTAATATGAAGTAATAAAGCGGGCACCGTTTTGAGACAGATTGAAGTAGACACTACGTCAATGTTTCTAGAGTTCTTCAGGCTGAATTTAAAGAGACCGACCCCAACAAATTCAGACCACTTCAAAACAAGTTATCGTTTCAAGCAGCATTTTTAGGTCGCACTCCAGTTAAATTCAAATCTTATCCTGAGTAGTAGGCCTAATGGACCGTTCCGGCTTTGCTCTTAAGCCCCGCCCACGTGTGTGTTTTACATACAGCTGTGACCTAGTTTGACTGAGGCTTTCGTGGTCACCTGATTAAAATGCGTCCTCCAATTGGTCAATGCCCACAGTTTGATTGACAGGCCGGAAGGGTTAATTGTGTAAAAGTGGATTTGGCAAACGGCTGTCAGCTTGTGCATGCACTCTCCTATTGAAAATGAATTATTGTTATCCGTGTACACAAGCACATCACACAGAACGACAGAAGCAAATTGGCTGGATGTAAAATGGCGTTTTGCAATAAAATATTGAATTGTGACCTTTTGTTATATATTGAAACAATGTCCCTGTGGCTTTGGCGTTTTCAAATGACGCTTCCAAAAAAAAACCTCTCAACCATTGAGAAATTCTCTCATGGTTGCGAAATCGTACAAAAGTGTCATCGTGTGAAAGGACACCAATGCTTGAGAGTGACCCACGTCCCTGGTGAATCCTTGAGAGATTTTGACCGAGGTCCAGACCCATGAGAGAATTTCTCAATGCTTGAGAGTTTTTTTTGCGTAAAATTTTTTTTTTTTAATCGTGTTTTAGTGGCGCATCTAGGGAAAAGAGCGCTGAAATTGTGCCCCTATTTCCAACTTCTGATGCCAATAATGAAACAAAAAAACCAATCAGGCAATTTGAAATTGGAATCTTTCTTTGTTCATTGGATTGGATTTCCAATAACTTCAACACCAAATCTATATTTTATACCTTTTTGCAACCCCTAAACATTGGCTCATAGGGCACGTGGCCCTTGTATTTGTTTTAGTTTGGACACAAAATGGCAGCATCAAAAATACAAGCCTAGCCTCAAGCCTCATTTCGTAAAAGCCCTAAAGTCCGGCCTGTCGTCACCTCGATTCAGGGCGAGTTACTGCCGGTCAGCGCGTCGTTACGCCCGCCTCGAAATGACTTCCATTTACACGTAGTCTCGTTCTATTTCTGATCCCTGAAATCACTCAATTCCTGCATCAACAACTCGTAATCTTATTATAAAATTACGAAACGGTACAAACACGGATAGGAATCGTACTCAGTACAATAATACCCCGCTGGGCATTCCAGTTTTGGTAATAAATTTGCACTGCACTAGTGGCACACAATCACGTTTATGTTCATCTACACAAGACGTGTTCCCTGATTCCATGTATGAATATTCTATGCATTTGATCGTATCTGCATCAAGGGTGCCAGTTTATTTTCAAGACAACAGCGTTGCGACCTACATTTTGCCTGGATGCGCCAAAAACCAACAAAGCAGAAATAATGTGTGCATTGAGCATATCCACAAAGAACAGACAATTTCAAGGTTGCAATAGCACACTGTTGTGTACACGTAGGCGTACAATTTTAATGAAGGTAGGCCTACAGCTTTCTAAATAATATTGTGTTTACATAAAGCTCCACATCGTTACTAAGGAAGATGCCTTTATTCAGTTGTTACTGGTACATCTCTTTATATTGTACAATTTACCAATTCAGAACCTTTTGGCGTCTTTTTCAAAAGGAGACAATATTGTGCCATGTTTGTTTCAAAAGCAGGCGTATTTTGTTATGAATTGGTGAGTATTATCATAAAGCTGATGCAATATTATACAACAGAGCCGTGCAGTTACACGGCTGTGATATACAAATATTTATTACATGTTATTACTAAATACATCTTTCAAAGGAAGTAACAAGAACCTATTCATGACATTGACTCGAATCAAGTTGTACATGTACAAAGACAGTGACTCGAGTCAAGTTGTACAAAGACAGTGACTTGTGTTAATTACACAAAGACAGTGACTCGAGTCAAGTTGTACATGTACAAAGACAGTGACTCGAGTCAAGTTGTACATGTACAAAGACAGTGACTCGAGTCAAGTTGTACATGTACAAAGACAGTGACTCGAGTCAAGTTGTACAAAGACAGTGACTTGTGTGTTAATTACACAAAGACAGTGACTCGAGTCAAGTTGTACATGTACAAAGACAGTGACTCGAGTCAAGTTGTACATGTACAAAGACAGTGACTCGAGTCAAGTTGTACATGTACAAAGACAGTGACTCGAGTCAAGTTGTACATGTACAAAGACAGTGACTCGAGTCAAGTTGTACATGTACAAAGACAGTGACTCGAGTCAAGTTGTACATGTACAAAGACAGTGACTCGAGTCAAGTTGTACATGTACAAAGACAGTGACTCGAGTCAAGTTGTACATGTACAAAGACAGTGACTTGAGTCAAGTTGTACATGTACAAAGACAGTGACTCGAGTCAAGTTGTACATGTACAAAGACAGTGACTCGAGTCAAGTTGTACATGTACAAAGACATTGACTCGAGTCAAGTTGTACATTGTACAAAAAAGACAGTGACTCGAGTCAAGTTGTACATGTACAAAGACAGTGACTCGAGTCAAGTTGTACATTGTACAAAGACAGTGACTCCAGTCAAGTTGTACATTGTACAAAGACAGTGACTCCAGTCAAGTTGTACATTGTACAAAGACAGTGACTCCAGTCAAGTTGTACATTGTACAAAGACAGTGACTCCAGTCAAGTTGTACATTGTACAAAGACAGTGACTCCAGTCAAGTTGTACATTGTACAAAGACAGTGACTCCAGTCAAGTTGTACATTGTACAAAGACAGTGACTCCAGTCAAGTTGTACATTGTACAAAGACAGTGACTCCAGTCAAGTTGTACATTGTACAAAGACAGTGACTCGAGTCAAGTTGTACATTGTACAAAGACAGTGACTCCAGTCAAGTTGTACATTGTACAAAGACAGTGACTCCAGTCAAGTTGTACATTGTACAAAGACAGTGACTCCAGTCAAGTTGTACATGTACAAAGACAGTGACTCCAGTCAAGTTGTACATTGTACAAAGACAGTGACTCCAGTCAAGTTGTACATGTACAAAGACTAGTGACTCCAGTCAAGTTGTACATTGTACAAAGACAGTGACTCCAGTCAAGTTGTACATGTACAAAGACAGTGACTCCAGTCAAGTTGTACATTGTACAAAGACAGTGACTCCAGTCAAGTTGTACATGTACAAAGACAGTGACTCCAGTCAAGTTGTACATTGTACAAAGACAGTGACTCCAGTCAAGTTGTACATTGTACAAAGACAGTGACTCCAGTCAAGTTGTACATGTACAAAGACAGTGACTCCAGTCAAGTTGTACATGTACAAAGACAGTGACTCCAGTCAAGTTGTACATTGTACAAAGACAGTGACTCCAGTCAAGTTGTACATTGTACAAAGACAGTGACTCGAGTCAAGTTGTACATTGTACAAAGACAGTGACTCCAGTCAAGTTGTACATTGTACAAAGACAGTGACTCGAGTCAAGTTGTACATTGTACAAAGACAGTGACTCCAGTCAAGTTGTACATTGTACAAAGACAGTGACTCCAGTCAAGTTGTACATTGTACAAAGACAGTGACTCCAGTCAAGTTGTACATGTACAAAGACAGTGACTCCAGTCAAGTTGTACATTGTACAAAGACAGTGACTCCAGTCAAGTTGTACATGTACAAAGACAGTGACTCCAGTCAAGTTGTACATTGTACAAAGACAGTGACTCCAGTCAAGTTGTACATGTACAAAGACAGTGACTCCAGTCAAGTTGTACATTGTACAAAGACAGTGACTCCAGTCAAGTTGTACATTGTACAAAGACAGTGACTCCAGTCAAGTTGTACATTGTACAAAGACAGTGACTCCAGTCAAGTTGTACATGTACAAAGACAGTGACTCCAGTCAAGTTGTACATTGTACAAAGACAGTGACTCCAGTCAAGTTGTACATTGTACAAAGACAGTGACTCCAGTCAAGTTGTACATTGTACAAAGACAGTGACTCCAGTCAAGTTGTACATGTACAAAGACAGTGACTCCAGTCAAGTTGTACATTGTACAAAGACAGTGACTCCAGTCAAGTTGTACATTGTACAAAGACAGTGACTCCAGTCAAGTTGTACATTGTACAAAGACAGTGACTCCAGTCAAGTTGTACATTGTACAAAGACAGTGACTCCAGTCAAGTTGTACATGTACAAAGACAGTGACTCAATTCAAGTTGTACAAAGACATGACTCCATTCAAGTTGTACATGCACAAAGACAGTGACTCTACTCAAATTATACAAATGCTTAAAGTAAGGAGGGCCTGACGCGTTTCGATCCTAGCAGGATCTTTCTCAGAGGCTAAATGACAAAAAACATGAACATGCAAGTGAAGGAAGCATACATAAAATGGATCAGAGGATATGGACAAAGGGAAGGGGTGGTATGAGAGTCAGGGTGGGTAAGAATGGTTAGACAAAGGGTTGGGGTCAGGTAGGTAAGATCAAAGGTCACCTTTGATCTTGTTACCTTTGATCTTGCCTACCTGACCCCCACCCTTTGTCTGACCTATCTTACCCACCCTGACTCTCATACCACCCCTTCCCTTTGTCCATATCCTCTGATCCATTTTATGTAAGCTTCCTTCACTTGCATGTTCATGTTTTTTGTCATTTAGCCTCTGAGAAAGATCCTGCTAGGATCGAAACGCGTCAGGCCTTCCTTACTTTAAGCATCTGATATATTTCAGGTCATTTTGGCTGATGAGCAGTTTGCAGCAGTTTATTACTTGTATCAAATTATACAAAGACGGTGACTCAGTCAAATTGTACAAGGACTCGAGTCACATTGAGTCAGCTACATTTTAAAATGCTCAGAGTTTGGAGGGCCTGACGCGTTTCGGTCCAAGCAGGATCTTTCTTAAAGCCTTCGATAAAGATCCTGCTGGGGTCGAAACGCGTCAGACCCTCCTAACTCCAAGCATTCACGGCATTATTTTGGCTGATGAGCATGCAGTTTACAGCGGTTTATTATTTGTATATCAGCTATTTCAGATTGAGTCGAGACAGAGAGAATGTTGATAATTTTTCGATGGTAAATTGTTGAGTTCTTTTTTCGTGGCAGCTCTACAGTTTACAAAATGTTTTTAACATAAACTTTTTAAAAAGGCCGTTATTTTTCACGCTAAAACAACACAACAAAATGCTACTCGAAGTTCATTTAGAAATTGTCTTATATTTATGGTAACTTGAGATAATAACCTTTTGTTACAGAAAGATGTTCCATATTTCATTTTGTTTTCTTTGATATTATTTACATTTTCTTTCTTTTTTTGAAGTGGGCCTATTGTTACAGGCAATTTTCTAGCCCAATAAGCATTTTAATAAAACCGCGCAAAACGCCGTTTACTGTGTATACTTTGTAGTTGTGTAACCGCTCAACCCTAAGATGCAAATGCCACCATCATAAAAAAAAAATTACCATAAAAATGTAAATGATATAAACGGCCGTGGCCAATTTTTCTGGGGCGTGAGTAATATTAAAGATACCACACAGTTGATGATAAAATAGAACCAGTTAGCGATGGTTGAAATATGACCGCTTTTACGTGAAGAATTAGTAACACAATGATTGCAACACCATATCCGTTGAATTTAGCCGCTAAAATAAATTAGCCTCGAAATGGTATGTAGTGTTGCATGATAATTGTGTTAGTTTTGAGACAATTCAAGCGATTTTATTTGCTTACGGCATTCAAAAAGACTTTTCCCGATAATCATGAAGCATAAGATATACATTAAGGGCTCCCAAAGGCACGTTTTGTTTTATTTCTGGTTGCATGAAAACAGTTTCATTCTTGTAACAATAAGGGTAACTTTTACAGGCAACTTGGAGGCAACCAACTACACCGCGTGCAAGAGGGAAATCCTGCAAGAACACGATTTTTTTTCTGGCAGTTTTCATTATCCCCATGAACATGAATGGAAAATTACTGTTTAGAATGTGGTTTGCTGTAGTCTAGTGGTCTGGCGTGTCGTACTCAAGGTCTTGTGGTCAATTTACAGATTGCGGGTTCGAATCCAGCCATGGGTTAATGGTGCTTGCGTCCTTGGGCAAGACGCTTTGCTCCTCTTCACCCAGGTGTAAATGGGTACACGTGAGGATATAGAGATGGCTTTGTGTGCTTGATTAGCCGTTGTGCGCCTAATACAGTATTTGGGGCTGTATATAACTGTGGCCCTTATGTCGAATTTAGTGAAATAGTAACATATGCTATGCCAACGATATTGGACTTCCTATTATCATTTCATATAATGTATGAGGTTAAAGGTAATATCATACTTTGGTTGTTATCAAAGAAATACAGATTCATGGACAAAAATATCAAGAAAGATACAGTAACAGTCATCTGTGAAAAGTCCCATAAGGTGCTCACTTTTGAGAAAACAGTGAAAAACAGCCACAATATTTCTTAAGTCTTTTCTCTTTTATTTTTGATCTTTTTAAAGATTTTCGGTCGTTGTTTTACTGATTTATATACACAATTTCAGGCGATAAAATTATAACGGTATGTTTCTACCACCACCATCTTCATACCCTGTAAGTTTTGGTTTCTTACCAAAGTATGATACCACCTTTAAAACGGCAAGCTTGTCTACTCAGGGCTGCGTGATTAGGCCTATTTCTGCACCGTCGCGCCCATTTCATCATCATGTCTGTGCTTAAAGGGTCTATGGGAATATAATGGCTTGAACATGTGCCAATGAAAAACTGTACATGGGGACTGTGATTTTACCCACTTCCTCACACTGATTCAGGGTTAAAAACAGGTATATTCCATATTCATGAGCAAAACTGTGATGTCATATGGGGAACTGAGAGCAGGAAACCCAATTGATTTGTGCACAAAAGCTTGCGGTTGTTTTATAGGTTTTCTGACAGACCTTTTCCTCCTCAATGGTTTTATTTTGCCAAATATGTTCCTTTCACTCAACTGGTGATGTAATTTTTTTACCAAACCATTTCTGTAGGTCAAGTTTGCCTCTTCATTTTGTATGTGTTTTCATTATATTTTTGCTTTTAGTTCCCTACATGAGTATGCGTGAAAATCCCCCGTTCTACAAAGCCATTCAAAGGAAAACTAAATGCTGGTTTGAAACCAAAATAAGACTTGCCATTCATTATTTGTCAGTATATTCTCTGTATGAAGGCAATAAAATAACCTGACTGAAAAAAGCACTGCAGGAACCCTTTTAACGTCACCGTATCTTTTCATAATTCTTTCGCATCGATGACAGTCTGATTCGAGTTACGACATATCAATCCCTTTTGTATCCCATCTTTTCTGTAAAACTTTCATCTCGGAAAGAATCAAATGAATCCTTAGATTAGATCCCCAATAATTCCTTCTCTGTTATCGTATAAACTCACGGTTGTTAAATCCTAGACTTAAAACAATTTTCTTCGCAAATTTGTTACGACTGGATTGTCCTATTGACCTTTTGTTTTTGTTTTTAATCTTTGTTGTGGTTTTCTTTGTATCATATCCTTATTAATTTCAAGGTTATCAAGTCTAATCGCTAACTTATAAGGCCTACCATGAGAAAACAAGATATATGTAGCAATACATGTCATTAGTTTTGTTTATTCTGTGAATGTGTAGCACGATCACGACAATTTTTTTTGGGGCCCCCCTAGCTCCCCCCCCCCCCCCCCCCCATAAACGCACATGCCCCAGACGTAGCTTGAATTTGTCTGAATCAGAAGAGTAAAACTAGACGATTTCAAATGAAAATCACTCTTTTTACACATGAAATCTTTCGCAATAATGGGATGCATCAATCAAAAGCTAGCATGAAAATCTCAATTAATTTGGCAACTCTAGGGGGCCTAATGAAATAAAATCTTACAAGATGAGAATGACCAATGAAGCCCAGAGCCTCCGGCCATATGTGACCACAATTCATAGTTAATAATTAGATGGTCAATCACGCGTTTTGTCCAATATTAGTAATCCAAGGCTACATACATTACATAATCACTGTCATAAAATGTCACCACGAAGGGATATTCCACATGACGTACGTTTAATGGTAATATCATACTTTGGTTTTTATCAAAGAAACGCAGATTCATGGGCAAAAATATCAAGACAGATACAGTAACAGTCATCTGTGAAAATTTTAGTCCCATACGGCGCCCACTTTTTGAGAAAACAGTGAAAAACAGCCACAGTATTTCTTAAGTCTTTTCGCTTTTATGTTTGATCTTTTAAAAGATCAGACAGATTTTCGGTCGTTGTTTGACTAATTTCTGGATAAATACACCATTTCAGGCG
This sequence comes from Astropecten irregularis, assembly GCA_963971285.1. NCBI lineage: Eukaryota > Metazoa > Echinodermata > Asteroidea > Paxillosida > Astropectinidae > Astropecten > Astropecten irregularis. Next base: position 10,152,450 of record OZ020251.1, on the reverse strand, counting down.
GAAAAAAACGTAACCGTATGTTTCTACCACCACCATTTTCATACCCTGTAAGTTATAGGTAAATCTGTGAACATTTTTGTTTTGGTTTCTTACCAAAGTATGATACTACCTTTAACATCTCCAATATGATGCATGATTTCCAGATGCTTACATTTTGTTTATTCAATAGTTTTCAGTTGGCCTTTACAAAAACAGGCTTGAGGCCTAGGCTTGGGACATATTTCGATACCACAATTTGAGGCCGATGATAAACAAAACAAAAGAATTGGGCCACATGACGAAGCCGAAGAAAGGCTCCAGCTTCGCCGTGTATCTCAAGCCCTTCATTTCATTTAGGACACACAATGGCGGCAGCAAAATAAACCCCAAGCCTAACCTCAAGCCTCATATTTTCATAAAGGCCCTATAAATATTATCAGTGTTATGGGATGAGAACAATGAATATATAACTTAGTAATATACGGTCAAATTAGACAATAATTATCATTTTATAGCGTATAGTTCGTAGTGCTGTGGCCTTTACAGTATTGCCATTGCAAGGCTACTGCAGCAGTAATTAGTACACAGAAACCATCTACCTGTTCCCATGAGAATGTCACTGTACAACTTCTGTGGCCAATTAAAATGCGCTGCTAAGCACAAATACTTGCTAAGCATGACATTTCTGTCTTAATAAAAAAAACAGGATTAACAACCGAAATGTCCATGTGTTGTGTTTCACTTGTGATTGTTCTTTGGCTGTTGTTCGCTGACCATGATTATCCAATGGTATTTTTTTTAACGGCGGTTTGTTTTATTGGGCAAGATGTTTTTGTGCTAAGCAATTTGTTGTGCTTAGCAGCTCCATGAAATTTGCCCCCGGTGCATATTAAGCCCGGTGGGGTTATCACAAACAACCATCAGTATACCATATCGAACAGTAATTGTTCCCATGGGTGGACTATATAATAATTAGGCAAAGTGTCTTGGCGAGTAAACTATAGCAGCCCGATCCACATGTTTGAACTCCATCCCTATAACTTTGGTGGAATTATCTTAGATTTTGACATCATGACGAAATTATTAGTTCTCTGCACGAAATATCGGTTTTGGGGGCATGTGTAGAATACTTAATGCCATTGTTAATACATTTTATGAGTTAATTGGCCAATTAGCCTATGAGAAAGATCCTGCTAGGATCGAAACGTCAGGCCCTTTTAACTCTGAGCATTTTGCCTTAAAAAAACATTCTGCTGGATCGAAATATCAGGCCCTCCTAACTCTGACCATTTAGCATTTGAGAAAGATCCTGCTAGGATCGAAACGTCATGCCCTCCTAACTCTGATCGTTTAGCCTTTGAAAAATATTCTGCTAGGATCGAAATATCAGGCCCTCCTAACTCTGACCATTTAGCCTTTAAGAAAGATCCTGCTAGGATCGAAACGTCAGGCCCTCCTAACTCTAGGCATTTAGCCTTTGAAAAATATTCTGCTAGGTCGAAATATCAGGCCCTCCTAATTCTGACCATTTCGCCTTTGAGAAAGATCCTGCTAGGATTGAAACGTCAGGCTCCTCTTACTCTAAGCAGCCTTTGAGAAAGATCCTGCTAGGTTCGAAACGTCAGGCCCTCCTAACTCTGAGTATTTTGACTTTGAAACTAAAATCCTGCTAGGATCGAAACTTACGTTCTTCTAAATCTGAGCATTTAGTCTTTGAGAAAGATCCTGCTAGGTTCGAAACGTCAGGCCCTTCTAACTCTGAGCATTTTGCCTTTGAAAAATATTCTGCTATCGAAATATCAGGCTCTCCTAACCCTGACCATTTAGCCTTTGGGAAAGATCCTGCCGTAGGATCGAAACGTCAGGCCCTTCTCGCTCTAAGCATGCCTTTGAGAAAGATCCTGCAAGGATCAAAACGACGTCAGGCCCTCCTAACTCCAAGCATTTGATATATTTCAGGTCAATATTTAGTTAATAATCAGTTTGTTTACTTGTATTTTTGTATTATTTTTTGTATCATCCTTGTTCTCTTTTTATGGTTTTAGAGGATTTATAATTTTTAGGGGGAAAAAATGGTAAATTTGTGTTTTTGATGCTTTTTATGGAAAGAAATATTTCGCCAGCCTGCCGTGTGCTGATTGCCATGTCAGGTCCTAATGCGTAAAATCACTGCATTGAGATAACCTCGCCTTCCATATAAATCCGACCCACTTATTATTTCTTTTCCTTAAGTAGGTTTTCCGGTCTTCCATTGTAGTCCAGCGCTCTGATCTAGATTGATTGGTCCTACTGATTTGTTTCCATTTAGAGAAGAACCTTCATTCCGCCACTGAATTGAAAAGAATTTGAAAAAGAATTGTTCAAAAGACCTCAAGATGACAGCCAGCCAGCGAAATGTTCCCTTTCACGTCAACACAATAATACAATCAATTTGTGGCACACTATTAGTTTGACATTTTGAACGGCATTTTTCCTTTAAGCCGTGATTTTTAGATGATCAAAAGGGTTGGTTATGGAACATTCTGAAGCCCATTTCTCTTATTTTGTATTTCTATGTAATGGTGCAGTTTAAGATTTGGTTTGCAGTAGTGCCCTTGGCTATAAATTTGAATGTTACAAAGAAAAGAGTGTTACGTCCATTGTCATGTTCATGTCTTCACTTTAAATTCCTAACTTCCCTAGAAAGGAATTCATCTGAAGAAAAAGCTAGAATGTTTGGCAAATAAACAGTCAGTGTTTTATAAATTGTGACATGATCAAGGGGAATGAGTCACATCTCGGGGAATCCCGAATGGAGATAACGGTTATTTTAGTGTGAGGGGTGGTTTTTTCAAGTTTTGGGATTACTGAATAATTTGGTTGTTTAAATCCTTATTTATCACATGTGTTAACTTAATTTTACAGAAATGCATCAAAAGTTGCTTAAAAATGTGATTTTCTGAAGCCTTGCATATCTTGGAATCATTAAAAAGCGTTTTTCCCCAAAAATAAACCAAAACTTTAAAGGCGTTTTTCTCAGAACTGTAGTTTTCGTCGTCATTTGCATAATTTTACGTAACTTCGGAACAAAAAGTCATATCAACATGTGGTTTTCAGTTTATGAAAGCTCTAATTGCCCTCTTTAACACTGTATATAAAACTAAAATTTGACTAGGGTCGACATGTGACTCATTCCCCTTGATCATGTCACAATTCACGAATCTTCTACTTTTTTCCCGCCAAAACTTTCTTAAAAGATCGAGAATATTACTGAAATTCATTAATGAAAAAATGTGGGCAATGACTTTGAGATTAAAAGGTATTTATAGGTAACATACCTAAACAGAAATGTTCACAGATTCACGTATACCTTTCATGAAATGAGGATGGTGGTGGTAGAAACATGCCGTTGAAATATTTTCATCTGAAATGGTGTATTTATCCAGAAAGTAGTCAAACAAAGACTAAAAACAGTTTCGATCTCGGGGTAGGATTAAACCATTCTTTAAGTTTTGTATTAAAAAGAATTGAGTCGGGTTTTCGCTATTTTCTCGTGACTCAGATGTCCGATTTAGCTAAAATGTCCTTAGGTTTATCTTTTCATTTACATGTTGGATCAGACAAAGTGTGAGTGCTGTTCCGTGACCTTTACCAATCATGTATTATACCTTTAAGGATATCGCAGATCTGAAGATTGATACCATGGACTTCATTGTATTATCACAGTGACCGAATTAACCCTCATTTTGTGAGAGGCTGCATGTGTTAGCTGATTGGTAGACCCTCTACGGGAGACGTGCACTTTAATAGTACTGTGCAAATGTGACTGACCTTACAACATGAGGAATAAGTTAAATGGAGAGGTAGATCCATTGGGAGACTATGCCCCGAATGGCGTCATACCACGCGTTCTGATCCGTAGATTGATGAAGTAGACACCACGGCTTAGAGCGCACTGCCAGTGGTCAAACAAAGGGGACCAAGAGGCCAAAGTTACCGTCCAACCCCAGCGCCTCACACCGGTACCAACGGGCTTAGCGCGGAAAGGCACAAGCTGCTCATGCATATAACCTTTTTGAAAACTGACATTGCTCCGAATGCATTATATTATATTCCGCATAATAACCGGCATGTTTATTTTAATTCTGAGTTGTGGCCTATTTCTATGATTTTACAGGGAGGATTCAATAAGATTACACGCAGTAAAATGTGCCAGTGAATAATTGCTATACGATTATAATGATATTTCATATTTTCAAGAGCATCGTCAGATGGAATTCTATTATGACAATTAAAAGCAATCATGCATCAACGCGGCTGTATCTATACGGCTGATTCATGTCGGGTGATTCACATCAGCAAACAGCCGTCGGTGAGGTAACATGGAAATATCAATTCCGACCAATTTTGTTTTCATTTTATCAGGCTGCTATATTCGAATGCATGACCACATTCGGTCAGCATTATGTGCTTTTAAATATTTACTACTACTGCAGAATTTCACTCAAGAAAAGAACCAACTTCAAGTGATTATAATACGTACATTATCATGAGATTAAAAATGAATACAAAAATTGCGCGTATTCTTCGTATTGCAGGCAGCACAGTTACATGGATATCATTTTCTCTGGGAAAAAAGTTTCTTTACAATTCAGCGAATTTAAATACAGAGTCATGCTATACAACATTCTTATTATTTTTCATGGCCCATGGATGAGTTTTAGTTTTGGTTTTTTTTTTTGCTTTTAATTTGGGATCTGGTTTTGGAAGTTCTACATTATGTTTTAGGTTCTTGTCTAGGTTCTGGCGTCTAGCTGATTCAAGTATACTGGTTGTATGGTTCTAGTTTGGTTCTCAGACTGATTTTAGCGCTATATCTGGTTTTGGTTCTAGTTCAGGTTCGTTTGGTTCTGATTCTGGCTCCGGTTCTAGTTCTGGCTCTGGCTCTGGTTCTGGTTCTGTTTCTGGCTCTGGTTCTAGTTCTGGCTCTGGCTCTGGTTCTAGTTCTGGCTCTGGCTCTGGCTCTGGTTCTGGTTCTGTTTCTGGCTCCGGTTCTAGTTCTGGCTCTGGCTCTGGCTCTGGTTCTGGTTCTGTTTCTGGCTCTGGTTCTAGCTCTGGCTCTGGCTCTGGTTCTGGTTCATGGTTCAGCCTCTGGCTCAGGCTCTGGCTCTTGTTCTGGTTCAGGCTCTGGCTCTGGCTCTGGCTCTGGTTCTGGTTCATGGTTCATGGTTCAGCCTCTGGCTCAGGCTCTGGCTCTTGTTCTGGTTCAGGCTCTGGCTCTGGTTCTGGCTCAGGCTCTGGCTCTGCTTCTGGCTCAGGCTCTGGCTCAAGCTCTGGCTCTGGTTCTGGTTCTGGTTCTGGTTCTGGTTCTGGCTCTGGCTCTGGTTCTGGTTCTGGTTCTGGCTCTGGTTCTGGCTCTGGCTCTGGCTCTGGCTCGGGTTCTGGTTCATGGTTCAGCCTCTGGCTCTGGTTTTGGAAGTTCTACATTATGTTTTAGGTTCTTGTCTAGGTTCTGGCGTCTAGCTGATTCAAGTATACTGGTTGTATGGTTCTAGTTTGGTTCTCAGACTGATTTTAGCGCTATATCTGGTTTTGGTTCTAGTTCAGGTTCGTTTGGTTCTGACTAGAGGTTCTAGTTCTGGCTCTGGCTCTGGTTCTGGTTCTGTTTCTGGCTCTGGTTCTAGTTCTGGCTCTGGCTCTGGTTCTAGTTCTGGCTCTGGCTCTGGCTCTGGTTCTGGTTCTGTTTCTGGCTCCGGTTCTAGTTCTGGCTCTGGCTCTGGCTCTGGTTCTGGTTCTGTTTCTGGCTCTGGTTCTAGCTCTGGCTCTGGCTCTGGTTCTGGTTCATGGTTCAGCCTCTGGCTCAGGCTCTGGCTCTTGTTCTGGTTCAGGCTCTGGCTCTGGTTCTGGCTCAGGCTCTGGCTCTGCTTCTGGCTCAGGCTCTGGCTCAAGCTCTGGCTCTGGTTCTGGTTCTGGTTCTGGTTCTGGTTCTGGTTCTGGTTCTGGCTTTGGCTCTGGTTCTGGTTCTGGTTCTGGATCTGGTTCTGGCTCTGGCTCTGGCTCTGGCTCGGGTTCTGGTGCATGGTTCAGCCTCTGGCTCTTGTTCTGGCTCAGGTTCCAGTTCTGGTTCGTTTGGTTCTGGCTCTGTTGTTTGGGTCCGTTTCACGTTCTGGTTCTGATTCTGGTTCTGGTTGTGGTTTCTGGAATGTGATATCCGATTACTGGTTATCGATTTTCGATGTCCAATTTCCGATTTTCGATTCGGGTTTCTGGTACTGGTTATGGTTTGAATCTGGTTCTGGGTTTTTGGTTCTGGTTCTGGGTTTTCTTCTGTATTTTTGGCTTTGGTTAAGGCTACGTTGACATTATCACTGGCCTTATATAGTTGACTTTCAATTAGCACTTGTTAATGGAATATGTTTTAGAATGACACCTTTTAGTCCCATGGTCAATGTTGTGTTCGTCTGATGCTAATAGTTACACGTATTACAACCTCGGCAAAACGAACAAGACAAACACATTTACACAGCGATGATAGCAGTCCCCACGGTAATGCCAACCCACACGTCAGCACAAACCGACATCACGACATGTTGATGCCTGATTAAAATCGACATCCACGGTTTGCGCTCATCAAAATGTAGCCCGTCAATTTACAAGCTGTAGCGTGTTTTGCAAGCCAAGCATGCCGTGTCATTGTCGCGTTGCCCCGGTAGGTGAGCGTGGATGTTCCCTGGAGGATAAAAAAACGCACCGGAAGATACGCGGGGTGTCTATTTTCCAATGCCTGAGGGTCAGTTATTGATTTTTTACTCGGAGAAGTCGCTCAGGCGAGAGTTGCTATCCGACTTGCTTACCCACCTCCGTACAACCTCCCTCCCACATGATGGACTTAATGAACCGCCCACTTGACGTGTTGAGAGTACGTGCTTTAATTGATATGCGTCCACTCATATCATGATGTCTGCGTGTAATTGTGTTGCAGCCTTGTCAATTTAGTGAACTACGAATTTATTTCATTTTAGTCAAGCATGGCGAGCTTGGCGACACCGAAAAAAAAAGCCTCCTACAATAAATACAGGCCTAAAATGAAATGACAATATAAAGAACAGAAAATGAAAACTTAAAGGCAGTATCATTCTTTGGTATAGTATCATACTTTGGTAAGAAACCAAAACAGAAATGTTCACATATTTAGTGAACATTTGGTTGGTTTTACATACTTGTTAAATATTTCCGCCTGAAATGTTGCATTTATCCAGAAATTAGTCAAACAAAGACCGAAAACAGTTTTTATCTCGGAGTAAAATCAAAACCATTCTCTATATGTTTTATTAGATTAATTGCGTCGGGTTTTCGCTATTTTCTCGTGGCTCAAAATGTCCGATTGAGTTAAAATTTGCACAGGTTTATTATTTCGTGTACATGTTTGATCAGACAAAGTGTAAATGCTGTTCTGTGACCTTTACCAATCCGTGTATGAGACCTTTAAGCTTGTACTAATTATTTTACATTTGTTTGTAATTGCAGACCAAGGGACAATGACCACGTGACATGATTTGACCAAACCGGCTTTGGACCCGATCGGACCAGATTTTCAGCTATGTTCCGTAAGTACTATAATTTAATACTTTTTTGCACCGAATCATTTTTTCAAGAATTTGGCTAATATTAGATTTTGGTGTAAAAACATGCGTTTTGTGAGCCAGGATAGCTCTTCACATTATCAATATTTATTAAAGGTATAATACATGATTGGCAAAGGTCGCAGAACAGCACTCACACTTTTTCTGATCAAACATGTACTTGAAATATTAACTGTGAAACTCAATCGGACATCTGAGTCACGAGAAAATAGCGAAAACCCGACTCAATTTTTCTTATAAAACATAGAAATGGTTTTGATTTTACCCCAAAATTCAAACTGTTCTTGGTCTTTGTTTGACTCATTTCTGGATAAATGCAATATTTCCGGTGGAAGTATTTTAACAGCATGTTTCTACCAACACCATCTTCATATTCTGAACGTTATACATAAATATGTGAACATTTCTGTTCGTGTTTGTTACCAATCATGTACTGACCTTTAAGCATTGCAAATTTAAACGCCACACAACACAACACAGCACAACGTGGCGCCATTTGAGAACGTGTGCATTTGAACTCTCGTGAAAATGTAGGCTACATTTATTTGTGTACACTCAACGTTCTTAAACCTCGCTCCCATGTAAAACAATCTTGCATAAATCCCACTAGTATTTAAACAGTGATAAACAAATAATAATAAGTTGCTAGGCCGGGTACTCTATATTTGCTCAGTTTTACAAGAAAAAAGTTAATTTGTCTAGACGAAAAGTTATTTTAACATACTATTTATATTTCGAATATTAATATTTGAATTTGGTATTAATTGTAGTCTGCGTTCGTGGTGCCAAATTGTCTGGAATATGTTGTGTTTTGGGTTTTTTTTTTTCAATTTATCACATAACGCAAATGTCAGGAAAAGTTATAAAATTGAAAACATTGATTACTATATACAACCTTTCTTTGGCATGTTTCTGTCAAGTATTATTAGTGACTGGTTGTGGTTACTATTTAAATTTTCATTTGCAAAACAAAATACACCAAATAGAAACAATGGATTTTTTGTTTGCATCAAGTTGGTGAGGTATGCCCAAATATTTCTTTGTTTGGGTAAAAACCATGGATGGAGTTATCTGTTTATGCTAATTAACTCTTCGTTTGTAAATGACTAAATCGAGGCATATGGGACCAATTTAAGGACTGACATCCATTTTCGATTAAAGTGAAAACCAATTATTGCACCGACTTAAATGTATCATACTTTGGTAAGAAACCGAAACAGAAATGTTCACAGATTTACGTATAACTAATACATATGGATATGGTGACGGTAGAAACATACCGTTAAAACATTTCCGCCCGAAATGTTGTATTTATCCAGAAATTAGTAAAACAACGACCGAAAATCTTTTTGATCTTTTAAAAGATCAAAAATAAAAGAGAAAAGACTTAAGAAATACTGTGGCCGTTTTTCACTGTTTTCTCAAAACGTGGGCAACGTTTGGGACTGAAATGTTCACAGATGACTGTTACTGTATCTGTCTTGATATGTTTGCCCATGAATCTGCATTTCTTTGATAAAAACCAAAGTATGATACTACCTTTAATAACTGATGACTACATTTCAAAACGATTTTCAATCCGAAAAAAAATCTTCGAACAGAGCTTGTTTATGCAAGCTTCCTTCTTTTAAATTCCTACCATTCCATCATTCTAGAAATGTTCCCTTTGTTTCTGCTCTCATTTAATAGTTTCTAAAAATGCCAGAAATTGCCGTCTTTTCTCAATGAATTACGAAACTCCCCACGTTGAACTGACCGCGTTTTATATTTTTAATTTCTCTTTTTCGGTTAAATAGCAGTAAATTGAGTTTGGGAGAATTGAATTTGCGACTTCAAGTCACAAATGAAAGTGTTTCGCAGCAGATTGCATTCACAAAGGGGGAGGTGTGTCTTTCTGCGGACGATAAATTATATTTTTATAGACTGCCCAGCGAAGCAGACTCATTTAGCATGAAAAAGCGAATTCCTTATAGCTATACTTTCATTACTGTATATAGACAAACTAGGTATATATAAAGGAGGATTGCATTAAGTTTTTTTAATACTGGGAAATATGGCTACCCAATCTGGACCATTAGAGGCCTGGTTGGAAAGGTT